>CM033733.1:3704135-5154639 GCA_019671005.1 Hibiscus mutabilis | reverse complement strand
TAATTGATTAAAATTTGCATTCCCTATCTAAGCTACAATCCAGACTCTACTATCTCAAAGGACATTTGGAAAAACTAAAAATTAATTTGATTAATTAATCGATTTTAAACTAAATTAATCAATAACTGAAATTTGAAATATATTTAACCGCTAACCGGTTGAACACCTAATTTACCAATCGATTAACCAAACTAAATTTTATTTTGGTCAAGTATTTCGATTTTATCTGAATAATGAACACCCTACCTTCGTCATTGGCACATTGAAGAGGGAGAAAAGGTGTAAGGACCAAACAAGTATTTAAAAAATGGATGGGAGAGGATAATATTTAGTTAAACTAATATTCAAACTACTAGGGACCTAAAGTTGAATTAAACAAAAAAAAGTTTTTTGGGATAGTAGGGGTGAACAAAATTCGACTCAACTCGAAAAAATCAAATTTTTAACTCGGCTCAAGGCAAAAAAAAAACTTGATTCGTCTCGACTCAACTCAAAATTTTATAAACTTGACTCGACTCGAAAAAATTTAAATAAAGTTTGAGTTGTAAAATAGAAATCTGAATAACTCAAAACTTTTAGTAACTAATGAAATTATTTTTAAGTTCAAGTCGTATTCCTCAATTTTTTTATATAAAAAAATATGAAGTATATGCCACATATGCAAAAAATATGAAGAAATATATATATCTTATATGATTAGAGAAAGTCGTTTAAATTAGAATTAAATCGTATTATAACATGATAAATAATTACAATTGAATTCATATAGGAACTCAAAAATCGACTCAAATTTCATAAACTTGACTAAAATCGAAAATATTTTATATAAAATTTGCGTCGTAAAACATGACGTGTCAACTTGAATAACTCAAATTATTTTGATTCAACTCGATCGAACACTCATCCCGTGGGATTGGGCCCTATAATGTATTTTGGCACCGTCCTTGTCTATTCAAACAAACCATGGGAAATAAAATCCGATACGGTCTCGTCTCCCATCAAATTACAAGCCACCGCCTCTGTCATGTCATAAAGAGGGAAATAGCCATCGGAAATGTAACCATGCATGCGACCAAAACCCAACTAAAACCGTTAGAGATTGGTAAAAGTAAACCAGTTACACAACCACGGTTTTTTTAACAATTCTTACTAAGAGTAAAGGGAAAAAAATAAAAAGAATATTAATTAAAAAATTTTAATTACATGTTTTAAAAATTATTGACACGGTCACAATTTTTTAGAAAAATAAAATAAAACCAACTTTTGTTCATTTACAGCCTTTTTGTAGACGCGCCCAATGAACCACTTTCGGAGCCACCAAGAGAACCACCGTAAGGATAGAGTCATGTGTAGGTAGAGAAGAGTTTTTGTTCTGTCAAATTTTTTTGATATGAAAATTTGAGGCTTTTTTAAAAGGGCTTTATTTTGATACACAGTCCGTGTAAAATATTTTTACACAACCCTTCTATAAAATTTAAAATCTAAAACCCTAATCCTAAACCCTAAAATCTAACTCCGAACCTTAAATTCTAAACCCTACAACCTAAACACCTAAACTTTAAACCTTAAACTAAATCCTAAATTTAAAAGATCCGTGTAAACTGTGTATCAAACTTTTTGCTCTTTTTAAATTATATATTAATTTAAAAATATTAATCTTTTCAATTTATAAATTTAAAAAAAATTAATAGATTTCTATTCATTTTAATGTTCAATTGTAAAAGAAGTTGAAAACAAAGTGAAAAGGAAAGAATTAAGCTTGAGCCTTTTCCATCTTATTTTGACGTGATGAGGTTTGTCTTATATATCACATCAACAAACAATTTTAAATTATAAACATTTTAAGAAAATATAAAAATATAAAATATATATATGGAGTATATATATTACCTAAAGATGTTATATAATGGCGTTAAAAATTTTTTTACAACATTTCTATTAAAAAAGCTAACAATTTATATATATATATATATATATTGAAATGTTTACGGTTAAAATGGTGTTATCACCAAAATATCATCAAAGTAAAAACCCTCAAATGTTGGGAGTGGGAGAATTGAACTATGAACCCTTTGCACCAAAAGTAAGCAGTTTAACCCACTTAAACCACTAAGCTAGGTTGGGAACAAATTATAATTCCACCAAATTTAATCTTTAACTTGAGAAGTATTATCACCTCAAAATTAAGTCAAAATACTATTAAAAGCAATCTAAAATTATTTTTTAATTCATTTGAGAATAAAAAACTAATTATTTATTTTTATAAAATTGTATTAGATCATTACAAAAATTTACTATATAATATATATTTATGATAGAATATAAATTTTAAATTATTTGAAAATAAATATTTAAATTTAAATTTATTATTCTAATTTTAAAAAAAAAACTTTTTAGCTTGAAATGTAATTAAAATTGAAGATCAAACTAGAATTATTTTTTCACTTTGTTTTGAAATAAATAATAATGATTAAATATTTATTTATATATTTTATAAAACAAATATTTTTTGGTAATATACATGTCCGTCTTACGATCCATGCTCGGGGTGCGAGGCTGCCCTTCCAAACAATATTGTTTCTAAGGTTTGAACTCGTGTTCTTGAGAGTGCAATGTGCCTTACCAATGCACCCAACACTTGTTGGTTTTATAAAACTAATATTAGAAAATTCTAAAAATTAAATTTATAATATTTATTTAGGATAAAATATAATTTTTTGAATAGTTTAAAGGAGATTACAAGGTATTATTTGTTCATAGATATTCTTTACCCTTTGACAATGCATATACACCTTGCATACAAAGTGATTGAACCCATGTCTCATTGGATAAAATATAATTTTTAAATGACATTTAATTCGTTATATGAACAAATTTGATAAACCTATTTGATTTTGATATAACTTAATGAAAACTGTTTTTGAGCTTAAACTAATTTACAAAAAAAAATCAAAAGTTCACAAACTTGAAAATTATGTTTGAAATATTTTCAAAGGGTTTTTGACAAGTTCCAAATAATTTTAAATAGTCAAAGTGTCAAAAACTGGCCCTGAATACCGGTACATATGTCCTCGTAATGATACCTAGAGTACCCGTACCGGTACGGATTTCCAAGTAACGATACGCCCCTTTGTCCGCGAGTTTTGACAAATTCCAGTAGCCAATATTAGTACCTATACGGCTTAGACCGTATCGATACCCGAAAGTGCGTACCCACACGCTTGTATAGCGTACCGATTCTCCTATGTTAAAATTGTTTCAACGGCTATTTTTCTTAAAAACATGTACTGATATCGATCCCCGCGTACCGATACCAAAGAGTCCATAACTGTATTTATTGCAAGAAATAAAAACTCCAACAGCTAGTAACGGTCATGAACACATTAGAGAGTTTAAAAGAGTCAATCAAGCAGCCATAGATATACAAGAAACATCAAGCCAACATTCTATGATTAAGAAAAGTGTTTTGTGCTTTTAATTGTCATTTTCTTTGTAGAACACACTTGTGAACTTGATTGTCATATATGCTCAAGTGTTAGGTTTTGGGTGAGAGCTAAACTATGCAAACATTGTACCTTGTGAGGGTTTTCTTGTTTGCTATTTGTTTTTCTCTTGTAAGAGAGGGTTTTCTCAAAGCTTTGGGGTATAAGCTTTGAGGTTGTAAATGTTTCCTCTTGAACCTAGAAAAAGGGAAAAAATTCAGTGAATTTGGGGAAATCCTTAGTAGGAAGCTAAGGTATGATGTAGAGCTTGGTTAGAAGCTTGAACCACTATAAATCCTTGTGTCTAATTTTTAAATTACATTGCTTCCACCTCTATCACTCAATAACCAATTCACCCCATTTGGCTATATCGGTTGATCGTCGAGTTTCCCAACAAAATTGTTTTACATATAGTTAATTTCTAGAATGATGTAATACAATTTTATAAAAATAAATAATTATTTTTATTCCCAAACGAATTGGAAAAATAATTTTAATTTGGTTTTAGTAGTATTTTGATTTAATTTTGAGTTGATAATACATCTTAAATTAAAGATTAAATTTGGCGGAATTATAACAAGGTGTTAACCTAATTTAGTGGTTAATTACCTTGCTTTTGGGGCAAGGGGTTCTTGGTTCAATTTTCGATGAAGGTAATTTTGCTTAATTTTGAGGCTGGGAGTTTAACTTAAATATTAGTTTGGATAAAATTTAACCATATCTTTAGCCTAGCTCAACAATCAGGCATTGGACCCCTTATGCTAGGGATCCCTCATTCAATTCCATCCACCAACATCTAAGGTGTTTTTTTCTTTGATTTGTTAAAAATCTGGAGGTGTCATGTGTCACCTTCTTGTTGGTCGAATAAAATTACTATGTAATCTGTTGATAAGGAAAGAGATGATAACGTGGAAAATAAAATAATAAAAAATTATCAAGTCAGCGCCGCCGTTAATTTTTTAATGGTCGGTGACCAAAACAGGAAAGAAACATAATGTTAGTGACGTTTTTGACAAAAAGAATTAGTTTGGTGAACAAAACATGAAAACAGGCATAGATTGGTGACCATCCATGTAGTTTTCTCATAAAAGAAATAAATGACACGTATGGGCTTTTGATTTTAAGGATAAAATGCCGCGTGGACAAATGGTAGAAAATCAATGATCGACGGCTCTCACCAGTCACCGCCTAGCAACTCCTCCTGCTTCCGAATAGGCAAACAGCTATTGCAACGCATAGCAAACTCCACGTGGCAGCATGGCTTAAACCCATCTTGCCAACAACCGCTCTCCACTTAATTTTTTTAATACGATGTTTGATTATACGATAAATATGTTTATATTTTTTTTCGTAATCATTTGATAACATAAACATTTTGTATATACATGTACTTCAATTCGAATCTTTTATAATAAATATTATCATATTTTCACTAAAACTATTCGTTGCACTTTACTTTTTCAATTTCTTTCACCTCATATTTTTATACGCGCATAATATATAAATTATCAAAATGAACGAGTTTAATAAAAACACATAACGTGACATATAAATTTTAATTTCTATAATATATATAATGTTTTAATTTTCACAAATTATTAATATCGTAATGATGCAATATTATTTCATTTTTATGTAAATAATTATATTTATCTAAAATGAAAATAAATATGGATATACATTTTTTAAAAATATATTTCTTTTAACATTCTTAATACGATCTCATGGTAGTAAATATTATATATTTAACCCTTGATAAAATTTACGTACATCTTGTAAATAAAATTGTTCAAAACGGAAACTCTAATATCATCTCTTTTTCACTACGACTACTCTATTAATTCAAATGTACAATTTTATATCTACATTTGAACCACAATTAAAGTTTCATGTGTATAATTATGTCAATCGGAGTTCATAAATCAAATTACACATTATCTTAATATCCATGTATAAGTTTAAGGGATAATGACATTTTTTTTTGCTCTCGAACTTTTTCCAGAAAATGTTATTTTAGCCCTTAATTTTTTTTCTCTTTTAACAATTGAACTTTTAATATTTTTTTTGTCAAATTAAACTAACAGATAAAAAAGTAATTGACCTCGACATTGATAAAAAAAATAGTTGATGTTAGCTTAATAAATCCGTCATTTTTTTTCTCTCAATATAAAATTAAAAATTTAAGAAAAGAAGGAAATAAAGATTAAATTAAAATTTTAAGTTTGAGTACTATAAATGCCATTAGATTAAAACTTGATTGTAATTTTGATTAATTTTACATTAAAATTAAAAATGTAAACAATAATTTAGTTTCACATTCCCTTGAACAAGCATGGTAATTTTACATTACCATAGTTACAATTAGGGATGATCATCGGACGAGTTGAGTTGGATTTTGACCAACTCTCATTTGATCAGAAAATTTAACACCACTATTTAAATTCGACCAGCACCAACATTTTAGGATGTTACACTCGTTCATAATTTGACCCGGATTTTAAAGTAAAAATATGACCTGACATAAGTAAAAAAAAATCATTTGTATTCGATAAAATAGGGAGTTTGTTGTACAAATAGAGAGAGGGCATCGTAATAATTATTCTATTTTTATTAGACAAAATAAGGAAATAATTGAAAAATATATAAATGGATGAACATTGTAACAATTATACCTAAATACTTAAAATAAAATTAAACAATTATTTCATGTCGGGTCTAGTCAAATAATTTTCATCCTAAACCAAAATTCAACCCAATTCAACCTGGTACTAAAAAAAACACAACTCAAATCCGACCCAAACACAAAATTTTCTTTAAAAAAACACTGATCCGATAAAATTAAACCGGGTCAAAAACCTGTCGAACCTAGTCAAATGACCATCCCTAGCTACAATCACAATAAATGTACACAAGTAGCTACGTTCAAAATTAGTATTATTATATAACATAAATTAAAAACTAATACTCGAAATATAAAAGCAGCAATAGTATGATTGTAAATAGTGGAAACTGGAAACATAATTTTAAATGGGAAAAGGTTTTCAATTAAATCGTATATAATATTTTTATGAAAATTACAATTTCACTGAATAATGAATATTTATAATATTTAATTGAAAAATATTTTTTTCTCATAATAGAGATATTTAAATTTTCATTGCAAATGCAACTATTCGAATTCACGCAAAATAAAAACGAATAAATTGATCAATTAAAGAATATCAAAAAATAAATATTTAAAATATATAGAAGGTCCCCGTAATTGTCCAAACTATCCAAGTTTAGTATTGTTAAAGCACCAAATTACTAAAAATCTAGAATGCTTTCATACTGCCTTTATTTCTTCCGGTTCGGACCAATCCTCGTACCTAAGCTGTTCGCCTAATGCAAATTTAATATCACTCCGACAGAATTTTTCTTTTTAATGTTACGTTAATATATTCGAATAATTATAATTAGATTATAATATAATACCATATTAATAATAAAATATATTTTAGAATCCAACAAGTGTTATATGAAAAAGTGGATGATATTCATTCTAAAAGACATGTGTTCAAATCGCTCTGTCTACAAGGTGTATGTACAATGTGCAACGTCAAAAGGTTAAGAGTCAAATGATTAAAAATATGTATAAACAAATACTACATTTTGATTATCTTTAGACTATTAAAAATAAAATATATTTTAGTTTATATCAAAATAAATTTAGATAAAATTCTCGTATGATACAATTTATAATAAAATTTTAAGTTAAAATTATAAAATTCTTAAAATATGAACTCATAAAATTAGGGACGAACTGTATGGCTGTGGGAGGGGCAATTGCCCCTAACCACCCCAAAATTGTTGTTTTATTTTTCTATATATTTTTAAATTGAGTCATTTATAAATTTGTCCACACTTTCTAATATTTATATTTTGTCTCTCAAACTCAAATCACGGTTTCGTCCTGCAAACAACAATCTCAAATTTCCTCAAATACTTTGAATTCAAATAACATTATCTAAAAACATAGAAAAGTAATATAAGAAATTAAATAAATGTAAAAAATTATTTTATGTGAGGTAAATTCATAAAAACTATTTTTTGAAAAATTCAATCAGCCCCTCATAGTTTTAAAAATTTTATATTAAGTATTATAATTTTTAAATATTTTAATTAAATCATCTAAAATTTTAGTTTATATACTTAACATATCCTTATGTTTTTAAATTTTAACTATTTAAATTCATTCAATATTCGATCATGGCTCCGTATTGGATAGTGAGTATTCCTACTAATTTTGGTTGGTTTTTCTCTTCCCATGGACTCATCCTCTTTCCCTCTTTATAAATCCCTCCTCACCCTCGTAACATTTTCCTGAGTAAGCAAAAGAAGTGGAAAAAAAAAACAGACCTTTACAAGTGAAAAGAACAGGGGATTTATCAGAAAAGAAAAAGGGTCTCTGTTTCTTTCCTTTTTAAGCTTTCTTTCTCTATCCTTTTCCTCGTTTTCCTTTCTTTTTCTCGGAATTGTCCGAAAAAAAAAATGGGTTCTTCTCTGCAACATAATCATAATGACACGAACTGCGTTCCGGTTCATGGGCCAATCATCGTAGGCGCCGGACCTTCGGGTCTAGCAACATCGGCTTGCTTAACTCAGCATGGCGTCCCTTCACTCATCCTTGAGAAAACCGATTGCTTGGCTTCACTATGGCAACACCGAACCTACGACCGGCTCAAACTCCATCTCCCCAAACATTTCTGCGAACTGCCTCTCCTCGGTTTCCCTCGAGATTTCCCGAAGTACCCGACCAAGCACCAGTTTGTCTCTTACTTGGAGTCCTACGCTTCACGCTTCTCGATTCAGCCGAGGTTTAACCAGGCCGTGGTAAGGGCCGAATACGATCGTGGTTTGGGGTTTTGGAGGGTTTTAACGCAAGACTCCGAATATTTTTCGAGGTGGCTTATCGTTGCGACCGGTGAAAATGCCGAGCCTGTGTTACCAGACATTCCCGGGATGGACATATTTGATGGTTCTGTCGTTCATACAAGCTCATACAAGTCTGGTTTCGAGTTTAGAAACCAGAGGGTTTTGGTTGTCGGATGTGGAAATTCCGGCATGGAGGTCAGCTTGGACCTTTGTCGATACAATGCAATCTCTCATATGGTTGTTAGAAACACAGTGAGTAATTCGTTCGATTTTGTTCGAAAACACCATTGTTAAAACATACTCATGTAACATATTATTTTCGGTTCTTGCAGGTGCATGTGCTACCAAGGGAAATGTTCGGTTTCTCCACATTCGGAATAGCAATGACACTTCTCAAATGGTTCCCTTTAAAGCTAGTAGACATGTTTCTGTTGCTGGTAGCTAATTTCGTCTTAGGCAACACCGACCGGATCGGTCTCAAGCGGCCGAAGACCGGTCCAATCGATCTCAAGAACGTCACCGGGAAGACACCGGTGCTCGATGTCGGTGCATTATCGCTGATAAAATCTGGGAAAATTAAGGTAAATAAACCACCCATGTTCAACCAATCATGTTTTTTTCAAATATATATGTAGTTAGTTGATGTTGTTAGGTATTTCAGGTAATGGAAGGTGTGAAAGAGATAACAAGGAATGGGGCGAAGTTCGTGGACGGACAAGAAAAGGAGATTGATTCAATAATCTTGGCAACCGGGTACAAAAGCAATGTGCCTACTTGGCTCAAGGTAATCAGACAATGAGTTGTTACATTTTGTTTAGTTTTTAGTTTTATCTTGTTGTGAATCACATAGCACTTTCTGGCTTTCTGCCTCGGACACTTGTATTTTGCCCATGGATGGACCGAGGGTGCTAACGAGGTAGTCGTATTTTTAAAAATTTTAAATTCTCGTATATTTTAAAAAGTTTCTTTATATTTTATATTAATAATTTAATTTCACACTCTTTGAATTTTTAAATTCCGATACTTTTACCAAGTATAAAAGTTTTTACTCCTAACATGAAATCATGTGTTCGCCTCTGATTTTGTCTGCAACCCAACAAATCTCCTCTTTTTTCGTGGGTTGTCCTATTTTTTTAATGAATTACGAGTGAAGTGATAAAAAATAAAAAAATTGTATTAAGTATTCGGTTGATATCAGTCTCGGGTCCGACCGTAAACGGGTTTTTTTTTATCTAAATTGTTTCTTGCTCTTATTGAAAAAAAATACAGGGATGTGAATCTTTCAATAAAGATGGGATGCCAAAAACGCCGTTTCCTAACGGATGGAAAGCAAATGAGGGATTGTACACAGTTGGGTTCACAGGGAGAGGGCTCCTAGGAACGGCTTCTGACGCCGTTAAAATTGCTGAAGACATTGCTCAACAATGGAGGCCAATTATCAATAACAGTTGTAATTCTCATGTTATCCAGCTTAAAGAATAATGATTCCAAAAAAAATAACAAAGAAAAAAAGGGGGGAATATAAAAAAAACAGTAAAACCAGTTGAGTTTTTTAGCCTTTGTTTTAAAAGACTGTAAATGTACCAATTTTGTTACAAAGGAGTATTGCATGTCCATCCATCCTTTAACCTCTTATGATGGGTTACTATTATGATGATGGTGGTGATGTAAGTTTGTTAACTTTGTAGAACAAAAAAAAATTTATAAATAGAATGAACTGTCAGTATTTATTTATAAAGTTGTCTTTGAAATTGTTTTTAGAGTTGTGATTTTAGTCTGGGATGATTCAAGCATTTAAAGGGTCGTATGTAATTTATTAAATTGGGACTTCAGTAAAAAAATAAGTATTTTTTCAACAGTTAAAAAAGTGTTTGTTAACATGTTGTGTACGTGATAAACTAATTTTTGAATAAAAAATAAGTCTAATTGGACTCAAATTCATTAAATGCAACATCATTTTGCATTTTCATAAACTATTTCACTAATTTAGAATTACTATTTTTTGGATTTTCCCTTGTAAGTATTTAAACTAATATTGTGGTAAACCCAACAACTGGTTTTAGTGTAAAAGCGATGATGTTTATCCTAGGAAATCCGGGTTCAATCGATTTGTCTGCAAAGTGTATGCATTATCAAAGGATTAATAATATGTATGAACATATACTACATTGTAAACACCTTTAGACTATTAAAAAAAACTCATATTGTGAAATTAGAATATTCAAAAAGTTTGGTGACCAATTTAGAATGAGGGTCATAGTTTGGGGATGAAAATTGAACATTCAAAGTTTGGGGACAAATTTAGAATGAGAGCTATAGTTTAGGGATGAATTTAGAATATTTAAAAGTTTAAAGATCAATTTAGAATGAGGTCATAGTTTGGGGATGTGTGGTGCAATTCACTCATAAATATAACAAAAGTTCGAGTGTGTTTTATTTGGATTGGATAAAAAGAAGTTTAATAAAAAATCCATTTTTCACCCTCAAACTATTATTTATGTCATATCATATTATTACATAATACGCATCAATGTTTACATGACAATTAATAATTTTATTGACATGGGATATGATTAACATGTATATTTTAGATGAAATTAGAACATTTAAAAGTTTAAAGATCAATTTAGAATGAGAGTAATAGTTTGGGGGATGAAATTGAAATGTTCAAAAGTTTGAGGACTAATTTAGAATGAAAGTTATAGTTTAAGGGTAAAATTAAAATATTCAAAAGTTTGAGAGCCAATTTAAATTAAAGTTTATAATTTGGAGATGTGTGGTGCAATTAACTCTATATTTATATATAAATATATGTGTATGTATAATATTTAAGTGTTTTTTGTATTATACCATAATTTTCATAATTTATCATAATAATCTAATTTAAAAATAATTTACATCTTTATCTCAATTCAGCTCGTATTTTATATAATCTATCGTAGTAATTTTTTATCATTCTATTCGAGTATAAATAGTATTTATGTCTTATTACAATTTTGGTTAAACTTATTTTTAATGAATCTTATTTAAATTTCGGGTAATTGAATTTATTAATTTAGAAAAATATTTTCATCTTAAATTTTAAACTCGAAATAAGACGAATTATATTAAAATCGACAATATTAAATAATTTAAATTTTAAACAGATAGTGTGTTAAATAATTTGTATATTAATTTAGCTTAATGCTACCGCGTGAGCTAATATTAATCCTTTTACTCTTCCTGGATGGATGAATTAATCATATCCCAAATCATGTAGGAGATCTCTAAGGACAATTAAATTTGGATGTTCCTTTTTAAATTATGTATATAATGGCATGGACCGACAAAATCTAAGGTTACTTATTATATCAACTTTATAATTGACCTCGAAATCCCTATCAATAATATTAAGCCTCCTTCGGTTTTGAGAAATATTTTGTTTCATGAAAATTATCTGACATAAATATTAAACTATACACGAATTTTGATTTAAAATATATAATAGCATATATCATTTATAATATTATATATGAACTTTGATTTTGGACAACCCCGTACATAATTTTTGATTTTTAGTTGAGTTTTCATAAATCAACAAGGCATAATGTTAAAAAATAGTCCTAACATTTGACTGGATAGTCACTTTAGTATTTATTTTTTTAAGTGCTTTTTTGAAGTACTTTAACCTTTAATGTTTCATTTTGAGTTAAAATGATCACTCTATGGATGAAAACTGTTAGTCAACTGACGATAAACAATTTGACAGAATGACACGTCTGCAAAAAAAATAATTTTATAAAATAATTTTTAATTGACGTGTCATTTTGTAAAGTCAGTATCGTTGTCTATATGAAATTGCTATGGCAGCGTGCAATGCCATATAAGCTTGTCACATTATTTCAAGTCATTTACCGTTAGTTAAGTAACCGTTTTTATCTACGGAAGAGTCATTTTAACCTAAAATAGAACGTAAAGAGTTAAAGTGATTGAAAAAGAATAGAAACCAAAATAACTATCTAATTAAACGTTATGGTCATTTTTTTAACATTATGCCTGTCAACGATACCACAACCAATGTGGCACCATTTTAACTCTAGATTTTACGTATTCAAATAATTAAATTCACCCAACACGATAATAATAAAATTATTTATATATTTGAATTAAATTATTTTTATGTATAATTGAAGTAAAGTAAAAGTTATATATATAACTTCACTTAATTGAAATTCAATTATCACATGGTTTATTAAATCCAAATTCATATACAAAAATTGAACTTAGACGATCAACCCATTGTAAAAAATGTTATATCAGCAGGTATTATTATAAGCCTGCATGTCCAAAAGCATGCGAAGAAAGTAGAGGAGGGGAATACTTGTCATTAAAGCTATTATTAGTATATTAATCTTGGTTTATTGTTAATTAGATATAAGGATGGACCGACTTTCTTGCTACATAGCTTTAACCACATTAGGTCCTTTGATAGTGCCTTTCATTATTAGATGGTAGTTATTGAACTTGGTTGCTTGAGTTTGTACATTTCCCTTTTTCTAATTAACTAACTTAATTGGTCAAAAGATATCATCAAATTTTTTTTCTTTTCAAATGTTTCTTTGCAAGAGCATGCATAGCTTTTTGATTGATTTAGTTTGTTAAATCAATCAAATCGATTTTTATTTTTTAAAAGAATATCGAGTTGATGTTAGAGTAAAACTGATGGAATCGACCAAACAAATTTCTTTTTATCTTAATTAGTGGTTGAATATTTAAACCTCGACTCAGTCATGAGACAATTTTAATTACAATGCATTACTAATACTTACTACATATATTACATATATTTTTAATAAAATGTCTAACGTAATACTTGTTGTAACACTCTTGCTCAATCCAGTATAACTACACATAGGGGTGAGCATTATTCGTTTTAACTTACTGAATCTAAAAATTTTCGGTTAATTTTAGGTATGATCGTTTAACGATTCAGAGTTTTTTAAACTTCAGTTATCTGTTAGTTCAGTTTGAAACCGATTGATTAATCGAATTAACCAAAATTATTATATATTAAACATTATATGTATATTACATATATATATTTGGTCATTGAACTTTTAAAATTTATAAAATGATCATTAAATTTTTTGATATGCTATAAAATGGTCATTAAACTTTATCAAATTAGCACAAAATGGTCATTAAATTTATCAAATTATTACAAAACGGTCATTAAGCTTTTCAAAAATTATCAATAATTTATAACGTGCAATGATCATTTTGTAATAGTTCGATAAATTTAATGATTGTTTTGTAACTTTTGAAAATGCAGTGGCTAAAATGATCATTTTAGCATAGTTCAATGAATATTTGTGTAATTTACCTACACACTTATACAAATATCAGTTAATTCAAAAAGCGTCCGAGTTAACCGAAAATTACCTAGTTCGGTTAATAAATTTTTTTAAAAAAATTGGCCCGATTAACTTTTAAAAAGAAAAAACTTGATTAATTGAGCTTTGGCTAATTTAGTTCGGCCACTGACCAAACTAATTGAATGCCCACCCTAACTATACAAATATGATATATATTACATTCGAAGATCGGAGCGAAATTTAGACTAAATTTAAACTTTTCCATATTATATGCACCCTCAACATTTAAGGGCATCATGGTAATTATGCATACGAGTATCACAGTCAACAACCAAAATACAAATTTGCACGTTAATACATTCGCTGCAAGTTAAATATGTCGATCGAGTAGAACCCAACAAGTGTCCTAGTAGAAAAGCAAATGATATTCATCATAAGAGACACGAGTTCAAATCGCTCTGTCTCCAAGGTGTATGCTCATTGTCAAATGATTAAGAATATGTATGAACAGATACTACATTGTAATTACCTTTAAATTATTCAGAAAAAAACATGTCAATCGAGTATCTTTTGGTAAATCCTTTGGAGTCTAGGGTCAAAACGGTAAATTCCAAAGTCTCAATTAAGGGTACCGGTATCTCATGAAGTCTTAATATTTCTAAAATTCGAAAAATAAAAATCAAATATTGATAGTTGAGGTTCTGTATGGATTCCGACCCTAGGTATTGTTACTTTTCCTAGGTCTTGATTATCAAATTACATGTACTTTGTTGAAAATTTTGTAAAAGAACAGATATCACATTGAACATTTTAAAAATATAAATATATTATTTAGGGACGGAATTTTGTGAATGGTGAGTGGGACCCTTACACCCCCACCCACGATAATTGGTCACTAAATTATTTTTGTTTTTTTATTTTCGTCACTAAATTATTATTTTTCAAAAAATTATCACTAACGCTGCATTTTTTTTAATTATTAATGTTACTTTTTTTATTATGATCACCAATCTTTTGCTTCTTTCATGTTTTAGTCACCAAATTATTGTTTTTATGTGAGTTTTTTAACGTGGATGATCAAAACAGAATAACAACATAACGTTAACGATAATTTTGCCAAATATTATAATCAGGTGACCAAAATAAGAAAGCGAAAATAATTTTAGTGACCAATGATGTTGTTTACCCTTTTTATTACTTTTTTATAAAATTTATTGCTTATATATTAAAAATAGATAAAACTTTATATTTTATTCATTCAAAACCTAATTCTAATTCTAATTCCACCCCCGACTGCATTAAATATTTTATTAAATTATATGTATAGAATATGATATCGTCCATACAATTTATAACACCAAACTTGATCAGTCTTTTTTAAAATAGAAAATTAAACTGTCAGAAACTGGATCATAAAATCCTAGATATATGGGGTTTTAACCGGCTCTTCCCTGATCATACTTGAGACAATGATGGGGCAATCTGATCTGACGCCTCCCCTCTCTTCCATTGACAAGCATATCATAAACTTGTACGAAGCTTTTAGGAACGGATTGACTACTATGCCTCTTTCCTCTGTTTCTTCACTGACTCATTATTACAACCTCTGCTGCCGCCGCGACACAACCGAGAAGGAGAGAAGTTTAAAATTCTACTATATGTAAATGAAAATATTATAGGTGATTCTAACGTACATTAAGTCTAAGGTACGATTAACATATAGTAAATTTTAATATTTATTTAAAATTTTAAAATGTCAGACTTTTTAAAATATTTTAGATTGATTTTCTTATTTTTTTACAACTATCAAAACTTATTTTGTAAGTATCGATATTTGTCTAAAAAATTAAAATGTTATAAAAAAAACTAAGTATCTAACCTTGTCTTAGAACACAAAAAATTCAACCTAAAAGTTATAAAAAATTTAATATTTTTTTAGACAAATTTCAAAATTTGTCGTCTTTTAGTCGCACTCCAGACTTACCCAAATGATTCACGGGAGAGTTGAGAGGTTTTGGAGCATGGAACTCGAAAATCCCAAATTTGTCATCTTTTAGTCGCACTCGTAGACCGAATATACACTAAAGATGTTACAGAGTTATTGAGAAAATTTGACTTGAATTTTTTTTATCAAATTTTATCTTGTAGTTTAACCCTTTTTCAGTTTTGAATTGAAATCTACATCAGCCTATGGCAGCTAGTTTCGACCTTGAATTATTTTATAAAATTTATAGAAATGTTATTGAAGTAAAAATATTATTCAGGGTGAAAACTAGGTACCCTGCCTAGACCCTTTCTTGATTTTAAAATTATTACGCGATTAGGGTTAAACAATATTTAACTATGTCTTAAATCATAATCATTTGTAGTAAACCATATTCTAAGTCCATATATTCGTAATAATACGTAAACACCTTATAAACTTAAGTTTACAAAACAGTTATACTTTAAACTTACATACATACGAGTACATGCCCACTAGACATCAAAATTATAACTTAGAATGTACATACCGTGAACTACTATTATAACTTGATTTAACAAAAATACTGCTCATTCTCACTACTTTACTTCGGGGAACCTACGTGTGAAATAAACACACGCTAAGTACGAACTTAGTGAGACATAATTTCATTTAACAAACATAAAATAAAATAACATTTATCATATGATATCATATCAAGTTTTCTACCTAAGATAGGACAGTACTATCAAAGTTTCCATAGTCACTAGATATTAATGTGCATGTCACAATTTCTAACTTAATTATGGTTCTAATATTCTATCATCATCAGGTAAATTATATGCATAACATAGATCATATATATTATACTATCATATACATAACATAATTCACATACATAGCATGATTCACATTCGAGATATGGTTAGATATGGTTCATATACGTAACATGATTCATATTCATGGCATGATCTATTTATATAACATGATTCTCATACGTGGCATATTTCATTTGCATGACATGACTTTCATATGTGGCATGATTCATACACGTAATATCATTCATATACATGACATGATTTAATTACATAACATATTTCATATACGTGACATGATTCATTTATCATTGCCCATAGTACACTATATGAGATCGAGGTACGTGAGTCATCTTTAAATAACACCGTAGTGTCAAACATAACGTGAAGATGAGTACGTACTCAGGGACGCTCTTTGCACCCTATAAACATAAAGCACATCGACAGTGCACTCGGTCATAGTGGGCGTAGATCCCCAGGGTACATGTGACACATTCATTTTGTCGCATAACATAAAATTATATCATAACGTAAATAATGCAGCTGCTAGGGGCTCTATGGCATGCCAACTATACCATGGACTCTTATACATAATACTTGGGCATTTTCTTTTATCGTCAATCCATTATCATGATCAATCATATAAGTAATCATTCATATCACATGCTTCACCATATATATATATTCATGGCATCATAGATCAACATACATACATATCATGTAACACTATTTATAGTTAAGGTTGACTATTCGCTAGTCTTCCTAATTATAAATTAAACATGTAAATGCACTCACCTGTTTTAGTGCAGTATAGCTTCACTAAGCTTTAATCACGGTTCTTATCCTTCTTTTTGTCACTTGGGTCTCCTTCGTTTTCTTTTGAAACTGTATAAAACCAATCAACATATACATCACTATTCTTGTGTTCGACTTAAATCTCATACTGCTAATTTAATTCTTAAACATGACTATTCGAATATAAAAATTTTCTGAAAATTTTCCCAAATACTTTACAAATTGCCGAATTAGTCCATAGATCTTTAGTGACCAATTTGGACATTAAACAATTGTTCAAACCCATTTTTGAACAATTTCCATAATTAATTACTTATTTTGGACTATTTCCTTTTTAGTCCTCCAACTTTATAAAAGTGACATTTTGGTCACTACATTGCTTTTGTACATTAAATTAATGTACAATTAAACCTTTCACTTAATTCTAACATCCTTATACATTTTCCTTTAACTTCCAAACTTTATTCACTTTATTCCTTCACCAATTCTTTATCTCGAATTTGGTCCCTCTTGATTTCTTTCTTGACATTTCAATCCTTCAACTTTCTTAACATGCTTAAATCTTCAATTCTATAAATTTTTCATAAATTCAAGACAAATCCCTATTTTTTACTAAATTGCCGAATTGGAACTTGAATTTCTAAAAATTTTCATTTTGGTCCCTAATCACCAATTCAAGCGACTTTCACCCTAATTCAATGATTCCAATGCTAAAATAAAATTTTCAATAATTTCCCCTAATTTTCCATAATTTCGAAATAGGTCCCTAAATTCACAACTTGGGAAATTATTCAACATATCATCAAAATAGGTCTCCTAACATCATAATTCAATCAATTCCATCCTTAATTTAGCTTCCTAACCAAAACCCTCAAATCTTAGGGTTAGGGTTTATAATCTCTAACATGGAATTTATCCAAATTCAACCTTAATTCCATGTTTAAATCATCAATTTAACTATCTACAAGTCTAATTCCATCATCAACTTCAATTTCTACAATCAATCTTCATCCATAACATAACTCATACTTGACTTTTGTCATGCAAAAATACTATCAAAATGAAGAGAATTGAATGCAGAACAATTACCTAAATAAACTTTGCTTGAAACTAGTCTTGAATTCTTCAAAATTTGGCTTGAAAGTTTGAAAATTTTCTTTCCCTTTTCTTCTCTAAGTTTCAAACAGCCCTTGGAATATTTTTTCTCATCTTTTAACTTATTTAATCCACTTGTCATATTAAATGAATTTAAAATTCATTTAATTAGTGAAATTACCATCTTGCCCTTTTAATCTAATGGCCATGATTCAATCTCATAAAAATCAATGGCCATGATTTAATCCATGTGTAAATCTTCTTCCAAAATTGCCCTCAAAGTTTCAAAATATTTCAAAAATGCCATCCATGGAAAATGTCTAATTTGTCCTCAAACTAGACTTTATTTACTAACCAGACTTGAAAATTGCCATTCCATCACCATCTAACTAAATCTAGTTAGAATCCAACCAAATGTAATAAAATACTCATAAAATAATATTTTATGAGTTTTCCATAATTTCTTGGAACTGTCTTTGAAATTTTAGTTCGATCAAATATACCGATAATTACCAGGAAATTTTATCGGATACATTTCCTCTTAGAAATCTTATCTCCACAATTAATTTCGAATATTATTGACTTAAAATGAATCATTTTTATTAGTCAAAATATTGAATATGGGACATTACCAATAGGTCACCCATCCTTGTACTACTCTGGTTTGAGCACGCTTAACAATTTTCATTCGATCCAAAAATTCTAATAATATAAGCCTCGTATGAAAAATCCGGGTAACACGGAAATACCACTCTCGGGGGTAAGCTATTCATTTACGGGGTTAACTTGCACAACTTTTAGAAATTATACTTTGGTCCCTAAACTTTTTTAAAGTTTACATTTTAACCCTAAACTTTCAAAAATTACAATTTGGTCACTAGTCCAAAAATTCGGATATTACAATTCCTCACCTTAAGAAAATTCATCCTCGAATTTTAAACATACATTCCTTTCAAACAATTTTGGATATTGCTTTTTTTATTTTATTTTCGGTTTCCCAAGTGGCTTCCTCAACTTTATGATTCCTCCAAAGGACTTTAACCAGTGGAATTTTCTTATTTCTTAATTCTTTAACTCCATATGCTAGGATTTTCACTGGTTCTTCTTCATATGTCAGATTCGGTTGTAGCTCGATTTCCTCAGGAGTAATGACATGTGAAGGATCTGATCGATACCTCCGAAACATGGACACGTGAAACACATCATAAATCTTACTCATATCCGGAGGTAATGCCAATTGGTAAGCCACTGGTCCAACTTTTTTTTAAAATTCCATATGGTCCAATAAATCTGAGACTAAGCTTTTCTTTTCGCCCGAACCTTAGCACTTTCTTCCAAGGAGAAACCTTTAGGAACACTTTTTCTCCCACTTCATACTCAATATCTTTTCTTATCTGCATAAGCTTTTTTTCGATCTGCTGCGGCCTTGAGATTATGCTAAATAATCCTTACCTTATCTTCCATGTCTTGTGTTAAGTCAACTCCTCTAATGTTTGAGTTATTCTGAACATTTCGATCTTGCAATTCGAACCAATTAAGAGGAGTTCGACACTTTCTTCCATATAATGCTTCGAAAGGTGCCATCTTAATACTTGCTTGATAACTGTTATTATAAGCAAAGTCGGCCAAAGACAAGTACTTTTCTCATGATCCCACAAACTCGATCACACAAGCCCGTAGCATATCTTCCAAAATCTGTATAACCCTTTCAGATTGTCCATCTGTTTGCGGATGAGAGGTTGTACTAAAATTTAATTTAGTACCCAACGCTTCATGTAATGCACCTCAAAATCTCAAAGTAAACCTTGGGTCTATGTCTGATACTATTGATACTAGGACACCATGCAGTCGTATTATTTCTCGAGTATAAAGTTCTGCATATTTATCCAGTGAATAATCCATTCGATCTGGGATAAAATGATCAGACTTTTCAAACGATCCACAATAACCCATATTGAATCCTTTTTGCTTGGTGTAGTTGGCAATCCATATATAAAATCCATCGTTACTCGCTCCCATTTCCATTGTGGAATAGAGATAGGCTGAAGCAATCTATAAGGTACTTGATGCTCAGCTTTTACTTGTTGACATGTTAGGCATTTTGTCGTGAATTCTAAGATTGTTCTTTTCATTCCTGACCACCAATATCGAGTCCTCAAATCTTGATACATCTTGTTTCTTCCTGGGTGCATAGTCAATGGACTATAATGGGCTTTTGTTAATATCTCTTTCTTTAGATCGTCATCGTCAGGAATATATACTTTACCTCCGTAATATAAACAATCATTAGGCTTTATCTCATAGTCTTGTACTTCTCCTGCTTCAGCTTGTCCCCTATTTTCTAGACATTATTCATCTGTATTTTGTAAATCCTTGATTTGATCAAATTAAGTTGGCCTTATCTAAAATTCTGCTATCAAGAAACCATCTCGTTCCAATGACAACTGTGCATTCATCATGCACAAAGCAGAAAATGTCTTTCGGCTAAGAGCATCTACGACTACATTAGCCTTTCCAGGGTGGTAATCGATAACCACATCATAATCCTTTAAAAATTCAACCCACCTTTGTTGTCGCAAGTTGAGATCCTTTTTCGTCATCAGATACTTTAAACTCTTATGATCCGTGTAAATGTGACACTTTTCACCATACAAATAATGTCGCCAGATTTTCAAAGCAAAAATCACAGCTGCCATTTCCAAATCATGCGTTGGATAGTTATTTCATGAGTTTTGAGTTGCCTTGATGCATAGGCTACCATACGACCTTCTTGCATCAGTACACAACCCAAACCACAATGAGATGCATCACTGTACAAAGTATATTCTTTTCCTGGTTCTGGCTGGATTAAAACTGGTGCTTCAGTCAGGACTTTCTTTAATCTTTCGAAACTTTCCTGGCACCTCTCCGTCCATACAAATGGAGTACCTTTTCGTAGCAGCTGGGTAAGAGGCATAGCAATGATGGAAAAATTCTGCACAAAACGCCTGTAATATTTAGCTAATCCCAAGAAACTCTAAACTTCAAAGACATTTTTCGGCGCTTCCCATTCAAGAATAGCTTGTATTTTCTTGGGATCAACTCTTATTCCTTCTGATGACACTACATGTCCAAGGAAAGTTATTTCTGACAACCAGAACTCACATTTAGAAAACTTGGCATAAAGTTGCTTATCTCTTAAAGTTTGTAATACCACTCGAAAATGGTAGTCATGTTCAGCTTCAGTATTCGAATATACCAAAATATTATCTATGAAGACTACGACAAACTAATCCAGATAGGGTTAGAATACCCTATTCATCAGGTATATAAATGCAGCAGAGGCATTTGTAAGTCCAAACGGCATTACCAAAAACTCATAGTGTCCATAACGAGTTCTGAATGCTGTTTTCGGAACATCTTTTTCTTTAACTTTGAGCTGATAATACCCTGATCGAAGATCTATCTTTGAGAACACCGCTGCATCTATGAGCTGATCAAAAAGATCTTTAATCCATGGTAAATGATACTTGTTCTTAATGGTTACCTTATTCAATTGCCAGTAATCTACACATAATCGTAGAGAACCATCATTCTTCTTCACAAAGAGCACCGGAGTACCCCATGGTGACACACCCAGTCGAATGTAACCCCGATCTAGCAGTTCTTGTAATTGAGCCTTTAGTTCCCTTAACTCCGTTGGTTCCATCCTATATGGTGCCATTGATACCGGCTCATTTTCGGGATAAACTTCAATCTCAAACTGTATTTCCCTATCCGGAGGCAATCCTGGTAGCTCGTCCGTAAATACATATGGAAAATCTTTTACAGTTGTGATGTCTTCAATCTTCTTAGGAGACTTTTGAGTATCTACCACATAAATCAAACATGCTTCACATCCATTACATAACAGCCTTTGAGCTGTCGTTGCAGAAACTATTGACTCTAAACAGTCAGTTCTTTCTCCCACAAAGATTACTTCAGAACCATTGGGTCCCTGAAGTATCAACATTTTCTTCTTACATTTTACATCTGCATCATATACAGATAACCAATCCATTCCAAGAATGACTTCAAATTCATGGAACGGAAGTTCCATTAAGTCTGCCGGGAACTTAATCCCTTGAATTTCTAGAGGTCAGTTCTTACATATTCTAGTCACTCGTGCACTATGTCCAAGAGGATTATTGGCAATCACACCACTAGAAATTTTCTCCATAGGAATCTTTCTTTGTTCTACTATTTTAGTGCTAATGTATGAATGAGTCGAACCCGGATCAATTAAAGTAAATACTGGTTCACCCAAAAGTCAGAGCGTACATACAATAATGTCTGGGTGATGCTTTTCTTCATCCGTGCGACTGTTGTACACTCAAGCTAGGGTCCTGAATTCTCTGTTTGATGCTATTTCAGAGGCTCCCTGAGTCGATGTCCTGTGTTGTCCACCACCTCGACCTCAGGGATAAGCAGCTACAGATCTTTCAAACTTGTTCGACTTCTTTGCCTGCTCCTCTAGACAATCTCTGATAAAATGTTCAGTGCTACCACATCTGTAGCAACCTCTTGAACCTACTCGACAAACTCCCAAATGTCGTTTTCCATAAGTTTCGCACTCTGGAAACAAAGGCCTGCTCGACCCGGCAGTTGACGTCTGAGCATTTTGCCCTTTCTTTAATGAAAGATTATTTCGAGTAAATCCTGACCCATTTCTGCCTTGTGATTGATTACTTCAACCTCTTTTAGATTGCATCGAGGTAAAAGTTTTGCCGGACCTCTTGGAAGCTCGAGAAGACTGAGCTTTAACTCGTTCCATATAGGCTCTTTCCATAGCCTTCGCTCTATTCACAGCTTCTTTAAAGTTTGACAGATTCATGCCCAATAAAATCTCCTTGGGCCTTGGGTGCAACTTTTCTATAAACCAATCACATCTAAACTTTTCAGTCGACATCAACTCAGCTGCGTACCGACTCAATCTATTAAAATCTAACTCGTACTCATAAACTGTACGAGTATCTTGTTTAAGATCCAGGAACTGCTACAACATTTCTCTTTTGAACTGTTCCCCGATATACTTAGCTTTGAATGCCTCCTGGAAAAATATCCAATTTATTTCAGCAGTGGGTACTAACTCCGTGGCATTGGTCCACCAAATGCGAGCATGTCCTCTCAGTAAGGAAACAACTCCTTCCAACTTTTCAGCATTGGTGCAACCAATCCCTTCCATTAGAATCTTAACATCATTTAACCATAGATCGGCAGCCATTGGCCCACCTTCTCCGTAAAATTCTGGGGCCCTGAGCTTTTTAAGTTCCTTCGCTGTTGATGCTTTAACTGGCATGAGTGTCGGAGCTGGTACTGGTGCTAGGGTCTGAAGTCTATTTACCATAGCTTCAAGAGCTTGTACTAATGCCCCATATTCTTGTGTCGAGCTCTTTGTTGCACCGGTGGGTCTGCTGGGGCAGGAGCGAGAGGTGGAGTCTGCTGAACATCATTGCTCCCACTTTGAACCTCCTCTTGATCCCCGCGATCTCTTGCTTGACGTAACCCAGCAGTACTCGACATTGTCGTATACTACGATAACCTATTCATATATATATACAAGGAGCAAAATCAAGTTACACCGAAAGTACATCAGTAATATTAACATCCTAAGGGCATGTATTTAATAACAAATCACTTTTGACTCGGTTTAACCTCCAAAATCGGCTAAACCTATAGCTCTGATACCAATAAATTTGTAACACCCTTAACGTATACTCGTAGACCGAATATACACTAAAGATGTTACAGAGTTAGTTAGAAAACTTGACATGAATTTTTTTATCAAATTTTATCTTGTAGTTTAACCCTTTTCGGTTTTGAATTAAAATCTACATCAGCCTATGGCAGCTAGTTTCGGCCCTAAATTATTTTATAAAATTTATAGAAATGTTATTGAAATAAAAATATTATTCAGGGTGAAAACTAGGTACCCTGCCTAGACCATTTCTTGATTTTAAAATTATTACGCGATTAGGGTTAAACAATATTTAACTATGTCTTAAATCATAATCATTTGTTGTAAACCATATTCTAAGTCCATACATTCGTAATAATACGTAAACACCTTATAAAGTTAAGTTTACAAAACAGTTATACTTTAAACTTACATATATACTAGTACATGCCCACTAGACATCAAAATTATAACTTAGTATGTTCATACCGTGAACTACTATTATAACTTGATTTAATAAAATACTGCTCATTCTCTCTACTTTACTTCAGGGAACCTACGTGTGAAATAAACACACGCTAAGTACGAACTTAGTAAGGCATAATTTCATTTAACAATCATAAAATAAAATAATATTTATCATATGATATCATATCAAGTTCTCTACCTAAGATAGGATAGTACTATCAAAGTTTCCACAGTCTCTAGATATTAATGTGCATGTCACAATTTCTAACTTAATTATGGTTCCAATATTCTATCATCATCAAGTAAATTATATGCATAACATAGATCATATATATTATACTATCATATACATAACATAATTCACATACATAACATGATTCACATTCGAGATATGGTTCATATACGTTACATGATGCATATTCATGGCATGATCTATTTATATAACACGATTCTTATACGTGGCATATTTCATTTGCATGACATGACTTTCATACGTGGCATGATTCATACACGTAATATCATTCATATACATGACATGATTTAATTACATAACATATTTCATATACTTGACATGATTCATTTATCATTGCCCATAGTACACTATATGAGACTGAGGTACGTGAGTCATCTTTAAATGACACCGTAGTGTCAAACATAACGTGAAGATGAGTACGTACTCGGGGACGCTCTTTGCTCCCCATAAACATAAAGCACCTTGACAGTGCACTCGGGCATAGTGGGCGTAGATCCCCAGGGTGCATGTGACACATTCATTTTGTCACATAACATAAAATTATATCATAACGTAAATAATGCAGCTGCTAGGGACTCTATGGCATGCCACCTATACCATGAACTCTCATACATAATACTTGGGCATTTTCTTTTATCATCAATCCATTTCATGATCAATCATATAAATAATCATTCATATCACATGCTTCATCATATATATATATATATATTCATGGCATTATATATCAACATACATACATATCATGTAACACTATTTATAGTTAAGGTTGACTATTCGCTAGTCTTCCTAATTATAAATTAAACATGTAAATGCACTCACATGTTTTAGTGCAGTATAGCCTCACTAAGCTTTACTCACGATTCTTATCCTTCTTTTTGTCACTTGGGTCTCATTCATTTTCTTTTGAAACTGTATAAAACCAATCGACATATACATCACCATTCTTGTGTTCGACTTAAATCTAACACTGCTAATTTAATTCTTAAACATGACTATTCGAATATAAAAATTTTCTGAAAATTTTCCCAAATAATTTACAAATTGACGAATTAGTCCCTAGATCTTTAGTGACCAATTTGGACATTAAACAATTGTTCAAACCCATTTTTGAACAATTTCCATAATTAATTACTTATTTTGGACTATTTCCTTTTTAGTCCTCCAACTTTATAAAAGTGACATTTTGGTCACTACATTACTTTTGTACATTAAATTAATGAACAATTAAACCTTTCACTTAATTCTAACATCCTTATACATTTTCCTTTACTTCCAAACTTTATTCACTTTAGTCCTTCACTAATTCTTTATTTCGAATTTGGTCCCTCTTGATTTCTTTCTTGACATTTCAATCCTTCAACTTTCATAACATGCTTAAATCTTCAATTCTATAATTTTTTCATAAATTCAAGACAAATCCCTATTTTTACTAAATTGCCGGATTGGTCCTTGAATTTCCAAAAAATTTCATTTTGGTCCCTATTCACCAATTCGAGCTACTTTCACCATAATTCAATGATTCCAATGCTAAAATAAAATTTTCAATAATTTCCCGTAATTTTCCATAATTTTGAAATAGGTCCCTAAATTCACAACTTGGGAAATTATTCAACATATCATCAAAATAGGTCTCCTAACATCATAATTCAATCAATTCCATCCTTAATTTAGCTTCCTAACCAAAACCCCCAAATCTTAGGGTTAGGGTTTATAATCTCTAACCTGGAATTTATCCAAATTCAATCTTAATTCCATGTTTAAATCATCAAT
This sequence comes from Hibiscus mutabilis, assembly GCA_019671005.1. Classification (NCBI taxonomy): domain Eukaryota; kingdom Viridiplantae; phylum Streptophyta; class Magnoliopsida; order Malvales; family Malvaceae; genus Hibiscus; species Hibiscus mutabilis. The sequence goes on along the minus strand of CM033733.1, from coordinate 5,128,032 downwards.
TTAACTATCTACAAGTCTAATTCCATCATCAACTTCAATTTCTACAATCAATCTTCATCCATAACATAACTCATACTTGACTTTTGTCATGCAAAAATACTATCAAAATGAAGAGAATTGAATGTAGAAAAATTTACCTAAATAAACTTTGCTTGAAACTAGTCTTGAATTCTTCAAAATTTGGCTTGAAAGTTTGAAAATTTTCTTTCCCTTTTCTTCTCTAAGTTTCGAACAGCCCTTGGAATATTTTTCTCATCTTTTAACTTATTTAATCCACTTGTCATATTAAATGAATTTAAAATTCATTTAATTAGTGAAATTACCATCTTGCCCTTTTAATCTAATGACCATGATTCAATCTCATAAAAATCAATGGCCATGATTTAATCCATGTGTAGATCTTCTTCCAAACTTGCCCTCAAAGTTTCAGAATATTTAAAAAATGCCATCCATGGCAAATGTCCAATTTGCCCTCCAACTAGACTTTATTTGCTAACCAGACTTGAAAATTGTCATTCTATCACCATCTAACTAAATCTAGTTAGAATCCAACCAAATGTAATAAAATACTCATAAAATAATATTTTATGAGTTTTCCATAATTTCTTGGAACTGTCTTTGAAATTTTAGTTTGATCCGATATACCGATAATTATCGGGAAATTTTATCGGATACATTTCCTCTTAGAAATCTTATCTCCACAATCAATTTCGAATATTATTGACTTAAAATGAATCTTTTTTATTAGTCAAAATATTGAATATGGGACATTCCCAATAGGTCACCCATCGCTGTACTACTCTGGTTTGAGCATGCTTAACAATTTTCATTCGATCCAAAAATTCTAATAATATAAGCCTCGTATGAAAAATCCGGGTAACACAGAAATACCACTCTCGGGGGTAAATTATTCGGGGTTAATTTGCACAACTTTTAGAAATTACACTTTGGTCCCTAAACTTTTCCAAAGTTCACACTTTAACCCCTAAACTTTCAAAAATTACAATTTGGTCACTAGTCCAAAAATTGAGATTTTACAATCCCAGTAAAAAAATGATTATGTTCATCATACGAGACTCGAATTCAATCAGTTTTGTCTGTAAAGTATATATCTTATCAAAGAGTTAAAAAAATATATAAACATATATTATGTTGTAATAACCTTAAGACTAGTAAAAAACTATCAAATTTGTTTGATGCGAACTCTAAAAAGTAATTGTATAAATTAATGACATATTAATATGGTTGAAAGCCAATATTTTTATGAAAAAGTATAAAAATTTGATTGACAAAGGAGCATAAAAATTTATTGCAGCCGAGTACTTTTGTTCATTCTACTGCAGGTTGGGAGATTCGATTTGCTATTCTGTGTTGGTTGCTGTGGAATCGGCGCAACAAGCTATTATTTGGTGTTGAGCCGATACTTACTGAATGTATTATAATGGAAAAAAGCTTGGAGAGTCCGTTGAATGAAAACGTGGAATTCTCCAACCACCGGTTCTCTTCAACATTGGGTGAAACCACCAGCAGGTTGGGTAAAGGCAAATGCTGATGGTGCGGTAGGGCTACGTGATGATATAGCGGCATGTGGTGGTACTATCCGTGTTGAAAATGGAAATTGGTGTCTGGCCTTTACACGCAGTTTGGGACGATGTTCAGTTCTCGTAGCTGAAATTTGGGGAATTCACGACGTACTCAAGCATGCTAGAAGCTTAGGATTCGAGAAAGTAGAAATTGAAACGGACAATTCGAAAGCTTATCGGATTATCACAGGGGAATCTCTAGCGCTCCAAGGAAACTCTATTGTGGAGGCGATCAAAACATTACTCTCTTGTGATTGGAATATACGTCTTTGACTTATAAGAAGGAATCAGGGACGAACCCAAGATTTTACGTAAGGGATGCAAATTATTATGAAGCTATGTTAAAAATGTAGGGGTGCAAAATTATAAAAGTTTAGGGGTGCAGAATTAGATTATCAATAGAAAATACAAAAAATATATATAAAATATAGGAGAACTTGAAACTTTTAGGGGGTGCGGCTGCCCCCAACACCTCTAGGTCCGTCCTTGGAAGGAATCAAATGTTGCCAATAAATTGATGTTGCCAATGATCTTGCTGGATTAAGTCAAGGCAAAGAAGTTAGTGAAGTTATTTATGACTCTCCTCCGGATTTAGTGAGGGAGATTGTGCAACTCGAATGCTAGTTCGAGTCTTATTTCTTTTTTTTTGAATATGCTGGTGTGATTATAAAGTAGTGTCTGATCAATTTTTAGCCCTTTAATAAGGCACGCACACCGTGCACACATGGTGCTCGAACCCATGTCACCTGGATGAAATACATCATTCTTTACCAATGGGACCACTCCACGAGTTCAGTTCGAGTCTTATTTCTATATAATAATAAAAATGTGTGCTTCATTCTTAGAAAACAAGTTCTATTTTATTATCATTAGGGGTGAGCAAAACTCGACTCGACTCAAAAAAACCGAATTATTAGACTCGACTCGAAGCCAAAAAATGACTCGTTTTGACTCGACTCATAATTTTATAAACTCGACTTGACTCGAAAAAAATTTAAATAAAGTTTGAGTTATGAAATGGAAACTCGAATAACTCAAAATTTTTAGTAATTAGTTAATTAGTTTTTCATATTCGAGTCGAGTCTGTTAATTTGTATGATATATTATGTATATCACATGTGAAAATTTGAATAAATATATATGCATATCGTATATGCATATAGAAAGCCGTTAAAATTATAATCAATAAGTGCATAGCCCAGTCCTAAATATATGCATATAAAAATATATATGTGCACTGCTACGTATATGCATATAGAAATAAGAAATATATATGTACAATTAAATTTGTACAGAAACTCGAAAACTCGACTCGACTCAAATTTCATAAACTATCGATTCGAAAAAAAATTCAAATAAAGTTTGAATCATAAAATAGGATATACAAACTTAGATAACTCGAAATTTTTTTACTCGACTCGATCGAACACCCAGCCCTAAATTATCATTATAATATTTATTATCGATTAAAACAAAAGTATCGTTTTATATTTTTTAACTGAAGAAAACTCAATTAATCAGTGGCATCAACTCAATCAAAGTCTTACTAGATAAATAGATATTCTTTCTCTGGACAAACCATATTATAATTAGCCACATAAAGTTAAAATTAAAGTCTACAGTGTATAAAAATAGTCTTTTTATAATATTTAATGTTTAGAATATGTATTAAAATTATATTTGTTTCCGAATAATTAGAATTATATTTATATCAATTTATTAAAATATAACATATATATAATAATTCCTAAAAATAAAATAAAATAATTTAAATGATATATCTTATAAAACTTTAAACAAATGAGATGAAATAAAATAAAATAAACTTTGAACCCAATTGATATGTTAAACCCCTACCGTAATTAAGGTGGCGTGGTGGTTGTTGACTTCTAAGAGTAGAACAAAATATCATGGCTGAGCTGATATATATATAAGCCATTGAAAAACAAAAACAACTGGGCTGGATCTTTAGTGAAAAGTGACCCAAACCCTTTTTGTGTGGGAGAGACTGTGACACTCCTATTTTTTTATATAATAGTATTTTGGGTAAACTTTAATACACAGGCGGTGTAAAATTATTTTTACACAAGTCTGTGTATTTACACTATAAAAATTTAAATCTTAAATTTTTATCCCTAACCCTAAAAAACTAAACCCTAAACCTTAAACCCTGTATACTAAATTCTAAACACTAACTTTAAATTCTAAACCTTACAACTTAAACCCATAAATCTTAAACCCTAAACTAAAACCCTAACCCCTAAAAATAAAAGGCACGTGTAAACTGTGTATCAAAGTTTTTTCCTTTTAGTTTAAGTCAAATATAAAATTAGTATAATATCAAAACATACTTATAATGTTTAACTGAATAGTTATTTGGTTCCTTTTTTTTGAAGCGTTTTAACCCTCAACATTTCATTTTGGGTTAAAATTACCCTTCGTGGATAAAAATTGTTAGTCAACTAACATTAAATAGTTTGAAATTACGTGACAAACCTACATAACAGTGCATGCTAAGTCGGTAACATAGTCGTGTCATATAGACAAATGTGTTGACTTTACAAAATGATACATCAATCAAAAAATAATTTTATAAAATTGTATAAAATATAAAATTATTTCTTTTGATGACTTATCATTCTATTAAGTCATTTACGTATCGTTATTTAACTGACAGTTTAATCCAAAAAAGGTCGTTTTGACCCAAAATGAAATGTTGATGTTTAAAATGCTTAAAAAATATGCGTCAAAATGACTATTCAGTCAAATGTTAAGCTCATTTTTAACATTATACCAATAAAATTTGTACTTCCAAACTTTTAGAATTAAAAACTCAATAAATTCTTAACTCTTCTCAATATTTGATCTTAACTTCATCTCTAATTTGAACAATTACACATTCAAAAACTTTTTGAGGGTAGACACACACATATTAAGTGTTTAACAATATAAATTTTTTTGTACGCAGATAGATACAAATAAAATTTTAGGGTGTACACACTCAATAGAATTGATAACTAATAAAAAAAATCCAGATTTTTAACATGGACACAAACAAATTTTAGAGTGAGCATATCCAATAATATATATGACTGATAAAAAAAATTCAAATTTTCATAGTGAACACGTGACTCTCCTGAACCACTGTCGGTTGATAGGGGGAGCACAATGAGCAACCGCTCTTGGCTCCCAATCAGTCTAGGCCCTAAAAAATAATTATCCTTATTTTTATTTTTTTAATTTAACAAACAATTGGATCTTCTAAACAAAGTCAGATGTTGGAATCTTGACACTGCGTATGGAGCAAATTAGGTTGAAAGGATTGCCTCTATAATGAGTTTGCAATGCCCAATCCGAATTAGCCAGTTAGTGGTTTGGATACTGATAATTAAACAAAAAAACTCAATTCTTTCAAAGTTTCTAACAAAATAATGAAAATAAAATATTCGTCAAACTTTAATCATGTTTCTATAATTTATTAATAAATTATTAAATTAATTATTTAAAATAATAAGATATACCATTATTCTACATGAATCCATTTTTGAGTTTTACACATAACCTTGGAAATATCCGAGATGGCTCCACGTCAACCCTTACTACAACCGCCAATGGATCTGAACCAACCCTCACTCGGTTTAACAAATGTTTTAAAGCACCTGTCAACGACTACATAGCCTCAATTACAGACATGGATGCATCTAGCCACGTGTCGTGTTTAAATAATTACTAAATTTCTATTTTTATCATTTCTGTCCATTTTCTCAAGATAAAATTTACTAATAAAAACATGACATTTGATATATTCATTTTGGATGTCAATAATTTTCAATATAAAATGAGACGAACATAATATTTTAATTATCAAAGTGAAAAATTAGATACCAAAATAAAAAATATATTTAAGAACCAGTGAATAAAGTTTATTTATTTTATTAAAAAGGAACTGATATATGATTTCCTGAGATTTCAGAGAATATAGTGCCGGATTTAATCCTATTTATTTTATTTAATATTTTTCAAATGAAAGTGATTTTATAAAATATATGTTAAGAATTATTATTTAATCAGAATTATCTATAACTTAATATAAAAACTATTATTACATGAGAAGCCCTAATCGTAGATTCAAAGACATTGGTCAGTGAATAATTAAGCAATAAAAATTGGGTAAAACTTTGATATACAGGCTTTACACAAACCTGCGTATTTACACTATAAAAACTCAAATCCTAAATCCTAAACCCTATACATTAAATTCTAAACCCTAAATCCTAAACCCTATACACTAAATTCTAAACACTAACCTTGAATTCTAAACCGTACAACATAAATCCCTAAACCTTAAACCCTAAACTAAAACCTTAACCCCTAAAACAAAAAGGCACGTGTAAACTAAGTTTACACGACCTATGTATCAAAGTTTTTTTCATAAAAATTTATACTAATTTAATTCAAGTAAAAATTGTGGTTTAGATACAATGTTTTTACTTGGGTTAAAGTACAATAAATTTCTATAAATATTTATCTCACAATTATTTATTTTACATAAATTTTTATTATATTCATAAATTCATATATTATTCACATATTATTTTTATCATATCTTAATTTACCTAGTATTTTATGTAGTTTACCGTATTTTTATAGCAGTATAAATTCATTTAAGTATGTAATTATAACAATCAACAATTCACCATGCAAGCGTAGGATTAATATAAATATTGATCTTAAAATTTAATATTTTTTTAACCGTAATAAGATTATTTTTTTAATTTTATGAAATTTTGACATTTAATACATAATTTATATTTCAAAAAATATTTGTTTACAGAAGAAACTGATTATTATTTAAATGGAAAATGAAGGACTGAATCAATCTCAACCATTTGTTTAATAAAGGTTAGGCTACCCGCCAAGAACATAGATTTGGGCTAAAAAAAGGGTACATCTGAAAATAGAAATAAAATAAAAGGTTAAAACCATAAAAAAGTAAAAATTTTGGCGTTTATTCATAAATATCAAAGAATACAAGTCCCGCAACGGGAAAAGGAGTAGAATTTTATTTTCTAATCAATTTACCAAATACCTCACCAAACTCATACCTTTCTGCATAAAAACGGCGTAGTTTGAAGTAAACGTTAAGGTTAAAATTGTCATTTGAGCTTAAAGTTTCGGTCCGGTTTTGGAAATTATCTAAATTAGAAGGGCTTTTCTATGCAAATTCAACTAACAAAGCCATTATGATATCTGCAGAAGCAATCCAAATCGAACCAAAAGCTACAGAAAAATAAAATCACTTAAAAGGAAGTTCTGAGAAACCCCCCAATAAACGTGTTTATGGATTGCAGGTGTATCTCTATCAATTCATTCCCTTTCTTTAATTTCCCTTTAAAAATCTATAAATATATGTATAGTTTTCATGTTGCTAAAATTAGAGAGGTTATGCCTCTTTCCATGTATTATTACTCAGCATAGATTCTTCTCTTTCTTTCCTCTACTGTAATAGTAGTTTTTCTGGGTTAATAGTGTATTAATGAGTTAAATATTTCATTTTTATGATCTGGGTAGCCATTAAAACTTGAAGAGAAGCTGTTTCAGACTAGTACCTAGGAATCTGGAGCTGCTCTGAAGTGTTTTTGAGCAGTTGTTAGGCTCAACAAGATGTCTCAAACCAACTGGGAAGCTGATAAAATGTAAGTCAATGAATAAATGAATTTGATTTAGGGTGTTTTTAATTTTTTATATGTTTAATTGTCAGTATTTTGTTCTTGAAAGACTGTTACATAAAAAAATCCCTTGGTGTTACTTTTTAGTGCAGTATCTTGTTAAAAATCCAAAATTTTATAAAGTTGTTCATTAGATTTTCATTGTATTAGGGTTACTTTTTTTTTACTCTAGATTTGGTTGTGAAATTTGATTTGCTGCTGTAATAAGTGATTGTTGGCAATTTATCATGTCAATAACAGGTTAGATGTGTATATCCATGATTATTTAGTGAAGAGGGATTTAAAGGCTTCAGCTCAGGCATTTCAAGCTGAAGGGAAAGTTTCATCAGATCCTGTAGGTAAGTAACTAAGCGGGGTTCGGATATTATGTTAAAGCCGAAGAAGACATGTACTTAGTTTTTTAGGTTCTCCTCTTCTCACCCTTACCACCGAATTTGCTTCACTAAATTTGATGTTTTCGTTGATTATAATGTTGAATTATGAACATGGATATCCAGCTATTGATGCTCCTGGAGGTTTTCTCTTTGAATGGTGGTCTGTTTTCTGGGATATATTCATTGCCAGGACTAATGAGAAGCACTCGGAGGTTGCTGCATCTTATATTGAGGTCAGTTTTGATTTTGTTTCACTTTCTCAGTTTTGAACTGTCAATTTATTTTGATGGCCTAGCATCAAAATTTCATTTTTGCATCTTTTGCGGGCAGAGGGGGCAAAAGAGAAAGGGTTGGGTTTGATCTTTGATGTTAATGCCCACCTGGCATCTTGCACTTCTGTTATGGTGTTTGTTTCTTGCTATTTTTATGCCTTACATTAAAACTTTAGAACGTATGGTAGTGCTTCTTGTTTCTGAGTAAGTTAACTCTTTCTTTTTGTTGAACTTTTAAGTTTTACCTGAAAACATTAACTTGTAAACTGCTCTGAATTGTGATAAAGTGTATATTCAAATTGAGAGAAGGAAACAAGAAAAAAACTGAGCAGACCTGCTCGTCTAATGCCTCTATTTCTTGTATAAGTAATTTTGAAATTTTTTCTTGAAGAAGCTATGTTGAAGATCGACTTTATATCAGTGTTATCTGTAGTGTTCATCCCTCTAGTTCATTGTTGTATTTCTTGCTATATGCTACTGAGTATTTATTAATTAATTGGTTTGTTGATAAATGGAAGAGACACCAGTCCGTTGAACATTGCATATTGTTTTTCTACACACAAATTGGATTTGGGATATTGCATTATGAACTTGTAGCTTAATATGAGAGCCTTTATGTTTTGCTTTGTTGCATAATTGCCTAACTAAAGGTCTTTGATCCTTGAAATTAAGGAAGCGAGTCAAGTGACTGATGGCTGGTGTATTTTGCTAAAAAATTAATTATTTACATGTATACTGTATTAAATCCTTAAGCATTCCAAATTATTAGTACTTCAAATATGATTATGCTTACGGTGCATTGTGGTATTGCAGACGCAATTGATTAAAGCACGAGAACAGCAGCAAACTCAACAGCCTCAACATCAGCAGCAGCAGCAGCAACAACAACAACTGCAGATGCAACAGCTTTTATTGCAGAGGCATGCTCAGCAACAGCAGCAGCAACAGCAGCAGCAACAGCAGCAGCAGCAACAGCAGCAGCAGCAACAACAACAACAGCAGCAGCAGCAACAACAGCAGCAGCCGCAGCAGCAGCCCCAGCAGTCACAGCAGCCTCAACAAAGAAGGGATGGGTCTCATCTCCTGAATGGCAGTACAAATGGACTTGTTGGAAATGACACTCTCATGCGCCAACCTGCTGCAACTGCTAATGCCATGGCAACAAAGATGTATGAGGAAAGACTGAAGTTGCCACTTCAAAGGGATTCTTTGGATGATGCGGCCGGAAAGGTAGGTGGATCAACTTTATTTTCTTAGAAACATGTTATTCTTTTAGTTGTTAACCATCAAGGAACTCCCTACAGCAAAGGTGTGGTGAGAATGTTGGCCAGCTCTTGGATTCAAATCATGCCTCAATCTTGAAGCCTGCAGCAGCAGCCGGCCAACCTTCAGGGTGAGTATTTTTGATATTTTTTTATTACACAGAAAAGCCTTTGGCTGTGGATGATTTGTATCGCAATCTGAACAAAGTCATATGGATGTTAACTAAGACAGTTTGCAAAAATGCTTCGCAAGGTTTTAGATTTAAATTTTAGGGCAACTCACTTCAATCTTGTGGTTAGTCCGCTGAATTTGAGCCACAGAACAACACAAACAAATTGGAATTGTTTCATCTTTTTATCTGAAATATCAAGTAACAAATTTAGGGTTTGTTCATGCATCCGACGTTTAGTTGTTTATACCAATAAACATATTTGGCATCATGCAAATTCCAGGCAACTGTTGCATGGTACTGCTGGTGGTATGTCTCCACAAGTTCAAGTTCGGAGTCAGCAATTGCCAGGAACAACACCGGTAGGCTTGCATTATATTGGCCTTCACTTGTTGCTTCTCTTAGTCATCTTCTAAAATTTATATGGAAGCAGGACATAAAGAGTGAGATAAATCCAGTATTGAATCCTAGGGCTTCCGCCGGTCCAGATGGATCTTTAGTAGGAATTCCGGGTAGGTTTGTTTCACTTTCTCGGATTCTGTTTGAATTGCATCTTTTACTTTGAAAATAGAACAAAAATGATAGTTTTAAGTCAACTACTATTTACTTGTTTTTGTGATATGCTGGGGTCTGTTTTACTTAGAAATTTAGAAAATAAATTATGTGATGTCATTCTTTTCAGGCTCGAATCAAGGTGGTAATAATTTGACTTTGAAAGGATGGCCTTTAACAGTAAGTTTTATCACAATTTGCTTTATCCTTAGAGTGATAACTCTTAGTATCATAGCTGTCTATTTGAAATATACATCTTTTTCTCATCACATGTTTTTATGAATTGTAAATTTTACTTCTCATGTATCTCTTTTGAACGGTCATCATTTTATCTGTTTCTAGGGACTGGACCAACTGCGATCTGGGTTACTACAACAGCAAAAGCCTTTTATACAGTCTCCTCAGCCCTTCCACCAACTTCAGATGCTGACACCACAGCATCAGCAGCAACTCATGCTTGCTCAGCAGAGTCTGACATCACCAGCTGGCAGCAATGAAAACAGAAGATTGAGAATGCTGTTGAATAATAATCGGACCATGGGTCTTTCAAATTCCGTTGGTGATGTTCCAAATGTATCGACTTTGCAGGCAGGCAGTCCACTTATGCATCGGGGAGATGCAGATATGTTGATGAAGGTAATATTGCCTCTATGAAGTGTGCTTTTCCTACCCTTTCTCTTGAAAGGAAATTTCAAATTTCCCCTTTCATTTGCTAGGCGTTTTGTTATGGCATAAGTTTTATGATCTTCCAATTTCTTATATATTTAATTTGCGGTGCAGTTAAAATTGGCTCAGTTGCAACAGCAGCAATTGCAGCAGCAGCAATTGCAGCAGCAGCAACAGAACAGTAACTCACAGCAGCAGCTTCAACAGCATGCACTCTTGAATCAGCAGCCACAGAGTTCTAATCCAAGTCTACTTCAGCAAGATAAAGTTGGTGGAGGTGGAAGTGTCACCGCGGATGGTAGCATGTCAAACTCATTTCGAGGGAATGATCAGGTCTGCCCTTTTCTGGTTACCTTTAATTAATCTGGCCAAAAGGATTCCTGAGGGTTTTATCTTGCTTCTATGCAGCACCCTTCTGGGTGTTCCTGGTGGTGCATGGTCAGGGCATGGTAGAGATTTTAATGTCCCTGTTGATGATATTTCTAACTAATAGACTCACTCTGGTTTTGAAATTCTCATTATTTCTTCTACTCCATTCCCTGCTCTTGAATACTGAAACCATTTTTATTACATTTTTTTTGGATAGAACCGTGAATGCTTTATTTTTGTTTTATTCTTCCCTAATATTATAATCGATTAGTTTCAAAAACATACTGTTACCGTCGTTTTCCTGTAGTGTATGGTTTTAATCTTTAAAGCTGATTTCTTTTTCCTGTTAAAGTGAGTTTGGATTGCATTTATAAGTTCTATTGCAGTACACAGGGCTTAAGTAAATATCTGAGTAGGTTCCTAACATAGTTTCCTTAATTAATTTTAAGGTTCCAAAAAACCAGAATGGAAGAAAGAGAAAACAGCCAGTGTCTTCTTCAGGCCCTGCCAATAGCACAGGGACAGCAAACACAACTGGTCCTTCCCCAAGTTCAGCACCTTCCACACCGTCAACGCACACCCCTGGAGATGTGATTTCAATGCCTGCTATGCCTCATAGTGGCAGTTCTTCCAAGCCTATGATGATGTTTGGTGCTGATGGCGCCGGCACACTTACACCACCATCAAACCAGTTGGTGAGTATATTATTTTTGCATGTTGAAGGAATTAGAAATTTCTTGCATGGATTCTCATTGGAATTCCATTTTCGCAGTGGGATGATAAAGATCTTGAATTGCAGGGTGATATGGATCGATTTGTCGATGATGGATCACTTGATAATGTTGAATCCTTTCTTTCGCATGATGATACAGATCCTAGAGATGCAGTTGGCCGATGTGTGGATGTCACTAAAGGTCTATAAAATAACTTTTATGATTATGATTTGCTAAACTCTGCTGTTGTTGGGAATCTTATATAGCCACTTTTCTTGAACATTTTAGTTCTGTTCTTTGGATTTTTTTTTTGTCCAGTGTTAAATTGTTTGCGAAATGATTATGGCAATTGGTGCGTCCTCATTGGAACTCATCATGTACTTTTTGGTGTTATTATTTCGGAATTGACCTTTTAATTGTTGGTTATTGCCACTAATTTCATGATCTTGCCACATTGGAAATTTTTGGCATTTGAGGTTACAAGGGATTGAATATGGATCACTCTAACCAAGAGTTCAGCACTCTACTAACTAATCACATGGGTGTTTGCCACATTGGTTTATATATTAATATGCTAATCGAATCTGACCAAAAGAAATTGAGCCTATTGTATGGCGCTTATATTTATCCTTATTTGCAATCTTGAGGGATGCACATTTATCTGATCATAAGTGGATCAGTTCCGTGCTTTAACAGTATATCGAATTTTAATTTTTCTCCAGGGTTCACCTTTATGGAAATAAATTCTGTTCGAGCAAGCAGTAGCAAAGTCACTTCTTGTCATTTCTCATCAGATGGAAAGTTGCTTGCTAGTGGTGGCCATGATAAAAAGGTGAGTATGGAATTTTGCTACTTCTGAACTGTTAAGTTTACTATGGTTTTCATTCTCAAATCATGCTAAGAATTGAAATACTTTGCGCCTTTTTTCCCAACACAGGCTGTATTATGGCACACAGATACTTTGAAGCCAAAGTCTACACTTGAAGAGCATTCAGGTTTAATTACTGATGTTCGTTTCAGTCCAAGCATGTCACGCCTTGCAACATCTTCATTTGACAAAACTGTCAGAGTTTGGGATGCTGACAGTGTTAGTAGACATTTTTCCTTTTATTTTTCTCAAAACTGTTTGGACTTTTGGGCTAATGTGTTCTTCTACGCATGCATGATGCTTGCTTAATTATACCCATTAAAGTTTTCATCTAAAACATTCTGTGCAGGTTCATGCTATTGCCATTCTAAGTTTCTTTCTTCTGGATAGCCATTGAGATAACATAAAAATGACTTATTTGCAGATTTTATGTCTTAGGTCCTTTATTAGCATGGTGCAACCAGTTATTTCTCACAATTTCTAGTTTAATGCATGTCTAGATGTGGCCTGTGGGTTTCTGGTAAACCTACAGTTATTTTTTTCTAGAATGAAATAAAATTCACCTCTATCATGAATTTGTGGACAATATTTCAAAATCTAGTAAGACACGTACTTGTATTTTGGAATGCAAAGTACATTTCTATAGTGGTCAACTACTGTATTCACTTTTCAAGAGAAAACTGGAAAAAAATAGTTAATATTTTATACTTTAATGTTGCAGCTCCTTCCTCCTGAATGTAAAACCTGAAGGGTTGAATGCCATTGTTTGAATTCTGGTTTGGATTGACCTTTGATCCCGATGTTATTTGATTTGAGCTTTTGTGACACTGGAAATATATTGTACTTTGAATATCTTAAAATGTCTATTCCTACCGAGTAAAAGATGGTGTTATAATAGTAAAATGAAGCAAATCATGTGCCTGTAGTGACCGACCATGTTTGGCTAAGAAATTGATCAAAATACTATTTAGACATTACTCCATTCTTTTGATGAGAATCTCTATTTTTTTAGGGGTTGATTTGCCTTTGAAGGCCTTGTTTATATTTACTTTTCTCTACTTCTGCAGCCTGGTTATTCACTTCGCACCTTTATGGGACATTCTGGTAATGTTATGTCACTTGACTTCCACCCGACTAAGGATGACCTTATCTGCTCTTGTGATGTTGATGGTGAAATCAGATACTGGAGTATCAACAACGGGAGTTGTGCAAGAGTTTTCAAGGTATGATCTTGCAATCGATTTCCTTACGGTGTGACTAAATTGAATTCAGGCCTCTATCTTTGAGGTGGATGTGCACCTGTTAAGGTTTTCTCCTTTGTGTGGATCAGGGTGGTACAACTCCTGGTACGGCCCAGTTGAGGTTTCAACCTCGACTTGGAAAATATCTTGCTTTAGCTGCAGAGAATCTTGTATCAATATTGGATGCTGAAACACAAGCTTGTCGATACTCATTACAGGTGGATCACTGACCTTTTTTTCTCTTTGAAGTTTTATATGTACATAGATATAAGGATTGTGATTTTTTATGCATTTTATGACAGAGACATACGAAACTGATCCATTCCGTATGCTGGGACTCTTCGGGTGAGTTTCTTGCATCTGTTAGTGAGGACTCTGTAAAAGTTTGGAGCTTTGGATCAGGTAGCGAAGGGGAATGTGTTCATGAATTGAGCTGTAGTGGCAACAAGTTCCACTCTTGTGTTTTCCATCCTACAATTCCATCATTGCTGGTCATTGGCTGTTACCAGGCAAGTAACTTGTTTGTGTTTACGATGGCAGTCTTTATTATGACCATATTATATTTCTTCTCGAAAGACTTCATACCGGGAATCATAGCTGCATGAGTAGTTGATCAATGCATGCACAAAGCCTGCATGAATATCAATCACATGAAAGCCTCTTGTAAGCTCCTCGAAAATCCTCTCGATAGTACACGAGATAGTTTTACTGGTTTCAGGACCATTGATTTTCGAATCCTTGTTTGAAACATTTGGAGTCATGTCGGGTTCGGTTACTTAGCAATTATTTTGTTCATCCGTTGCAGTCTTTGGAGCTATGGAATATGACGGAGGATAAGACTAAGACATTGTCGGCTCATGAAGGACTAATAGCTGCATTGGCGGTCTCACCCGTGACGGGGCTGGTTTCTTCCGCTAGTCACGACAAGTTCGTTAAATTGTGGAAGTCGTACAATTGCTAACAGAACACGCTAGTTAAACAGCTCTGGTGAAACACACATTAGTTTTGTTTTTCCTTCTTTGTTCCTCTTTTAATCTGCAACAATCGCGTAGTTTATCTGTTGTGGTGGTTCATCTTGTCCATGTTGTGTTTTGTTCCGGTTTCGTCTTCTCTCGAATATAAGCAATTCAATTTAGTCCTTTAAAATAAAATTTTGCCCCTATTGCCCTTCCAATAAAAGATCAATGAACAGCGTTAATTTGGAGTGGAACCGGTCAAATTAATATCCGAATTTGGATTGGAAATACTAAGGGCGGTCCAACACATTGTTTTTGGGGCTCACACACTGTTGATCACGTTGTCTGGAAATTCAACATTATCACTTGACATTTCCCTTTCATAGACAATACGGTTGTAAGTAACTCAAGAGAAATAATATAAAGATAAATTACATATTTAGTCACTCAACCTTTTTAGTGTTCCTGTTTTGGTTACACTCGTTAACTTTTTAACGCCATTTTTTAAATAAATTTATAAAAAAACTTAAACTTTCTTTCTAAATCACTCCTCTTTATTCATCACGGTCATAGTATTTTCTTCAAAATTCAAACGATAGGTAGGTTTTAGAATTCTAACAAGTAGGTCGAGAAGGAGGAATTTTTTTATGTTAAATTTGTAATTATTTTTGGCTGTGGATACCCATATTCCATCTTTACTAGAGAGGGACCAAACCCTGTACTGAGTGTCCTTAATATTCGACCTTTTAATTCACCATTTGTAATTATAATGTTGGACCCAAAACATGACACGGCTCTACTCGATTTAACGGAATTAGTCTTTTTCTAGACCGTTAAACAAATATGTGGAGACATCCATGATTCACACATAAATAATAATATAAGCATTTAATATTTTACACACGATTAAAACACAAAAAATAAAATAAAAATTAACACGAATGTGGATGGTGAAAAATGCTTTACCAATAGAAATATATATGTATGGGTGAGCAGAGATGAATCGAGGGGATTGGGGGAGCAATCGTCCGCATGAAAAGTTGAATTTCGTATATAATTTAGAGTTTTTTATAAATTTTTTAATGTATTTTCTATTTAAAATCTATTTTTACCCCTCTAAAATTTTTTATATTTGCCCCTATAATTTTATAAGTTTGTCATCTAATACAAAATCTTGCATCCGTCCTTGATGATGGGGGATATAGGATCTCCCAATAAGTTTGAAATCCTCTCTAATAAACTACTTTTAAATGAAGGAAAATACTTCGATACACAAGTTTGTGTAAATTTTAGTTTACACAAGCTTGTGTAAATTTTAGTTTACACAAGCCTTTTAATTTTAGAGTTTAGAGATTTATGTTGTGGGTTAGGGTTTAGAGATTTAGGTTGTAGAATTTAAGGTTTATAGTTAGAATTTAGGGTTTAGGTTTTAGTGTGTTAGGGCTAGGGGTTTAGGTTTTAAATTTTATAACTTAAATATGAAGGGTTGTGTAATTTTTTTACACAATTTATATATCAAATCATAACCCTTAATTGAATAGAGAAATCTATAAAGTATCATAAACATTCTAATAAAACCGTAGAGTAAAAGCGCTCGTGAGAAATCGAAGAGATTATATTCAATTCTATGACCTCAAGCCCATTATGAGATCGAATCCTTGTGCTTTGTTTAATTTTACGTAGGTTCGAGCAACTTTATATATAAAATACTATGTGTCATCAAGAAACTTAAAAAATATAAATAAAAATTATCTTATAATCACTTTAAAATTATTTAAAATATTTTTATGTGGGTTCGCCTTTTCAGACATTTGTTTTTATTTTATAACTCTACATAAACATGGACTACACTTCATAAACGTATGACAAAAAGGCATTAATTGGTGAATGAGTATATTTTAGTAATAGTATTATCAGCGATGAAGGATAAAATATCATCAACACAAACATAAAAAATGCATATAAAGCAATAGTATGTTGACAAACTTTGATTTATTATGATTTAAGTTTCATTATGTTCCATTATGTTTGGATATTGTCTATACTAGAATTATTTTGGTCTAAACTAATTTAAGTATATTTTAGTTATTAGTCCATTCGTTTGCATATTATAATTATTGATTTATTCGTAATTGTATTGTATAATAAATGTAATTGTATTATAAATATGTTTATAATTATATTGATTGATTTAAAATATGTCTATACTCAGGGAGATCGAGGGGTTAGAGGGGCGGTCGTCTCCTGAAAATTTGGAATCTGTATATAATTTAAAAAAATTATGTATTTGTTATTGAAAATTTATTTTCATCATCTTAAAATTTTATAAGTTTTTCTCTTTAAATTTTATAATTTCGCCCTTAACATAAAGGCATGTTTCCTTCCTCTATGTACTGATTCCTTTATAAACCAGTGAAAATCTTTTTGTTTCTTTTTCTCATAGGGAAAAAGAGAGGGATGGATGTAGCTAAAATCCCAGTGCTTGACTTTTCTTGGCAAGAAGATGATGGCAAAGAGCGTGGGAGTGAGAGCTGGAAAGTTTTATGTAGCAAAGTTAGAGAAGCATGCGAGATTCACGGCTGTTTTCTCCTAACGTACGATCGGATCCCAGCAAATTTACGCCAAGACATGCTGGCAGCCATGAAAGCATTGTTTGATCTCCCCGAAGAGATCAAGACCAAGCACCAGAACCCTAAACCTTACCTCAGTTACCGAGGCAAATGTCCCGTGGTCCCTGTACACGAGAGCTTCGGCATCGACGATGTTGCCGCCCCACGCCACGAAGCTGCTCGAGAATTCACTCACCTCATGTGGCCTCAAGGAAGCCAACCCTTCTGGTAAATCGAGCATCAACATCGATGACATGCCGTCGTCGTTTGATTCATTGATCATGCATAGAATTATATTGACAGTGCGATAAATATAATCTTATCTTGTTATTTATATTTTGATATATAGTGAGATACTGAATTCGATGAGCTCGAAGATGCTTGAGCTTAACTTTACGATCCTCGAAATGATTTCGGAGAGTTTCGGCATGGAAGGAAAGCACATTGATGCACTCACCGCACTCGTGAGGGACGGTAGTAACGTTTTCCGTGTGATGAAGTACAAAGTTTCTTCGAGGGAAGGCCAAAATCTGGGCCTCATGCCTCACACGGACAAGAATGTTATAACTGTCAGTGTCCTATGCCAAAAATGATGTGCAGGGTCTTGAGATTATGACCAAGGAAGGCCATTGGGAATATGTGATGGTTCCAAACGATGCTTTTATCGTCATTGTTGGTGATGCACTTAAGGTAATTAAATACTTAGGTAATCGATTTTAGTCCTGTAATCACTCATTTTTATCTATTTTTGTAAATATTGTAATGTATTAGTGTAATAATTAATTAATATTATTGTATGTTTACATATATGTGTATATATATATGTAATATATGTGTGTGATGTGTGTGAATGCATGTATGGTGCATATATTATGTAATATGTACCTATTAATAAGTGTTGTTGTGTATGTGTACTATGTGTGTTTATACTTTATGTATATATTGTTTGTATATATACGCTAATGTGTGTATAGTTATATTAATTATGTGTGAATAAACCAATATATATTTAAGTTGGTATGTTATATTAATTATGTATGTGTTTGCATGTTGGTATTATGTGTCGAATATATGACATAGATGGTATTTAGCATGCGTACCCGTATGTTATATATGTGTGTGTGCTTGTGTGCCCCGTATATGTATGTATACGTATATGGTATTATTATTATTATTATTATTATTATTATTATTATTATTAAGGGGCTAAAATTAAAATGAAATCCAAAATTATAAAACCCAAATAAATAATTAAGTGTCCAGTCCAAATTACAATACCCCATATAATTACAAACCAGACCCATTTCTAATTATATGGCCAATTTTCGGCCAGACCCATTAAACCCTAAAAATATCTAACTAACCCTAATTGTCACCCTTTTTGTGCGCAGCCAACTAGAAGCCGTTGGATCTGATCTAGATCCAACAGCCATGATCGAGCAAGGATGTCCCTCCAGCTGGCCGCGTTGATGCACGCGTGAGTCGTTCGGCTCCCCACGCGTGTGTGCCCTGCACGCCCGAGGCTCCTCGGTTTCCCATACGCCACATGGCATCATCTTGTGCAATCCCGCCCATCCCAAGATCGCATTCGAGTCATTCGTTCTTCAGGCAATCTTAGTCGTTGGATCAGATCTGATCCAACGACCAAGGACGCGTCTGGCCTAACGGTCACCACCACCATGCCGATCCCCGTCAGATCTCCAACCACCGCACTCAGGAACGTGCAAAAACAGAGAAAAATAGACTTGCCAGTCACCAAATAAAAAATATGTGTATTTTATGTATTATCTCTACCAAAAATCACCAGAGAACATATATATGTATCAAACTCAAAAAATCTGTAAAGGGGGTTATTAGTTTCCAGTTTCCAGAAATAAAAAAAAAACACAAAACAGAAAAAAGAAAGTTTTTGAGGGTAATCTTTCTCTCCCTTCTTTTTTTCTCATGCATGCAAAGTAAAAAAAAACAAATAAAAAAGGGTGTTTTACCTTGGTCGTTTGGTTGTCTCGTCAGCGATGAGCCATTTTGGGTGAGCCGTTTCAGAGGAGTTTGTCTTTTTGGTTCAAAGTATTAAAGGGCTTAGGTTTTTTTTGGCTTAAAACAAATGGGTAGCTGGTCCTTTTTAGGTTTTTTTGGTGGCCGAAAGCCCTGGTCTAGGACGGCTTGAGGTGGCCTTACGGCCAAGCCTCGGCTGAGACCAACCAGGCACGACTGAGTGCGGTGGCCGAGGGTGGTTTTCAGAGGTTTGAGGTTTGGGTTTGAGAGAAAAATGAAAGAGGGGAAGGGTTTATTCGAAAGGTTTTAAAAAATGGGAAAATGTTGAAATTTGGCCGGATAAGGGTGTTTTATAGAGTCTTTATTTTTTAAAATGGTCTAATTACCGCATAAGGACCTCCGTCCTTTCCAAATTTTCACTTCGAGTCTGCCCCTTGGTTCAATTACAAGTCAGATCCTCCTTTCCTTTTGTTTTCTTTCAATTTCTTCCCTTAATTAAACGAATTTAGCTTTTTAATGGTAAAATAACACCCTTAGTCCTTCCGCGTTTTCGATATTTTCAGTTCGAGCTTGCCACATGGGTTTTTTACATGTCCAATCCTTATAGGTTTTGTCCGATTCTCAATTGGGTCCCTAAATGTGTTTTTATTTATTTAATTTATGTCTTCTGATTTTTTTTCTATTTCGTTTCGGTCCCTTTATGTGATTTAAATAATTACATTCTTGCTTTTTTTAGTTTGTTTACATTGCTCTTTAGTGTTCATGTTTTTTTATATTTCATGTTTTTATAATATATGTATTAATTGATGATATCGTGCTTTCATGTTTTAATTCGTTCGTTTATATCGTACATGTTTGTTTTAGGAGTTATGTTTTAGTTTATTTGTATGTAGCATGTTTTTGTTTTGTTTAGCATGTATATTATGATCATTTCGTATCTTAGGTTCATGTTAGAAATAGGTGATAAGTTTGTTACATGTAATTATGTTTTGAATGTATGCATATATTGTGTCATATGATAAAGTTTTAGTATAATTTTGTGGTGTTGTTGCTTTGTTAATTTAGTATCATTTTTTATATATGTCTTGCATATGTTGCATTTGCGTTTTTTATATGTTTAAGTATGTTATAGTTAGTTAACTTTATCTTGAAGCATGTTTTTTTTACCATGTTTATATGTTTATGTTTATATTTATATTTATGTTTAGTTTTGATTCTAGTGACATGTCATTTTTATTTATGATCATACTTTGTTAAATATCATGTTAAAGTACATATGTTTTTTTGATACAATGTGTTTTCTAAGATTGCATAACAGATATATTATTTGTCGATGCGGTGCCCTTTTATTCGAGCGTAAACGTGGCCAGTATCAAGCACAGTGATGGTGGTCTATTTGTTTATTCTCGAATAACGAGGCTCTTAAAATTTACTCGCACTTAGAACCAAATTTTAATTTAATCGTTACTTTAATCCGGAAAGTTTAATATTAATAAAGCGGTAATTATTAAAGTACCAATTTTGAGCGGTATGGGGGTGCTAATCCTTCCCCATCCGTAATCGACTCCCGAACCCAACATTTTAAAATCTTTGGTTTTATGGTGGCCGACCTACCTTAGTGGCCGGTGGCGACTCCATTTTTAAAATAAAATACGGTTTTCCTAAAACCACACGAAATACATATCTTAAATATCCGAAAGACCCCAAACACTTTAAAAACTATTTTTTAGCGAAAACTCGTAAAAAGGGATCGCTACAAGTCCAATTAACTTCAAGATTCGAATATCGATATTTGTGATTTCTTCTCTTATTTTGAAGTGGGGGATCCTACAGCCGTGGAGCAATGGTAGATTAGTAGCAGCTAAGCATAGGGTGGTGATGAAGGGGGAAAAAGAAAGGTACTCTTTCGGGCTGTTTTCGGTGCCGAAAGAAGGAGCAATGATTGAAGTGCCGCGTGAACTTGTCGACGATGAACATCCACTCCTTTATCGACCATTCAATTTTGCAGTATTTCTCCTACTTCGTCTCCAATGTAAGCGACGATGCACTCTAGACTTATGCCGGTGTGTGATCGATCGTCGATCATACGAACATTTGGGATAACTGTAAATGTTGTAACCATCAGCAGCTTGATGTATTCTGATGTTTTATGTAAATTGAATGATTGATGTAGACACTAAATTTTGTCCGAGTTTAAATTAAAAATACTCAAAATAAGATCAATCCACATCCCCTTCTTGATACTTAAAACCTTATACCCTAAGCTTAAAATTACATAACCCATTCCATATAATTTTACACAATAAAATATACAAAAAAAAAAAATCTCAACTCCTTCTTCGTTAAGACTTTACTCCTATTAGTTGGATAGATGCTTGAATCCTATTGGATGAACAACTACTTAGTAAATAAGGTCTTAAATCTCATTAATCCTATTTTATGAGATAAAAAATATAATATAAATAAATATATACCCAAAACAACCCACGGCATGAGGGGAATTTTTGGGGAGATACATTTCCAGCTTTCATTTTTTCACGCCTCCCCACCTTATCTTCAATTCCTCCTTTTTCATTCCAATATACTCACGGCTGCCATTATCCCCAAATATCCTTGCTCCATTTCTCCAAGCTATTCTCAGACCCCAAGCCACAGCCGCACTCCACCATATTTCCATTACATTTCCCCCAAAAGAAAACCACACTACACTGCCATTGAAATTCCCAGCTCACTCACCTTTGGTTTCATTCCAACTGCCGCACCAAAAAAAAAAGCTCCCAAATCCTTCTTCATTCACCGAATCACTTTCCCATCCGAACCATAAAAAATCCTTGATACAAGAAAAAATCCTTGATTCGAGCATATATTTTGGTTTTAGTATTTTCTTCTCTTATTTACTTATTTGTAATCGTTCTTATAATTTAATGGAAATATGGATGAGATTTGTTGGTATCTTCTTTATTTATTTAAGCTTTTTTCTATATGTGTTCTTGTTTAATGTATTTGTTTGAGATATGTGTTTTATTATGTTTGTTGGTTGTGGTTTATTTTAGTGTTTTCTTGTATGTGTCCTTAGGATCAGTTCAGGCTCTTTAGGATTAGTTTAGAGTTTAAAATTTACTTTAATTAATTTAAACCATGCTCTCGTTTAATTGTGGCATAAGCTTTAAATTAATTAAATTAAATTTAGATTAAGTCTAGAACTTTAATTAGACTATAGGCTCGAATTAATTTAACCCATTTAAATTCGCCATTGGCTTATTGGGGTAAATGTTAAATGCATTGGATTGCTTGAACAATTCTTAATTATTTTTAGGGATAAAATTGGAATTTCATGTAGATCACCTAACTTAAAATCATGAGTAATTGATTCGATTAATTTTAGATAGTTTCCTTGGCTCATTGGGATTCTAGTTTAAAATTAATCGAATTGATTATTATGGTTCAAGATAACCAATAAAATGATAGGTTTTTAGTTTTTAGGATTAAATTAATTTAGGGTTAATATTAGATTAACCTAATTAATAATTAGATCAGTAAATGGATTTTCCAATAATTTGGGCATTTTTAGGTTAGGGCTTTAGTGGGCCTTAGGTTTTAATTTCATGCTCTTTCTTGTCATGCATTATAATTGTCATTCATTAGACCTTTAATATTTTAATTGGAATTTGCATGTAATTAATCAATTTCAATTATAAAACAGAGATATTTATTAATTCCGATATTTGTGTCGTAACAGTCCTGGCTCAATGGATGTTGACCAAATATTCGAATTAATTCTTATCGTCTAAAGGTAAAATGTAATTTGAGATAAAATTTTGACAAGTCATAACATCATTCTTAAGTGCTTGTATTATGCATAAAGGTGATGAACGAAGTTCGAACCATAAATTAACATGGCGGTCGGGCTTATTCGATGTCGGTTTAATCTATGGTCCGGGGTTTCGTCACCCTTATTAATTAAATGTTTAATTGATTCGAATCCACCAATTTGATCAAGCCCGTTTAATTAAAGTCTAAATTCAACCGCGAATAATTTAATTAAATTCAATTTAAATTTCGGTAATTTCCATCAATTAAAAGCAATATATTTTTGGTACCGATTTCCGGGCGTGATGGGGGTGTTAATCATTCCCACACGTAATCAACTCCCGAACCCGCTTTTCGAAAAAATTTATGGTTTTATGGTGTCTGACCTACCTTAGTAGCCAGTGGCGACTCCAAATTTTTTTATTTTAAAGTATTCCTCATTTTTCAAATATTTTCAAAATAAAATAAAAGAAACCCTATTATTCCTTTTTAGCTATCTCGTTTGAAACTTTATATTTTTTATTTTCAAAAAGAGGATCGCTACAATTGAACATGTGTTAGTTTCCTTGAGCCATATAGTAGATGTGAAAACATATGGTTTGCTGATCAAAGGTGATTTGGAAGGGAGATTCTTGTTTGAGAATGATAGTAATTAATCACTTTTGTGTATAGGCCCACTCTAATGCTTGCTTGTAGCAATATGGTTGGTCAAGTCATGTAATTTAGCTGAGCTAAGATAATAAACCGGTTTGTATTTTATATGATATTTATTATACTTCGTATGATTTCTATATTGTATAAATTTTAGTTTATACGTATCTTTTAATTTTATATGTTAGAGTTTTAGTTTAGGGTTTAAAATTTAGAGGTTTAGGTTGTAAGGTTTAAAATTTAATATTAGTGTTTAGAATTTAGAGAATATGATTTAATGTTTAGGGTTTATTTTTTTAGAGTTTGGATTAAAAATTTAAAATTTAAATATTAAAGTATAAATATATAAGCTTGTGTAAAATTAATTTTACATAATCTGTTTATCAAAATTTTATCCCTAACCAAATTATCCAAAGATGACTTTTTGAAACTATTAGTCTGATACAGTCAATAGACACCAACTCAGAGAATCTGTGGAGTAGGACATACGTAAGACTTTTAGAATAATATTATCCCATTGTTATATTGACTTACAAAATAGGCACTAAAGTTTGTTTGCGATTGAGGTGGTAAAATTAAGGTTTGGGGTAAATTAAGGTTTTATAGTTTTTGAAAAACTAATGTTTGAGAAGCTAGTTTAGGGGGCAAACCAAGGTTTTGACACGCAAAAGTTACTTGTTTTTTGTTGCTTCTGGGCAAACCAAGTTTTGACACTAAAAAACTGTCTGTTTTTGGTTGCTTTTGACTTCTCAAACTATTTTTTCCACCCAAACGTAATCGCAAACAAGGCCTAAGTCTATTGATCTACCAGCTAACCTATCGACTGACTAGCCGAATTACTTTACACTATTTATCATAACCTACTAAAATTAAACTTGCCAATATCGTCAAACCTCTTCAATATATATACAATGGAACTATCAACTTTCTCAAGCTATTCTTTTTTATCTCTCTCATTTTATTGACCGCAACTCTTCGTCCACTTGAGTTTTAATAAATTGTCCAAAGATCCACCACCATCATTTCATTCAACTCATCCATATACAAATTTTATGTTAAAATGTTGAAGTTTTTTTTTTCAGTGATTTGATCTAAAATCAGGATAGAATTTGGCAAGGTTGGTGATGATGACAGGGCTGAGTGAGACTAGGCAGCTAATTCATTATTGGGAGATAACCCCACTCCCCACCATTTTTTATGGACCACTGCATGTTCCATTTCTACTGTTACTGAATAACTAAAACTTGTTTTTCATTGTTCAGAATAAGGGGAATAATATTGGGAAAAGACCAGAACTAAACTGGCTCATGCACGAATAGTCAAAAGGAAAGGTCAATCATTTATCCCTTGGCAGTCATCAGTCTCATCACCTTCATAATTAGGATTGAAAATGAGTGAGACGTATCGCGAGTTATTCGAGCTCGAGTCGCTCAAAGTTCGGCTAATATTTAACTTGATTGGACTCGAGCTCGAACTCGAGTCATGTTCTTAATGAGCCCAGCCGAGTTACTTGATACCCAACTCGAAAAACTATCGAGCTATTCAAAAATATAATATACTATTTTTTAATTTTTAAAATTAAAGTGAATTAAAATATAAGTCGGGTTTTTTTGTTGTTATATTATGTTAGTTTAATTTTTAGTTTAACTTTCTGTATATTTTCTTATGTACTCTTTTTCTCTAACTAGGATTAGGGGGTTTTTAACGAGTCACGTGAAATATTTTTAATAGATTTATAAATTAAACGAGACAGATTGCGAGCTACTCGAGTCTGACTTGGTCAAAACTCGATCAACACTCGACTCGATTGAATTCGACTAGAGTTCGAATTCTTAACTAGCTTAGTCAAGCTGAGTACAGGCAAGCTCGAAGTTTGACTCGAATTCTTAACGAGTCAAGTCAAACTCAGTAATACTTGAGCTCGACTCGGCTCATTCACACCCCTATTCGTAATACAAGTAGTAAATGTAGATGGAGTTGGACCACCTGTTTTTGCACAGTATTTTCTCACTTTTATTGTGTGGAAAAGATGTTCGCAGAGTTGATCATTTTGTATGGAAGTTGTCCAAGCACAACCAACTCTTTTGAATCCGGGATTTTTAGTTAAATCATTTACCATTGTACCAGGCAGTTCAAAGAAAAGGACATAACCAGCCGGCTAGGATGAAAATATCCAATTCAGGCTTCAGCTACATTTGAATCCAGAGTTCCTTAGGGTCTTAAAAACATGGCCAAAATGCGTCTACTGTTATTGCGAAGGATCCCGCACAACTAGACAATCCCGGCCTGCTTATTTTCCTTTGTCTTAGGCTTCCTTTGGGGTTGCGCTGGGCAAACGTCCGTTAGGATCAAACGGCCATGGCCAAAAGTTAAAAAAATTCAGTTATCTCGAAACACCCGTTTGAGCTCTAAAATAAGAAGACAAACGCGGCCGTTGGAGACAACAACTCCAATAAAAAACACAGCCTTAAGCTTTAACTATTCAAATCTGTCAGTAAGTTCTTTTCTTGATACTCTCAATCAACCGGCCTGCTCTTCATACAACATTATCAGATAAAGTTCTATGCTTGACAAGTTCCCTTGGATTTTCACTAGTCTTTTAATATATCATGCATTGCTTCGATCGATATCAACTATTTTCACTTGTTTCATTTTCGAGCCCCTCTAAATCAGTTCTATTACCCTTTTTCTGACATCAACTATACTTTAAGATATAAGATGGATGTTGTAAATCATATCTCAAGTAGTACTTGGATCAATGGTAGTGACATGCCCCTTACCCAAGGATTGCCCAAGTTTCATCCACGCCAAGTCCTTTGTTTGTTTCATTTATTTTTCCGTCATACGTGTCATAACCTGATTGGAGGATGCAAATAAATTATTTAATTATATAAAATGTCTAAATTCTTATATTCAAGTGGTGATACGTGTCATCATATGTTTAGATGATCAAATTTATTGAATTAAATTAAAATTATGATCAAATTGATATAATGTACAAGTAACATGACAATCTCTGTAATTATACCAAATTTTTTTTACCTACAATGTTAGCTTCTCCGTTAATTTTTGACGGTTAGTGGTTAGATTGCTATTACTTGAATAATTAAATAATCTTATTGACAAAATTAAAAATATGATGGTCAAAATAGAATATCCCCACATAATTATATGGTCATTCTTGCAGTTTACCCATTTTATCATTTAGAGTGCTAACTGCTAAGAATTAAGATTAATAACTCTGCCCTGGGTGAGAATGTCCGTTTGGAGAGAAGCTTAAAAATTTAGCTTTTGTGAAATGTTCGTTTGAATCAAATCACGTGAAAAAACGTTTGTTTAAAGCCTTTAGAGTGATCGTTCGGTGTTCTTCGTCGTTCAATAGTTAAATTTTCATTGAAAAAACATTGTCGAACGGTCCATAAAATGTGAACTCTTGGCTTTTTCAATATGGTAAACATCGTATTTTTTTTTAAAAAAAATTTCTACCTAGAGAGAGGAGAAGGAGAATTTTGCTCCTATTGAATCTTGAAACTACAACCTAGAGGAATTTTGAACATTAATACCATTAATTTTTTTGAACATAATTAATACCATTAATTTGTTACTTAAATTTGAATCGATCTAATAAACAGAAAATTGGGGCAGCACTGCAGCGGAGAGCATGCATGCTTGGCTGTCGGCTTGCTGGTGGTCCCTATTGCCTTAATTTATTCAGCTAACAATGTCGCACTTTGTGGCTCAATGCTTTAACATATTATTTTTAATCGCAGAATTCAATATTATTTATTATGAATATCAACTCGTTTAGAAGTTTAAATTTATGGATCAACAATGAATTAAATAATTTTTTAAAGGGTTAATATATAATTTAATCATTATCTTAATTAAAAATTTCTTTTTTCTTCTTCTAATGACCATGACCCCATTAGTCCTGTAATAATTCTTTTATGAATTTTTTGTCTCAACCTAAATTTAAAATTTAAATTTTTTTTCTTTTTTGTGAGGATCGTAATCCATTAATCCCCAAAAAATTATGTCAACCAATACCTTTTGTCTTAATTAGGACGAATGTACGTTGAGGGTGAGATGGGAGATTGTACCTCAACTTTGATGGTTTAACTACTTTCTAGGCCATTGATAGTTTTGAAATCATTTAAATTAAATTATTGTCCCTCTTGAAGTTGTTTAATATAGGCTCTATTTGGCAATTAACAGATAGTTGATAGTAGGGGTAGGCAAGATCGGGTACCCGGTCAGTTTGCCCAGAATTGGTCCTGGTCCCGATAGCCACCAGTTCTTGAAAACTGGAACCAGTCCCGATCTCAGTCAGGCCGGGTCCTAGATTTCAAGAACTGATCCCGATACTAGTGGGAACCGGTACCAGTACCGGTCAATTGATCTACCATTAAGAAAATTTGAGCAACAAGGGGAAATTCTAACCACCAATAATAATATTAAATAACAAAGTTAGAATATTGTAGGCTTGAAGGTTAAAGTCTTAAAACGAGTCATACTCATAATATTCATACATAAATTAGAATTAAAGAAATGAAACTGTGAGAAAATTAGAATTAAAATAATGATTAAATTATATATTAACGCTTTAAAAAATTATTTAATTCATTGTTGATCCATAAATTTAAAATTCTAAACGAGTTGACATTCATAATAAATAATATTGAATTCTGCGATTAAGAATAATATGTTAACGCATTGAGCCCCAATTTATTCAGCTAACAATGTCGCACTTTGGGGCTTAATGCGTTAACATATTATTCTTAATCGCAGAATTCAATATTATTTATTATGAATGTCAACTCGTTTAGAATTTTAAATTTATGGATCAACAATGAATTAAATAATTTTTTAAAGGGTTAATATATAATTTAATCATTATCTTAATTAAAAATTTCTTTTTTTTCTTCTAATGACCATGACCCCATTAGTCCTGTAATAATTCTTTTATGAATTTTTTGTCTCAACCTCAATTTAAAATTTTATTTTTTTCTTTTTTGTGAGGATCGTAATCCATTTAATCCCCAAAAGATTATGTCAACTAATACCTTTTGTCTTAATTAGGACGAATGTACGTTGAGGGTGAGATGGGAGATTGTACCTCAACTTTGATGGTTTAACTACTTTCTAGGCCATTGATAGTTTTGAAATCATTTAAATTAAATTATTGTCCCTCTTGAAGTTGTTTAATATAGGCTCTATTTGGCAATTAACAGATAGTTGATAGTAGGGGTAGGCAAGATCGGGTACCCGGTCAGTTTGCCCAGAATTGGTCCCGGTCCCGATAGCCACCAGTTCTTGAAAACTGGAACCAGTCCCGATCTCAGTCAGGCCGGGTCCTAGATTTCAAGAACTGATCCCGATACTAGTGGGAACCGGTACCAGTACCGGTCAATTGATCTACTATTAAGAAAATTTGAGCAACAAGGGGAAAATTCTAACCACCAATAATAATATTAAATAACAAAGTTAGAATATTGTAGGCTTGAAGGTTAAAGTCTTAAAACGAGTTATACTCATAATATTCATACATAAATTAGAATTAAAGAAATGAAACTGTGAGAAAATTAGAATTAAGATAATGATTAAATTATATATTAACCCTTTAAAAAATTATTTAATTCATTGTTGATCCATAAATTTAAAATTCTAAACGAGTTGACATTCATAATAAATAATATTGAATTCTGCGATTAAGAATAATACGTTAACGCATTGAGCCCCAATTTATTCAGCTAACAATGTCGCACTTTGGGGCTCAATGCGTTAACATATTATTCTTAATCGCAGAATTCAATATTATTTATTATGAACGTCAACTCGTTTAGAATTTTAAATTTATGGATCAACAATGAATTAAATAATTTTTTAAAGGGTTAATATATAATTTAATCATTATCTTAATTAAAAATTTCTTTTTTTTTTCTTCTAATGACCATGACCCCATTAGTCCTGTAATAATTCTTTTATGAATTTTTTGTCTCAACCTCAATTTAAAATTTTATATTTTTCTTTTTTGTGAGGATCGTAATCCATTTAATCCCCAAAAGATTATGTCAACCAATACCTTTTGTCTTAATTAGGACGAATGTACGTTGAGGGTGAGAGGGGAGATTGTAACTCAACTTTGATGGTTTAACTACTTTCTAGGCCATTGATAGTTTTGAAATCATTTAAATTAAATTATTGTCCCTCTTGAAGTTGTTTAATATAGGCTCTATTTGGCAATTAACAGATAGTTGATAGTAGGGGTAGGCAAGATCGGGTACCCGGTCAGTTTGCCCAGAATTGGTCCCGGTCCCGATAGCCACCAGTTCTTGAAAACTGGAACCAGTCCCGATCTCAGTCAGGCCGGGTCCTAGATTTCAAGAACTGATCCCGATACTAGTGGGAACCGCACAACGATCACGGGCCAATTGATCTACTATTAAGAAAATTTGAGCAACAAGGGGAAAATTCTAACCACCAATAATAATATTAAATAACAAAGTTAGAATATTGTAGGCTTGAAGGTTAAAGTCTTAAAACGAGTTATACTCATAATATTCATATTTAAATTAGAATTAAAGAAATGAAACTGTGAGAAAATTAGAATTAAGATAATGATTAAATTATATATTAACCCTTTAAAAAATTATTTAATTCATTGTTGATCCATAAATTTAAAATTCTAAACGAGTTGACATTCATAATAAATAATATTGAATTCTGCGATTAAGAATAATACGTTAACGCATTGAGCCCCAATTTATTCAGCTAACAATGTCGCACTTTGGGGCTCAATGCGTTAACATATTATTCTTAATCGCAGAATTCAATATTATTTATTATGAATGTCAACTCGTTTAGAATTTTAAATTTATGGATCAACAATGAATTAAATAATTTTTTAAAGGGTTAATATATAATTTAATCATTATCTTAATTAAAAATTTCTTTTTTTTCTTCTAATGACCATGACCCCATTAGTCCTGTAATAATTCTTTTATGAATTTTTTGTCTCAACCTCAATTTAAAATTTTATTTTTTTCTTTTTTGTGAGGATCATAATCCATTTAATCCCCAAAAGATTATGTCAACCAATACCTTTTGTCTTAATTAGGACGAATGTACGTTGAGGGTGAGAGGGGAGATTGTACCTCAACTTTGATGGTTTAACTACTTTCTAGGCCATTGATAGTTTTGAAATCATTTAAATTAAATTATTGTCCCTCTTGAAATTGTTTAATATAGGCTCTATTTGGCAATTAATAGATAGTTGATAGTAGGGGTAGGCAAGATCGGGTACCCGGTCAGTTTGCCCAGAATTGGTCATG
The DNA here is from genome assembly GCA_019671005.1 of Hibiscus mutabilis. NCBI lineage: Eukaryota > Viridiplantae > Streptophyta > Magnoliopsida > Malvales > Malvaceae > Hibiscus > Hibiscus mutabilis. The sequence continues at coordinate 5,096,881 of CM033733.1, read as the reverse complement.
GTCCCGATAGCCACCAGTTCTTGAAAACTGGAACAAGTCCCGATCTCAGTCAGGCCGGGTCCTAGATTTCAAGAACTGATCCCGATACTAGTGGAAACCGGTACCAGTACCGGTCAATTGATCTACTATTAAGAAAATTTGAGCAACAAGGGGAAAATTCTAACCACCAATAATAATATTAAATAACAAAGTTAGAATATTGTAGGCTTGAAGGTTAAAGTCTTAAAACGAGTCATACTCATAATATTCATACATAAATTAGAATTAAAGAAATGAAACTGTGAGAAAATTAGAAGATTGATTGCCGACACTCGACAGCGATGAGGGAATTTATTTAAGGTTTTAATATTGGGCCTTTAGGTGTGAACAAAGAATTAGTAAAAGGGTTTTGGGCTTTAATTTTGGGCTAAAGTGGTCCTAACAGGCTAATACCGGGTACCTGGTACTGGTCCCAATCCCATTGGGTACCCACCGGGTATCGGGTCTAGGAAATCAAGATCTAGTCCTGGTCTCGATCACCACCAGGACCTAAATTTTGGATATGGGCACGGTCCCACCGAAACCAGTTTCGAGTAAAGATCCACCAGGTCCGAGACCGAGACTGGGTAACCGAGTTTTTTGCCCACCCTAGCTGATTGCATTAACTGATAGCTGATTGCATTAGCTAATTTGACTAGTGGATTGTATTAGCTGATTGTGTAAAAGTGTTTGGTAAAATTAACTGATAGTTGATAGTTGTTTGATTATTTAAACAAGCAAAATGACATATAAAGACATTGCTTATATTCGATACTTGTTTGAATAGTTTGTTAGTTATCAATGTTTTGTATCTATTAATATTAACTAGATTATGAAACATAATTTTTAATATAACATTACTAAGCATATTTGAAGGATATCTATATATTAATTTATTTTATATAATTATTTTTAGTACAATTAATTAATTATTAAATTTAAATACAAATATAAAATGTGTGAGAATAAAAAAGACAAAAAACAAAAAGTATTAGTTTACAAATATCACAATGTAAACACATGAGGTTAAAAAATTAAAATAGAAAATGTTAAATTTAGGTTATTTGGAGATTTTTGATAATTTTTAAGGGTAAAAGAGTCTTTATAACTCTAATGCCAAAACCTCTAATTTCAAAAAGCTCCTATTAGTAGCTTTTTTTTTAAAATTAGAGGTTTTACCCTAATCCGCTATTTCAATCTGCTCTTTATCAAACATCCAAATTAGCGGATTTGACCAATCAAATCTCTAATTTTAGCTCAAACTTCTAATTTTGGCTCAAACCGCTCTTTACCAAACATGGCCATAATGTATTTTAGGATCGTATCAGTTTTGAAATTAATTAAATTAAGCATTGACCCCAATTATTTTAGTTTAATTATTTTTTAAAATCTTTTAATTTTAAAATTAGTGAAATTAAATCCTAAGTCCTTTAATTTTTATGGTTTAATTAATACTTTTTAAGATCTTGATCGTTCCAAAATTAAAAATGATGGCTTCATCCTTGGTCTTAATCTCAAAGTGTAAATATCATGTTTATTCTTAAAAAGAACTTATTTTCAATAAATTTAAAATTCTATTTTTTAATATTATTTGTATTTGGCTAGAACTTGCACGTTCCAATTTCCATGCATTTGGCTAGAACTTGCACAAGTAGTCCAGCGGAAAAGTAGATGAGGTGACTCGAGTTTAAATCGTTTTGTCTACAAAGTGTATTTACATTGTTGAAGAGTTAAGAATATATATGAACATATATTACCTTGTAATCATCTTTATGCTATTCAAAAAAATATTTGTATTTAAGACATTAATGTAAAAGGAAAATTCTAATAGGATACACATACCAATTCAGATGTAATAGTTTTACATATTTGATAATTATAAAAGGGTTTAAATTTGATACACAAGTTGTATAAAATAATTTTTATACAAGCATGCTTATTTATACTATAAACCAAAATTAAACCTAAACCCTAAAAAACTAAACCCTAAATTCTAAACAATAACCTTAAATTCTAAACCCTACAACTCAAATCCCTAAACTCTAAGCTCTAAACTAAACCCCTAACCCCTAAAGTTAAAAAGCTTGTGTTAGTTTACACAACCTGTGGATTGAAGTTTTTCTCATTATAAAATGAGTAATTTTTCTTTTTCTTTGCCTGCTGCTACATTTTGGATTTGTTTGTGTGATATTTAGGCTTTTTTTGAGGTTGTCGTCCGACAACGCCCGTTGGTCAAAAGCTAAAAAATCTAGCGATCATCAAACATCTGTTTGAGAGTTAAAATAGGTAGACAAACGTCCTTTGAGAGCAAATTGAGCTTAAAAAGTTGATATTGTTGTTAATGCTCAAAAAGTAACGTATTTCATAATGTCATTTAATTCTATTATAAATAGAATTAAATTGTGCTTTAGAAATAACAGTTTTGCCCTCACTATTTAACTTATAAATAGTGAGCATTTCTTCTCTTTTGAGATATCCCTAAGCAAATGTCATTTGCTTTGAAACACTCTTTGGTTTTTATAAACCTTTCCTGTGTGTTGTTTTGAGTTGAGAGAAGAGCAGTACCACCAGAGTTCACTCCATCTTTCGAGTGTATTAAATTTGGAGAGCTATGCTAACCTCAGGGGGTCGTTCGTCCATTATAGCGATTATACACATATGGGCGAATTCGCTTCTAAGACAATAGTTAATACCACAACACGTTTAGTTATTTTATTATTTTCGAGTCAGAACTAACGCCTCGTTTTGTAGCAGTATATTTTTCATCTGATATTACAATTTGCATGATACTAAAAGTACACTTCATACTATTTCTTTTAAAAAAATATTTTTATAAAATTTAATTTGTTTTATTGACTGTACATATAAAAAACAGTGTCACGTCAGCTTGACATATATATGGTTTATGTCGCATGTTAATACTATTAAAAATATATGTTTTACTCAACATTTTCATTGGAAAAAATGCGATTTGACTTTTTTTTAAAGGTTGTGAGTTAACTTTAGTTTTAAAAAAGGAATAATTTCACAAATACATGAACATTTATCGTTAAATTTATCATCTTGTATTATTTTATGCCAATGAGGTATTGGGTATGTATTGATTATTTAAAAAATTTATATTGCACCCTTTTAACTAGAAAATTATTTTAAAATAAGCCTATTTGAATTTGAATGAGATTTTAGTTTTAAATTTGTCATTTAATAAGTTTTTAATATAAATAAATCTTTTATTTATGACGAGGATTTATTTCAAAACAAATCAATTTTGATAGTTTATTTGGGTTAATAATAATAGTTTAAAGACAAAAGACATTCTTAAAAAAAATAAATAAGTTGTTTTTTTAAATAACATTTCTATTAAAAAACATTAATTTATAAAAATATCTATTAAGAATTATTTTAAATCTGATGATAATTTTAAAATTTTGTATACTTGATAATTTTGACTTTTGAATGGTCATTTTTTATAACTAATGTTTATAATTTATTTTTCCAGATAATTATATATAATTGTAGCTGTCCGATGAATTATAAACTGTAACACCCCCTAAAATAATGAGTTAATCATTGATATAAAGTAAAAGTGTAAAAAAATGAATAAGGAGATGCCAACCAAGGGGATAAAACTCATAACCCTTGGCTCAAAAAACCCAAGCCTTAACCATTTGGGCTAAAGTAACTTCTGGTTATAGCTTGCCTCAGTTTGTTGTTAAGTTCTTCGTTTCGGTTATACAGAAATTAAATAAAGATTTGAACCACAGGTGATAGTTAATACCCAAAATTATCCAGATCCTTGTCTTTCTCGACCCCTCATTCCCCCCCCACACCGACCATCGCTCTGATCTTATCCACCGTCCTACCGTGGCTGCCACCGCAATCCCCAACAAGACTGGCGTTCCGTCCCGATCAAAACCTCGGCAACCATTTGCGATAGCTTGCCGCCGTTTGCCTCGGAGAAGCATTTAAAGAGCAATCGATGGCCCATGCCTCGCCGTTCAGTTTGTGGCTATTACTGTCGCCCTGAGACATCGGTGAATGTCACCGCCCTCACCATCGAGCTCGTGGTGGTAGAGCGAACAAAATCCCTCTGAGGAATCGTCGAACCCACGCCGACAGGAGGTCCATCGGAGTTACGTCGAACCCGGGATCAAATTTGATTTTGAGGTAAGTCGGGTAAGGATTTTAGTGTATTCGGGTTAAGTAAACATTGTTCGGTTGATGTATTTCAGTGTTGGATAGTTTGTTCGGGCTGTTGTCATTGTTTTGGGCATTTTTTGAGCCGTTAAGGGCCGCGTGTGGCGGTCACGCACAGTTCAGGGACGATTTTTGACCGTCTGAGGCAGTGTCCCTCAACCGGACCGGTTTTGGACTCGGTCTGGCCTATAAGCTGAACCGGTCGAATCGGTTTAAACATGTTGGGCCTATTTTATATAACCAAGTGGGCTGGCTTGTTAAGGCACATTAGTTCAAACCCAAGCCTGTCGACTCAACCCGAACATAACCCGCTGACCCGAATTCGACCGGTTGACTTGTTGACCTGAACCCGATCGGTTGACCCATTGACACGAACTCGGTCTGTTGACCCAACCTGTCCGAGTCAGCTCACTGAGTTAACTCATTCGAGTCAACTCAATGAGTCAACCCGTCCAAGTAAGCCCGACCCAAGTCAACTCGTTGATGTTAGCGTTAACTAATGACCTGGCATTAGCGTTAACTTTGACTGCTGATGTCAGCGTTGACTTTTACCTAAAAGTTAAAATTTTTGAAAACCTCTATTTTATGTTTTTTGACGTCCTGGGTCTGTTTTTGAAGTTGGTTTACGAAATTCGAACCTAAAAGCCTCCAAAACTGACCTTGAAGCCTGAACTTGAGAATGTGTTTAATTATTCAACTCAATAGCTATGAAATAGAATTAAGGACTGATCTTGGACTATGTGTTTAATTGAAGGAATTATTGACTCTCTGTATTCAAGATTTGTGTAGATGTCGAATCCGAGTTCGAGAGTGATCGAATAGAGTATCTTGAATCGGCCGAAGTAGCTCAGAGTCGAGGTAATACATTATTACCTCATGTGTGCTTTATGAAACATGGTAGTATCTAGTAAATCTTTGCATGATTATGTTTATGCATATGATTAATTCTGTTAAAGTCTAATTGATTACAGAGAAAGTATAGTAAACCAGACAAGACTGAAGTGTACGGTTAAGAATATGAGTGACTTGTAAGAACTTTTGAGACCCAAGAATAATTGATAAGACTGTTATGCTTTAAATCTGGTTATGTATGTTAATGATCTAATTTCTGAAATGCTAAACAAGAAATGACAGAAATACCCTTGAGGTATAAGAATGACTAAAATACCCATGATAGTGAAAGTGATCTTTAAATCGACATTATATTTGGTAAAACAACTAATTCATATGAAAACCCCAAATTGCTTGGGAAGCCATGGTTCTATACTTAAATATTCGAGATTGTAACGTACTTGAATTTTTTTAAATTCTGAATAAATCTCCAATGATAAATTTATGGGAAATTATTCGTATGTTTGAATAAATCAAAGTGGCGTAATATACTGAATTGATTGAGATGACTAAAATGTCCTCATACACCAAGTTTCTAATTAACTGAAATGATGGATATACCCTCGAGACTTGAAATGAATGAATAGTTGGAAGGATCGAAGGGCTCAGGATAATTTAAACATTTTCAGGCATTGAAGTGTCTGAAACACCTTCGATTACTAAAATGACTAAAAACACCTCTAAGACTTGGAATAAGAATTATCAATCAAGCTAAATGAGTATGATGCTCTAAAAGTGTATTGTACGACCCGTGGTTATTGATCATTTCTAACGATAAGATAATGTTGGAAGAATAATAGATAATATATGTTCAATTTCATTAGGAGAAAGTACATTGTTAATTGAAAGAATATCATGTTCTTAAAAAAAAAATACATTCGGTGCTAAGGATGGAGTTCGTGTGAAATGTATTTGTTTGAATATTTGGTAAGTATCGTGATATGTCAAACCATTCAGTCCTAGTGGACTTGGAAGATGGATAAGCCGTTAGAAGCTTGGGACACCATAAGTAACCATGCAACCCTTTTTGACTTGATTACAAAATTACCCCCGAAAGTTAAAATAATTAAAAAGGTGCCCATAAGAGATAATTGTCTATAATATTCCTGATGAATCCATAATTTGATTGAACTTGTTATGTCAAAAATCTTTCATAAACAAGATATATGGGAAACTCTAAATGAACTTGAGTTATAATCCATGAATACCTGGATGGAGATATTTATTGAATTTCTTTGAATAAGATTCTTGATTTAGAAATCAGTATAGAATGAATTATATTTCAATGATTCCTGTTAGTGTGAATCAATGACCTCTGAGTGATAAACTAGACCATTTGGTGTATATCACGTACACATAATAGACCTCTCTATTTTGAAACGAAGTCTCTACAGTTGATCTCAAGTGATCCTGTTATCTGAAGTAAAAGCATGACCTCTAGTTCTCGATGTCGATGTGAGTATACCTGGTTCATAGGTCTCGATACTATAATTTTACCGAATAAACATCGGTCTGTATCCTGATTCCTGGCATCCCGTTGCTAAATATTGATTTAACGATTTCTGTTTAATATTGTTTTACCGAGGTTTTATAGGGAAGCGTGAGAAGTTTTTGATAGACACTTGTGCGCACAAGTCTTCTATTAGGTTCTCATGCTTCGATTGGGGTAATTCCGCTCGTGACCTAAGGTATTCCCTTAAGATGGTACCCTCACTTAATGGCCAGGGTTAACGCCCGTATTCGGATCCTCTGCTTCGGCTAGAGTGATTCTGCCCATATTAGGTTCCCATGCTTCGGCTGGGGTAATTTCGCCCGTGACCTAAGGTATTTCCTTAAGATGGTACCCTCGCTTAATGGCCAGAGTTAACGCCCGTATTCGAATCCTCTGCTTCGGCTAGAGTGGTTCTTCCCGTATTAGGTTCACATACTTCGGTTGGGGTAATTTCACCCGTGACCTAAGGTATGCCCTTACGATGGTACCCTCGCCCATTGGGCTTGGGTTAACGCCAGTATATGATGCAGTTTGGGGAAACTGTATATTAGAGTTCGGATGGAGGATAGTTAGTCTGAAAGTACATTTTTTATCTCTTCATGTGCCTATGATGAATTCTACTGTTATATGAAGCATGCTGTCTACTTTCCTGATTTGTAAGTAAATATATACATTAACCCCGTGGCTCGATTCTAGTAAAAATATCACTCAATTCAGTTTCCCCCTGAATTGTAGAATGCCATATTTTAGACTCAGAAGTTTGAGTACTGATTAACAGGATGCCATGATCGATATTTCAATTTCATGTTTTGCCTTATACTTGCATTTGCTTATAGCATCTTTTGGTAGTTTGTATTACTGAGCTTTTTTAAGCTCACGTTGTTTTTACATTGCAGATTGAAAAAATATGTTCCTGGTCCAGTGATTTACATCAGCTATGGAGTTCCATTGGCGTTGCTTGAGGAGTACGATACTTGTGCATTAGTGGGCATGTATGTTGCGTCATATTTTATAATCGAATCTGTAAAATATTTTCTGGATATTAGTTTTATGTTTAAGCAGAGGTTTTAAAAATGATATTTTAAATAGAATTTTTGTTTTTACAAATTTAAATGCATTTAAAGAGTTTCTCCAGTTTTACGTTGGGTCGCTCCGGTGACCCGAATGTGACCTTCTAAAACAAGAATTTCGCATAGGAGAGTTTTGGGGGTTATATAAACTATGTAAGAAAATCAATTCGTAATGTATTTTTTTACTTTTTGAAATTGGTGGGTGTAATCACTCATTTTTAATTGTGTTTGTTAATATTGTGACATACTAATATAATAATTAATTAATATTATTGTTGCATGTTTACGTATATATACGTGCATGAGTGTTATTAGTATATATGTAATATATATGTGTGATGTGTGTAAATGCATGTATGTTATGTATTATGTACTTATTAGTAAGTATTGTGATATATGTGTATTATATGTGTGTTTATATTTTATGTATGTATTGTTTGTATATATATGCTAATGTGTGTATAGTTATATTAATTATGTGTGAGTAAAGCAATATATATATATATATATATATTTTAAGTTGGTGTGTTATATTAATTATGCATGCGTTTGTATGTTAGGATTGTGTGTCGAATATATGACATATATGGTAATTTGCATGTGTACTCGTATGTTATATGTGTGTGCTTGTGTATCCTGTATATGTATGTATACATATATGGTATTATTATTATTATTATTATTATTATTATTAGTGTTGGGCTACATAAAATGAAATCCATGAATTATAAAACCCAAATAAATGATTAAGTGTCCAACCCAGATTATTACAAGCCCAATATTATCATATTACAAGGCCCATGTCGGCCTGACCCAGACCCAAACCCTAAAATTATCTAAGCCTAATTGCTTCTATTTCTGTGCGCAGCTGATCCTGAGCCGTTGGATCAGATCTTGATCCAACAGCCATGATTGAGAGAAGACACCCCTTCATCTGCCGCGTGTGGTGCACGCTCAGAACGCTAAGTCTCCCACGTGCGCGTGACGACCACGTGTAGGACTCATCGGTTCCCAAGGCACTATGTGGCACCATCTTGTGCAGTCTTGCCCATTCGAGCCCATATCTGAACCGTTCAATCTTCAAGGCATCCCAGCCATTGGATCAGATCTGATCCAACGACCAATATTTCTTCTGGCCGAGAGGACACCACCGCCCTGCTTCCTCCACCAGCTCTCCAACCACCGCACTCAGGGACGTGCCAAAATCAAGGAAAACGAAATCTGTCAGCAATCAAATCTACCAAATATATATATTTTTCTTTCTACCTACCAAACAAGATCAGAACCAAAAAAGGGCATATATATCAAGTGTATCCATTTTTTGTACTCAGAGACCAGATCCAAGAATCAATAACACAAAAAATGAAAGTTTTCAGTGGTAATCACTTCTTTCCTTTCTTTCTTGCATGTGTGTGTAAATACGAAATAAAAAAAAACAAACAAAAGAAAAAGGGAAAGGGTTTACCCTCGCTGGATGATCTCCCCTATCGCCGATAACAAACCCTCTAAGGGTGAATCGGTTGAAAACGGAGTCCGACGTGGTAAAGTAGGTTTTTTTAGTTTCAAAACATAACGGGGTTTTGGTTCGGTTTATTAAAGGCAAAGAAGGGGTTTTGTTTTCGAAAAGAGTCTCAGTTTTAGATTTTTCAGGATGGTTGAAGGCTGAGGGCGATGGCTGGAGTAGCCGGACCACTGCCGGCTTTTGGAAACGACGGCAGACGAATGGGGTTGTTAAAGGTTTTAGGTTTGGATTTGAGAGAAGAATGATGGGGGGAGTGTTTTATTTCAAAAGGCTAAAAAAATAGGGAAATGTTGGATCTTAGCTGATAAGGGTGTTTTATAGAGTTTTAATTTTTTTAAAATGGTTTAATTACCGCATAAAGACCTCTGTCCTTTTCAAATTTTTATTCCTAGTCTGCCCTTTAGTCCAATTACAACCCTGATCACTCTTCTTTTTTAAAATCTTTCAATTTAAGCTCGAAATTAACCGAAATCGGTTTCTAAATGGCGAAATCACCTACTTAGTCCTTCCGCGTTTTTGACATTTTTACTTCGAGCTTGCCCCTTGGTTTTATTACATATTCAGTCATTTTAAGTTTCGTCCAGTTTGCAATCCCGTCCCTAAATTGTGTTTTTAATTTCTGTCATCTTGTTTTGTTTTATTTTATTTCATTTCACTCCCTTTTTATATTTTAAATATTTATATCTTTTGTTTTTTATTGTGATTTTAGCATGTTTATATTGCTCATCATATTTATATATGTTTTGTTTATATCATGCTTATTTATGCTATTTTTAGATGTGTTGTATCATGCTTTTATGTTATTTAATTTGTTTTTTTTGTATTGTATACATGTTTTTCTTTATGTGTTATGCTTTAGTTTAGTTTATATATCATGTCTACCTATGGTTAGCATGTCCATTTTGTTCTTTATGTTTTTATATATGTGTTGTCTTTATCATATTTATTTATGTATGTTTTCTTTTATATGCATTATCATGCTAATATGTTTAACTTTGTTTGTTCATGATATAAATGTTAGCTTTTTCATGTTCCCTTTGTTTATTAGGTTACATATTTGTTACATGTAATGTCATGATGTTTTAGTATATGCATGTAAATTGTGTCATATGACAAAGTCTTAGTGTAATATTGTGGTAATGTTGTTTTGTTAATTTTACCATATTATATATATGTCATGCATATATTGCATTTGTGGTTTTTTTAATATGTTTAAATATGTTATAGGTAGCTAATTAATCTTGAAGCTCGTTTATTCCTTTTTACATGTTTATGTTTTCATGCTTTTATTATTACCATGTTAATTTAGATAATGTTTTTTTATATAATATATTTGCTAAGATTGCATAACTGAATATTAAGTGTCAATACGGCGCCCTTTTATTCGAGCGTAAACGTGGCCAGTATCAGTTGTAGTGATGGTGGTTTATCGGTTTATTCTCGAATAACGGGGCCCTTGAAATTTACTCGCACTTATAACCAAATTTTAATTTAATCATCACTTTAATCCAGACAGTTCAATATTAATAAAGCGATAATTATTAAAGTACCAATTTTGGGCGGTGTGGGGTGCTAATTCTTCCCCATCTGTAACCGACTCCCGAACCCAACATTTTTAAAATCTCTGGTTTTATGGTGTCCGATCTACCTTAGTGGCCGGTGGCGACTTTATTTTTAAAATAAAACACGGTTTTTCTAAAAAAACCCACGGAAGACATCATTTTTAAATACCCAAAAGACCCCAAACCCCTTAAAACCCATTTTTAGCAAAAACCTCGTAAAAAGGATCACTACAAATGGCGACTCTGCTGGGGATCATATCTTTTGGTTTTCAAAAAACAAAAGAGAGTCAAGATTTTTAAATAATTACCGCTTTATTAATATCGGAAGTTTCGAATTAAAGTAATTATTAAATAACATTTGGTTATAATTGCACGTTTATTTTAACGCATTTAAAATTTGGCATATAAATCCGTCCTTTTAAAGTGGGAGAAAAATGCAGTGCTTTTGTGAAGATATCGTTCCTCCATATGGGCCTACAAAAGTACTTTCGGGGCTCGAGTACCTTATGCTTTCGTGAGGATATCGTTCCTTCGTATGGGCATAAGCGAATGGGTCCCCCTAAATTGAACTCGATTGAAATGAGCCTACAATGGGTGATGATCAGGGGCCATGCTACCCTTAGTAGGGGACAACAAAGACAATTCGGGTACCTCCTAGAACCAACACTACATGCAGAGAACATAAAAAACCCACATTTTTAGAGCCATGCGGATAACCTTAGTGTTTTAGACAGGATGTAAATAGTGTTGTTTTTGTTTGTTTACCTTATTTAACTTGCCCTTTATTTATGTATTTATTGATTTTAACCGGTACTAACTCATTTTCCTTTTTTGTTTTGCTTTTTCCATATATCATTACATCTGTATTACATAAAGGTACTGGATCAAGTGGTTTGCCCGATCAGATAATCTTTCATCATGGAAAAAAGGTATGTTAAGAAGGACGACCTCAACTCAGCCGTCAGACATTGGTCGGAAATCAATCAAAGGACCCAAGAGTGAGCGCATAATGTTAGGGTATACCTACGTGAGCCTCCAACAGAATGACTTATGAAAACTTAAAAGGATTTAGGAAGGATGGGATCGAAGACTACAAGACTTGTTATTCGATAGTTATGGTGACATAGCATAGTTGATGTATGTCCGAGTCAACCAGCCTTTACTCTGAGCCATCTTCCAGTTCTGGAATCCTACTTTTTGCTGCTTCACTTTCAGCGGGAAAGATATGATGCCTACGGTAGAGGAATACATGGCCCTACTTAATCAGAAGAATGTCTAGAAAGATTGGATCTATGCGAAGCTGCAAAGGAACTAGAATTACCCTTCGAAACTCAAAACTTTTGTCGGGATGAGTGACGATTGGGTTAACGGCCTGATTCAAAATCGATAAGACAACCTAGTCTTTGCATGGGAAAGTATCCGAGACATCATACCCACGCACCCAGATGAGGGGATGAAGATGGACCTATTCGCCTCAGGGATATACTGTTTGGTAATCTTTTCGAGGGTTCTTGGAAACATCAATGTAGTTATCCTAGATCTATTTGAGTGTACGAAACGGAAGGCGAATTTAGTACCGACAATCTTAACTGAAACTTTTATCTTTTTGAATGCAAGCCGGAAGCATAAAGAAGGACGTTTCAGAGGGTGTGCATAGTTACTAAAGGTTTGGATTCAGAGCCATATATGGAAGACACCAACGAGGGTTTTGCCGGGAATATCATTTCGAGACTTTTCGCCTTTGCGAGAATACTTAGCGAAAGAATGGCGAGAAGACTTGAACAGGAAGAAATGGACTCAGATCTTTAAGAACATTCAAGATGAAGACATAGTGTGGAGAGTTCCTTGGCTAGGCATGGTTAGTTACTTCCTATACAGCTGCGGCGATTATGACTGGCTAATGATGTTAGGGCTACATGGTGGAATTACTTGTGCTCCATTTTTTGTGTTTCGATAACTCAAATCGCGACAGTTTGTTCCCGTCACTGCCGGTTTAAGTCAGAGTGAGTTTCCTTTCAAGGGTGAGTTCAGGGCGAAGGTTCAGACCATTATGAGAGCTTGGGATCACTATTATCGGATCATGGTAGAAGGAGATACTGAGTACATATTCACCCCAAATTACGATCTTTGTAGGCGTCTGAGGATTAACGACAAGATTCTAGAACCTGACCAAGGACCAACCATGTCACTTGAGGAGCATATGAGGATAGTATCGTCCGAGGACAACATTTTGCGAAATGAACTCGAAGAGGTTAAGAAGAAGATGGAGGCTTTACAGACTCAGCATATGAGTGAGCTCTACAAGGCAAGTTTAGATGTCGACGAATGAGATGTGACCATTAGGCAATTGAATAAGCTAAAAGCAAATCTGAGTGAGAAGAATGCTCTTTATTAGAAAGATACTCTCCAGTTTCAAGCAAAGGTACAGAATGCCAGCCGAAGCAAGTTCCTAGCTGTGGAGGAGAAAAGGATGAACGCTATGCGTTTAGTTGAAGAATAACGAAATAAAGACAGACAAGCAATCGAGAGAGTTAGAAAGTTAGAAGTTAGCCATCGAAAGTGAAAGGCGATCTTTTAGGGATGCCATTAACCAAGAGAAAGAAAGAGCTAGGCAAGAGATCGACAAAGGCAAACAAGCAATCATCTGCGAAAGAGAGAACACTGCCGTTTGGAAGAGAAAATCCATGGGGAGCAGGAATAGACTACTAGAGATGCAAAACTTGTACAACGATACTGTTCAAAGCCTGAATCAGAGCCAAGATTAGAATGTCGAGTTAGAAGGGAGACTGATAGAGTTGGAGCAGCCCTTTCAGACCTATCGTTGGAGGAATGGTTTCATTGAACTACAGGAAAGGGAGCGTGAAATTGGTATGTTACGAGCCCATATTGAGTCACTCAAGGCAACCGTTCAGGATTACAGGGGGAGAATTAGGGTATTTGAAGAAGCTGCAGCAGGTGGGGACAATTATTGCCGGCGAAGACTTCGTGATGCCTCCCAGATGATTCAAGATAGAGACCAGTATTACATGACCCTGATGGTGGAGATACAACGAGTTGCGGGACATGTGAATGATTTAGCTACAGAAGCTGAAGCTCTTCGACCTTTCATAACTTCGGACATGGAAGAAGCGCCTAGGTTCATCAAACTGCTTAGGGCTATCGAGAAATTAGGAGCTGGAGCTAGGGCTTATGTGTAGAACTTTACTTTACTATTTTGTAATCTGAACCCTTTAATTCTCATGAAAGTAGTTCAAAAGAGTGATTACCAATGGAATCAGTACCTTTATTTGCATACATTCTCGCATTGCATCATGGCATTTGCATCATTACACGCATTTATCTATTTTTGCAATAATATTGATAGTGCAAATATTGTGGCAGTGAAATTAAAAGATAAGTCGCAACCATTCCGCATCCATACTTTACTCGCTTCCAAAGCAAACTAATGGAGGACAAAATAGCCAGTTTGGAAAAAGGGCAGAAGGATTTGGAAGCACGTTTTGATGAAGCTAAACAATGCCTCAAAGAAAAGGTCTGCACTCTTTCTAAAATCATTGAAGGATTGGCATAGATCATGCAGTCCAGTTGTCTAAGAATTTGCATACCTCTGTTTTCGAAGTACTAGGTGTCAAGACTGCTCTAAGGTTAATACACAATAAGATACTGCAAAGTGTTATTACTGTTCTGGTTTTTTGATCAAAATGTTCATTGCCCTTAAATTCTATACTTGTAAATTTATGTTGGTTTTGAACTTTTGATTGGATGTTGCAGAAGAAGATGAGGTTTGCAAGAAATTATAAGACTCAAAAGATGTTGTGGATATTGATTCAAACCTAAAGGATCCTCGAGTATGTAGCTTGTATGCCCCAGACATACACAATTATATACGTGTTACTGAGGTTGGTGCTGCAATTTTCATTCACTAAATGCCAATATATGATGTCGTACTTTTCCGTAGGAGCATTCCAGTTTCACACTGAAGACTTTTACCTTATTATTCTAAAAATTTTATTTGATGCAGTTGCTACTCTCTTTTTTTACATTTTTACAAAGTGCATTATGGAGTGACAATGACTCCGAACACTAGTATCAGGATTCAGATGTGATATTCTCTTGTCGGCAATCTAATTGTTATTTTTTGCTTTGCTGAAGGATATGTTCTTTCTTTCTTCTCATTGAAATGAATGTCTCTTAGCTAGCAAGTTTTGCTCTACCAGCAACTTGTTGATACTTATTTCATCAGATTATCTTCCGCAGATTAACCGAAGACCTTCAACCAACTATATGGAGCAGGTGCAGAAGGATATTACCCCAAGCATGCGAGGAATTTTGATTGATTGGCTAGTGGAGGTAAGCCAATGTAGTTAATTTATAGCCAAATAGTTACTTGCATCTCCACATGTGAAGTTGAAAAAGCTACAAACTTCAGCCTTGTACGAGATCTTATGATGCAGTTCTATTTTTCTTGTTCACCAGAACTTTTTTCTCACGAGCGGAGACAAAGTTTACTGTTTTATTGTTCTCCTCATCCAAAAGAATCATATATTTATCAAACTTCTGAATAGAAGGATATCTGTTCGTTCTTGAAGCGTATGAAGAGTTATTTTTTTCGTACTTTTTTTGTGCTTGCTGCTATTTATAGTTTTTCTTATTGCTTCAGGTTTCTGAAGAATATAAGTTAGTCCCAGACACACTGTACCTCACAGTGAGCCTCATCGATCGATATCTCTCCAACAATTGCATAGAAAAACAAAGACTCCAGCTACTTGGTGTTACTTGCATGCTAATTGCATCGTAAGTCCTCTAATTTATTTCCTGGGAATTAAGAATTATGTTCCATGCATCTCTTTGACATATGCATGTGCACTTGAGTGCACATGCATGTGTGACAGAGGAATCAACTTTTTTTTTCTGCATTGCTGATAAATATGATAAAATAGTCACATTTGCCGAAGCTAGAAATGCACTAAACTTTTAAATGAGGTTGGTGATTCTTACTGTCATTGAGGAATCAAAGTGCTTTAATTTTACGGTTTGAAGAAAGTACGAAGAGATTTGCGCCCCAAGAGTGGAAGAATTCTGCTTCATCACTGATAATACCTACACAAGAGGAGAGGTATGGTTTTTCAGCTACTGCTTATACAAGCATTCATGAGTCTAGCAGTACTTATATAAAAAAACCAAAGCCAAATCTTGGTTAACAGTTTAGATCAAGTTACATTGTAGGGAATTTGATAAAATCATGAAAAATTCCCCTTTTAGGCTGTAATGTTTATAACATATTCTATTGGCTCTGGCTGCATGGCAGGTGTTGAAAATGGAGAGCAAAGTTCTGAATTTCTTGTACTTTCAGTTATGTGTTCCAACCACAAAAACATTTCTCAGGTAGCCGAACTCTGGGTTTAGCCCGAACGGTTTGCCTGCCTCTCTTCGGAGGTGGATTCCCGCAAGAATAGATTCAATTGTAACAAACAAAAAATAATAATCTGTCTCCTAATTTTCATGTTTTTTTCAGGAGATTCATTCAAGCAGCACACGCAACATACAAAGTAGTTTACCTTGGAATCCCTACCTACATCTTTTTCTATAAAATTCAGTACAACCTGCCCCCCCAAAAAGGCTAATTTACATTTCAATTGTGTTGGAGTACAGGTCTATTGTATGGAACTAGAGTTCTTAGCAAATTATTTAGCAGAGCTGAGTCTTGTTGAGTACAACTTCTCAAAGTTCTTACCATCACTCATCGCTGCATCGGCGGTATTCCTTGCTAGATGGACCCTGAATCAATCAGTATATCCATGGGTCTGTTCATCCTTGTTCCCCTCTCTAGATTTTCTTCTTTTCTTTCTTATAATTTTAAAGCACTGTCTGAAGGACATATTTGAATGAAAATAGATAACTGAAACTAACACAATAAAATAGGGAGTTTTAAATTGTAAAATTCAGTCTATCCAATAATTAAAAAAACGTGTAAAATCTATACTGCGTGAGTGAATCTTTAGGGACATAGCTATTTGACGGCCCAAGAGGGCCTTGGCCCTTGTCACCAATTTTAAATATTTAATAAATTTTAGTCTAATTGCAATTTAATTTTTGTAAAAATAAATATGTAATTTAAAAAATATAAAAGTTTATTAAATATTTAAACAAGTATGGACTGAATTAAAGAAAAATGGACTTGTGCCCTCTAATTTTTTGGTCTAATAATAATTTAGGTCCCTATAAGTTTAAATATTATACAAATTAGGCTTTGTACCTTAAATTTTAAGTCAAAATACTCAATAAGTCTTTGTACTTTTAAAATTTAATATTTTGACCCTTCTTAATGTTTGATCATAACTCTATCATGTGATGCATTTTGTTACAATTGACATTTCAGATGCGTGGCCATAATGAGTTCACCAGAAAGTGTTATTTCAGTGTTCTCAAGAAGACGAAGAAGGAAAGAGTAAGACAAATTGTACTCTAAAACGCAAAAACAATAACCATTTATTCCTCATTGCCTGTGCTTTGCTTGGAGAATCATCATCAAATAAGGTTCAACAACTTTTAGTTATTTCAATCTTTCTTTTCTAAAAATAAAATAAAAAAAATTCTTTTAAATTGTCCCTTCAATCCAATCTTCTTGTAAGTTGTAACATTGTCGGTGCTTCCAGTTCCTGACCAACTTCACTATAACATTGTGTAATTTGTTAGTGTCACGTTTCAGACAGCCATTTTAGGGGTCTTTTTTTCAACAATAAACCTCCTTTCTCCGATGGGAACTGGGAAGTTACCACCGATGTAATGAATCTCTGTAATCCAAGTCCCCCAAGAAATAAGATTTCTTTTATCCTTATTTTATTTTTTATTAGTTTTATTGATCCGTTGACACTCAACTTTTGCTACCAAATAAATTATAACAATGTCTATATTATACAAAACATTGTTTAACTGAATTGGTGTTTCAACTTAACTTGTTGGCGGTCAATAATCTTTAGAGTAAGTGGTTAAAAAACTTTCAGTTGACACTTTCCCTTCTCCTAAGTTGTGGGTTTTAGACCCAGTAGGAGCAATTTTCTATTTCCCCTCCCCTAAGTAAGAATTGTTCAAAAAAAAAAAAAACTTGGTGGTGTAATACAGTTGAAAATTTATTAAAATATATTTTATCTATTTTTATATAACCTTTTTAAAAATAAATTAAATAAAAATACTTTTTGAGAAGACAGGAACCTTGACAATGAGAAGGGTCATGAATGACCTAATCTTTATGATTTAATTGTTCTTTAGGTTTTGTTAATTTTAAAATCAATGAGAGATATACTAATTAGCCGAGTGATTAAAGATGCCCATATAATTCTATCTTGTATGGATATGAATCTTACTATTTTGTCCTGGGAATGTAACTTCTCTCTACTTAATCTTTTTTAAAATCGATGAAAATTCTGGCTGTTTCGGTCACTCAACCGTTGAGTGTTGTTTAAATTTCTGGCTAAATTTATGCAAATAACCTATGAACTTTCCTCTCAAATTTAGATTTTCGGACTTCCTTTGATTCATCGGTGTTTGAATATTTTCTTTCAAATTCGAATAGTGAGGAGGTCGAGAAGAAGAAGAAATGCAATATATATCTCAATTTCACAATAATCATATGGTGAAGATTGCAAATCAGACTAAGTTAAAATTAGAGCTTTTATTTGAGTTTTGTCGATTTTGAAAAAAATTAAATTGAGAGGAAAAAACAATGTTTTTTGGTACTAATTGTGCGGCAAACAATGTCTAACGACATTCGAATAGCACTAGAGAGACAGAGATCAGTCACGTGGGAGAATTTTATAAATAAAATTGCCCAAAACACATTATTTTAGTGCAGTCATTATTGTCAAATAACTTTTACCATTTCAATTCAAATGAGACTTATTTTTAAATTTGCCATTAAATAAGCTTTTAATATAAATATATCTTTTATTTATGATGAGAATTTATATCAAACAAATCAAAATATTTATAATTCAATGGTTATATTTTGATACACAATCTTTTTACATGAACTTCTTGCGGAGATGATTATCATACTGTGACTGTATGACGACACGAGACGCTTCCAAAACCCTTTTAAATGTTGGGAGACAAAATTTCAAGACTAAAATCACACTCTAGCAATACAATACCGATTGTTGAGGTTCTTATCAACTGCCTGAAGAACAATGCTTCAAAGATTTTGGTGTCAAAAAATCCCTCAACTATAAAATGTGTTGGCCTAATGGTACCCACTTGTCATTAAGAATGTCCTTTATGCTTAGGAACATAACATCGAATTCAACCGGCCGAAACATTTAATTTACCTTGATCGGACTCTGTGACTCTCCACTCGATCTTCTAAATCGAGTGAATCACCTTTATAGCTCTTGGTACCGTCTCCTAAACCGTGTAAATCATACCAGAGTTTCAAAAATCTATTTGTTTAAGGTTTGCAATGATTCATTCCGATGGTAGAAAAGAAAATAATGACCCCCCACTTCAACCCCCTAGAACACGTTTGAGTCTGGCTCGTTGCTCTGGTGTCAACTTTGTAGGAAACTTCACATTAAATTTGATCCTAAGATCACCCTTATTACCTGGCTCCTTTGCAATTGCATTCCTTCCATAGCAACAACGAGCTCATAACCCGGGTGGATAATGTCAGTTATGGGAAACGACAAGTTACGGCCCGACCGGTACATAATGTTTCAACTCTAAGCCAGTCTGATCAAATCCCTGGTCTGACCCTGGATTTGAATCGGTAATCGTGCTTCTGCAGTTTCACGCCCCAATCCGATCCTATACCTGTTTCATCATCATAACCTTGTTAAAATTGAAATCATATTCCAGTAAAAGAGGATACTAGAAAGTAGAATCACTTCATTTTCATAGCTACAAATCCTACTAGAACAAAAGATTATACTAAAAAAGTGATGAAGTAAAGGACAAGAATTAGAGAGAGAGAAGAATTAACACATTACCTACCCCACATTCAAGATGTTCGACAGGAGAAGCTCTAGATGCAAGAAAGTTGTGGTCTCTGATAGCAAGGTTTTCTCCCTTCCACTGCATACGAGAACAAAAGAAAACATGTGAGGTTTATTCTCAATTTTGATGTATTACATAAATTTTTCTCTGGTGAAAAAAATGTTGAAAACATAGATACAACACAAATTATCTTCTTGTTTTGGCCATTGCTTAAGAACCTTTCATACCTGATTCATGCTTGAATAATCTTATTAAACGTTCTTAGAAAGTACCAAGCGAGCCATAACTAAAGTAACAAAAGTATGTCCCAAAGCTTGCCTCTCTGAAAAATTGCAGGTACTGAAAATTGCAACACTAGGAACAATGCCGGATGCCCCTCTCTAGCATTTGGTTCCTCATTCGGGGAGCAGCTGATATCTTCACTTCCCCTAACAATTGGTAAAACATCGGGTTTCAGTTTCTGTCTTTTCATTTCCCCTAACAATTGGTCAACCAAAAGGTGATTGTGCTCTCTTAGGGAAGCATGGATAAGAATGTTGTATGAAGTTACATCAGGAAGGAACTCGGTGTTCCTAACACTCCGGAAAATCCGATACGCAGTTCCAAGTAACCGATTATTGCAAAGATTATGAAGCAGCAAATTGAAGGTGACTACAGTTGGAGTAGGACTACAATGCATCATAGAATCGACCAACTTCATACACTCCGAAAAGTTACCACTTCTGCAGACATATCGAACCAAACAAGTCAAACTGAAAACATTAAGCTTAACGTCTTCATACCTCATATGATATAAGATCCTTTGGATTATTGCAAAGTTTCCTAGCCTGCATTTAGTAGACAAAACTACATTGAATGAAACAGCATCGGGCCCATTTGCATCCCACTCAAAATGGTACAAGAGCTCAAAAGCCTCGTTAATATTTTTTTCTTTACAAAAACCACTCAAGATTGTACTATAGGACACATTGTTTGGCTTAAAGCCGGCTTCCATCATGCTCTTCAACAGAGATAATGCTTCTCTTGATTTATTCTCTCGACATACACATCGCAAGTAAATATTATAAACAGCAGCATCTACGGTAAATCCACTGGAAAATACATCAAGTAAAAGTTCATGAGCAATCCCTGTTTTTCCAGTTTTTAGTAGGCCTCCACACAATGCAGCATATGTGTATGAATCCGGTTAAAGACCTTTTTGACCCATCACCTGAATGAACTTAGATATGTCATCCAGTCTACCTCTACGGCAAAGTTCACGAAGAATAACATTATAAGTAAGCAGATCAGGTTGACATCTATCCCTTTCCATCTTACCCACAAAGTCCATAGCCTCCTCAAATTTCCCATTATCGAAAAGAAACTTGACGATGATCGTGTATGTAATCACATTAGGCTTACACCCATCACTTTGCATCAAATCCAAACCACTGGAAAACATCATCCTGCAGACCCTCTTGACAAAATCCATAAATCAAAAGGTGTACGAACACACATTATGAACACTCCCTTTCTTCTTCATCAAACAAAACAATTGCAAAGCAGTACAACTTCGACCGGACTTGCATAGAGCCCACAGAATCAGATTGTAACAAAACACATTATAAACAAAACCCTTTCTCAAAAGAACATACAACACAAACAAAGCCTCGGAAACCTTCCCGACATCACAGAGCATCGAAATAAATTTACTTAAAGCCGGTTCCGTTGGGTGATAATCATACCTCAACATATACTCGAAAACAGTAAGACCATCAACTAAATTCTGTACCTTGATTGCCATTTTCAACATTTTCGACAAAGAAGCAAAAGAAGGAACAAAACCACTCCTACACATCTCTTCAACAATAAAAACAGCATGCTCCAAATTACCAAGAACTATCCCATTAAGAAGGGTATTAAAAGTGATCGCATTAGGTGGAGGCCCAAATCTCTTCATCCAAATATACATTTCAACTAACTCTTGCCAACAGGAATTCTTAGACTTGGAGTAAAAGTACAACAAAGCATTGCAATCATACACAGTGGGTTTCCCATCAAAGTTTTTCATCAAATTTAGAGTACAGAGGGCGCTGTTGAAGTCACCTGAGAAAGAATAACTCTGCATCCTACGATGCAATTCTGGGTAGTCGGAAACACGGGCATCGGCTTCTTTGAAGTAATCCAGTGTATTTAGAGCACATGAAGTGGAGAAACTGGCTAGAAAACGAAGATTTCTGCAGAGCATACATGAATAAGTAACTGCAGGAGATAAACTAAAAGGCATGGAAGTTTGAAGTAAAAGTTTGAACTTTGGAGAAACAATTGCATTTACGAAGGATTTAAAGGTAATCTTTTTGGGGGGATTTGAATGAATGAGGAACTGGGGATATTAAAAGGTTCCTGGGAACAAAGAAACGAAGAGAACAAGTGTTTATGGAAATGAAACGAAGAGAAAGGAGCGGCTGAAGAGTAAAACGGCGCTAAACCTTTATTTAGGGTTCAATTCTTTTTTCGTTTATTTTTCCTTTGGGTAAATTACACTAGTAGCTACTAAATTATAGAAATAATTGTTTTGGTCACTATTTTTTTAAAATTATAATATTATTAAATTTATTGAATTGTTATAAAATAATTATTGAGTAAATTAATGATATTTTTATAATTTAATAACTATTGGTTTATTTTATTTTTTTATGTCGGTTATAGTTTAAACAAGAAAAGAAACAATTAAAATGCCTGAACCATCCTAAATTTAGATCTTTTATTTAAATAATAAAAAGAAAATATTTTGATGCACAAACACATTTAAATAGAAATTACAAATACTTAAAACTCAAAGCACATTTAAATAAAACTTAAACAAATTCGAACCTTAAAAATAGAAAATAACACAATTTATTATTGGAAAAATAATTAGTCTACCAGCGTAAAATTTAGTTTACACAAACATATTTATTTTAAGATTAAAAAATTAAAAAAATATTCTATGGGCCGGCAAGGGGGTCTAATTTAGAATTTAGGGTTTAATTTAGGTTTTAGCTTGTTAGATTTATAATTTAATATTTATAATTTCAGTTTAAGTTTTAGGGGTTAGAGTTTAGAATTTTAATTTTTATACTGTCCAATGCACGATATAATTATCTTAAAATTTTAGTTTAAAGTTTAGAATTTAAATATAGTTTTGAATTTTAAAATTCAGTATTATAATTTAATAATTTATAAATTTAAATTTTAAAATTAAATAATTTTTTAGGCATCAAATATTTTCTCTTCATTATTCCAAAAAATTGGAAAATTTAAAATATAACAACCCTTTTACGTGGTACGATACTATTGGTCAGTCGGATTAAGCCGATTTAGTGCTGAGTAGAAGAACATTACCCATTTATAAAGAGCAGACTGAGAGAGCTAGCTAAGCTCGGTAAAACTAGAAATGGCGGTTCTCTCTCCCTCTCTTCTTTCCTTCCCAACTCTTCATTTCCTCAGGTTTTCTCTTTTTCTTTCTCTCTTTACACTTTTTCGCTTTATTTCTTCTTAACTTATTATTTTTTTCTGGGCTTTTCTCTCAGGCATGAACCAGGTAGCAATGGCAGTGGAATGCTAAGTCATAAGAATAGTAATCACAGTAGAATGTTCCATGATAAAGTCACAGTGTGTTGCTGTTTTGATTCAAAACCCACTTCCCAGAACATGTTATGGAGAAGGGATTTGCTGCCCTTTGCGCTTTCTTCATCACGCTCTCCACTTTTCCCATCTTCAGGTACATATTTATTCTTTTTCTCTTAGCTTTCTATTATAAATAATCTATTAATTTCATTTGATCATGGAGGCAAAAATGGTATTTTGACTAGTTCACCTTATGCATGATGAAATGACTGTATGAAGAACCAACCCATGGCTTAGCTTAGTTGGTTTATTATGCTGAAGAAAAAAAATAAGTTATTGAAAGCTGTTAAGTAATTGAAATGCTATGTTTCTTGATTAGGCTGTCTCATATGCCCTTCTATCATAAGTGATGGAAAATTCACACGATGGGATATAATTAGATTATGCTACTTCCGTTTTGATTTTGGTGAATTTGAGTTCAGGCCAGAGATTTAAATTGTGGCCGTGTTGCGTTTATCGCGGTTGCGTACATAACGGATGCAATTGCAGTCATTGCCGGTACATAACGGATGCTATTGCGGTCATTGCTGGTATGCGGTCATGAATTTTTCAAAGAACATATACTATTGTGCATATAATGGTTGCAGGTATAGCGGTTTCGGACGGTGCCAAAACCGCCATATAACAGCCGCTA
The DNA here is from genome assembly GCA_019671005.1 of Hibiscus mutabilis. Classification (NCBI taxonomy): domain Eukaryota; kingdom Viridiplantae; phylum Streptophyta; class Magnoliopsida; order Malvales; family Malvaceae; genus Hibiscus; species Hibiscus mutabilis. The sequence continues at coordinate 5,072,859 of CM033733.1, read as the reverse complement.
TAGTGGTCACGGGCCACTATTTAAATCCCTGGTCCATGCCTTTGGCCAAAGTAATTACATTGCTTAACTATAAAGAATAAATATATCCCAAAAGAGTCATCATAGTGCTGAATTCACAAAATATTAGGTGGGCATCCCTGTTATAACTTGAGCTTGCCTAAAGAATTTTGAAGTTTAAAATTACCATGATTGAGTTTAAGCAATTTCTAGTTGCACCAAGACCAAACAATATGTTTTAGAAACTGATATATGTGTACTGATTTCTTCACTGTAGCAAATTGTTTTGGTAAAGCAAGCCTTCTTCTCTAGCCAAAGAAAGAACCTTTTATTTCTAGAAATTCAACTGGATCTTTCCATAATGTTTATCTAGAGGATCATAAAGGGAACTTTTAACTTCTCTTTTTTTATTGTTCCTATATGGGGCTTGACAATTCCCCACTGGAAACTTCCAACTTCTTCCGATTTCGCAACGTTTCTTTTGGAAGGAAACAATAAAGATGTATTGCATGCTATCTAGTTTTTCAAGAACTGCTATATCCATACTCTCTTTTTTTTCATCTTCTCCGAGTATTATGTTTAGCTTATTGCTGGATGTCTTGCTTCGGAAGATGTAATGGCTTCATTAGTTCATGAGATAAATGCTTATACATATTCATAGTTCATACCCAGTGGAGCTGCCATCAAAGAAAATTTTTAAATGGTTAGTTTTCAGCATCAAAATTATATGTGATATGACTTGCCGCCATTTTTTACTTTGTCGTATGTTATAGTAACTTATTAATTTGTTTAAGAAAAGAAAACATGTTGACTCCCTCTCTGCTCATTCCTATTGAAAAAAAAAAGATTCCCTCATTTACTTGCTTTAGGCCAATTGGCACTGTATATGCAGAGAATTGACCTTGTGGTATGCTTTACACACACAATAACACATATATTTGGTGGCCTCAAATTGTTGGAACCTCACTAGTTTTGAATTTTTCTGAAGGGTGGAATCTAGAAAGCCGGAACGCTATTCATCAGCTGCCCCATTATCTCGTAAGACTTATTCAATCACAACATGAAAGTGAAAAGTTCTGCCTGCTGAAGCATGTTTGTCAGTATTACTTGTTGAATTCCATGTTTTGTTGCAATAATTCTAAAACACAATTAGATTGTGGACACAAACTATGTAATATATTAACTATATCATTTATATGTAATGCAGCTGATCCACGTCTCTACGCATTGTGTTTAAAGTCGAACGATAAGAAGACATGGGAAGCGAAAGATGTCGCTGATTCTGTATTGTCTGACAAATCTGCACTGGTAATACAAATGACTTTCTTTTCTTGCCAACTAGAGCCGCGTTCATATGTGTAACTTACATTTTGAAATATTGGCTCATTTACCCGGAAATTTGTCCCAAGTATTCAATTAAGATTAAAATCTTTCTGATATGGAAATTTGCAAGAGAAACTTTAAGCAACCTTAAAAAATTGTATAGACAATAAATAAAACGCGTGTCTGAACATTTTTGACATTAAACTAAGAACTGTATTATGGAGTCTGAACCATGCAATCAGTTCTTTTTTATTTTAGATATGTTCTTGAAAGTATATAAATCTCTACTGTTTGGACATTGAAATGAATGAATAAATTAAATAAATAGTTCTCTCTAGTCTATGGAAAGGATCTTTAGATTTAATTGCTGAAAACTTAACTCCACTAAGTTGATTCTCACTTGACACTACATCTTTTGGCAGCGTGTCACCTCGAGCCAGCGGATGAGTGACAGTTCTGTTCTTGATGCGCATGCTAGTGAAGTAAGCTTTGAAGATCTTGCTTTTAGTTTTTTTTTATTGCATTTTTCATGGTTTATATCTTAATCTAAGTGATATATATCTAAATGCTTTGGAATCGAGGTGGTGGCTTATATAATTTTTTTCCTCTTTCTCAGATTGATGGTGAGCGATACTGGTACGATGAGTACCTTGTTCGCAAATCACCAACGAAATCTGTAAGTGTTCCCTTTTGAACAGTTATCATCGGTGCAAAGATGTGCCAAGCTTCTTTTTTTTGTGGAATGTTGTTTCATTTAGTGGATATTTGCAGGCTCAAGAAGCAAACCTTTACCGACATTATGTTGCTTCGACAGCTGAACGAGAAGGTAGGATCATAAAATTTCTCTCTTCGTTCCTCATTTTCCCAAAGGTGTAGTTTTATGAATCTATTAAAATATCTACAACCCAGTTTGTTTCCGGATTTCTCACTTGTTCTAAAATCAAATTCGAAACTTTATGTTGGCATTCAACCGTGCAAATGGGCATTGCAGGTTATCTGTACTCTATAAGTGCTTCAACTCTTAGCCAGGAATGGTCCGAGTGGACTAAGGTAATCCTCTTTCTCCCTCCCTCTCAACAGTAAAGAAATGAACATTTGTAAACAAGGAAGGATTGTGTAACTGTGGTCAAGGTAAGTTTTATCCAAATCAAGGAAAAGGGATGACATATATATGTATATATATATGGAGAAAGAGAGAGGACGCCATGTAAACTTTTGCAAGTTTTACATTTTTTGGATTGGATGAAGGTAAATGGATGACTAAGATTAACTGTGAGAAACAAAAAGATTATACATAGGGGTGTAAATAAACAGAGCGTTCGACGAACTGTTCGTATAACGTTCGTTTATGTTCGTTTATTAAGATAAATAATCAAGTATGAACAAAATTTTTATGTTCGTTTAATAAACAAACGAACATGAGCAGAAGTGTGTTCGGTTCGTTTATGTTCACAAACAAGCTCGTTTATTCGCTCGTTTATAGGATGAAAATGTTTATGGATGTATTTAAATAATACTTTTTGTTTGTTGCTAAGGATGTTATATAAGTTCATGTTGAAATATAAGTTTTATTTTGTTGCTTTTGTTTTATTTATTTATTATTAATTTAGTTAACATTTTTGAACATATAAACAAACATGTTCGCGAACGAATATGTTCAAGAACGAATAAACGAACACGTTCGTGAACACTTAAATGAACACGTTCACGGATATTTAAACGAACACGTTTGTGAACACTTAAGCGAACACCTAACAGACACGTTCGTGAACACTAAACAAACGAACACAAATACCTTCAAAAATAAATAAACGAATATGAACACAATATTAAAAATTTAAACGAACACGAACCGAATATGAATACCTTTAAAAATAAACAAACAAACAAGAACATAGCTTTGTTCGTTCAAGTTCGGTTTATTTACACCCCTAATTATACATGGAAAAAATAAAGAAATAATCTTTAATATTTATTTATCCTCATCCAATGATTTAAAAAATGTGTAAAAATAATTGAGTTTTATTCAATGTAAGTAGATTCTAACTATATATATAAGATAAGATCCTTTTACACAAATTATATATATTTTTAAACCGCTAATTGATGGTAAATAGATAGATAAGATTAACGGTAAAAAAAATTCAGTTTAATATGTAAACTACTTACTATTACTAAGTGATTTTTTAATAGATTAAGTGAAATTTGCGTAATACAGATGGGCCCCTTTTTGGAACAGACTGTTGCATCGTTTCGTCTTCTTCCTGCCACTGGTAATTATGTTCCTCCACACAAGGATCCATGGAGATTTTGGTGACAACCATTGTTTCCTTTTTTTTTTTGTTACTATTGGTTTTTCTTGTTTTGGGTCCTCGATGTTGCTAACATGTGTAAATTTCTATGAGTTTCAACACTCTGTTATCATGACTCTTCTCTTTATTTCTTTTTCCCCACTTATTGTTGACCACATTGAGAATTTGAATTGAATGAAACTCTGGTTAAACAACTCTGTCGTATGTTTCAAACATGGATTAGAAAAAATATTTATGCGTTGAAAGAGAGAAAGAGACATCGAAAAGAACCACCGGCTGTTATATGAATGAATGAAAGAAATAGCCATTTGCTCACGGCCTTCTTACTAATCTATTCTCTTTCACCCCCTTGCAATGACAAACTTATTTTAACTTTGTAATTCAATAATTAGTAGGTTTAAATTTTCTATGCTTTTAGGGTTATATTTTAAAAACAGTCCGTGAAACAAAATTTACACAACACTTCCTTAATATCCAAAACTCTAACCTTAGCACCCTAAATTATAACCTTAAGTCTTAAATTCTAAACTGTACAACTTAAACTCCTAAACTTTAAATTTAACACAGGCTGTGTATCAAACTTTAAATATAAGTAGTGAAGAGGTTAAAGATTGAGCAATTCCGGAAAGGATTTAAAAAGTATCTTACTTTCTACCCTTGAAACGAAGAAACTACATCACTATTGAATTTTACATCTGTACAAACCTGAAGGTGCTGCAAATATAAACAAGCTCATTCGTTTCGAGCAAAGAATAAAAATTATGTAACAAAATCTACTTTTACATTTTCAAAACTTTTGCCCCTTTTGTTTACATGAAAGATGGGCATCACCATGTAAGTTTTACATGTGCAAGGCCCTGGCAGGTTGCGGGTTTGGCCTAAAACAGGAAGCCTGATAGCAAAGTTAGTCTTGAGAGGTTGCAGAATACTCGAAAAGAAGGCGTTTGGAAGGGGCGGATTGTAGGAGAACTCGCAGACGACTTGTCAGCTTGTATATCAAGGTCCATTGCATAGCCATCTCCGAGTCTTTAAGCTGCCTAATTATAGAGGCCTAAGAGAGGGATGAAAGCACCAGGTAAGAACAAAATTCAACATTGATTAAATCTTGAATAAGAGCTTTTTATTTTTTTAGCCACATCCAAATGGTTAGTGCACAATCAAAGCACCTAAACACAGTTTTGCAATGTTGATTTTTTGTTCACCAACCTTTTCATTCTATACTTAAAAGCTCCTTGTATGAAATGGAATATAATTTGGATTTACCTGCAGACGTTTTCCAAGCTGAACTTCAACTTCTGTTCCAAAGGATATGTTACTGGCCAAAGATTTGAGAGGATCAGCTGTTGGATCAACGGAGAGCAAACTGGGGATTTGTGGGGCATACACAAGCCTCCACCTGGCCTGACCAAACTCTCCCTTCCCTTCTATTCTTGGCATCAGTGTTTCGAGTGTTGCAGTCGCAAGCTTTTTAAATGCAAGTTGCCCATCACTTTCCAATATGGACTCGGCCAATTGACTCTCAAACACTCTAGCAGCCTGTGTAAGGGGAAAATTCAAAACAAACCATTATAATCCATGAGATAAACAAGATGATAAACCACATCAAAACCAAGGGCAAAATTACCCAGATATCCGCGCTAAACTTATAAATGCCTTGTCACATTGGATAATGACATTGTCAGACCAACAGAAAACCACAACCAAATATAACATGTGGCAGTGAGATCAGACACATGCATTGTATATGAATGAAAGTGCACAAAACAAACTAGTTGATGTCTCGAGCAAATTTTCACAACATAAGGAAGAATTTCACTCGGAATGGTTTGATTTTAGTCTTCCTTAACACAGCTTCATCACAGCTATAAAGCCAAAACCAGAAATCCTTGACCATCGTTTATGAATATATTTCATTTAATAACATCATAAGATGCTACCCTAGACCGAATGTCATTCTACCTTTGCCAGTTTGCTAGAAGGTAGTGGGAAAAATGCTAACAGTTCATGTTGGGCAGGAAAGATAATTTCAGTGGACCAGGTCTTCTATTAATTATTCTATTACCTCAGTGGGTGAGAGAACATCCTGCTCCACAGAACGTGTTGAGGTCACCACCAACTTGTCCTGCCAATTGCTGGCTCGACTTTGTATCCTAAATTGCCATTCTGATCCAACCAAAGCTAAGTCTAGCATTGGATCTAGACCATGCTCTGGTTCAAATTTTGCTCTGTTTAGATGTTCCCGCTTAAGCCTGACCTGATTTGGAGAAGTCAAAGTCAGTATATCAAATGCAGCCAAAAATTCCACCAGAAACAACTTGAAAAGCACAAAGGAAAGAAACTTAAACAAGAGTAACACAGAAATACATAAGACTCACTTGGGTTGCAACAAGATTCACATCACCATTCTCAAATGTTAAAATGCCCTTCGGTTTTATCCACTTTGGATGAGCCAAGCCATTCAATTCAAGTTCCCCACTAACAGCAAAGTTAAGAATCAAAGGATAAACTATCCTCAATTCTGGTCCTAAAACAAGCTTCAAATCACTAAGGCGTACATCAACACTTGGTTTAATGTTCACTAGCTCCATCTCCTTCTCAACTTCAGCTGATTTAACTGGGGAAAAAAAAGAAATAATAAGTATTTCACTTGGATGATCAGAAACGAAAAATAGAGACAAACTGATTATACGACGATGGACGGGATTCTGCATGTTCATGAAACTGATGGTAAATCCCCAATTTGTTTCAGGATATTAACATTATTTATGGCTCTTTTTAATAAACAATAAGCTGTTTCATCCTGTCAGTATCACCTGATTAGTACAGAAAATAAAAACAAAAGCTAAATATAAGTTTAAGTTCAATAGCATTTAAAATATTAAATCAAAGATTCAGAAATCAATAGGCCAGCCCATATCCATATCTATAATTTTCTAATACAAAATTTAACCAATAGGCATAAATTTTTAAATAACCAATAGAGTTTTTGCTGCTTCTTTCTCCTCCTGTTGCATCACAGTAGGTTAGTCCTTATATTTGTCACCCATTACAGGCTTCAAAGTATAGAAAAATGAGAACAAAATTTACTATAAGAGATTTTGCCATGAATCTCTTTAAGTTATGTACTTAGTTTTAACATGTGCTAGGCGCTCCGAGGCACAAAGGGTCCCTGGAGCCAAGGCGCTAGGCACAGGCGAGGCGCCCCTTTTTGTACTCAACACTTATAAATTAATTATGTAACATATTTTGCATTCAAATAACATAGATAAAATAATTATAAAGAAAATATTATAATAATAACCACAATCATCTCTCTTTTATCTTTGAATGCTCAAGTTAATGTTATTTACATTTTATATTAGTCTCTTTAGAAACAAAAAATTAACTAAGAAATGAAAAGGTGTAAGATTATATATTAAAATTATGAATGTAGATATATAATCTACACATAAATTCGAATATTATAAATGTTTAATGTTAATATATAACATGACTTATCAGCTTATTAAATTAGTTCTCAACTGTCAAGATAAAAAACCATTAGTCTAGTCCAACTAGAAATAAGGATGTCAGTCGTCCACTATTATTAAATATACATTTATAAAACTTTTTTAATAGTTTAAAATTATATATTCAAATTGATTTTATATAATTCTATATTAATATCCTATTACTTACATATTTTGAAACAAGGGTCTAGATAATTGCTGGGGGAACCAAAAAATATATAAAATAATCTAAATTAAACTAAAATAATTAGACAAAAAGAAGGGAAGAGAAGAAGTCAAATCGAAACAAAAAAAAAGAGGAAGCGTATCTAGAACTGGAAGCTGCTGCCGATTATTGCTGAGGAGAGAAGAAAAGAAACTAAAGGGGGGAGAGTGAGAGACAAGGGTCAACAGACCAGAAAAAAAAAAGAGAACAAGAGAACGAAGCTATCGAAGCATACCCGGAAGCGGCAGAGGAGTTGAACTCTTTGGGTTTTTTCTTTACTTTTGTTGAATGTCGGGAAGTGACAGAGGAGTGGGGTGTTTAATTTGAGGTGGGTTGCTTAAAAAAGCACGTGTCTTTCTTTTAATTTCACTAAGCGCAGCGCCTATCGCCTTTGCAGAAAAGCGCGCCTCTATGTGCCTAGCAGCGCCTCCCGTTTCTCGCTACGCCTTCGTCGGTGGAAGCGTTTTCCTCCGCGCCTCACTGCGCCTGGCGCCTAGGCGCGCTTTTCTTTTCTAATTTACTGATTTGTTTGTGCTTAACTTGGGATTCATAGGCACAAGTAACGGGTATCGAAGAGCATGTAAAACAGTTGTCTAAATTCTTATCCAGTTGTTGAAAAAGAAATATTTCAATAATGTCTACCGAAATTTTCAAAATTTAGAACCAAATAAAAGAATAGTCTGGATTTTTATTGCTGTATTTGGTGACTGCTACGGAAAAAGAAAAGGCATCAAAATTGAAAGCATTGAACAGCATATACTACCTGAGGGTTGTGGGAGTTTGGTCCTTGAAGAAGCAGGTTCAGAACCGAAAAACCGTGAGACGTATCTAGAAGCAACTGCTTTGTTGACACCAGAACCTAGAAGCCTGGACTGATTTGATGCCAACCTATTGAAAGGTGCAGCTCCACTACCCTTATCGTGCGGTAAATATGCCTCCCCATGGCTCAATTTAATATTCCCTGATATGTTTGGCTGCAGTATGGAACCAGTTATCTGCAACTGAGTGTCAACCTGGCCACTGATTTCGGCAAGATTTCAGTTTTCCACAATCAACACATAAGAAATCAAAACAATTAGACAGCTAATAAAAGTTAAAGAGAGCGAGGGGGGGGGGGTCTGTTCGGTATATGGATCTAATGGATAGAATAGGGCAAATGCCGGAGGGCAGCTAGGGGAGCAGTACTGCAACTACTCCCTTTCATCAATATTAGCAATAAACACAGGAACCACTCATTTAGAAACAAAGTCACTATATTAAGAATCATAAATCAAGTTACCTCAGAATGTTCTTTGCCTGTACTTCGATAACTTCACATTTCAAGTCAATTTTATCACCCAGGGATGCTTCGCTTGTTCTAAGGGGCAAATTCCCATTCAGAAACAGCTTCCCCCTTCTGCTTACCCTGCTCTCCAATAAAGCAATGCATAACTTATTTGACTTCACACGTACAGTGCCACCAATGTTTGTAAGTGGTTGTCTGAGTACTGGAGAAGATATAGATGCTCTATGGAATGTCGCAGATCCATCAAGCACAGGTTGTTCAACAGTGCCTCTAACCTGGTTTACAAGACATGAAAACAATTAAGAGTTACTACTAAATAACTCTTGGTTGAATGTTTTGCAAATTCTTTACCGTAAGTGTTAAACTAACAAGAACGTTCTTTAGTCAACAAACCTGAAGCATGACATCAGCATTGCCATTAAGCCAGTCTGCATAAGGAGATAATGCTGTCAACAACATCATGCCCCCATCCTTTATATCAGCATCAATTCTAACTTCTCCTACATCTAAGATGTTCCAGTTCAAAACATTAAGACTTTCAGCTAACTGAGCATCCCAACCTTCTTCCGTTCTCTCTCGGAAGGTCTTCTTTTCACTAGTTTTATCAGTTGATTCTTTACTCCTTTCTTTCACCCAGCCAGGGACAAAAGATGTCCTGTTTTTTTCTGTTGCTGTTCCTATTTCTTCATCAGACATGCTATATTGGACAAATGTAACAGGAACACTTCCCTGTATGTGTACATGGCCATTTTGGTTGTTCGGTTCAAATTTGGCATTGAACAGAAAACGACTGCTTGAGGTCAGGGAAGCAACAACTTCAGCTCGCCCAAGATCAATCCCCCCAATGGTACCATCCAAGAGCCTTACCTGTACATCACATTCTGGTTTTGCAAGACTTCCTCTGAGGTCTCCTTCTGCGTATAATATACCCTTAATTGGGGCCAGCAATTGTCGCAAAGAATGAACAGCTTCAGTGGCAGATGATTCAATAATCTGCACTAGGGTAGGAACTAGACTAACAGGGAAATTTAGAACAGCAAAATGAAGATTGGTTTTTGGCCCCAACAAAGTTCCATCGGCATGGATTGTCGCATCATCCTTTTGGATAAGAATTCTATCAAGACGCAAGCCATCATCATTACTGTATGCACCCACCGCCTGAACACGTTGAGTTTTATAGCTTCCCCACTCCCAATCCTCCCCGTGAAAGTCAAATTCTGCCTGAAAATATTTACAAGAACTGGTAATGTCAGAGGAAATACACCGCACATAAACAAGTTCCAAAAAGTTACTGCAAATGACTAGTGGCAATTCTTTCTTCCAAAATATGCAAATTGAGTAAGACATTTAAGATCTCTTATATGAAATTCAGGTACAGAAAAAAAGAAAGAAAGAAAGAGAATGTCCCCCATAGCAGCCTTGTACTTGAGATCATGATTCACAAAAAATAGACATACTTTTGTGCTTGAGATTGACTGCCTGCATGTTGTTTTAGGAGTCTTTGGCATAACCTTAACAAAAACACCAGCAATATTCATATTTTATAGTTCCTAAGATAATAGTTATAAACAAGCTTTAAGTCCAGATTTTTGTGTATGATAATGAACAAATAAAAACTTGGGTTTTCCAATTTGAACAAGTACAACTACAGATATGCATAAAAGATCCAGTTTTATTAAGCTTTGCAACAAGAAATTCTGACCACGTTATTTCACACAACTTTTGCACATCAATCACATGATTATACACCAACCTTAACAGCAGCTATAATATTTCACATCCAATAAACAAATATTCTTAAAACTTACTCATGTTAGACACATGGAAAATGCATACCATTGTATCTCCGTTGCCTCCACCACTTGCATCAAGAGAACCATGCCAGCGGCCCTTAAGTTCAGCTAAACCTGGGAGACTTAAGTCTTCAAGAACAACTTCATTTGATGCAGTATAGTGACCCCGTATTACCTAAAAATTCAAAGAACTGTCAAAAGCATAGAAAAGTAACTGAACTTTGGTCCATTCTATATGCATACATGTCATAGAAGTTATTGGAATCAGGTATTGACCAAGTACCTCAAGTAAGTCCTGAAGACCCTCAGTATATACTCCCACTGACGACAAACTTTGAATGAAAAGATCCTGAAGACAATATGAAGAAACATGAAGATTTTTAATTGAAAGGATTACATACTCTAGAGTGATCTCCATAATGTAAAGAAAAAGCAACCATAAAGAATTCTAATGGCGCATGGAACCATTTGCACTCTATTTTTCATTTTGAAGAACTTGGTTAGGATGAAGTGAGCACAGTTCTTAAGAGAAAACTATTGTGCAACTTCCAAAATGCTTCCAGCAAAATAGTTGGGAAGGCTTCAAGGAGCATCTGAACTTCCGTGCGAAAATTGAATATAATACATTTCAGTAAATAAACAAAAAAACAACCTTTGACCTAGAACGGACAGCAGGATCTATACTTCGAGACAAGAGTCTTGCAAGGGGAAGCATCTCAGCAGCCTCAGCTCTAGGCGCTTCAAGTCTCATTCTCCACCTTCCCATAGAAGATATGACACTACCAAGATGCCCCGACATTGCTCTTTTCAACAAGCCATCTGTTCCCAATTCAGAGAAGTTTCTATCCCGGCTGCCAGGCAATACATATTCGCCTTGAAGCTCATAACAGCTACTAATTTGCTCTAAAACAGCTTTCTCAAGCGTGATCTACAAAAGTTCACGTCAGCCAGTAACATCAGTCACATAGGTTGTAGTGTCTATACGTTGCAATACAGGAGAATAAGAACGGTGCCCTTAAAGATTTTAGAAACTCTTTAGCAAGCAATATTAAAAATCAATTTGTTGCAACAAAATATCCAAATCAAAGCAAAACCATGTCAATTACTAATATGCAGAATACAATACCAATTCCAAAGATCAGTAAGATAAATAACCAACATTATTATATACCTGTTAGATTATCCGATAGAGTTAGAGTCCTTATGTAAATAGTAGTTTAAATTAAAGTTTAAAGATAGAGTTAGAGTCCTTATGTAAATAGTAGTTTAAATTAAAGTTTACTTCCTAAAAGATTAGATGTCTTTTGTACTTAGGACTCCTAATTGTAACTAAAGTCCAATACTTGAGTCTATAAATTCACTGTAAAGGGATGTAATTTTTCGAAAATATTCAATAACAGAAAAGAAATTCTGTTTTCTTCTTCTTTTCTGCAGAAACATAAATTCTGCTTTATTTTTATGCGTTAATTAGTTTTTCCTAAAGCTAAAAATTGCTTTTCTACATGGTATCAGTCTAACATTGATCCTAGTTAGAATTCTTAATGGGATCCCCTTAGACAACCTTTGAGATGATGTCCATAGCAAAGCAGGCTGCTGGATTCCAAAAATTTCAGGTTCGACAGTAACCTGTGAAGCAGATTTAGCCCTCGTGGAGGATAAAAGCATACAAAATACTTGTTCTCCTACTGCACCTTTTTCTACCAAAGGTGCATCAGCATGGATCATCGACTCTGGAGCATCTAATCACATGACTGGTAACAGGGAATTATTCCTTAGTTTTTCATATTCATCTTCTACAAGTTCTATTAAAACAGCCGATGGCTCTTTCTCTCCTATCAAAGAAAGTGGCTCAGTCCTCATTAACGGTAATTTGTTGCTTGAAGATGTTTTGTTGTGCCTAATCTCGTCTGCAATCTCCTCTCTGTTAGTAAACTCTCCAAGAATTTGAAGTGTTCATTACAGTTTCATCAATCTGTTGTTTTTGCAGCAATGAATTCGAGGAAGATGCTTGGCACTGCTAGCTTGCAAAATGGTCTCTATGTCCTCGGAAATCAATCATCTACCCTACCAAATACTTCTTGCTCTTTGACTTCTTTAGGGCAAATTGATAAATAATGTTATGGCATTTAGGTTAGGGCATCCTAATTTTCATTATCTTGCTAAATTATTCCCTGAATTGTTTGTTAATAGAAAACCAAGTTATTTTAAATGCCATATATGTCCTCTCGCTAAACAGACAAAAGCATCCTATTTACCATCTTCCTACAAACCTTCCCAACCTTTTTCATTAATTCATAGTGATGTTTGGTGATGTAACTGGTAGTAGGTGGTTTGTCACTTTTATTGATGATCATAGTAGAACAACTTGGGCATATTTGTTAAGGGATAAATCTGAAGTAGCCTCTGTTTTTGAGAAATTTTACAATTTGGTTGAAACCCAATTTGGAAGTAAAATTCAGATCTTCAAATCTGATAATGGGAGTGAATATTTTACCAAGTCCTTGGGGGAATTTTTTAACAAAAAAGGGATTGTTCAACTTAGCACTTGTGTGGATACACCACAACAAAATGGGGTTGCAGAAAGGAAAAATAGGCATTTGTTGGAGGTAACTAGGTCTTTGATGTTCACTAGTAATATTCCTAAGTATTTGTGGGGTGAGGCTTTGTTAACTGCAACCTATCTCATTAATCGAATGCCAGTAAGGTTTTGCAATACATAACACCTAGAGCTATTTTTTTTTAGAGTTACCCCAATTTTAAACCTCTGTCCTCTATTCTCCCTTTCAAAGTTTTTGGTTGCACTGTGTTTGTGAAAGATTATGTTCCCTCTAGGTTAAAACTTGACCCCAGATCCTTGAAGTGTGTCTTGGTCGGGTATTCTTCACTTAAGAAGGGCTACAAATGTTATCATCCTCCTTCTCAGAAATTTTTTACTTCCTTGGATCTCACCTTTTTTTAACAGGAACCTTATTTCCCTGCGGCTGCAAATCAGGGGGAGAATTGTGATATTTTTTAGCCTCCTACCAATCAGGTTTATCCTTCTTTACCTTCAGAGTTATTACCTACTAATAATCCTTTGTTATTACCTACCAATCCTCATACACCTACAGCTTCCCATCCTTCACCTATTGTTACTACTCAGAATTCACCCAAACCTTCCTCACAAACCCCTCAGCCTCCTAAGCAATTGAAAGTTTATACCAGAAAACAGAAAACTATTCCAGAGACTGTTTTGCAATCTGAAACTTGCCGAGAATTGGACTTGAATTTAGTTGCCAATGAAAATGATGGAGGTATTGTTCTAGCTGAGATTTCCTCTCATTTACTTGAATTTGATTATTTGCCTATTACTAAAAGGAAAGGGGTAAGACAATGTACAAAACACCCGATTCAGAGGTATGCTGCTTATGGTAATCTAATGCCATCATTTAAGGCTTTTACAGCTTGCTTAGATAAAGAGCAGATACCTAACACTATTGAGGAGGCTCTAAAAGATTCTAAGTGGAAAAGGGCTGTTAAAGAGGAGATTGAAGCACTTGAAAAGAATGATACTTGGACCATTACAGATCTTCCGCAAGGCAAGAAACCAGTCGGATGCAAATGGGTGTTCTCCATAAAATACAACTCTGATGGCAGTATACAGAGGTATAAAGCAAGGTTGGTGGCCAAGGGTTTTACTCAAACCTATGGAATTGATTATAATGAGACCTTTGCTCCTGTAGCTAAACTAAATACAGTTAGAGTTCTCTTAAGCTTGGATGTAAACAAGGACTGGGAAGCTTCATCAACTTGACATTAAGAAAGCCTTTCTTAATGGAAAATTGGAAGAAGAAGTGTACATGAGAGTGCCTTCGGGCTTGAAGTCAGTAAAAGGAGATTAGAAAGTTTGCAAACTTAATAAATCCATCTATGGTTTGAAGCAGTCACCTAGAGCCTGGTTTGACAGATTCACCAAGGTGATTCTAGAAAATGGATACAAACAATACTTGGCAGATCACACTCTCTTCATTAAGGTAACCTCTAGCAATAAAAGGGTTATTTTAATAGTATATGTGGATGGCATTATTCTGACAGGAGATGATGATGAAGAGATAAGTCACTTGAAAGGGTTGTTAAATACACAGTTTGAAACAAAAGACCTAGGAAAGCTCAGATACTTTCTAAGCATGGAGGTTGCTAGGTCGAGCAAAGGTCTGGTGATAAACCAGAGAAAATATGTTCTTGATCTACTTAATGAAGCAGGAATGTTGGGATGCAAATCAGTTGATACTCCCATGGAAGCATACTTAAAATTCAATAGAGAGGACACAAGCCCTAAAGCTGATAAGGGTAAACTTTAGAGGTTAGTGAGAAAGTTGATTTATTTGTCATTAACCAAACCAGACATTGTTTTTCCAGTTAATATTATCAGTCAACACATGACTGATCCAAGGGAAGATCACATGGAAGTTGCAATTAGAATTTAGAGATACTTGAAAGGGACACCAAGGCATGGATTGCTATTTAAAAAGACTCAAGAAAAGACTGTTCAGATTTATTCAGATTTAAGTTGGGCAAGCGAACTGACAGAAAGGAGATCAACTAGTGGTTACTTCTCCTTTGTTTGGGGAAATCTAGTGACCTGAAGGAGTAAGAAACAAACAGTTGTATCTAGAAGCAGTGCAAAAGCAGAGTATAAGGATTTAGCATTGGGAATGTGTGAAGGAATTTGGTTGTTAAAGCTATTGAAGGAGCTAAACGTGAACCAAGAGAAGAAGTTTGAGATTTTTTGTGATAATCAGTTCACTATACAAATTGCTCGAAATCCAGTCCACCATGATAGGACTAAACATGTGGAGATTGACAGGCATTTTATCTCAGAAAAAAGATTACTAGTGGGACAGCTTCTTTATCTTATGTTCCTCTGAGAAGAACAAGTGGCGTATGTACTTACAAAAGCACTACCAAAAGCTTCTTTCGACAAGTTTCTATTCAAGTTGGGATTATACAATGTATATTCTCCAACTTGAGGGGGAGTGTTAGATTATCCGATAGAGTTAGAGTCCTTATGTAAATAGTAGTTTAAATTAAAGTTTAAAGATAGAGTTAGAGTCCTTATGTAAATAGTAGTTTAAATTAAAGTTTACTTCCTAAAAGATAGAGTTAGATGTCTTGTGTACTTAGGACTCCTAATTGTAACTAAAGTCCAATACTTGAGTCTATAAATTCACTGTAAAAGGATGTAATTTTTCGAAAATATTCAATAACAGAAAATCAATTCTGTTTTCTTCTTCTTTTCTGCAGAAACTTAAATTCTGCTTTATTTTTATGCGTTAATTAGTTTTTCCTAAAGCTAGAAAATTGCTTTTCTACAATACCGAACTGGATGCATCATCTATTTGCCTAGAAACCACTAATGGTAAAAAAGAAAACTTAAAATTGAAATTAGTTGAAAGAACTCCAAACCTATTTAGAAACAAAAACAATATATTACAGAGAAATTTCATGCGAGATGACCCAACAAATTAACCAGGAACTAATGGACATATCAATAGAATAGAAGCTTCAAATACTAACAACATCGCCACTCCATCTAGCAGCCACATCTAGGGCTTCACCAAGCACACCACTAAATTTAGGCCGAAGTACAGATAGAACACCGTGACCTCGTCTTTTCTGGAAATTAAGCTGGATTTCAGCCTGAAAGTGGAAATCAAAGCATGATTAACTAACAATTTCAGGCTCAAATCACCACTAGCAACTGATATATTAAATGACTAATCATCATCGACAAAAAACAATCAAGCTTCACTTGAAACACTATTTTAGATTGAGACCAGTAACAACTTAAAACATCAATAAAAGCACCAAAGAAGATGGTAAAACCTTTTAGAATCTAGAAAATTTGAACAATGTGCAGAAAACAACCACCCCCCCCCCCAAAAAAAAACTATTCTCCAAGATCGAAAGAGGAGAGAACAATAGAATAAGAGAATAAAAAGACACTCCCGCCATCTTCAAGCTTAAACATGCTATCATTATCCTAATAGAATTGACTTATTTTGGATTCTTTGTTGCCAAATTAATAAAGGCTTACGGGTATCATAAGCCCTTGAACTTTTGAGAAAAAATCAATTAAGCCCATAAACTTTTTTTATACCCAATTAAGCCATTATACTCCAAAATTTCATCAATTAAACCCTTTGACCAACTTTAACCATCAATTTTTTACGGTTTTTTTCTTGAGATATTATTGTCATGCGATACACTACAGTTATGTCATGTAACTTTACAAGTTTTTTTATAATTTTTATAAGTTTTTTAGAACTTTTAAAGAATTTTTTAAATAAATAAAAAATTCTAGAAATGCCAATTGACAAAACTGTAACACGAAACGTTGCACCAAGTAGTCCAAAAATAACTGTTAGACTTAATAGTCAACGTTGGTCAAAGTGGTGAATTGATGAAATTTCGAGTATAAGATTTAATTGGGTGCAAAAAAGTTTAGGGGCTTAAATGAATTTTTTTCAAAAGTTTAAGGGCTTATGATACCCTTAAGCCATTAATAAACTATGACTTTATTCTCTTTTTCCATCTCCCCAAAGAAAACTCCTATCATCTCAATTCAGTTGTTATCTCTAGTATTTGCTTTAAATTTCAGACAAGAAGGCCCACATAAAACCTTACCCGTTGTATCGTTCCACGAAGTGAAGCAAGCTCCAATTCATCAAGTGGCAAGTGCCGTATCTACAATAACAAACACATGGCAAGAAAGTTTCAAGTTCATCAGACCTTTATCCCTTGATAAGACAAACATTTACAAACTAAACTGGAAAGATCTCAATATACCTCAAAAGTAGCAGAATGTAGCGGGCGTAAACAAACATTGGCTCTCAGTTGCCCCTTCTGAAGAGAAACAAAGAATAATTTTCCATTTTGCAAGTTTTCCTCAGAGCCAGGTTGTAAGGGCCACACTACCTCAACTGCAAGACTTTCATCTGGTCTGCCTATGGCATCTAACTGCACAACCAGAGTGAAAAACTTTTTTTTAAATAAGTGCGAAAAAAATGACAATAGATTGGTACAAAATAAGAATAAGCAGTGGACATCTACAACAGATATTATGTTTAAATACTTCACATTCTGAAAGAAAATGTTTACTCCTATTTTACCCACCCCAACGATAACAGACTTGACGGGGAACATACTGGCTTCTTTTATTATTATTCATCATGGCAGGGTTGGGGGTGTAAAAAATGAGGCCAAAGGCCAGTGGGACATTGGGAAAAGGATAATTTGCAAGAACTAAGGATCAGAATCCAGCCTTGCAAGAATCCAACTGGAGATGGGTAAACCATTTGGGCTAAGCCCCTATTTAAAATAAAGGCTCTTGATGATAAAGACATATTACTAACTGAATTGCAGAATTTTGTGATGCATTCTTATTTTTTTTGGAATTTAGAATTCAAAACTATACATTATGAACAACCATTAAAGATCATGATATAATAGACAAACATGACATAGAGGTTTTGTATCAAACAGATGCACTAAATTTCATCATCTCAATGAGAACAAGTATTTAATTAGTTTGCATATACCAGTAATGAGGACATACTCCAACAAAATTAAAAGTAGAATGAATGAAACAGTAAAATAAAATATATATATATTTTATTAAGTTAGCCACAGTACTGAGAATGACCATAGTTTAGTCAAATTAAACTTGCATGGAAGTGTTCTGCAACATATAATTCTTTTTTACCTTATCACACTATCTAATTTTGATTGAAATACAAGTTATTTCCCTTTTATGCACCAAGTAGCAGCCATACTATCCATAACATGTCAAATTAAGATCATCCAACAAAAATTCACCTTTTATACCCAAACCTAATCCTGAGTTGTATAAATGACTGTTTCATTGCTTTATACGATTCAAATATCCACAAAAAAAGTTAACTACATCAAATGTACTATTTAAAGTTGCTAAAATATCCACTTCATAAGAATGGAGTCGTGATAAAATTTTTGAACTAGAGAAAGCATGCAATGGGCCAAAGGCCTACATAACATTGTTATTCTATAGCAGTCAGAAACACTTCCTACACAGATAACCCTTGAATGCAACATATTGTAAGGATGCATTTGTCCTAGACTAATCCCACAAATTCTCAAATTACTATGCAACTATCGCCTTAAACCAAGGAGGCAGCCATTTCATTTTTTTCTTAATCTAAAAATTTCCCCAGTTCAAAAATGAAGAATTGCGAGAAAAAGGTTAGCAAACTTCTTCGTCATCTTAAGATGACACTCAGTGATGCATAATAAGTCACTTCCCAATCAATAGTAGACACCTAGAAGCTATAAACACAACCGTAAAAGAAAAGGAAAGTAATAGGCCAATCACATATATCATACATTGCTATAACATTTTTTCCAGAAACACTGACAACTCTTGAAGAATTACTAAGAAAGGTTAGCACACTTCTTCACTATCTGATCAGATTACAATTAGTGTTGTAGAGAGGACACCATCAGACAACAATATACGCATGGAAGCTACAAAACAACTTAAACCTTCCTCACTTTGTCAGATAGGCTATAAGGGTTAAGGGCCATACTATTACCTGGCCACTAGTCTATTTAGGTCCACATCCTAAGCATTCTCGGCAAAAGCAACCCATGTCTTATTTTCCCTTTCCCTCCCCTTGACACAAACCTCTACATTATATTGTCTATATTGTAGTAATTGTAAGTTGACAGAACAGAAAGAAACATAATTTTATATTTTGTATTCTGTTATTCCAATAATTAAAAATACATCGTTACAATGCTTTAAAAAGACTCTAGCTATAGGACTTTTAGTTACATTAGGAGTCCTAGATACAATTAACTACTAACTTTAATCTCTTAAGTAGTAAACTTTATGTATAACTCCTACACTAGGATTATTTACAATACTAATCCGATAAGGATAGGAACAACAATTAATCCTAATTGTATTAACCTACACTCCCCCTCAAGCAGGTAAGTATACATTGTATAATCCCAGCTTGAACAAAAACTTATCGAACTGGACTTTTGGCAAGTATATCTGCCACTTGTTCTTCTGTTGGAATGTAAGATAGAGAAGCAACTCCACTTGTGAGTTTTTATGCTATGAAGTGTCTATCTATCTCAACATGTTTTGTCCGATTATGTTGGATAAGGTTTTTAGCAATCTGAATTGCTGACTATTTATCACAAAAAACTTCAAATTTTTTATCCTGACACACTCCAAGTTCTTCGAGTAACTTCAAGAGCCAAATCCCCTCACACATTCCTAGAGCTAAAGCCCTTATACTCAGCTTCAGCACTACTCCTTGAAACCACCGTTTGCTTCTTACTCTTCCATGTAACTAAGTTGCCCCAAACAAACATGCAGTAACCACTTGTAGATCTTCTACCAATGAGTTCACTGGCCGAACTAGAGTCTGAAAAGTTTTGTCCACGTTTTTCTTGAAAATTAAACCATGTCCGGGAGTGCCTTTCAAATACCTTAGTATTCTTTTTGCAGCTTCCATATGCTCCTGTCTCGGGTCAATCATATACTGACTTATAATGTTGAATGGAAAAGAGATGTCTGGTCGAGTTAGGGACAGGTATATCAACTTCCCTACCAACCATTGATATAGCCCTTTGTCTGCCTTAGGGCCCAAGTCCACTTTGCTGAATTTTAGGCCAGCATCCATGGGAGTGTCTGTTGGTTTACAGCTCATTAGTCCAGTTTCTTCAAGCAAATCTAGAATATGCCTTCTTTGATTAATAACCAACCCCTTGTCGGATCTAGCCATCTCCATGCCTAGAAAATATCTCAACTTTCCTAGGTCTTTAATCTCAAATTCTCTGCTCAGTAGCCTTTTTAGTAGACAAATCTCCTCTTCATCATCACCTGTTAGGATTATATCATCTACATAAACTATCAAGATAACCTTTTTGTTATTTAAAGTTACCTTTGAAAACAAAGTATGGTCTGACAAAGATTGTTTGAACCCTTCTTTCAAAACAACTTTAGTAAATCTCTCAAACCAGGCTATTGGTGACTGTTTCAGGCCATAAAGTGACTTGTTGAGCTTGCAAACTTTCTGGTAATTTCCATCATTCCCCAGCCCTGGTGGAATTTCCATATAAACTTCTTCCTCCAATTTTACATTGAGGAATGCATTTTTAATATCAAGTTGATGTAAATTCCAGTCAAGATTTACTACTAAACTCAGTAAGACTCTGACAGAATTGAATTTAGCTACTGGAGCAAAAGTCTCTTTAAAATCAACTCCATAGGTTTGCGTAAAACCCTTAGCAACCAGCCTTGCTTTGTGTCTCATTACACTGCCATCAGAATTAGATTTAACAGCAAAAACCCACTTACAGCCCACTGGTTTTTTACCTTGAGGAAGATCAGTAATAGACCAGGTGTTGTTCTTGTTTAGTGCTTCAATTTCCTCTTCCACTGCCAATCTCCACTTAGGACATTGTAGGGCTTCTTCAATAGTTTTAGGAACCTACTCATCATCTAAACAAGCTGTGAATGCTTTAAATGATGGCATCAATTTTCTATAAGCTGCATACCTTTGAATGGGGTATTTAGTGCACTGTCTAACACCTTTCCTTTTAGCAATAGGTGTACACTCAAATTCAAGAAGATGAGAAGGAATTTCTGTCGAGTTATTACCTCCATTTTCCTCATCGGCAGCTGGACTCAAGTCCAATTCTTGACAAGTACCAGATTGCAAAATGGTCTCGGGAATTTTCCTTCTTGTATAAACTTGTAGAGGTTTAGAAGGTGGTGTTGGTGATTTTTGTAGGTTTTGTGAAGTAATAGGAGTAGATGTTGGTGAAGTGACGGGAGTAGGATTAGGTAAAGAATTAGGGACTATAACAGGGATTTGTGAATCAAGTAATATAGGATAGCTAGGAGGTAAAAAGTTTGAGAAGATGGAAGGACAGACCTGATTTTGAAAGGTTTGAGAAGGCTGAAAATCCATATAGTTCTCCCCCAGAGTTGCAGCCTTGGAAAAATAGGGATCATGTTCAAAAAATTTAAGGTCTAAAGAGGTAAATAATTTCCGAGAAGGTGGATGATAGCATTTGTAGCCCTTCTTTAGTGAAGAATAACCTACAAGGACACATTTAACAGACTTTGGATCTAGTTTGGACCTAGAAGGATCTAAATCCTGCACAAAAACAGTGCACCCAAACATTCTCAAAGGAAGAATAGAAGACATCGGTTTAAAGTGAGGGAAACTCTAAGAAAACATCCCTAGGTGTTTGAAAATTTAGAACTTTACTATGCATTCTATTGATAAGATATGTTGCTGTTAACAAAGCCTCACCCCATAAAATTTTTGGCACATTATTAGTGAACATTAAGGCTCGAGTAACTTCTAACAAGTGTCTGTTTTTTCTTTTTGCAACTCCATTTTGCTGTGGAGTGTCAACACAAGAACTGATTTGGACTATCCCTTTTTCTAGAAAAAATTTACCTAGGGACCGTGTAAAAAAATCACCCCCATTATCAGATTTGAAAATCTGAATTTTGCTATGGAATTGTGTTTCAACCATTGCATAAAATTCCTGAAAAACAGTAGAAACTTCTGATTTTTCTTTCAGCAAATAAGTCCAAGTAGTCCTACTGTGATCATCAATAAAAGTTACAAACCATCTACTACCAGTTATATTCTTCACCTTAGAAGGACCCCAAACATCACTATGGACTAAGGAGAAAGGGTGAGAAGGTTACGAGTCGAAGGTAAGTAAGGGGATCTTGTTTGTTTAGCAAGGGGGCAAATATGGCATTTAAATAAAGAAGGTTTTTTATTAATGAATAATTTTGGAAGCAATTTTTCAAGATAATAAAAGCTTGGGTGGCCTAACCTATAATGCCATAACATAACATTGTTGGTCTGTCCTAAAGAAGTAAAACAATATGTAAAAGGAGGATTTGGAGAAGAGTTGGTGCTTGAAAGAACATAAAGACCACCATGCAATGTAGCATTGCCAATCCTCTTCCTCGAAGTCAGTGCCTGTAAGAAATCAATAAAACACAAAGAGCAGTTTTGATCTCTTGAAAGCTTGCTCACAGATAATAAATTACAATCCAGACTAGGCACAAAAAGTGTAGAAACTGGTGTAAAACTGTAAGTTTCACTCTTCTTTTATTCACCAAAATATAGGATATATATACAAGTAAAAAATCCCTAAATTAGGTAACAAATAAATAAAATATAAATCCCTAAGATTAAGCCCCGTAATCTGCCTAATAATCTGTCTAAGATACAGCAAAGGGATAAGGTTTTATCCTTATCCTGAATTACAGATACATACTCACACTCCCCCTCAAGTTGGTGTGTATACATTGTATAGGCCCAACTTGGACAAAAACTTATCAAAGACTGGTTTGGATAGTGCTTTAGTGAGCACATCTGCAAGTTGTTCTTCGGTAGGAACATGAGTTAAGTTCACAATTCCACCATTCACTTTTTCAGCAATAAAATGTCTGTCGATCTCCACATGCTTGGTACGATCATGATGGACTGGATTCTTTGCGATCTGAATAGCAGACTGATTATCACTGAAGATCTCTAGTTTCCCTTCATGCTCTATATTCAACTCTCTTAGAAGTCTTAGCAACCATATTCCTTCACAAATTCCCAATGCTAAGGCTCTATACTCTGCTTTGGCACTGCTCCTATAAACAACAGTTTGTTTCTTACTCCTCCAAGTATCTAAATTGCCCCATATAAAAGAGCAGTATCCACTAGTCGACCTTCTATCAGTAACTTCACTGGCCCAGCTAGAATCTGTAAATAATTTTACAGTTCTATCTTCAGTTTTCTTGAAGAATAATCCATGTCCAGGTGTACCTTTCAGGTACCTTAGAATTCGGTTTTCAGCTTCTAAATGCCCTTCTCTAGGATTAGTCATATGCTGACTAATTACATTGACAGGAAAGGAAATATCTGGTCTGGTCAGAGATAAGTAAATGAGTTTTCCCACTAGTCTTTGAAACTGACCTTTATCAACCTCGGCTCCCATTTCTTCTCCTTTGAGCTTCGAGCCAGCTTCCATAGGAGTATCAACAGGTTTACACCCCAGCATACCAGCCTCTGAGAGTAAATCCAGTACATATTTTCTCTGGTTTATTACCAAACCCTTGCTCGACCTAGCAACCTCCATGCCTAGGAAATATATGAGTTTCCCTAGGTCTTTTGTTTCGAATTCTTCGCTCAATAAGTTCTTCAACTGACTGATTCCACCTTCATCATCTCCTGTCACTACAATGTCATCAACATATACAATGAGGATAACTTTCTTCCCATTGAAAGATGCTTTAACAAACAAAGTATGATCTGCTTGACATTGGTTATATCTATTCCCTCTAAGGACTCTTGTGAATCTGTCAAACCAAGCCCTAAGTGACTGCTTCAAACCATACAGAGATTTCTCCAGTTTACAAACCTTCTGACTTCCTAACTCAGACTTCATCCTAGGTGGCATTCTCATGTAGACCTCCTCTTCTAATTTGCCATTCAAGAAGGCATTTTTAAGTCAAGTTGGTGAAGATTCCAGTCTTTGTTTACAGCAAGACTAAGAAGTACTCGAACAGTGTTTAGTTTTGCTACAGGTGCAAACATCTCGTTATAGTCAATACCATAGGTTTGTGTAAAGCCCTTGGCTACAAGCCTGGCCTTGTACCTTTCTATGCTGCCATCTGAGTTATACTTTATTGCAAAGACACACTTACTGCCAACTGGTTTTTTACCATGTGGTAAATCAGTAACAGTCCAAGTGCCAATTTTCTCAAGTGCTTGAATTTCTTCTTCAACAGCCTTCTTCCATCTAGAGTCTTTTAGGGCATCATCAATTGTTTTGGTAATCTCCTCCTTATCAACGCAAGCTGTAAAGGTCTTAAAAGAGGGCATTAACTTTCCATAGGCAATATATTTCTGAATAGGATACTTTGTACATTGTCTAACCCCTTTTCTCTTAGCAATAGGTAAAATTTCCATATCAAATAATGAAGGAGAAATTTCATTACCTCCATCATCCTCCAAGGCAGCTGGACTCAATTCCAACTCTCGGCAAGTGTCAGATTGCAAAATGGCCTCAGGAATGGTCTTTTTCTTTCTGGTGTAGACACTGAGTTTTTTTATAGTCTGTGTCTTTTGAGGAATAGTTTTAGGAGGTGAAAGTTGGGAGGCTGCTGGTGAAGGAACATCAACAGGAATAGGAGAATGTACTAGTGTAGTTGATTTAGGTGGAGACTCAATATCGTGAGATGCGATGAAGAACATCCAAGGTATCAAAGAAGATGGGAATGGGTATACGATGTTTTAGAGGTCGGAATTCTGTCCAAGTCTCCCACGAATTGTAGCCTTGGTAAAATAAGGTTCCTGCTCAAAAAAGGTTACATCCATCGAGACGAAGAATTTTTTAGTAGGAGGGTAGTAACATTTGTAGCCCTTTTTAAGTGAAGAATATCCCACAAAGACACACTTAAGAGCCCTAGGATCTAATTTTGATTTTGAAGGGTCCACATTTTTTACAAAAAAAAGGTCAGACAAAAAATCTAAGAGGAAGAACAGAGGAAAGAGGTTTGAAATGAGGATAACTCTCCAAGAAAACAGCCCTTGGTGTCTTGAATTTAAGGACTTTACTCGGCATTCTATTGATAAGTGGCAGTTAACAAAGCCTAACCCCACATATATTTTGGTATATTTCCAGAAAATAACAAGGATCTAGTTACCTCTAGTAAATGCCTATTCTTTCTCTCGGCAACCCCATTCTATTGTGGTGTATCCACACAGGAGCTAATTTGGACTGCCTTTTTCCTGAAAAAATTTACCCAAAGAAGTAGCAAAGAACTCTCCCCTATTATCGGATTTGAATAGTTGAATTTTACTCAAAAATTGATTTTCAACCATAGTATAGAACCTTTCAAAAATAGATATAGTTTCAGATTTATATTTCATTAAATAAGTCCATGTCGTCCTACTATGATCATCAATAAAAAAAACAAACCATCGACACCCATTAATATTCTTCACTTTAGAGGGACCCAAACATCACTATGGATTAAAGCAAAGGGTTGAGAAGATTTATATGTAGATGGAAGATAAGAGGCTTTCGTTTGTTTAGCAAGAGGACAAATATGACATTTAAACAACTGTGGTTTTTTATTAATAAATAGAGCAGGAAATAGTTTAGCAAGATAATAAAAAACTAGGGTGGCCTAGTCGAAAATGCCATAACATAATTTCATCATGCTGCCCTAAAGGAGAAAACAGAACTAGTAAAAGCTGAAGGAGTTGATTTAGGAGTGCCATAGAGGATATAGAGCCCATTGTGCAATCTAGCATTGCCAATCATTTTCTTCGAATCCAATGCCTGCAAAATACAACCATTATCATTAAACTTTGAGCAACATTGCAAATCCTTAGAGAGTTTACTCACTGAGAGTAAATTGCAAGTAAGATTGGGTACAAAAAGAACATCCTTAAGGAAAATATCCTTATTAAGCGCAACTGAACCAGACCCATGTATAGGGGATACAGACCCGTCTGCAGTTTTAATAGATTGCTTAGAGCAGAAGGGTTCAAAGGCAGAAAATAATGTTCGGTTACCAGTCATATGGTCAGATGCTCCTGAGTCAATAATCCACGCCGGAGCATCTTGTGTAGCTAAAAAGGCTGTAGGGAAGAACCTAGTCTGTGTACCTTCTTCTGACAGAACCACATTTGCATTGCTAGTGCCTCCCATGTTGCCAAACATCTTTTGGAGTGTAGCAAGTTGCTCCTCTGAAAAAACACCACTGCTCATTGTACTGACAGAATTGGACTGTGATTCTCGGGTGCTTTTTGTGAAGTAGATCTCCAATCACCAGGCTTGCCATGTAATTTCCAGCATTGTTCCTTCGAGTGGCCCACTTTTTTGCAAAAACCACAAACAGGTTTACCCTTTCTAGTCTTAGTTGAAGAGGAAGACTGAGTAATTAAAGCAGAACTGTCAGATGTGGGAACAGCAGGAAGCATAAAAGACCTGCTTTCTTCTCTTCTGACTTCTACAAAGACTTCGCGAATGGAAAGAGGCTTTGTACCAAGAATCCGAGCCTTCACATCATCCCAGTCAGTGTTGAGACCATTGAGAAATTGAAAGACCCTCCGCTGTGCTTGTATCTTTCTGTACAAAGTTGCATCTTTAGGAGTTTCCCAATCATGTTCTGCATATAGGTCAAGTTGCTACCAAAAGCTTGACAGAGTGTGAAAATACTCGGTAACACTCGGACCATCATGCTTCAAATTGGACACCCGACTCTCAATGCTAAATAGTTCAGAGGTGTTGTCTGTGTTAGAATAGGTCTCCTGAACAGCTTGCCATATATCTGCTGCTGTTTTGTTAAGGAGAAAATGTGTACCAATGTCAGGGGACATGGTATTGATTAGCCAAGACATCACCCTACCATTCTCATGCGCCCACTTTTCACATCTTGGATCTGTGGAAGGAGGTTTCTTACTCTCCCCTGAAATATAGCCGAGTTTTCCTCGACCAGTAAGGAAGATTTTGACAGATTGAGACCATGGAAGATAATTATGGCACGTAAATCGATGGCAAGCAACTGCTTGCTCCGGGGAGTTACAAAAATCATCGACAAGAAAATGAGGATCCGTCGAAGGAGTAGCTCCGAGAGAGGATGCGAGGGAGAAATCATCGTTTTTAAATCGAGAGAATCGATCCTCGCTCGATACCATGTAGAAACCGGTGTAAAACGTAAGTTTCACTCTTCTTTTATTCACGAAATATAGGATATATATACAAGTACAAAATCCCTAAATTAGGCAACAAATAAATAAAATATAAATCCCTAAGATTAAGCCCCATAATCCGCCTAATAATCTGTCTAAGATACAAAGAAAGAGATAAGGTTTTATCCTTATCCTCAAGTCTGAATACATACTACACAAAAAGAACATCTTCAAGTATCAAATCATTGTTAATAATAATGAACCCACTTTGCCTTTAATTGGCGAGAGAGAACCATCACCCGTTTTAATTGAACTCTTTGAGCAAGGAGGTGTAAAATTAAAAATAATTCATTTTTACCCATGTGGTCAAGCACCGAGTCAACAATCCAAGTAGGTGTAGTTAAAGTAGAAAGAAGAGCAGTGGAGGAGGCTTTGTGTTGGACACCATCATGTACTAGGGCTAGATTTCCTTCATCACGCGCCATTAAATTTCTTTGAGCGATTCTTTGCTGCAGACTCAAAGATCTGTTGTTTTGTAAAGCCACTTTGTTGATTAGAAGTGGCGACATTCGAGTAGGATTCCTTTGGTGCCTTCGGACTTGAGGTTTCAAATCTTTGTTTTACCATGTAACTTCCAAAGAGCTTGTCTTTTAAGTGGCCTGTTTTTTTTTGCGAAATTCATACATCATCCTTCCCTTCTTTTTTAGGATTAGAAGAGACTTGAGTATTCAAGGCCGAGCTTTGAGAATAGGAGGTTCAGAATCATATAGGAACGTCTACTTTCTTCCCTTCTAACCTTAGAAAAAACCTCTCTAAGGGATGGTAGAGGGTTG
This sequence comes from Hibiscus mutabilis, assembly GCA_019671005.1. Taxonomy (NCBI): domain Eukaryota; kingdom Viridiplantae; phylum Streptophyta; class Magnoliopsida; order Malvales; family Malvaceae; genus Hibiscus; species Hibiscus mutabilis. Next base: position 5,044,839 of record CM033733.1, on the reverse strand, counting down.
CGACTAAGGATTCTCGATTTAACATGATCCAATTCTTTATTAAGCCCATTTAGGAATTGGAAAATCCTCTTTTATGTAGTGATTTTCCCCTATAAGGCAGGCAATCATTTGCGTTTCCCAATCATTTACCTCGTACAAATCTATTTGCTTTGCAATAGATTTGTTAAGGTAGTATAAAACTGTAAACATTCATCCCTTCCTCGCTTAAAATTGGAGGCCTTGCTTTCAATGCCAAACAACTCGAGTTGTTTGTGCTAGAGTAGCTTTCCTTCACAAAGATCCCCGCACTTCATGAGCTATTTCATATAGAAGAAACCGAGATCCAACTTCGAGCCATAGTATTAATAAGCCAAGACATAACCCTCGCCATTTTCTTGAGCCCACTTTTCAAACCTTGGTCGTCGTGGCAGAGGGTTTTTAATCTTTCCAAAGATGTACCCTAAGGTTCCTCGCCCAATGAGAAAAAGTTTAACAGTTGTGACCATTGGAGATAATTATGGCCTACAAATCGACATGTAACAATAGAGAACACATTACTTATGAAAAATCGCCATCTTGATGATCAAGGTTGAGGAGAACTGCATCTCACTCGATGTTGATCGAGGATGATTGTCCATGAGAAGAAAATTATGGTAGGACCGAAATTAGACTGATACCATGTAAGTTGACAGAACAGGAAGAAACAAAATTTTATATTCTGTATTCTATTATTCCAACAATTAAAAATACCTCGTTACAATGCTTTAAAAAGACTCTAGGTATAGAACTTTTAGTTACATTAGGAGTCCTAGATACAATTAACTACTAACTCTAATCTCTTAAGTAGTAAACTTTAAGTATAACTCTAACACTAGGATTATTTACAATACTAGTCCGATAAGGATAGAAACAACAATTAATCCTAATCGTATTAACCTATATGAATTACTCACTTTGTTGGATAGGATATAAGGGTTAAGGGCCATGCTATTACTAGGCTATCAATCCATTTAGGTCCTCATCCTAAGCATTCTCAGCAAAAGCAACATCTTTTCACAGCTTCAACCCAAGTCTTCTTTAAAAGTTCTTTTATCTTTCCCTCCCCTTACACAATGTAAGAACATAATATTTTAAACCTCTATATTATATCGTCTATATTGTAGGAATTACTGCAGCCACGTTAATACAGCATGCTAAAGTTTCATAGTATCTTGTAGCCCTCTCAACACTACACTAAAACTTTTAGCATTGTAAGCCCTAAGATGCCCTGAAAGTAAACACAAGAAATGCTTTAATAGGTATCTTGCCTAGGGGAGAAAGTTTGTAGGCAGTACCTTGACAGAGTCTTGAGAGATGCTCAACTGCCCACCCAACTGAGGTGCCAGCATTAACTGATTCAGTCGGAGACCTGAGACAGACAAGTCACCAACAAGACTCTTTTTGCTTATGTTATCCATCATTTTCTCAGATTGCCCCTTAGCCTCGGGACCAATATTTTCATCACTCGTAATAGAAGGCTTCAGAACCTTTCCGTGAAATTTTATTTTTCCTGTTGCTTTCAAATGTGTAGGCCTTGGAGAATCAAAAGTATAAGAGGAGACCAGGTTGAAAAACTCAAAACCACGCATACGTAAGTCCAACTCTACTCCTTTAACAGTGAATGGCACAATGATATTTTCAATGAACTCCTGTCTGTTTAGCCAGTATTCCTCCGGGTATGAAGTTTGAACTTTTGTAAACAAATCAAAAGCAGCAGATGAAGAATTAACAGTGATACAATCGGGTGCAATCATTATATCTCCCCGAGCATCACTAAATGACCCTTCGGCTTTCGGTGCAGTCCACTTGATATCAAACCTCCTGCGTTCCAAAGGAATGCCAATAAACCAACTTAAAGTATAAGCAACACCAAAGAAGAAACAAGAAGAAAATTGAGAAATAAAACTAGGTGGTTCTCATCCATGAACCCAAATCAGGAAGGACGGTCATCAGCTTACGGTTTCAAAAGTGATCCAGAAAGTTTTGTCTCCCCACTTAAATCCCCTAACTTGAGTGGCATAAGATGGAGATAACCAGGTATATATCGTTGCATAATCTTGTCAAAGGACAAATTTCCCGAGAAATTTACATCCATTGCTGTATCATCTTCCTCACCCTGGGAGATGTAAGTACTGTACATCAGAATGGCAGAAGAAATAACTTTTGATGTATCGTGCGGCAAAGAAACATACTTTGATTATAGTAATTCCAATTTGCCAACAAGTTAAAGGGAGGACTAAAGCTAAGAAATCAAAAAATGCCAACCATCCAGCGTCAAATAAATCATGAATAATTGTGATTTAGAAGAGACAGTAAATATCAGTCATTATAGAAGAAGCAACCTTGTAGGTCCAGAAAATAACAGTCAATGTATAAAAAAGTCAACCAGGCTCTGCAATATCAAGAAAGAAAGAATGAAGCAGAATGGAGATGCACTCAACATGATACCAAAAGAAACTAGAAAGTGCCTGAATAAGATGATAATCCACTGATAATTAAGTGTTCTGTCATCGTAGCTAATCGGGCAGGAAAAGTAATATTAGCATACCTCAGGACAAATCCATGCATTTCCCGCCCCTCGAATTTCCCCACCATCCACAAGACTAGCTCGAATTCCATACAAGTCAGCAACCTATCACATATGACACGTTTTCAAAAGCCTGTCACTACAAGGATATTCAAAGAAAAATTCATCTTAATACACATGATTTTTTTATTGAAAACAACATACGCAGTTGTCGGTATTAAAGGTAAAATTAGCAGACAGATATGAAAATGGAACTCGGTCAAATGCTGCCACTGCACCAGCCTCCTTATTTTTCAACATTGCTTCAGAGGCAGATGATGAAGGGACGTCAGAAACGGAGTAAGATATCTTTCTAGACACCATTCCACTCCCCACAAAAATAGGGGCATCCAGTGGACCTTGACAGTTGAACACCGCCGTCACAAAACCAGCCAACTGCAGTCAAGATAGAAAGCACTAAATTCCTCAAGTGGAACAGAATAAAGATGAACCTAGAGTGTCTGAGGATTAAACTATCCTGCATTAATCACATCTGATTAAAGCCGAAGATGATAGTGTCATCCTGCACTAATCACTATAAAAATAATAGTAGGCGCATCACTTCATGAGAACACAAAAGTCCAAAGAAGTAAGAATATGTCATCCTAAATAATTAAAATGGTAGCAGACAGAAATAGTAACACTGATGCTGATAAAATAGATGATATGCGTACTGGAAACAACAAAGGCTTCATTTTGAATGTTTTCATCAGGGCATTTACTTCCACACATGGAACCTGGAAAAAAGTAATGGTGACAGAATTAGAAAAATGGTGAAGAATAAAGCACTGCAAGTTGTCAGATAAACAAAAGGATCAGAGCAAAGCTGCCATTTCGAGATCAAAGAGAAAGCATAGGATTACAAGTCACGACTTTTTTTCATCCCCTAATAGTAAATTCTGATATGAATATTGTGGGATACATGTTACAAATACATTCATTTAAATTAAAACGTGACCAAACAGTTCATCATTAGACACAGAGCTAAAGACTCCTTAAAATGCAAAATATATGGACAGTTGCTACTATGGCACCATCTTTGAGGTGATCACCAAAATACAGCTCGACTTCAAATATGAATCTAACTTCAAGCATTACTTTTGAAACCTAGCACTCAAACAGATTGAAGTTGGGGGCTATAAGAGATGGCAACCTTCTTATCAATCAAAGAAAACAATGAAATTTTTAGAGAATAAAACCTTCAATATGATAACGTAAGAGAGAAAAAACATGAGAGAACCCCCTTTAAAAAAAACATGAAGCTCATGTTAAATGTGACACAGAATCAATTGGCAATAGACAAAATGGTCCAACCTGAAAAGAATACTACAACAATCCCGAAACTTAATTGATATGAGATAGCTCTGCTCAAAACACCCACCAGCATTTAGGCACAATATTAACAACTAAAACGAATAGGATAAGCCAACTTCATCGACAACAAGAAGTAAAAATGCAATAATAGCATATAATAAATTGACAACAAAGAACTTCAGCTCTCATACTAAGTTAAGCATCCAAAATGAAACAAATTAAGAAATGGAAAGCCTAACCTAAATAAAAGGCCTTAACAAACCTCAAACTTGACGAATGTGGAAATACTAAGAAATCAAGTGTTCAATTGTTCAAGCTATAAAGAAAAAACTTGATTTACCATCTATCAATATGGATTATCCCGTTTTCTGTTGCATGGAAAAACACCAATAGTCCAGTTAATTATTGTTCAAATACGGATTCATTTTAGCACATATAGCTGTGTCACTTTTATAGTCCAGTATAATAAAACAATTCGATGCAGAAATCAGGTCATCGAATAAAGCCTGGCCAGAATATACTCAAGTACGTGCCTGACACATCAGATGGAATTCTCCTTCCTCAGGGTGAATGCCAAAATCTCCAGAAGCTTCTAAAGGAACATTACCAAACCAGCCCCTTGTATTATGAAGGAATATTCTCTGACCCCGGAAGCATAAACTTGCTGAAATATCCTGCAAAAGAAAATATTGGATAGATCAATAACTTCAAAGGACATACCAGAATTATTCCTTAATGCTCAAGTTATCTGATTTAAATGTATCATAAAATAATCACACTAAAAGGCAGAAGAGTAAGCCTTAGTCTGAAATGCCAATAAAAAACATATGCACATAACAACAGGAAAAGAGAAACAACAAATGTTAAAGAAAACAATATCCTCATGACACCACCCAAACCAGAAAAGTAATCTCAAATTTCCATAATAACAAAGGTAAAAACATCTGCAAGAACAATTTGCAATTCCCATATTACAAAACGTCAAGACCCAAACCAAATAGCGTCTATTCTTGCACTATAATTGGGTCACTAAAATTTGTGAAAACAGTAGTTCATTCGGAAAGAAGAATTGGACACCCTAAACTACAAAAGTTTAGCAATTTTTGCCAAAAGTTGTGAAAAAAAGGGAAAATAAAGAATAATGCAGGCATAGAGACTGCAAAGTTATGATGAATTTACTAAAAGGCCGGTACATCGCCATCAAAATGGTGGCATCTCCAATAGAAGAGAAATAAAAAAATTGATTCTTAAGAAAATTATTTCGCAACAACTGCACCTACTGCTTTTGGAAATTCTATCAAGTGGAATCATGAGCCAAGTTCTCTTCTATTATCCCACTTTTCAATTCATACTAACTGCAATCTTTGAATACTTACCAATCCAAATCATATTAGGTTGATTGAACTATAATTCCTCCATGAAGATAAAGATTAGTTCAAGTCATAATCTTAAATCACAGGAATGTACCATTAGCACCTAAAATATAACTAAAGCATTCAAGAGTACTGGAACATAACCAAAAAGAAAGGGAAAAAAGCGAGAGATTATCTACGCATCATTTGCAGATAAAATGTATAAAACAGAGACAATCATAAACCATGCAAAAAGATACATAAAAAAATACTTTTAGATCTCAGACTTGCTACAGAGAGAGTTTTTTTACTGCTCATTTCAATTGGATGTGCTGGCAATAAATTATCAAACACTTATCATACATCATATCGGCATAAAGTACACAGAACATGTAAATTAAAAACCAGGCAACAAGATATGCAAAATGAGCTTCACATCTTGTACATGCTACACAGCAAAATAAATAACCATTTTTGTTGTTCATGCTACGACTAGATATTGCTAATTTCAATGGAATGCTACAAGAAATATCTGGATGGATATGAAAGCAGGGAACTGCTATAGAGAAGAAGAAACAAGGACATACAGAAAAAAATGATGGAGCATCGTATATCTGAAAGGCTAACCCTGTCACATCAATCTGTCCATGAAGATTAGGAAATGTGTTCCCTCTTGACATGCACAAGTGAACCTGCCAATAAACAAAGTTGACCAGTATATATATCCATCAATCATCACGTTATACTGTAAGTATGGTTTTCAGTTCTTTTACCTTCCATAGCATGATATAGCCCTTCCCATAAACAAAATTGACAAGGATATAGATATAAACCAATCAGTACTTCAAATTCTAGTGTGAATATTAGATTCCTTTTCCTGTCTATAAGAGAACCACCAAAAAGTTGGTAGAATCTTTACCACTTATTAAGGGAGGAAATAGAAGATCTAAAGCCTAAAACAATGTCACTCACTGCCATTTGATATGTTTCTAGGCAACAATTCTCGCAAAATTGTCCCTTCAAGGGCAAGGGTGGATGGACTCAAATCATAGTGGTTTCATAAATATCAACCATTCTAAGAGCTAATGCTATGCAATCAGACTAGGGAGCAAAAGCATGAGAGAGCCGAATACAAGCATGTTCCCAACACAGATATGTTCTATTTTTTTCTATGTTATTCATGTATTTGGAACGTCTTTGGAGCCCCAGGCATGGCCTGATATGTGTCATACATTGGGAACTTCAAGAACAATAAAGAGTCGGAGCAAAATGTAGTGTAATGATACTATTATATCTATCCCCTTTCGTCAATCATGCTATGGGAAGTCAAACAAGGAAGCCGCTCAGCAACTTCCAATGCAATTGACAATGAAATTTAAGAAGTAAAGAGAAGTAAATTAGGAAAGGAGCAAAAGAGAGAATAAATATCAGATTGGAATGCTAAAAACATCTTTGAACATGGTACTGGAATGCATATAAAATAACTTGGTTGTCCATATAGCTTCCAAAAGATCACAACATGAAATGTATTTTATATAATGCCAGAAAAAAAAACAAATGCAGGAAAAAACAAAGTGAAGTCAGAAAAGCACCTCACCACTGGCTCTTCCTTTAAGCCATGTGACTGGAATTTCTAAAATCCTTTCAAAAAGCTGTAGAAAAGAAAAACAGGACAAACATAGACATCAAATTCATGCTGGATCAAATGCAGACAGAAAAGTTAATCATCAAATTCTTTTTATACCTTACCGGAACAAAGAGTTCGGCAATTTTTAAATTCGCATGCCATTTTTTATCTAAATTATCAACAAAAACATCAGTAGACAACCAGCCACCATCTTCAGACACCAAATCTGATCTCCAAGTTTTACAGTTGCCACTGAGTTGTACATGCACAAGGCCATAATGATTTTGGAACTCCACATATCCAGAAGCATTCTCCATCTCTCTACAAACAGTACCAAACATTTTAAAAGATAAAACTATCATAAGCCATCTCTTGTTCATAAAATTTTTACCTGAAAATGGTAAACATGAAACACATCAATAGAAAAGATCAGATAAAGTGTGTATGGATTATTTCAAGGAGGAGTGATTTCACTTTCAAATGTGTTGAAATATTTGTTTGGCAAATCAAGAAACGAGTTTGGTAAATTACTCTGAATTCTTGATCTAAATACTGAGCCTGAGGGAATGGACGGTGTGCTTTAAATTAAGCCTCCTGAGGCCAGATTTCAAAATGAAGCTTTTAGTTAAGTACTTGTCAAAGCGACAAAACACCAAGAGAGAGTAAAGCTCCCTTAACTTTAGACTAATCTCTCGTCTTTCCCCAGCCACAGACACTTCAAATTTAGGCAATTCCATCAAGACCAATTTCAGTGGTTCCTCTTTGTCTCCTCTCCAATTTTCATTTCATCATCTTTTCTTCTTTTTTCTTCAGACTTGTCCATCTCTAGAGTATGCTTGGTAGAGAATATAGGTATTGAAGGCCGAGAACTTGAGTCATTATTTCATGTCTGGTTTTAAAAAAAATGGCGTGGCCAAAATGGTGGGTCTTAGACTATTAATGGTTTTGGAGTTATTTATAATGGTGACTTAGAAGGATCAAGTGGCAATTTTAATGGTTGTGAATTCAGTTCGTTTGAAAGGTATGGTGCAGTCATTTCATAGTGGTGGAAGACAAATACAAACGAACGGATGAAGCATAACCGATTTCTTTTTTTACTTTCTCAAAGTCCCTTTTTCTTCACAGAGTTCATCACAAAGTGTTCATTGTTACCCTAAAAACAATTCAGATCATGGATCTCACAAGTCACAATGCTACAATTTCTTGAACTTCTCAAATACTTCATCAAACACCAACATCAAAAACAGCAATATCTTACATAATTAACTCTAAAATGCACAAGCAAAAACCTATCAATCAAAACCTAAAAGACCAAGGTCTTCCTTATAGCAAAAATGGATATGATGAAACTCAGAGAGGTATATGGTAAAAACTAAATATTTGTTCCCAAATATTATCATGTACAAAAAGTTATTTAGTATATAAGCATGAGGTTCTCAATGCTACAAATATTAAACACTGTTACTGAAAGCAAAGAAAATTGACGAATCGAATGCCCTATGACAGATTCTTAAAAGCAATTTAAGGTGCAGTAAGAAGAGTAATTAAACTAGATCTTGATTCTTTCTTTACTAACATAAAATATAATCAATTCACTTCAAGTTCAATCAAATGCTATAAGAGCTAATGAAATACTCTAAATCTATTTCTTTTTCCCCTAAAATCAACTATCCAGTGAAAACAAGAGATTTGTTATATTAGTATACCATAAAGGAAAAGGAGTTAAAAATTCTATGGGATTCCATACATTAGTATGAAAAGTTGTATTGCCAGTCCAGCATACATAAGAAAGAAATCATTAAAATAAATTAAAATATTTATTACATGCATGCATATGAATGTAAAGATACAGAGTAGGAGTGGACTTTGCACCTGGGCTCTCTGTCACCAAATGCTAGCAGCATCAGTGTTCCACTCTTGAAATGGACAGAATCCACGGTAACTGGAAGCATCTTCTCAATGCCTTCGGTTTGCACCACATCTACCCCATCAACAAGTTCTGCAACAACATCTTCAAGCTTTGGAGCCAGACCATACTTAATCTTTTGAAGAGATTCAGCTAAAAAATTGGAAAACCGTTCCTCCATGTTGTCAGGAAAAAAAGTCAGGTTAAATTTCAAGCCTAAAGGCCAAAATGTAACTGAATGGTAAACTGAAGGAGGGGGATCAGACTTTATGGAAGTAAAAGGAGATGCATGACTCCTTTCACCCTCGGACACATTATCATCCATATTCCTATTTACAGTATTGAAACCCAAATCTTCACCATCTACCTTAGAATTCCTTGTTTTAGCAGCCCCTGCAGCATTTCCATCATATGCAGAATTTTTGCCAACTTTCATAGCACCGCTAAGTCTTTCAACAGTCATAAGAAATGGATCACGTAAGAAACTGAAATTTACTAGAGTTACATTATCATTAATATGTCTGTTTTCTGTCTCTTCAAGTTGTGCTCCATACTGGCTATAATTGAGTAAACTTCCTTCACCGCCACTAACATCAATAGAAGTTTCAGCAATATAATCATCTTCGTTTTTTAACAAGTGGCTGTTAAGATCTGATAAATCATAACTTCTAGTTGCCTCTAAATGATCACAAGAGTCCTCTAGGGATAAACGATGAAAATATGCAATCGCTGCAGATGCACTACACTCAAGGATCCGTCTCTTGGCCGCAACACTAGAACAGGAAGTATCTCTCCCATTTAACATTTTCTTAAATTTGTTCCCTTTAGGCCCTTTAATAACTTTTGTCCACAATGTAAGCCCTGAACCTGGAATTTTCACACCAAATGATTTCTCCAATTCTGCATGTTTCATGTCATAATCAACATTGGTGTCCACGCAATGAAGATCTCTCTTATGCATCTTCTCATCCAAGCAAGAAAATGACTTTGAGCTTGTCATTTGAACTGAAGAACCTTTCTCTTTAATTGTATCATCTTCAGATCTATCTGAAATTCCCTCAGAAACAATGTAACCCATCTCCGCTGCTTTCCTGGCATTATCATCCCTCTCTCTTGCCCAGCGAGCAGCAGATTCCTCTCTTGCAATCCTCCTGCTTTTAGTACGAAAATCAATCCCTTCCTCAATTGATATATGTCTTTGTAGAACATCTTCTGAAAATGGTAAACCCAACCAGGTATAGTCTTTCTTTTGCGCAACCAATAAACTAGGATGAGATAAAACTGCATCTATTACAATCTTACCCCTCCTCAAGCTTGCAAAAGGTCGAACATGAATTTTCATGCTGGGAACCTCAGCACAAGAAAGCTCTTCACTATGAGGTCCAATAGAGCATGCTTCCAATGTGATACTTAATGGAGAAACACTCCTAACCTTACCAAAATCAACCTTGCGCTGTATATGTTCACTAAGTACCGAACAAACCGATGGCAAAAGCTCTGCTTCCACAAAAGCTTTAGCTTTCTTCTGTCCATACCAAACCAATAAACACACAGCAGACAAAACAGCAGCAAAAACAGAGCATCGAACCAACAGTAATCCTTCATTCCACAAAGGAGACAAAGATCTCACCACCAGAGCCCTGCTCCCAGAAAAAGGCTCCTTAAAACTTTTGGCAACAAACCCATTTCTCAACCCAATAGTTTTACTAAACAACTCAATATTTTTCCCACAAAAGTGCGAAAACCTGATAGCTCGAGCAATCCAATCATTCTGATTCTCTGCAAATACACGCTTATGAATAGCTCTTTTATGGAGCTTCCCTCTATTAGAAGCAAAGCAATGTCGATTGCTTATTTTACCATCTAAAGAGCTTCCAAGTGGTATCCCGAGAAATGTGGGATTAAGTTTTAGGCTCATTCTCTTCTGCTACTTCTACTTATCCTTCTTCTTCTTCAACTCATTGGGGACGAAGAACCTCGTTGCTCTTAGTCTCCTCTCAATTCAAACAATCTTAAGGTTTGCAAACATTCCAAAATATTCCTAAAATTTTTAAAATTCGACAAAACAATAAATTAGTTTTTATTTTTTTTTAAAAAAACCCTAAACTTATATGCTGTTTTAGGGAGAGGAAGAAAAGGTAAACCTGGAAGAAGAAACGCCAGTAGAAATCTTGAGAATGCTTGCGACTTCACTTATTCCTAATTTTCAATCTGAATTACTTTTTCTGAATTTTCAAACAGACAAAAGTGACGGGGATGGTTGCTTGCTTGCCTGGCTTTGCTTTGGAGTTGGGCATGCGATTTTTCTTATTTTCGTGGTAACCGCAACGAAAGAGAGAAACTCTGGAGTTATTTGTTGGCTTTTTTTTTGCGGCGAAAATGCATACAAGGAAATTACAATGTGGGTAAACTACGTTTTTGTCATTCAACTTTGACTTTATTTCTATTTTGATCACCCAACTTTATTTTTTTCTCAATCTATTAGGGATTGCCAAAAGAATTTAGATCCGATCTGATAGGGTGGAGTTTTTTTAAAAATATTCGAGTTTGAAAAGAGGTCGGACGGGTAATAAGAAAAAATAGTCAGGTTTGGATAAAAAATTTTGATCTGATCCGAAATAGTTAAATTTAAATTTTAATATATTTTAAAAATACATCTCTCTATCTCTCATTCTCTCTTTTTTTTCTACTTTTTGGTATACGAATTTTATTTTTGATTTCTGAAAAGGTTCAAAATTTTGCTTAGTGATGAGTGTGTAAATGATATATTTTGTATTCTCTTTTTTACTTGTCTTTTGCATGTTTTCGAGCCCATATAGATTGCATTTAGGTTAGATTATATATAATTGCATATAGATAGGGAGTTACACCACTTACGCTTTAATGTCATATATATTGGTACTTTTATGGGAAATGTGGTGATTTGTGGTGCATGTGCATGTTGCTGGTAGATGCTGGAGGAGTGTTGGAGCAGAAGAGTAGCAGATAGCATGGCTGGAGCTGACGAGGCATAAAGAGTTGGAGATGAATCTACTTTTGCCCACGTGGACTTTCTCCCTAATATGGAACATTAAATATAGCAAGAAATTGATGGCTTTCTTTAATGAAGCCGCGTACACTTTAGGGTACTAAAGCCCTAATTTCACCGCCTATATAAAAGAGACTTGGACGTCAATTCAGTGAGAGCGCAATTATAGACAACAATCCTAGTCTGAAGCTTGCAAAGAACCACCAGAGTAGAAGCTAGAGAAATATCTTCATGACAGATGCCATCGAGAGAGGCTGACGGAGTGAAAGACCTGCAGCAATAGTTGGACGGCACGAAGGGAGTTTGTCGAGGACGCTCGACTCTTTTCTTTTCCTTACTTGATAAACTGTCGTACTTAATACTTTTTATTATGGATGTTTTAGGCTCAGACATGAGCTAAATACTTTAGTTGGGATTATTGCGTCCCAGGATTTTATGTTTTGATTACTTTATTATAATGCTATAGTTGTTTTCACTTTATCTATTATGTTCATTGTTCTTCATGCGTAGTTATTGTAAGAGCTATGAGAGAGGCATTTTCAACTATTGATATGTGGCTTAATATCGAGAGAGTTAGGTTATACAAACGTGAATAGTAGGGCTAAGCTATTAACTTAGTCTTAATCTGGCTTAGATATAAGTTTAGGGTTTCAAATACTAAAAGGTAGTTCTTAAACAAATAATAGAGTTGTTAGGGTTCCTTAGAAAATCCTGTCGAGTAGATAAAGATCTTAATGGTTTACGCAGACATGTATCGCCAGTTGCTATAGCATTGTAATAAGTATCAAAGCATATATCCTTAGCAATAATCCCAACTTCCATAATTATCTGTTATTTGCCGCAACTGTTCGCATTAATCATAGCTATTTTAGTTTTAATTGTTTTAGTTTTAATAAATCAATAACCACAATTACTTGCAAACACATTCTTAAGCCTAATAACTTCATAGTTATTAATCTAATCCTCGTGGGTTCTACACTCTACTTATCACTTTATTACTTGATCTGACGAGTATACTTGCTCTAAAGTGAATCACTATCCGACGAACATCACTTAGATTTACAACATTTATCGAATTTAATAGCTTTAAGAATTTAGATTTTTCTGGGTTTGTCTATTATTTTGGTTTGTTGGTGTGATAACGGAGTCGCCACCGGTCTCTTTTATTATATTAGGCGGACTGGAAACCTAAAAAACAAATCAGAAATTACAAAATCCCATGGGTTCGGGGGCATGATTACGTGTGGGGAAGGATTAGCACCCTAATCACACCCGCAAAACGGTGTTTACTTGATCAGTAATATTTTCCTTGGTAATCCGGACGAATATGTGTAGAGATTAATGTAAAAATCCGCAAAGTTCTAAAAGTGACCCGAATTCTCTCACGACTGAGGAAACCCCGGTCAATTTTAGATGCAAAGGGATTAAGGCATTAATCCCTAAAATCAGGAAATATAGTCTCGCATAAGAGTTTCGATCGTTCCCCAACTGCTAGGGGAATACCAAATTAACCCTATTTGAGAAAATATTCAGTTTTTCATGATGCAATAAATCTTTTTTTAAATGACATTTTATGTTTTTTTTTATTTTTATGGGTGATTGAATGTTAAAAAGGTTAATTATTACTCTGAGGAAGCATGTATTTAAGAGAACTAATCTTAAAGGCTTTAATTAATTACTTACAACTAAGGAAATTATTTATTCACTTTTCTAGTAATTACCTAAGAGAGTTTTATTTACAATTAAAGGGAAATGATTATTTAAAAAGAATTACCAAGTTAGTTTTATTTACCATTATTTACAATTAAGGAAAATAGATTATTTACCTTTTCTAAAAAATACCCAAGGATTTTATTTAGTTATTTACAATTAATGGGAGATATTATCTTACTCTAACTAATTTACCAAGTTAATTATTAACAGGCAAATTATTTTAGGAATCTAAGCTCTAGGTATTTATAATTTAATTTTATTGTTGGTGAACTAATCTTACAAAAGTATTTAAGTTATTTATTAGGGAAACTAGCCTAAAAGGGTTTATTCTAAAATATTTTGTAATCTTTTATTACAAGGAAAAAAACACAACATTAATTATTAAGAAATCGATTTACCCTAATATTTTAACATATCAAATTGCATAAAGACGAATAAATTAGACAATACAATAAATATGAACAAAGCAAACAAAAAGGTAAAAGTGCATAAAACAAGAATTAAATTAAAAAAATAAATAAAGAGGGACAAGAATGAAGACATTGCAAACAGTGGGACCAAAGCGTGAGTTTGCCAAGGTGGGGTACAAGTCAAACCAAAAACTGTTCTATATCACCACTTATGTCGTTGCACCAGGACGCCAATTATTACTCACCTGTTATGCGCCACCGCTGTTGTAGCGATGGTTCCCTTCCTCAGCGATGATGGACCTTCCATGAACTTAACTTAACGAGAACCCATACCCCTTATCCTCCTTATTCGAAACCAAGTAACAAAGAAAAATAAAAATAGACATATAAATATAAATATAAAGAAGCAGTTGTTGGGTAAAATTCCTCTAAAAATCACTATGACTTGTATTGCTCTTGAATTCATTGTTTTTACATGTATTCTGTTGTGTGGTGTCTGCTTGGCCTTTTATAGCCAACTAAAAGGGTATAAATGGGAGAAGAAATTTAAGGATTTTTTCCTGAATTATAAAAATAGTATCTACGTGATTCTTTTGCCCGATTTTGCTTGATACGATTTGGTTCTTCCTTCTTTTTTAAATTGATTTGGCATTTAATCCCTTTTTCTTTACTTGTAAGGCATGACTGACCAAGGGAGATGGCAGCGGTTATGGTGGTCACAGCGGCAACTTTGATGGCTGGTCAGATGAAGGGTTGAGCGCGTGATCACCACGCATCAGTAGTGATTCGAATATGAAGATTGCAACACAAGAAAAAATCTAGAGTTTCTTTGCGTATAAGGCCTAATTGGTCTTATTGTATATAGACTCTTTTGAATTTTATATTTTGTATTTTTTGTGGGCTTTCATAACTTATATACGTGGGCGAATAAAATAGGTGACTACAGCGGCCCCTCTTTGCTCATTTCGGTGAAACGGGAAAAGGGCAAAGAACAAAAAGCACTAGTTTTATCCAGCTAAACTGCATGTTGAATACTACTTCTTCTAACTTGAGATGATGGAAAAATATGACTCTCGTCCATGCGGCCACCGAGTCGGTAAAGTGATCTACTTCTTCGAACTCGAGGAGAACAAATTGAGTAACGCTCCTTCAAAACGACAATATGACTCGTCCCTGAGGACATCAAGTAGGTAAAATGATATGCTCCTTCGAACCTGGGGAGAACAAATTGAATAACGTTCCTTTAAAACTGAGGATATGCGGCAATATGACTCTCGTCCCTGCAGACATCAAGTTGGTAAGGTGATTTTCTCCTTTGAAACCAAAAGGAACAAATCGAATGACGCTCCTTCAAAATTGAGGATATGCGACAATATGACCCTTGTCCCCGCGGACACCAGGTTAGTAAGTTGATCCGTTCCTTCAAATATGAGGAGAACAAATTAGATGATGCTTCTTCCAATGGTCGAGACACTGAGTTGAAACTGACCATGTTGTTGCACCGTTTTGCTTCATAGAAAATATTTGATCCTTGCTTCTTTGCATATTTGCTCGCGCAATTCAATTATCTTGTATTTTTGGTTGGTAGCTTCTTGAGATTACTTGCATGAGAATCTTTGTAGTCAAGCTTATTTCCACTTTTGAATGTCTTTGAATGATATCGACGCTTTAATCTCTTCCTTTTTACACCTATCAAAGTTGAGGATCTTGAATCCTTGATTAACACTAATTACCCCAATATAATGGCATGATTTACCCACTGGCAAAACTCTATCCCCTTCTGGCATTTTAGAGATTTATCTACGTCTCACATGTGGATTTTACTTGGCAACATGGTCGACCATACACTATTCAACTCGAACATGTGTTTTTCCATTCCTTATGCAAGGTGATGCCCCATTTCAATCATTTTCTGATCTCTTCTGGATTCACCTACTTTTCATCAGCAAATGTATTAATGAGTTTCTCATTTTTGGCCATTCAAACCCTGCATTTGGAATCAATACCAAGAAATCTTTTATTTTTCATGAATCTATGCCAATTTACTTGTAAGATGCTTGTGGATTAACAAGAAAAAAGGCTAGAAATGAGAATAAAAAAGTCGTGGCAAACATGGAAAGGGTAAAGTCTGATTCCCCAAAATCCATAGTATGAATGATTCATAAATCCATCAACTGGATAGCGTTCCTAATTTCTAACCGCTTTTAGGTGGCTCTTTTTGACTCACCAACTCCCCAAATTTCATTCTTTCCTCTTTTCTACTCTCAAACAAACACTATAAGTTTGGAAGTCCTTGAAGAAAGGTTAACTTGTAATGCCCCAAAAATAAGGTCAGAAGAAATTAAAGGTTCGATTGGATTGGTTTTGAATCGGTCGAACCGAATTGGTCAATTAAGTAGGCTCATGGAAGAATAGGTATTTTTAAGTGGAATTTTGGTGAATTAAAAATTGGATTTGGGTTTCTAAAATGTTTAATGATTTTATTAAATGTTTTGGAAATTTAAAATAAATGCAGACTAAATTGAATTAATTGACATTTTCAATTTTTGTGACTAAAATGTGAAAAATGAAAAGTTATTTTAATGTGACTAAATTAAAGAAGGGTCAAAACTAAGAATCCTTAGAGAGCTATTGTTTTTAAAAATCTTAATTAGGATTACTACATTGTTTTAATATATAGTTTTGATGGTTAATTTGTTTCTAAAATTTATTTTCTCACTTTACGTCAATTTTCTCATTTCTTTTCTCTCAACTTTCTCCCATTTTCTTGCTAATTTCTTGAACATAGAATTCATATTTCTAATTGATTTTTGATGGAAATTATATCTCTAGATTCCTTTTTCAATCCTTAGTAAAATCTTACAAAAGATTTCTTAAAATCTTTCTTATTTTCTTAACTCTTCAAGAAGGAATTTACATCAATTTTTGGTGGAATCCCTTTTGAAGGTGATTATTCTTCACTCTAAAAAACTAAGGTTCTTTATTGAAATTTCCTAGCATTTGGTTCTTGCTTGATGGTTTACAATGTAACTTTGCAATTTAATTGAGAAAATTCTTGTTAAATGATGATTATGACATCTTGCCTAAATTTTTGATTAGGTCTATGAATTGTGGAGATTTTGATTGGGTTATTTGGTATTATATAAACATATTGTGAAATGACATTCTTGGTTTGAATCCCAAAACTACTTAATTGAGTAATTTTTAAGTTGGTTTTTAGCTAGTTTTGGGGTTGTTATAAGTGTTTAATGATTGCTGGTGGTATAAGGATTTGTTAGATGTATTTTTTGATGTTAAATGATGAAGATTAGATGTTAGATTCTAAGGTTTATGGCTGGTTAATGTTTGGATGAAGTTTCAGATTATTTTCAGCATTTTTGGATTGTTGTGGATGCCATTGCTATGGAAGTAGGGGATTGGTGTAGGCTATTGTGAGAATGCATTTTGATGCATTTTCCGCTTGGTTTTATGTTGTAGAAATAGGGGAAGGTCAGGGAGAACACACCTTTTAGCTTTTGAATTGTTTTGGACACTTGTAACATGACGGGTTTGGAGGCGATCGTGTAACGGTGAGTGAAAACAATTTTAAAAGAGTGTCAAAGCTTGTGGGCTCTGTTTTGGGGACTTAGGGAAAGTTTGAAAAGCTTTTCTAAGTCTGAGAGTAAGTTGAAGTGGTTTTCACTTGCATACCTTGCTAATTTTGACATTAAGTTGCAAATGAATGTTTTAAAATAAAGTTTGAATAAATGCATGGGGATGAAACTTGTTGTTACAATGCTCCTTAATCATGATTTGCCATGTTTATAAATATGAGGTTTGGTTTGGAATGAGTATGCATGAGATGATACCTTTGATGTAAATGCCATGAGCATGATTGTGAATAAAATGATGAAACGAGTATGTGTAGCATTGAAAAACAATAAGTTCCCGTGCATGTATGATCTATATTGGCTAAGTAACATATTAAAAGAAAAGTATCGGATAGAGATGGCTAGCCAAAGGATGAGAGTGCATTATAAACATAAAGGGGCTTTGAGCCTAATCGATAGTCCCTCTGCCTTGAGGTAGTTAAAATAAACTATCTGGGTTTGAGGTGTCCCTCGACCTTGAAGTAAGTGAAAGAAATTATCCTAGTCTAGGGGAGGAAATAGGTAATTGAAATATTATTACCACCGTTGAAAAGGGAGTTGAAAGATTACCTCCACCGTATCCGTGTATTCGATAAAGTTGTTGATTTAAAAGAAGCTTAGATAGGTCGCTATAAATGCCAATATAATAATATATAATGGAAAATAAGAGTATGATATGATTCATTGATTTCACTCAAGCATGATTTTTGATTATGTATTTTGCACAAAAGAAAGTTTGAAAATGAATCAAGGTTTATCAATGTTGTTTCTTAAATTCATAGATAATTTTGTGAAAGCAACCTCACTAAGCTCGATTATCTTATGCTATCTTTCATCCTTGTAGAAAACTAAGGTTTGGAGGTTGCGTCTGAGCGAAGAGAATCCAAGAACACAATTTACGTTTTGGTATGATGAACTATTTTGATATCCGATAAATAAGGCAATATGTCGCTATTATCCTTTGGGGTTTGTAATGGGTTTTGAGATATTCTTAATTTGTTTGAAGTTATAATCTTGTTGTTTTGATTTTCCCCTAAATGTGTTGAAGTTTCAATTTGGTTGGATGTTTGCCTATGAAGACTATATGCCCTAGTTTGCCTTGCAATGCATGATATGTTTTGGATGCCTATTGTTACCTTCTAATGGTTTGAGCAAGTTTATATGGCATGTATATAAATGTTGAATACTATGCTTGTATGTTTCTAGGCCTAGATTTGGTTTTAAGTACGTTAGTTTTGGGATTATATGTAGCATGCCTCTAGATTATACAAATGTGGAAATAATTGTATGATAGTTGGTGTGTAAGTCATTAAAAGCATGATTCAGATATATTGCATATCTAAAGTGTATGTTAGGTAGTATAGGACAAGTTTGGCATGATTTTAAGTGGTAAAACTAGTAAAAAGAGGCATTACAGGTATGCTCGTATCGATACGGTAAGAGCTGTATCGATTCGCGGGGCTTAACCTGGCCTGTGAGTTGGAAATTTGGCCTAGGTATTAGTACGGTTCAAACCTTATCGATAGGGGTATTGGCTACTAGAATCCTCAGATTCAACCATCTAAGTTGGGTATCGGTACACAAGCAAATGTATCAGTACGCCCCTATTTGAAGTAAGTTTGGGGATCGGTTTATGAGCAACTGTACCAGTACGCATCAAGTCGTATCGATACTGAGACCTTGTGTATCGATACGCGGCTCAGTTATGTTGGTTGGATTAATGACATGTTTTAGATTTTTTGCATTTTAGTCCCTATTTTGTATGGATGCAATTCAAATATGTTTGAATGTTCCGTTTTAGTTGTAATTGGGCATATAAGTATATAACCTGACTAATTGAGGATTGGTAACCCTAAATTTAATTAAGCCATCATAATTTTATAAATTTGTAATTTGGTCCCTAAATTGCAAATACATTCGATTGGATGTCGATTTAATGCCCGATTCGGTCGAGAATTTAACCGCTGCCAGTATGCACAGCTAGGGTTCTAATATTACATCTAGAAAAGATAAAAGAAAAAAGTGGACCTAAATCTTGTTGTTCGATTCAGGTTTGCTCTAGCAAACCTAAGATAACCCTCATGGTTCGGGTCTAGCAACTAAGCCAGGTCAAAGGGGTTACATAACTCAATTAGGCAGAATATGTTCTAAAAACAAACTCCTCTTTTCAGATATTCAGGTGTGATCAAAATGGGTTTTAAAGGCTTGTAATGTAGGCTTAGGCTCAGGTTGCAAAAGAAAGGATATATATGTCCAAATACATGTTTAAGGGTGATTAAACCAAGGATCAATCTTTCTTGATGAAATTAACTTTCTCCTTCTTTTATTTTCTAGATCACTCTAGACTGCCAATTTTGGGTTTTCACCCTAGAGTTCATTTTTTTTTCTTGGAACACGTTTCATGCTTTTTCACACTCCAGCTTTCATTTATTCATTCCTTTTTTTCTCTTTTTTTCTTTATTTCTTTTTTGGTTGTCCTTTTTCCTTTTTTATTTAATATATTCATCTTGATCTGTCATATTTTTTCTCACTTACAAATAGACTTCCATCATCTTTACCCCTTAGTGTAGAGAGTGATACTTGGTTAGGGTTTAATCATAAGAAAATATCAGGCTCAAAGGGGACAATAATTGATATTTTTCATTTTCTTATTCGTGAAGGGAAATACAGGAATGTTAAATATCATTTCACACAAAGATACCATCGAAGAAAAGCAATCTTTAGTTGGTAGATGTTTTAGAGTTATCACTTTATTCAAAGACCTTAAACAACAATGTCTAAGAGGAAAATTCACTCAAAATCATCTGAACACACTTTTTGCCCTTCTATCTCAAGATTAGATTCAAGAATCATTCATACAATCAATAATAGGGGCTTTGCAAAGAAGATGTGTTTTGGAAGTGAAATGGTTGGAATGAATAAAGAAAATGAAATGTTTGCCACTTGAGAAAATAAAAAAATGCATCTTTAAAACAATTAAAATAACATAAAAGCCCTTACAAAAGATCCATAATGCTTGCGAGCAAAAGTAAAAGGTTGGTTCTTGGTATGATTTTGCAATAGCAGGAAAATCTTCTACTGTTCAGTTGTTAAGCACTATTCCTGGAAGGCTTGAGTGAATTCTAGCCAAGCTTGCCCCATGTATTTCGTGACAAGATTTCATTGTTCGAGGAGTTCAGGTTGTAGGTGCTCGTCATATTCGCCTGGTATTTTCTCGAGTCTCTCACTTTTGATGGCTGCCAATATCAACTCTCTATTCGTGACCATGTCTGTAAAGTGCTCGATGGCATGGTTTAACATACGGTCATAGAAAAGACCATTAAAAGTCTCCACAAATAGTAAAGTAATCTCGCTTTCCAGCAGTGGGGGTTGAACCTGGGTTGCCACATCTCGCCACCTTTGGGCATACTAGCGAAAACTCTCGTTAGATCTTTATCCCATATCTTGTATTACGATCCTGCTTGGGACCATATCTATTACATGTTTATATTGCTTAAGAAAAGCTCTCGACAAATCTCTCTAAGTCCTTATATTAACCCGCCTTAGCTGGGTATACCATCGGGCTGTAGAGCCTATGAGACTATCATGGAAGTAATGTATGAGTAGCTTCTTTTTGTCCAAGTTTAAGGACATCTTTAAGCGGTACATAGTTAGGTGTGCTGAGGGGCAAGTAGTTCCTTCATATTTTTTGAAGTTAGGTGCCTTGAAGTTTAGAGGAATAATTATATATGTCACAAAGCTAAGGTCCCTAACATCTATGTCACGGTGAATGTTGACTCCTTGTAGGGATTTGATAATCCCCTCTAACTTGTCATAATAATCTTTTAATTTTTTATCTTCCCGAAACTTGTCGACAATTTCGTCAAAGTCTGAAACTTTGATGTCTTGATCGTCACCTCGACTTGCCCTGGACTCCACCAGAGCATTGATTGAGGTTTTTGGAAGATGAATTTGAACATTTCCTTTGAATGCCTTACGATTCACTTCTTGTGGTGGTATCGCCGTATTCGCGTCCTTAAGGGCTTTGATACCTTTAGGGTTTTGTAGCCAGTATGGTTGCTATCTGGAGCATGGTGTTCTCTTGGGCATTGGTGATTTTGTCTTTTAAATCTTTCTATATATTTTTGAGTTGGTCCTGAGTGCCTTTCAAACTGACTTCTACTGTCGCCATTCTATTTTCCATATCCATTTTCTGAGTTTGGGAATGGGTATTGTTGCGCGTAATAAGTGCTACGCAATTGTGCAAGTATACACGTCGCAAGTTATAGTATAAAAGATATCGTCTCCACAGGGATTGGTGCCACTTCAAGAATCTAGTCTCTTGCACTGTAAAAAGTAAAAACACAAGTGAAGGATTATAGAAGTTTTAACTAATAACTAATCTAGAAAGCAATTAAGTAAAAGAAAAAAGATGAATTCGAATGAGAGAGATAGGCTAGGTTATCGTGAGTTGAGGTGTGATAGCCGATTGGATTGTCTTGGTAAAAGAGTGCACGGGCAACTCAGTTGCCGTGGCAACTTGCACGACGGGGTTGCCGTAGCAACTAATTGATGGTTGCTTGGGCGACTAGTTGGGCAACTACTTGGGCGATCGGGCAGCAACTTCAAGGCTCGGCGGGCGTTCTTCAATGGTTTCTTCTTATCCCTAAGTCGAAACTCTAGCTACTTGTGCATGCCTTGATAATACATCCTGCGTGAATCAAGGGTGAACAACAACCAATCTTGCGCTCCTCTTAGCCGTTGAAATCCTTAACTTATTCCTAAGCGGATTAATCTTCACCATCATTGGATTGAATAAAGATCATATTCATTCGTTTCTTGAATCTAACTCTCCCGATATTAGATAAATGGATGAAATCACGAGATCCTCTCCCAATTCACTCATAAACAATAATAAGAATCAAGAATGAATAAACCTTGAAATAGAAAAGTGCAAACTCTTATTACCTAAACAAAAACCAATAGTTTCTCACAACCACAAAACACAATAACCATAGCCAAGTAAATTTAGTTCATGGCTAGGTTCCAAAGAAACACAAGATAAACAATCCCTAGCATGAACCCAATCGAACAAGGAAGAAAAGATGCAGCTTGTCGAAAATTCCTTGCCCTAGATGCTTGCCGAAAATCCCCCTTGCTTCCTCTCTTGGAGTTGTCGAAATTCCCTCTTGCTCTCCCCCTTGGAATTGTCGAAATCTCCTTGATATTTATAGGGCTAGGCCAAAGTCCTTCTTTGAGGAGGAGTTTGAGTTGGAATTAAATTATCTTTAAAGAATATAATTCTTTATTATAATTTTATTCCTATTAGAACTTCTCCTATCCTCTTGGAATTTAATTCTTCTTTAATCTCTGCATGGCAATCAAATTCCTTTGGGCTTGGACCTTGCTCCATGTCATCTTGGGCTTGTAAAATCATGAATTTCGACATCCATATTGCTTTTGGTCTTTGTCGACAAATGCCATGGCAACTGGCTCGGCGTCTCCTTCATGCACTGCCCTGGCAACTAGCTCGGCATATCCTTCATGCATTGCCCTGGCAACTAGCTCGTCATTGCTTTGGCAAGTGATCCTGCACATACACACACAAAAACACACCAAAGCAGCATCTATTTCCACAAAAATCACCAAGTTATGTAATCAAGCTCAACGATTGAAGGAAACATGGATTAATGCATGAATGGCTAACTATGCAACTAATATGAGCCTAAGTCTAACAATAATATGAGTAAAAGGGTAAGAAAAATAGTACTTTTGAACACTTATCACACCCCCAAACTCGAACTATTGCTTGTCCTCAAGCAATGCAAACTCATAATTACCTGCCAAGACTTCAAATTTTCACAAACTTAGCTTTGAACTTGATTTCAATTCTCTGAACCGGGGCACAAAGTATGATTGGCTTTTTATTTTTTCGGAAAACTGAGGAGTTACTCGGAATCAAACTATAATGCTTGTGCGTGTGTGCGGAGTTGTGTGCAAGTTGATTTTTCGGATTCTATGCAAACAGTAGGTTTTCAAATTACTTCATTGGGTTCTTTTTAACTTGTTTTAACTAGAGCCAATTTCGGGCACCTCTAGTGTTTTATTTTTAGTTTTCTTAAGTTAATTTAATCGACTAGAGCCGGTTTCGGGCACCTCTAGTTAAAAAAATTTTAACGCCTCCTAGAGCCAGTTTCGGGCACCTCTAGTGATCAATTTTTTTAGCATATGCTAGAGCCAATTTCGGGCACCTCTAGCATTCATCCAATTTTTATTCTAATCCCCCAATTAGTTAATTATCAACCTAAGTTTACTAGAACTCCTTAAATCAATCAAACCACAACAGTGTTTCATCAAATTTAGCATCATAGTAAAATTCTAAGTTTTTCCATGGTTATCCTAGAATAAAAATTCTATCTATTAAGTGCATTGGTAAAGTCATCATTGAATATTCATCAAATCTAAGCAATTCTTGTTCCAATTAAAGGCATGGCAAGCAATTTATGTATCCTAAATGTAATGCTTAAGATTAATGTAACTAAACATGGTAATTACTAATAACAATCCCCCCCCCAAACTCGAGTGAGGCATTGTCCTCAATGCATGCATAAAAATAACGAAAAATAAAAATAAAAATAAAATGCATACGAGGACTTACTCCGAGAGTTCGTCATCGTAGATGATTAGTTTCCTTCTAGTTGGCATCTTGACTTTCTTGCTTGAATGCAATGGTTGTTTTCTTGTTGCCGGGATGTCTTCAGCTTTGGTTGCCGTGGCATCTTCAGGGTTGGTTGCCGTGGCATCAGCTTGTGCATGCATGAAGTAAGTTGCCGCGGCATCTTCTTCATTGGTTGTCGGGGCAAGGATCTTGGCAGTAAATTTCCTTAGCATAGTAGTTGTGAGTCTTGTTGTGAAAAAGAAAATAAAGAAAACCTGAAAACTAAAGATAATGAAAAATAAAATATCTCCTAAAAATAAAAATAAAAATAAAAAGGAAATACTGAGAGGAGAGCATGCTCATGCATCTCCTAAGTTGACCACTTCCTTGTTACGTTCCACATGGGCACCATTGTAGTGCTTCAATCTTTGTCCATTAACTTTGAATTCATGGTTGTCAGAGATGGACTTGATTATCACAACACCATGGGAGAATGGTTTGACGACTTCAAATGGTCCCGACCATCTTGATTTCAACTTTCCCGGGAAAAGTTTTAGTCGAGAATTGAATAGGAGAACTAGTTGCCCTGGCGTGAATTGCCGTGGCAATAGTTTCTTGTCGTGCCATCGCTTTGTTTTCTCCTTGTAGATTCGTGCATTGTTATAGGCGAGTGCACGAAATTCTTCTATCTCATTGAGATCCATCAAGCGCTTTTGTCCGCACTTTTCCCAATCCATATTCACGGTCTTGATTGCCCAAAGACGCCTTGTGCTCGATTTCCACCGGTAGATGACATGTTTTACCATAGACAAGCCGGAAGGGGATATACCTAATGGTGTTTTGAATGCAGTCGCGATATGCCCAAAGTCGTCATCTAGTCTTAATGACCAATCCTTCCTTGAGGATTTACAACTTTCTCGAGTATTCCCTTCAACTCTCGGTTGGAAATTTCTGCTTGCCCGTTGGTTTGTGGGTGATATGCCGTGGCGATCTTGTGTGATATGCCGAGCGTTGCAACATCTTGGCAATTAGTCATTGTCAAAATGCTTGCCCCGTCGCTGATAATTGCTCTCGGCATCCCAAACCGTGTAAATATGTTTTTCTCGGGAATCGTTGCGGTCTTGGAATCGCTGTTGGGAACTGCAATGCCTCTACCCATTTAGACACATAGTCGACGGCAAGTAAGATGTAGAGGTTGCCGAATGAAGATGGGAAAGGTCCCATAAAATCGATCCCCCATACATCGAACAGTTCCACCTCGATGATGTTCTAGAGTGGCATCTCATGTCGCCTAGAGATATTGCCCGTCCTCTGGCAACGATCACATTGCTTGTAAAAGTCTTGGGCATCTTTGTACAATGTTGGCCAATACAAACCGGATTGCAAGACTTTGGCCGCGGTACGAGTTCCTCCAAAATGTCCTCCATAGGGTGAAGAATGGCATTGCCGGAGTACATTTTGTTGCTCTTCTTCAGGGATACATCGGCGTATAACCTGATCTGCACATTGTTTAAACAAAAGAGGCTCGTCCCAAAAGTAATGCTTAGCATCATGGCGGAACCGCTTCTTCCCTTGGTGAGTAATGCCATACGGAAAAATACCACAAACAAGGAAGTTAACTAAATCTGCGTACCAGGGTATTGCCGAGGCATGTGCTGCCGTAGTATCTGCTCCCAAAATTGCCGAGGCGTGTGCGTCAAAGACTGCTGTGGCGTCGAGAGTTGCCGAGGCGTGTGCATCCATGGTTGCCGAGGCGTCATGGGTTGCCGAGGCGTTGAGGGTTGCCGAGGCAATTAGAATTTGTTCATCCGGGAATGCATCGCATATCTCTAGATCCGCGTCTTTCTCCCTATTGCGTTCCAAACGTGATAAGTGATCGGCCACTTGATTTTCTGTTCCTTTCCTGTCCTTAATTTCAATATCAAATTCTTGTAAAAGTAATATCTAACGAATCAAACGAGGTTTAGCATCCTTTTTAGCAAATAAGTATTTGATTGCCGAATGGTCCGTATGAACAATTACCTTTGTACCAATTAAATAGGATCGAAACTTGTCAAATGCGAAAACTACAGCTAGTAACTCTTTCTCCGTTGTTGTGTAATTCACTTGAGCATCGTTAAGAGTTTTACTAGCGTAGTATATCACATGGAAAGTCTTACCTGTGCGTTGGCCTAGGACTGCTCCTACCGCGAAATCACTTGCATCACACATGAGCTCAAAAGGTAGCGTCCAATCTGGTGGAACGACAATGGGTGCCGAGGCAAGCTTTTTCTTTAGGGTTTCAAATGCTTGAGTGCAAGAATCATCAAAATCGAAGATTTTATCATGTTCAAGCAGATTACACAAAGGTTTAGTGATTTTAGAAAAATTATGAATGAACCTCCTGTAAAAACCTGCATGTCCGAGAAAACTTCGAATTCCTTTAACCGAATTTGGTAGGGGTAATCTCTCGATCACGTCCACCTTGGCTTTGTCTACTTCAATTCCCTTGGATGAAATCTTGTGGCCGAGCACTATTCCTTCATCTACCATAAAGTGGCATTTCTCCCAATTGAGGACTAAATCTGTTTCTTCGCATCTTGCCAACACCCTCTCTAAATTGCCGAGACAGCCGTCGAAGTCATTACCAAAAACCGAAAAATCATCCATGAAGATCTCAAGGAAGTCTTCGACCATGTCTGAAAAGAGCGCCATCATGCATCTTTGGAAGGTTGCCGGGGCGTTACACAATCCGAACGGCATCCTTCGGAAGGCATAAGTACCGTATGGGCATGTGAAGGTTGTCTTTTCTTGATCTTCTGGTGCTATGGCAATCTGATTGTAACCTGAATAACCATCAAGAAAACAGTAAAAGGGTTTACCTGCAAGACGGTCAAGCATTTGATCAATAAAGGGTAATGGGAAGTGATCTTTCCTAGTGGCTTTGTTTAGCTTTCGATAGTCCATACAAACCCTCCAACCGGTCACAGTCCTGGTTGGGATAAGTTCATTATTTTCATTGCTTACCACTGTTATACCTCCCTTTTTCGGCACACATTGTACCGGACTTACCCACGTACTATCGGAGATAGGGTATATAATGCCGGCGTCAAGCCACTTGATGATTTCTTTCATTACAACCCCTTTCATGGCATGATTCAGTCTCCTCTGGGCCTCAATTGAAGGTTTGTGGTCATCTTCCAACAAGATCTTGTGCATGCACACCGCCGGGCTAATTCCCTTCAAGTCGGCAATTGTCCACCCTATTGCCTTTTTATGTAGCTTCAACATGTTGATCAGCTTCTTTTCCTGCTCAGGCTGTAACTTAGAAGAAATAATTACAGTAATGTATTATCGATCCCTAAGTATACATATTTCATTGCTCGCAATTGTTTCAACTCAAGAATTGGTGGATTTTCGATGAGGGTTTTTTTCGATCTTACCTTCCTTACCCGAGTAGTCCAGTGGTTCAAAGTATGTACCGGTCGATTGACTAGCCAATTTGCCTCTTCCGGTTGTTCCTCATCGACCAGTTCTTCATACTCCTCATGTTCCTCGTGTTCGGCAAATGTAGTTGCCGAGGCAACTAAATTCTTCATCGGTTAAACTCATGTCGTGGCATGAAGTAGTTGGCATTCTTCCGGATCATCTGCATGCCTTAGTGTTTGGAACACATTTAGTTTTACCTGCTGGTCATTCACCCTCATTGTGAGTTCTCCCTTTTCAACATCAATCAAAGTTCTCCCATGCCGCTAGGAATGGTCTTCCGAGAATGATAGGCGCATGCTCATCTCGCTTCACAATCCAAAACAATAAAGTCAGCGGGAAAAATAAATTTATCAACTTTTACCAAGATGTCCTCGATTTTTCCCTCGGATGCACATAGGATCTGGCTTATTAGTCAGTAGCATAAATCATTGTAGGTCTTGCCTTCCCGATTCCTAGTTTCGAAAAACCGATTTAGGCATCAAGTTTATGCTAACCCCTAGGTCGCATAGTGCTTTCCCGACATAGTGATTTCCAATAGAACAGGGTATTGTGAAACTTCCGGGATCCTTCAACTTGGGCGGCATACGATTGTGCAACATTGCATGTATCCCTCTGTTGTGGCAATTGTTTCAAACTATCCTAGCCTTGTTCTCTTGGACACAATGTCTTTAAGAAACTTGGCATAGTTTGGCATTTGTTCAATTGCTTCCACCAATGGCAAGTTGATGTGGACTTGCTTTAGGATATCAAGAAACTTCTTGAATTGGTATTCTTGCTTTTGTCGCTTTAACCTTTGTGGGAATGGTGGTGGAAGTCGGATATCTTCGATCTTTTCATTGGTTTGAAACCTGATTGACGGCATTATAGGGACATCTGGAGTTGCCGATGTGTTACCAACTGGGGTTGCCGAGGCGTGCTTATCGCAAGTTGCCGAGGCGTCATCGGTTGCCGAGGCATGCTTATTGCCGGTTGCCGCAGCAATTCCTGGTTCAGCATCTGAGACTTTTGCCGCTAGGTTCGTCTTGATCTTTTTGTGGAGTTTTGTTTGACGAGCGGGTTTGAACCTCTCTAAGTTGTTGGCCACTTCTGGTGGTGATTGCCTTACATTGCTCATGGCCAGTTCCTCTTGCGACTTCAGTATCGCTAGGTAAACCTCCTTGTGGTCTAGTGTTCAGATTTTGAGCAAATTGTCCGACTTGATTTTCCAATGATTTGATTACCGCCTCTTGGTTTTGCAATCTCATCTCGGTCCTGTTAATAAAAGCATCAGTTCTTTTTATGAAATTACTATTCTCAGCCATATAAGATTTAGTTTTCATCATAAAAGCATTTAGAGAATTTTCCAAAGAACTAGATGTCGCTCGGTTGTTGCCGCGACATCCGCTGTCGTGGCATATTCTCACTGGAATCCCGATGCTTGTGCATTCTGATTGTTCCGTTTAGAGCATTGTTGGGATTACTCCATGAAAAATTCGGTGCTTCTTCCAAGCTGGATTGTATGTATTTAACATCATGTTGTTGCCCGATTGTAATTCCCCACATAGAAGCTAGATTCCGGATTCGCGCATACATTCGGAAGAATTATGGTTATCGCCACATAACTCACAAAAAGAATCCATTACCTTGACTTCATGTGTGTTGTTTGGTTTTTGCATGTTCGGACCATCTTGGTTAAAGCGGCCAATTGTGCCGAAATTGAATCTGATGATCCTAGTTCATGTATTGTGGCTTGGCGCCTAACTCCTCCTCTTCTAGTAGATGGGAATTGATAATCATTCTTGGCCAGCTGTTTAAAATTTGCATTGCTTCTTCGGTGACTTATCTAGGAGTATGCCGTTTGCCGAGGCATCTAGCATCATCCTTGTTGGTGTATTCACGGCGTTGTAAAACATTGTTACTTGAGTCCACACCGAACTCCGTGTAAAGGGCATTTGTGTAGAAGTTCTCTATACCGCTCCCAAGCCTCGTACATGGATTCATCATCCGCTCGCCGAAAAGAAGTAATGTCGTTACGGAAGCTTATCGATTAAATTTGTAGGATTAAATCTAGCAAGGAAATCTCGACAAAGATCAGTCCAAGATGCTATGGATCCGCAGAATGCTATTTAGCCATGCTTTCGCCTATCCTCTCGAATAGGGGAATAATCTTAATCGTAAGACATCGTGGGTGACTCCGTGTATCTTGAACGAGTTGCAAATCTCGAGGAAAGATTTCAGATGTTGTCGTGCATCTTGATTCTTTGAGCCGCCAAATTGACCTATTGTGTTGATCATATTAAACATTACCGGTTTCAACTCAAAGTGGTCGGCTTCAAATTCGGGTGCGACAACTCCCGGGTTAAGTCCATCAAGATCTTCTTCAAGATAGTCTCGAATAGTTCTGTTTTAGTGCAAGAATCACTCCTCCTCCCGCTCGAACATCTTGATTAATATTGCCGTCTTGATTTGCCATTGCTTCTCTTATCCTTCGCCTAAGTCTTTGTAAGGTTCGTTCGATTTACGGATCAAAGGGATATTACGGTGAAGTCGGTCTCGCCTACGTCATATACCAATGCAAAACCAAAGTTTGTTAGCCCTTTGAATTTTAAACAAGAAAAATAAAAAGAAAGTGCAAGAAAGTAAAAACAAAGTCGCTATTGCCAATCCCGAACAACGGCGCCAAAAAACTTGTTGCGCGTAATAAGTGCTACGCAATTGTGCAAGTATACACGTCGCAAGTTATAGTATAAAAGATATCGTCTCCACGAGGATTGGTGTCACTTCAAGAATCTAGTCTCTTGCAATCGTAAAAAGTAAAAACACAAGTGAAGGATTATAGAAGTTTTAACTAATAACTAATCTAGAAAGCAATTAAGTAAAAGAAAAGATGAATTGAATGAGAGAGATAGGCTAGGTTATCGTGAGTTGAGGTGTGATAGCCGATTGGATTGTCTTGGTAAAAGAGTGCACGGGCAACTCGGTTGCCGTGGGCAACTTGCACGACGGGGGTTGCCGTAGCAACTAATTGATGGTTGCTTGGGCGACTAGTTGGGCAACTACTTGGGCGATCGGGCAGCAACTTCAAGGTTCGGCGGAGCGTTCTTCAATGGTTTCTTCTTATCCCTAAGTCGAAACTCTAGCTACTTGTGCATGCCTTGATAATACATCCTGCGTGAATCAAGGGTGAACAACAACCAATCTTGCGCTCCTCTTAGCCGTTGAAATCCTTAACTTATTCCTAAGCCGGATTAATCTTCACCATCATTGGATTGAATAAAGATCATATTCATTCGTTTCTTGAATCTAACTCTGCCGATATTAGATAAATGGATGAAATCACGAGATCCTCTCCCAATTCACTCAAAACAATAATAAGAATCAAGAATGAATAAACCTTGAAATAAAAAAGTGCAAACTCTTATTACCTAAACAAAAACCAATAGTTTCTCACAACCACAAAACACAATAACCATAGCCAAGTAAATTTAGTTCATGGCTAGGTTCCAAAGAAACACAAGATAAACAATCCCTAGTATGAACCCAATCGAACAAGGAAGAAAAGATGCAGCTTGTCAAAATTTCTTGCCCTAGATGCTTGCCGAAAATTCCCCTTTGCTTCCTCTCTTGGAGTTGTCGAAATTCCTCTTGCTCTCCCCTTGGAATTGTCGAAATCTCTCCTTGATATTTATAGGGCTAGGCCAAAGTCCTTCTTTGAGGAGGAGTTTGAGTTGGAATTAAATTATCTTTAAAGAATATATTCTTTATTATAATTTTATTCCTATTAGAACTTCTCCTATCCTCTTGGAATTTAATTCTTCTTTAATCTCTGCATGGCAATCAAATTCCTTTGGGCTTGGACCTTGCTCCATGTCATCTTGGGCTTGTAAAATCATGAATTTCGACATCCATATTGCTTTTGGTCTTTGTCGACAAATGCCATGGCAACTGGCTCGGCGTCTCCTTCATGCACTGCCCTGGCAACTAGCTCGGCATATCCTTCATGCATTGCCCTGGCAACTAGCTCGGCATTGCTTTGGCAAGTGATCCTGCACATACACACACAAAAACACACCAAAGCAGCATCTATTTCCACAAAAATCACCAAGTTATGTAATCAAGCTCAACGATTGAAGGAAACATGGATTAATGCATGAATGGCTAACTATGCAACTAATATGAGCCTAAGTCTAACAATAATATGAGTAAAAAGGGTAAGAAAAATAGTACTTTTGAACACTTATCAGGTATCGTACGGGTGCATAATTCTGTCAACTCTAATCGAACTTTCCATAGTTAATTGTTTTGTTTGTTTAATTTATTGCAAGTTATTATATGATGAATGCATGAATGCAAATGCAAATGATGCAGAACTAGTGGTATTCCAAAATCAAAAGTACACTTCATAGATCATAAGGTTCGAGTACACGTTATTTTCCAAAAATAAAGAAACTAGTCTTCTAATTTGACTACTCATATCCCTTGATGTGCTTCGGTGCTGGTTGCTCGAATCCTCCAACTGGCATGGCCTCTCTCTGAATAAAGCTAAAAAATTTGCTAGCTTGTTGGTACTAGTCGACTGTCTCATCCATGACGTCTAATTGATATTGGTCGTATTTCCTAGTTAGGAGGAATCTCTCTCTCAAATATTTAGCCTAATTCTTCATCTCACGAGCCTTGGAGATTATCTTACAGAGTTATCAAATCAGATAATCAATGTACAGCTATATGCCCAATCATGCAACATTCACAGCCTGCTTAGTGTCAGCCCACTAGATCTTCTCATAGTCTCAGTTGTCAATAATGGTACGAGTATGGTCTTTATGCGCTTGTAGTGTTTCTTCAAGTCTTTAAGACTGTAACGGAGCAATTTGGCTTTGCCACCCCTTGTCTTTTCTTTCTTTAATTTCTCTTGAAGCTCTTGATTCTAATCAGGGTACTTTCTGAGGCTACGATGTGCTTCTGAGTATTGCCCCTAAAAGTTACTTTTTCCCGGTAAGTCAGTATGACTTCTCTTTCTATTTTTTAGCCTCTCGTTGCCAAAGATTCAGTTCTTTCTTTAACTTCTCAAGCTGTTTCTTTTCTTCCTTCGAGGTTTTAGAGCTACTAGCACGTACGCCTCGAGCCTTAAAATGGTTGTTCTATTGTGTCATCTCTTGCACATCTTTCAGGTGGAGCTCTTGCCTTCGAGTTCAGTAACTATAACCCATAACCTATCTTTTTATTTTTCAAAGTCGTTTGTAGGTCTCTAGCTTGGTCAGAAGAATGCCAGGCTGAGGGTTATCTGATGGGCTCACCAAGACTGAAGTGCCTATATTATCGACCCTTTACTTTCTCCAACTGGTATACTCAGGTACAACGTTGGCAAATAGGGCCACCTTTATTCAGTATGTTTGTTTTCACTCACTAGAGAACTCTATGACTTGCTTTGTGGAATTGTCCTCCGTGTAGGAGAACTCCTCTTTCTACAACCTATGAGTAACAATAATGAACTGCCGGGGACCCATATTGGCGTTGTACGAGAAAAAGTGCATAACTAGTGGCTCTCCACAGGCCCATGAGAGTGACTCATTCTATTTTTTCGTACTTGTAAAGGATCAGCACTGGGTACATTTACGGGGCTCTCCATGTCACATCACCAGCAGAAAGGCTGTGAAAAAAAGCCACCAATTATTATTGTTTCTCATTTTGTTTCCATTGCTTTATGGTAACTTCTTTAATCGGGACCAAGTCTCTGGATGTTAGGTATTTACTTATCTTCTCATTGTACTAGAAATGACTCTGCAACCACAGATAAAGGAGTTGCGAATAGCAGGTGAAGCGACCTTTTTCTCGGGTTTAGCAAAAGTTCAAAGACCTAAAAGTTTCTGCCAATATTGCTGGAATAAGATCTACATTCTTCTAGGCTAGTAGGACTTTAAGGAATATCACTAACCCATAGATGGCTAAGGCAAGCAAATCGAAAACCCTTCCATGCTTTACGTCATTCATGATCTGAGCATAGATGGACTCCCACGTGAAGCAAGGGCTTTTGTTTTTTTAGCAAGATGGGCATCCACCTCTTTCATGTCTAGACCAACAAGCTTGGCAAATTTCTTTCGATATCCAAAATTCTTCTCTTTCCAGTATATCTTGTCAGGCTTCTCCAACTTTATGCATAGCAGGACTATACACTCTTCTATGGTAGGGGTCATGTCTTCCTGATTAAAGACGAAACAACAATAGGTTGGATCCCAAAACTCAACAGCTACTAAAACCATGGGCTTATCTATCTCTACTCTAAGCACTCTAAGCAGATGGGCCATGTCTCCATACCTCTTGGTGAATATGGCTTTACTTCGGCAAATCTACTATATTTTCTTTTCGTACACTATTTTTGTGTTGGCGCTGAAGCTCTAAGGACTCCTTTCTACCATCGTTGTTCGATAAAAAAGACCCCGAAATTGGATAATGCAACCCAAACACTCATGATCGTTGACTGACTAGTGTTTCAGAATACCAACAAAATGCAACGTGATGTATGCTTTATAAAATACAAATAAGTCAAGAAAAATGTCACTACATGATAATAATAATAAACATAGATACAAGAAATAATCATATAAAACATATAAATAATACAAAAAAACCTATGGCTTTTCACATGGCTCTAATAGGGTGAGCTTTATAAAAAACATACATTCATGTGGGCTTGGATCTAAAAAGGTTCCCGAACTGCCCTTATCCTCATACTAAGGTGGATAAGATGTTCGATCCTGGCCCATCCCAAGCTTGCAAATCGAACACGATTCAAGGGCATACATTTTTGTTATACCCGTACGGAGGGTTACTCACAAAAGTATAAGTACTGTGGACCCCAAAAGACTTTCACTAACCCGTGCTAAGGGTTACTCATGAAGGCATAGCTATTTTCTTCCACTTAAGTTGAATAAAGCCCAGGTAGAAGGCTTATGTTATGATACAATAACAGTTAAATGCACCAAAAATGCACAGGAATAATGCAACGAACTACTAAGGAAAATAACTCGTGATCAAGTAAATTTGTGCCCACTTAAAGATATCCCTGGCGGAGTCGTCAAGTTGTGATAACGGAGTCACCACCGGTCTCTTTTATTGTATTAGGCAGACCGAAAACCTAAAAAATAAACCAAAGATTATGAAATCCTATGGGTTCGGGGGCACGATTACGTTTGGGGAAGGATTAGCACCCCCATCACGCCCACAGAACGGCGCTTACTTGATCACTAATATTTTCCTTCGTAATCCGGATGAATGCGTGCAGAGATTAATGTAAAAATCTGCAAAGTTCTAAAAGTAACTTGAATTCGCTCACAGCTGAGGAAACCCCAGTCAATTTTAGACGCAAAGGAATTAAGGCATTAATCCTTAAAATCCGAAAATATAGTCTCGCATAAGAGTTTCGAATGTTCCCCAACTACTAGGGGAAGACCGAATTAACCCTATTTGAGAAAACATTTCGTTTTTCATGATGCAATAAAAATCCTTTTTTTTCAATGGCATTTTATGTTCTTTTTTAATTTTTATGGGCGATTAAATGTTAAAAAGGTTAATTATTACTCTTAGGAAACATGTATTTAACGGAAGTAATCCTAAAGGCTTTAATTAATCACTTACAACTAAGGAAATTATTTATTCACTTTTCTAGTAATTACCTAAGAGAGTTTTATTTACAATTAAATGGAAAGGATTATTTAAAAAGAATTACCAAGTTAGTTTTATTCACCATTATTTACAATTGAGGGAAATAGATTATTTACCCTTTTTAAAAAAATACCTGAGGATTTTATTTAGTTATTTGCAATTAAGGGAATGTATTCTCTCTAACTATCTTACCAAGTTAATTATTAACAAGCAAATTATTTTAGGAATCTAAGCTCTAGGTATTTATAATTTAATTTTATTGTTGGTGAACTAATTTTACAAAAATATTAAAGTTATTTATTAGGAAAACTAGCCTAAAAGGGTTTATTCTAAAATATTTTATAATCTTTTATTACAAGGAAAAAATACGACATTAATTATTAAGAAATCTATTTACCCTAACATTTTAACATGTCAAATTGCATAAAAAGGGGTAAATTAAATAACAAAGTAAATATGAACAAAGCAAACAAAAGGTAAAAGTGCATAAAACAGGAATTAAATTAAAAAATAAATAAATAAATAAAGAGGGACAATAGTGAAGAAAGTGCAAACAGTGGGACCAAAGCGTGAGTTTGTCAAGGTAGAGTACGGGTCGAACCACAAATCATTCTACATCATCGCTGATGCCATCGAGCTTGGAAGTCGATCACTGCTTACCGGCAGTATGCCACCGCTGTTGCCCTTGCTCCGATGGTGGTGATGGTTCCCTTCCTCGGTGATGATGGAGCCTCCTTATTCAAAACCAAGTAACAAAGAAAAAAAATAAAAATAAAATATAAAGAAGCAACGTTTCGGTAAAATACCTCCAAAAATCACTATGACTTGTATTGCTCTTGAATTTAGTGTTTTTACATGTGTTCTGTTGTGTGGTGTCTGATTGGCCTTTTATAGCCAATTATAAGGGTATAAATAGGAGAATAAATTCAAGGATTCTTTCTCGAATTACAAAAAAATAAAAACCCTAGTATCTACGTGATTCTCTTGCCCGATACTGCTTGATACGATTTGGTTCTTCATTCTTTTTTAAATTGATTTGACATTTAATCCCCTTTTCTTTGCTTGGAAGGCATGACCGACCAAGGGAAATGATGCATGCGGCGACAGCTATGGTGGTCGGCGGCGGCGGCTTTGATGGTTGGCCGGATGAATGATCGAGCACTTGATCACCACGCGCTGGTGGTGATTCGAATATGAAGAGTGCATCACAAGAAGAAAAACTAGGATGTCTTTGCGTATAAGGCCTAATTGGGCCTACTGTACATGGACTCTTTTGAGTTTTATATTTTATATTTTTGTGAGCTTTTATAACGTATATACGTGGGAGGATAAAGTAGGTGACTACAGTTGGGCATTGATTATTTGATTTGCACATAACAGTTCTGAAAATATAAGTTCATTTGGATGTCGAGAAAAAATTTCTGAGAAAATAAGTTTAATCTCGGGTCGAGAGTGAGTGTATGTTAAATTTCGAGTCAGGACCGGGACGAGTGAAACATTAAAAATAGTTGAGTCGGACTGAATTCTCCTTTCTCGTGTCAGGAGCGGCAGAGCAAAAATTCGACACGTCGCATTGTCATCCATAGATTTTATCATTCAATTTTTTCAATTTTTTTTGACATTTGACCTTTAATTGTCTAATATCGTTTACGTTTTTAGAGTAAATTTAGGCAGGAAGCCCTTAAAACTTTTCTCTCGAAGTTAAATTTTTACACTTCTTTTGATTCACCGACGACATACTATTCTCTACCAAATTCAAATGGTGAGAATGTCAAGAAGGGGATAAAAGAAATAGATCTTAATTTTCAAAGTTGATCAGACTGTATAGATTGCAAATTAAACTAAGATTATGTTAAAGTTTTAATTTAAATTTTGTCAATTTCAAAATAATTTCGAGAAAAACTGAACTAAAAATGAGAAAAAAAAGGGGAAAGAGAAAAGGATATCAACCATGATGAAGAAGAATAACAAAATATTAGGTTAATTCATAAATAAAAACTGTCCAAAATACAGTGCTTTATAATTATTGTTACACAACAGACGGAATGATAAAATCAAAACAATTTTAAAGTTGATATACATCGTAAAAAAAATTATCATAAAATTATTTATAATCGGAATAATAATTAATTTGTATATAATTATAGGGTAACTATTTCATACACGGGCGGTTAAAATAAAAAAATTATAAATGTTTTGGTTTTAGGGTTTATAGATTTAATTTAAGGTTTAGAGTTAGAATTTAATATTTAGGGTTGTGGATATAATTTAGTGTTATGGGTTAAAATGTAAATTTTTAACCATGTTGCCCTAAAACCTAAACCCTAACCTCAAAATTATAAATTATAACTCTAAATTCTAACCACAAACCCTAAAACTAAGGCGTTTGTAAAAAAATTTATTTTTACCGTTAGTGTATTGAATATAAATACATTTAAAATACATTATAATGAGAGAAAAACTTCAATACACAATATGCATAAACTTTAGTTTACACAAACTTTTTAGTTTTATGGGTTAAGGGTTTAGTTTAGGGTTTAGGGGTTTGGGTTGTAGGGTTTATAATTTAAAGTTAGTCTTTAGAATTTAGGGTTTAAGGTTTGGGGTTTAATTTTTTAAGGTTTAGGTTTAATTTTGATTTATAGTGTAAATACACAGACTTGTGTAAAATTAATTTTACACATCCTGTGTATCAAAGTTTTACCCTTATAATAATATTAATTATTATTTCTAAAATAATTTTTAATTAATTTTCAATTAGCATCGGCGTATGCAAATGGTTTTTCAGTGTTTCAATGAAGTTCTTTCCATCGTACCTTGCGGTGGATGACAATCTTATGTACCGAAAATAGCAGCTTCAAAGTCATACAATTTATATCGCTCAATACTCGAACACCTTTCAAAATATCAAGTTGTGTGGACAATTGCTTCTAATTACCATGATTGAATAAGTGAGTCTTATAAAAATTTGAGTAATTATATTAAGGCTTAAAGGCCTATTTGCCCCTAAACTGTACACTTTTTCTTGAATAGGCCTCTAAAGTATTTTTCGAGACGTTGTGCTGCCTTAACTAAAATTTGTTATACCCCGTTTGGCCCCTCCGTTAGACACCGTTAAAAAAATTATTAGTCAATCAGGGAACGCCACGTGGCTAGTTTATTTTGAATTTATAATGATTATTATAATTAACCAAAAATCAGTAAATAATAAAAGAAAAAATATTAAAGTATTAAAATATTCAAAATAAATCAGGTTTATTTTGCCCCCTAAACCATACGAATGAATAGAATGTATTCTCCTTTTCACTTTTTTCTATTTAGCTCTGAAAATTCTTTAAAATCGGTTTGATTGTTGTTGAATCTCAACGAAAGCAATCAGTTTTCTTCCCCCTAAAATCGTTTCGTTTTCCCTTAAACCAATTTTGTTGTCTGTAAACCCATTCTCAGAAATTTGATGTTGAAAATCCTAAATCGATTTTGTTGATTGTAAACTCAATTTTAAAAATTTGGTGTTGCAAGCTTGTTGTGTGAACTCTTAATTGTTTGCTATAAACCCTAAATCGATTAGGTGGGAAAAGCTTAAAGGTAAGTTTGGACTGATATATATGTTATATTTTGGATAAAAGAAGGCATTTTTTATATTATGGATTAATTTATTTCTTTATATTTGAATGTGACAGAAAGGTTAAAGTTGTCAAAAAAGAGTTGTTTAGGAGTTGAAGATAAAGCCATAAAAGGTACTTTTTATTCGTGTTCTTGACAAATAGAGACAAAGCAAAAATCTAAAAAGCAATTTATAATGTTTTTAAATGTTTTTGGATATTAGTAAAATATTATTTACAATAGACACATGTGTGAATCATATTGTATAATGTTCCAACTAAATGGGGAAATTTTTTTAGTTTAACTAACAAAATATAAATCTGTTTGTTTGATAATTGTTTAGGAAATATGGCTTGGATAGAGCACATAGTAGTACTTCATTTTTGGGACAATTTTACTAAGAAACCTAAGTTTGATTTTGTTAGGGGTAAAAAAATTATATAAAAAAATTGATCTTAACTTTGTATGCTATCCTACTCTTATTGCATTTATTGAGGAAACAGGATTTCCAAGTAACAAAGTATCTTATTTAACTTACTTAAAATCAGGTTTAAGCTTAGATGAAAGTTTGAGGATCTTAAATTTTGATAATGAAAGCTATTTAGGTTTGATTAAGCATTTGAGTAGTAAAGGGAGATAAACATATATGTTGGGTATGGTTTAGAGGTGGACACTATAAATATTAATGCCGAGGATATTAAAGTTGACAGGTCTACTGTTGAGGACAACGATGGTAGTGTTGAAGAGGTTGGTATTAATGATGGTGAGTTTAATGTTGAAGAGGTTGATGTTGATGTTGGGGGAGAAGTGCAGGGATATGTAATAATAGTGGGTCAACTAGTGTTGATTGGCCAAATATTGCTCATGGGCCAACTGTTGCTCCTAAACCAACTGGTGTTGCTGAGTTAATTGGGTTAGAGGCAGATAATCTAAAGACTAGTCAAGAGAATATTAATGAAGAATCTGTCGATGAAAATAGAGTAGATTAAGAACAATAAACTGATGATGACAGTGACTCATCATAAAATGCTAAAATACAATCTGAATTAAAAGATTTAAAGAGAGAAGTATGGGTGATGGATGATGAAGATGAAGAGCTAACAATTATTGAGAAAGCAAGAAGACTAAAAAAATAGCTGCTGAAATTGTGGGAGATAAAGATTTCAGACAAAATTAGAATAGTGATAAGTTCTATAGTACTGAAGAAAGACAATAAGACAATAGAGATGGCACTAATTATCTAGCATCAGATGATGTTGGCAGATATCAAACAGATTTTGATGGTGAAGTTGTCTGAAAAAAAAAAGAAATTTTTTAATGAGAGTTCTGAGCCTAGATTTAAATTGGGTATGATATTTAAAAGTAACAAACAATTTAAGAAAGCCCTAAAATCTTTTGATGTAATTAACAAATTCGACTATTAATATACTAAGAATGAAAATGATATAATTAGAGCAAAATATACGGTTGTGGGGTGTCTTTTTATGATTTATCTTGGTAAGAAAAAATCTGATGGTGTTTATAAGATTAACACATTAGTGAGCAAACATTAGTGAGCAAACATTCATGCTCTGTCACGTTTAAAAATAAAAGAGCAGATTATAAAATTGTTAGAAAACATTTTGTTAGTAAACTCAGAATCATGCCTAAGCTAAAATTGAAAGGCATGATGGCACTTGATAAGAAGAAGCTCAAAGTTGAACTTACCAAGAATGTTTGCAGTAGAGCAAGAAAGTGGCCAGTAAATTAGATTAAGGGGTTTAAAGTAGGAGTTTACTCGTTTATATGATTATGTGTTTACATGAAGAGAAGCATATCCCACAGGAACATTTGACCTTGTGGTTGAGAGACCAACCTCCACTGATAAAATTATTTTCAGAAGACTTTATGTTTAATTTAGTGGTTTAAAGGAAGGGTTTATTAGATACGGTAGGTCAGACTTATGTCTTGATGGTTGTTATCTAAAAGGTCCATTGAAGGGTAAAATATTGGCTGATATTGGTAGAGATGAGAATGAATAGATATTTCCTATAGCATGGGTAATTGTAGAGATAAAGAACAAGGAGACTTGGGGTTGATTTTTGAGAAATGTCCAAATTGATCTGTAATTAGGAAATGGTGATAAAGACACAATTATAAGTGACAAGCAAAAGGTATGTGTGTTTCAGTTTTATCATTCTTTTAATTTATTTAATTTTTCATCTATTTACACCATTAAATGTATAAAATTTTATATTCCAGGGACTATTGAAAGAGATACTATTGGTATTATCCTATGTTGAGCATAGATTTTGTGCAAGACATATGTATGCAAATTGAATAAGGATAACAAAGGTTTGAACATGCAACAATTGTTCTGGGCAAGCTGTAAGGCAACAAATGAGGCAGCATTTTGAAAGCATACATCAAGAATTCATGTTTTGAAGGAAGCTGCACATGCAAATTTGATGGAAAAAGATTCAAAATATTGATCAAAGACTTTTTTTGCAACACACTCTAAATGTGACTCTGTGAAGAAAAAATTTAGTGAGGCATTCAATTCAGCAATACTTCCAGTAAGGTATAAATTAGTAATTTCATTATTTGAGGACATAAGGCACTATGTCATGAATAGAAATTTTGTACATAAATTTAAGTCTCAGAGTTTAAAGTCAGTATGTTGTCCTAAAACTGTAACACTTGTTAAACAAAATAAATCTAATAGTTTTTCTTGTCATGTAAACTGAAATGGCCAACATGGCTATGAGGTATTATGTAATGGGGAAACTTTTGTTGTGGATGTTAAGGGCTGAAATTGCACCTGTAGGTATTGGAATCTGATAGGTATTCCATGCACAAATGTGATATGTGTTATCTTATATAATAATGAGTCAATTGAAACATATATGGCTGAGGCATACAAAAAAGAAACATACATTTTATTGTATAACTATGCTCTGCCAATACATTCTAGTGAGAACTACTAGAAGACACAAAAATGAAACCTACTGAACCACCTTTGAAAAGAAATTTTTTTGAAAGACCTAAACAAAAAGTGAAAAAAGAGGAAAGAGAAAGACCCAAAGAAAGCAAGCTCTCTAAGCATGGAAGTAAGATGAGTTGTAGATGTTGTGGAGAATTTAGGCACAATATTAGAACATGTCCAAAAAAGAAAGATGTAAGTTTAGTACATATTTAGTTTTTTGTTTATATTTTATGCTAATATTTGTTTTAATTAATATTTTTTTATATTTTTAAACAACTCAAATTGATTCACCAATGGAGCTTGTAACACCTCCAAACCGAACAGGTAGCCCGATCTGATTAGAGGTGTCACATTAGAGTCACAAGAGCGACCCACAATAAAAGCCTGAATAAAATTATTTTCTTTCTAATACATTTAAAACCGTAAATAAAAAATCTTTGTCAGAACATCATTACAAAAAATCATAAACAAAAATCTAAAAGTATATTACAGACTCTGACATAAAATAAGACACGACATACATGCCCACTAATTATACCAGTACAATACTCTACAAGCAACGTCGAGGGAACTTCTGACACTAATTTCGGTCATTGTATCATGATAAACCTCTTTTAACCTATGATGGTAAAAATAACGTGAGCTTGGAAAACCTCAGTAATACAGAACTACCAAATGATGTTGTAAGCACATGTAGGTATAAGGCAAAGCATGAAATTGAAATATTGATCATGACATCATGGTTAATCAGTACTTGAACTTCTGAGTATCAGTCTGGCATTATACACTCTAGAGGAATCAAAAAAGAGATATATTTTACTGGAATTGAGCTAGATGGTTAATGTGTATCATCAATTGCAGATCGAGAAAATAGATAAAAGATTTCAAACATCGGTAGAATTTCGGTAGAGGCAAAAGAGGAGACAAGAAAAATTAGTATCTGGCTAACTACCTTCCAACCAAACTCCAAAATGCAGTTCTACTGCATCTATACATGCGTTAACTCAGGCCTAATGGACGTAGGTGCTGACCGAAGGGGTTACCTTAGGTCCCAGGCGAAATCGCCCTAGCCGAAGCATAAGAACCGAACAGATGGCGTAAGAGCCTAACAGGAGGTCTGTGCGCACAGATGCCCATCAAAAACTTCTCATGTTTTCCTAGAAGTACCCCAATAAAATAGTCTTGAGCGATATCCGTTATATCAGTAATTAGTGGCAATATGTCAAGAATCGTGATACATGATGATGTTTAATCAGTAGAATCTGAGTATCAAGACCTATGAATCAAGTATACTTGTATCAGAAATCAAGAACCAGATGTTATAACACCCCGATTTTAGGGCTTAGCGGTTTATTAGACGGTCCGGTGGACTAGAGTAGATATTCGAGTCAGTTTTGGGATCGTATATTTTTGGTATTGGAAAAATTATGGGAAAATGCTTAAAAATCATTATTAATTATGTATTTAATAATGGTGGAATCAATTTTCAAAAATGGGTTTTGGAAGATGGACATTTTGGTTAGTGACCAAAATGAGAGTTTTGAAAATTGTGATTTTCTAGTGACTAAAATGAAAAGGGTCAAATACTTAGAATATTTAAAGAGCTATTTTACCAATTGGTTTCTGATGATTTCTCCCTTGATTTGACTTATTTTAACATGTGGTTTAATTAATAATTAAAGAGGATTTTGTTAAAAAGTTAGTTATCTTTTCCAAAACAAAAACCACGTCATTTTCTCTCAACTTCTTCTCTCCACAGCCAAATACTCAGTTTTTCATCAAAATTTCCAGAGGTGAGGTTTTTCTAACTTGATTTTATTGTTTCAAATTGTTTTATAGAGATTTTTTATGCAAAATCTTACAATAATCTTGTGTTTTCTTAGCTTTCACAAATCAATTGAGGGAGAAACTTCAAAATAGGGGTAAGGTCAGAGGTGTAAGGTTCTTTATTGAAATTCCCAAGCATTTGATCATTGTTTTTGTGTTTCTAATCTGATTTTGATGATTTTCCAATGTTTAATTGAGTTATTTGGGGAAAATGAGTTGATTCGCGAATTGGATCTGATTTACAGTAAGTAAGGTTGATTTGATTCATATTTTGGATGTTTGATAATGTTGATAAGTGATTTTTATCAATTGAATCCCGAAACTTAAGAATCTCTATTTGTTTAGGTTGTTAGTTTTGAGGTTTTGTGGTGTTTATATGGTTGTAAGGTTGCTGAAGGTGGTAGGTTGATTTGAATATGTTTTTTGATGTGTTATGGCGTTAAAAGTGATGTTAGTTTGATAGATGTTGGCTGGGTTCTGAATCGAAGTGTTTTGGTTATGTTTTCGGTTGTTGTGGAGGTTTTGTGAGAATCCGAGAAGGATTGTAGTTGCTGTGTTTGGAATGCATTAATCCTCTGTTGTTTTGTGGTAAAAATAGGGGAGGTTGATCCAGAAGTGTTTGGATAAGCGTTGGAGGCTTTGGATTCTTGATTTCTCGGTGGTGAACCGA
Organism: Hibiscus mutabilis; assembly: GCA_019671005.1. Taxonomy (NCBI): domain Eukaryota; kingdom Viridiplantae; phylum Streptophyta; class Magnoliopsida; order Malvales; family Malvaceae; genus Hibiscus; species Hibiscus mutabilis. Next base: position 5,000,468 of record CM033733.1, on the reverse strand, counting down.
GGTTTCACGTATCGGTGGGTGAGAACGTGGATTCCAGCTTTGGAATGTTTTAAAGGTGGTTTATGGGAGTTTAAACTTGGTTTGATACACTGGTTTAAACTCGAAAGTAAGTAAAAGTGGATTTTCTCTCTCGGCCATGCTATTGTTAAATGGTTTTATGCCTTGTTTTGATTTACATGTTACCTACTGTTTAAGCATGATTTAAAGTATTCGATTTACTATTGTTGAGCATGAAATGCTGAAGGATGCAGATGGTAAGTGATCCTTGTAAGTATATGGTTTATACTTGTGTTTTAAAGCATGGTTGTTGCTTTGGAAAAAGGATTGGTTAATGCTTGTTAAAAATAGTAAGGTAAATGTTATTTGGTTAATTACATTGGCAAGTGATGTGGTTTTAAAATTGTTATCAGATATAGTTGGTAGGCCATAGGATTGAGTGCACTGTAAATAAGTCACCTTGGATGTTGAGGGGTTTATACAACTTACCGAATACTCCATCCAAGTACCCTAACGGTAGAGGGGTTAAACAGTACTGAATACTCTCGTTAGTGGATTAAGCGTCTAACCGATGATTGAGGCGGATGTCCCCGTGGGTTGTTATGGTACCCGGTTGTTATTGTACCCAGTTGTTAATGTACCGTGATTATGATTGTATCGAAAATTCCGGTTGAGATGGCTTGAAGTGTTGGGTTAACACTTGTTGAATCCGTGTATCCGATGAACTCTTTTGTTAGTGGACTTGTTATTAATCACTTGAAAGCCAATATAATTGTCAATGTATAATTGAAATGTTATGTAGTATAATGTGGTTTATACATGTTTTTCCTTAAGCTTTGCATTTGGTAGTAATGCATGGGAAGGCTTAAGTGGAAGGTTAGCAATGTGATTTGCTGTTGTTTAATGATACATGTAGCATATGGTTTAATATGCTGGATTTAAATGATGTAAAGTGCATGTTTAAAAAGGGGTGTGATGATGATGTTTTAAAGGATGATGTTATGTCAATGGTTTTAAATGCATTGATGGTGTTTGTTTTTTAGCACTCCTCACTAAGCCTTGTGTGCTTACGCTCTCGTTGTCCATCAATGAAGATAATTAAGGTCTTGGAAGGCAACAAGAAGCAAGGGGATCTCGGCAAAACTTGTTTCCAAAGTATGTTTGGTTTAGACTATAATGAATAAGTGCAATGGGGTACTTGTCGTGTTTTGGGAGATGTTTTGTGGAACTCCCTGTTTGAGCATGTTTCTTTAGTTGCTTTTGGGTTGTAAATGGCCTTTAAAGATTATTTTTGGTGCTGGTTTACCTTTTGATATGTTGGTTGGATGCATATTAGGAAGCATGCCTATAGATTTCCTATTGGATGCATGAATCCTTGTGGTGTTGTTAGATATGTGATGCTAGTCGGCATGAGTTATGTTTGACATATTAGTATTGTGTTTGAAGCATGTTAAAGTGGTTTGAATATGCCTTTGGGATGAAAAATCAGCCAAATGTGACATTACAGGCCCATGCGTACCGATATGCGGGGGACCGTATCAGTACAGTTAGGCAATTTCAGGCTTAAGGGATCGGTACGGGTCTTGTGCGTTTCAATACGCCTAGGCAAATTTGGCCTGGCATACCGATACGGGAATGGGCATTTTGATACGATTTTTAGCGTATGGAATTCACTTTTGTAACTCGAACCCGCGTATCGAAACACCTAAGGAACCGTATCGGTACGGTTTAAAATATTTTAAAAGTTTGGTATTTCAGTTAGACGTATCAAAATGGCTTGGTGGTGTACTGATACATTGTGTTTCAAACCGTATCGGTACGGGCTTACCCGTTTTGATAAGGATGTCATTTTTCCTGTTAATGTCAATTTGGGCAATTTTGCTTTCTTTGTATTTGTCCCTAATTCTTGCCGATGCAATTATATGTGGTAGAATGATCAGATTGAGCTAAATTTTGAGATGAAGGTTTGGAATCTGACTAATTAAAAATTGGCAACTTAAAAATGAGTTTTAATTCTGAAATTTTATGTATTTGCAATTTGGTCCCTAATTTGTAAATATGATCGATTAGATGTCAAATTGATGCCCGATTGAGTTGGGGTTGCACCTAATGTCTGCATGAATGTGTAGGGTTAATAATTGGCATCTAGATAAGATAAAAAGAAAAAATATGGACAGGGTTTGGTTATATTTCTTCAGTTTGTTATGGCAAACCTAATGTAGCCTTCTTGGTTCGGTTGGACGTCTAGGCCGGGTCAAGTGGGATATATTTGGTGGTATCAAAGACATGTTAGGTTTGTTTAGAAGGTTGTTGTACAGTTACCATGTTTGATTTACACGGTGGTTGTTGTATTGCGCTGGTTGATATGTACGGTGATTGATATATGAATGTTGGTTGATGTATACTATGTTGGGGATATTTTGGGGTACCCATTACCTTATTATTATAGTTTGAAAAGTTTTTATTTTAGAAATAGAAGTCTTGGATCCTTGCTTGAGGCTGGCCTAACTGTTTTTGTTTTGAAATGATTATCATGTCTTAGATATATTTTAGCACGATGGGACCGAGGAGAGAGTTACGATCGAGTGCGATTGCTGCTGCTGGGCAGGATGATGAAGGAGAAGTTATACCTCCTGGAGGGTTGCCACTGCCCCCACCTAATCCATCTGAAGGAGTAGAGCAAGAACCACCTGTGCCAGTTGGGCCAGGGATGGGTGATAAGGCATCACTGATACAAGCCATGACTAGAGCATTTCAGACAGCTGTTGTGGGTGTTTGTGTGTCAACACCACCGGTTGAGGGCAAGGTTTGCCGCTTGAGCATCTTTATAGTTTGGGCAGAATTGAGTTTCGAGGGTTGTCGCCTGAGGCTTTTGAGAGTTAGTTGGCTAGTACTGAGAGGATACTAGGCCAGATAGGGTGCACCGATGCTCGTAAGCTGGGATGTACTATTTTCCTACTACAGGGTGATACTTATGCATGGTGGACTACCACGATATCCGGTATGGCGACGGATGATATAACCTGAGAGTTCTTCTGTGAAGCTTTCCAAAAGAATTTTTAGGAGTTCGATATTAGGATGAGAATAAGCGAGAGTTTATGGCTTTGGTGCAGGGCATTATGTCTGTTGTAGAGTATAAGGTGCAGTTCGTGAGGTTGAGTCGGTATGCACCTGAGTTGGTTCCTGACGAGCGTATTCAATGCGATCGCTTCTAATATAGGCTTGTGCATGATGTTAAGGCATACATGCTTGCTATTGAGTACACCGACTTTGATGTGCTGGTTTCACGAGCTAAGGATGTAGAGCAGAATTTGGATTTGGCATCTAGATTGTGAGGTTCTAGCTCGGGTAAGAGATTTGTTAATTCAGGTTATAGCGGTGGTCAGGCCAAGAAACACCATGACAGGAGGTTTAGCCAGGAGCTGAGGCATGGTGGAGGTGTTATGAGACGTGAAGTCTAGGGGTAGAGTGCCCAGGTTAGAGCCCCGTTTAGCACTTGTTGGGTTTGTGGAGCCCGAGATTATTTGGGGCGAGATTACCCGCGTTTGGCCAGGGAGGGTCAGGCACCTGCGCTTGTGGTGGCTTATGCTTGTTGGACTTGTGGGTTAGGCGACCATCATAGACGTAATTGTCTATTGTTGGCTCGAGATGGGCAGGGTGCTACACCTGTTGTTGCTCTACAGCGTAGTCGTGGTCGTAGCCGCAGACCGTTTTAGCGTAGAGATGGTGGAAAGAAGACTGTAGCTCATTCTGTTGCTATCCAGCCTGAGGGAGGTAAACGGGCTAGGGTGTATGCGCACCGTGAGGGTCGCAATGACAATAATGTGATTGCAGATAGTTTTACCCTACAGTCTTTGTCGTTGTATTCTTTGGTTGATTCTAGTTCTACTTATTCATACATTTTGAGTGAGCATGTTGAGCTGCTTGATATATCTGTTGAAATTCTTAATGTGGGTGTTAGAGTGACTAGTTCTCTTGGAGAGACAGTCGTGGTTAAGATGTTGTATAGTAGGTGTCTGCTGATGGTTCAGGGACATGTGTTTGCTGTAGACTTGATGAAGTTACCATTCCATGGTTTTGATATGATTTTGGGTATGGATTGGTTGACCGAACATCGGGCTGTGGTGGATTTCGAAACCAAACATATATTTTTAAGGTTGTCGGATGATTATGAGGTGGTGGTGGTTGGCGAGAATGCCAAGTTTTTGTCTAATATTGTTTTGGTTTTGGAAGTAAGACGAATGTTGGATTCGGGATGTCAGGCTTATTTGGCCTATGTTATGAATCCTGGATCAAAGGAGTTGAGGGTGCAGGATGTTTGCACCGTATGTGAGTTTCTGAGTATTTTTTTAGAGGAATAACCAGGGTTGCCACCTGATCGTGAGGTAGAGTTTGGCTTCGAGGTCTTTGCGAGTATGGTACCGGTATCTATTGCTTCGTACCGTATGGCTCCGAAGAATTTGAAAGAGCTAAAAACGCAGTTACAGAAGTTGCTTGATTTTGGGTTCATCAGACCTAGTATCTTACCGTGGGGAGCACCAGTGTTGTTTGTTAAGAAGAAAGATGGTACATTGCGGATATGTATAAATTATCGGTAGGTGAATAAGTTGACAATAAAGAACAACTATCCCTTACCGCAGATAGATGACTTGTTTGATCAGTTTAGGGGAGCATCGGTGTTTTCTAAGATAGATTTGAGGTTAGGGTACTACCAGTTAAAGGTGAAAGAGGTAGATGTGCCCAAAATAGCCTTTCGTACGAGGTACGAGCATTACGAGTTTCTTGTAATGCCGTTTGGTTTGACCAATGCTCCAGCTACTTTCATGGACATGATGAACCGTGTGTTTCATGAGTTTTTGGATCAGTTTGTGGTTGTGTTTATCGATGATATCCTTGTGTACTCTAGTACCGAGGAGGATCATGATAGACATTTGAGAATTGTGCTTCATACACCGTTGGCTAATCAGCTTTATGCTAATTTAAGTAAATGTGAGTTCTGGTTTAAGGAGGTTTTGTTTCTCAGACATGTAGTGTCGGCCGAAGGAATCTGTGTTGATCCGTATAAGGTTGAGGCTGTGATGAGTTAGAAGGAGCCCAAGTCTGTGACGGAGGTTAGAAGTTTCCTTGGTTTGGCGGGTTACTACCAGAGGTTTGTGGAAGAGTTCTCTAGCTTGGCAGTTCTGTTAACAAAGTTGTTGCAGAAGAATATTCGGTTTGAGTGGACGGATGATAGACATCAAACTTTTGAAAGGTTGAAGGAAGCTTTGACGCGAGTTTCGATTTTGGTTCAACCAGAATCGGGAAAAGAGTTTGTTGTATATAGTGAAGCGTCGTATGTTGGACTAGGTTGTGTGTTGATGCAGGAGGGTAAGGTAGTGGCGTATGCATCTAGGCAATTGAAGGTGCATGAACATAACTACCCTACTCACGATCTTGAGCTGGCCGCAGTTGTGTTTGCCTTGAAGATTTGGAGGCATTATCTTTATTGTGAGAAATTTGTGGTTTATACGGATCATAAGAGTTTGAAATATCTGATGTCGCAAAAGGAGCTGATTCTTAGGCAACGTAGATGAGTGGAGTTGCTTAAGGATTATGATCTGACCATTGAGTATCATCCGGGAAAAGCCAAAGTTGTGGCGGATGCCTTGAGTAAGAAAGCGGCTGTAGAGTTGAGAGCCATGTTTGCTCGATTGAGTGTGATGAATGACGGAGGTTTGTTGGCTGAGTTGCAAGTGAAGCCATCCTTGTCGCAGATGATTAAGAAGAAGCAACCGTATGATGGGAGTTTGGTATCTCACGTGGAAGATATTAGCGATGAGAATCCTACAGAATTTCATTTCAACGATGATGGGGTGTTGTGTTTCAATGGTCGAATAATGGAGCCTGAGGACAAAGAGTTGAGGCATACTATTTTGACTGAGGCACACGCTAGTCCTTTTACTATGCATCTCGGTAGTACTATGATATATCGAGGGTTGAATGAGAAGTATTGTTGGGTTGGACTGAAAAGGGATGTGGATGATTTCGTTGCACGGTGTATGGTTTGTCAGTGGATAAAGGCTGAGCATTAGTTTCCTTTCGGGTTGTTGCAACCGTTGAGGATACCATAATGGAAATGGAAAAGAATCACCATGGATTTCGTGTCTGGGCTGCCTTTTACGCCGACCAAAAAGGATTCTATTTGAGTGATTGTGGATCGTTTTACAAAGTGTGCGCTTTTTGTGCTTATGCATACTACATATACCTTCGACAGGTTGTCTGAATTGGACATCTCTGAGATAGTGCGTTTGCACGGGGTGCCCAAATTTATAGTTTCGGATAGGGATCCACGGTTCACCGCAAGGTTTTGGGTGAGTTTGCATCGTGCTTTGGGAACCCGGTTGAGTTTCAGTACCTCATACCATCCTCAAACGCATGTCCAGTCGGAGCGTTTAATTCAGGTTCTCGAGGATATGCTAAGGTGTTGCGTTATTGAGTATCAGGGAACGTGGGAGAAGCAATTGTCGTTGGTGGAGTTTGCTTACAATAACAGTTATCAAGCTAGCATACAAATTCAAGTTGGTTTCGGGATCGTATATTTTTGGTGTTGGAAAAATTATGGAAAATGCTTAAAAATCATTATTAATTATGTATTTAATAATGGTGGAATCAATTTTGAAAAATGGGTTTTGGAAGATGGACATTTTGGTTAGTGACCAAAATGAGAGTTTTGAAAATTGTGATTTTCTAGTGACTAAAATGAAAAGGGTCAAATACTTAGAATCTTTAAGGAGATATTTTACCAATTGGTTTCTGATGATTTTTCCCTTGATTTGACTTATTTTAACATGTGGTTTAATTAATAATTAAAGAAGATTTTGTTAAAAAGTTAGTTATCTTTTCCAAAACAAAAACCACGTCATTTTCTCTCAACTTCTTCTCTCCACAGCCAAATACTCAGTTTTTCATCAAAATTTCCAGAGGTGATGTGGTTTCTAACTTGATTTTATTGTTTCAAATTGTTTTATAGAGATTGTTTATGCAAAATCTTACAATAATCTTGTGTTTTCTTAGCTTTTCACAAATCAATTGAGGGAGAAACTTCACAATAGGGGTAAGGTCCGAGATCTCCTCTATTGTATGGTTCTTTATTGAAATTCCCAAGCATTTGATCCTTGTTTTTGTGTTTCTAATCTGATTTTGATGATTTTTTAATGTTTAATTGAGTTATTTGGGGAAAATGAGTTGATTCACGAATTGGATCTGATTTACAATAAGTAAGGTTGCTTTGATTCATATTTTGGATGTTTGATAATGTTGATAAGCGCTTTTTATTAATGGAATCCCGAAACTTAAGAATCTCTATTTGTTTAGGTTGTTAGTTTTGAGGTTTTGTGGTGTTTATATGGTTGTAAGGTTGCTGGAGGTGGTAGGTTGGTTTGAATATGTTTTTAGATGTGTTTTGGTGTTAAAAGTGATGTTAGTTTGATAGATGTTGGCTGGGTTGTGAATCGAAGTGTTTTGGTTATGTTTTTGGTTGTTGTGGAGGGTTAATTGTGGAGGTTTTGTGAGAATCCGAGAATGATTGTAGTTGATGTGTTTGGAATGCATTATGATGCTTTAATCCTCTGTTGTTTTGTGGTAAAAACAGGGGAGGTTGATTCAGAAGTGTTTAGAGAAGCGTTGGAGGCTTCGGATTCTTGATTTCGCGTCGGCGAACCAAGGTTTCGCGTATCGGTGAGCGAGAACATGGATTCTAGCTGTGGAATTTTTTAAATGTGGTTTATGGGAGTTTAAACTTAGCTTGATATGCTGGTTTAAACTCGAAAGTAAGTAAAAGTGGATTTTCTCTCTCGGCCGTGCTAGTGTTAAATGGTTTTATGCACTTGTTTTGATTTACATGTTGCCTATTGTTTAAGCATGATTTAAAGTATTCGATATACTATTTTTAAGCATGAAATACTGAAAGATGCACATAGGATTGAGTGCATTGTAAATAAGTCGCATTGGATGTTAAGGGGTTTATACGGCGTACCGAATACTCCATCTAAGTACCCTAACGGTAGATGGGTTAAACAGTACTGAATACTCCCATTAGTGGATTCAGCGTCTAACCAATTTTTGGGGTGGATGTCCCCGTGGGTTGTTATAGTACCCGATTGTTAATGTACCACGATTGTGATTGTATCGCTATTTCAGTTGAGATGGCTTGAAGTGTTGGGTTAACACTTGTTGAATTCGTGTATCCGATGAACTCTTTTGTTAATGGACATGCTATTGATCACTTGAAAGCCAATATAATTGTTAATGTATCATTGAAATGTTATGTTGTATAATGTGGTTTATACATGTTTCTCCTTAAGCTTTGCATTTGGAAGTAATGCATGTGAAGGCTTAAGTGGAGGGTTAGCAATGTGATCTGTTATTTCTTTAATGATCCATATAGCATATGGTTTAATATGATGGATTTAAATGATGTAAAGTGCATGTTTAAAAAGGGGCATGATGATGATGTTTTAAAGGATGATGTTATGTAAATGGTTTTAAATGCATTGATGGTGTTTGTTTTTTAGCACTCCTCACTAAGCCTTGTGTGCTTACGCTCTCGTTGTCCATCAATGCAGATAATTGAGGTCTTGGAAGGCAGCAAGAAGCAAGGGGATCTCGGCAAGACTTGTTTCCATAGTATGTTTGGTTTAGACTATAATGAATAAGTGCAATGGGGTACTTGTCGTGTTTTGGGAGATGTTTTGTGGAACTCTCTGTTTGAGCATGTTTCTTTAGTTGCTCTTGGGTTGTAAGTGGCCTTTAAAGATTATTTTTGGTGCTGGTTTACCTTTTGATATGTTGGTTGGATGCATATTAGGAAGCATGCCTATAGATTTCCTATTTGACGCATGAATCCTTGTGGTGTTGTTAGATATGTGATACTAGTTTGCATGAGATATGTTTGACATATTAGTATTGTGTTTGAAGCATGTTAGAGTGGTTTGAGTATGCCTTTGGGATGAAAAATCAGCCAAATGTAACATTACAGGCCCAGGCGTTACGATATGCGGGGGACCGTATCGGTACGGTTAGGCAATTTTAGGCTTGAAGAATCGGTGCGGGTCTTGTATGCTTCGATACACCTAGGCAAATTTTGCTTGGCGTACCGATACGGGGATGGGCGTTTCGATACGAGTTTTAGCCTCTGAAATTCACTTTTGTAACTCGAACCTGCGTATCGAAACACCTAAAGAACCGTATCGGTACGGTTTAAAATATTTCAAAAGTTTGGTATTTCAGTTAGGCGTATCGAAACGGCTTGGTGGTGTATCAAAACGGTGTGTTTCAAATCGTATCGGTACGGGCCTACCCGTTTCGATATGGATGGCCATTTTTCCTGTTAATGTCATTTCGGGCAGTTATGCATTCTTTACATTTTAGTCCCTATTTCTTGTTGATGCAATTATATGTGGTAGAATAATCAGACTGAGCTAAATTTAGAGATGAAGGTTTGGAATCTGACTAATTAAAAATTGGTAACTTAAAAATGAGTTTTAATTCTGAAATTTTCTGTATTTGCGATTTGGTCCCTAATTTGAAAATATGATCGATTGGATGTCAAATTGATGCTCGATTGAGTTGGGGTTGCACCTAATGCCTCATGAACATGTAGGGTTAATAATTGGCATCTAGATAAGATAAAAAGAAAAAATGGACTGGGTTTGGTTGTATCTCTTTGGTTTGCTACGGTAAACCTAACGTAGCCTTCTTGGTTCGGTTGGGCGTCTAGGCCGGGTCAAGGGGGTTACATTTGGTAGTATCAGAGATAGATTAGGTTTGTTTAGGAGGTTGTTGTGTTGTTACCATGTTTGATTTGCACGGTGATTGTTGTATGTACGCTAGTTGATATGTACGGTGATTGATATATGAATGTTGGTTGTTGTATGCTATATTGGGGATGTTTTCGGGGTACCCATTGCCTTATTATTATAGTCTGGAAAGTTTTGATTTTTGAAATGGAAGTCGTGGATCCTTGCTTGAGGCTGGCATGCCTGTTTTTGTTTTAAAATGATTATCATGCACGATGAAACCGATGAGAGAGTTGCGATCGAGTGTGATTGTTGCTGCCGTTAGGCAGGAAGATGAAGGAGAAGTTGTACCTCCTAGAGGGTTGCCATCGCCCTACCTAATCCACTTGAGAGAGTAGAGCAAGTACCACATGTGCCAGCTGGGCCAGGGATGGGTGATATGGCACCGTTGATACAGGCAATGACTAGAGCGTTTCAGGCAGTAGTTACGGGTGTTTGGCTGATGAGAAATGTAGATACGGATCATAAGAGTTTGAAATATCTGATGTCGCAGAAGAAGCTGAATCTTAGGCAATGTAGATGGGTAGAGGTTCTTAAGGATTATGATTTGACCATTGAGTATCATCCGGAGGAAAGCCAATGTTGTAGCGGATGCCTTGAGTAGGAAAGTGGATGTGGAGTTGAGAGTCGTGTTTGCTCGATCGAGTGTACCGAATGACGAAGGTTTGTTGGCTGAGTTACAAGTGAAGTCGTCCTTGTCGCAGATGATTAATGAGAAGCAACCATATGATGGGAGTTTGGTATCTCATGTGTAAGATATCAGGGATGAGAATCCTACGAAATTTTATTTCAACGATGATGGGGTGTTGTCTTTCAAAGGTCGAATAGTGGTGCCTTAGGACGAAGAGCTGAGGCATATTATTTTGATTAAGGCACGCGCTAGTCCTTTTGCTATGCATCCTGGTAGTACTAAGATGTATCGAGGGTTGAAGGAGGAGTATTATTGGGTTAGACTGAAAAGGGATGTGGCTAATTTTGTTGTACGGTGTATGGTTTATCAACGGGTAAAGGCTGAACATCAGTTTCCTTCCGGGTTGTTGCAACTGTTAAGGATACCGAAATGGAAATGAGAAAGAATAACCATGGATTTCATGTCTGGGCTGTCTTTGACGCCGACCAAAAAGGATTCCATTTGGGTGATTGTGGATCGTTTTACGAAGTGTGCACATTTTGTGCCAATGCATACTACGTATACCTTGGACAGGTTGGCTGAATTGTACATTTCTGAGATAGTGCATTTGCACAGGGTGCCCAAATCTGCGGTTCACCGCAAGGTTTTGGGTGAGTTTACATCGTGATTTGAGAACCCGATTGAGTTTCAGTACCTCGTACCATCCTCAGTTGGATGGCCAGTCGGAGCGCGTGATTCAGGTTCTCAAGGATATGCTAAGGTGTTTTGTTATTGAGTATCAGGGAACGTGAGAGAAGCAATTGTCATTGGTGGAGTTTGCTTGCAACAACAGTTATCATGCTAGCATACAGATGGCACCTTATGAGGCGTTGTATGGCAGGAAGTGTCGTACACCCGTGTGTTGGGCAGAAGCGGGGGAAAAGTTTGTGTATATGCCCAATGTTTTGAAAGGCACGACCGAAAAGGTAAAGTTGATATGTGAGCGCTTAAAAGCGGCTGCAGGTCGCCAGAAATCCTATGCGGATTTGAAGCGTAGGGATATAGAGTACGTTGTGGGTGATAAAGTGTTTTTGAAAGTGTCGTCTTGGAAAAAGGTGTTGCGTTTTGGGCGGAAATGGAATCTTAGCCCGAGGTTTATCGGACCATACAAGGTTGTTGAGCGTGTGGGTCCTGTTGCGTACCGTTTGAGGTTACCTCCGGAGTTGGGAAAGATTCATGATGTGTTCCGCGTTTTGGTGTTTCAGAGGTATAGGCCAGATCCATTGCATGTCATACCGGTGGAAGAGATTGAGTTGAGATCAGACCTATCTTATGACGAAGAACCAGTAGAGATTCTTGATACCAGCAGTAAGGTGCTACGTGACAAAACGGTCGAGCTGGTTAAAGTGTTGTGGAAGCACCACGGTGTTGAGGAAGCCACGTGAGAACACAGGTCGGACATAGTGAAACAGTTTCCGCACCTGTTTCCTCCAGGTAAATTTTGAGGACAAAATTTCTTTAGTGGGGGGAGAGTTGTAACGCCCCGGTTTTAGGGCTTAGCAGTTTGGAGGTTTATTAGACGGTCCGGTGGACCGGAGTAGAGATTCGAGTCAGTTTCGGGATCGTATATTTTTGTTGTTGGAAAAATTATGGAAAATGCTTAAAAATCATTATTAATTATGTATTTAATAATGGTGGAATCAATTTTTAAAAATGGGTTTTGGAAGATGGACATTTTGGTTAGTGACCAAAATGAGAGTTTTGAAAACTATGATTTTCTAGTGACTAAAATGAAAAAGGTCAAATACTTAGAATCTTTAAGGAGCTATTTTACCAATTGGTTTCTGATGATTTCTCTCTTGATTTGACTTATTTTAACATGTGGTTTAATTAATAGTTAAAGATGATTTTCTTAAAAAGTTAGTTTTCTTTTCCAAAACAAAAATCACGTCATTTTCTCTCAACTTCTTCTCTCCATCCTCTCATCAGCCAAACACTAAGTTTTTCAACAAAATTTCCAGAGGTGAGGTGGTTTCTAACTTGATTTTATTTTTCAAATTGTTTTATAGAGATTGTTTATGCAAAATCTTACAATAATCTTTGTTTTCTTAGCTTTTCACAAATCAATTGAGGGAGAAACTTCACTATATGGTAGGGTCGGAGATCTCCTCTATTGTATGGTTCTTTATTGAAATTCCCAAGCATTTGATCCCTATTTTTGTGCTTCTAATCTAATTTTGATGATTTTCTAATGTTTAATTGAGTTATTTGGGGAAAATGAGTTGATTCGCGAATTGGATCTGATTTACAGTAAGTAAGGTTGCTTTGATTCATATTTTGGATGTTTGATAATGTTGATAAGTGATTTTTATCAATGGAATCCCGAAACTTAAGAATCTCTATTTGTTTATGTTGTTAGTTTTGAGGTTTTGTGGTGTTTATATGATTGTAAGGTTGCTGGAGGTGGTAGGTTGTTTTGAATCTATTTTTAGATGTGTTTTGGTGTTAAAAGTGATGTTAGTTTGATAGATGTTGGCTGGGTTTTGAATCGAAGTGTTTTGGTTATGTTTTCAGTTGTTTTGAAGGGTTAATTGTGGAGGTTTTGTGAGAATCTGAGAAGGATTGTGGTTGTTGTGTTTCGAATGCATTATGATGCATTAATCCTCTGTTGTTTTGTGGTAAAAACAAGGGCGGTTGATCCAAAAGTGTTTGGAGAAGCGTTGGAGGCTTCGAATTCTTAATTTCGCATCGGCAAACCGAGGTTTCGCGTATCAGTGAGTGAGAACATGGATTCCAGCTTTGGAAATTTTTAAAGGTGGTTTATGGGAGTTTAAACTTAGCTTGATACGCTATTTTAAACTCGAAAGTAAGTAAAAGTGGATTTTCTCTCTCGGTCGTGCTAGTGTTAAATGGTTTTAAGCATGATTTAAAGTATTCAATATATTATTTTTTAGCATGAAATACTGAAAGATGCACATGGTAAGTGATCCTTGTAAGTATATGGTTTATACTTGTGTTTTAAAGCATGGTTGTTGCTTTGGAAAAATGATTGGTTAATGCTTGTTAAAAATAGTGCGGTAAATGTTATTTGGTTAATTACATTGGCAAGTAATGTGGTTTTAAAATTGTTATCGGATATATTTGGTCGGCCATAGGATTGAGCGCACTATAAATAAGTCGTCTTGGATGTTGAGGGGTTTATACGGCGTACCAAATACTCCCGTTAGTGGATTAAGCGTCTAATCGATGATTAGGGTGGATGTCCCTGTGGGTTGTTATAGTACTCGGTTGTTAATGTATTGCGATTGTGATTGTATTGCTATTCCGGTTGAGATGGCTTGAAGTATTGGGTTAACACTTGTTCAATTCGTGTATCCGATGAACTCTTTTGTTAATGGACTTGCTATTGATCACTTGAAAGCCAATATAATTGTTAATGTATCATTGAGATGTTATGTTGTATAATGTGGTTTATACATGTTTCTCCTTAAGCGTTGCATTTGGTAGTAATGCATGGGAAAGCTTAAGTGGGGGGTTAGCAATGTAATTTGTTGTTGTTTAATGATACATGTAGCATATGGTTTAATATGCTGGATTTAAATGATGTAAAGTACATGTTTAGAAAGGTGCATGATGAAGATGTTTTAAAGGATGATGTTATGTAAATGGTTTTAAATGCATTGATGGTGTTTGTTTTTGAGCACTCCTCACTAAGCCTTGTGTGCTTACGCTCTCGTTTTCCATCAATGTAGATAATTGAGGTCTTGGAAGGCAGCAAGAAGCAAGGGGATCTCGGCAAGACTTGTTTCCAAAGTATGTTTGGTTTATACTATAATGAATAAGTGCAATGGGGTACTTGTCGTGTTTTGGGAGATGTTTTGTGGAACTCCCTGTTTGAGAATGTTTCTTTAGTTGCTCTTGGGGTTGTAAATGGTCTTTAAGGATTATTTTTGGTGCTGGTTTACCTTTTGATATGTTGGTTGGATGCATATTAGGAAGCATGCCTATAGATTTCCTATTTGATGCATGAATCCTTGTGGTGTTGTTAGATATGTGATGCTAGTTGGCATGAGATATGTTTGAAGCATGTTAGAGTAGTTTGAGCATGCATTTGGGATGAAAAATCAGCCAAATGTTACATTACAGGCCCAGGCGTACCGATACGCGGGGGACCGTATTGGTACAGTTATGCAACTTCATGCTTGAGGGATCGGTATGGGCCTTATGCGTTTAAATACGCCTAGGCAAATTTGGTCTGGCGTACCGATACGGGGATGGGCATTTCGATACGAGTTTTAGCCTCTGGAATTCATTTTTGTAACTCGAACCCGCGTATCGAAACACCTAAAGAACCGTATCGGTACGGTTTAAAATATTTCAAAAGTTTGGTATTTCAGTTAGGCGTATCGAAACGGCTTGGTGGTGTATCGAAATAGTTTGTTTCAAACTGTATAGGTATGGGCTTACCCGTTTCGATACGGATGGTCGTTTTTCCTGTTAGTGTCATTTCGGGCAGTTTTGCTTTCTTTGTATTTTAATCCCTAATTTTTGCCGATGCAATTATACGTGGTAGAATGATCAGTTTGAGCTGAATTTTGAATAGAGGTTTTGAATCTGACTAACTAAAAATTGGTAACTTAAAAATGTGTTTTAATTCCAAAATTTTTTGTATTTGTAATTTGGTCCCTAATTTGCAAATATGATCGATTGGATGTCAAATTGAAGCCTGATTGAGTTGGGGTTGCACCTAATGTCTGTATGAACATGCAGGGTTAATAATTGGCATCTAGATAAGATAAAAAATAGACCAGGTTTTTGTTGTATCTCTTCGATTTGCTACAGCAAACCTAATGTAGCCTTCTTGGTTCAGTTGAGCGTCTAGGCCGGGTCAAGAGGGTTACAGAGGTTTTGTTTTTACTTCAGATAACAAGATTACTTGGGATCAAAATGGATAGACTTTATTTCCGATTAGGGAGGTTAGTCATGTATACATGGTACTTACTAGATGGTCCAATTTATCACTTAGAGGTCATTGATAATCACAAAAATAAGACACTGAACTATAGTCCATTCTAGATTGATTTCAAAATCAAGAACCTTATTCAAAGGAATTCGATAGATATCGACTTCATTCAGGTATTCAGGAATTATACCTCAAGATCATTCAGAATTTCCTGTATATAATAATTATACATGAATTCAGATATATCAGGATAGATTTTGGGAATTCGGGTAGATCAGGATCAATCAAGATTCTGGATATATCATAAGGGTTCTAGACAATTAGCTCATATGGGCATTTTGATCATTTTAACTTTTGAGGGTAATTTCATAATTTAGCCCAATAAGGGTAGCACAGTTACTTGCAGTATCCAAGACTTCTAATGGTTTACCATCGTCCAAGTCCACTAGAACTGAATAGTTCTCATCATCGCGGTACTTACCAAGTATTCGAACATGTGCATTTCACACGAAATCAATCCTTAGTGCCGAATGTACCTTTTAAAAAAGTAGGTTACTCTTACAATTAACAATGTACTTTCTCCAAATAAATCGAACATGTCTTCATACAGTATTCTTCCAATATTATATTAGTATCAGAAACGAACAATAAACACGGGTTGTGTATTACAACTTTTTGAGTCATTACATTCGTTTGGCTTTATAGGTATTTTTATTCCACGTATTAGATGTGTTTTTAGTCATTTTACTATTCGAGGGTGTTTCACACACTTCAACGCCAGAATGTGTTTTAGTTATTCTGATCATTTCGGTCCTTCCAACTATTCATTCATTTAAGAACTCGAGGGTATATCCATCATTTCGATTAATTTAGAAATTTGGTGTCTGAGGATATTTCAGTCATTTCAATCAATGCAATCTTTTCTGTCATTTTAATTTATTCAGACTTACGGAGAACTCCCAGAAAATTTATCCTCAGAGACTTATTCTAAATTTATGAAAAATCCAAGTATTTTACATTCTCGGAGATATAAATATTTTTACTGTATCTTTCCAAGTAAATTGAGGTTTTTAGATGAATCAGTTGTTTTACCAGATCAAGTGTAGATTCTCATATCGCTTTTATTATTAGGGGTTATTTTATTAATTCTTGCACCTCAAGAGTATTTTTGTCATTTCTTAACTTAGCATTTTAGAAATTAAATCATTAACAAGCATAACCAGATTTAAAGTATAACTGTCTTATCAATTATTCTTGGATCTCAAAAGTTCTTACAGGTCACACATCTTCCTAACCGAGCATTTCAGTCTTAACTGGTTTACTATCATTTTTCCGTAACCGATTAGACATTAACAGAATTAATCATATGCTTAAACATGATCGTGCAAGCATTTACCAGATACCAATATGTTTCATGAAGCATACATGAGGTAGTAATGTATTACCTCGACTTCGAGGTACATCGGTCGATCCATGATACTCCTTTTGATGACTTTCACATACAACGTCCTCATTAACCGAATAAACTACGGCCTTATCGATACGGGCTGCTCCCAATTTTATCTTAGGGATTTGAATCCCAAACTGAACATAACCAAATTACTTACAAACAACTTTGACATGCTTCTAATATTATACAACTATTAAATAAGTAGGCTCAAACAATCACATGCCTATTAATCAACACAATTTCTTATCCATACAAGTAATCTAGATGCATGCTTCCCAACAATATAAAGCATTATCCAATAAGCACCAAATGAACAAGACCTCAACATAGGTTATAGATCAACTATGAAGTAGAAGCATATAACCATATGTACACTTAGCACACAAGCAATCAATCCAATCATTATTTAAACCATTTTAAATCATTAGATCATACCATCAAATGTGCTTGGCATTATATAAAACCAACATTGTACACATTAAACAATGTCATCATCCAACATAATATAAACTTCAACCATATAATCAAGCCTTATACAAAATAACATCCCAACGATTAACCCACGTTGCCTTATTGCAAATAATGACAGCACCATAAAACATACTCTTTAGAACGCTTGTCTTGGGATTACTCCTTTCTTCAAACCACAACCCCGCACTTGCTCAATTCACTGCATTGACGGAGGAAAAGAGAGCATAAGCATATAATGCCTAGTGAGTGTGCTCAAAAGGGTAAAATGTCAATGCATTTTCAAAATCAAAATCGATATTAGAAAGCACATGTCAAAGCAAGTCAAACTCGTCATTTCCAAAGCATTTGAATAAAACATGCTTATTCAAAACATGTACTTCATGTTTTCATAACAATCTTTTCATTCTCAGGACATTTAAATAAAACATGCTTGATAAAATCATAAGCACCAAATCTTCCGGCATAAACCATGTTTTCATTACAAAATAAGATATGAGTGTAAAGCCACGCAATTCGCTTGCTTTTTTTGAAAACATAACATGCATAACCACCATATGCAAAATAGCTTTCCAATAACCATGCAGAAATAACATATGCACAAAATCTTTCAATAACCATGCATAAATAACCATATGCACAAAAGCTTTCAATAACCGTGCATAAATAACCATATGCACAAAAGCCTTTTTCATTAAATCTCATATATTGGCAAGTATTGTGACCCCAGATAGACTCACCTCTATCCTTATAACAAAAATAACATTTTTTTTATCAAAATACATCAAATACACAGATTTCCCCGGTGGACTTACCTCCACTAAATCTCACTTCGGCCCAGAATAGGCTTGCCCCTACCCGTCATGATAGACTTACCTCTACCACCAGCAATAGGCACACCCCTATTGCAAGAAACCTAAGAATATCACCAGCCCGAGTAGCCATACCGCTATACCTCAAGAGCCGATAAACGATCGACTTTAGATTATAGTGCACTTTAAACCATATGGCATGCCAACTATATCCGATACCTCTCCATTTATGTCACATAGCCAATATATCAATTTCAAGTACATTTACTTACTGTTTTTCCAATGATTTAACAAAACCATTTCATATGCAAAAACTGCATTGCCAAAGGCAACAACTCATTCCTTATTGGAATCAAATCTCAATGCTCATAGGAATCAGTATACTTTAATAAACATTGCATATTAATCAAAATGATGCATCAACAGTAAGTAAATTAAATCATGTTTTAAACCAAAACATGTAAATCAAAAGCTAATATCAAACCGATATACAAAGGCGAAAATAGATAAAACTTACTTCCGAGCTTAGCTAAGCTTGTTAGGCTTTAACTAAACTCTCAAAGGCATAAATTAAACCTCTTTATAGTACCAAAACACATTTGCACTCACCAACTTGCTATCGCCTCGATGCTAACGTCTCGACGCCTAACTGAAAATTGTCCGAACACTCGCCAACCTCCATGAGAAAATGCAAAGGTCAATATAAATTGAACCACAACAAAGCAATCACTTTATTAAAATACCCTATAGCACCAATACGAATCAAAACAAAAATCCTCTTATTATTTCCTCCTTAACGCCACTGCAGGGGAACATTTCCCATTCCATTTTTTTCTAATTCACGCCACTGCCTTTAAATCCTTTTCAACCTTTATTTCTTTCTTTTTTTTATTCCAACCATTACACACGCATAATGGAAACTAAGGGAGCAGCAAAGCTCAACCCACATGCGCACACTAAAAGTGCAGCAGCCCCTCTCTCTTTTAACACAGTAACTAATAAAATCGAAAGGGGATAGCAGCAATTCACACCACTGCCCTGCTCACCCCTATTTCGGTCGTTCCTTCGATCGAATGCCTTTATTTCTTTTTTTTCCCCTTACAAGAATTCCATCAAACACATATAGTGCATCTAATATGTGATCAAATAAATTAATCAGCCATTCTACCATTCACTTCATTCAAAAATTTAAATTTAAAATTTAACTAATTAGATTAATTTCGGAAATTAATTTACAAAATTAATTTTAAATTATTATTACTCATGCACAAAATATTGGAACCCTATAAAAATCATTCAATTACTATAATTTAATCAAGATTTATGAGAAAATCTATTAAAATTTAATAATTCCATTAGAAATGATTAAGAAATTTAAAAATTTCTAAGTTTTGTTTGAATGAAAAATGAGAGAAACTTAAAAATATCTTTTTTATTTTTTAAAAATTATAACCGTTAATTTTTTTTTGTTAAAAAAAAGAAAAAAATATTTCTTTTATTTAATTTAATAATTTCATTAAAAATAACACTTTAATCTTTTTTTATAAAATTACCATTATTAATATTTTACAACATTTTACAAAGTAGTTACTATTTAATTTTATATTATATCACCCTATTTAAAATTATTCAAGTTTAATTTACAAACTCATTAAAATATTTTAAAAAGAATCAATTTATCCAACTCAAATTATTTTTTTAAAATTAATTAATTAGTTAAAGTCTAATCAAAAAATTTAACACAATTCTGATAATTCACTTGAATCTTCTACCCGTTTTTCAGGATGTTACAACTTCAAAACGTCAAAAATCACGGCGGAGACGAAAAAATCAAAAAATTTCTCCAACTTTTCGACGACCCACGATCAGCGACCAAACGACGAACGAAGGTCGGGGTTTTGATCAGCTTGACACCACGAGCACGATGGTGAGGGCAGTAACTCTCGCTTACGTCTCACAGCTGCAAAAACGACCAAAAATAGAACAACTAGGCTAGAGGTTTCCGACGAACCTTCAATCGGATCTCCACGACGAACGACAGCTCTATGGTGTAGTGGTGTACGAAGTCAAGATCAGGGTACGACGACGCTTCCAAAGACTGCGGCAGTGATGGCCACGGCCGGGCGGTGTCGCTAATCAAAGAGGCGGACGGTGAAGGGGTTGAGGGTGACCTTTGGAAACCTCTAGAGATCTAATTTTTTCTAAATTTTTTTTCATATTTAGAATGAACATTTTTTCGGGTAGGTGAGGAGTTAGTCTTTTAAATATTATAGGTTCAAATTGTACATGCAAAGACTATAATTAACTCGGTGCAAACTAAGACCAAAAGGGATTTTTAGCTCATATGGTTAAAACTTATGTTTACTACCCATATGACATGGGTTCAACACCCCATGACAGCATTTTTTCTTACTTTTATTTTTTTTAGCCTTTAAAAGAAATATTAGAGAAATTTTAGGGATGTTACAAAGCCACCATCATTTCACACAATGCTAACTATACCACTGTCATCACATTTAGCACCAAATGTTCTAAGTGCATCATCTAGAGAAACAATAGCAAGAGGAAGACTTAGAGGTACTTCATCAGCAAAAGGAACAACAATAAGGGAAATACCTAAAGGTGCTTCATCTAGGGGAACAACAGGTAGTAAAATCATAGAAGGGTATGAAATTTATACAAACCTGTCCACATGAATGCAAATCCTTAATGTAAGTAAATTAGTTATGTTCTAATATGTGAATTTTTTTCAGCCTGGTAGACCAAGTTAGAAGATGTTGAGGACGCCTAATAGAAAGACCATGGACCAGCCTCATACTGCACCAGTGACACAATCTTCAACTTCATCTGCAACTGTACCAGTGACTCATTCTGCACCAGTGACAACCAGTTTCATCTCTGGTGCATCAACTTTATCCCATACTGCACCATTGACTCACCCTCCACTTCATCTCAGACTGCAACAATGTCTAAACCTCCATCAACTTCAAGAATTCCTAAATTACCAATTAGGAAAAAAATTAAAGATTGACTCTGTATGACTATTTATTTTTTGTATTTTTGCAATTTTTTTGTGGTGCCTATGTGATATTATATAAGTTAAGTCAACTCTGAAATTTTTTTGTGGTGCTTTCTTAAGTACATTTTTCATGTATTTTATTATAATGGAACATGTCAGTTTCAAACTCTTTATAATGAATGGTTATGAATGACAATATTTATTATTTTTTGTACTTATAGTCTTACAATTCATTTATGTAGTTTTTTCACTTACATAGTTATAAGTTAAACACTTATACAGTGCATACTTGTACACTAGACTACTTATAGTCTTAATAGTGCATACTTGTAGTCTTAACAATGCATAGTTATACATTTACAGTCTTAACAATGCATGCTTGTACACTTACAAGAATTTAAGATACTTTCAGAAAGCAAAACAACTTCTCAAATATAAATTAGCCATTCAAACCAAATTCAACACTAACTATACGTCAATGACAAATTAAAATATCAAATTGATGGCATCCAAACCAATTTTAAAGGCCTACATCAATGGCATTCAAATCAAATCCAACACTAACTACACATCACTATATTACAAAAATAATTTAATCACAATGTAAATTAGCCATGAAGCAATAAATGCAGCCCTGTAAAACATTGCTTCATTCTTATACTTTACCATTTTCATTTGACATGTCCTTAAATTTTCTTTAGCCTTCATCACCTTCTTTTTCAACCTTCCCACTTCATTGACCACAATATTTTTTAATTCAGAATTTTCAACTCGAATGTATCTATTTTCCGACAATAGCATTTGAACTTCACGTCTCAAATCATCAATATAGTTCAATTTTTTCCTCCTTATTAATCTATTGGAAAAATTCACAACGAGCCTACAAATGAGAAGAAAAAAAAATAAAACTACAACATATTACATATTCATTTATCGATTAACACAAACAACTTCAAATATCAAATATTACCTCCTTCCCTTTGACGCAACCATAAAATTTCCTTCCTTTGCTCCTAGAGACTGTTGAGGTGCAAATCGGTGATCTCAACCCACAGTTGCATTCAACAACCTTTCTGCCAGCAACTGATTTTGCACTTCCGCTTGACATGGTAAATCTGAAAAATTCAAACCTAAAATTTAGAGAAAATAAATTAATGTTCAGAACAATAAAATAAAGCCATGAATTTGCACGAACCTTTGATGTTAGAAAACCCAATTGAAATCAAAAAAAATT
Source organism: Hibiscus mutabilis (assembly GCA_019671005.1). Classification (NCBI taxonomy): domain Eukaryota; kingdom Viridiplantae; phylum Streptophyta; class Magnoliopsida; order Malvales; family Malvaceae; genus Hibiscus; species Hibiscus mutabilis. The sequence goes on along the minus strand of CM033733.1, from coordinate 4,978,079 downwards.
TAGAGCGAATTCGAGATAGAAATCTGAGAATGAAAACCTAGGTTTACTTTGAATAGAAGAAAAGTGGGTTGCCAGATTTTACTTTAATATTTTAATATTATTTATTTTATAATTTAGATATTTTTGGTTAATTATAATAATTATTATAAATTCAAAATAAATTGGCCACGTGATGTTACCTGATTGGCTAAAAAAAATTTTAACGACGTCTAACGGAGAGGCCAAACGGGATAACGATTTTTAATCAAGGGCACAACGGCCCGAAAATACTTTAGAGGCATGGTAAGAAAAAAAGTATAGTTTATGTGCAAATGGGCCTTTAAGCCTTATATTTACTTATAATTAACACTTACAAAAATTCGAGTAATTATAATTATTTATAATGATAAAAAGATATAATTACTATTTATATTTTATATCACTCTTTAAGTAAATTCTCAACTCAAATCATATATTTAGTATTATCCACTTCGATATGAACTAACTTATGCTCTCTATTGCTACTCCGATGAGTCAAACAAGAGATGAATGAAAACAACTGTAATAAATATCTCAATAATAATATTTCAGATACAATGTAAAACATTGGATCTTGGTGAGTGAATCAAATGGAATTTGTTATTAAGTTTTTAAATGAGACATTAGTATTCACAAACTATTTGAATTTAATTTAGCAATAATTGAATTGAGTTGAAACTCAAATAACTCAAACCATTGATCAAGACAAATTTGAGCATCACAATAACCGGCTCACGAGCCTAATCGAACTTTTCGTCAATACCCTTATTTTACATGCAAAATATACTTGATTAAAGTTTGAACTCAAAACTTAAATACAAACTTAATCGAGCTTCGGTATTTGAATAAAAAACAGTAATCAAACTTAATCAAGCTCGAGTACTAGAATTCGAGTGAAAAAAACGGTAGTCAAACTTAATCGAGCTCGAGTTGATCGATTATATTTCGAGCTAAGCTTGAACCGAGTATAGAACTTCAAATATTGAGTCAAGCTCGAGCTTGTCACTATTTAGACTCGGAGCGACTCGATTATACCCATATTTGTTATATCCAACATTTTGTCGTCACTCGTCCCATCTGTAAAAATCTTAGCAGTAAGAATTTGACATACGCAGAAAAATTAAGCTGTCTAATGAATTATCTTTTAGCAAACATAACTGTCATAACAATGTGTTCTTACGATAACTGCACAACAATAAGATCCAAAAAGCTAACAAAGACAACTTTGCGTTTAGTCCATTCAAATACAACTAAATCTCATTTTTTCGAATCAGCTAAGCCCACTGTTGAGTGTTGATTTCAGACCGTAATATGAACGAACAAAACGGGGCTTTTACCGTGCTGGCTGCTGGTTGTAATGGTTCTTTTCTTTCTTCTTTGCAGCAGCAAGCTTTGCATTCCTGGCAGCTGCCTCTTGTGCAGCAGCTTTTGCAGCAGCATCCATCTCTTTACTAGATTTCTTCTTCTTCATAGATGCCATCTTCTTTAGCCGCTCTTTCACATCAACTGTAGATGCATCATCCTCGGTCTGCTCGACCACAGCAGCTTCATCCGGCCCATTGGTAATATTTGTACTGGTAGGCCGTTCCTGTGATTCTTTTGCCTCCTTCGATTTATCCTTCTTTTTCTTCTTCTTGGCACTTTTAGACTCTCCCGGAGGATTTTCCTTCTTTTCTCCATCTTCTTTCTTTTCTTGTGCAACATCTGCGGATACAGGAGACAGAGGCATAAGGATCCAAGACTAACGGACTAGAAAAATGCCATCTTTACATGGGTACAATGCTTCTTTGCAGCTAAGCAAACAATACATTTATACCATAACAGATGAGCTGCTTGAGTTGGTGACACATGTTAATTGAACACAATTCTATAATTACAAATGTTGCCGAGCAAAAAAGAATACAAATGTTGTCGAGGGTGCAAAGCACACTTTAGGCATAGAACCGTCGCTTAACAGAAAAGCACACCAGGCAAATAAGGTGCCCACCTCACCCGAATGGGTTTGAGGTGCTTTTGTTGTCTAGGCTAAGGCCCAAAATGCATGGAGGCCACACCTCGACAACACATCCCCTAAAAGCTTAACTAAAATCACAATAATAAAAAAGGAAGGAAAGAATGTAGCAAACAAACAATTACAAAGTACACTAAGTTGGTTAAAATTACCGAGTGACTCATCCTGGCCATTTCTTTCGTTCGGTGTAACTCCAAAATCAGCAAGAAGAGCCTCCAGCTCTGCAAGTTCCTTTTTCTTCCTCTCTTTCTTCGAAAGTTGTCTTTCTGCCTCCTTTGGTGGTGCAGGAACTTCAGGAGCCTTCTTTTGCACAGGCTCTGGATGTACTTGAGCCTCTGGTTCATGGTCAAGATCTTCCTCCACATCATCACCTTCGTCTAAAATATCTTCTTCGCTCTCACTCTCCTGTAATCACAGATCAATTAAAAATTAAACTCAGAAAGGCAAACCTATTTTCATCATTTATTCGGTATCAATTATATCCATTCGATCATACAGGACAAATCATTTATGCCATTAACTATAATCAGATTGTTACACCTTATATGTCATTTACTCATTCTCCACGACGAGCAAAACCCATTTCACTCGTTCGTTTGCCTACACCTTCAACCATAAATTGCAAGAAGCATACAATAACATACAAACTTCAGCTTAGAACAAGAGAGAATTAAAAAATCCTGACACCTCAAGGATTTATGTTATTTACACAACAAGACTGAGAATCCATCTTATGTTCCAAAACTGAACTATTGGAACGACAAGATCCAACCAACATCCCACCAACTTTTTCCACCTTAAATAAGGAGGATAAGCAAAATATTTTTTTCCCATCTATCCTATTCCTATAGTCAAAGAAAACAAAAAGAGCGTGGAACCTGCTTAAAAAAATAAGGCAGGAGTGTGCAAGTATATCATGTTTCTGAGGGAGGACAGAAAAAAGTCAAAAAGTTTATAACAAAGTGATCTCCAAGTGCTGGGAGCACCATAATGGTTCTTAAAATTAAATTTACAGTGAAATATAAAGACAAACAATGGCACCAGGATACATCAATGCCACCCCTGAGTTCTATAATGCACAAAAATATAAAATAGAAAAAGAAAAACATGCCATCCAAAGTGAAAGATCAAATGTATATAAACTATATATTAACTTCATCTCCAGCAGACATTAGTTCCATGTATCAAATTAAGTTCATCTTTTTCTCCTGCTTCATTTTCAAAGCAAGGTTTCTGGATGAAGAAAGCAATCCATAGCACCTTCCTTCGGAAATACCCACATCCTCCCTTCACCATGAAATCGCATACTTTTAACATACTGGTATAGAAAGAATCATCAGTACTAAAGTTACTTAAAGGAAAACCCTGCCGGTTATTTTAATGGTTAGCTCTACTCTACCAGTTCCTTGGAAGTGTTTTGGAATCCCATAAATACATTCAGCAAAATATTATGATTTCCCAACCTTCAGAAGAACCTTTTCATAATAATTTCTATAAAAGAACTCTAGCAACATGAGAACCACAATACCTAATGATTTAACAGCCGAAAGAGCTCCAACTTTAAACTTAAATTAACAAAAAGTGAAACAAAAAGCTCAATCTAGAATATATGAGAACCCAAATAGCCATCTCCACCTCAAGCCAGAATCCATGGACAAGTAGCTACTAGTTTCAGTCTCCAAAGTATTGGTCAAATTATTGGTCAAATTATTGACATATTCCATGGCAAAATCATTGCCAACCATCAAGAAATGAAAATAATTAAATGCCACCAGAAATTTCTCAACATTAAATTAATGCATTCCATACAAATCAATTAGAAAGAAAATTGATTGTTTTAAAAAAATAAGTTAATTCACCTCTAAATGAACGTTTTTGTCTTCGTGACTCTGAGACGGCTCGGAGGGTCCCCAAGCGGACTGAGGAGGAGCGGTCGTGGCATAATAATCATCATCGTCATCAACATCGGCCCACGATTTGACATTGAGCGGTGCCGGAGCCCAAAACACCTGCGGGTCGGTTTCTTTTTGCGGCTGCTGAGATTTGGAAGGAGATTTCTTAGAAAAACCTCGGTCCTTATCGGATTTCTTCTTCTTCCGGAGAGTTTCGAGAGCAGCAAACACGTTCGTGCTGTTGATCACCAACGATCCTTCGTCTCTCCTGCTTCCTCCTCCCACCATTTCTATCTAGTTACCCGAATTAAATAACAAAAAAATATGTAGAATCGACAAATATATTTTGAAATCTTCAACAACAAAAAATACCCTGATTTGATTAGAAACTATGTAAAAAAAAGAGGAAATGGTTGTTTAGGATTTTATAAAAATCGAAGCGAGACTCAGAAGTGTTTGTTTCTCGGGTAAAGAAAATTAGGGTTTCAAATGAAGCGTTTCTGTTGCAGAGAAGGAAGGATAGGGCTTGGGTTTTTATAATAGAACGGGAGGAGGAGATATGTAACAAATGACATGTGATGAGTTCAGTTGGGTCAAAAGATGTGGTATTTATCGACTACGATTTAGTTTGGGTTTAACCGTCGGAAAGATGTTTAACCTATATTTTTCTTTTTCGGTGAGATGCATAACGTTTATTTCAGCTTATTTTAGTGCCGAATATTTTATTTTATAGCTTAAATTAAAATTTTATTTCGTAGCTTATTTTAACACGTGATATGATTTTTTATTTATTTAATTTATAAATTTTAAATATAGATTTTTAAGTAATTTAAATTTTTAATTTCTTTGAATTAAATTATCAAATCACATTTTTCTCATCGTTCGGTATCCTCCACACGTCGGTGGTTCACTGTTCACCACCTAAGCGTCGCGTACTCATCGTTCGGCATTTTCACCATCTAGCCGTCGGTCAAAAGTCTAATCAGTATTTTTTTTATTGTTAAATGTTCATCGACAGAACAATCGATCGTGCATTTATCGATTTTCGACAATGAGATGATGGATTTTCAGTCGTGGGAGTCTGACAAAAGTAAGGTGGTCAGTTGTGGGAAGGGAGAAATTTAGAGATTTAGAGTTTGGGGTATTTAGAGAATTAAAGATTTTGAGTTTTTTTATAAAAAATAATTTTTTTTATTATTTTAAAAATAAAGAAAATACTAAAAATATGTCACGTATCGTGTTTTTATTAGATAACAGAAAACTTTTAACGTCTATCACAAAAATCCTGATCTAAATTACGGAATGAAATGTCAGACACCAAAATTACCAAAAAAAACGCTAGACACCAAACTAAAAAAAATATAGGTTGGGTATCTTTCTGACATTTAAGCATTTAGTTTATGATATTTTCTGCAAATTTATCCTATTTTAAGAAAAATATATAAATTATCGTTAATTTAAATAATTTAATAATTTAACATTTTTATTTTTATATTATATAAATAGATCTTAAAGTTATATATATATATATATTTAAAAAATAAAATTTTATAAAAATGACCGGTAGGCTATAAGGAATGTATAATTTTCTAAAATATTAAAATACATAAATAATCCTAATATTTCAATATTTAACTTGTAATTTTTTAAATTTTAAATTTTTATTAGTTGATATAAATAATCTATCTCTTTAACTAACACTCGGTCAATGTATTTATTATTAATAATTTGTCCCGACAATTGTATTGCATGTCAATAGTTTAAATATATAAAGATAACGCTTAAATGTTAAATAAGTGCTGAAACTATAAATTTTGTTTCGGATAAATGCCTAAAGAATTTTAATTTTGTTAGCCAATCAAAACTTGCATGTGGCTATAATTTTAATTTTTTTAAAATTTTTTCTTTAACTTATTTTTTTTAAATCCCTAAAATTCCCAAAATTCACAAAATAAATTCAAAATCCCTAGATTCTAAATCTGGCAATTTTTGTCGTCGTTCATCACGCTGCCAGCAACAGAATGAAGTCTCATTCTGTCCCCGCAAGACCCTCACGCCATTCATCGTTTAATCAGCCATCATTTCCTGCCCATTGTTTCTATTTTTTCCTCTCACCATTCAGCTTTTTTGGCGTTAGGCACGCTGACTGTCGAGTTTCAACGATGGGAGAAGGGAAAAATAATCACAAGGTCCGATAACGAAAGTGATGGGCACACTGTCGGCAATTGGCGGCGGCAACGACTGTCATATGGATTTGAAACTTAGGGGTTAAGGATTTGGAGACTATTTTAATTTTTGAGAATTTCAATATATTTTTAAAAATTCATAATTCTTTTAAAATATAAAAGAGAATAAAATAAAGTATGTCATGTGTCATATTTTGATTAGCAGACCAGCTCAGAGATCAATTTTAATTGTAGATTGCATGTTGGACCAGCCAGTGAATGATTCCAAGCCAATTAGGGCAATTGTAGGGAGTATTAGGGGCACAGATGGTGGATTTGTTGAATTTTAAGGGGCATTAAGGAATTTTAGTAAAAGAACCCAGGTCGTCTTCGAGTTTGGAGCAAGCGAAACCAAGAAGACGACATTGACGGAACGTATGGTTGCCGCTTGGAACGTGTGGTCGGCGTAGGGCTCGACGACGGATACGGCGCGGCCCATAGCGACTGAAGAGGGTCGGCTGCTGGCAAAACTGGCATCGGAATCACGCGGTTGTTGTGACGCCGCTGGATGGAAGGAATCTGTGTTACGGCCGCGTTTGGTTGCCCTCATTTTTTTCTCTATGAAGGCGCCAACGGGTGTTTGAATTTTGTGTTTTCTTTGTTTTAGATGTGGATGCAGGAGATGAAGATGATGAAAAATTTAGGAACTTTGGTTTTGATTTAATCAAAGGGATGAACAGAAAGAATAGAAAATAAATTGTATCATAAAATGAGGAAAATGAAAAAAAGAAAAGAAAAATATTTAGTAGGTGAGAGAAATATTTTTTAATATCTTTGACATGTATCAATCATTTTTTTAATAATCTTTAAAATAAATATTTATTTTTTGAATTTAAACTTTAATGATAAAATTGAAAAATAATAAAATATAGGGGAACTAAACTTGCTATTGTACCTTAATTAAGAAAATGATTTTTTTAAAAAGCCACATGTCAATTTTTCACTAGTTCGAAAAGTCCACGTCCGCTTCTGCGATAAAAGTGGGTAAAGTGTCTAACAGCGAAAAACTCCATACACGAAACTGAGAATTTTAAAATATTATATATGAAATTGAGAATTCGGTATAATTAATGTACCAACTAGGTAATTAAGCCTTTAGAATTTAAGGTTTATGTGTAGAATTTAAGGTTTGAGATTTTAGTGTAGGAGTTTAGAGTAATATGGTTAGGAATTTAGGTTTTAACCTATAAACCTTTAATTTTAACATTAAACCCTAAATTCTATCAAAATCCCCTAAATTTAAAACTACTACACTTAAACTCCTAAACCCTAAATAGAGCCCGTAAACCCTAAATTTAACAAAGTTTTTACAAGCGCTTCTGTATAGAATAATTACTCAGTAAAAAAGGTAAAACTTTGATACATGGACTTAGCAAAATAAATTTTATACAAGCCTACATTTTTACACTATAAAACTCAAATCCTAAATTTATAGCCTAACACTAAAAAGTTAAACCCTAAAACTCTAAGCCTTAAACACTAACCTTAAATTCTAAACCGAAAAACTTTAAACCCTAAACTACAACCCTAACCCCTAAAATTAAAAGGTGGTTTGAAGTTTTTCTCATAAAAAAATAAGGTAAAATTTTGATACGCATACTGTATAAATTTTTACAGAAGCTTGCAATTTTACACTATAAAACCCAAATCATAAATTTTTAACACTAACACTACAAAACTAAATCTTAAACAATAAATTTTAAACACTAACCTTAAATTGTAAACACTAAAACCTAAACCCACAAACTGTAAACCCTAAACTATAACCCTACCCCTAAAATTAAAGGCTTAGTTTACACGACCTCTATATTGAAGTTTTTCTCATAAAAATAGGATAAAACTTTGATACACAGGCTGTGTAAAATTTACACAAGCCTGTATTTTTACACTATAAAACTCAAATATTAAATTTCTAACCCTAACACTAAACAACTAAACCCTAACCTTAACTTATAAACCCTAAAACTTAAACCCATAAACTTTAAACACTAAACTCCAACCATGGCCACTATAATTAAAAGGTTCGTTTAAACTAAAATTTACACGTCCTGTGTATTGAAGTTTTTCTCATAAAAAATATGGTAAAACCTTGATACACAAGATATGCAAAACAAATTTTACACAAGCCTGCAATTTTACACTATAAAACCCAAATCCTAAATTTCTAACCCTAACACTAAAAAATTAAAGCCTAAACACTAAATTGTATACACTAACATTAAATTTTAAACCCTAAAACCTAAACCCATAAATATTAAACCCTAAACTACAATCCTGACCCTTAAAATTAGTAGGCTCGTGTAAACCAACGTTTACATGGTATGTGTGTTGAAGTTTTTCTCATAAAATATAGGGTAAAACTTTGATAAACACAAGCCTGAAATTTTACACTATAAAACTCAATTCCTAAATTTCTAAACCTAACACTAAAAACTAAACCCTAAACTTAAAACCCTAAACACTAACATAAAACTTTAAACCCTAAACTAATAAACTTCAAACCCTAAACTACAACCCTAACCCCTAAAACTAAAAGGCTCATGTAAACTTTAGTTTACACGGCATGTGTGCTGGAGTTTTTCTCATAAAGGGTAAAACTTTGATACAAAGGTTGTATAAAATAAATTTTATACAAACATGCATTTTTACACTATAAAATCCAAATCCTAAATTTCTAACCCTAATACTAAAAACTAAACCCTAAACATTAACCTTAAATTCTAAACTTTAAAACATAAACAATAAACTACAACCCAAACCCCTAAAATTAAAAGGCTCGTGTAAACTAAAGTTGGCTTGTGTATTGAAGTTTTTCTCATAAAAAAATAAGGTAAAACTTTGATACACATGCTATGTAAAATTTTACACAAGCTTGCATTTTTACACTATAAAACCTCAAATCCTAAATTTCTAATCCTAACAATAAAAACCAAACCCTAAACACTAAATTCTAAACATTAACCTTAAATTCCAAATTCCAAATCCTAAAACCTAAAAGCATAAACTTTAAACCCTAAACTTCAACCCTAACCCATAAAATTAAAAGGTCATTTACACAGCCTCTGTATTGAAGTTTTTCTCATAAAAAATAGGGTAAAACTTTGATACATATATTGTTGCCTATAAAACCCTAAATCCTAAATTTCTAACACTAACACTAAAAAACTAAACCCTAAACAATAGATTATAAACACTTACCTTAAAGTCTAAACCCTAAAACCTAAACCCATAAACTTTAAACCTGAAATTGCAACTCTAGCCCCTAAAATTAAAAGGTTCGTTTAAACTAAAGTTTACACGGCATGTGTATTGAAGTTTTTCCTCATAAAATAGGTAAAATTTTGATACACAGCTTGTGTAAAATAAATTTTACACAAGCCTGCATTTTTACACTATAAAAATCAAAATCCTAAATTTCTAACCCTAACACTAGAAATCTAAACCATAAACTCCAAACCCTAAACCCTAAGTTCTAAAAAATAACCATAAATTCTAAACCCTAGAACCTAAACTCATAAACTTTAAACCCTAAGCTGCAACCTTAACCACTAAAATTAGAAGGCTCTTGTAAACTAAAGTTACGCGGCCTGTGTGTTAAAGTTTTTCTCATAAAAAAAGGATAAAACTTTTATACACATGTTATGTAAAAATAAATTTTACACAAGCCAACATTTTTACACTATAAAACCCAAATCCTAAATTTCTAACCCTAACACTAAAAAACTAAACCCTAAACTCTAAACCCTAAATATTAAATTCTAAACTCTAAAACATAAACACGTAAACTTTAAACCATAAACTGCAACCCTAACCCCTAAAATTAAAAGGCTCGTGTAAACTAAAGTTAACATGGTCTATGTATTGAAGTTTTTCCCATAAACATAGGGTAAAACTTTGATACACAAAATGTGTAAAATAAATTTTGCACAAGCATGTATTTTTACACTACAGACCCAAATCCTAAATTTCTAACTTTAACACTAAAAAACTAAACCCTAAACTCTAAACCATAACACTAAATTCAAAATGCTAACCTTAACTTCTAAACCCATAAACTTTACACCCTAATATACAACCCTAACCCCTAAAATTAAAATACTCTTGTAAACTAAAATTTACACGGCCAGTGTATTGAAGTTTTTCTCATAAAAATAGGGTAAAACTTTGATACACAGGCTGGGTAAAATAAATTTTACAGAAGCCTGCATTTTTTCACTATAAAACTCAAATCCTAAATTTCTAACCCTAACACTAAAAAACTAAACCCTAAACTCATAAACTCTAAACCCTAAATTAAAACCATAACCTCTAAAATTAAAAAGTTCGTGTAAACTAAAGTTTACACAGCGTATGTATTAAAGTTTTTCTTATAAAAAATAGGATAAAATTTTGATACACAGACTGTGTAAAATAAATTTTACACCAAAAAAGGCACTAATATTTTCACCATCTTTTCAACTAGATATCATACTTTGATTCACGATGACAGAGTATTTTCTTCCAAATTCGAATGGTGAAAATATCGGGAAAGGAATAGAAGTAATTGATCGCGATTCTACGTTAGATTGCAAATTAAATTAAGATAAGATTAAAGCTCATACGACGTAGATTGCAAATTAAATTAAGATAAGATTAAAGCTTTGATTTGAGTTTTGTAGATCTCAAAATAATTTCAATAAAAACTAAATTAAGAAGGAGAAAGGGAGAAAGGGGGAAAGGATATCTACGATGGGGAAGAAGAACGATAACATATTAGGTTAATTTATAAATAGAAATTGTCCAAAACACAATGCTTTATAATTATTATTACACAACATATGACTAGGTGTCATGTAACATCTCCTACTCGGTCTGGAAAAAAATCTCCTACTCGGTCTGGAAAAAAACCGGATTGAAAGTGTTACTAGAATACAAAATAGAGAATTCAAACATTCGATTCACATCAATTCAAAGTCAAGCATGTTCAAATTCAAAGAAAATTTGTTAGCTATCAAGATTATAAGGTTCTTAATTCTGATTTTAGTCATTATGGACCATTTTGCAAAACTTTCAAAGTTTAGGGACTAAAGTATAAATTATTTGAAGTTCAAATACTTTTCTAAAAATATCTTTTAACTTTTCCTTTACTGAATTTAAGTCTTATAAAATCAGAATCGGATATATTATTAACTTAGAAACCATATATTCTCATTAGGACTAGAATGTAAATTATAGTCATTTAAGGCCCTTTTTGACAATTAAGCACGTACTTATAAAATTCATATCGAAACAAGCTTACTTGTCAAATTTTAGCTCATTCAGGCATTTTTAACTCATTCAATTTATGAGTACATCCTTTAGGACTGAAATGTAAAGAAACAGGGTTAAATTATAACTAACATAACTACCTTCCGTACCGGTGCTCAAAGGTCTATACCGGTACCAATTAAAATCTCAAATTCCAGTAGCCCTTTTTTGTAGCGGTACCAGGACCTGTACTAGTACTTGGACAGAATCGTACTTGTACTTAAAAACATTGTACTAGTATGCCATGGCCAAATAAATTCCAGAAACCAATTTTTGTACTGGTACAACCTTTCGTACTGGTACACCCTGAACCAATTTTTCCATTTTGTTTTAACTGTACCGGTACGCTCTGCACTAGATTGCAAGTTTGAAGTCCAATTTCCATTTTGGCTCCATTAGAAGGGGTTTAAAACCTCCCTAAGAATATTGCCATAGTTTCAAACTTGTTAGGGCTAATTACACATGCATCCATCTTTAAATTTCTTTGTTACCAATTCAAAGTTTCAAGGTACATAGCTTAAAACCAATTAGGCATATCTCATAACTAACTTTTACACTTATGCTCCATGACCCAACCTTGTCGTTTATACCAAATTTAATGTATGTCCTTTAAACATGTTTTGTCAAATCATTACTCAAACTTTTGAATTTAATAAAGCATATCATACTTAACAAATCAAGTTTAGCATAACTTAGCTCCATACAATGAGCATGGCAAATCCAACATGAGTAGGCCCATTTCATCTTCTTATCATAAAACTTATTACAACTCGTTTCACATATTATCTTATCCAACATTCAAATCCTAACAAATTACCATGTATTCAATCCATCACTTATCATATGATCGAATCATGATATCAATTAAAGTCATACTCATCTTAATGCACTAACATGTTAGTTCATATGCAACCATCTAGGAGTTTGTCAAAAAAAAAACTTACTCAATGCCTTAATAGTGACTTGCAGCTCCTTAATACGATCTCGAGCATTTACGAAGATTTAATATCTGAAATGTATGCAGAGAAAAAAAGTAAGCCTATATGGCTTAGTGAGGTAGTTAAACATAATATAAACAATATATCATGCTTTAAACAATGTACAGAAAGGAAATTTCATTCAAAGGGTGGCAACAAAACATTTATAGCAAAATGATATAATTCTCTAGCTATATCATATTCATATACATACTTATGCCATATCCAATCATAGGATTTCATGATTCTTTCTATTCAATTTCATTCATATAAGTTCATAGTCATTATTATGAGTATTTCTTTCTTTTCTCTTGGATCACAATTACACATGGGGTGCACGAATTCTCAACATACTGAAAATATGAGCATAGGATCGTAATCCTTTCACAGAGAATGGTCAACTCTCCAACTGTTGCCAATGACCAAAACACACCCCTCCTACTGTCGTCAATAAGGATTGTATTCCATTGGGTTGTAACCCACCCTACACATGAGCTCAATAAATTCTATGGCATGTCAGTTGTATCATAGTCAACTTGTGTCCAAGGTAACCATTTTTAGTTTACATTTTTATTTATATATGAGCTTATAGCTCCAAAGTTTATATTATTTATCGTATCATTGATTCATAACGAGCATAAAAGCTCCATACTGTCATACCATGGTTTTATATGTCATAACGTAGTTCGTTTCATAATCTATAATTATAATCCAGTGAGCTTTGAAGCTCCAAAACTTATCAAATCTCCTTAACTTAGTATAACATCACATTTCATAGCTTTTCATACCATATTAAGCATAGCAAAATACATATAAGCGTAAGTCAAAGGAATAAGCTTACCAAGTTTACCAAATATTGAGTTGTGACCAACATTGCTCTAAGTGAGCTTATTCAATCTTGTCATCAAAACACATATATCATAAAAACAATTGCATTTGGGATAGCACCAAGCCAATCCCGAAACTTAAATTACACTCTCCGAACATTTCTGAGGCTACAAGACGTCCTGAACTACTCAATTGAATTTGCTTTACCTTAACATCCATTACCGATTTGGTGATTCGATCATTAGGACCATTCCAACATGAAATTTAACAAAGATATCATTAAAATAAGTTCCCAACAATATAGAACTTAAATCTCTAAAAGACATGAAACCCTTAATTTATAAGGATTAGGCTTTGTTCTTTCAAAGCCCTAAAAATCATGAAAAAAATTACCATAAAACTTATAATTATCTTAATTTCATCCATAAATCTTTAATTACATAAAACCCCTAGTTTTAGAAATTAGGGTTCATAAGCATTCATGCTCCTATCTTAACAAAATTAATACTAAAAAGAAGGGGGAGCAAGAGCTTACCAAATAAGTGATTAACTTAAGCATTTGATGGTTAAGTCGTATGAAATTTGGTCTCAAAATTTAGGGCTCATATAAAATTTTTACTCGTGGATGAACACTTGAGGAAGATGGCAATGGAAGATCTCTCTCTTCCTCTCATAATATTATTTTAACCAAATACATGGTAATTCATTATCTTGCCACCTAGCAAGTGTGATTAGTCACCAATTATATTTTGGTTTAATAATAAACTTAATCACTCTAATTTCCACAGTTATATTATAAACACTAAAATTTACTTTCTTTCAATTTAGTCACTAGATAACTTTTAACTTAATTACGCACTTAATCACTCCACTTTCCATCTCTTGCACTAAAGAAATAATATTTTTCATCCTTAGAAATTAGTTTTTAGTGGCTTAAATCTTCAAAATTGAATTTAATTATTCGAAACTAATCGAATCAAATAATTCAAGGGATTTGATTTATTTTTCGGAAAATAATTTTGGTCATAAAAAAACGAAAATCTAATAAGCCAATTTTGAGGGTGTTACATGTCAGGAAAATAAGGTTTAAAAGTTGAGTGATAAAATCAAAACAATTTTAAAGTTGAATGACCAACACCGATACAAAGACAAAGTTAAGTGACTAAATGCGCAATTTACCCTCACAATATCAACCTTATTCAATAACTCTTGTTTAACATTTTTTAAACATCACATATTTATTGATAAACAAAAATAAAAATAAGCATGTACATATTAAAGGTTTTAAAATGTCCAAAAAATAATAAAAAAGAAGATGATAAATTTTAAAAGAGATAAACATTTCACCGGTCAGAACAGACACATTCTCTTCGTACCTAAGAAATTCTCTACAGTCCATTGTAAGAAGGGTGATTGGGAAGTTGTCAATATACGAACTAGAATCTTTAAAATCAACAACCACCTTTCACGCCTATTTTCATAAGATATAGATGTGTCATAAAGAGAAAAAATATGTCAAAAAGAGAAAAATGAATCAAAATAAAAAATAACAAAAAATATGAATCAATGAAGACGACGACTAGCATTAAGGATAGTACCACCGCTGTTTAGGCAAAGAAAAAAAAGAAATAAACTGCTAAAAAGAACAAAGAAACAAGCGGCTAGGGTTTGTTATTCTTCTCGTTTTACATGTTAGATTTTATAACACCTACTATGCGTAAAATAATACATTTTGTAAAAAAATGTCAAAAAATATTATATACATGATAAAAAATTGGGTAAACTATTTAGGTGGCCATCGAATTTTAGGGGCGGTCATATTTTAACCACCCTATTATACAATTCGTCAATCAGATCGTTAAACTTTTAAATTAGTCATATTTTGACCACTGTCGTTAAAAAACTAACGAAAGAGGTGGCGTGGTTGTTAACGAAAATTTGTATAATTATACATTTGATCCCTGATAGTTACCTATTATATCAATTTGGTCTTAATTTTAATTTAGTTAATATAATTAATCAACTAATCAGATGACAACACATGTCATCATCCAATTAGATAAATTTACTCATATTTTAATTTAATATATTTATTTTCCTCCAATCATTACCACCTAATTAAAGAAAATTTAAAGAACAGGGTCCTCTAGATAAAAAGACCAAGACTTTACCACTGTACCAATCCATCTTTAGTGACATAAGTTGTACAATTTTATATATATCTTATAATACAGTAAATGCTAGAAAAAAATAATTTAGGGTTCATTCACTGCTTGTATCTTTGGGGATTTTATTAATATTACCTTAGCCGGAACATATTTGAAAGCTTTGAACCTATGGGAGTTTTCAGAGCCACCTAAAACAAAATCAAAGCAAATTTAACATTTTTCTTAGTAAGCAGGAAAGGTTGTCCGAATTTTGAACATGAAAATAAGGCCAATGTCAATCGAAATTTAACATATTTGGTTGATTAATTTTATTAAATTAAATTAAAATTAGAACTAAATTGATATAATAAGCAATTAACATGGATAAAATGTGTAATTATACAAATTTTCTTTAACTGTCACGTCACCTCCTTCGTTAGTTTTTAACAACAGTGGTCAAAATATGACCAATTTAAAAGTTTGATGGTCTGGTTGACGAGTTGCATAATTAGATGGTCAAAATAGGACCGCCCCAAAGTTCGGTGGTCATCTAAGTAGTTTACCCTAAAAAATTTATATAAGGTTAGAATGTAAGGTTTATAAGTGCTTTAGCTTTAAGATTTATGGATTCAATCTAAGGTTTAAAGTTTAGGGGTTGTGGATACAATTTAGGGTCTAAGGTTAGAATGTAAGGTTCAAAAGTTAAAACATAAATCATTGACTATATTACCCTAAAACTTAAACCCTAAATTCTAACTACAATCTAAATCTTAAACCTTAAAACTAATACGCTTGTAAAAACTTTTATTGAATGTAAATTTTTTTTTGAACAAGTACTACCTAAGGGGAAGGAGAATAATTTTACTCCTAATGGGTATTGAACTCACAACCTAAGAAGAAGAAAAGATGTCAACTGTGAGCTTTAACCACTTGCTCTAGAGTTCGTTGACAATCTTATGTACCAAAAATAGCAGCTTCAAAGTCATACAATTTATATCACTCAATAGTCAATACTCAAACACCTTTCAAAATATCAAGTTGAGTGGACAATTGTTCTAATTACAACATAACATGTTTGAATAAGTGAGTCATATTACAATGATTGTGATTAGAACACTTGTAAAAATTTGAGTAATTATAATTCTTTATAATGATAAAAAGATACACTTAGTATTTTAAAAATAACATTTTCTTATAATTATTTTGTTGTACTCTTTAAGTAAATTCTCAACTCAAATCATATATTCAGTATTATCTATTTCGATATGAACTAAATTATGCTCTCTATTGTTGCTCCGATGAACAAGGAAGAGGAGAATAAAAACAATTATAGTAAATATCTCAGTAATATTATTACATATTCGATAAAAATCAGAATTTATTATTAAGTACACAAATTATTAAGTACACAAATAAGACATTAGTATTCATAAGTCGAACTTGAGTAACTCAAAGTTATCCTTCAAGACAAATTCGAGCACCACAATACCCGACCCACGAGCCTAACTGAACTTTTTGTCAATACCCCTTATCTTGCATGCAAAATACACTTGATTAAAGTTTGAACTTGAACTTAAATACAAACAAACTTCGGTATTTGAATAAAAAAAACGGTAACCAAACTTGATCAAGCTCGAGTATTAGAATTTGAGTGAAAAAAATCAAGATCGAGTGGATTAATTATATCTCGAACCGAGTATGGAACTTCAAATATTGAGTCAAGCTCGAGCTTGTCACTATTCAGACTCAGATCGACTCGATTACACCCATATTCGTTATATCCAACATTTTGTCATCCCATCTCTAAAAAACTTAGCAGCAACAATTTGATATACGCAAAGAGATTAAGCTGCCGAATGAATAATCTTTTAGCAAACATAACTGTCATAACAAAGTGTTCTTATGATAACTGCACAACAATAAGATCCAAAAAGCTAACAAAGACAACTTTGCGTTTAGCCCATTCAAATACAATTAAATCGTCATTTTTCGAATCAGCAAAGCCCACTGTTGAGTATTGATTTCAGACCGTAATATGAACAAGCACAAGTACATGTCCATATATATATGTCGAACAAAACGGGGCTTTTACCGTGCTGGCTGCTGGTTGTAATGGTTCTTTTCTTTCTTCTTTGCAGCAGCAAGCTTTGCATTCCTGGCAGCTGCCTCTTGTGCAGCAGCTTTTGCAGCAGCATCCATCTCTTTACTAGATTTCTTCTTCTTCATAGATGCCATCTTCTTTAGCCGCTCTTTCACATCAACAGTAGATGCATCATCCTCGGTCTGCTCAACCACAGCAGCTTCATCCGGCCCATTGGTAATGTTTGTACTGGTAGGCTGTTCCTGTGATTCTTTTCCCTCCTTCGATTTATCCTTCCTTTTCTTCTTCCTGGCACTTTTAGACTCTACAGGAGGATTTTCCTTCTTTTCTCCATCTTTATTTTCTTGTGCAACATCTGCAGATACAAGAGACAAAGGCACAAGGATCCAAGCTTAATGGACTAGGAAAATGCCATCTTTACATGGGAACAATGCTTCATTGCAGCTAAGCAAACAACACATTTATACCATAACAGATGAGCTGCTTGAGTTGGTGGCACATGTTAATTGAACACAATTCTATAATTACAAATGTTGCCGAGCAAAAAAGAATACAAATGTTGCCGAGGGTGCAAAGCACACTTTAGGCATAGAACCGACACTTAACAGAAAAGCACACCAGGCAAATAAGGTGCCCACCTCACCCGAATGGGTTTGAGGTGCTTTTGTTGTCTAGGCTAAGGCTCAAAATGCATGGAGGCTAGGCTCACAACGCGACAACACTTCCCCTAAAAGTTTTAACTAAAATCACAATAATAAAAAAGGAAGGAAACAATGTTGCAAACAAACAGTTACAAAGTACACTAAGTTGGTTAAAATTACCGCATGACTCATCCTGGCCATTTCTTTCGTTCGGTGTAACTCCAAAATCAGCAAGAAGAGCCTCCAGCTCTGCAAGTTCCTTTTTCTTCCTCTCTTTCTTCGAAAGTTGTCTTTCTGCCTCCTTTGGTGGTGCAGGAATTTCAGGAGCCTTCTTTTGCACAGGCTCTGGATGTACTTGAACCTCTGGTTCATGGTCAAGGTCTTCCTCCACATCATCACCTTCGTCTAAAATATCTTCTTCGCTCCCACTCTCCTGTAATCACAGGTCAATTAAAAATTAAACTCAGAAAGGCAAATCTATTTCAATCATTCATTCGGTGTAGATTATAGCCATCCAATCATACGGGACAAATCACTTATGCTCAATGGACTCATCCTTTTGGCAGATCAAGAAAAGCAAAAAGTCTAGCGATGGCCTACAAGGATTGGTCAGCAGCCTCTCTGTCAGTAACTATAGTCAGATTGTTAGACCTTATATGTCACTTACTCATTCTCCACGACGAGCCAAACCCATTTCACTCATTCGTTTGCCTACACCTTCAACCATAAATTGCAAGAAGCATACAATAAAATATAAACTTCAGCTTAGAACAAGAGAGAATTAAAAAATTTCTGACATCTCCAGGATTTATGCTATTTACACAAGACTGAGAATAGATCTTATGTGAAAGAGCATGGGAATCTGCTTAAAAAGATAAGGAAAGAGTGTGAAAGAAGATCATGTTTATGAGGGAGGACAGAAAAAAGTCAATATCATAGGAAAAATACCTTGATTTTGAAAAGTTTATAACAAAGCGATCTCCAAGTGCTGGGAGCACCATAATGGTTCTTAAAATTAAATTTACAGTGAAATATAAAGACAAACAATCGACACCAAGATAAATCAATGCCACCCCTGAGTTGTATAATAGCACAATAAAATATAAAAAATAAAAAGAAGAAAAACATGCCATCCAAGTGAAAGATCAAATGTATATAAATATTATATCAACTTTATCTCCAGCAGACATTAGTACCATGTATCAAATTAAGTTCATCTTTTTCTCCTGTTTCATTTTCAAAGCAAGGTTCCTGGATGAAGAAAGCAATCCATAGCACCTTCCTTCGGAAATACACACATCCTCCCTTCACCATGAAATCGCATACTTTTAACACTCTGGTATAAAAAGAATCATGAGTAACATTTATTACTAAAGTTACTTAAAGGAAAACCTTGCCTGTTATTTTAATGGTTAGCCCTACCCTACCAGTTCCTTGGAAGAGTTTTGGAATCCCATAAATACATTCAGCAAAATATTATGATTTCCCAACCTTCAGAAGAATCTTTTAATAATAATTTCTATTAAAGAACTCTAGCAACATGAATGGCATGCCCATAGAGGCCTTTAATGTATCAATGTTATCACCGAAAGAGCTCCAACTTTGAACTTAAATCAACAAAACTGAAACAAAAAGATCTATCTAGAATATATGACAACACAAATCGCCATCTCCACCTCAAGCCAAAATCCACGGACAAGTAGCTACCAGTTTCAGTCTCCAAAGTATTGGTCAAATTATTGGCTTCTAATACTATATTTTCCAATCATCAACATATTCCACAACACCCCATCGCAAAATCATTGCCAACCATCAAGAAATGAAAATAATTAAATGCCACCGGAACTTTTTTCAACATTAAATTAATGCATTCCATGAAATCAATTAGAAAGAAATTTGATTGTTTAAAAAAATAGGTTAATTCACCTCTAAATTAAAGTTTTTGTCTTCGTGGCTCCGAGACGGCTCGGAGGGTCCCCAGACAGACTGAGGAGGAGCGGTGGTGGCATAATAATCATCATCGTCATCAACATCGGCCCACGATTTGACATTGAGCGGTGCCGGAGCCCAAAACACCTGCGGGTCGGTTTCTTTTTGCGGCTGCTGAGATTTGGAAGGAGATTTCTTTGAAGAACCTCGGTCCTTGTCAGATTTCTTCTTCTTCCGGAGAGTTTCGAGAGCAGCAAACACGTTGGTACTGTTGATCACCAACGATCCTTCGTCTCTCCTGCTTCCTCCTCCCACCATTTCTATCTAGTTACCCCGAATTAAATAACAAAAAATATGTAGAATCGACGAATAAATTTTGAAAATTTTCAACAACAAAAAAACCCAGATTTGATTAGAAACTATGTGAAAACAGAGGAAACGATTGTTTAGGATTTGACAAAAATCGAAAGTAATCAGATATGAGAATCAGACAGAAGTGTTTGTTTCTTGGGTAAGAAAATTAGGGTTTGAAATGAAGCGTGTTTGTTGCAGAGAAGAAGGATAGGACTTGGGCTTTTATAATAGAACCGGAGGAGGGGATAAGTAACAAATGTATGCTCAGTTGGGTCAAAAGATGGGGTATTTATGATATTTTCTGCAAAATTATCCTAATATTTTAACAGGAAAATAGGTTAAAAATTTTTAATTCCAGCTATTAAATATAAATAATTTAACAATTTTAATTTTATATTATATAAATTGATCTTAACCTTATATACAAATAATTTTTTTAAAAAAATAAAAATTTATAAAAAAGGCTGGTAGGCTATAAATTAAGGAATGTATAATTTTCTAAAATATTAAAATGCATAAATAATCCTAATATTTCAAAATTTAACTTGTAATTTATTAAAATTTATATATTTATTGGTTGATATAAATAATCATCTCTTTAACTAACACTCGGTCGGGGCTAATTTAAAGTAATATTCCTTTTTTAGTAGTTATTTAGAAATCTACCCAAAAGTAGATTATGTAGAAAAATACTCCTCGTTCAATTCACGTAAAGTGATATCTCGCTTGACTAGGCGCGAGTTGCATCTCCGCTCTTAGCTAAACACGATTTTTATTCGATGTGGCAGCATAATTTGAATAATTAAATAAAATATTATAGGATAAAGACTCGCGTTTAGCCAAACGCGAGTTCTGTGAGAAATTGAATAGACGCCCGATATTT
This sequence comes from Hibiscus mutabilis, assembly GCA_019671005.1. Classification (NCBI taxonomy): domain Eukaryota; kingdom Viridiplantae; phylum Streptophyta; class Magnoliopsida; order Malvales; family Malvaceae; genus Hibiscus; species Hibiscus mutabilis. The sequence goes on along the minus strand of CM033733.1, from coordinate 4,956,787 downwards.
TGAAATCAATTATTTTTAAAATTCAAATTGAAATCGCGTCAAGCTAAGCACGAGTTCTGGTTATAACGGCCGGTACAATTAACGTTGAAACGTGATAAATAGGACCCGCGCTTAGCTAAGGGCGAGATAAGCTAATTTATTAAACCTGCGTTTGTCTAGAAGCGAGTTTGGCTAAGTTTCAACCCTATATAATTATAAGACACCCAATATCAGTCGGTACATTGCCTATATTTCACAGCAAAGGTTCATATGGAAAAGTTCAACTCTCCAGAATTCCCACAATTAGAGCAATATAATCAGACCAATAATGGGTGAACTACAAGTTGAAATGATCTTCGGCACAAAAAAAACTCAAAGAGGCTGTAATTAAAAACTACAACATACGCCCATCAGTGGTGTTGATAGTGAAAAAAATAATGCGGACAAATATGTTGCTAAATGTGTCCACAAACATCAGAGATGTAAATGGAAGATTCGTATATCACGATTGAAGAGGATGAACAACGTATGGACGATAACGAAATGTGTCAAACCTCATACATGCTTTGTTTAAAGCTTAAGTCCAGATAATCATAACTTGGATGTGTAGTACCGTCTTAGCAATGATTGTTGTTTTTATTGTACCGTTTTTTTTAATTAATGTAAATTGTCTTTTATTTAAGCATCTAATATATGATGATAATATCTATCTATCTTAGTTTTATTTATTATAATTATTTTATTTGTTTTCATACAGATAATAATTATTTAGTGTAGAGTGTTAAATAGAGATAAATTTAGACTTAAAATGTCAATTATCTTTGATATCGTTTCTATTTCAATTATTCATAATTTAAATTAAATTCATATAGGATTATTTAAAAAATATTTCAATTAAATTTGAATGCCGAATAAATTCAAATTATTATATATTGACAATTTATCCATTGATCTTTTTCTCGTACTTATTCAATTGAAAGTATTGATCGAATTAAAAAAATTAAGTTAATTCAATTTTTCAATTTTAATATATAATATAGATTATCTATCTAAAGATATAATTGAATTGACTTGTTAATATAATTATGGGATGGGATGGGTGTTTCGTAATTTCATAATTTGTAATTGACTTATTTAACCTAAACTCGTGCTTAGATAAGCCTGAGTACCCTTTATAACGACAGTTGGACATGACGGTTGGCATATGAAGCGTCGTAAATAGAACTCGCGCTTATAGGATATGATTGATGTCGCTGTATGAGAAGACGTGTTTTGTCGATTTTAATGGAATTCGTGTTTGACTAAGCAAATGGTTCGGTGGAAAACAGATAAGGTTACAGTTATTTTACCGCGTTACAGACGTAATAAAAGGAACTCGCGTTTGGCTAAGTGCGAGAACGGCTATAAATAGGGTCCACTTCTATTGGAATATTCACGCAGTAGCCGTTCTGAAATCTTCTCCTCTTCCTCATATTATTATTCTTGCTTTTAGTTAGTCAAAAGTTCGAATTAATGACGGCGCTACTCAGACACGACGACAAACACGTGTTCGACTATTGGAGAAAGAATGTAAGAATTTTTTCTTATATTTTTATTTTAGGTATCAATTTAATTTTAATTTTGACGTTGAATTAATTATTAGTTTAAAATGACGTTTATTATATTTGAACCAGTTATTAAATTATTTAATTTTTTTAAAATTTTATAGTATGAAACATGCTCTGAAATATTTCATCACGAGGATCAGTAGACGAACTCATGAGAATATTATGCCGTATATACGTCAAGCTAGATTTAGACATGTGTGCTCTTTACTAGAAGGTGCTAAGTTAGAGCGGAGCTTGATAAATGCCTTACTAGAAAGATGGAGGCTAGAGACCCACACTTTTCATTTTTCGTGTGGGGAAACGACTATTACCCTGCAAGATGTTGCCTTTCATCTAGGTTTGTTGATTGATGGAGAAGCTATTTCTAGTACGATCTTAGGTGACTGGCCGATCCAGTGTATAGAGTTGCTCGGAGCTCTTCCAAATGATTTTGATGGTTGTTCTATCCATCTAAATTGGTTAGAAAATACTTTTGTTGATTTATCTGAGGATGCAGACAAAGAGGTTAAGAAGGTAATCGTATTTTTTTATTATTAGTCTATTTATTTTTAATCTATTTTTTTGTTAATTTATTTTTATTAATTTAGTTTTGTTAATTTTTTACACAGTATGTGTTTTATTATTATTCTATTTACTTTTAATGTTTGCAGTGATATGCTCGTGTGCATATTTTGAGACTTATAGGGGGATTTTGATGCTGAACAAGTTTCGCAATAAAGTTCATTGATGTGCTTGTACCATCTCCGCAATCTTGAAGATGCTGGTAAACTAAGTTGGGGGTCGATTGTTTTGACATTTTGTTTAGGGAGTTGTGTAAAAACACATATCCCGACAAATATGCTATTGGAGGCTGTCTGTTATTGTTACATTCATGGGATTGATTTCGAATGATTTTTCTGCGTCAAGTTCCGAGCAACCCTACTCCACATATATTTCCACTAATCTTGAGGTACGAGTAATTAAATTAAGTTTGAACTAATAAATATTTTTTATATAATAAAATTAATATTTTGTTTTGTGGTAGGTGGAGTGAACCATTGGTTTATAGGGGGCTTCCATCATCCCTTGATGATATTAGAAAAGTTATCGACACTAAATTTGAAAATGAGGAAATTTTTTTAAAATTAAATTAATTGTATTTATTTATTGTTTAGTCAAGTTTATTTAAATAAGATAAAAATTTTAATTAAGTTTATATAAAAATATTTTTTGCAATTCGAGTGGACACCATACACTGACCCTGCTGTACGCGGTTACATCTCAGTGAAAATATTTGGGTCAGAGCTTATTTAGACGTCGATTGTCCCATTGATAAAGTATTCAACAGTCGAGTGGCATCCGGCGGACTGCGTGTTTAGGCAGTTTGGTTTTGTCCAACCAATTTCGAATGCTCCACAAAATTTGGACACATTGCATTCGTTGACGAGTCTAAGAATGCTGAAAATTAATTGGAAATACTACTATATTGTGTGGATAAATGAATGGGCGCAACGGATCCGTTCGCAACCCGTTCGTGAACTGATATTGGATGGTCGAGCGGTTATGAATGGATACATGCAGTGGTACATGCAAAACGAGAAGCCGTATCTACTAACCCCAGAGGAGCGAGCTCAGGAGATACTAGTACATCGAGAAGAATGAGGAACCCTTTTACCTAGCCAGCAGCACCAGCACTAGTATGGCCACGGACACCAGCACCAACACCGCCATCATTGCATACATCTCGATGTTGGTACCCCATATTCGGAGAACTTGGTGTTACTTCTGCGATTCTTGATGAACTAGCTTCTTCATCAAATTTTATATGCAGCTCGATGTTGATACCCTCTACCCAGGTGTATCTCCTAAACATCTTGAGCATGTTGCTTGCATTCTATATGGTTAGCATGTAATGCACTTCAGGGCCGGACTCATCAACTGGCATTTTCACTTGCAATGCCGATATTTTTTTTGTTGTAGATTTAATAAGATGTGACGAAATTAACTCAAAAAATTATCATTCTTAATATTATTGTTGAAGAAGGTATAGAAGTATGTTCTGTAAAAAAATACAGTTGTAGAAAATCTTGCCATAATTATTGACAAAAAATGCTACAAATACATCTATTTACAAGCTTCAGTTAAGTATATAGAGAGGATTCGATTACAATAAGCGACAAATTTAAAAGGAACTCGCGCTTGGGTAAGCTCAAATTTTAATGACATGTTAGACATCTCTGTCACATGTCTCTAAAACGTCTATAAAAGGAGAACTCGCGCTTAGATAAGCACAGGTTCCTTGGCATGTTAGGCATCTTTGTCATGTGTGTCTGATACGTATGCAAAAGGAGGTAAAATTACGTCTACCTAAGCACGACTTTGCTTAATTACCCATGCCCATTTGAAATATATAGCCCCATTTGAAATATACATACCCTACAACACAACGTTGAAAGAAAAAGATAGAACCGGGGAAGAATTTTTAGATCTGTATACTATGACAGTGAGAAGAAAAAATAATGTTGTTGTATACTGCGATGGTTAGATGAAGCCTGATGAAAATCTCGATGTCGTATTTTAGTCTCATAATACTGTTACATTAAAGCTTTTAAGGCTATTAACATATGACACGATGAAGGAGATAGTCTCCACAACTATTCTACATGCTCTAACAAAAAAATTAAAGTCATTGAATTATCAATACCTTACGTCGATGGACCCATTATCTTACTTTATATTCTATGTTGGGGACAACTATGATGTGGAGAAGATGGTGGAAACCCACTCGGTCTATTTATTTGTAAGGCCCATAGAGTTGTACACAACGTTTTTTAATGTCGATGCTGATGACGATGTTTTAAATTGGGCATGATCGGATTTTGACTTCAACCCTAATATTGATAGTCTAACTGTAGGTTTACGACATGACTTTAACTTGTTGAATACATCTAATAACCATGGTACATCATCATCTTCTTTGATGCCAAGGTATTCTTACGTTTTCGACTTTGACCTGAACATGCCACCAACCCAATATTCAACATACAATCCATACAGTTTGGGTGTGAGGGCCTCGTCTTCTCAAAACAACATGATGCTGGCATACCATGAATCTTTTAACCTATTGGATGATTTTTAATCTGGACGATGCTCAATGTATATCCCTAGTGCAGAAAACGTAGATGATTTTTACATTCTTGCACTACTGATGTCGACTTAGATATTGGAAGTATGTCTCGTGATCGGTCTCCTAATTGGGTACTAGTTACTACACCTATTAATGTATGTGTTGTTGATGAAGCAAAACTATTTCGATTTGAAAGGAATTATTCTGATAAAGAACCGCTTATGGAGGTCGGCCCCGATGGTGAGAAGATTGATTCATTCTATGATGAACCAACAGATCTTAATGAGCCAGAACTTGCGGAGGATGATGAACCAACTGCACCGTGAAACTTTACAAGAGGGACAATAACTCAACTTCCATTACTTATTACCAACCTCAATTCCACTTCACAACATTGATATGGAAGGGTTCAATGCTAAGAAATTTTCAAAATTCCCACAGGTAGAGCAATACATGCAATGCAATGATGGTGAACTGTACGAGGGAATGGTCTTCGTGACAAAAAAAACTTACGGATGATGCGATTAAAAATTACAACATACGCCTCTCAGTTACGTCAACAGTGAGAAAAACTAAAGTGGACAAATACATTGCCCTCTGAGTCCACAGAGAGCAATAATGTAAATAGAGGATCTGTGTATCACGATTGAAGAGACTAAATAACATATGAAAGATAACAAAATACCCCAAACCTCATACATGCTCCGTGGGCAGAATGAGTCAAGATCATCGCAACTTGGATGTCCACGTGCTTTGTGATGCTATGATTCCACTCATCAAAGCATGTCCACGTGTAACTATTCCCACTAGGGCTATAAATGAGACGAGACAGATCGCGAGCTACTCGAGCCCGAATCGATCATAGCTCAACTCAATTGGACTCGACTTGAGCTCAAAATCGACTCGAATTCTTAACAAGCCAAGCTACTTGATACTTGACTCGAAAAGCTCGCGAGCTGCTCGAAAATATAATATACTTTTTATTTTTTATAATTTAAAATTTAAATTTCTAAACTTAAAACCCTAAACACAAGTTTTAAACCCTAAAATCTAATTTCTAATTTCTAAACCCAGTAACCTAAAACTCTAAACCCTAAACTAACACATCTAAACCCTAAAATTAACAAGCATGAGTTTACACAACTTGTGTATCAAAGTTTTTTCTTGATAAGGATTTAAATGAGATGTAACAGATGGTGAGCTACTTAGTCTGACATGGTCAAAGATCGGTCAACATTTGACTCGATTGGGCTCGAATCAAGCTCGAACTCGAAATAAGCCAAGTCGAGCTCAAATTTTTTAGTCTCATTAAAAATTACTCGAGCTCGACTCGAAATCTTAACGAGTTGAGTCGAGCTCAACACCATTCGAGCTCGACTCGGCTCATTTACACCCCTAGTTCCCACATGTATAACTGTAGTTAAATATCAATATGGCTACACGGTTCTGTACCATAAAGAATGGTATGTAAGAAATCGTACCATAAAGGATGAGTCATACAATGAGCTGCAAGTATGGCTAAAAAAGATGGAGAAATACATACCAAGAACGGTGGTGAAACTTGAAACCATACCGACATACAAAAATGATTGTGTGATACCGGGTGTGTGTTAATTCTATCGACTATTTTGGACATTTTCGCAGCGTGCTAATACTTTCGTCACTATAAGCCGATAGTCTAGATTGACGACACATGGTTGTACGATAGATTCACTCAGGTTTTATTATTGGCGGTTGCACAAGACGAGAATAGTAAAACTATTCTCGTTGCCTTTGTAATAGTTGAAGGTGGAGATATATACTCTTGGGAATTTTTCCTCAATAACCTACACAGACATGTTCTACGTAATGTTTTACATGCCAGACCTGAGGGGATATGTGTTATTTTAGATAGAGAAAATGAGATTAAATACGTAATCTAACGTTTAGGCCCGTATTGGCAATCTCCATATATACATCAGCGATTCTATTTACGATACATTGCTACCAATTACTATAAAAGGTACAAGAGTAAAGATGAACGCATAATGGTTCTTCGCATAGGTATGTGTTTCACTCTTTACAATATTAATCATCAACATATTTTTGATTTGTTAATAACTATTTTGTCTTTTATTGAATAGGCTACGCGCAGAAAGCAGATCATGTTGAGGATCACCTTGAAGAACTGAGAGTGAAGAATTCAAGAGGCTAAGCATACCTTGCTGATATCCCCAGTGATAATAGGCTTCGAGCATTTGATGGGGGTCATCGATATGGGCATATGACAACAAACTTGGCCGAGGCAATCAAATCATCTCTAAAGGGAACATCTCATTTGCATATCACGTCCGTTGTAAAAACTATATATTATCGATTGGCTACCCTTTCTGTAATCCTAGGAAAATAAGCTGCCGAGTAGATGGAAGGTAGTCATATAGTCGATCTAGACTTCCTCGAAAAATTGCAAGGTTATGTGGTGCATGCAAATTCGATGGGTACGACATACTTTTCTCATTGACAACATTTATTATGCGTTACAAAATTTTCAAGACCTCTGGAAGGTATTGAGCAAAACGCATATGTAATTAATTTAGAGTAAAGATTGTGCGATTGTGGAATCTTCCAAACTTTAAAATACCCGCGTGCTCATGCTATTGCTGCATGTTCATCTGTTCAGGTTGATTGGATGACACTCGTTGATCTGATATACAAACTTAAAAACGTATTCAAGGTTTATGAATACGAGTTCTCTCTGATCAGAAATGAACATGACCGTGATGTACTTGACGATGAGCCTAAAATGCTATTAGATTCTGCACTTCAATGCGAAAAAAAGGTCGTCCAAATTCAACCCAGATTTTTTGTGACAAGGATATGGTTCCTCGAAAAAAGACTGGATAACCGAAACGTTGCACTAAATATAAGAACCCAGGACACACAACAAACAAATGTTCTAATTGGTCAGATCCTCACAGATAATTATTCTAGTTTTCATTGTAATGTTGTATTTGTATTAAAAAATACTTGAGATTTAATTTTTTGCTTCTCAAGCTTTTTTCTCATGAAAAATATCATTGTTGGGTTTAGGGTTTTAACGTGATTTTTACACCACTTATGTTGCCTAATATGTGACAATATCTACCTCATTTTAAAGATAAGTTTCACGACTACGAAAACAAACTTTCAAAACTCGAAAAAATCTCTTTAAAATCATAAAAAACGCTTTAAACATTCTTATAAAATCATGATATTTGCTTGTTTATCATGGAAAAAACCATGGGTGTGTATCATTTTTGTCGCGATTTTCCCATAGTTTCTAATATCTTATACATGACAATATCTACGCCATTTGTAAGATATGTTTTCAGTACTACGGCATGAAAGTTAAAAAATTAAATAAAATTTTATCCAACATCTCGTAAAATCCCCTCAAACATGCCTATCAAACCATGTTTTAATCTATGAAATGCATGGAACTCGCGCTTAGCTAAGCGCATGTCCTATTTACCACGTTTCAACGTTAATAGTACCAGCCGTTATAACCAGAACTCGCGCTTAGCTAGGCGCAAGTTCAATTTGAATATTAAAAATAAAAAACTTCAAAATATCGTGCGTCCATTCAATTTCTCACGGCTTAAATTTGTGTATTATTTAAATCTATGAATATTAATTAATTTTAAAGGCTTACATGAGATAACACTCAATTGCTTGAGCATCATCCATATTTAAACCTCAAAATTAAATAATATCCTTAGTTTAATTAATTAAACTAATTGTTAAAGTTCTAATCTTATTTAAAGCTCTAATTAATTAACTAGATTATTTATCAATTTTTAGGTTTTAATGAATACTAAGTATTCTACTTGTAACGACCCAGATTTCTCGAGTCAACAATGGACGTTGACCCAGGTCTTGGACCGATGTATCAGGCCGAAATGTTGGGCAGTAATGGGCCTCCATACATTGGGGGCTTGCTTGGTGGATTTGGGCTTGGCTTATGTTGGGCTTAAGGAAGGGTATTATGGTAAAATCATAATTGGGGGAGACAAGGGTTGATGCCTCATTAATGTAGGTTGTCATCCTTGTAAGAGGGTGAAGTCACCCTTGTCCTCTCTCTCTTCATCTCATTCTTCTAATTTCCACCCCAACCTAAAGTAAAAGATGGAAACTTGCTGTGGAGGAGTGTGAATCTCGGATTGGCCATCAAGGGAGAGTTTATCAGCATCAAAGGATCTCCATTTCGAGCTAGACATCATTGGTTTTGGTGGTAGTTGGGTTTGAAGCCTGGAGCAAGGAAAGAGAGGTGGAAGAAGCTTGGTTGCTGCTTAAGTTCGTGAATCTTGCTAAAGGTCAGTACATCTCTGACTCCTACGTTTCATGAGTCTCATAAGATGATTGCCTTGCTTGATTTTATGTTTATGGGTTGCTTAGTTAGGGTTCTTGAGCTTTAAACCCTTCTAATGGTAAATCACGTTTTGGGAGTTGATAATGGGTAAAACTGGTAGAAAATCACCTAATATACTCCAAATAACTTGTAGGAAAGATTTGAGGCTTATTCATAGGGGTTAAGGGTAGGATTGGTGTAATCCCAAGCTCCAGGTTTCAAAACTAGGCTCGAGTACCGGTATGGGGTGGCTGCGTACCGGTACTCCTTTGTATATTAAGAGAGGATTTGATAGGGGTGTACCGGTACGCCTCCCCGTGTATCTGTACCCCTCACTCAAATGGAAATCTAGTAGAGCTTAGGCGTATCGGTACGCACTATTACATTGCCTGGAAAGGCTTTGAGTACCGGTACAGTACGTAACGTATCGATACGTCCTTAGGATGAACTTCTTCGAATCTAGTAGAGGTATCAGTACTCATTGAGGAGTACCGATACGCGTTGTTGATTACCTAGGAGAGGCTTAGCGTACCAGTACGCGAAGGGTGGAGTACCGGTACAGGCTTAGATCGGTATGGGGTAATCCCAGTACCGATGTTGCGTATCGATATGGGGTAAGAGCGTATCGGTACAGGTTGTGGTCTAACTCTTTCGAACCTATTTAGGGTATCGGTACTTATGGGGGAGTATCGATACTAGGAGGGCGGTACCGATACTCACCTTGGAGTACCGATACTTGCTGGACAATCTACCAAAGAAAGTTGTGTTCACGTTCGGGGGTTCTATAATTCATGGTAAAGGATTCGGTAGGTCCCTAAAGGTATAAAACAAACTCTAAAACTAAGAAATCGAGGTTAGCAACCCGTATGTGGATTAAGGGCTAATGGCTTAGTAACAATTGGATAAGTTGCTTGGTTTGGTAATCCATAGGGGTCTGTGGTGGATCAGTTATTGCTGCGAGGTAGCTTAGGGTCCTTGTTGTATGCTGAAGGGACGCTCATGTAGGCTGGTTGCCGTGAGTAATGAGATAATCTAATGAGAAATGCGTAAACAAATCCTACAGATACATATTAAATAGTGTAACAAACGAGTCATTCCTTGAGGCATTGGTAATGGTTGGCTGGAAGCCTTTATCTCTCGGTGAGATATATTGATGCTCGGGGGAGCATGTGGTATCGTATGAGTCTTGGTCAGGAATCCGGATGTCCTAGAGTTAGTGCAAGGGCGCTTAAATAAGGGGATGGGTACTCCGGGCTATGTGATCGAGTACATCTGACGTGTTCATGGGCTATGTGATCTGGATATGGTCCGAAACCTATCCTTGGGCTATGTGATCAGGATATGGAAATACAACTCGAAGGGCTATGTGATCTCGAGTAACTCAATGGACTATGTGATCTCGAGTAATCTTGTTCAGCTATGTGATCGCAGGATAAGACTGCTTGTGGCTATTGTGATCCAAGTATGTCTAGGACGTATCTGTGGCTATAGTGATCTGGATATGATCCTTACCAGGCTATGTGATCACGGGTAACCTGACGGCTGAGTGAGCACGGGAAAAATAGTAGGGTTTCGTTGGCCATTAGGGAATGTATGTTATTTATGTTGTTGTCTGGATAAACGATGTTGACTAGTTACCCTTGGGCTATGTGATCAAGGTAGGTTTGTTACTCGATGGGCTATGTGATCTCGGGTATAGGTTGTATTACCCTTGGGCTTTGTGATCAGGGTATGAGATGTAACTCGATGGGCTTTGTGATCTCGGGTATAGGCTAGATAACTATTGGGCTATGTGATCAGGGTATGGGACGTAATTCAGTGGTCGGTGGGACCTTGTGTATGGTAAGCTTGGGATGGCTTGGTAGACTTCTTACATAATAGTGGTATCTTGAGACAGTGGTAAGCTCTAGCTAGGATAGGCTAGAAGATGATCCTTAGATGTGGAGAAACCTTTCTGTGCACTCTTGAATATATTATCATGCATGCTTGTTTTATGATATTCATGAATTACGGTAGAGTAGAAATGTATCACTGAGCTTTGTTAGCTCAGCATGCGGAATTGTGGTTTCTTCCGTGCGTAGGTTGACATGTTGCGTTTGGAGGAGCACATCGAGGAGGATTTTCCAGCATCGAGCCAATCTCAGAGTACAGTACTTGATGTTTAGTTTGGATTGGTTGTATTCATAGGACCTTACCACAGTCGAGTCTGTATTTTATTCTGATGTACTGTATTTGGTCAAATAGAGTATTTTAATTGGAACTTGTATTTTGTAAACCCCTTTTAATATCATTATCTATGAAGATTTTACGGTAATGGATTATTTTGAGAATTTCTAACTTGTGGTTTTAAACGAGAAATTTTGATGGGTCAGTTGTGGGTGACCCAAAAGTGATGCTCCAGATTCAAGACAGAATCGGAGTGTTATAATTTGGTATCAGAGCCTAGGTTTAGTCGGTTCTAAGAAACCCAAGGGTGTTGTAGAGGTCGTGGTAAGGTGTCTAATGAATACAAGTCCCTAAAGTTAAGTGTACTTTATAAGACTTGGGATCCTGATGTGCCACCTTGTTTGTTGTGTTTCAGAAAAGGATTGATGGAATGTGGAACCGGTAGTGGAGAGGCAAGTCACTTCTGTGACCTAACCTCTGCCCTTTTGCGTGTGGTACACGCTATCCCGAGGCAATTCGAGACTCCTCGCAAGATCCATGTAGAGAGGCTTCATCGTTTTAGACCTAAGAGTTTCGAAGGATTGGGTGAGGATAACCCGATCAAGGCTGACCAGTGGTTGTGCAACACATAGAGAATCTTGAGATAGATGAAGGGAAGCCCGAAAGATAATCTTGATTACATTGTTTCTGTTTTGAAGGAAAATGCATACGAGTGGTGAGAGACCGTAGAGTTGGGTCTAAAGCCTACATGGGACATCTTTGTGGATGAGTTTCGGAAGAAGTACATTAGTGAGGTACACATAGATGAGATGAGGGACCCGTTTCTGCATTTGGTTTAGGGAGATCGAACAGTGTTTGCTTATGAGCAAGAGTTTCTGCGTTTGAGCCGTTATGCCCCAGAGTTGGTTTCCACGGAAGAGTTGAGGTGCAAGAGGTTCAAACAATGCTTAAATGTTGACTTTCAGTTGCATGTGACAGCGGGTTCGCTTGGGATATTCTTTGAGTTGGCCAATAGTGCGAAGGCACTTGAGTGACTTCAGAGTTCAGCATCTAATCAGTTCGAGGATTCTAGAGGTCGTGATGCGGAGACCCCGAATATCATGAATCTCCCTCCCTATCCGCACGAGAGGTTTTATACTTCGAGGAGTTCGAAGAGAGTTGCTTCAAACTAGTCGCCGAAAGTCGGCTTAAGATCTAGATTGAGGGTTTGTAGAGGCTCTTTGTTTTCTACGCCAGAAGGGAGTGTTGATGGTTCTGTTGGAGCACCACTAACACCGGCGTGCGAGCATTGTGGCAGACATCACCATGGAGTATGCTTTTTACTTCGGAGGGTTTGTTATCGGTGCCGGGCACTAGGGCATATGGAAAAGGACTGAACAGTCATGGATGAAGACTCATCGGTTCAGTCTCAGAGGTTGGATGCTCTCCGACTTGATCAGAGTTTTGCTAGAAGCGGAGCTAGGCACCGTCAAGCTATCGAGGTGGAGGTCCTGTGAGATCCACTGCCAGGGTAGGCGCGCGAGGTGTTGTTAGGCAGTCTGCAGCTCAGATTGGAGTTGACAGCGTTGCGACCAAGGATGTGGTAGGTAAATAAGTTTGTGTTGGTTTTAGCTGTTGTGTTAGCCGTTTAGCTCTTCGGTTGTGTAATAGACCGGTTCTTGTGATATGCATCTCGGTAAATCTTGTGTTTGTTGTTGCTTTAGGCGGAAAATAGAATTGCATCCTTTGCTAGATAAGGTTTTTTCGTAGATGGTTATTGAGAGGGCAAGTGCGCCGTATATTGTGAGTGAGAAGTTATGAAGTTTTAAATTGCTTGAATCTAGTTGTTAGTGTTGGTTGTATAGGATTTTAACCTCTCTAAGGTAGACGTTGTGCTCCGTAGTGCTAGCTCAATGAGGGTTCTATAGGTTGCAAGGTGTTTTTAGCTTGCGTTGTAGACATGAGGGTTAAGAGTTCCTAGTCTTAGTGTTGTGGGTGTTTTGAGGGTATGGAGGTACCCTTGGTGAGTGAGCAATCTTACCGTTTGATTGTGGTTTAGAACCGTGATAAAGGTAAGGTTGAGTTCGTTGTGTGTGTCCATCGCTTCGTGGCATGGTACTTAACAGACTCTTGTTGGAGACACACTTGTGCCAGCAACCATTTGGGTGTCGATGCCAAGTGCTTTGCCGAGATCGTGTCTGCGTGTGAGTAGCTTGTATGGTGGCCTTGGATGTGCTGAGCTGTAGTACAATGGTGGAAGACCAATAACGGGTTTGTGAGATCGACGACCCTGTTACGACCATAGAACGTGAGAACTTCGCGTGTTGTTGTCGGAGTAAGATACCATAAAAAGGGTAAATAAAGGTTGTGCTGAGCATGGTGGAGGTCTTAAGGGCGAACCGTGAGAATAGCAGCTTAGCTTGTACACCTGTTAAGCCAGATCTTGTAGAGTTGGAGAATTTTCCAATCGGGTTTGACCAAGTTGTTATCGCTTAAGGCAAGCAGTGTGGAAGTTACCAGTGTGGCGTAGCGGAAATGTGGATCAATAGTGGTGCTGAGGGTAACCGGATGGTTACTTTGCAAAGAAATATTTTTAGACAAACCAGTTGGCGATCCTTGAGAACAGTCTGATGGCTTTCCACGTTTGATGGTTGTGACCGAGGGTAGGGTGAGGAAGAAAATGTTTAGACCTTGCAAGTGGAATGGCTAAGTTTTGGGTTGCTCGTGTAAGTTCCCAAGTGACGGTGGTCATTTCTCGAAAGTAAATAGTTGTATAGTGAGTGGTTTTCGATCGTGTGAAAGTAAGTTTGGATAAAAAGAAGTTTCAAGTTCCGACTGGATGGGTCAAGTCTAGGGAAAAGAGTTATCAGTTCAAGATAGATTGATGATAATGACCGGTTGTTGGGGTTTTGCTTGTCCTTTAATGGTTTGATCGGATATGGTTGTTGGACGTGGTACGTTCCTGACAATGGTTTGTGGATGTGGTGCAGTGTTTTAGACGTAGATAAAGCCTAAGTTAGGTTTTGGTTGACAAATGCTAGGAGAAATGATTGGTTAACCGAGATAGAATTCATTAGAAGTGAGCCCTTTAAGTTTACATTTGAGCAGCGCGGCCAAAGGTTAGTTATGTTACCATGCTTAGCGATTTGTCATAAGTGTCGTTGGTTGTTGAAAAATGGGTCGCTAAAAATCTTAAGAGAAGCGTTAAGAGTGTGTGGTTTAGTGCTAGGGTTCTATTTAAGGTGGGTTGAGGGAGAACTCTCCCTAATCAATGTGACCCTACTTGAATAGTGAAATGGTTAGATCTGTTTTGGTTACATCTCCCTTTCATCTATCTAAATTTCGAGGACGAAATTTCTTAAAGGAGGGGAAAATTGTAACGACCTGAATTTCTCGAGTCAACAATGGATGTTGACCCAGGTCTTGGATTGACGTGTCAGGCCGAAATGTTGGGCCGTAATGGACCTACATACGTTGTGAGCTTGCTTGGTGGTTTTGGGCTTGGCTTATGTTGGGCTTAAGGAAGGGTATTATGGTAAAATCATAATTGGGAGAGACAAGAGCTGATGTCTCATTAAGGTGGGCTGCCATCCTTGTAAGAGGGTAAAGTCACCATTATCCTCTCTCTCTCTTCATCTCCTTCTTCTAATTTCCACCTCAACCCAAAGTAAAAGATGGAAACTTGTTGTGGAGGAGTGTGAATCTAGGATTGGCCATCAAGGGAGAGTTTATCAACATCAAATGATCTCCATTTCGAGCTAGACATCATTGGTTTTGGTGGGAGTTTGGTTTGAAGCTTGGAGCAAGGAAAGAGAGGTAGAAGAAGCTTGGTTGCTGCTTAAGTTCGTGAATCTTGCTAAAGGTCAGTACATCTCTAACTCATATATTTCATGAGCCTCATAAGATGATTGCCTTGCTTGGTTTTATGTTTATGGGTTGCTTAGTTAGGGTTCTTGAGCTTTAAACCCCTCTAATGGTAAATCACGTTTTGGGGGTTGATAATGGGTAAAACTCGTAGAAAATCACCTAATATACTCCAAATAACTTGTAGGAAAGACTTGAGGCATATTCATAGGGGTTAAGGGTGGGATTGGTGTAATCCTGAGCTCTAGGTTTTGAAATCTAGGCTCGAGTACCGGTGTGGGGTGGCTGCGTACTGGTATTCCTTTGTATATTGAGGGACGGTTTGTGAGGGGTGTACCGGTATGCCTCATCGTGTATCGGTACCCCTCACTTAAATAGAAATCTGGTAGCGCTTAGGGGTATCGGTACGCAAATGGCCTACCGATACGCACTATTACATTGACTGGAAAGGCTTTGAGTACCGGTACGGTACGTAGCGTATCGGTACATCCTTAGGATGAATTCTTTCGAATCTAGTAGTGGTATCGGTACCCATTAGGAAGTACCGGTACGCGATGTTGATTGCCTAAGAGAGGCTTAGCGTACCGGTATGCGAAGGGTGGAGTACCGGTACGGGGTTGGATCGGTACGGGGCGGTCCTAGTACCGATGTTGCGTATCGATACGCGATAAGAGCGTATCGGTACGGCTTGTGGTCTAACTCTTTCGAACCTAGTTAGGGTGTCGGTACTCATATGGGAGTATCGATACTAGGAGAGTGGTACCGATACTCACCTTGGAGTACTGATACTTGCTAGACAATCTGCCAAAGAAAGTTGAGTTCGCGTTCGAGGGTTCTATAATTCGTGGTAAAGGATTCGGTAGGTCCCTAAAGGTATAAAACAAACTCTAAAACTAAGAAATCGAGGTTAGCAACCCATATGTGGATTAAGGGCTAATGGCTTAGTAACAGTTGGATAAGTTGCTTGGTTTGGTAATCCATAGGGGTCCGTAGTGGATCAGTTATTGATACGAGGTAGCTTGGGGTCCTTGCTTTGTGCTGAAGGGACGCCCATGTAGGCTGGTTGTTGTGAGCAATGAGATAATCTAATGAGAAAGGCGTAAACAATCCTATAGACACATATTAAATAGTGTAACAAACGAGTAATGCCTTGAGGCATTGGTAATGGTTGGCTGGAATCCTTTATCTCTCGGTGAGATATATTGATGCTCGGGGGAGCATATGGTATCGTATGAGTCTTGGTCAGGAATTCGGATGTCCTAGAGTTAGTGCAAGGGCACTTAAATAAGGGGATGGGTACTCCGGGCTATGTGATCGAGTACATTCGACGTGTCTATGGGCTATGTGATCTGGATGCGGTACAAAACCTATCATTGGGCTATGTGATCAGGATATGGAAATACAACTCGAAGGGCTATGTGATCTCAAGTAACTCGATGGGCTATGTGATCTCGAGTAATCTTGTTCGGCTATGTAATCGCAGGATAAGACTACTTGTGGCTATTGTGATCCATCTATGGCTATAGTGATCCGGATATGATGCTTACCCGACGGCTATGTGATCACAGGTAACCAGCTGTGTGAGCACGAGAAAAATAGTAGGGCTTCGTTGGCCATTAGGTAATGTATGTTATTTACGTTCTTGTATGGATAAACGTTGTTGACTAGTTATCCTTGGGCTATGTGATCAAGGTAGGGTTGTTACTCGATGGGCTATGTGATCTCAGGTATGGGTTGTATTACCCTTGGGCTTTGTGATCAGGGTATGAGATGTAACTCGATGGGCTTTGTGATCTCGGGTATAGGCTAGATAACCCTTAGGCTATGTGATCAGGGTATGAGACGTAATTCAGTGGTTAGTGGGACCTCGTGTACGGTAAACCTGGGATGGCTTGGTAGACTTCTTACATAATAGTGGTATATTGAGACAGTGGTAAGCTCTAGCTAGGATAGGCTAGGAGATGATCCTTAGATGTGGAGAAACCTTTTTGTGCACTCTTGAATATATTACCATGCATGCTTGTTTTATGATATTCATGAATTGCGGTAGAGTAGAAATGTACCACTAAGCTTTGTTAGCTTAGCGTGCGGAATTGTGGTTTCTTCCGTGCGTAGGTTGACAGGTTGCGTTTGGAGGAGCACATCGAGGAGGATTTTTCAGCATCGAGCCAATCTCAGAGTACAGTACTTGATGTTTAGTTTGGACTGGTTGTATTCATAGGACCTTACCACAGTCGAGTCTGTATTTTATTCTGATTTACTATATTTGGTCAAACTGAGTATTTTAATTGGAACTTATGTTCTGTAAACCCATTTTAATATCATTATCTACGTGGATTTTACGATAATGGATTATTTTGAGAATTACTAACTTGTGGTTTTAAACGAGAAATTTTGATAGGTCAGTTTTGGGTGACCCGAAAGTGATGCTCCGGATCCGGGACGGAATCAGGGTGTTACACTACTTAAAAGCCAGTGTTGGACAACACCCTATTGCAATGGAACATCACTCAAATTTGGACTCCAAATCTTCCCACTTAGTACACATTAACTTGCTACAATTATCTTCCTAATTAATTATTAAACCCTAATTGATCTTAAAACCAAGGCTTTAACAATTAATTAATCCAAGTGATTAAATTGTCTAACATACATTCCTATATGCATTATTTAAAACATGTATCAAGCATTTAAATTAAATGCAATTAAATTAAATTAAATTAAATAAATAGGACTAAATTGAAAGAATTAAAACTTGAAACTGTTTTTTATTTCATATATGGATTAAATTGAAAACAATTACAAAATTTATAGCCCAAAGTGTGAGAACCCAAGTGTTGGGCGTGGATCCTCTTGACCCGGCCCGATATACACACGCGGATTTTCCTTGACCCCGTGCAAAACGACACTGTTTTGCACTGAGTATAAAAGGCCTATACCTAGTTGAACTCGGTCATTTTACACCCTCACTCTCTCACTGCTCTCTATCTTCTCTCAAACTTTCTCAACTCAAACACTAAATTTCCAGGAATCCCAACTCCCTTCGATCAAAACCCCTATTCTTTCTCTAAACTCATTCGTGTTCTTTAATTTTTCCCATTTTTTTACCCTCACAAACACATTTTTTCCTCTTTTTCATTGTTTCCAAAGATAAAATCACCATTTCGGATGAATGTTCATTCGAATTCATCAAGAACCAGACAAACATCATAAATTTTTGCCACACTCCGCTGCTAGTTCTGTCGTTAGATTCATTTCGGCCGAGTTTCGGCCAACTTCGATGAGTTCGCCAGTGATCGGAAGTCGACTCCAGACCGTCGCAGGCGACGCCGTCCGCCGCAAGACAATTTCCAACCATCATCCGCTGAAACCCTAAAACCTTAAAATTTAAAAAAAAATCCTATTTTCGAGCTTAAAACCTCAAATTCTAATCTCATCTCGGTAGAGCCTCCCATCTCTGCCGTCCTAAACCTAGATCTACCCGTGAACCGCCCCTTTTCAACTCCATCCAAATTCTAAACTCACTCTTGCTAAGATGAGCTCCGACAACCTCCTATTGCACTTTTTTTTTTGTTTTCCTTTATTTTCACTCTGATCTTTCAGCGACATTTTAGCAACTTTGGTCATCTTCTCTGGTCAAGAATCCAGCGCCAGTTCGGATCATCGTTCATCTTCTCTGATAAGCTTCTTCTCTCTCCCCCTAACTTGAGTAATAATTGTGTAATTATTATTCTCTGATTATTAATTATTTTCTCTCTCCAGGTATTTATAGCAAGTAATAGATGATGACTCATGTTGATGCCACGGTCAGCTAATTGGTGACAGTTAGAATGAACAAAACTCGTGTGGTATCTTTTAGACCAATAATGTAATGCCACATGTCAAAATGGGCGGAAAACTTAAAAAAACTGATGGTTTTATGTTTATTTGGGCTGATAATATTGTATTTGGGCGGGAAAAATTGTAAAGAAAGGGTTCTGGGCTTTTAAAACTGAATTTTGGGCTTTATGTATGTAATTGACATTATATTGGACTAATATTATTTATTTGGGTTGTTATTTATTTATTATGACTAATATATTATTTATTTATTTTATTTTTTAAGAGAAAAATATAGTAGATACCCCGGATAAAATTCGGATATTATAATTCCTTAATTAACGAACATGAACATATTCTCTTTTATATTCGTTCAGTTCGATTACATAAATATTCCCCTTATTTTGCCGTGTCTTATAAGATTGAGTTGTTTTTACCTAAATATTGTTAGTAACAAATTATTTTTAAAAGTAACGCTAATTTATAATTAAATTTTAAAATGACACTAATTTCTAATTTAATATATGAGAAAATATCTCATGCACTGGCGGTGGAAATATTTTATTTCCATAAGTGTCATAATTTTAGGGGTTAGAGATCTAGTTTAGGGTCCATATTTTAGGGGTTTAGCATTTAGGGTTTATTATTAGAACTCGGGGTTTAAGGTTAGAATTTAGAGTTTAGAAGTAGGGTTTATGTTTTAGGGTAACATGTTAGGGATTTAGGCTTTACCTATAACCCTTAAATTCTAACCCTAAACTCTAAATTCAAATCACACTCCTTAAATTCTAAGCACATAAACCTAAGTCCCTAAAATATGGACCTTAAATTGGATCTCTAACCCCTAAAATTAAGACACATGTGAAAATAAAACATTTCCACTATCAGTACATAGTATAATTACCCTTAATATATTCTATATATGTGGCATAAAGTCAAAAAAAAATACCCAAACATTTGAATGAATAGTCACATTGGCCCCTATTCTTTTTTTTTTGAGCAATTCAACCCTCAACGTTTCATTTGGGGTCAAAATAGCCCCTCTACGAATGAAAATTGTTAGAAAACTGACGGTAAACAATTTGAAATAACTTGACAAAATAATAAGTCAACAGAAAAGAATTATTTTATATTTTATATAATTTTATAAAATTATTTTTGACTAATGTAACAATTTTCAAGTCAATACATTTGTCTATATGATACTACCATGTCAGCATGTACTACCATATAGGTTTGTCACCTCATTTCAAGCTATTTATCGTCAGTTAATTTTACACAACTTGTGTATCAAATTTAAACCCATAGTAAAAATGTGTTTCAGTCTTTTAAAAAAAACGTGTTTCATCGATTGTGCCTTTGGACGATCAAATAAATACATACCTACCATATATGTAATCTATAATTTAATATACGGAAATGGATTTTCGAATGCTTTATCTTTCCAAAAAAATAATTTCATTTTCTATTATGTGATAAAAATAAAGAGTCACTTAACGCGCACAACTCAGGATGGTAATGTTGCAGTGTGAGGACAGAATTCTCTCATCAATCTCTGTCCATATTTGTATGAATATTATAAATATTTATATTTATGAATATTTATCATCTTTTTTCCATATTATTATTTAAAATTTGGCTGAATTGATATTTTCGGTTAATTAGATATCAATTTAGTTGAAAAAATTATAAAGTCATTTTCAAATATTAATAAAAATATTAGTATAAGTTTGTTTTTAATGTTGTAAATAATCTTTAAATGAATTAAATTAAAATTGCTATATAAGAATTGAACACAAAAGAATAATGAATTTAAATACCAATGATTTATTATTTTATTCAAGGTTATTTATTGATTAATTTTTTTATGAAAAGTAGTGTGATTTCATATATCATAAAAATCATACACTTAATGTATTAGCACGAGCCTTGTAAAAAACCCCCTAAACTTAAATGAAGGAAAAGAGTACACGAATCAACATACCAACAACTCAAAACACAAAAATTACGGATGATCTAAAACATCATTGTGTAGCAGAGGTTTCACTTGAGCCGGAAGAGTAGCCCAGCTTTGTATCTCCATGCAATCAACTTGCACCAACTTTGTTAAAGCATCTGCCACTTTATTTCCTTCCCTCAAACCATGTTGTAAGCGGATCGTCCACTGCCGTTGGCGTAACTCTACAAAATAATAAGTCAACGAACATATATCAAGAGATGAAGACCCAATCCTAAGGAGTTCTACAACCTCCAAGCTATCCATCTCAAGAATAATCTGTCGGTAACCTGCCTTCCACACACATAGCAAGCCGATGTAAGTACCCCATAATTCAGCTTTCAACACCGAACAAATCCCGATAAACTTGCCAAACCCCAATACCCAAATACCTGTATGGTTTCTAATAAGGCCACCACATGTCATAAACCCATTACCACTACGACTTGCACCATCGGAGCTAACCTTGACCCACTCTTCAGGTGGCGAAATCCACCGAGCTGGTCCACGTACTGTCCTTAGCCCCAGAGTCGCATTTGGAGTAGGCACTCCCATGGCGGATGCCGACAAGGTTAACCATATTCGAGAGGGATCAAGTACCGACCGCCTATCATCTCCTTGGTCATCGAAAGTCCCTGAGTTCCTATGCAACCAAATATATCAACAAGTGCCACCGAACATGAGATCCCAATTATTGTCATCCCACGCAAATTTAGCAGCTTTGGACAAATTTATCTTCAGTCGACTTTTGATAACTAACGACATGAACTCGTGAAGCATATTCGGCCTAACTAGCTCCTGCCACACAAGAAAATCTTGTGGGCACTTCCGTAAAACATGATCAATGTCTTCAATCTCAAAACAAAAAGTGCAACATCGGTCATCCGTGGTGAAATGATGACGAACCCTTTCTTGATTAGTCATAATTCTATTGCAGCAAACCATCCACAAAAACACTTTCATCCGTTGCGTACCACGGAACTAATGCACAATTTTCCAAATATCCTCCTCGGGGCCATCTTCAATACCACAACATATACTGTAAGCTAATTTAACCGTAATTCGACCAGAGCTTGTACCCGCCCAACTAATCGAGTCACCTGGAAATTGATTAAGGGGATACTTGATCGCTGCCAGCCGTAACAGGACATGAGTAGGAAGCAAGGATTAAAATACCTCCCAGAACTATTCCCCAGAATTGGACACCATATCAGCAACCGAAATTTGAGTCGGTAGAAGAGTAGAACCCGACGTTATATGTGCCATCAAGGGGCCCACATCACGGATCCAAGTATCGTACCAAAAATCAATTTTCGATTCACTCTTTAATCTCTAAACTATGTTGTTCTGAACATCTTCCCAAACCATACTAAGGTCATTCCATAACCGAGAGACATTACGATTGGCAAGCATAAGCAGAACGTCATGCACACATTTATACTTGGCATAAAGAAATCGGACCCAGAGTGCATCCTTTTTGGTGAGTAAATCAAAAGCCAGCTTTATTAGAAAAACCTCATTCTGACGATATAGCCAACAAAAACCAAGCCCTCCTTTATTCATCGGCCGACACACATCCTTCCATTACACACCATGAACACCCGAATTACCATCTTTAATGCCCCAGATGAATCTTCTAATTAATCGTTCCAAATCATCACATGTTTTCTTTGGTAAGACCATCGTTTGCATCGTATAGTTAGGAATAACCGCTAGAACCTTGGCGAGAGTGATACGACCTGCTAGCGATAGCGTTTTAGCACGCCGCCTATTAAGCTTTCTTTTTACCAGACTAACAAGATAGTTGTAGAAAGTCGAAGTCACCCTACTGTGCAATAAAGGAACACCTAAATACTTACCCAAGTCGCTCACTTCAGTGAAGCCAAAGGACTGACTTATACAATTTTCTATTAGTATCGGCACATTCTTAGAGAAAAAATATTCGTCTTAGTAAAACTAACCTTATGATTAGAAGCCAAGCAAAACTCATCAAGGATAGACCATAAAAGATGCATCTGATTAACCGAAACCTGAGCAAATAGAATCATATCGTTCGCAAAGAAAAGATGTGATATTTTTGGTCTCTGAGCCGATGTTCGAAAAGCCTTCCAACGCTTGTCAAAAATAGCTTCCTCAGTAGCCTGCGCCAACTGTTCAAGGCAAAGGACAAAGATATACGACGAAAAAATATCTCTCTGAATAATACCTCCCGACCAAAAAATCTTCAGTCATAAAACCATTCCATATAATCCAAGACGACACCGTAGAGATATGTTGTATGATCAAAAGCTGTAACTTCTCTAGAATATCCAAATCTATCAAAGTATCTTTCACAAAACCCCATTCTAATCTGTCCTAAGCCTTTTTCCAAATTAATTTTAATGGCCATCCATCCATGCTTACCTTGCTTTTTCTTCATCTAATGCAAGATATCCTGAGAAATAATTATATTATCAGTAATCGAACGTCTCAGCACAACGCTTGTCTGGTTATCAGATATCTATCCTGGCAAAAGAGGCTTCAGAAGATTCACAATATTTTTTGTATAACCTTATACACAACTTGACACAGGCTAATTGGACGAAATTGACTCATATATTCAGGCGTGTTAATCTTTAGAATTAAAACAAGCAAAGTCCTATTGATCTCTGCCGGTAACTTCCCACTATCAAAAATATTGATAATGAAAGCATTTATCGAAGTCCCGACCGTATCCCAGATCTTCTAAAAAAACCCGACAATTAAACCATCGACACCCAGTGCCTTAAGCGGCCCCATATCAAAGATTGCTTGTCTAATTTCCACATTGGTAATTGGATCTGCTAGGCAGCCAAGGACAGAAGCTTTAACCCACGAAAACTAGCCTCTAATTGGATATAATGGTGCAATCCTATTCGAACTAGAGAACAAATTGGTAAAGAAATTCTAAGCCATACCCGACATTTTTTTGGGATATATCGCCCGCGTATCATCCCCATGTCTAAGGGCCATGATGGTGTTCTTTTGCCTCCTCTCTCAGACCGCGGCATGGTAGTATTTAGTGTTCTGATCTTCTTGCGTAACCCACTTAATGCAAGCCTTTTGCTGCCCAAATTCTTCCTCTTGTGCTAAAACATTTTTGAGCTCCACCGGTAAATAAACTGCCAATTTTATCAAGAAATCTGAATATCATCGCATAAGGGTTCTATCGATTCCCTAGAGTCTTTGCCCTAATACATCTCTTCTGACGCCCAATATGGCCAAAGGTTTCAACGTTCCAATCGACAAACTTAGTTTGGAACCGGTCTATATTGTTTCGTAAATCACCATCTCACAGCCATGTCGCAAGCATAAAATCTAGAAATTAGGGGTGTTCTTGCCATACAGACATGAAACGAAAAGGCCGGTTATGAGGCTCTCTCTCTTTATCCGAAAGACACAACAGAAGAGGTTGGTGATCGGACCCCAAACGATCCAAGTTACGAATGAATGCCTCTCCATAACAGAAAACCAGCATGTATTAACCAAACACCTGTCTAATTGTTGGTGCAAATTTCCCCTCGTCTAGGTGAAAGGTATTACTCAAAACCCCATGTCTGTCAACCCGAGTTGAAGACAAACTCCTAAAATAAGTGACTACCACCTACATGATTATCTGAGCCCCCAACACGCTCGTCTGCCACTAAAAGCACGTTAAAATCCCCCCTAAAACCCAAGGGATATCATTAGTCTGCTATAAACTCGCTAGCTGCCCCCAAAGATGCTTACGACGCGAAGAGTAGGGCTCGCATAAATGGCCGTAAGCTGAAACTTTTTTACAAATGCCTTGCCTGTCAACTGTGGCATTGATAAATTGGTTAGAGATGCGTGATACTTCAACTGAGATAGAATCGTCCCAAAAAGCCAAATACCCCCGCTAAAACCATGAGTTTTAATCGGGAACGAATGCATAAAACCCAAACGAGCAATTACACGATCTGCGATTCTACCACTCACACGTGGTTCAAATAAGGCTACCATATGAGGATGATGTTCCCGTATGAAACTTCAAAAATGTTTCTGAAACGTAAGGCTCCCAGCACCCTGACATATCCAAAAAAATACACTCATCATATAAAACAAAATAGAAACAAGGAAGTTAACCTTACTGGTTGCCCCCAACACTATCCTCCAATCTATCCGTATCATCCGACTCACTCTCCAGATGTATATCATCCCATAGAGCTTCATCATCATAAGAGTGGATGGCAATTGGGTTATTGTGCAATCTTGTCGTTGCATCTATAACCCCATTCTCTACTTGTCACCCAATGGCATCAACCCCAGCTTGAGCACTTTGTACCCATTCCACAACCCTTGTCCTAAAATACTAGAATCTACCAGTTTCTTCACCTTCAGCCCTTTATGCATACTATCCTTCAGGCTTTTTCTGGAGCTACTTGATCCCTTCAAAATTTTGTGCAACTGGGTCGATCCCTGACTGCCACTTTTGACTATCTAAAAAGCTTCATGAGAACTCGTGGTATCTCCAATATTGTGTTTTATAACCTGCATAGATTGGCCAACCACAGTAGGCATCACCTCGACCGATTTAGATCTTTTTTAGCGGCTCTGGTTTTCTTTTCCAGATTCGAAGCCATGTAAGCCTTATTTCGATTAAAACTATGTTGTTCAGCAACCTTACCCACACCTGCAGGGGCCCTCAACTCAGGTCTAGAATGCTAATACGTCTCTTGTACTGTACCCTCACCATCCTTTCTGTGATCCTCAGTAATTTCTATCGCCAAAGATGCAGATTGCGAGCCCTTAGCACTAAGTTCATTATTCTCTGTACCATGTTCACTACGTGTATTCACGCTCATCCTACGCCTAAGATTCTCCACCATCTTGCATGGGCCGTAAAAATTATTTTCTAAACAAGTATCACATGTCTGTTCCGCACTCACAGGTTTCTCTTTCGCAGCTTCTTGTGTTCGTGTCGAATTACATTATTCTTTGGAGTGCCTATAAAACCCACATGCATAACATATTTGCTACAGACCCTCGTACTCAAGCTTTTATAGTATCCCATCAATGCGAATACACGAGGGCAGTGGTTGATTCAGATCAACCAAAATAACCAATCTCCCTATGAGTGTCGCTATATGTCTAAATATGGCTTTGGTATAATATCGATATGGTAATCCCGATATTCGGACCCAAACTATCGCCTGTGATGGATGCTTCTTAGAGGTTGATAAAGTTCTACTCCATGACTGAACAGTCAAATAACTCATATAGATAGTCTAAGGGCTGTCGGTAAGAACCCTCGTATAGTCACTTTCGTCTGTAAAGCGAACGAAAAAATAATTATTATCCAAATCAATTAACTGAATCGTACCTACTGGTTTCCACATAGCCTGAATCGGAGTTAGTAAGGTTTTGAACCCGATCGATTTGCCTAGCAATCAAACAATAATGGCGTTTCGCATATTATGATCAATCTGGTCATGCACACGATCCGAGAATTAAATCGAAGGAATGGGACCAGAGCAATTCAGAATAACATCTTCCTCTTCAAGAAATCCCATCTTTGTACGTGCGCCCGCACGCTCCTTCCCAGGGTTAGCCACTTTACTTGCATAAGTTGCACCATCTTAACCAGTTACTCCTGCCGGGGGAAGTTTCCCTTCTCTGATTCCATTGTTCTCACATAGAGACGGAGACGGACGATGATCACTCCGCACCTCATCACCATCGTCCATGTCCTCAGCATCCATAGCAACTATGTCCGTATGGTCTTCTGATCCCTCACTATTTCGAACCTTTTTCACGACACTCTGACCTTCCAAGGGCGTAGGCGAGGTAGGTTTTTCCAACACTGGTATCGCCGAGACCTGCCGGATCCCATCCGGTAGCCGTCCTCCAGAGTCCTTATACAGTGGGAACGGTGACGTGCCATGGGGATTGACTTGGGAGGGCATCCTAGGGTTTGTGTTTTTGTTTTTCTTTTATTTCAAAATTAAAATGAAAAAACTATGAATATATCACATTTATTGATTAAATTTTGATAAATATATGTTTTCGTTTAAAAATATTTTATTTCACTCACAATCACAAATATAGAATACAACATTTATAATTGTCTCATACTTCATATCACTCCGTCTCATTACTTTTATTAATTATTTTAATTTAATATTTAAAAAGTTATATATTTTTAATTTACGTAAACAAATATATAACTTTTTTTAAAAAAATAAATGTGTCTATTCAAAAATAAATAAATATATATGATTACATGATAATATTTGTTCATAACTTGCACACATAGGTAACTTCAAAAAAAAATATATTTGTTCATATCTTTTCTTAACCCTTCGACAAGGTACTTATATTTTGCACACACAGGTACTCGATTCTAGATCTCTTAGAACCAAGGCCGACCCTGGAGCAAGTCGAACCGGTCGACAGCCTAGGGCCCATTTTTCCTAATTTTACAACTTAAATAATTATAATATAAAATCACAAATTTTAGTTATAATATTAGATAAAGACCTTCACTTTGGGCCATAAATAACAAGTAAATGAAATAATAATTTGGTTATAATATTAGATAGAGACCTCTCTCTCTTTTAATTTTTACTACTTAAATAGTTATAGTTTAATTTTTTTCTAATAGTTATTATTAGGGGTCCAATTTTTTTCAATACTTGTTATTTGGGCCCAAATTTTTTCAATACTTGTGGAGGATCTACCTTAAGATTTGGGGGTCAATTAACCCCACTTGATTTGTTACGGTATGAGGTCAACCATAGTTATTCTAGGAGTATGAGAATCCTTCATACTTCATACTCTACACTGACCCCACTATATGAAAATCATGGCTCTACCATTATACTTGTGATTTGAGGCTCAATTTTTCCAATATTTGTTATTATGGGTTTATTCTTAAATTTTTTTTCAATATTTGTTATTAGGGGCTAATTTTTTATTTTCAATATTTGTTATTTGAGGCCCAATTTCTCTTTATATTTGTTATTAGGGACATACTCTTCAGATTTATTTTTTTCAATGCTTGTTATTTGGGGTCCAAGTTTTTCAATACTTGTTATTAGAGGCTCAATTTTCCCAATATTTTGTTATTATGGGATACTCTTAAAATTTATTTTTCAACATTTATTATTAAGGGTCCAATTTTTTTTAATACATGTTATTTGATGCCCAATTTTCATGATATTTGTTTTTAGGGAAAATTTCAATTTTTTCAATACTTGTTGTTTGGGCTCCAATTTTTTTTTCAATACTTGTTATTTAGGGTCTAGTTTTTCAATGCTTGTTATTAGAGACTCATTTTTTTTCAGTATTTGTTATTAGGGGCATACTCTTAAAATTTTTCAATATTTTTTAGGGTTTACTCTTAAAATTCATTTTTAAAATATTTATTATTAAGAGTCTACTCTTAAAATTTAATTTTTTCAAGACTTCTGTTAGGGGTCTAATTTTTCAGTTTCTCCGGGCCTCCAAAATCTTAAGACTGGTCGTGCTTAGAACATCACATTATCCTCTTTTTCCATTGGAGTCGCTCGTTGATTTCAAATATATAACTCTTTAGTATGTGTATAATATAAATATATATAGGAAAATACTTTGATACACAAATTTGTGTAAACTTTAATTTATTCAAGCCTTTTAATTTACACAAGCCTTCATATTTAAGCTATAAAATATAAAAAGTTTGTATAAACTAAAATTTACACAAACTTATTTGTCAAAATATTTTTCTATATATAATATATTCACACGTCTACTATATGTATATATGTTTTTCAATCTCTCCGTGATAAAAAGTTCGGGACGGGACTCGGTTCTTACCATCCCTTTACAGATATGTTATCGTTAAGGATGAGTCAAACGGTCGTCGCACACAGCTGCACACCATTAACTAATGCTATATACAATTACTAACTATTAATTTTTTTAATAATTTTTAAATAAATATTAAAATTCTAAAGCCTGACATGTAATTACCATATTTTAAAACAAAATTAGATTTTTAATTGAATCATTTTGTTTTTTAGTATTTTTAATCTTTAATTTAAAATATTGATATTAAAATTTCCATCTGCCACAAACCCTAAATTTATCTCTAATTTTCTAATCAAGAAATCATGATTGCACATAATTTACAGCAGTAACAGTACAAAACACCAAACATGTGGTTACATTATATTGCAAGGCCAGTAGGCCACAAAGATCTGGACATGGAGATGCCTCTGCTAAAATGTAGAATTCATAATCATAAAAGCAACTTAGACATCATTTATTAAGCAACAAAAATGAATATCTCTTCAAAGCAGTAGTTCTTGCTCAAAAGTAATCTAAAGCATATTATTCAAGAAATCCAAGCAATGGCTCAAATATAATCTGATCTAATAAGCTAATACATCGAATGGTTGTCACCAGCCCCAGGCCTGATACGATTATAAATTGCCAAGGCGATAGGAAGAATACCAGCGAGTGCGATCTGAAGTTGATCTGAGCTGCTTGTTCGAACAGTTATCTGTCCGCTCATCTTGTTGTTCAGTCCCGCACGAACTGCTATTTTTGAACTCCGTCCAACGGAAATCTGAGACTGAAAATTGGCACCCAATGCCAAGTCCCCTCTCCATTTGACTAGAGACAACCCCAAGGAGGATTGATCCTGGCCGATTGGAAAATCTGCATCTCGGAGCTGCATTTCTAGATTGGCTCCATATGCTGCATCACCTTTAGATCTAACAGTCCCAGTGCTACCAACTAACATAAGCCGCTTTCCAACAACAATATGATCCTCGAGTTTGAGTCCAGTTGCAACATTCTCACCTAGAAAAGTGACAGAAAAGCCAGCAGCTGTTTTGTTCTTTTTGAGATTTTTGAATTTGGTCTCCCCTCTGAAAACATAAGCTAACTGCTTTCCAACATTTTGGATGTCAAAGCCAGCCATGGATGATCCATTTTCACCATGCTTGGCAGAAACTGAAGAATCCAAATGGATGTTAAACTCTTTCTTATCCTTGGTGAGTTGCACAGACACTGCAGCAGGAAACTGGCTGGCAATTGCTAGACTATGTTCAACATTAACACCATCATAGCCACAATCATGGTCCCAACCATGAGTGTCCAAAACTGGCCTCGCCATTAACTGATTAGTTGGTTCCAAGAAACGGTACCTGTATGCTGGATTATTAGCATCAAAGGAAGGTGGCAGGACCATATCAGGTAATGGAACTGGCACAGCAGCCGGGCCACCGTTTTCCTGATCAACATCTTCCCCGGTGTTACCATATTCATCAACGGCAGGCTTTCCTTTCTTCATCTCTCTCATTCTTCTCAACTCCTCCCTCCACTGCTTTTTCTGGAGGAGCTTCACACGGTAATCATACTCCTCAAAATAAGCCTTCCTTTGCTCCTTTGTAAGCTTACCAAGCTGCACTGTCCTTAGAGGCCTGAATGGTGGGAGCCGATCATACTCATCCTCTTCTTCTTCTTGATCCGAATCAGATAAATCAGCCATATCCATATCTGAGTCACCATTCTCGCCACCCTGATCAGTGGAGAGTTTAGGATGGCTACGAGATTGCAACAACCAAGATAACAAGTATGGAAGAGGAGGAGATCGAACACGAAAACCAAATAGCTTCCGATGGTCAAAAGGATCTTGAGGCTTGGAGAGAGAATTTGCTTCAGATAAGACTTTGATAGAGTAGCATAACAACAATAGTTGAGGTCTCCAAGTTTGACCATTAGGAAGAACCTTCTGGCCATCTCTATTCTTTCGGCATGAAGGATGATTTTCAACAAGACAAACAGGATTCATCAAACTTGGATTCATCATGCGTAGATCACCAACAGCCTGAGCAACAGACTGCTGAACAACATGGGAACGTTGGGCAACAAACACCTCATAACTCAAAGGTGAGCCAGATGGTCCTTCAGGGGGCGCAGAAGCAGCATGAGTCAAAGCAATTAAGGCATTTTTCCAGATAGAGGAGCCAAGAGAATTAGTGATTGACCTTAACAATGGCAGATCATTAAGATCCCGGGTCTGGGTGTCCAACCGATCGACATAGACAACAACATCAGGGGGACACTTATTTATGAATTGTTGTATAGAAGCTAGGACCTTGCGATTGGCCCCTTGCTCCATGGCGGAAGATTTCAAACCTGGGGTATCAATGATCCTCAATTTCACACCATCTATTATTCCTGTAATCTCTTTCACAACTGCAGTGGCAGGTTCAAATGCATCAATTGAGGTCTTCACCTCACCAAAGATTGAATTTATTGTGGCGCTCTTGCCCACGCCAATCTTCCCTAACACAAGTATATTTAAGGAGAAATTTAAATCATCTTTACCCTCTGTTTCAAGCTCCAGAGCTTTCCTCTTTGCAGAATCAACGCTAAACAGTTCACTGGTTTGCCTCCCCGCAACAAGTGCCAGTCTATAAAGAACTTGTGCTGCTATAGAATCTTCTGCTGAAAGTCTGAGCCTCTGAACGAGTCTCAAGAATTTTACTCTTATCAGCTGCAACTTTTCCAATTTTATTTTATCTTCTTCACTCAAGTTGTTGGAGTCTCTCTGACTTGTTACAGCAGAAGGACTAAATATGTTGGGCCTGTTTGGTCGAGATGCAGATCTTGCATTTTGCAGTGAGGATCCTAAACCCGCAGGTCGTTCAACAGAGAAAAGCCTGGATCCATCTTGAGAGGTTATAGTAATGTCACTGCCATCTGAGCCACCACCAGTTGCTGCTTTCAGGAGGGCAACCAAAGCAGCAGAATCAAATAACTCCTTCCCCACCCCTCCTTCATCAGTATTCCCTTCTTCATCTGAATCAGTGACAATCTGACCATCAATTGTCTGAGAATGATCATGAGAAGCATCAACACCCGAGTGAGAAGCAATGGCAGATCCTCTCTCTAGCTCCTCCAAGAATTGCTCAGCAGTTTCAGCATTCTCAAAGAACATCCCTTCGGTCTCTCCATCAGTATCTGAGTCTCCAATTTCAATGCCTTCATTCTGATGGTGCTTCTCTTCCATTTCGCCTTTAAAACTAACTTCAGAAACCGTATTTTGTTCCACAGACTTAGGTGAATGAGATTCTTCTACTGCCATGGTGCCCGATCTTTTGCTTTGAAAATCACTATCAGAATTCTCCATTTCACGAGCTGCCATGATTTCAGTAGGTTGAGAAGAATGATCCATTGGCCGAATTCCATCTCCACTCCCTCCATCTATTTTATCAGGAGACGCTTGTTCCAACATATCTACACCACCCTCCTCTTTGAGGTCATTTAACTCGGTTCCAGAATCATCTTTACCAAGCAGACTCCCACTAGCAGCATCAGCTTTCCCCTCAGGATCAATTTCTGGAGTCTGTTCCGGAGCCAAGACCTCAGTAGTTTCAATTCCATCAGTCGCCTTATCAAGACTAAGCTGATTAAAACCCATGTCCAAGCTCGCATTCCCAGCAACTGGAGCCACGTCTGCCTCCTTAATCTCAGATGTCTGAATGCCCAAAGCATCTCCAGTTAAAGGCGTTGCATCAACAGCCAAGTCCTCTCCACTGGAAAATTTCGGAACATCGGCTTCAAGCACCTTATAATCTCCTCCTTCCGCAATCATAGGATCGAAAAGCTTAGGTCCATCACCTATGACCGAATTGTTCTCAACCACCCCAATTCCCCCATCCTCTGCGTTTTCCATTGATGAAACAGATTGGTCAGCTTCAACAACGGAGCCCATTTCCGCCTTGTCCTCCTTATCCCCATTACCAACGCTTCCAAAATCAGGCTTTTCAATCGACCCCTGGCCTCTAAATTCATCTAAACCATTATAACCACCCCCAAGATAGCCATCTTTCAAAATCACATTAGAACCATCAGAACCAACAAAAGGGGCATCGCTAATATCGCTAACAAAACGGTCGGCCACAAATGGCCTCTGGGGCGTTGTTTCAAACAACCCCTCAGCATTATCGCTACCATTAGTTTTACCATTTTCATCATCTTTCAAAGCATGTTCGCTAACTGAACTAGTTATCAACCTAGAATCATCGTTCGAAGCTAAAGACGAAGCAGATGAAGAAGAACCTGGAGAGGAAGAGTGCAACGAAGAGACGATTTGCTCGGCGTCCATGGGAGATAGAGAATTAGGGTTTTAGGATAAGATATGGTAAAATTCGGATTGGGTTACTGGAATTTGCGAAATGCCAGACTTTTAAGGAAGAGGGAAAGATAAGGTGGAGTGGATGCTAAGGGTTTTGAGAGTTCGTAATTTACCATATTATCTTTTTAGATTTATTTGTAAATATGAAAAATCAACGTACAATAATTAAAATACATCTTGTGTTTTTTATAAAGACCGATATTTAAATTATTTATCGATTAATCACAATCAAGTATAGCGGAAAAAAATTATTTGCGAGATTCATTAATGCATAGTATTTATGGATGATCATCCGCTTTCGCTCTTTGTATGAGTTCGAATCCCCGTAATTATCTTAAGAATATTATTATAATACTCTTAATAAAAAAATTTATTCGCAATATTAAGATTCAAATTTTTGACCTAACTTTACGACCTAAAAATCTACATATACTTTTTAATCACGGCCGAATATTTTTTTTTCTATTTTCACGAATTCTTACTTTATTTCAAGAATATTCGGTTTCTAGTATTAGCAATGATATTTTTCATTTTAATAAATCAGAGTTTATTTTTTTATAATGTTAAATATCAAATATAAAATAGTAGATGTTATGTGTGAAAAACAAGGGCGTGTTTGGTTCAGGGTAAGCTAGAAAGCTCGTGTAGCGACGACCGTAACGATAATTCCCCCACGAAAGATAAGGCTTGTTTTGTTGGTTTGCCTTTGGAAGATTACGTGACGATTTAGGCTTGTTTGCTTTCGGAGTATTCCACCATATTTGAAATTAAATATTTATTTATATCTATATCTAATTATCTACACATTTTTTCCTTTAATTAATATTATAATAATCTAATAATAAAATATATTCTTTTAATTAAATAGAATTAGTATTTGATATATTGTCATTCGAATATTTTGATCGTACAAACAAATTGTAAAGATTAATTTTAAATAAGTTATATAAAATTAGGGGCGGTACCTAATAGGACCAGCGAAGGCCATAGCCTCCCAAAAAAATTAAATATTGGAAAATTTTAAGTTTAGGTAATGATAAAATTGTATTTTAGTTTCTTAAAAACATATGATATATATTGTTGGTTTCCCTAAAATTAAATATTTTTAAATGTTCTCTCGATAAATAATGTTTAGTTCCGTCACTGATATGACAATGTTATAACATAATTGTATCTTCAAAAATATATCCTTATTAGGAAAAAAGACTAATATGTTTTAACTACTAAAATAAAAGTTATAATGTCAAAATAAAGAATCAATATGAGTTGGATATTATTAGATATGGATCGAAGGATGCTACGGTCGTACTCTTAAAAATTTAAAATTTTGTATTTTTAATATGATTTTTAATTTATTATAAAACTAGCTTTTAACTTCTAATATGTATATATTATATTTTATTAGTTTAGGTCATCACCCTCTATTTTATTTTGGAAAAAAACTTTGATACACAGACTGTGTAAATTGTAGTTTACACGTGCCTTTTAGTTTTAGGGGTTAGAGTTTTAGTTTAGGGTTTAAGGTTTAGGGGTTTAGGTTGTAGGGTTTAGAATTTAAGGCTAGTGTTTAGAATTTAGTATATAGGGTTTAAGGTTTAGAGTTTATTTTTAGAGTTAGGGTTAAGAATTTAAGATTTGAGTTTTTATAGTGTAAATACACATACTTGTGTAAAATTAATTTTACACAGCCTGTGTATCAAAGTTTTACCTTTTCATTTTATACTATTTAGCTTATTATTATGGGTTGGGCATGGAGGCTTGAACAGTTATTTAATTTCAAAGCCCATGAAAAATTAATTAAGATTATTATAAGTAATACGAGCCAAATATAGTAGATGGAGTAGGATGGCAAAATAACCTTTAACTCGTCGAATTTCGACCCGAATTGATAGGGTTGAGTTTTTTTCTTAAAAAATTAGGTTTGGGTCGGGTTATTGGAAAATAAAATTGGGTCGGGTTCGGATTCGGGTTTAGGATGAAAATTCTTCGACCTAATATATTTATACTTATTATATTTTTATATATTATATTTAATATTTTTATTAATTTTTCTCGGGTCAGGTCGGCTCAGGTCAGATTTAGTCGGCTTTTTATTAAAATATTGGAGTTGGGTTGAGGTCGAATTATATTTTTATTATATCGGATCAGGTCGGGGTCCAAAAACTTGCCTCGCCCCATTGCCATCCTAAGATGTAGGCCTTGACTTCAACGGGATACTATCTCAATTGAGCATCCTTATTGTGCTATATGTTTGACTCTGCTATTGATTCTTAAACGTAAGAGATTAGCATTAGATTCAAAGATGATGGTGAAGTTACTTAAGTTTAGTCTATGGATACAAAAGATGATTATATATCATTTTGCATTTATAATATATACAAACTTGTAAATAAATTTTACCCAAAAAACTTAACGAATTAAGAAAGATTGCATTTGAAAGTTTAATTATAACATTTTGAGTTTAAAGCTCGAGATAACTTTGAATTGAGAAAGGCATAAACGATTTCAGAACTTTGTAAGTGTTGCAAAAACTCAAAAGTCAATTATTATTATCTTCTTAATCGACTTGTTCATATTGTTTTGACTCTTATTGTTTTTATAGCGACACGAAAGTTAGTGAATATTCGTTTGCGCAATAAATGAAGGATAATTTTTTGTCGAGCTACTTAATAGTATATGTTCAGAAGAAATTTGGTCGTAATTTATCTATATATTCCTTTATTGATGATTTTGATCTAATGAAAAAGTGATGAACACAATTTTGATTGTCTACTTTTGACAAGTAAAAAATTTTCTTTGATATATTTTGCATGTTCCACAATTCATACTTCTCTTGAAAGTTATTTTTAGTTTGTTCTTAAGTATTTCGAAAGTTAGTTTAAAAGTCAATTGTTTATAACTTTGACGCTTTCTTTGTATTTAACATGTAAAATTCTAACATATTGGTATAAATTGTAAATCATTATGTCTTGTGGAAGGAAAAAATAAAGGTGGAAAGAGGAGAATGAGAAAGAACATTATTCAATGTACACATTTTTTTTACTAGTTATTACAATTGTTATTCAGCGTTGAGTTATGTCACTATAGTTTTATTAAAGATAAAAGATCGTATCTGTGACATAAAATTGTGTGTCCGTCTTTGCTATGATTAAACATTATTAATCTTTTTTTTCGAGACAATGCACAAAATAACGTATATCCCTAAATCATAGACTATTGTACATTTAAATATGCATGCATCCACAACTTTTAAGATGTTTTAATAACAATAAGGGATAATGGCACAAATGCCTCCGTATTTTTTTAAATTTGTCAATCTAGTGCCTAAAGTTTGTAAACGTTTAATGTGCCTCGTGTATTTTGTTTCCATCTTTTAAAGTGCCCCTGAGACTACCAGTGTTAAATGATGATGTGGCAGAGACACATGACACTCTCCAACGCTGTCAAGTGGCATTTTTTTGCAAAAAAAATTAAAAACAAAGGGCTTTAAAATGATTTGTCATTTTTCTTTTTCTTGACAAAAAAATAAATAAATATTACATAAAATGAAGGGTATGATAACAATTTAACCTTTTTTATTAAATTTTTTAACTGTTGCGATTCTTCTTTTTCGTTTTCTTCTTCCCTCAAGAGCAACCTTTCTTCTTCGCCATTGTCACCGTCGCCGTCGCCGTCGATTTCTTCCCCCCACCGTTTGATCAATAATCACCACCAAACTGAAGCTCTTAGTCTCTTCTATTGTTCTATTGGGTTGGATTTCTCTAAAAAGACCATAAATCTCACAAAATCAAATATAAAGATTCAAAAAAAATTATCGAATCTCTATGCACCGTCGTTGGATCGATCCACCTTTGGAGTATGTTTTTCTCCAGTAATTGCTCTCACTTCGCACCATCCATATTGAGTTGGAATAACCCAAAATCCATGAATCTAGAACGATCAAAATGATCATTTATTCTTCTTTTCTCGTTCGGACTGTTGTCTACCGTTCTTGCATCTCTTTTATTTTTATTCTTAATTTAGACAGCTATCCTTTGTTTCTGGGTCATATGCCCATGAGAATATATTTTGTTCTGGATCATGTTTCATTATCTTAAACATGTACCCTTGATGTGCAAATAAGCTGTTCGATGTTTTGCCTAATCAAACTATTTTCTTTTCTGAATTTGTTAATTCATGGTGTATGGTCTGCTTGTGTGTATTTTTGTTTAATTGTTTCCTCATGTTGTCGTTTCAAATTTTAAGGTGTATGTCAATTCTGTAACTTATAATTCACTGGCTGCTTGGATGAAAGTTTTAGATTAACCAAGATTAACTTTTAACTGATATATAACAGATATTGTAAGTGGATGATCATTTCTTGGCCGCAGATGATCGTGTTTTGGTCGAGAAATCGTGTTTTCGAATCGTTTTCATGTAATCTTTCATTGATATTGCTCATATATATCTTAAATCCTGATTACTTGTTAAGTCAAATGCAGAGTAACATCTGGGATTGGATTTTTATTCTCGACTCTTCATTCTAATCTCGTATTTCACAACTGTGGAATTGGAAGCAGAGTTATCAAATTATTGTTCATTGTTGAATAACTTGACTTTAAGGTTTCCTGAAATAATGCATCTAAGCTTCAATTTTTTTTACAGTCCTAGGCCATCTTCGAAGTTGAGCTGTTCTTGAGGTATCGATGACAGTGGTGACAGAGGCGCTGAAGAAGAATTGTGTTCTTGAGGATTGAGAAGGAAGAAAAAGGTTTGGTGGGGATTGTTGATCGAATGGTGGAAGAAGTCGACGGTGGCGGTGACAACGGCGGAGAAAAGGGGTTGTTCTTGAGGAAAGAATAACACAGGAAGAAAAAACATAACAGTTGAAGAAAAAAATTTAAAAAGAAAGGCTAAATTGTTTTCATTTCCTCTATTTTATGTAATATTTGCCATGAAAAAAAAGGATAAATTATTTTAAAATCCTTTTATTTTTTGGTATAAAAGTTCTACACGGCAACGTAAGAAAATGTCACGTCATCATTTAACGCGTTTTAAAGGTATTTTAGAAGACGGAAGTAAAATATAAGAGGTACATTGAATGTTTACAAATTTTAGACACTATATTGACAATTTCGACAAAATACGAAGAGTATTTGTGCTATTATTCTTAACAATAATAATATTCAAATTAAGACTGAAACAATATTAATGATATCCCTTTAACATGGTGTTTCGCCCAAATGTAACCTTTATATTGACTGCTTATTATCATGTTATCAAGTAACACAATGTGAATTAGTATTGGATTTTTTTATTACCAAAAGTGAGTTAATATTTGTTTGGGATTTTCAAACCATGACAATACATACACTAAAAATTTTAAAAAAATACATAGGGACTAATTCACCAAAACTAAAAATATATTGACTAATTCTATAAACCGATTAAAGTACATGGATTAATTGTAGGGTTTGACCTATCAATCTCTGTTCCCGACAGACCCGGGTATAAAAGCCACCACCTCCAGAGAGAAAATAGTATGAACAGCTTACACCGATCCATTTTTTCCCCAGTTACCTGTTACAATAGTCTTGTCTCTCTCACGATCGCCATCCAAAGGTAGATTTATTGACTTTCAAAATCAGCTTCTCATATTCATGTTGTTGTTTTTGTTTTTAATTCCCTGATTCTGTTTCATAATTTGTTTTTTCTTTCAAGTTTTCTGTTTTTAATCATTTTATTGGGTTTTATCTTTTGGGTTCTTTGAATTTTCCCTTTCTGAATGATTTTTCTTGGTGGGTTCTTTGTAAAAAGAAAGTTATTTATATCTTGCTCATGGATCAAGTTAATGTCTCACTTGCTCGAGCTATGGTTTCTAATTTATTTATTTTGTTGAATTTAGTGGAAGAGAGTAAAGCAACTGCAACTTGTTTTAAAGAGTGGAGGAAGCCTGAAAGGCCATGAAACTAAGGTGGTGGTGAATTTTTTACTAAAAAATTGCTTACCATTGTTTATTGACATTGTTCTGAACCCCTTTTTCGGTTTGAAATTGGGTTTTTGTCGTAAATTTTATCTTTAATACTTAGTTTAGTTGATGTGTGAAATTGAAACACATCTCCGCCATATTATCGAAATCGAAAGGGAGATGTTATCCTAGAAGGAAAGGGTGATTTAAGGTACCATGAAAACTGCTGTTGACCTTAATAAGATGTTCAAGTAGAAGCATTCATGGTTACCTTTTATTGGTTGAGCCATAACTTAGATAGTAATATGGCAGTTTATTAAGTGGGTGATTGGAAGACGATTAGGGTTATTATATATCGATATACTGCTTTTCATGAGTAGGGCATACTACCTTTGATAGTCTTAAGATTATGCTTTTCGTTGAATTAACTTTTTATTTTTTTATGTGTATTATCTATTTAGATGGCAAGAATGGAGGACATTCTTAACCTTCCGGTGCAAGATCCTCCTTTCACAGAGTTCTCTGCTGCTCACATAACATGGGTAAAAGTAGAAGGTGGTCGCCAAGGCGGTGACGATATTGCTCTAATCCCTTTTTCTAGAGTCGATG
Organism: Hibiscus mutabilis; assembly: GCA_019671005.1. Lineage (NCBI taxonomy): Eukaryota > Viridiplantae > Streptophyta > Magnoliopsida > Malvales > Malvaceae > Hibiscus > Hibiscus mutabilis. Next base: position 4,917,180 of record CM033733.1, on the reverse strand, counting down.
ATTTTGTAAAAGGAGAGTCGTCTAATGAAGAATGTCCTGCTAGCTTCCGCGTTGAGTCGAGGAGGAAGAGATCTGAAGGAAGTATTACCAAACCAAGGGTTGATGGATATCTTGAGTATACACTGTATGATGCAAATTGGACTCCATTTAGTAAACAAGACTGCTTGATTTTATGTTCCCTTGAAATAACTTGCTGATAATATCCGTAAGAGAAAAAATATATGAAAAATCTGATAGCAAGCAACAGCTACTTAAAGTGATTCTCTTTTTCAGGATGTCTTCACTGTATATTGTATGTTGTTTAAGTAATTTACATCTTAGCAGGTCAAATTTTGTGCCACATTAACTATTTACTATGTTCTTTTTTTTCCCTTTTTAAAACTGTCTAATGAAAACTGGTTTATATTTGATACTTCTTGATTTGTTGTTATGATAATAGTTCTTCGAAGTAGTCTTCAATTTTCATCATAAAAGGCAGCAGATGTGCAAAACATGTTCTTTATGCGAAATGTGATATTCTCATTGAAGGCTAGCCATCTTAACCATGTTTGCTAAACTTTTGGTAGGAAAATTATTGTAGTGTATCATGTTTTATGTGCATGTGTATCTATGCTAGTACATTCTACCACATTTTCTTGCAGTAATGCTTGTTTCTATGCTAATGGCTCATCTTTATGCGCATTAAGTAACATCAAAGCTAGTCTGTTGATTTTGCAGATACTGGTGTTCTTATGGTCCTGAAGATTATCGTGATTGTGAATCTGGTCTTGGAGATGCTTCAAACTTCAAACCCTCAACGGGAAAGGGAAGCAGGCCAGGGAGACGCCACATGATGAGAGGTTGCCTTTGCCACTTCACTGTAAAACGCTTGTACACACGTCCGCTCCTTGCCCTTATAATTTATAATCAAAGAAAGCATGTAGATAAAACAGGGGCCCCTTGTCACGGGATACTTGATCAGGATGCTGTGGGGACAAGAGCTATGTATGCTCCACGAATCTCAGAGGAATTACGCCAGAAAGTGATGTCTATGCTTTATGTTGGAATATCTATGGACAACATAATTCAGCATCATGTAGAGGTTGTCCAAGGGCATGGGGGCCCACACAATCGAGATGATTTTCTCACACGAAACGATGTTCGTAACATGGAGAGAGTTATTCGTAATACATCACATGAACTTCACATTGATGATGCATGCAGTGTAAAGATCTGGGTACAAAGGCATCAAAAGCATGTTTTCTACTTCCAAGATGCTTCTGCTTCAGAGCCCTTTATTTTGGGGATACAGACAGATTGGCAGCTGCAACAGATGCTTCGCTATGGACATAATGGTTATATAGCTTCTCATTCTACCTTTTGGCTCAAAGAAACTGAAGGTACACTTTTGTGTATACTTCATACTCATGTGTACGTGTGTGTTTAAAGAGAATGATTCAAATATGCCTGCCAGTCTGAAACAAAAGTGAACTTTTAAGAAAAGAAGAGAAAGATGATAGCTCCATGGATTTCCTTATGTTTTTGTACTAGGGTTATTGTGGCTCGACACAATACCAAATGACAAATATAACATAACTACTGGTACAATTGTCATAAACTGTTTCTTGTGTCGTTTAGGGAGAAAACAGCTATTGGAAGAAATTAAGCTGAAAAACATGTTAGATAGAAGTTAGAACTCTTGAGAATGTAGGGTTGTAAAAACCTCAAGTTTCTGTCTGTTTACTTGAGAGAAAATAGTAATGTTGTTGGCTGTAAAGATATTTTGCAGCTTATTTATACTAGTTTATCTATTTGTCTACTAATTAATGTAAATAAGACTAAAATAATGAAATACAATAAATACTAGTAAAGCTCCTGTGTCAAGTTCTCTATTTGTTGGAGTTTTTTTTTTCATGTTTATTTACAGGGTTGTTGTAAATTGTAATACAAGGACTTGAAATTTAAAATAGGATACCACAAAATTGACTTGAAATAACTCCTAAACCATTGACAAAAATCATAAATATATATGTGCATGTGTATGCAAATGTGTATTTTATATAATATAGGAAAGCTTAAGATGAGCCTCTATACTCTATATCTATATTTCCCAGTGAACCTGGAATTAAGAATACCTTCCACTTGAAACTGATGAAAACACAAAGGAAACCAAAAATTGTTGTTTTCAAATGTAAAGAAACACCAATGTAGGATATAGTAATGATATTATTGCACATACAAGGTGCTAAATAAGGCAATATTACCTAAAGATGATAATTTCAGATTTGTCCTGTGTTGTTTTTGGTTTTCTGTTTATTTATGCATCTATTGTTGCAAATATATTTGTTGGAAACTGGTCAGTGTAGACATGTTATCTGGGAAGTCATTGTTCCTTAAGCCTATGTTTACTCAGATTTGAGATGAGTTTCAAATAAGCGTATGCAGGGTACACTTGGATTTTTCCAAGGTTTTCCACCTATTTGGAGGGACAAAGTTCAATACCTATGTCCGGAAGTTTTGGGCACAAATACCTAAAGAAAAATGAACTGTGGTAGCAACATAGGCTTAAACTTAAGGATGTATGGAGTCAACTCTGTTATCACATTTTGAGCTCTGTTTTCTTCATCGTAGTTTGAAATGGTTAGGACCTTACACTCGATGAAAATTCCCTTCATTGACAGTATCCTCTATCCACTTTACTTGTCTTTGACTCATCCCGAAATGCAATTCCTGTTGCTTGGGTGATTACCTCCACTTTGGCCGGTCAAGATATTCATAAATGGGTAGGCTCCCTTGCTGAGAGAATAAGGACAAAGGACTCTAGATGGAGACTCAATGCCTTTTTAGTAGATGATCCTTCTTTTGGGCTTTCAGTCATAAGGTAAATTCTGATATGGCGTTTCTAAATTATTTGGACAATTTTGATTTTATAGGAGGAATGTGAAATCTAAGTTGCTTACCTGCAGAGATGCTTTCCAGTGCCGGGTTCTGTTGTTCATTTGGCATGTTCGCCGTGCTTGGATAAGGAATCTTTTAAAGAAGTGCTGCAACATTGATGTTCAACAACAGATGTTTAAGCACTTGGGATGGATATTATATTCCTCAAGAAGTGTACCTAATGCGATGGATGCAGTTGAAGAATTCATGGAAGTATTTGTTGATCAATCTGCTTTTATGGATTATTTCAAGAGCCATTGGTCACCATACATAGGTGAGTTTCAATTGGTTGTTAGCTTTTATTCTGTTGCAATTCTATTCTCTGCTGCTTATACGTGAATATCAAACTATGTTGTTTCTAGGAATACTATTGTAACACAATAACTAATCATAGCCGCGTCTTTAATTGCTGATAAATGTAAACATTATGTGTTATAGTTTTCAAATTTCTGAAAACGTAATTTTTTGTCTTGCAGAGTCATGGGTTAGTTGCATAAGGTCGCTTCCCGTTGCTGGTCCAGAGCCCCATGCTGCCATTGAATCATATCACAGAAGACTGAAGTACAAGCTTTTTAATGATCAACATGCCAATTTCTGGCCTAGAATTGACTGGTTAATCCATACTTTGACTACTGAATTTCACTCCTTATATTGGTTAGATCAATACACTGCAGAAACCGGATATCTTTCCAATCTTAGAGATGAATCTTTCTTGACCAATGCTTGGTATCAGGCCTTGCACATACCAGATGTTGATGTCATATTAGATGAGCAGAATCTCCAGCTTGCAAAGGTCATCTCCCAAACAGACCGAAACCTGGCTTATACAATTTGGAATCCTGGATCTGAATTTTCTCTCTGTGATTGCCGCTGGTCAAGTCTGGGAAATCTCTGTAAGCATGTCATCAAAGTGGCAATGATATGTAAAAATAGGCAGGTTGCGAGGCCGCTATTAGCAGCTCAAATTTATAGACAGACCTTGCTTAATCTTCTGCATAATCCTCCAGATGATCCAGTAGTACTTGACCATGCTATCCTGTGTGCAACTCGCTTGCAACAGGATATCAAAGGCTGGGAAGACTTGTCTAACAGTGGGCTACTTCAGCAATTGCCTACTGAAATTAACTCTCAAATAGCAGATAATGGTCTCCTTTTGACACGTCCTCATTGATTACACCAGATAAATATCAATTTAATGAAACCATCACTTTCAATGAGGCTGCAAAATTATATGTTATCTTCTTACAATCTAGCTTCTGATCGAGGCAAAATGTATATAACCATGCTTTGAAAAGAAAATATAAATTTTTATATCCATGACATCCAAACTCCACCTATGTGAGGTGCATCATATTTGCTCACGCTTGATATTGCTGATACCGCTCTTGTTTCTCCTCAAGGAAAGAACCTACTTCCACTGTTTAGCTCATTAAGCATTCTTTCATCGGGACAGGGTTTTAGCTGTTCAGCTGCGAAGGTCGATATTGTTCCTAAATAGCAGGTATTTTCCTTTTTTCTTTACAACTTCTCTGCTCGATGTGCACAAACTTTCTTTTTCTGCTCACACTGAAGTGAACACAAAATGGAGGATCCTAGGGGAAATATGTTTATTTTAGAAATTTATTGGGACTTCCTCACTGTAATGACTAGATTTATTTTTCTTACTGAAGCTGCCTAAGCAAATACTACAAACTTTGGGTCTGGTTTATCATGGTTTTGAGCAGAAAAGCATATGAAAATCTTGCAGGTAGTGTAGAGCAGCCTTCTCAAGTAATATGAAAAACTTGCTGTTGTAAGCAAATATTTTCCTGGAAAAAAACTGTTTCCTGGGGGTAAAGTGTAGATGGTCATCAACATGGTACAAGGAGTTTCATCTTTAAATCTCAAATAACTCTTACTCCACTGATTTGATATGAAAAGCATTGCGGATTGGAGTATATCTTATGCTGTTGGGAAACAAAAGGGCCGGGTTATGTCATTCCTTGAAACTTGAGGTCCGGGTATTTTGTATTGATTTTATCAAATTTACAGTATTTCAAGGCATACACTAATCGGAATTTCTACCATCATATTACCTAAACCATGTCGGATCGGAGTGCACAATTTTGTCCAGTAAAGTTGATTCTGCAACTGACTGGGCAAGATCATAGAGTTGAAATAGAACAGTCACATGAAAATAAGTTGATATGAGTTATGATTGTCAAGCATGAAAGCAACCTATTATTGATCATCATAATCACTCCATTTAGAGTATTTGACATATTACTTTGGCTCACAGGTGCACATCCTTGGAACCTATTGTTGGCTAGAGCAACAAGTGATACAGCTGAGTTTCCCGGGTTATCAGGAAGTTCGAAAGCATACCTGTTAATGGTTTATGGAATATGGCATCAACATCTTTATCAAAGAGAGCTTTGGGTATCCTTAAGGCTTGTCAAATGAAGAACAACACAAGGAAAATTACCTGCAAAGCGATTATTGCTTCGGTTCAGCTCGAGAAGATGCTTCAGTTTCTTGAAACTTCAAGTGACCTTCCAAGAGAGCATATTGGAGTTTATGTGAAACAATTCAATATCTGTGAGGAGTCTTAGCTTCTGGGAGATACCTGGCAAGGTACCGGTGAATGCAGATCGATGCCTGCGACGGTTTTGGTAGATGGGGAACAGAAAACTTCAGTGTAATTGTTCATAATTGGATTCGGACACTTGGATGTCAGGCCAAAGGATATGAAGTAATGGCTTTGCTTCAATGCTTGTAAGGCAACGTAGGCACTCCTAAGCCTGGTCAAGGGACCGAGTCAAGATGAAACACTCTTTGAAGGTCTTAACTATTATTTTACTCTTACAATTTGATTAAAGGAAAATGTTTGTGTTTGTGTTTGGTTTCAAATATGAATAAACTCAAACATAATTGTAGACTAAATTGCTCGAACCCGGATCATCTTGGTAAAACATGTCACCTTTTATCACGGGTGCATTGGTTTGATATAATTTTACAACACTAAATTGTACAAGGTAATAAATTTAGCTAACTACAATATCTATTTGAGCTGCAGCTTCCCTTTTCCCAAAGCTCTCAACCCTTAAAGTTTCCCCTTTTCCAGTATGTATGGGTGCCGCTGCTGGGGCTTGGTAAGCGGAAGTCACCCCCGTTTTTCCTTCGTCCCCCTTCTTCTCTTTTAAGATTTTTTTCGTCTTTGTTTTGGTTTTGATCTGGTATTTTTGTGGAATTTTCCGAATGTTCGATGAGGTCGACATCGGCTGTGCCTTCCTCAAGGGTAGCGTACGAGCGAGGGAAGGAAACCTTCGTGGCGGTGAGGTGGTGGTTTCAAAGGAGGGTTTTCTCTTTGGTGGCTATTGTTTTTAGCTCCAATTTTGTTCATTGTGAGGTTTGTTGAGTTTCTATGGCTTCGTTCTCCTCCTTCAACCTCTTGATGAATTCTACCCTTTCCCGTGGTGTTTTGGAAGAGACGGATTTAGTTGTTAAAGGCTTTTGGTGCCTATTTCTCGCGGTCAACATCGGCCCGGGCCCTTGAAATGCAATTCGGCTCCTCCAAACGCCAAGAATTTTCTGTAGGACGGACCCTAAAATAGTCACGACGCACGGCTCCACTCATCTGCTTTGGATGCCTCATATGCCTGTTTTAGCTTTCCTTTTAAGACTTTCGGTCACCAAGTTCGGCCATGATCTATTTGTTCATGTTTGGCTTGTTGTGAGCTCATTCTTTTGGGGCTTTGGTGCCTCTATTTGTTGGTTTTTCTTTTTAATTTGAATGAATGAAGTTTTTATTTAGTAAAAAATAAGTTTAGCTAACTAATTAAAGAAAAGACATTGAACTGGTTCTTAGTCTTAATGAACTGAGTGATTGACTTCTTCATTATATCCAATTATATTAGACATTGTAATAAAAGTTAAGAAAAAGAATGGTTGACCATTATTTTAATAAGAATGAGCTGTGATCAATTGTTAGAGAGAGGTAACCAAGTATTTCGAGTGACAAAAAAATATAGATTATTATAATTACACTTGTTTAAGAGTTGGATTTTGAATAAGATTTTCCCCAATTTGGATCGGTTCGATCCGACTCTTCAACAAGTCTAGTTATGGATACAACACAACATTACAAACATGTACTCGTAGAATCTCTTCTTTGTGTTTCTAAACGGTCTGGTCTTCTTCAACTTCGGGGTACTCGGGGATAATCTTCTTCCAGAACCAATGTTTTCTCCACAGAAATATCATTTCTTCAATTGGAACTCCCTTGGTTTCGGGCAAGAAAAAGTAAACGAAGACTGTCATTACGGTGATCCATCCGGCGAAGAACAAGAAGATCCCGAACTTGAAATGGCAAAGCATGGCCAGGAAACACTGAGCTATGATGAAAGTAAAGAGAAGATTAACAGCAACTGTAATGCCTTGCCCTGCAGACCTTGTTTCCAGTGGGAATATCTCACTCGGTACGGTCCACCCTAATGGCCCCCATGACCATCCAAATGCTAAAACAAATAGACATATTACAGTCACAACCAATATTGAGTAGCCTTTTGATAGTTCTTGGTTGTTCCCGAATTTCAGCCCCAAGATTATGGCAACTATAACCTGACATACAATCATTTGTATTCCCCCGCTGATGAGCAAGACTCGCCGTCCCAATCTATCGACTAAGGCGATGGAAATGAATACAGATCCTGCAAGAACTGCTCCCGTGAGAGCTGAAGAGTAGAGTGCAGCGTCTCCTCCGAATCCCATGCTTTGGAACAACACCGGAGCGTAGAACAGGATTGAGTTTATGCCTGTTAGGATCTGAAATGCAGGCATGCAGATCGCCATCATTAGTTGTGGCCTGTTCCTTTTCTTAAGGATGTTTCTGAAGGGATGCTTGATTGAATTTGCTAACTCGCTAGCGTCTACCATGTCTTCGAACTCTGCATCGACGTTATTGGTGCCTCTAATCCTCTCCAGGACTTTTCGGCCTCGCTCTTTCGATCCCCTTTCGATTAAGCTGTTTGGTGTCTCGGGAAGAAGGAACCCTCCCACTGTCATTACAAGGGCTGGTATTGCTGCTAGGCCTAGAGACAGCCTCCATCCCCATGGTTCAAGCTTTTGTGTTCCGTAATTTACCATGTTCGCCGTAAAGATTCCGAGTGTGGTTGCTACTTGAAACATCATGTTGAGGGCTCCTCGAAGATGAGTCGGTGCCATTTCTGACAGATATAACGGGACAGCCTTCATAATAAGCATGGAAAAAGAAATACTCAGAAATATCTACCAAACTATATTATATGGTTAAATGAAATGCTCCTATGCTTCAAAGCAACATGGAAAAGGAAAATTTTGTTCATTGTTGAAATCCAAATAAGTTGCAAGAAGATGAAACAAGGCTATTACCTGGTTCCCGAATCCTATCCCAACACCGAGCATGATTCTACCGAAGAGGAGCATTGCCAGATTTTGAGCTCCGGCATTGACACTTGCTCCAACAAGAAAACTGAGTCCCCCAGAAATTATACTCGCACGACGCCCGTACTTCCTAGTCACAGGAGATGCCACCAAGGATGCAACTAGACCGGCAAAGTACAACGAAGAAGTAAACGCTGCGAGCCCTTGGTTGTCATACTTGCAGTAGTTGCTTTCATGTGCATGCTGCTTGTTTATGTACACAGAATGGAAGAATTCCTTAAGAAATCCATCCATCGATGTCACTCCGCCTGCGAATCATCGTTATAAGGTCGAAAAATACACCAGTAAAACAAAACTCCAGAACCCTTTTTTTGATTGTCAATGAACATTTCAGGCAACGTAGATTCTCATACAAAATACCCTTCTGGTATACTGTTTCCATGGTCAATCTTTGTTTGACACCTAAAGTAACTAAATTTGATCCCTTATTGAACTCAAACAGAGTGAAACAGAACCATTCTGGTTCCATTTCCAGCCAAAAAAGATGCAAATTCTTGATTGAAAACATTATTTCTAAACAGATTTCCATATCTATTTGCAGAAAGAGACATAAAGTACCTGAAATTCCAATGTCATATCCGAAAATCGATCCTCCAACAGCAGCAACAACGCAAGCAATGATCACATACAAAGTGACCTTTCCTTGATACAGCTCGGCTCTCTCCTTGGTCACCCCGGTCGGAGCTAAACCTCCGGCAGCCATGGTTGAAAGCTTTGAACACCAAAAACCAGAGGAAATACAAAGGGCAAAGCTCTTGAAGTTTTCCCTCTTGTTGAAGAATTTAAAGCCTGGTTTTAACGTGGTTGACCGAAGGGAAAACAACCTCCCTGCATGATATTGAGAAGGTAGGAAAATAACTTTCCAAAATGTTCATCACACAAGCACCTGTCAAGGAAATATAATATCTATTTATTTAATGTGTACCATGTACCGGCAAATGAAGGCAAAAAACAAATCCCCTCACAATTTTTTACCATAGTTGGATGTAGGAAAAACAAAGAGTGCAACGTTTTACAATGCATCTTTATTGGTTAAAGCAAACACCACCGTGTAGACATTGCGTTCCCTGCTGGAGAAGATAAAAGGAAATTTCAAACTGTACAGTTTTATATATATTTATATTGTATTTTTTTATCGATGACTAAACTCACATTATAATTTTGTAAATTTCCATCCTAACATTTTGCACGACATAAAATTTTACGTTCGTCTCTTGTTCCTAGTAAACAAAGTTCGTGTATGTATGCTTGTATGACAAAAAAATCAATGAAACTTGTTTGTTTCTGGAAATTATTGTCTCAGTGACAGAGCTAAAATTTTTATATAGTGAAGTCATAGTAAAGTATGATCTATGAGGATTCTCATACCACTACAATATAAATATTATAGACCCCATCCCCCAACAAATCAAGTGGGGTTAATTTTAATATTTCCTATAAAAAAATTCTATATTGATTCTTAGAAAACCCTATTTAACTCTTCAAAAATTTCATACCAAAATAAATCAAGTGGGGTGACTCCGCCATTTACTGATTTCTTGTGAATAATCAGAAACAGGAGGATCCCAAATAAGTCTAGATAAGTTGAAAGTTTTATATATAAATAATTGTTCAAAGAGTGAGCGTATTTTCTAATTATAACATAAGTATGGATGGAAATTTCATATGTAATTTTAAACCTGTATAATTTTTCTTTAATTTGACTCGTATTTCATTGGCTTAACTATCGATAGAGTGACAAAAGATTTATTATATTCTTTTGTTAATATCATTGTTCAAATTACAATCTTTGGACAATCTATTTGTTTCTCTTCAGATGTTGTCGACCAGGTTTAATGTATTAATAATAGACATTATTTTAATTCCGGTCGATATTAGGTTATCGACTTTTGGATAATCCCTTATCAAAAACAAAAGTACCATATTTATGTTTTGTATTTTTATCTTAATTAAATTTTATTATGTAAAATATTTGAACAAATGATTATCGGTAGAGTAGTAAAATAATTTCAGGGTTTTGAACAGATTGGAATTGATTATTTTATTTTTGTTTTTATTGATTTATGGGTTAAGCTTTTGGGCAGTGGCGGATGCACCGTGCCCACACTGAAAAAAATAGTTTGTTAAATATTGATTTTATTTATTTGTATTCACCCTAAAGTATGTTTGTGCCCACTCTGAAATTAAGCTAATGTGGTTCAATGTTAATATAGTCGCTGCTTCATGTAAAAGAAAATAAATTCTTCAAACTAGCCAAATGATTAAGATAAGAGAAACATTACGAAGTGGTGAAATTTTCAATGGCAGCGAATTAAGAATAAGAATCTTCTTTTCCTTTTTGGTGCTCCTATCTATGCCCTAATTTTTAAATCATAAACTTTAAACCCTACACCTTGCACCTTAAGCCTTAAACCCTATTTTTTTTAATGTTGGACATAGCTAGAGGCACCAAAAAAAGGCAGATGATTTCTATTCGTGGATTAAATCAAGAAGCTGTTATAAAGAGAGCTAGATATACTCATTGGATTCACATTATAAAACCGTTGTTAACTTGATTACTATGTTTTCTTCTTTGATAGATGTGCTTGAAATTGTTGAGGAAGATGAAACACACTCAAAGCAAAGAGCTTAATCTTGTATGTTGTTGAATTCTTTATAATCTTTCGAGTTTTTGTTTAATTTGCACTTGATGAAAAATATATTGGGGGTTACTGGTGAATTATCTCAAGCATTGCAACAGAGTAATCAAGACATTGTAATGTTATGCAATTAGTTAGTGTGTCCAAGCAACGCTTACAAATGATAAGAGATGGGGGATGATAATCTTTACTTGAAGAGGTTTCTTGGTTTTGTGGAAAAAATAATATTGAGGTTCCAAAGATAGAAGAAATATTTGTTGTTTTAGGGAGGTCTAGGAGAAAAGTCCACAAAATTTTAAATTTGCATCATTTTCAGGCTAAATTGTTTTATTAGGTGATTGATAAACAGCTTCAAGAGCATAAATAATCGTTTCTTTGAGACAAGTACATAGATGTTTCTTTGTGTGGCTTGCTAGAGTCCAAGAGACTTGTATATTTCTTTTGATAAGAAAAAAGTTTATTTGCATTGCCCAATTTTATCCTTATGAATTTTCTACATGTGATCTTATGTTGCTTGATTGTTAGCTTGAAAATTATATTATTAATGTCTGTTCAGATAAAAGATTTTGTGATCTAAAATAATTTTTTAATTTATTTGAAAAAATAGTTGAGACAATGAAGCATGTTGTGTACCCACTTGTGTATTTACTTTTGAAGTTGGCTTTGGTTCTACCGATTGCAATCACAACAATGGAAAGAACATTCTTTGCGATGCACTTTATAAAGAATCATCACAATTGTATGACATATGCATGGTTGAATGATTCCTTAGCTACTTTTATTGAGAATGATATGTTCGATAATGTTGACAATAAAAATATCATACAACGATATCAAAAAATAAGGTCTAAAAGGGAACAATTATAAAATTTATTTTTAGTTATATTTTTTTGAAAGGCTTCTTATTATAATTAAAATATTATTAATATTTTCATCTTCAAAACATTTTGTATTATTAATATATATGTGCTCATCTTCAAAAAATTTTTTTGGATCCGCCACTGCTTTTGGGGTGTTTTTTTATTTTAAGGATTTTACTCATTAACATATTAGAATTAATATATGAGGTGTGAGGAAGAAAATGATGATTTCTAAGTTTAATTTATAAGAAAAAAATTATGCGAAAATAAAAATGATGTGATCTTATTTAATTGGGTATATTTATGGATGAAGTAGTGAGAATGATTCATGGAATAATTTTTTTCTAATTTTGTTTTGAAATATGATTAATTACATGTTGAACCTTTGAAAATTTTTTACACTTTTTTAAAAGTAATACAAAAATAATAGTATTCAGCAATGTATTGCGTTAGTGGTGTTTAACGATGTTCGTCACACGTTCTAAAATTTTCCACAATTTTATATAGGAGCGACACTTGGAGATCGGTAAAATTCATTTGGCCTTAAATTTTTAAAGCTTTCAATTAATAGAATGGAAAAATTACTCTTTGCCCCCCTTAATTTGATAAAATTGTTCTCTCGATTATAAAATTTCCAAATGATGAAATTTCTCTTTTACCTCCAAAAAGAAAATAATATTTCAATTCGTTTTATATGAATATATTAGTTTCTTGTTCGTGTTTTTTAGTTATTTTATGTAAAAACTTTCTGAAATTACAAAAGATAAAAATATCTTTATAATATCAATTGTCCTTTCACACAGAAATATTTTAATAATTTAACAATTAAATTAGGGTTAAGATCAAGTTACACGGTGTAAAACTTATTTAGTTTTACACTAATATATGATTATTAGATGAAAAAAATAGATGGATGAGATTAAAAGTTAAAAATAAGACGATTTTTAAGGAGATAAAAAATATGAGTGTTTAATCTCATCCATCCATTATATTTATCCAATGGCCATTGATTAGTGTAAAACTAAATGAGTTTTACATCATGTAACTTGATGTTATCCTGTTAAATTAATATCAAATTGATTCGTGATATTAACTCTAGACCTTAATCCCTAACACCTTAAAATTTAAACCTTAAATCTTAAATTCTAAATTCTAACTATAAACTCTAAATTTTACGCCTTACAATTTAAACCCTAAACTCTAAATTACAATTTAATTCTCTAAATTCTAAAATTGAAAGGATATCAGCATTTTTAGTCAAAAAGGGCAGCGCCTAAATTACGAGGAAACATCGTTTTACAAGTGACACAACTTGTACCATACTTTTTGTTATCACTCTCTATCATTTCGTTGTCTTACTCCATTTTCAAATGTACATTAAAAATATACCCATAAAAGTCAAGTTATTACGATATGCTTTTAAAATATTATTATAAGTTTCATACATAACTCATAATGGTTGATAGGAAGTTAAAATATGGGTAAAACTTTGATACACATGCTGTGTAAAATTAATTTTACATATGCCTGTGTATTTACACTATAAAAACGTATATCTTAAATTTTTAACCCTAACCTTAAAAAGCTAAACCCCACACTCTAAACCCTAAATTCTAAACACTAACATTAAATTTTAAACCCTAAACCTTAAACCCCTAAACCTTAAACCCTAACTAAAACCCTAACCCCTAAAACTAAAAGGCACGTATAAACTAAACTTTACACGGCATGTGTATCCAAGTTTTTTCCTTAAAAAATAAAGTAAAAAAATGATTGTATTATTATTAATTAATTTGTATATGTATAGTTAATTTGCATGATGTTTTGTTTTCGTTCAAATAATCAATTGTATGATCTTAATCTTAAAGATGATCTTTACCCTATATCTTATTATAATTTATTTGAATTGTTTTTTTAATAAATTTATCAATTAAATTAATCCCATCACTCATGTACCATTTTAATTATTTATATTATAAACCTATTAAAAATTATTTATATTATAAATAATACAGATATAAATAAATTAAAAAATTCAACTTGATAATATACACTACTAACTTTAAAATGAAGACGTCTAACTTTAAAATTAACAAATACACTTCTTCTATGAATTTCATAAAACTTGAATTACAAGTCATTATTTTTTTTGATAAATCTGAATCATAATCTTACTTAGAGGGGATGGGAAGAAGAGACTCTAGGAGAAGGAATGATGCTCCTAGTGGGTCTAGAACTTATAACCTAAAAATATGCGCAAGGATAAAGATGAGCAGTTTGACCAACCAGTCAAATGTACTTGCATTGCAAAATCATTATTATTAATATTATATTTATTATTTTACTTCTTGTCGTTCTTATAAAGTAATTTTACTTGAAAAGAACTTCTAACTATAATTATATTTAGGCTTAAAAGTCAAATTGGCCCTCAACAAAATCAAAAAACTAATTAAGCTCTTATGAAAAACTTTCACTCAATTTAGACCTCAAAATTTAAATTGCACCAAATTTAATCCATTCATTAGGTTGACTGCGTTGACCGTCATTAAAAGCCCATAGTTTCATTTCTTTCAAAATAATAACTTTTTCTAAAAAATTTAAAGTTTCATTTCTTTAAAAAAAAACCCCATAAATCCCTAAATCAAGCCTTTGCACCCATTCTAACCGTTCGACACCCCTTGCATCGTCCAACCCGTTCTCCCTCAATATTTCTTCTCACCAGCACCGTCGTCTGCCACAGTACCAACAACTTCAATCGTCAATTAAACTGATTTGAGGATTTGGGAATGTTGGGTTAGGGATTTAAAAATTTTGGGCATTTTAGAAAATTATAAAATTTTAGGTTTTATAATTAAAAATATATTTTTATAAATTATACAATTTCTAAATGTTATTTTATTATAAATATTTATTAATTATTAAAATTATTTTTATATTTTTTGATTTTAAGTAAAAATTATTTTTTTATAATTATATATATAATTTTAGTATTTTACAAATTTAAATGTTTTTTTAGATTTTTCTTGATTTTTTAAATTAATTTTTATATTTTTAAATTTTAATTTTTTTATAATTTAAAATATTTTCAGATTTTTTTTTACATTTTTTTGAATTTTAAATATATATATATTTTTAAATTTTAAATGATTTTTATAATTTGTATTGGCACTTCTAGAGTGTGTCACGTGTCACCATCATAATAACTAGTTTTGAGTTAGATCAACTATAACGGTCAACATTACGGAAGAGCTAAATTGATCGCAATTTGAACTTTGAGGGTCCGATTGATCGTAATCTAAATTATGAGGTCTCAATTGGGTAAAAAAATTTCATAAGAACTTAATTGATTTTTTGATTTTTCGTTGATAGCGAATTTAACCTTTAAACCTTATATTTATTATCATTGCGATTGACAATTTTAACGCTAAATTAATTATGTTTATCAAATTCAAAAAAATATATTTATTTTATTAGGAATTGAATTATAATAACTAAAATTTAATGAAGATTTAAATCCAAGTGTACATGTAATTCATTTAGTCCAAACTCCAATTAATATTATCATGGAAAAAACTTTGATACACAGGCCGTGTAAACTAAAGTTTACACGTGCCTTTTAGTTTTAAAGGTTAGGACTTTAGTTTAGGGGTTTAGGTTGTAGTGTTTAGAATTCAAGGTTAGTGTTTAGAATTTAGGGTTTAGGGTTTAGAGTGTGAGGTTTAGTTTTTTAGGGTTAGAGTTAGGAATTTAAGATTTGTGTTTTTATAGTGTAAATACACATGCTTGTGTAAAATTAATTTTACACAGCCTGTGTATCAAAGTTTTACCCTATTATCATTATAATCTGAAAAGTTTTGGGTTAGCTTGATCCGCCTAATGGAAATTACTAAAAAAACATTATTACATTTCAGTCTAATAGAATTGATATTTTAAATAAGTTTTACAGTTTAAGTTTTGACGATATAATGAAATAAGTTAAATCGGATGAGTCATTCTAAATTTATTTATGTATTACTTAATTCGAATCAATTGATCAATAAACCTAATACGAATAATTATGTAAAAATATATTAATATAAGTTTAGCGTTCCGTTTATTTGACCCATAATGGAAGCATAATGCCAAATTTGAGGGACTTTTAAATATGGACTGCATTTAGCTACACGTTTCTCAATTTCAGCCAAAACAATCTACACCTATTTCAGTTCAATTATTAATTATGATGTTCAAGTCATCTAATAAGATTTTAATTCAGTGGGGCCGATTTTTAAATTGTCTTTAGTTATGGCTTCACAAAAAGTCAAAAGTAAATTGATATTTTGTGATTATTTGAATTAAATTTTAATTCTTTTCTCTGAAATCTTAAATTTTAATTTTGTATCTTATAAATTAAATATTTAAACTTTACACCTTAAATAAAATTTTTAATCCTTAAAACAGAAAAAAGTTCTGTAATTTTAAAACTATACAATATATGTATTAAATAATTTTCTTATGACTTAAGAAAAAGACAAAAGAATTGAAAATTTGAGATTCTGTATAAATTATAATATCCATCAAACCTAAAGACCTCATGCTTTGGAAATTAAGGAAAATACATCTTCTTGACTTTCTTCGAAATCAATAATCAAAATTTGAGGTTTCTCATTTCATAGAAGAATGACAATGTCAATTTTTATATGGTGACGATACTGGTTATTACATGATAAATATCGTAAAAAATTTTATTTCTTCTCTTTTTATTTGTTTTTTTATTCATGTCATGAAATTTTAGAAATATTTTCGGTATAACTCACCTCCACATGACCAGTGGCGGAGCTACATGGGGTGGGGAGGGCAATTGCTCACCACCAACTTTTTTTTTACCTTTGTTCTTATATATATATTTTTTTTAAAAGTTGTGTTATTTATGAATTTATTTCTCGTTTTCAAACATTTATGTTTTGTCCTCCCCAACCTCATATCCTGGCTCTATCCCTGCTCATACACGCCACAAGGCAGTCAATTTCTATAAACTCACCACACATGCAGACAGTTCATGCAATTCAAGTCCACTACATAGATTGAATACCACCCCATAATCAATATAGTATTCCCCCACTTGGTTGTAGCTAATTCCCAAGTTGCATTCTTAGCTTCCAATCACCTCATCATCATGATATTTGATTATCAGCAGCTAATCATTCTCATTTATCCTTTTGACTCTGAAACAATGCACTTGCAGACAAGTTGGATACTCCTACTAATTTTAGTATTTTTAAACACAATATTGTTGAAGCAGCAAATCATCCCATGTGAAGTCCTTTCCCTTCATAAATATTTCTCAATATTGTATTACTAGTCAATGCAATAGTTGTGATAACCACGATAGATTAAGACGAACACATACCTGTATCTGATGGATACAAGTTGGATACTCTATCTCAGGTTTGATGGAAAACGATTATATATACACATATATAGTTTCCTTTGCTATTAATATTGTACTTGTTAATATACAAATTGGCCAGTGATGTCTGCCCTGCTTTCTGGTTAAACAACTTCCAACTTCACTCAAAATACACCACTCAGAAAGCCCCTACAACAGCAACATTTGGATTGGTCAACATCAAGAGATTAGTAATCATAGTTAATATAAAGAACATTAGTGTTTGAGCATACCAAATTCCAGAGGCTTTCTTATCTTTATTTCTGTTCAGAGAAATCCGAATGAGATTTATCACATTAGAAATATTTAGAAAAGAACGGAAAAATTACGGTCGTTTCAAATGTTTCGAACAAATACCTTGGTTTTCCAATGAATGCATTGTTAATTTCATCGATGGTTGGCCTTTCTGTAAAAGTCGATAACGGAACATACTTTTCCTTCCCTGATGGTTCATCCACCCTCCTGTACAGTTCGTAACTGTATGGGTATGTCATCCTGAAATCATTAAAATAATAGTACTTTATGAAGGCTACTCCAATGAAATTTCGACAGATGACATGTCTGGAGATAAGTAACACATCCGATGTTTCCATATAACGCACGAGAATGACATCGTATATGCAATAACAAAGAGAATAAATCAACTCAGACTCTCGGAGGACGGAAGATCGTATTTCTATCACCAGTTGCATCGGCAAAATATCTGCATTAGGCAACATGTTCCCGTCCTTTGTCATGCAATTTGATGGATCTCGGCAAACGACAACCTACCTTATTGCACCCATTATTGGATATTGGGTTCCGGCATAATAAAGAAGCCTGAAAAAGTAGCAACTCTCGAAGGAAGCCGCGTACTCCAGTCTCTTATCCCGACCCATAGTCTGTAAATATTTAAGAAATTTAAATAATATTTCCTTTTATTTCCAAAAGCGTACTTGTAAAATCTTAATTTAAAAAGAAATTATTTTGTGGTAATATATTTAAAAGCAACATGAAGAAAAGGTTCAACTTACTTGCATAATGCCACTTGAACCAGGCAGATCCTATCCCAAAGAAATTCAAAACTAAAGAGGTCAGAAATGGAAATGAATACTGATTACACTACCAAAAACGAGCAAGTTGAGTTGACCAAGATGGATTTTTAAGAATGAAAAAGATCTAACTTTTATTTTTAGAGGGAAAAATCATTCAGTAAGATAATTCGTTTAAGATCATATAAGAATCGGACCTTGAGTCTAGGATTGATAAGTATAACCGGACGTTTCCCAGCAGCATCGGTCATCTCTTTTAAATCCTGCAAATTCAGGAGCAAGGTTAGAAACTAAAGTGTCGGAGTGTAGGGCTCTTATAACAGCATAGTAAAATAGATTTTTACATCTATAATGCAATTCCCAACAGCATTTTGAGGCGCCACTAAGATGAACATATCATCTTCTTCACCAACCTCTTTGGCACCTGTCGGTGTAAAATAAAGAAAACATTAAAAAAGATAATCATTTAATAGTGCATGTAAAGGATACTCCAACTGATCTGCAAAACCGTCTTATACTATGCTTAATATTTCACAAAGCTACTGTAAAATTGATGACATAAGGTTTACAAATTATAGCAGAACTTATCCAGGCATGCTCATCTTTGTAATAGTCAAGGCAGTTTTCTGTTAAGTTGTTGGCATGAGTATTAGATTGTTAACTATCTAAATGTGAAGAGAAATGCTGTTCAAAGAAGTTAAGTGATCCAAGGACAACCAATCACTTATGTAGAAACATAAAAGTTTATGGGCATCACTCGATAAACACGATTACTAAATCCCTACATACCAATTGCCAACAAGTATGTGTTCTCTCTTAGCAACATCCACATTAGCAAAATAGCATAAACTTTGGCATTAGTAAGCAGTATCAGAAAACCTACAGAAAGATACTATCACTGAAATTGCCTCATACCTATTGAACCAATATTGATAAATGTTCCCATAGCGCCATAATTACCCCAATCCATGAATTCCAAGATCTTTCGGGTACCAGCAAGTTGTAGGGGCATTCCTGCAAGTGCACCCTGTCCCATAGAGCCTTGGACACAAACCTGAAAAGAGAGTAGTTAGAATTTCTGGAAAAATGCAAGAAACATTTCCTATCATTAACTACTAATAGTACCTTCACACGTTTTCCATCATCAGCAAACGAAAGAGCAATTTCTCGAACTAGCTCCATTAATGTACCTATACGGTAAACATCCTATCCATCATAATATTGGTTAGCCCTAAAGAAATTTATCGACAAAATATGAGAACAAAAGAAATAAAGACAATCTCTCACCATTTCTGGATTTAGCTCTGGAATATTAATCTCCACCTGTTGATACAAAAATAAATCAGTTAGCATTGCAAGAAATAACTTTCTAAACTCATATACACAGAGTGTGATCTCTCCCATTACAAACTCCATCTCTTGGTTAACAATATCGATGATTGCTAATCCTACAAATAGTTGCTCCCATCCTACATCGAAGTGCAGGTATTACCATTTAAAGTTTGGTGATTTTTCCACTCAGTGGGTCAGGTAAATGGACCATATAATGATATTATTCTCTATCAGACCCAGACACTCAGCAAACAAAGGTCATTTATTACTTCCCCCCATGGCTTCTTTCGGCTTCTTCTCCCCTTTTTTGACATGGACATCATCCATTAAGTCACATTCTTACAGAAGCACTTATAACCCCTTGCCAAACATGCCTAACCCATCTTAATTGTATTCCCTGGATTCATGTCTAGTTCAAAGAATCTTACCTGTGGTGAATGCCTTGTTATTAGAATTAGACAAGTGGATGCATAATAGATGAGAATTTCATTAGCTATCCTAGACATGATAAATAGTGCATTATTTCATACAAACAGATACGGAGATGTACCGACAAGTGTTAGGCGTAATGGTAAGGCACATTGATCTCCTAAGGAGAGAACCTGAGTGCAAACCTTCAAGACATTACTGGGAGGAAGAGCCATGAATCCCGAACATGGACCATAGAATGTACATGTACTTTAAAAAACATATTTATAATCTTGGAGAAAAACACAAGCTTGTGTTTACATATGCTTGTCAAATTTAGGGGTTATAGGTTTAGTTTAGGGGTTATGGGTTATGTGTTAGGGTTTAGGGTTAGGGTTTTAGTGTTTAAGGTTTAGATTTAATGCTTATAGGTTTAGTGCTTAGGGTTTTAAGTTTTTAGGGTTTTATAGTTTAGGGCTTATGATTTTAGTTTTAAGGATTACGGTTTACGGTTTTATGATTCTAGAGTTTATGGCTTATGGTTTTATGATTTTAGAGTTCATTGTTAGGTTTAGGGGTTTATTATTTTAGGTTTAAGGTTCAAGTTTATGGGTTTTATGGCTTATTGTTTATGCTTTAGAGTTTTAGGGTTTAGATTTAAAGTTTAGTGTTTTATGGTTTAGGGTTTAAGTTTTAAGGTTTAAAGTTTTAAGAGTTCAGGTTTAAGGTTGGCTAGGGTTTTAGAAGTTTAATGTTTCTTGGTTTATAGTTTTAGGGTTTATGGCTAGTGTTGTAGGGTTTTAGGGTTTATGGTTATGGCATGTTTAGCGTTTTAGGGTATATGACTTATGGTTTTAGGATTTAGGGAGTAGGGTTTAGGGATCATCGTTTAAAGTTTAGGGTTTAGGGTTTTAGATCTTTAGGGATTATAGTTTAGTGTTCATTCTAGCGTTGAGGGTGTATGGTTTTAGGGTTTATGATTTAAAGTTTAGGGTTTATGATATAGGTTTTTTGGATTTTGGATTTTGGATTATGGCTTATGCTTTTAATGTTTAAGGCTTATAGTTTAGGGTTTACGGTTACGCTTTAAGTTTTAAGGTTTTGTGTTTTAAGGCTCAAGGTTTAAGAGTTTTAGGGTTAGAGTATGTTTTAGGGTTTAATGTTTTATGATTTATTGTTTTAGTATTTATGGTTTTATGATTATGGTTTATGTTTTAGAGATTTACGTGTTCAAGGTTTATGGTTTCATGTTTTTTAGTAGTTAGGGTTTAAGGACTAGGTTTTAGGGATATTTTATGTAGGGTTTATGGGTTTATATGTTAATGTTCTTAGGGTTTTAGAGTTTAGGGGTTTATAATTTAGTGTTAGGGTTTAGGGTATAATATTTTATGGTTTATAGTATAATGTTTTAGAATTTAGGGTTTTGGGTTTAGTGTTTATGGCTTTAGAGTTTAGGGCTTAGTTTTTACGGGTTTATGATTTTGGGTTTTAGGTTTATAAGTTTATAGTTTAGGGTTAAGGTATATTGTTAATGTTTTATATTTTAGGGTTTATTGATATGGTTTTAGGGTTTGGTGTCTATGTTTTATGATTTTAGAATTTAGGGGTTTTGGTTTCATGGATTAAGGTTTAGTGTTTATGGTTCAAGATTTATGGTCTTAGAGTTTAGTGTTTTAGGTTTAAGGGTATATGATTTTAGGGTTTTAAATTTTTGGATTTAGGTTTATAGAAGGGTTGTGTACCCCACAATCTTGATTAAAAAGACGTATTTAAAAGAACTTTACGAGTTTCTTGGCAACTTGCTCGGATACGAACAACTCTAAAGCACTGGTGTCAACTAGAACACTCAGTTTCTTGCCGGAAATAGTGATGTCCACGAACATAAATCCTTTCTTCTTGTAGTCAATCTTAACTTGAAGGGAATTTATAATTGAACCAAGCTTGATAGCCTCCTCTTCTGCCCCATCATCTTCTTTGATGACAGAAAGCTTGGCTTTTTTGGGGACAATCTTTGATGTAATGTTCCTTTTTTCACTGTTCCACAACTCCTACGACTTACCATTGTCATTCGAAGACTTCACAGTTCCAACTCTGCTCGCCCTCTCTTTGTCCCTACAACCATTGCCCTTTGGTTTTGGCTTTGGCTTGGGAGACTCGGTCTTTTGGTATTCGGTCAATAACTCAGCAACAAATAAGGCCTTGGAGAGCTTTGTCACTCTTCTTCGTTGCAACTCGGTCTTGGCCTAGGGCTTTAACCCATCTAGAAATGTTGAATAGTGCAACTTGTCACTCATCTTTGGAATTTGGAGTTGTAGCTCACTCTATTCCCGAACATACTCCCGAATGTTGCTAATATGCTTAAGTTGTCTCAGTTTGGATTGGGTCTCGTCTTCAACATACTTCGGGTAAAATTGTTACTTGAACTTGGCTTCGAACTCACTCCATGTTCCAATATTGTGGTGCCACCACGTTTTTCATATGTGCACCTACGTCGCCACCACAAGAGAGCGATATCAGTTAAATAAATTAAAGCAATATTTACTTTTTCAGTATCCTCCACGATACCTATAGTGTTGAAGTATTGTTCCAATCCCTACATGAAATTCTCAACATCTCGAGAATTTCTTGTCCCTTTGAATTCCTTTGGTTTTGGGGCGTCGACTCGGACATTGGGTGTACTAGTTATCATGCCATTAGTTACAACTACTTTGTACACGAGCAGCTCTCCCTTGAGCTCTCCAACCTCATTCTTGAGTGCGGTTACCTCACCTTGATGCGCAAGTTCCTCCACGATCTTCTTAGGCGCAATTATCTCATTTTTTAGTGAGCCGTCTTGTTGGTCTACATGTTCAACAATCTTATTGAGCAGCCCTTGGAAGTCTCTCTTGAGTGTCTCCCTTGGTGTCTATCTCCTCAAGGCGGACATCAACCACGTTGAGCCTCTCCCTCGAGTCGTTCATGGAATTCTTAAGTCGGGTGACCTTGTCCTCAAGTGTTGTCATCTTGTCCTATGAGCTTGCTCTTTTTGTTTTCGCTGTGTTTCCTGTCTCACGATAGGTCTCCCCAATCTTAGTCTTAGAAGCGTTGTTGCCTTCCATTTCGAATAGATTGCTTATAGAATTTGGCTCGAATACCACTGAGGGAAATCTAGACAAATGAAAATCTAACAATTCATTTCTTCCCTTAAGTTTGACGCCTCATCTTGCATGAACCGTTCTTTGTCCACGAAGTTCAATGCCCTATCTACCTTGCCCATTGGTGGTAGTCTCCCTTGCACCTCATAAGGTTTTATGTCTTGGGAGGGTTATGACTCCTTTAGCCCTTTTAAGGTCGTCTCTTCAATTGCAGCTATCAAGCCATCTTTCTTGGCTAGCTGAACAACATTAGATAATTTTCTCAAGACAATCTGTTAGGATATTTGATTTGATATAATAACTGAAAAATAGTTTTTTGACTAAATTGAAAAGATTTCAAATATAATTTTAAGTCCAAACAACTTGAGAAAAATGTTTAAAATGGTTTTAAAACGTTTTTGACTCGAACTTATGATTTCTAAGCTCAAAATAGTCAAAAAATGGCCTATGACACCGATACTTGAGCCCTGGTATTGATATTGAGAGGACCGTACCGGTACTGAGATTTTGAGTACCGATACATGCTTTTAAAATGATTTTCTAGAACCATTTTTGGGTACCGATACTGGCAAGAGGGGAGTACCGATACCTCCAATTAGATTTTAACTCAAACGGCTATTTCCAAATTAGGCCAGTATCGATAACCCCTTTACGAGTATCGATACCCTATGCTGCAGAATGGCAGGCTAGGTTGGAAATTGATCCCCAACGGCTAGGAACTCATTTGGGAGGATAAAAGGACCCTTCAAGCACATGAAACAACTAATGATCATCAAGCCAATATGTCTATGATTGAAAAAGTCTTAGAGCTTAATTGTTGTAATTTTTGTATAGACAAACACTTGTGAGCTTAATTATTATCATATGCTCAAGTGTTCTAAGTTTTGGGTGAGAGCAAGAGTGCAAACACATACCTAAGAGAGAATTTTATTGTTTGCTTTTATTTTCTCTTGTTTGAGAGGATTCTCAAAGCTTGAGTTGTAAGCTTTGGATGCTAGACTTGGTAATTGGATCTAGGTTGTAAAGGTTGCCTCCTAAGCCTTGTAAAAGGGGAAGAAATACTAGTGGATTTGGGAAATCCTTAGTAGGGAAGCTAAGGTAGTGGATGTAGGTTTTGGTTAGAAAGCCGTACTCTAAAATCCTTGTGTTCATTTTCTATCATTTTGCTTCCACCATCAACACCTAAAAAATCACTTCTCTACCACTTGGCAAGCAATTTCGATTGATTCATCGAGTCCAATAATTGGTATCAGAGCGAGACTCAATCGTGAAGGATTAACATCCTATTGAGGCGATCTCGACTAGCTCAATCAACAATCAATCAACCGGTTTTTATGGCGCAATCCATTGACAAGCCACCCTTTTTCAACGGTAAACATTATGCCTTTTGGAAGAATATGATGGTGTTTTTCATGAGAGTCAAAAGACTATCGTCTTTGAGATATAATTCTCGATGGACCGTTCGTACCACAACGAAGTAAGGCAGAATAGATTGCGTATGATCGCAAGAAGATTGAGCTTAATTGCAAGGCCTTGCACATTCTATTTTGTGCATTGGGACCGGATGAGTACGCTAAAATTTCTTGTGAGAGTGCCAATGAGGTATGAGACAAGTTTGAAGTGATCCATGAAGGTACAAATGAGGTGAAGGAGACAAAGATTGATCTACTCAACCTCAACTATGAGAACTTCAAGATGGACTCAGAAGAAGACATCAAGAGTATGTTCGACCGTTTCTCCATAATCGTCAACGAACTTAAAGAATTTGGAGAGGAGATTTCGGAAGACAAACTCGTTCGGAAGTTAATTTCCTCACTTCCCGAATCATGGGAGAGCAAGAAGACGACCATCATTGAGGCCAAAAACTTAAAAGAGCTCAAGCTTGATGAGCTAATTGAGTCTTTTCTTACCCATGAGTTGATGTCCAAACCATTGAGAGAGTCATCTCTTCAAGAAGTTTACCCGATTCATGAAGAGCGAAAAGGAAGAATCCAAGCATGAATCGAAGAAGAAGAAGATGAAAGATCCCCACAAGAGCCATGAATGCAAGAAGACGAGACACACCAAATACGATTGCCCTCGCTTCAACAAAAAAGGATCATCTTCAAAGAAAGCATATGTGGCAACATGGAGTGATGAAGACTCCACCGATGAAGATGAGGTAGCCCACCTATGCTTTATGGCCCTCCAAGAGGGAGATGTAGCTTCTAACTCATCTATTTCTAATTCTTATACTTTTGATGAGTTACAAGAAACCTATGATGAATTGGTTTTTGAGTTCAAGGCTTCATTTTCGAAAAATAAAAAGATGATTTCAAAATTGAAAATCGAAAATAATTTGCTTTTGAAAACCAATTTGGAATTTGAAGCAAAAATGAAGAATTTTAAACTTAAAATTTTAAATTTACAAAATTTGCTTCAAAATTTGGAAAAAGATCATCAAAAAGAGGTGGATGATCTTAAGAAAAAAAAGATTTGATTTCCAATGAGCTTGAAAAGAAAAACAATTTGGGAAAATCAAACTTTTATCAAAGACAATCTAGTACCCCTAAATTTTTAAACAGTAAATGTTTTAGAAGTATTTGGGTCCCAAAAGGCTAATTACTTCAACTAAAAAGGATGAAATTAAAAAATGGATTCCTAAAGGGACTAAACTTTGTGCTACTAATGCCTACGGATCCAAAGCAATTTAGATACCAAAACATTTGTGATTGTCATATTTTAGGTGTGATGGAGCTTTACATCCTACCTTTAGTTCAAGTGGTAAAAATTAGTTGAATTTTATTTTAATTTGATTTACTTATTTTAATTCAATTTGTTTATCATATATTTGTTGGACTTCTTGTGATGCTTGAGCAATGGGGAGCCTATTTTAAACAAATTCTTATTTTTTGTCAAAAATTATTTTTAAACCCTCCATTATTATGGGACTTAAAAGTTTTCAAACCAAGTTTAAATCATTTTGATATAACAAAAAAGAGAGAATATTTTGAAAAATTGAATATTCAAATGAATAAGGGGAGCTTTAACTATCTTCAAATTTTAAACTCTTATTCAAAATGTATTTTTACTAAGGGGGAGAATCTCAAAAACAATTTTTCAAGTTGGTTTTATTATATCAAAAAGGGGAGATTGTTAGGATATTTGTTTTAATATAATAATTGGAAAATAATTTTGAACTAAATTGAAAAGATTTCAAATATGATTTTAAGTACGAACAACTTGAGAAAAATGTTTAAAATGGTTTTAAAACGTTTTGACTAGAACTTATGATTTCCAAGCTCAAAATAGTCAAAAACTAGCCCCTGGTACTGACACTTGAGCCCTGGTATCGATACCGAGACGATTGTAAGGTACTGAGATCTTGAGTACTGATACGCGCATTCAAAATGATTTTCTAGAACCATTTTTGGGTACCGATACTGGTAAGAGGGGAGTACCGATACCCCTAGTCAGATTTTGACTCCAACGGCTATTTCCAAATTAGGCCGGTATCGATACCCTTTTACTATTATCGATACCCTATGCTGCAGAATGGCAGGTTAGGTTGGAAATTGATCCCCAACGGCTCCAAATCATCCCCAACGGTCACCAATGGCTAGGAACTCATTTGGGAGGATAAAAGACCCTTCAATCACATGGAACAACTAATGATCATCAAACCAACATGTCTATGATTGAAAAAGAGTCTTAGAGCTTAATTGTTGTAATTTTTGTATAGACACACTTGTAGCTTAATTGTTATCATATGCTCAAGTGTTCTAGGTTTTGAGTGAGAGCAAGAGTGCAAACACATACCTAAAAGAGGATTTTATTGTTTGCTTTTATTTTCTCTTGTTTGAGAGGGTTCCCAAAGCTTGGGTTGTAAGCTTTGGATGCTAGACTTGGTAATTGGGTCTAGGTTGTAAAGGTTGCCTCCTAAGCCTTGTAAAAGGGGAAGAAATACTAGTGGATTTGGGAAATCCTTAGTGGGGAAGCTAAGTAGTAGATGTAGGCTTTGATTAGAAAATTGAACCACTCTAAAATCCTTGTGTTCATTTTCTATCTTTTTGCTTCCACCATCAACACCCAAGAAATCACTTCACCACCACTTGGCAAGCAATTTTGGTTGATTCATCGAGCCCAATACAAAAATCTAAGTCAACCTGAAAACTCTTTTCGAAAGATCATTCTTCCTATGCACTGAAACGCAAAATTGTTTTAAGCAAAAGCAAATTAAAGAGAAAGCAAACTAAAAAAGAAACAAAAAATAAAATAAGAATGCTCAAGAACACGAAAAGATTAGAGTAAATGTCTTTAATTACTCAGAAGATAAATGAATATAAATGAGATGTGGAGGCCTCTTTTATAGTTGAAACCTCATACAATGAATAACCGAGATCATCGAAGTTACCTACCACATCCTAGCTAAATAAGGAAACTCTACCACCTTGTAATACTTTCCTTAGGTTCGAGTTCACAAGGATGTTCACATTAGTGGATATTCCTATCCCTTAGAATATTCCTTAGTAAGATGTAATCTATTAACTTACTAGATTTAATGTGATTGGGCCTTCTATCAATCTCTAACAGTTAGGCAAAGTTATGTGGTATTCTAGGCAAGCCCAAAATTTTGCAAAAGACCTCTTAGGTGTCTTGTTGCGCATGTATCTCGATTGCTAACTCGCGGGGTATACATTCTCCCACACCCAATCCAACGATGCCCTCATCGCTGACTCAAAATGAGCTTGGCTACGTTGGATTTCCCTCAATACCTTGTTTTGCTCCCGTGCCCTCATTGCCAACTCGAAATGAGCTTGGCTTGCGTTAGGATATTTGTTTTGATATAATAATTGAAAAATAGTTTTTGACTAATTTGAAAAGATTTCAAAAATGTTTCTAAGTCCAAACAACTTGAAAATAAGTTTGAAAAGTTTTTGAGAGGTTTTGAAAATGTTTAAAATGTTTTAAAGTAGCCAAACTAACATTTTCAACATACCCGTACCAATAAGGTATACCCCGTATCGATATAGATAAGGATTTGAGCTACAATAATTTTCCAATAACCAAGAACCGTACCGATTCGCCCCTAGGCGTACCGATACGGGTAGGATCGTTTCGACACGCTTGCAGGCATTCCGATCCTAATTTCAACCACCCCAACGGCTATTTGAATTACAGGTCGTACCGATACGGTCCATGGCGTTCCGATACGGCGTACCGAAACAGACCAAGGAGTACCGATACGCGTAGTCAGAAATGAGCATAACAACTAGTAGCAGTACTGATACGTCTTCCCGCGTATTGATATGGAAGGCTGCATAACTGCATTTATTGATGGAAAAATAAGCCCCAACGGCTCCAATTCAATCCCAACGGTCTACAACGGCTAAAAACTCATTTGAGAGTATAAAAGGGACATTCAAGCTTCAGCAATAATTAATGATCCAAAAGTCAACAACATTATAAAGAAAATTTGTTTTAGTGCTTAATTCTTTCATTCTTTGTATAGACAACACTTGTGAGCTTAAATTGTCAATGTATGCTCAAGTGTTTTAGGTTTTGGGTGAGAGCTTTAGAGTGCAAACAAACACCTTATAGAGGGATTTCAGTTTGCTCAAGAATTCTCTTGTTTGAGAGTGTTCCCAAAGCTCGGTTTGTGAGCTTTGGATGCTAGACTTGGTGAGTGAGTCTAGGATTGTAAGGGTTACCTCCTAAGCCTAGAAAAGAGGAAATTTTTTTAATGAATTGGTTGAAATCCTTAGTTGGGAGCTAAGTTAGTGGATGTAGGCTTTTGTTAGAAAGCCGAACCACTCTAAATCATCGTGCAAATTTTTCAATCTTTTTACTTTCACCACCATCACCCAAGAAATCACTTCTCCACCACTTGGCAAACAATTTCAGTTGATTCATTGAGCTCAACAGCTTGCTTGGATTTCCCTCGGTACCTTGTCTTGCTCCCTCAGTATCTTCCTATAAGGACGACTTCCCATAAGGAGCGCTTGACTCGGGATAGGTTGTCCCCCCATCTGGACTGCTCGCCTTGGCCTTTGCCGCCATGTAACATCATCTCGCTCACTATCATTGCGTGCATCTCGATTATAAGAACTCCCTCTTACTAGTTGTGATTTGCTTTGACTTGGACCCTCTTGATCCTCGAAAAAGGCTTGGACGACGACATAACTACGTTAAACATTGGGTTATCTCTCAAGACTTTGAAAGGCCTATTGTGTCATTGCCAAGTCTTTGAACTTCCGCAACCTGATGATTTAAGTTTTCTGCTCCCTACACCCAATAAAGGCGACGAATCAAACTGAAAAACACGACTACTATGTTTGAGATATACCTCCCTCGGCTTGATCTCTGTGACATTCACTCTAGTTTGTATCAATCCTTCGCTCATGTAGTTTGATGTACCATCGCTCTCTGACAAATCTTTTCACATCAACTCTTCTTCCTTGAAGTCTGGCGCCTCATCTCGCATTGACCCTTTTTGTCCATGAAGTTCAATGCCTCAATACACCTTGCCTATTACCGTCTTCCTTGCAACTCAACAGGTGTCATGTCTTAAGAAGTCTTGTACCTCTTTGCACATTGACCCTTCTTCCTTGAAGTTTGGCGTCTCATCTTGCATCGACTCTTTTGTCCATGAAGTTCAATGTCCCATACACCTTGCCCATTACCATCTTCCTAGCAACTCAGCGGGTCTCATGTCTTGGGAAGGCTTCGGCTCCTCTAGCCCTTCCAAGATAGTCTCCTCAGTGGCAGCTACCAAGTCAAAATTCCTGGCTAGTTGAACAATATTCAGCACCTAGGTCTCAACCCTCACATCTCGATTGTAATATCCCGAAAATCGGCCTAGTCGGGATTTGATTTCTGGCAATCGGAAAATTTGTTTCCAATCGAGTAGGAAAGATATTAAAATGTGAACAATGGATTTAAATTGATTAAGTATTGGGTCATTGTTAAGTACTGGGACTAAATTGTAAAGATTGAAAATATGTAGTTATTGGTTAAAATTTAGAAATGAAACATAAAAAGATATAGATTTAAGATATGGCTAAAAGCAAGGATTAGGGATGTATTTAGACCACCTAGTGACTAAATTGAAAAGAATGAAAGTATGATTGGTGACTAAAATGAAAAGATTCAAAGTTAAGGTGTCATAGTATAAAAGTTAAGAATTTCAAGGACCTAGAGTGTAAATTGACCATGACCTTTCTTCATAGGAAGCAAAGTTTTTGGAGGACTAGAAGTTAAATTTACCCATTGTCATAATAATGCATAGGTGTCAAGTGGTGGCAATGGTTTATAAAAAGATGAAAAAAAAGATGATGAGGTATGATATATTTGGATGAGAAAGAGGATTTTGAAAGGAAGAAAACATTTTCACCGGGAGCAAAATTAAAGAAAAAGGGATTGTTATTTCATCTTCTTCTTTAGCTTGAATAAGCAAGCACCTCCTCATGTGTAAGCAAGCACCTCCATTGATGAAGCTTTGGAAGCTTAGATTTTTCATAGAATTCCTACTCATTTTCCACTCTAATCTTATTCAAGGTGAGTCTATGGTGCAAAAGCTCACCTTTGTCTTTAAGAAATATGGAAATTCTTATATCGATTCCATATAATTAGATATAGAAGATCATTGAAATCATGTCATTGTCTTTATCTTGTAAATAAGGTAAAAGTAGAAACTTATTCATCTTTTCAAGGAAGCCCAAGTCAAGGGATGAAGGAATCCACATAGGTGGTCATCCATAGCTTTGGAAAGTTTGGTGAGTGTAGTTCATGGTTTGGATGGCTAGGTGTCATCCTTCTTGTATTACCTTTTATAGTTTATTGTGTGATTATTGCAAAATTGTTCACTGGCTTATATAGAGCAATTGGTGGTAATATTCATGTTATTAGAAAGCATTGGTAAGTCTTTTTGTGTCGTCTTGCATCATGTTGCATTGGCAAGAGTATTGCATATGTAAGTTCATTGCCTCGACAAGTTTATAGTATTGACTAAATCTTTGCATCAATGAAAACATGGTAATGATAAGATCATCGTATTGACAAAGATATATTTTGGCAAGGCTATTGTATTGATGAATTATTGTATTGACAAGGATTATTGGAGCTAAAGCTCAACTAACGAATAAGAATATTTCCCTATTGCTAATTCATAAGATATGTAAGTTGCCTTGCAATGGAAACCTTTGGACACTTTGGCTTACATAGTATATATTGGGACGATGGTCCATGAGCTACGGCTCAAGGGTAATGACCCTATATTATATTGGCGATGTTGGAGGTTAGGGGGAGATGATGGATGATGATGGAAGAAATATTATTATTATTACATTGATACAAGCCATTACTTTGTGCTTTGAGCTTACTTAAACTTGGACCAATGCTACCTATGTCTAAATGTGTTCTAAGGCAAACAATGTTAAAAGACAAGTAAAGTTATGGATAAGACTATTGTATAAATAGACAAGAACAAAACATGGAAACGGAATCACGACATTGAGCATTGTTCATGTGTGGACATGTATTCATCGAAGCCACCATAGTCATTGATTGCATTGTCCTCATGAAATCTATTGTTATTGTTATTATAGTAATTATTGGGTTACTACCTCACTAGACAAAGTATGCATAATGCATTCATTTTCATGCATCATTTCAGGTTTAAGATTTTAAAGGACGTGATTGTGGTTCAAGGTTGCAAGTCACTCTCCAAGACTTTTGAGTATTGTATCTTTATCCCTTATAACTCCTAGAAGGGTGGCACATGACATATGTGTATGTATGTATGTGTAAACATGATGTATATGTGGTGGAATTGTAAGGGTAATTAAAATATGTCTACAAAATGCATAATCATTATATACTAGAATAAGATAAGGAAACATGTGATTAAATATGGTTGTTGAGGACTTTATGCCTTGATTGGTAAAGAAAACATGAAGACTATGTAGATAAGTTATAAAATGGGCATCTTGATGATATGATGTTAGATGTGTGTTACATGATAAGGAATAAGTCTAAAATGATGTATTTTGTTTGTATGTATTGCTCACCATGTTGAAAGGGTTAAAATATAAAATATGGCATGTTGGTGTTTTAGCAAAATTGGTAAAGTGGCCTAAAACGCTTTAACAAGTGAAAACATATTGAATGAATTCGTATTGGCATGAAAATAGATTTGATGTTTATAAGTTTGCTGGTAAAATTTGGTAGTAATTAGACAAGGTTAAGACCCCTAAAATGAGTAAAAACCAGACAAAATCTGTCATTACAGGTATGTCCGTACCGGGACAGGTGATGGCGTATCGGTATTGGAAAGCATTATTGGTCATAGTTAAACACAGGTGTACCGGTACGGGTGGTATCGTACTGGTACTGATATGCGTTTTTGGTAATGTTAACTCAGACGTACCGATACTACTATAGTGGTATCGGTACGCAAAATCAACACTGGAATTTTACTGTAGCAGGGGTACCGGTATGGGTGGTGTCATACCGATACTCATTAATGGCTAAAATTTAGGAATTTAGGGTTAGCGTACCGGTACGGTAGTGGACCCGTACCGATACAAAAAAGCATTGAATCATTGTACCGGTACAGTATACCGCATATCGATACTTGTTTCAGGTTTGAAAGAATTTATAATAACGGCCTCATGAGTACCGGTACCGATACAGGTGAGTTAGTTAAAGTTAACTGATTTTAAGATCTTGCAAAATGGTCACTGAATCTTATATGGATTAATTGAAAGTGTAAATGACTTCCAAACCCATTGAAATTTTATATACAAGATAATCAAGCATGGAATTTCACATTGGTAACTCTAAATATTGATAAAGTCTTGTAATTTATCGAAATTTCATTTTGGTCCTAAAGTGAAAAAGTTACTGTATGACCCTTAATTATGATTTTAAATGAGTACAAGTTGATTATTGATAATCATTACACTATATTAATAGTTTTGGCTCATTGTCCAACGCATAAGTCATCGAAAATTTTTGTTCCGATCACTGTATTGTTCATCAGTAACGCTTTCCGACCTGGATTCCTACCAGACCGGGAATAGGGTGTTACATTTGTGGTATAGAAAGATGCAATGTTTGTGAGGTTCCAAAACATAAACACAATCTGCAATAGGGTTTAGTTTTTTTGGTTTTAGGGTTTATGGTTTAAGTTATGTTTTAGGGTTATTGTTTATGTTTTATGGTTTAAGGTTAAAGGCTTATGGCTTAAGGTTTAGTGTTTAGTGGTTAGTGTTTATGATTTATGGTTTTAGGGTTTAGGTTTAAGGGTTTATGGGTTCCAATATTAGGTTTTGAGTTTAGCAGCCAGTGTCTTAGGATTTAAGGTTTAGGGTTTAATGTTTTGGGCTTAAGGTTCAAGGTTAGGTTTTGGGGTTTTCAAATTAGGTTTTGACTTTAGTGGTTAGTGTTTTAGGATTTAGGGTTTTGGGCTTAAAGTTCAAGGTTAGGTTTTTAAGGTTTTTAAGATTTATGGTTTACGGGTTTAAGGCTTATAGTTTAGGGTTTGCGGGGTTGTAGGATTAGGTTTTGAGTTTAGTGAATAGTGTTTTATGATTTATGGTTTAAGGTTTAGGGTTTAGTGTTTTGAGCTTAAGGTTCAAGGTTAGGTTTTAGAGTTTATGGGTTCTAGGATTAAGTTCCAAGTTTAGTGGTTAGTCTTTTAGGATTTAGGGTTTAAGGTTATGTTTTAGGGTTTAGGGGTTTTAGGATTAGGTTGTGTTTAGTGGTTAGTGTTTTAGGATTTAGGGTTTAATGTTTGGGTTATATTTTGATACACAAATTGTGCTATAAAACTTAAGACCTAAATCCCTAGCCCTAAAACCTTAAACTTTAAACCCTAAACTCTAAATTCTAAGCATAAATCTTAAATTCTACACCCTACAACCTAAACAACAACCTAAATCTCTAAACCCTAAAAAAAGGTTTGTGCAAACTTTTACACAATCTTGTGTATCAAAGTATTTTCCTTAATGTTTTGGGCTTAAAGTTCACGGATAGGTTTTAGGGTTTAAGACTTAAAGTTTTGTGGTTTTAGTGCATATGATTTAGCAGTTTAGGGATTAAGGTTTTATGATTTTAGTTTTAGAGTTTAAGTTTAGGTTTTAGGGTTAGATTTTTAGGGTTTAGGGTTTCAATGCCTATGGTTTAGGGTTTAAGATCCTAGGTCTTATAGTTTTGGTCTTATGTTTAGGGTTTAGGATTTATGATTTTGTATGTGGGGATTTGAGGTTTATGGTTTTAAGGTTTGTGGTTTAGGGTTGTAAGTTTTAGTGCTTAGGATTTATAGTTGAGATTTTAGGGTTTACGATTTAGGTTTGTGGTTTAGGTTTCAATGTTTAAAGAAGGTTTGTGTATCCCATAATCTTGATTCAAAAGACATACAGAACGCTACAATTTAAGTGCTAGTAATAGAAGTTACTTTAATTTCTACAGCAGGGAAATTCAATTCAACTGAAGCAAGTAGCAAGATCTGACCTTCAAACGAGTTCTTCCATCATTTACAGCTCTCTGTGTGGCTTGTAGCACATCATCGTAGAAATAATTCCTAATTTCTCTAGAATGAGGAATATTATTCAATCTAGTTGGAATTCCTCTCCATTTTCCCTGTCAAAAGCTAAACAAAGTAAGAACAGAAGTGCAACTTTGAGTGAAAAATATTATCCTCCACGACTATATAACTGTTTACCTGGTTTGAAGATGCCTGGTCTAAATGGCTCTCAGATTGAAGAACTGGTTTCACTGGAACCAACACAGAACCAGGAAAAAGTTCAAAATAGATAACTGAAGCTATAGTTAGCTAAATGCAGAAAGTATAAGTCGGCTCAAAACGAAGTTACTTCATAAACATGATAATCATTAAGTAATAGACAAATTGTAGAATGAAGTTAAAAAATTCGATAAAAGGTGGAAGTGTGGATGCATAAGCTGACATTTTAGGAAATATAACTAACCAAACAAGAAAAACAGGGATCTGTCAGCATTTATGTAGACCAACTGACAGAAGAAATCTTCTTTGAGCCTAGATAGAAGGACCATATCATGTGATGAGATGCATTGGAAGACAAAAGGAACAATGAAGGTTTATTGCTTGCAAACTCAAGGGTCATGTATAAGCGACTCGACTTCATTCATGAGGACGAACACGCATCATCATGGATGGAAAGTGATCTCATGGACAATACACTCCATTTTAACTCCGACACAGAAACTGATCTTGAACCATGGCCTGAAAATCTCAGTGAAATCATTCTCAAAGAAATAGGACCTCTCATATATGGTCCCTTGAAAACTAACAGGCGTACCCCCTCGGTAAGAATGACAGCAGAAGAGACAATGGAAATATCTATAGGAACTAAAGGATTAATGGAGAAGAGCTCATGATCAATGTCGTCCGATGTTTATCTCAACCAAATAGTTCCCGAAAATGAGAAATTCAATAATCTATGAACAAAAAAGCTTTTAGATATTGCAAAAGTTTTCAGTTCCTGTAAAGCTTGATAAGAGTAGGAAAATTTTCAATCAATACACCAATCCAATGCAAAGTAAGATCATTACCGTCCAAAACTTGAAATTCATTTCCACTTATTACCTGGTTTTGTTGCTTTATCCTTCTGCAGTTGAGATAACAAGGAGTCTATATCTTTGAAAACTGTCTCTTTTGGACGGTTTCCATCAATCTGTGAGGGGAAAAATTCATACAAATATGAAAAAAGTAAGACGAAATAGGACTAGAGAAAGCATTGTAAGGTGACAAACCTTGTTCATTATGCTGTTGTAAGTGGAGGAGATTGCTGCAGCATGTTGCTTGTATATTTCTAGTCGTGACTTCACCTAAATAAAAGCCAAAGAATAAAGGAGGGGGGGGGGAATATTAGGTAGCTAGCACAGAGCACCCAGTAAATTATATTACATGTAAGCAAACATTTATTATACAAAAATGGTACATGCAGCTTTCCCCAAATACTTCATCATATCTCTTGTTTCCTTTGGTAAGAGAGAGAAAGAGGGAAAACATCCTTTCTGATCCTCTAGTCAATAACAGGTTTACGGGAAACCTTTACATTAGCTTCAAGTAACTTGGAGGACATAGAAGAACTTAGAGGCACTGCAATGGCATGTGCAATTCTGACAAGTACTTTGCAAACTCAATTCCCTGGAAAACTCAGCGGTTCATGCTGTGATGTAATAAAGGCTGAACTGATGACATGAGGTTTTACTTCTGGACAGGTTTATAAAGATATGTTTCAAGGTCAACTGGGCAAAGTTACGCTCCATGTAGGGTTGTTCAAGTTTCTCTAGTTTTAAATGAGGACATAAGATTTGAATTTTCTCTTGTAAGTCGTATATACTCAGATTTGATGGATATGCAGGGCAGATTATCTGAACTGAATAAGTTCTGTCTACATTTGCATTAATAGAGTCCAACAGCAAGAATTGTAGACAAAACTCTTGAAAAAATTAGTGCCGTGCATGAAGGTGAACACTAAGCCATATGTATGTCGAAAAAGCAGATTGTATAGGCCATGTAACATTTCAGTTTAACACGACATCTGGAACCTCTGTATCTAAGCCAGTCAAAAGCAACATGATAAAAGAATATAAAGAATAACAGTAAAATGGAATCATACTTTCTCCTCCGTGTCATCAGCACGGATAACCAATCTTGCTTTAATTTCTTCCGAGTCAGGAGGGAAACTTTTCAGATGGTAAATTTTCCCAGTCTCGGGGTCTAGCCTTCTACCAACACATCTGTCGATTAGAATTTCATCAGGAACCTGAATGTTAAGAAATAAAATAAATGTAAAAAGCATGTTTTTCAGGCACATTTATCTACTTAAACTGACACGCGATGAACTTTTCCGAGATTGAAAAAGATATTATTATGTACTCTTTGAGTTAAAATTTTAAGAGGCTATATAAACAAAAGATATAGATGAAAAACAAAAGTTCTTACTAGATTGAGATCTTATGCACACATATAGCTACTCCATGAACCAAATTTATTAACAATGTCATTTGATTGCAAAGTAAAAACATATGCTCGTGATCTTTGTGTTTATGTGGGAGGAGGCTGTAAATATCACTTTACATGGAATCAAAGATTTTCAAGTACTATGCTCGTGATCTTTGTGTTTATGTTGGACTTAGGTATGCATGTAGCATGGGACCATTCGAGTTTTTCTTTCAATCTTTCCCCCCTAAATTCTCTGTTCCTAAGAAACTTTCCATTAGGTCAGATTCAGTAACTTTCAAACAACTGTCGAGAAGATAAGCAGAACCAACATAAGCATATAAGATACATACATCTAATACAATGTAGATATCTGGCCTAATGTTCAATTCTTCCAAACTTTGTGTCTGGGCAAAACTCCTTGGGTATCCATCAAGAAGCCATCCCTTCTCCTTAGCATCCGGACGTGATAATCTGGCTGTAACCATCTATAAAATGAAAAAGAAATATTTAATTTCTTCAGCGTTGAAGGAACGGAAGAATAAAAGAATAATATGATTTAAGTGGGAAAGTTAATGTCGTACAGCCGTCACAATTTCATCGGGAACCAGACGTCCAGCATTCATGAATTCTTTCGCTTTATTTCCAATTTCAGTCCCGGATGATACTTCTGCTCTTAAGAGATCCCCTGTTGATATATGCACCAACCCAAACTGCCAAAATGAAGAACATAGAATAGCCATTTACCAGAAGAGATTAAGGCATATGAAAATATTATCTTCAATACAATTCAAGTAAAAGGAAAGGCAATCATCAAATTTTATATATATCGATTCTAGAGCAAGGACTGAAGGATAGTTTTGAAGATGGGAAAGCAACTCGTGTTATAATATTATATATATATATATATATATATTCATGTTTTTTTTTTCATTTGAGTATAACAAATTCTACTGGAGCGAATTCTTGAGGATTCAATTTTTAAAAGAAAAACAAATAGATACCCTGTAAATTAATCCTAATCAAGACTTCAGGAAACTAAAAACTCACAAAGTTTAGAATATATTACACAGATTCGCAACGAAACCACAATTTATATGTAGAAATGAAGCAAGATTAAGCACAAAATTACTTACCTTTTGTACAATTAACTCACATTGGGTGCCTTTACCTGATGCCGGGGCACCTGATATCATCACTTTCAAGGGTTCATTTTTTGAACAACTTACCCTCAATCCCTGCAAAAAAAAAAACAAAAAGTAGAGGAAAGAAAACGATCAAGATAATATCTTTAAAAACAAAGAGAAAAGAACCCATCTCTGTAAAGTGAAAACCTTGGGGTTTTGGGTAATCTTGAGATGATGGGTTTTACTATGGAGACGAAATGAGAAAGGAGAAAGATATGAGTAAGGAGAAGAGAAAGAAAGAGAGGATGGGTTAAGAGAGGGAGTTGCAGAGGTGAGCGGATGAAGTGAAGTAGCAGTAGAACATGAACAAGAAGAAGAAATGGCCAACATTTTTTGTTGCTCTCTTTGAGAAGTGAACCACAGAGCGAACCGGAAGTTGAATTATAGTTGATTGATGCTAACGGATCAATCGACACCATAGGCTTTTCCATTTTTCAGATTCAAATTTTTAAATCCAGCTGTTAATTCCATTGAAATTTTTATCTTTAATTTATTTATGTGACGTTTTCAATTGGAAAAATAAAACTGACTTGAGAGCCATGTAAAAAAAAGATGTTGTAGAAGACCTGAATCTAATAAAAAGAATTTTAATGATGATAACAATTAGACTTAAATTTTTAACCTGAAAAGTAGGACTAAATTCCTAAAAATAAAAATACAAATACTGAATTCAAAATGTACAAAGAGTATAAGGGTTTGGAGCATATTTAACATTTTTTGACATAAGATTTTTAGGATTTCTTTATCTTTAACAGAAAATATTTTATGCACCGGAGATAGAAGCTAAAAGTTTTTACATGTGCTTTGTATTTAGGGTTTAAGAATTTAATTTAGATTTCAAGTTTAAGGTTTAGAATTTAGGGTTATGACCAAAATTTAGTGGTTAGGATTAGGATTTAGGGTTAAAGGTTAGGTTTTAGGGTAATATGTTAGGGATTTAAGTTTTGACCTTTAAACTCTAAATTCTAACCCTAAACCTTAAATTTTAAATACTTAAACATAAAACCCTAAACTTTTAAGTCTAAATTAAGCCCTAAACCCTAAATCTAAAGTGATTGTAAAACCGCCAATGAAAGGTATATTTACCCTATCTTTAAAATGTATTAATATTGAGATTAAAAAATATGTATTAATTTTGATTTGAATTACTTCTAATATAAATTAGCAGTTCACAAAAATTTATTTATAGTACAAATTCTATTCCTTTCATCTGAAAACACATGTCATATTTTTTTTCAATTTATCATTAAGAAACAATAAAAGTTTTAAAACTTCAATGATTTATATTTTAAGTATATTGTAACAACCCGAGTTTCGAGATCCGAGAGTCCGGTTTAATCGAGGCACGGATCAATGGACACCATAGGCTTTTCCATTTTTCAGATTCAAATTTTTAAATCCAGCTGTTAATTCCATTGAAATTTTTATCTTTAATTTATTTATGTGACGTTTTCAATTGGAAAAATAAAACTGACTTGAAAGCCATGTAAAAAAAATGTTTCTAAAAGACCCGAATTTAATAAAAAGAATTTTAATGATATAACAATTAGACTTAAATTTTTAATCTGAAAAGTAGGACTAAATTCCTAAAAATAAAAATACGAATACAGAATTCAAAATGTACAAAGAGTATAGGGGTTTGGAGCATATTTAACATTTTTTGTCATAAGATTTTTAGGATTTCTTTATCTTTAAAAGAAAATATTTCAAGGAAGTAAAAACTAAAAATTTCAAAATATTGCTTTATATTTAGGGTTTAAAGATTTAATTTAGATTTTAAATTTAAGGTTTAGAATTTAGGGTTATGACCAAAATTTAGTGGTTAGGATTAGGATTTAAGGTTTAAAGGTTAGGTTTTAGATTTTAGGATAATATGTTAAGGATTTAGGTTTTGACCTTTAAACTCTAAATTCTAACCCTAAACCTTAAATTTTAAACACTTAAATTCAAACTCCTAAATCTTTAAGTCTAAATTGAGCCCTAAACCTTAAATCTAAGACGATTATGAAACCGTCAATGAATGGTATATTATATTTACCCTATCTTT
Source organism: Hibiscus mutabilis (assembly GCA_019671005.1). Classification (NCBI taxonomy): domain Eukaryota; kingdom Viridiplantae; phylum Streptophyta; class Magnoliopsida; order Malvales; family Malvaceae; genus Hibiscus; species Hibiscus mutabilis. Next base: position 4,876,769 of record CM033733.1, on the reverse strand, counting down.
AAAATGATTTAATATTGAGATTCAAAAAATGTATTAATATTGAATTGAATTACTTCTAATATAAATTAGCAGTTCACAAAAATTTATTTATAGTACAAATTCTATTCCTTTCATCTGAAAAACATTTGCCATAATTTTTTTTTTCAATTTATCATTAAGAAACATTAAAAGTTTCAAAACTTCAATGATTTATATTTTAAGTATATACTTTGTAAAATTTAGTAATTAAAAACTTAAAAATAATAGAAATTCAAATTGAAAAAAAAATAAAAGCATACTTTTTATTTTAAAATCATTTTAATATCGATCGCCAATACAATTCACTTCAGAATGCAAACATAGTAAAGAATAAAGCAAATCTGGGAAAATTATTATCATTACATTTTACTTCAAATTTCCTGAAAGAGTAAAGCTCAAGGTAACAATTTCCTCTTCAACATTCCATTTCTTCTGTGTTTGGAGGAAGCTTCTTCAATCCAGCTTTACCGAAGAGAATAAATAATAAACGAACCAGAAAGAAGAAAGGAATCCGACAGTGCCGGTTGCGAACATGATTGCAAGAACCATGAAGAGAGAATACCCCAGGTACAAAGTAGCAGAGACAGGTCCACTCAAGCTCTTAAGATCGAATATGAGATAGTTTACCGAGTACAGGAAGATGTAGATGGCAACTGAACCGGACGCAAAGAATGATTTCCAAAACCATTTCCAGTCCTCCACGCAGAGATGCATGTAAGTTAACACCAAAGATACTTCGGCGCAAACCAGAACGAGTAAGATCAGAACAATGAACAGAAACCCAAAGACGTAGTAAACTCGTCCCATCCAGATGCTAGACATGATGAAGAACAGCTCGATGAAAAGGGTACCGAAAGGTAGAGTCCCGGCACCAAGAACTAACAGCCAGGATGGGTACTTTTGAGCTGGAATTTCCCGGGGGATCTGGTTGGTTCGAACAGGGTATTCGATATGAGGTGCCTTGGCCCCAAAGTATCCGCCAATGAGGGTGAGAGGAACAGAGATGCAGAACCAAAGTAAAAGTAGAATAACGAAGAGAGAAAATGGAATAGCTCCCGTGCTGTGACTTCCCCACAACAGGAAATTCAAAATAGTTAGAATCAAAAAGGCAATACCAGGGAAAAAACAAGCAGCCTTCCAAGCAATAGAAACCCATCCTTTTTGATCGCCGAAGCCAATCGTTCTCCAAAGACGAACAGCAACATAGCCTGCTGCGATACCGAGAATCATGTAGAAAAACAGCATACCTGTAATAAGAGCTCCACGGGATGCTGGTGACATAAATCCAAGAGCAGCAAACAATATTGTCACAATTGCCATCCCAAGGATCTGAACTCCATCCCCAACCATAATACACAAAAGGGCAGGATTGGATGGGGCACGGAAAACATCCCCAACAACTAGCTTCCACCCAGATAACTCCTCGTTCACCATTGCTTGAGCCTCTTTATCAAGCTCCTCGTACCGGGTCAGATCCCGCCTAACAGTCCTTAAGAAGATCACAAGGACTATACCAGCAAGGAAAGTGATCACCATAAGAGAATTCAAGATCGAGAACCAATGGACTTTGGCTCCCTCCATCTTCAAATAGGCATCCCAACGAGATGGCCACTTGATATCACTCTCCTCAAAAGTAACTTCGTAGGTGAAGACAATTGTCTCACCTTCCTTGATAGGCATCGACACAGTTGTCGGCTCGCATTTAATCGGAGATGGGTATTTTTCATACATTTTCAAGTTCTTAACCGAGTTAACATCATGCTTGACACTGCATGGAACCACCTCAAACCCGACCACCATATAACCAGGAACATCCGATCCCTTATTGCTGACAGTGGGGATTACATCTGCACCATCCCCAGTCCCCATAACACGAGCCACATCCGGTTCCTCATACTTATGAACAAGCACCTTAAATTTCAAATGATTAAACAAATAATACGCATCCTGAATCTTAACACCGATCGGATACCCGGTCCACCGCAACATAAAACCCTCTTTCATGGTATACCTTATCGCAGGCAAATTATCGAGAATCAAGTTAACTTGATACATCTCATCAATCCTCTTCGTCAACAACTTAAAACCATCGGACGAAAGCTTATCGGTTTGACACAAGAAGATATCGGATTCGTTAGTGTACATCTTAAACTTATAGGGTGAGTTCTCGATCCGATCTCCCATGAGAAGCTCACCGAGATTCTCAGCACTATCCTTAACACCCTCTAAAGGCTTACAAAAGGGCAAACTGTAATAGCTAAACGGCATTTCAGTGTCAATGGAAGTTAGGGAATTCACTTTGACAGATAAAGAATTACCAACTACATGTTTGTGAGGGTAACTACCAGGCAAATAAAACCCATATCCAGATTGAAATATCAAGTAAATTGTTAATACCCAGATCCCAAAAATGCCCATCGATTCGAATCTTGCCAGATCTGGGAAAACCCAGAATGAGAAATGGGTTTATTAGCAAAGATTTAGGTGAATTTCGGGTTTTGAGTAAACAATGGGAATATCAAAGATCTAGCAGTGAATGCAACAAGCTTTGGAAGTAGAATTAGAGTTACCTGATGAGAGAGCAAAGTGAAAAGCCTCTATGAACAAACTTGAAGTCCAAATATAGAGAGAGCTTCAGATTGTTCCTTTTTTTGGTTTCCAATGAAACTGAAATTTTGAGGGGAAGAAAGTAGTAATGGAAGGCACAATGGCGGATCTTATATCATTGGCGCTCTGAAAAAAAGATCACCGACACATAATTACAGTTTTCCCTTTATTTTTGGAAGCTTTCTGGAATAATATTTACGTTTTTTGTATTTATTTTTTTAAATCGATATAAGTATTTAGACTAAAATTATTATTAAACTAAATTTTAATATTATTTTCGTTTATTTTAAACAGAATGTAACATTATATATTATTTTATCAGAAAAAATAGTTAGAATAATAAAATAGAGACACAAACATAGATGAATACTAAACAGATAGTTTACCCTAAAATATAAAAGTTTATCGGTTAGATTATTAATTATTTTTAAAATTTCTTTTATATATTTTTGAGAAAAATCTTGCTATAAAATCATTATATATGACAGATAAGTTTGATGAAATTATAAATAAATTTTGTTTTTATCGACAACTATTTAGTTCGGTAAAATGAGATATTAGGTCCCTTAAACAAGCTCATGAGTTTGAATTCTAATATTGTGATGGAAAAAAAACTAAGTTGAGAGAATCTTTCACTATTAGACCTTTACAAAACCTAATCAAAATTAAGTGGCTAATAAGTCTAATACCGATAGTTAAAAAAATAAATTTTATTTTCATTTTTGATTTGATCTCATTGTATAAATTACAATTGTGAAATCATTTGTTGTAAAAAGGGCTTATTAGTAAAATAAATGTTTGTTTGTTTGTTTTTCAAGAAAATTGAAAGAAAGATATAAATCTGAAAGGGAAAACAACACATTATCCGGAATAAATAAATATTAATAACATTGTAAATAAATATTTAGAGAAGAGTTATAGAAAATGAATTAAATTCATCTATCATGCATTCATTAGTTTTTTTTAAACAATATCATGCATTGATTACGTGACAATGAATAATATAATTATGTGAATGGAAGCAACAACGATCTTCACATTTTCTGTCACATAGGAAAGCACTCTAAAACAAATGCATGGCATTGGTAGGGCTCCTTTAATGTTTCTCCAATCCTAGAAAGTTAACCAATCATGTTTCCTTTCACTAAAACTCCGAAATCGAACGGTTAAAGGGAATCACGGTAATGATAAAACGGGAACTACACATGCATTGAACTAACTAGAGAAACAGTTCTAGTGATTAGCACCCAATCCTCGTGATTTTGGGAGCCTAGTAGCGACCAAAGGATTAACGATGCCTTGTGAATCCTTGCCCAAGCCCATACCTTCGAGAAAACCCATCTTGGCCATCATCTTGGATCCAAAACCTTTGGTATGCTTCTCGAAAGATCCGAAAGATTTATTGTGCCAACCGCCAGGACCTTTGATGCGATTTTCAGAGGCTCCACCCGATTTCTTATGATGCACCCTCTCCGAGTCACTACTTGTGCTGGTGAAGTTCACACCCAACCCAAGTGATTTAGGCCTTTGTATGACTTCAATGGGCTGTGCCATACCTTGACCATCTTTTCCTAATCCTCCGCCTTCAACAAATCCCATCTTAGCCATCATTTTGGATCCAAAACCCTTTGTATGTACCTCGAAGACACCAAATTGTGCTGATCTGACAATACCCTTTTGTTCATAACTTTCTGATGTACCCTCGGGATCCGTAGTTCTGACCTCATCAATTTCCGATACCATGATGCCGCTTGATACAAATGAGACAGGTTGACTAGCATATGGAACCTTTTTTACGCTTCGTTTTTTCTCACTTGATTCACCGATGTTACTAGAACTGGCTTTCTTTGAACCACTCCCTTTAGCAGCCTTCTTTGCTCTTGTTCTGCTTGCATCCGATGCCTTCATATCAAACCCTTCATTAACAGCAAAGTATGCATCTTCATCATCGGCTCCAATTAGCTACAATCCAGGAAAAAAGGAGTTATAGGTCTGTTATTTTTCACTTATAGACCACCCAAAACTCTAGAGAGGGCTAAAGTCACAATATATATATATATTGTGATGCTATGTATATATATAATTACTTGTACATGATAAAAATAAAAGGTTATATTTTGATACACAATCTGTGTAAAAAAAATTTACACAACCCTTCTATAAAATTGAAAACCTAAATCCCAAACCCTAGCACCTCAAACCCTAAATTCTAACCATAAACATTAGATTTTATACGCTACACACTAAACCTCACCCTAAACCATAAATCCTATAATTGAAAAGCTTGTGTAAACTAAAGCTTACACAAGATTGTGTATCAAAGTATTTTCCAAAAATAAAATAACCTTAAAGAATATTGTGATGCTATATATATATATATATATATATATATATAATTACTTATACATGATAAAAATAAAATATAACTTGCAGAGCATAACCTTAAGAATGTAGTTGAAGGGAGTTTGGTACCTTTTCCAGGCGAAGTTTGTCGCTGGAAGATGGCATGGAAGTGTATTGTGTGCGTGTTACTGTCACAAACCTGTAAATGGAAATGACATCAGGTTTAAACATCAGACTCCATTCATGCAATAGGAAAACACTAATTACCTTTTCTTTCCAGAACCCTGACATCCACTAGACAAACGGTATATTGCAGCTAATCTTCTTACCTACAATGAACTAAAGTACATCAAATATACTCCAATAGCAGCAAACTCGTCAGCAGCTAGTTTAAAAGAAGATAAAAGCCTTTCTTTGAGGCTGATTCATGTCGGAGCTCCCGATCGAGTTTCAAAGCAGGATTCTTTCCTACTTGCATTCCAATATGATCAGTCTTGTTTCCCTTTAAATGCACAAGTTCAACGGCTAACTGACACTTTTCATCTCACAAGTTATCCTCTTTAACACTGCTGATATTACATATACTTGGCCTTACTTTTGATTGAACAAACTAACTTTCCGAACTTCAGATTAATTTAATACCTATTTCAGGCTAAGTTGAAATATGGAATTGTAGAAAGTATTCCAAGTGCTAAAAGTCAAGTTGTTCTTCATGGAAAAAAATGTGTGAATTTCAGACAAGGAATCATTATAATGACCAAACAACGCTAAAATGAGAACGAATAAACCTTATCCCTATTTGCTAAAATGAGAACAAGCCATACAATTCCACTAACTTAAACTATTATAATGATTGTTGCACCTCATTGTCTCATGGCAGAAAATGATACATGTACATAAGATAGGATTAAAAACCACAGCAAAGACGAGGGGGAAAGGAGATGGAGTATGAAAAATCACTTTCTAACTGTGAAAGGTTACCTATAGTACCATACCTGTGAACAATCCCGAGGATGCATTAGCTGAAAAGCAAATATATCAACCTGATCCAAAACGATCTGCTCTAATTTCTACAATTCATCAAAACATGAAACAGTTAATGTCTTGAATCATTTATGCATAAAATGCATTTAATAACTACTTAATATTCATTTATTAATTACTATGGTTTCCTCAAAGTGTATATCAAAACACACGCACAAAAGATCAGTGTCATGTCTTTTAGCTTTGTATTTACTAGGAAAGTTCCTACCACCTCTTGCCATTTGAACTATTAAAAGAAAAATAATAATTACAGTTGCTAACTTGAATGGAATAGGAGCAAAGTTGAGCCAGTTCACTATTACTTTTAGCTACTTAAAACTTGTATTTCTTGTCTTGTTTGAAGAGAAAAAAGGATCAATCAAATAACACTTATCAGGGATTATTTATTCACATGTATGACTCTTTCTGAATAGGCTCAAATATTTCATGACAAAATCAAAATCAATGAAAGGGAGCATTAGTTGGGAAAATGAAGTTCACTTATCCCAACTAAACTTTTTAAACAGAAAATCTCAATTTTAAATTACAATTAAGAAACCCAAAAGGGTGGAGGAAGAAGGGCATGAATAGTAACACTATGGCCAAAAAATCCTAAAACTTCAGGAAGTGATGAAAATAAAACATGATAAGTAGGCTATGAGAGTGTGCTGCATATAAAGCATGATAAGTAGGGTATTATGCGAAAACAAATGGCATCAATAATTATCATAAATACAATAAAAGGAAAGGCAAGGGGTTATAAAATCTCTTGAAATGTTTCATTTTACCGAATTAATTTGCTGAAGATCAACACCACGGCGAAGCATTCTTTCACGGCGCTTCACAGCAATCATTTCCTTGCGATGTTTCTTCTTCTCACCTGAAGAGTGAGCGTGTTACAAGAACATATAATTACAAAAAAGGTTATTTTTTAAATAAGCCTCCTACCAACATATTGACATTTTAATTACCTTGTGCAAAATGAAAATAAGAGAAAATAATAGACATCAATAAATACCATATTAAATGCCTCATATTGGGAAATTTCCAAAAGTTGGTTCATCAAGCAATAAAAGAAGCATATAGAGATACTAATCTAAATCAAGAAATGCTTGAAATATAATATAAATTTATGTCATCATTTACTTTGTTTTCTTTTTGTTCCACATGAAGGCAAGGTACGGAAAGGAAAATGGCCCCATCCCTTCCCATAAGCCTCAACATCATATTCTCAAGGTTTGAACCTGAGGCCTTCAAGTTGAAATGAAAAGACTGGATTGTTGGGTTTTCAATTGATTTTGATTTCATTTAGAACATTAGTAATGGTTTAACTGATTATGGTTTTCTTCAGAACATCTTAGGCATGTATCTACATACAGGGAAGTGACTAGATATGAGGTAGTTGATTGACATAGTTGGACCAGCTTATTTGTTCATGTCACAATAAGAATCCTAGCATATCCAAGCAACCATAAATCATCATATTTAAATTTTATAAAACTAAAGCTTCTTTTAGATCATTAAAAAATTGACGGTTTGTAAAGACTTAAATGAAAATGAGAAAACATATAAATAATAAATACGAAAATGGTGCAAGGCTCTCTCTTTTGCAGACCCAACCCATGCTATAAAATTTAGCCCAAGCAGTAAAAAAAAGGAAAAAAAACATCTTCATATTTCTGTGTAGTCAATTTCCTTGTTATAAAAGTTTTACACAATTCTAACCACATCCAACTTTCCAGGCACAATCCGAAAAGAATCACCTAAAAAATTATTCTACATTCAAGCTCAAGAGTAAGTGCATATTGATTGAGATAACCATAATAAACATTCATTACCAGGAAATTTTCGAGAATTTTTGCTCTTTTGTTCCTGTAAAGGCCAAGACCGTGACAATTTGGCAACATGCTTCTTTTTACCAGATAGAGTTCTTGGATCCTTTACTAGATTAAGATCATCCAAAGCAGGCGACCAAGCATCTTTAGCACCTCCAGAGTATTTATTTCTCGACTTATACTTCTGCATGCCATATTCCCTTGATGCATCTTGGAGAGCAATCCCACCCAGCTTCTCTACTGTCTCGTCAAAAGAAGTATTTGAAGAACTAACATCATCGTATCCATCTAAAGTCTGATCTACCAACCACTTCGTATCCAAAATACTACCCTCACCACCAATTCCTTCTAAGTAATCTTCTGCAACCTCTTCATCAATATCTGAATCATCATCCGAAGAAACTCCAGAGGAGTCAGTCTCACATACTCCACCTTGCTCCTCTTGATCAGTAGTCCCAGAGCTTTCATCACCTAGTGAGTCTCCATCATAGTCCTCGTCAGTTTCTTCATCAGACACATCTTGAGTATAGAACTTTAGACCTCCAATTGACAAAAACCCTGCATTTTTCTTGGGGGATAGTTCATCAAAAAATAGTTCTTCAGCCACCACATCATCTACCTTCCTATTGTTATCTTGACCGGCATCAATTTCCTTATCAGAGGCTGATAAATTAGAACATGCCCCTTCTTGTTCTTCCATTTCCTTTGCACATGACTCAATTCCACTAGGGGTTGCCTCGGATTCATCATCAAAACCTAATCCTCTATGAAATCTACCACCTAGTACAAAATCCGAACCATATTCATAAGTATAATTTACATGGCTTGGCTTTGAAGGTGTGGTTTGGTCCATATACGCAACGATTTCACTCTCCTTAGAAAGCAAAACAATAGGATTTAACTCATCCTTTTTATTATCTTCCTTATGGGATAAAACACCTGATTCTGGATCCTGCAAGAAAGCCACATAAAATTTATCATTACAATCTACTCCATATAGATGGCTTCATCATTACCTTTCGGCTTCTTTTCTACAGTAATGTGCTGATGCAGGTTATTCGCATAAGGATATATAAGTTTTAAGGAGCAAACTAACTAGGGGAAGTAAGAGGCTTCATCATTTACCTTCATTATACCAAGGGCAGCACATAGAAAAATAATCGTCAAAGATCGAGATTATCGTCCCTCTCAACTCTCAAGTATAATAACAAATAAGAACAAAAAACCAGACTGTTCTCCTACATCTTCAGTGAAAACAGAAGCCAATCACATTATCGCTCATTCAGATATATTTTTAGAATTACTTCCTACTAAAAATGCAATAAAACAACATTGACTCAAAACCAATGCAGTACCAGAAAACCAACCGAGACCAAAATCAGTTTTAAATACAATCAAATTGCAGATTCTAGTTCTCTCAAGTCTTATCTAACTCTAATTCCCCTATGGTTATTACAGATGGGAAGAAAACTCAAATTTAGCAAGACTCAATCATATAAAAGCAACCATCTTTTGGTGTTCAAAGGAACTTACTTGCAGATCGAGAGAAGGGTACTCATACCCTATAGCACCCCCACCATACTTCGTTGGTGGTCCATTTTTTGAAGTAGAAGCATTTACCCTATCAGAATTCAACCCAGAACTTCGATTCCCGTTTCTATTCCTCCCTGCAATTCAACACGACATAAGAAAAGTGTTTTTATTTCAAAGAAATTAATTTATTAAGACACAAACAGTTCGACAGCTCAATTATTTCCTACAATACCAAACTAATCCCAAAAAGAACCTTAAAAATGAAAAATAAAACATCCCATTTACTTTCTCATGTTCAATATCAATTCCTATCGCAAAAAGAAGAAATATGAGTTTGATTTTTTTCTTTTTTTTTTTCCTTTTTCATTTTCTCAGCAATCAAACACGAGAGTAAAAAGGAAAGATTTTGAAGAAAGGTATGAGTAGGGAACCTTGAGAATCCAACTGCCAATCCGATAGAAGACCGCCCTCCACAAAAAGAGAGTCCCTGATTCGAGTGGACGAGGATTTGGAGTCGGTTCTAGATCTTCCACGGCCACTCTTCGTTTTGTTTTGGCTGGTGCTATTGCTGCGACTGTTCTTGTTCTTGTTGTTACTCGATCTTCTCTTGTTTCCACCTCCACCTGCCATGGCTGTGCCGCTGAGGCGATCAACCGAATCAAAACTTTGTATTCCAAGGAAATCGAAGGGACTTTCCCTTCTGTTTTATTCTTTCTGTTTTGTGTTACAGGATCAATCTGGACCGTTGATGGGGTTCACTTATTTCCGGGTCAACCTGATTAGGTTTGTCCATGGTGATTACGTGCACGGACATGATGGAGTCTGGGATTTGTTATTCGCTTACTACTACGGTGAGCAAAACTCGACTCGACTCGGAAAAACTGAATAATTCGACTCAACTTGAGGTAAAAATACTCGACTCGTCTTGATTCGACTCGAAATTTTATAAACTCGACTTGACTCGAAAAAATTTCAAATAAAGTTTGAGTTGTAAAATAGAAACTAGAATAATTTGAAATTTTTAGTAATTAATGGATTTATTTTTAAGTTCAATACGAGTCCCTTATTTTTTTTTATATATACCGATATATAAAAATATGAATAAATGTTGCAACATATGAAAAAAATATGAAGAAATATATATATATATGCATATCTTATATGATTAGAGAAAGTGATTTAAATTGGAATTAAACTGTACTATAATATGATAAATAATTACAATTAAATTTTTATAGGAACTCGAAAACTTGACTCGACTCGAATTTTTTAAACCCGACTCAATAGAAAAAATTTCAAATAAAATTTAAGTTGTAAAATATGACGCGTCAACTCAAATAACTCGAAATTTTTTGACTCGACTCGATCGAACGTTCACTCTTACTTACGACGCCGTTCATGTGTAAATCAGTAGCGCCGTGTGGGTGATCCGAATATGCTCATGGGGTTCGGTATCTTTTTCTTTCCTTACCCAAGGGCCAAGCAAATGCCTATTTCTTGTCTTCAGCTTAGTAGTTAACAAAGGAGATTAAAATGTAATAATTTAATTAATTAAATGATGAAATTGTATTTTTATAATTAAGCCATTAAAATGTAAATTTATAATATTTAAAAGTAGAGCAATTATCACATCTTAAAAAGAAGTAAAGACATTAATCTCATGTTAAAAATGAATACATAATTTTTGAATTATAAAATTGATGATGTTGCACATTCTATCAAATATACTGTTGAAAAGAGGATAATAACCTCGTGACAAATGATAAAAGAGTGATTATTTGACTGTCCAAGTCATGGGAGGAGTCACGCATAAGAATGAGGGGTCTGTTGACCCCCCAAAATTTTTTAGAAATTTCTTTTTTCATATATAATTTGTATTTAAATTTTTTTAAATATATATATATAACAATTTTTTATAAATAAAATGACATCCTTAGATTACTATTAAAAAATGACATATCTTGAATAAACTCTTAACTTCGCTCTTAGTCAAAGTAATACCTTAAAAAGTGACAAGACATTAATCTCATATGGAAAATAGGAAACCTGACTATTGTTAATAGTGAGAATAAGATGGTTTTGGAAATACAATTTTTTTCTGATTTTGGCAAGTAAAAGTTACGTGGAGAATACATTCTTGGCTCTCGTCTAATTTTTGTATATATATAAATATCTCTCTTATAGTAGAGTTAGTGGGTCAAATGGATTTATTATCGTCATGTCAATGATATTGTTGTTCGAATCTGTCATGGTATTAAAAATAAAATATATTTGTTCAAGTTTGATCCAATTTAAAAAAAATATCATCGTTTAAAATCCAAACTACATACATTATTTCAAAGTTCAATCCAATTAATTTATAGATGTCCCACTCCCAGCTAACAATCTTAATTAAATTTGTCCCTAAAATTCTCATCCAACTTCATAGGACCAACCAACCGATCAATAACAAGAGCAACCGAACCCACACTCAACCAGAGATTTAAAAAGCGGACTGCGCCCGTGATATTGAGTTCAATATAACGGTTGATCTGCCGTCCGAAATCGTGATTAAGGTAAAAGCCGTCTAAAATCACTGCAATTTAGTTGTTTTTGTTCAAAATCGAGATATAACGCCGCAACTACGATACGACTGCGACCGCAATTTAAAACCTTGCACTCAACAGCATGATCGGTATAGAGTCATACCAAACACATGGCGTACGAAATTTAAGTCGGTGAATCGTAAGCCTTTCTTTAGGACAACCTGGATAAGATGGTTTCTTGTCGGCAATTTCCCTAAGTCTCCAATTTTCTCTCCTAATCCCTTTGCTCACGACAAAAGTTAAATAAGGCCAAAGAATTGGACAGTGTTTTAATACGCCAATACCAAGTCCATGGACCGACTCTCAAGAAGCGGCTCCCACGAGGCTAAACGCCATTGCCGCATTCACCGCACGCCAACAGCAGTGTTTACTGTTTAGTCATTTGTCTTTATAACTACCATAACTACTTTCTATAAATGAAAATGCATATTGCCTAAACCAGCCCCAGGTTGTGCAAAACTCAAAGAAAGATGGCCACTGGAGCTGCTGATGGATTTCTCCGGTCGCTGCTCTATGAAGGGTGCATCTCCGGCTGCGACCTCGGCATCGAGCGGCGGCCGTATCACCGTAATTGCCGTTGTGCTCTCCACGACAAGTCGTTGCCTGGGAATTGTTCCCATGTGTTCCCCAAGAGCAAGAAGGTGTCTTATCCGATAAGGAGATCGTGGAGTGAGGGAAGCTTGGCCATGGCAGCGGTGGCAGATTCGGGTCATTCTTCTCCTTCTTCGCCATCCTTCGCTGGCGTTGGGAAGCGGCGATTGAGATCGTATAAAGCAGAGGAGGAAGATGATTAATCGGGTGGCAAATAAGGGAATGGATAAATTTTGGGCTTGGGATCATGTTAGTTCCTTCTGGTTTTAGAATAAATATACTGATCATATAGGGTGAATTAAAGCAGATCCTTTTGATTGGTTTTGTCGAAAAGTTTTTAAATTTATGCAGTTTTTCATTTTGTAAATCCCTTTGGGTGAAAAAGAAAAGAAAAGAAAAATGAGGGACTAAATCATAATTATTGCTGAATTTGTTGAATGAATATAATTTCATCACAATTATTGCTTGAGTACACTAAAAATCTGGAAATTAGTATTATTATTGTATATTTTTTACTGATGTTGTATAAATACCTACCACCAAGAAACGTGAAACTTGTTTCCAAGTGGGTGCTTTCTGAAAACACGATTTTTACCCTTTTGAGTAATGCAAGTTAATCACCAATTGCAAAGAAACTAAAGGTCGTGTTGGATATTTTTTTTAAAAAAAGAGAAGAGGTTGTCAACGAGATTAATCCAAGTGGTAAATAATTTAATATTATTTAAATATATTTCGAGTTCGAAAATTTATGTATGCATAAAATTTTAGTTGGGTTCCAATGTATATCTTTTCTTATAATTAAATAATGGAAAAAATAGGCAGAATAGAACATGGAAAAGGAGGTTATATATTTAAATATTAATTTATAAAAGCTGCTATATTTTTTCTATGGTTTGAAGAAAGTTCAAAGTATAGGGTGAAGCAGGGTAGTCGGTGGGCACATGAGCGAGTAATGTTCAAGACGGCATTAAACAAGGGTAACATGTGCTCCGAAAATGCAGATCACGAGTTGGGCCTTGGTCCAAATACATTTTCTTTTACTTTGATAAAAAAAAATATTTTCATTTTTAATGTATTAGTTTAAATAGGGGTGAGCAAAACTCGACTCGACTTGAAAAAATTGAATAATTCGACTCGACTCGAGGCGAAAATACTCGACTCGTCTTGACTCGACTCAAAATTTCATAAATTCGACTCTAAAATTTTCAAATAAAGTTTGAGTTGTAAAATAGAATCTCGAATAACTCAAAATTTTTAGTAATTAATGGATTTATTTTTAAGTTCGAGACGAGTCCCTCAATTTTTTATTATATATATACCGATATATAAAAATATGAAGAAATATTGCAACATATGAATATATATATATATATATGCATATCTTATATGATTAGAGAAATTGATTTAAATTGGAATCAAACCGTACTATAACATGATAAATAATTACAATTAAATTTTTATAGAAACTCGAAAACTCGACTCGAATTTTTTAAACTCGACTCAAATAAAGTTTGAGTTGTAAAATATGACGCGTCAACTCAAATAACTCAAAATTTTTTTACTCGACTTGATCGAACGCTCACCCCTAAGTTTAAGAATAAAAAAATAGGCTTAAATAGAGTGGATAATGTGATTCACGGTAAAAAAAAGTTCAAATGTCAAACTGAAAAAATAGTTACCAAAAATGATAATTAGGGGTAACTTTGAGACCTAAAATAGTATTAAACCACAAAATATTATAAATATAAAGATTTAAATCTAAATTCAAAAATTTTATTAAATAGTAGAATTGATAATATATATATTTCTTGTTTTATATTTATCATGAATGTGTTCCAAGAATCTTACATGTTTATACAATTTATATGTTAATAGTTTTTTAATATGAGTACATCAGTTTTATTAAAAGAGAAAAAATTTAAAAATATAATGAGGGTTTATAATTCATGTGCATAATCTTGATCCGAACATATTCTTAAAAGTACGAAAATTAGTGTCTCTAGATCATAAACAAGAACATACAAAGAAAAGATAAAAAAACTCTAATTCAATGGTTCGGAACAAAATAAATACAAACATCACCAAAACTCGACGATAAAAGGTAAAAAATAATAACAAGTAACATTAAAAAATGCATATTACAATAATAAGGCTTGTTGACAACATGGTCATTACTACAACACAATCGCGAAAAAGAGCATTGTTTGTGATCTCATATACAAGTTCAATTAGAGGGTCAAAAATAGGGAGATCAACAGGATAATCAAAAGTGCATCATCTTCATCAATCGTAGCGACCTCAAATCTAACCTTAATAAAAAAATCAAATAAAAAAAATAATCAAACGACCGATTAAAAAAATATATCAAAAAACAGATGATATGTATAAAAAAAATAAAGAAAAAGTATGACAATGATATGGTTATTGAATTTAAAAGCTGGGAAAAAATTAGGGGTATCTTTCAATGACCCTGATAAGGTGGTGTTAGACCGGTTGAAGGAATTAGAGAAAGCAAATGAGAGCTGAGTTCAAGGTATGGGTTCTACCTTTTATCGTGTTCCTAAATTCAATCCATAATGATTTTTTCTTTTTTTACTTGGAATGTAAGAGGTCTGGGAAAAGCTGAAAAAGTGAGAGCTGTATGCCAAGTCATCTTAGCTAGCAAGGCTAGAGTGGTTTTCATCCAAGAATCAAAATTGGAAGTCATGAATCAGGGGGTCGTAAAACGATTGCAGGGAGCAAAGTTTGGAGACATGGCTGTTGCTCCTGCTTGTGGATCTTTTGGGGGTCTAATTTCTCTATGGGACTCGAGTTTTCTTCGTGTTGATGGCAGAATCATTCAAGGAAGAATCATTGCTTTGAGGAGTACGTTGTTGCAACACATTCTGAAAGTCAGACTGATAAACATCTATGCCTCAAACGATCACTGCGAGAGGAGGGAGTTCTTTGAGGATCTCAAAGTTTTGATTGCGTCTATGGCGGAGCCGATTAGCATTGGGGGTGATTTTAACACCGTAAAATCGAGGGACGAAGAAATAGGGTCTGCTGGGAACGATAGAGCTATGAAAGCTTTTGTGGAATTCATTCAAGATTGCAATTTAGTTGACTTACCCTTATTTGATGGCTCGTTTACTTGGTTCAGAGGGGGTGCAAGTGTATCAGCAAGTAGGCTTGATAGATTTCTCCTGCATCCAAAATTAATTTCAGTTGTGCCTCAATTACGCCAAAGTATTTTACCTAGAAGTTTGTCTGACCACAATCCAGTACTGTTAAAAGAAGAGAAGATAGTCTCGGGACCAAGACCTTTCAAGTGGTTTTCCCATTGGGCCGATGACCCAGGTTTTGTTGAGATGGTTAATTCGGTGGTGACAGAGTGTCGTGGGATGAACATTGGAGCAGTGTTGAGAAAGGTAAAGGGAGCTGCAAAGGGATGGGCAAAGGAGGTCCGGACCAAAGAAAACGAGACCATTGCTGATTTAGAAGATAAGATTGCAGCCTTTGAAGATTCAGCTGTCGCACGTGGGTGTAATTCGAAGGCTTGGGATGAAATCAAAGATTTAAAAGTCTCTCTATGGGGAAGGTATAGAAAAGAAGAAAGAGAATGGCTCCAAAAGTCAAGGCTGAAATCGTTTAAAGACGAGGACAAAAATACAAATTTTTTTCATTTAATGGCTTCGGCTAGGAGAAATCAGAATTACATCTCTTCGATCCGAGTTGAAAAGTCATTTGTGGTAGATCCGAAACAGATAATTTTTGCCTTTGAGAATTATTTCAGAAAGAATTACAATGAATTTAATACTATCCCGATTAAAACTTTTGATGTGTCATTTGATAAAGTTTCATTAAGCGCAGCAAATGCTTGTTGGGCTCAAATTCTTTCAACCGAAATGCTTGTCAAGTGTGGAGAAGATTGATTTTTGGGTGTTTTTAGTGGAAGCGAAAAATAGACAATTGCACAAGGATTTATAGTGGTTCGGCCAAGCCTACCTCCACTACCTTAGCTTCAAACTAAGGATTTTCAACCAATATCCACTAGATATTCTTCCCCTTTTACTGGTTTAGGAGACAACCGTTATAATCCTAGACTCAACCTAAGTCTAGAACCAAAGCTCACAACCCAAGTTTTGGGAACACTCTTAAGCACGAGAAAATCTAGCAAACTGAAAATCCCTCTCTTAGGTATGTGTTTGCACTCTTTTAGCCCTCACCCAAAACCTAATACGCTTGAGCATACATTAACAATTAAGCTCAACAAGTGTAGTCTATACAAAGAATGAGAATTTAAGCTCTAAGACAAATTGGACATCATATTGTTGTTGACTTGAGGATCATTGGTTGTTACTGAAGCTTGAAGGGTCCTTAAATACTCTTAATTGAGTTTCTAGCCGTTGGGATTGAATTGGAGCTGTTGGAGCCTATATTTCCCGCAATTAATGTAATTCTGCAGCTGTCTGTATCGATACACGGGTTACCCGTATCGATATGCCCTTCTTGCAAACTAATCGTTAAACTCTTAGTTGCCTAACTGTATCGGTATGCGTGTACCTATATCGGTACAGCTACTAGCCGTTACGCTCAGTCTTACTAACCGTATCGAAACACCTTGGTCTGTTTGCTAACCGTTTCGAAACGCCTTGGTTTGTTTGGCAAACAGTATCGATACGGGTTGGTCTGTTTCGGTACGATATGCAATTTGAAAGACCGTTGGGAAATAGCCGTTGAGGATAGTTAAAAAGGGATCGGTACGACCCTATCCGTATTGGTACGCCTAAGGGCGTATCAGTATGATTTTTCAGTTCTGGAAAATCACTGTAGTTGAGACCCTTGAACCGTATCGATACGGGGTATACCGTATCGGTACGCCTGTATTGAAAAACGTTAGTTTGGCTACTTTAAAACATTTCCAAAACCTTTCAAAAACTTCTCAAACTTATTTTCAAGTTGTTTGGACTTAAAAACATTTTTGAATTCTTTTCAATTTAGTCCAAAACTATTTTTCAATTATTATATCAAAACAAATATCCTGACAATCTCCCCATTTTTGATATAATAAAACCAACTTGAAAAATTGTTTTGAGATTCTCCCCTTAGTAAAAATAAGATTTGAATAAGATATTTTAATGGTGAAAATCTTATAAGCTCCCCTTATTTATTTGAAAGTTCATTTTTTCAAAACATTCTCCATTTTTTTGTTATATAAAAAATGGTTCAAACTAAAGTTTGAAAAAACTTTAAAGTTCATAACACTGGATAGTTAAAAAATTTGACAAAAATAGGTTTTGTTTTAAATTTGGCTTCCCCTTACTCAAGCAACATTCAAATGTTAGTCCAACATATGTGATTAACTAGTTGAATTAAAATAAATAAATAAATCAAATCAAAATGAACAAAAATTCAACTAATTTTATCACACTTGAATCAAAGGGAGGATGTGAAGCCTTCCTTCTTCAAGTGTTCATCCTTGTGTGTATGAAGCTCCCCCTCAATCTCTTCACTTGTTGATCAAGGCTCCATCACACCTACAAAAGACAATCATTTGATTTTTTGTATCCAAATTGCTTTGGATCCATAGACATTAGTAGCACATAGCTTAGTCCCCTTAGGAATTCATTTTTCATCATCATTTTTAGTTGAAGTAATTAGTCCTTTTGGGACCCAAATACTTCTAAAGCATTTTCCATTCAAAAAATCTACGGGCACTAGATTGTCTTTGATAAAAATTTAATTTTCCCAAATTGTTTTTTATTTCAAGCTCTTTGGAAATCAAATCTTTTTTCTTTCTTAAGATCATCTACTTCAATTTGATGATCTTTTTCTTTCTTTTGAAGCAAATTTTGTAAATCTAAAACTTTAAATTCAAAATCCTTTAATTTTGCTTCAAATTCCAAATTGGTTTTCACAAGCAAATCATTTTCATTTTTCAATTTAGAAATCAACTTTTTGTTTTAAGAAAATGAGGCTTTAAACTCAAAAACCAATTTGTCATAGGCATCTTGCAACTCATCAAATGTTTATGAATTTGAATTAGAACAAGTTGAGTTAGAAGTTACCCCCCATTGAGGGCCATTAAGCATAGGTGGGCTACTTCATCTTCATTGGTGGAGTCTTCATCACTCCATGTAGCCACATATGCTTTCTTTGATAATGACCCCTTTATGTTGAAGCGAGGGAAATTAGATTTGCGTGCTTCGTCTTCTTGCAATTTGAGCACTTGGGGGAATCCATCATCTTTTTCTTCGATTCATGCTTGGATTCTTCTTTGTTGCTCTTCATGAATCGGGCCAATTCCTTGAAGAGATAGGCCATCTCTTTATCTTCACTATCCTCCTCACTTGATTCTTCTTGGTGACTTGTAGAGGATTGTAGAGCAGTGGCATTCACATTCATGCCTAGCTCTATGATTTTCTTCTTCCCCATCTTCTTTATCTCTTCCTTCTTATTCTCCTATTCTTTTCCTTTATTTATGATTTCATGAGTGAGAAGTGACCCCATGAGCTCATCTAGCTTTAGAACTTTGAGATTTTTGGCTTCGATGAAGGCGGTCTTCTTTGAGTCCCATGACTCGGGAAGAGAGTAGATAAGCTTTCGGACAAGCTTTTCTTCCAGAATGATTTCTCCATAGCCTTTGAGTCCATTGGTGAAGGTGAAGAATCTATCGAACATTTTCGTGATGTCCTCTTCTCTGGTTCCATCTTAAAGTTCTCATACTCAAGGTATAGAAGGCCGATTTTGGTCTCCTTTACTTTGTTTGTTCCTTCGTACATGACTTTAAGCTTGTCCCAAACTTCCTTGGCAACCTCACAAGAAGATATTTTCTCATAGATATTGGGGCTAAATGCAAAAAATAGAATATGCAAAGCCTTGTAATTTAGCTCTATCTTTTTGCGATCATCCACATTCCATTTCGCCTTGCATCTTTGTGGTACGTATGGACCATCTTCAACAACGTCTTAATGCTTGTAATCTTTGGCCTTGATGAAGAACATCATTCTAGTCTTCCAATAGGCATAGTTGGTCCCGTCAAAGAAAGGTGGTTTGTCGATGGATTGCGCCATTTATCTCTGATTGACTTGTTAGTTATCGAGCTTTCGGATTGTCTCAATAGGTTGTTAGACCTTCTCGATTGAGCCTCGCTCTGATACCAATTGTTGGGCTAGAATTCTTTCAACCGAAATGCTTGCCAAGTGTGGAGAAGATTGATTTTTCGGTGTTTTTAGTGGAAGCGAAAAATAGACAATTGCACAAGGATTTATAGTGGTTCGGCCAAGCCTATCTCCACTATCTTAGCTTCTCACTAAGGATTTTCAACCAATATCCACTAGATATTCTTCCCCTTTTACCGGTTTAGGAAGCAACCATTACAATCCTAGACTCAACCTAAGTCTAGCAACCAAAGCTCACAACCCGAGCTTTGGGAACACTCTTAAGCACGAGAAAATCTAGCAAACTGAAAATCCCTCTCTTAGGTATGTGTTTGCACTCTTTTAGCCCTCACCCAAAACCTAATACACTTGAGCATACATTGACAATTAAGCTCAACAAGTGTAGTCTATACAAAGAATGAGAATTTAAGCTCTAAGACAAATTGGACATCATATTGTTGTTGACTTGAAGATCATTGGTTGTTGCTAAAGCTTGAAGGGTCCTTAAATACTCCCAATTGAGTTTCTAGCCGTTGGAGACCGTCAGAGCCTCTGTTTCCCGTAATTAATGCAGTTCTGCAGCTGTTCGTATCGATACACATGTTACCCGTATCGATGCGCTCTTCTTGGAAACTAGCCGTTAAGTTCTTAGCTGCCTAACTGTATCGGTACGCGTGTACCTGTATCGGTACAGCTACTAGCCGTTGCGCTCATTCTTGCTAACCGTATCGAAACACCTTGGTCTGTTTGCTAACCATATCGGTACGCCTTGGTTTGTTTGGCAAACGATATCGGTATGGGTTGGTCTGTTTCGGTATGCTCTGCAATTTGAAAGACCGCTGGGAAATAGCCGTTGAGGGTAGTTAAACAGGGACCGGTACGTAGTATGCGTATCGCTACGACCCTATCCCTAGGCGTATCGGTACGGTTTTTTGGTTCTAGAAAATCACTGTAGTTGAAACCCTTGAACCGTATCGATACGGGGTATACCGTATCGGTACGCCTGCATTGAAAAACGTTAGTTTGGCTACTTTAAAACATTTTCAAAACCTCTCAAAAACTTCTCAAACTTATTTTCAAGTTGTTTGGACTTAAAAACATTTTTGAATTCTTTTCAATTTAGTCCAAAACTATTTTTCAATTATTATATCAAAACAAATATCCTAACAATGCTATTGAAGCTCTTTTTTTGAGGAAGAAGTATGGGCAGCCGTCCACATAGCAGACGGATCCCTGGCACCAGGGCCTGACGGGTTCAACCTGGATTTTATATAAAGTTCTGGCCCCAAATAAAGAGTGGCGTTATGCAATTTTTCAATACCTTTTATAGAGGTAAGTTAATCGAGAAATCCATAAACCACTCCTTTATAACGTTGATCCCGAAAAGCATTGAACCTGTTGGGTTAGATGATTACAGACCCATCTCTCTAGTGGGAAGCCTGTACAAAATCTTGGCTCGAGTTCTATCTAGAATGCTAGTAGGGTGTTTACAAGAAGTGGCGGGGGATTGTGAGTTTGCTTTTATTCCAGGGAAACAAATAACAGATTGCTCGTTTATTGCAAATGAGGTCATTGATGATTTGAAGCGAAGAAACCGCAAAGCTATTGTGTTTAAAGCTGATTTCCAAAAGGCTTATGAATCAGTAGATTGGATGTTTCTTGATTTCGTGATAGAGAAAATGAGGTTCGGACAGAGGTGGCACAAATGAATTCAGATTTGTATGTCGACATATTTCATAACGGTGTTGGTTAATGGTTCCCCGTCGAATAGCTTCAATATCAAGAAAGGGTTACGGCAAGGCTGCCCTTTATCTCTGTTGCTTTTCAACCTTGTAGGCGAAGCTTTAAGTAAAATGCTACATAAAGCTGTCGAATTGGGTTTAATTAATGGAGTACAAGTTGGGAATAGTAAGCTCAGGTTAAACCACATCCAATTTGCCGATGATCTGATTATGTTTGCAGAAGTAAATGAAGAGGTAGTTCAAACTGTAAAGCGTATTTTAAGACTTTTTGAGATTGCATCAGGTCTGAAATTAAACCTGAAGAAAACTAAATTATATGGGGTCAATATCGAGGATAATGCCATGCAGGAGTGGGCCAAATTGATAAAGTGCTCTTGGGATAAATTGCCATATGTATATTTAGGGCTGCCTCTAGGATTCAATCGAAACTCCAGTGAACTTTGGAATCCAGTTTTTGAGAATTTCAAAAAAAATTGGATGGATGGAAAGGGAAATTTCTCTCATTTGAGGGACGTATAACAATGGTAAGGTCTATACTCTTAAATTTGCCTATCTATTATCTTTCCCTTTTTCTGTATCATCCAAATTGAACAAATTAATTGCTAATTTTATCTGGGGAGCAAATCAAGGGAATACGATCTATTGGATCAAGTGGGAACAACTATGCAAGCCAAAACTTATTGGAGGCTTGGGTCTATGTGATTTGAGACTAAAGAATCGGGCGTTGTTGAACAAATGGGTGTGGAGATTTGGATGCGAACCAAACTGTTTGTGGAGAAAGGTTGCTGTAGCCAAATATGGCTATGATAGTTGTTCAATGGTGCCAAAAACTCCAGCAGGGACGAAGGTTTCTTGGGTATGGAGAAGCATCACCCAGCCTTTGAATAACCTTGATGATGTTTTCACAAAAAACATAAGATATGCTGTTGGTGATGGCAGATACGTTGAGTTTTGGGAGGATCACTAGATTGAGGTCCCATCATTTAGATTGGCATTTCTAAAAATATTTGTTATTTCCGTGAAGAAGACAGGGAAGATACTAGATGTCACGTCAGGAATCTTTGTAGACCTCACGCTTTACAGGATGTGAGGTCCATAAAAAACGTGCCAAAAATTCTCGCATTTTGGATGACGTGAATATTTCCCCTTATAACGCAGAGGTGAAGGCAAACGAACTTCTAACCATTGCTATCAATTGCATTTATTCAAATACGTTCAAATTCCAATCAGATTCGAAGAAAAAAACTTAATTGTAGCTACTAATGCTAACAAACAGCGTATCTGAAAAATTCTTTTACAAAGACATTTTTCAGATATTGTGGTTTGTTGGTATATGTAGTTGCATTTATATGATCACTACATGCTTTTGGTGGGTTAACAATATTGGTGAGATGTGTCTTCCGTGTTTTTATTTAAGATGAACGACAAATCACAATATTTAGAAATTATTGGTCTTTTTTCAAGTTCTGGCAAACTTCTTAACCTTTTGTTCGAGGTTGTGGGTAACTTATTTTTATTTTTTAATCGTAGAGGCTAGATGAAGACCACCGCATATAACTGTAGTCAAAGCCCCTACTAGTGCTGCTGCTGATGATCAACGGATAAAATTGATAGTTTTTGTGGGCACACGAAATCCACGAAGCTTGTTTATCTGCCCGCTTCATGAAAGCATGTTTAGGGTACAATTGACCGGTTACATTGTCTCCTATGTGTCAATATCAGCCTCAAGTATGCTTCTAGACTTGAAGAAGAGCATCGACTGTTTAGGGATAGAATTGGCCGACTGTGGTGCCATCTCAACATCCACGAAGCATGTTTATTTGCCCAAATCGTGAAAGCATGTTTAAGGATACAATTGAAACGTAATAATTTCATAAACATAATAATTTTATTGTATATTTCTCTTAGTCAATTTCATACTAATTTGATGTATATTTCTCTTAGTCAATTTCATACTAATTTGATGTATATTTCTCTTAGTCAATTTCATAATAATTTTATAAACATAATAATTGTATTGTCCCCATAATTTATTGTCGTCATTTTATGTATTGGTTTGTAACGTAATAATTTTATAAACGCTTTGACATGTGAACTTATGTTTTAGCGTGCTTCTCTTTCTTTTAAGTCATTGAAATATGAAATAATGAACTAAAATTAGATTAACGAAAAGTATCACACGATAGGAAATTTAAGATAACTTACAATACTACAAATTCAAGCTTAAAGATTACGCAAATTTTGCAAATAACTTCCCTGATAAACCCATCGAATATGCCTATGAAGCCATTTTAGCTTGTTATTCATGCACAAAACCAAGTTTTGGAATCATTTTCAACGCGGTTTTTAGACCGTTTAAAATGACTTCTATGTGTCAATATCAGTCTCAAATGAAAGATAACTTTCAAAATAATGCCTCTAAGCTTAAAAATTACAAAAAAATTTCGATTAATAACCCGAAAAAATAGTTCGAACATACCTATAAAGCCATTTTAGCTTGTTAATCATGCACAAAACCAAGCTTTGGAACCATTTTCAACGCGATTTTTACATTGTTTACAATGTCTCGTACGTGCCAATATCAGTCTCAAATGAAAGACAAGTTCCAATACAACGCCTCTAAGCGAGTTCTCTGGAATAAATCCCGCGATAAATTCATCTGCCTTTTCAATTTGTCGGGGACCTCTTTATGTGCATAACGCAAGGTCTTTATCTGTAATTTTAAATTGGGGTATGTCCTTCCACGTAAGACAGAACTCGCGTTTTGAAGAGAGTGAGTTCTTTAATCTCGTTTTGTGGAACGCGAGGTCTTTTTACGTGGCCGATTTGAAGGCTATTTTTCCAAATAAAACTAGGAAGGGACTATTTTTCTAAATAAATATTTAATTTGGGTTTTTCATATAAAAATGCCCTAAAATGAAACAAACAAAAACAAAACAAGTTAGATTAACGCTTCGTTTGAATGTGGTGTTCGTGTCGTGAAAGTGATGCATCTAATAAAACCCAGCTGTCAGTGGGGCAAGTCCCATATCGTCGACCAACCGCCAGACTGTTGATTCTTCCTTGCATTCTCCTTCCATGGTGCTGGAAAAAGAAAAAGTGGTCAAAGTTTTACATTAGTCCCTGTACAATACATAAGTACTGAATCTAGTCCTTGTACTCTATTTTTGGTCATTTTAGGCCTGAACTTTTTCAAAATTAACAATAGCCGTTAAACCAGTTAACATAAACCATGCTTTAGTCATTGTATTATGTGCAATTTTATAAATTTAGTTCATGTCATACTCATATTATGTGTTTGATCATAACCATGTCTCTACTTATAGGCCTAACACGTATTTTATAGTGTTGAAATCGTATCCATATCAAATACATACATGTTCCTTGACACTTCGACGAAAGTGTATGTAGACAAAGACGAAACTACATGAGGTGGGGAGAAGCAATTCTCCCGTCTCCCATTTTTTTATATTTGTTTTTATATATGATTTTTTTTAAATTATATTATTTATAAATTTAAACCCACTTTTAAATATTTATATTTTGCCCTTAATTCTAAATTCTAGCTCCGTCCTTCTATGTAGAACATTTAGCCTGCTTCCAAGAACATATAGACTTGAAAATTGGATATACCTTCACCTTGTTGCATACATAAGAATAGTCGATTGTCCCACCAACATAAACAACAAGACCGTCAAACTACCATTCATTTCATCTCATTACCAGTTGGTCAAAGCGGACACCTTTTCTCCTACGGCAAAACCAACCAAAAAACAAAACAAAGATGACCCTAAGTCATGCAATAAAAGGTTCCCAAAAAGAAAGTCTGTCATCTCATTTCTCTATTTCCAAACAGTCGAGAAACAAAGAGAGAAGAGGAGAGGAAATGGCCAGTGGAGCAGCAGCTGGGATGATGATGCTCCGGTGTGTCCTCGAAAGAAACCTAGCGATGCACGAGATCGAGGTCGAACGAAGGCCGTATCATCGGAACTGCAGCTGTGCTTTACACAACTTAAAGGGTGTTGTTTGCTCTTCGGGTTGTTCTTGTGCGAGGGACGTATCTTTCTCCAAGAAGACCTGGAGGAATGATTGTTCCTTATCGACGGCGAATTCCCAGTTCTCTTCTTGGTTTTCTCTCGTCGTTGGCCGTTCGGTTAAAAGAAAGGAATCGACGACATCGATGGGGTTTTCCTTCATGGATAGTGATAATATATCACAGTTTTGATATTTCTGCATCCATGTGAACGTAGGTTTGGAGATATAGAGAGTTTATTGTTTCATTTTGGTCCTTTTTTTCTTTTTCTGTTTGGTCCATTATATTCATTTCTTTAAGATATTGAATTGTTTAGAGGAAATAGATCAAGTTTCTTTGAGGTTTACATATCTGTGAATGCTATTGAATTCATTATTCTTTGTAAACAAGCTGTAGTGAAGACCTCCATGGTTATGAAAAAAAAACCTACATTCTTTTCCACATTTCTTCCTAAATTTATTTTTCAATCACAATTATAATAGGATGCTATTGAATTAAATTACTTTACTATTTTATTTTTCTCCGAGTCGAGTTTTGATTTTCTTGAAGCTCAATGGTGGCTATGTCCTTGGGGCTGTTCACAAGATTGGAAGTTTGGTTTGGTTAGGAGGGAGGTTGTTTGGCAGCCCTATTCGGTTGGTACTCTAAAGTTCAATATTGACGGTTTGGGATACATTAGGAAGGGAGATGGTAGCAGACTAGCAGCCGAGGCAGAAAGACGTGTTTGGGAAAGCTATTGTTAGGACAAGAGATCCATCTTTTTCCTTGAGAAATTGATATCAAGCAGAAAAAAGCTAATAGAGGAGAAAAAAGAAGGGGAACCCAAGAGTCAAGTGGAAACACAGAATCATCAAGAGTTTCAGAAAGTTTCCTTGTTTGTGGAAAATATACCAAGGCGAATGCACTGGAAAGGGTTGTGGCACATGTTTGCGAGACATGGGGATGTGTCTGAGGTATTCATTGCAAGAAAGTTAAGCAGAGGAGGGAAACGCTTCGGCTTTGTCAGATACAGAAGCAAAACAGACGCGCTAAGAACAATGGAGAGGTTAAATGGGTTTTCTGTTTATGGGTATAGTCTATCGGTTAAGTGGGCTAAACCAAAGGGCGAGAAACTGATCGTGGATCATAAGGATATTACCAAGGGGAAGTCTGCAATGTGGACAGACAGTCGACATTCAAAATTTGGTCAAGGGACTGGGAGAGAATCTGGAGAATCAAGCTCTCATGGGAGATTGGAAAGGAAAAAGATCTCAGGCCATATGGAGGATGAAGAACTGCGGAAGATGAAGAGGTGCTTAATAGGTGAAATGGCTACAGTTTGCAGTGTTCGGAATGTTACTATTAGATTACAGGAGTGGGGTTTATGTGATATTAAAGTGCAAAGGATGGGTGGAGAAACTTTTTTGCTTACTATTGAGGATGATGATTTATTTATCATGCTAGAAGATCTAGATTGGTCTTATTTAAAAGAGATCTTCTGCAAGATTGAACCTTGGTCGGAATCAGTTAAAAGACCGGATCGTGCGACCTGGATAGAAGTTTCGGGTGTGCCTCTACATTGCTGGAATAGTATATCACGTTGAAGAGAGTGGCTGAGCTTTGGGGTTCATTTGAAGCACTTGGTGAGAACGCCAACCATCTTCTTGATTGTGAAAAGGTTACTATCCTAATAACCACGAACCACGTGAATCGGATAGAAGAAATAGTGGAGATTGAGGTTGGTAATTTGAAGTACGAGATCAGTGTGTTTGAATTAGGTTTCAAGGATGAAACTTTTGATCCTGTCTATCGGAATGGCAAGTCGAAAGAGCATGTTAGTAATGATAAAATGGGCTCTGAGAGTTAATCGGAATCTTCGTCGAAATCCGACAAGAACTCGTATCCGGTGGATGATCGGTGTAACTTTACAATGGAGGATGATGTATTAAATGCGATAAATGTTGGGAAAGACTACAATATTAACTGTGATCGCTTAAGAGAGGATATGGAAAGGCATATTAGAGAAAAAGATATTTTGGGCAGCATGTCTAGGGAATCATCATTAAGGAAAGAAGACATTCAAGACTCCTTACATAGGGAAGAGAAGAACGAGCAGCCCTCAGGGTTTGTGTGCAAGGTGTTACGGGGCTAGATTTTGACTCTAGCTGATCCGTGCGGCCTTAGATGCCTTCGACGCAAATCAGTTGATTCCTACGCCTAAGTCAGCCTTCAACCAGCCTTGTGAGTACTCCTGCTCGACAACGGCTTCGACAAGCCCTCCAGGTTTCGATGGATCTTGTCACGGACACCATTTGTGTCGCGGGGCTAGACCTTTGCCAAACGAATCGTGCCAGACTTTAGTCGCTTTCTCGGTTGAAACGTCTGCTAAGTCACCCTGAAGTACCTTGTCACGGCCTTAGGTGAAGCTCTCTCGACAAACACCTAACTCAGCCAGGATTCTCGCTCCGGAAGATCAAACGCTTCCCGAAGCCCTCGAACGAAAGATCGTTCTAAGCGAAAGCTAATCAAAGAACAAGAGAAAGAGATTGGCAGCTAGAACAACGAAGAACACTCAAGAACAACAAAGAACAATAAAGAACACTCAAAGAGTTTTAGAGTAAATGCTTCTTGTATCACTCAAAGTGAAGTGGTCTGTGAAGTGAAGTGATTTACAAGTGAGGAGGGAGCCTCTATTTATAGTTGAACTCCCCTACATCCAACGGCTCAGTTTAAATTACATCGACGGTCGAGATTGATCTTATCTAATCACATCTCAATTTCAAATCTCTAATTATCACAAACATTATCTACAAATTATATTTCAAATAAATAGATGATGCTTTGACCGAATTACCCTCCTGAATCCTCCATGGATTTGGCTAAGTCTTGTGGGTTTGCGGGCTTTCTAGCATTCTCCAAGTGCCGGGCCAAGTGTGATGGTCTTGGCAAGCCCGTTCCACCGCGCAAACCCTCTTTAGCTGATTCTTGCGCCAATGCATCGGTTCCAAAGGTTTGGTCCACGCCTTCCTCCAAGTGCTGGGCCACATTTGGCAAGCCCGTTGCATTGCGCACAACCTCCCTATTTGATGCTCGCGCCAATGTCTCGGTTTGAAAAGTTTGGTCCGTGACATTCTCCTCCACTTGACTTAGCGACGCCCTCGTCGCTGCACTCGAACGATCCTGGGCAGGGTCAACTTGATTACTCGTCGATGCCTCGGCTTCATGCAATTCCCCCATATGAACTGCTCGCCTCGACTCAAACTGTCGTTGAACATCGCGTGCTAACACGCCTCTTGATACATCTCTCTTGTAGGAGCATTCTCCCACAAACTCTGATTTACCTCGACTCAGACCCACTTGGTCCTGCGGCAAAGACTTGGAAGTTGTCACAATATTGAACACAGACTGAACTCTCAGATTCGTTGACAACTCTGGCTTGCCCCTTTGAACTCTGAAAGGTCTCTTCCAATCTTCTTTTCCCCCGCACTGAAGACTAGGTCTTACTTGACCTACACTCATCAACAATGGCAAATCAAAACCAAAAACACTAGGAATGTGTTTGAGATGTACCTTCTCCTCGATCACATTTGCTCTAAAACAGGTCAGCCCTTCTTTCTCCTTGAAGTCTGGCCCCCTCTGCATTGAACCTTCTTCATCGAAGTTCTTTGCATGCATCGGCACTTTCACCACAAAGTCTGTTACGATACTCTGCATCGGCTCTTCTTCCCTGAAGTCCGTTGCTCCTGGTTGCATCCGCCCTTCTGACTCGAAGTTTGGTGCTCTCTTGCATCGACCCTTCTTCCTTGAATTTCGGTGCTTACTCTTGGGTCGACACTTCCTACCTGAAGTTCGTCGCTCGTTTCCCACCTTGCCCATTGGTGGTGTCTCCACGGTTCTATATCCCTTAACAGCTTGGCCCCCTTCGACTCTCTAATGGTCTCAAAAGCGATGCTCTTTCCCCGAACATCCTCGGTAAGCTCCTCGGTAGCCTTCTCGGACATGGTCACCCCTTTATGCTTTCAGTACCCCTTGGCCTTGGCAGAACTCGACATTATCGGATCAAGCGATGCAACCTCGCTCTCTTCGAGCTCACCCAACTCCTTGGATGGCTTGACCCAATCCAGACACTCTCGCAATTTGTGAGGCCCCTTACACTGGTAGCACTCTAGTTGCTTCATCTTGCGTTGGCACTTCTTCCTCGAAGTCCTTCGCTTCTTTCCCACCTTGCCCATAGGTGGCATCTTAACGATTGCTATGTCCCTCAACGGCTCAGCCCCCTTTGACACTCTACTGGTCTCAAAAGCAATGTTCTTCACCCGAATATTCTCGGCAAGCTCTTTCCCAGCCTTTCCGGACATCTTCAACCCATTCTGCTCATGGTCTCCGCTTACCTTGGCAGAACTAGACAACTCAGAACCAAGTTTCACAGGCTCTTTACTCTTGGCCTTGTCCTGTCCCTCGGACCACTTGGCTCGAAACGGGCATCTCTGCAACTTATGAGGTCCCTACATCGGTAGCACCTCAATCGCCTCATCTTTACCCTCGGCTTGATAGCTTCCTCACTTGCTATCGTACCAAGTCTCACCACTGGCTGAACTACTTTGGCACTCGTAGTCGAACCACGGTTCTCACTTCGCTTGACGGCATTGACACTTACAATCGCCCCAAGTCTCATCACTGGCTTGACTACTTGGACACTCGTAGTTGAACCACGGTTCTCACTCTGTTTGGCGGCTTTGACACTCGCAATCGCCCCAAGTCTCGCTACTTCACCCTTTGACTCGTCTGCTGTCTTCACCATGACAGCTAGGCGGTTCTTCTCGGGACATCCCCTTATCAAATGAGGATCATCACAAAAGTAGCACTTCAACTTCTTGCTCCCCTTCTTTTCTGGCACGGACTTAGCCTCACCATTCCCCTTGTCTCTCGAACTGGGCTTGGTTGACTCAACACTCGTCTGCTTGCATTATGCGGGCTCGGTTAGAGGTTCGGCAACAACAAAAGCCTCTGAAAGTCTCTGGGCATCTCTCTGCTCTACTGCGAGCTTCGCCCCCGGTCTAAATCCCTCTAAGAAGGTCTTGAGTGCATCACATTCACTCATTGCCATCTTGCAACTGAGCAGCTCCCTCTTGAGCTCATCCACTTCGTTTCGCAAAGCTTCCATCTCAGTTTCACTAGCATTACTCCCTCGAACAGTCACCAACTTGTTGAGAACTTCTCGTGTCTCATCCTTGAACCGGTCATCTATGGACTCTACTTCATCAAGACGGGACTCGAAAACACCTTGGGTCTGCTTGGCCTCCTCTTCGGATTTCTCAAGTCTAAGAACCCTCTTTCCCAACGACTCCAATTCCGCCTTCATTGCCTCCACTGCATCTTAAAGGGAATTATCTTGTTGGTTCAACTTCTCGTACATCGAGTTGAGAACTTCTTGGATCTCCTTCGCGGCTTTCTCCTTGGAAGAATCATCCGCTTTTTACAAATCCACCATCTTGGCTTCACAAGCACAACTCTCTCGAACTACCTCCAACTTGTTGAGGATGCGTTGCGTCTCGTCATTGAACTTACCTTCCATGGACTCTAACTTTTCAAGACGCGACTCCATAACACCTTGGATCTTTTTGGCCTCCTCTCTTAGAGCTTCCACTGTAGCCTCTAAGGAATTGCCACGCTCAGATATCTTCACATCCAAGCAATTAACAGTCCATTGAACCTCCTCTTGGATCCCTTCCAGAGACTCTAACATCTCAATATCCAACGAACCCAGCTTCTCAAGGTTTACCGACTCTAGCTGTTCAAACACCACCTTGGCCTCCTTCTTGAAGTCCAAGAGTTTATTGACCCAAGCATCCACGACTGATATGAATTCAAGATTCGATTGTACCTTATTTCAAGTCGGTTGCTCCTCTCGCCAAATTCCTTCAGAGTCTTTCTTACATCGTCCATTGTCAGTGTCTTCTTCTTTGGTGCCATCTCAATCACCACTTTGCCACGAACTAGTCTGATCCCTGATCACTTCGACTAACTCGAACGCAAACCACCACCACGCTTAACTGCAACTACAAGCCGGAATCCACCACACTTGACTGCACCTGCAAGCTAGAATCCACCACACTTGACTGCACCTGCAAGCTGGAATCCACCACACTTGACTGCACCTGCAAGTTGGCTTCAACACAAGTCACCACCACGCTTGACTGCAACTGCGAGCTGGCTCGAACGCAAGTCCCTTCCTCGACTTGCTCGGATACCACTTATCACGACACTTCTCTGATTCCATCTCTCGTGGCTTGCTCTGATATCAACTGTCACAGGGCTAGATTTTGACTCTAGCTGATCCGTGCGGCCTTAGACGCCTTCGACGTAAATCAGTCGATTCCTACGCCTAAGTCAGCCTTCAACCAGCCTTGTGAGTACTCCTGCTCGACAACGGCTTCGACAAGCCCTCCAGGTTTCGATGGATCTTGTCACGGACACCACTTGTGTCGCGGGGCTAGACATTTGCCAAACGAATCATGCCGGACTTTAGTCGCTTTCTCGGTTGAAACGTCTACTAAGTCACCCTGAAGTACCTTGTCACGGCCTTAGGTGAAGCTCTCTCGACAAACACCTAACTCAGCCAGGATTCTCGCTCCGGAAGATCAAACGCTTCCCGAAGCCCTCGAACGAAAGATCGTTCTAAGCGAAAGCTAATCAAAGAACAACAGAAAGAGATTGGCAGCTAGAACAACGAAGAACACTCAAGAACAATAAAGAACACTCAAAGAGTTTTAGAGTAAATTCTTCTTGTATCACTCAAAGTGAAGTGGTCTGTAAAGTGAAGTGATTTACAAGTGAGGAGGGAGCCTCTATTTATAGTTGAACTCCCCTACATCCAAAGGCTCAGTTTAAATTACATCGACGGTCGAGATTGATCTTATCTAATCACATCTCAATTTCAAATCTATAATTATCACAAACATTATCTACAAATTATATTTCAAATAAATAGATGATGCTTTGATCGAATTACCCTCCTGAATCCTCCATGGATTTGGCTAAGTCCTGTGGGCTTGCGGGCTTTCTAGCATTCTCCAAGTTCCGGGCCAAGTGTGATGGTCTTGGCAAGCCCATTCCACCGCGCAAACCCTCTTTGGCTGATTCTTGCACCAATGCCTCGGTTCCAAAGGTTTGGTCCACTCATTCCTCCAAGTGCTGGGCCACATTTGGCAAGCCCGTTGCATTGCGCACAGCCTCCCTATTTGATGCTCGCGCCAATGTCTCGATTCGAAAAGTTTGGTCCGTGACAAAGGCAACGGCTAAATTGAGTAGCTCTAGGGCAGATGTGTTATCTTCAAATGCACAGGTGGCAACAGACCCGTTAAGTGGCTCCAAGGCTGCCAAACCAACTGATGGTCTGGTTCTAGACTCCTCTAGGGCCTTGGAAGATGTTTGTAACATGGGCCTTAATCAGCCTTCGGGGACAGATGTTGTCAACAAGGATGTCTGGGCCAGGGTGGTCAGTGAATGAATGGGTATTACAGAGAACAATGCTCATTTGGGAATGACTTTTGGCGAAACTCACAGTGATAGAGAAAACGGTTCGTCTTTTTTCCCTGAATTGGAACCCTCATATTGTCGCAAGAAGGCTAAGTCTAAAAAGAGGTATGGGTCGCTTATGAAGTATCAGGACAAGGAGCTATCAGAGTTGGAACGATAGAAAATGGATCGGGGATTTTGAAGAAATAAAATAAACAAGAAGTCGCTAGAATTTTCAGAATTGTTAGGTCGATCTTTGTCAGATTCTGATCTTGCGAAAAGGTGGGAGTTGCGACAAAGGAAGCCATAAAAACTTTAAAGCTTGGAAAGAGACTTGGAATACAAATTCAGGGAAGCAAAAAGGAATCGTTGAGAGAATTAACCCTTTTGGAACTTAAATAGCTTCTAGACAACTCTGGGGAGTGGTCACTTATGGGGTATTAATATTAAAGATTGTGAACATATCAATCTTGGTCTATTAGGGTGGTGCTCCGTATATGAGAAATCCATATTGTGGAGTAAAGCATTATTATCGATTTTTGACTGTTGGGTCCACTATGTGGGAAACCCATCACCGGTTGAAACCTATTTTTAAAGGGGTTGGTGCTATCATTTTTTTTACTTTTGTAACTAATAATTATACTTTTATTAGTATATTATAGGTGTGGGTAGCTAATTTCAGCAGATTTGAGAGATTGAAGAAAACTCAGAAAACGTTCGAGAGAAAAATATGAGAGAAAAACTATTTCCAACTTTGAGAAGTTTTGATCAACTCTTCGATCGGAGGTCCATCTGTGGTTCGATTGAGCTGATTTTTGGACAGCAGCTAGGCGACTTGGTGATCTTGACTTTGTACGGTCGGATTTTTCATCCGAGATACGTAGAGTCCGAAATCCACATTTTACAGCAGCTGCGTTTTTGGTGATGTTCTCTCATTTTACTTTCTTTTGTTAAAAACTACTTGTTATTAGCCTTGTTGGAGTTGAATGCTTGTTGTAGGTTGGATATTGTAGTCTTGTAGTTGAACATTTGATTATAGTGGAGCTTTTGATCGGACTCTAAAGTCTCATGGTTTTTACACTTGATTTAGAAGGGTTTTCCACGTAAAAATATCGTTGTCTCGATTTACTTGTGTTGTGGTTGCATTGATGATTTGTGGTTGATTAGTGCTGCTAGAGAACATATTTGTGATATTGTGCTTGCCATAATTATTGACTTGATTTATAGGGAGAGAAAGAACACCGGTTGTGCTTCCGCTTAATTTCGGTTGTTTGGTTTCTTCCCCAACAAACTAGCATCAGAGCTTGGTTATTGTCTCAGATAATTATGGAGATTAATACAAGCAAGATGATTATGTTGAATGACACGAATTATCAACTTTGGCGAAATAAAATGAAAGACTTGTTGTTTGTAAAGGCTTTGCATCTTCAGGTCTTTGCTACTCAAAAACTCGATTCAAAAAGTGATGAGGAATGAGAATTTGAACATCAACAAGTGTGTGGCTATATTCGACAATTTGTTGAAGAAAATGTTTACAACCACATTGATCAGGAGACACATGCTCGCACATTGTGGGAGAAGCTTGAAAGCTTGTATGCTTCGAGGTCGGGCAACAACAAATTGTTTTTGCTAAAGAAAATGATGGCGTTGAAATATAGAGAAAGAACGCCTACAGCTGACCATGTTAGTGAGTTTCAAAGTGGGATGAATCAGTTGCTTGGTATGGGTGTCAAATTTGATTATGAGATTTTAGGGATTTGGTTGCTTGCTACTCTACCGGACACTTGTGAGACTTTTCGGGTCTCACTCATTAATTCTGCTCCATATAGTATTATTACTTTGGATTTGGCTAAGAGTGGTGTGTTGAATGAAGAGGTTAGAAGAAGATCTCAGGGTTCTACATCACAGACTGAGGTGTTGGTTACTGAGAACATGGGAAGAAACAGAGAAAAAGATGGCAAGGGTAAAGATAAAATTCGAAGCAAGTCAAGATCGAGATATAAGAATCTTGAGTGTCATCATTGTGGTAAGAAAGACCATATCAAGAAATATTGCTACAAGTGGAAGAGAGAGAACAAAAGCGGTGGTGATAAAAATGATTGAAATGATGATGAAAAATCTGAGCGTATTGCTACTGCTACTCGTGAAGATCTATTGGTCATTTGTTCTGAGAATTTGGTCAACCTAGCATGCGATGAGACTAGTTGGGTGATTGATACTGGTTCTTCAATTCATGTCACGTCGATGAGGGATTTCTTCACATCTTATACTCCTGATGATTTTGGAGTATTAAATATGGGTAATAACGGTTTGGTTCCAGTTATTGCCATGGGAGATGCTAGCTTGGTGAGCAATAATGGAACAAAGTTAACTCTCAAGGATGTCAAACATGCACCGGATATCCGTTTGAATTTGATTTCTGCAGGAAAGCTTGATGATGAGGGATTTTGTAACACCTTTAGTGAGGGGCAATGGAAGCTGACTAAAGGCTTCTTGGTTGTGGCTCGAGGAAAGAAGAGCTCAAATTTGTACTTGATGCAGGCTTTGACTTTTAGAGACACTGTGAATATGACAGTAAATGACTCAACTGAGTTGTGGTATAAACGGCTTAGTCACATGAGTGAGAATGGGCTTAATTGTTTACCCAAGAAGAATCAACTTTCTGGGTTGAAGAATGCCACATTGAAGAATTGTGCTCATTGTCTAGCGGGGAAGCAGAGAAGAGTTTTTTTAGAAGTCATCCTCATCATAGAAGATCAGAGTTGCTAGAGTTGGTCCATTCAGATGTTTGTGGTCCGATAAAGGTAAGGTCACATGGTGGTGCACTTTATTTTGTGACTTTCATTGATGATTATTCAAGAAAGCTGTGGTCTACACTCTGAAGTCAAAATACCAAGTTTTTGAGGCATTTAAATAGTTTCATGCATCAGTTGAAAGAGAAACAAGGAAGAAGGTAAAGTGCATCCGTACTGATAATGATGGCGAGTACATAGGGCCATTTCATGAGTATTGTCTAGGACATGAAATCAGACATCTGAGAGCACCACCGAAGACTCTACAATTAAATGGGTTAGCTGAAAGAATGAACCGAACATTAATTGAGAGAGTCAGATGTTTACTGTCAGATGCAAAGACGTGTCATATGATCACCTGTGTGTGTTCGGTTGTAAAGCATTTGTTCATGTTCCAAAGGATGAAAGATCGAAGTTGGATGTCAAGACTCGTCAATGCATCTTTATTGGTTATGGTCTAGATGATGAGTTTGGTTATAGACTCTATGATCCAGTTCAGAAGAAGCTCGTGAGAAGTCGAGATGTTGTCTTCATTGAGGATCAGACCATTGATGACATTGATAAGACAGAGAAAGAGGATTCACAAGACAGTGATGACTGGACCGATGTGAATCCAGTTCCCTTGGACCCTTCACCGAATCCTATTCAAGATGATGTACAATGTGATGTTAATAATGACCAGCAGGACATAGGTGACTTTGATGCTCCCATAGATGATGTTGTGAATGATCAACAACAAGCACCTATAGCTCCACCAGCAGTTTCACTTCGAAGATCTTCTAGATAACGACGATCTTCTGTCAGGATTCTTTTGATAAATATGTTCTTTTGACTGACGGGGGAGAACCTGAATGTTATGAAGATGCTATGGAGAGTGAATGCAGAGATCAGTGGGTTGAAGCAATGAAAGATGAACTTCAATCCTTGCATGATAACCATATCTTTGAGTTGGTGAAACTACTTAAGGGCAAGAGAGCTTTGAAGAATCGGTGGGTTTACAGGCTGAAGCAAGAAGAAAAGTCTTCATCTCTACGATACAAAGCTAGATTGGTCGTCAAGGGTTATACTCAGAAAAAGGGGATTGATTTTAATGAAATATTTTCTCCAGTTGTGGAGATGTCCTCTATTAGAATTATATTGGGTTTAGTAGCCTGTTATGACTTAGAGTTTGAACAAATAGATGTGAAAACTACTTTTCTTCATGGTGATTTGGAAGAAGAGCTTTACATGGAGCAGCCAGAGGGATTTGTTGCACAAGGAAAAGATGACTACGTGTGCAGGTTGAAGAAGAGCTTGTATGGTTTGAAGCAAGCTCCTAGGCAATGGTACAAGAAGTTTGAGTCTGTTATGGAGGAGCAAGGCTACAAGAAGACTACTTCTGATCATTATGTTTTTGTTAAGAGATTCCCTGGTGATGATTTTATTATCATTTTACTCTATGTTGATGATATGCTTATTGTTGGTCGTAATGCTTCTAGAATTGACAAGTTGAAGCAAGAGTTGAGTAAATCCTTTGCGATGAAAGATTTAGGGTCGACAAAGCAAATTCTTGGCATAAGGTTGACACGTGATAGAAAGGCCAAGAAATTGTGGTTATCACAAGAGAGGTACATTGAGAAAGTACTTCAAAGGTTTAGTATGGACAGAGCTAAAGCGGTGAATACTCCATTTGCTACTCACTTCAGATTGAGTGTCAAGCATAGTCCTTCCACAGAAAAAGAGAAGGAAGAGATGCAGAAAGTTCCTTACTCTTCATTCGTGGGCAGTTTGATGTATGCAATGGTTTGCACGATACCAGACTTGGCTTATGTTGTTGGTACAGTTAGTCGGTTTCTTTCTAATCCAGGCAAAGAGCATTGGGATGCAGTGAAGTGGATCATGAGATATCTTCGTGGCAGTTCCAACTTGAAACTTTGTTTCGGCAATGAGAAACCTGTTCTGGTTGGATATTCAAATTCAGACATGGCCGGGGACATTGACTCGAGGATATCTACTTCAGGTTACTTGATCACTTATGCAGAGGGAGCTGTGGCATGACAATCGAGATTGTAAAAGTGTGTTGCCTTATCCACCACCGAATCAGAGTTCATTGCAGCGACCGAAGCGTGCAAAAAGATGTTTTGGATGAAGAAATTTATGCATGAACTTGGTTTTACTCAGGAGAGGTATGTCTTGTATTGTGATAGCTAGAGCGCGATTCATCTTGGTAAGAACTCAACTTTTCATGCTAGATCTAAGCATATTGATGTGAGGTACCATTGGATACGAGATGTTCTTGAAGCTAAATTGTTAGAGCATGAGAAGATTCATACTGATGATAATGGTGTTGATATGTTGACTAAAGCCTTACCAAGAGGGAAGTTTGAAGCATGTTGCTTGATGGCCGGCATGAAGACATTCCCCACATAGCGGGAGAGGGAGATTTGTTGGGTGAGGGTCCCACTATGTGGGAAACCCAACTCCGGTTGAAACCCATTTTCAAAAGGGTTGGTGCTGCCATATATTTTTTTTGACTTTTGTAACTAATAATTATACTTTTATTAGTATATTATAGGTGTGGGCAGCTAATTTCAGCAGATTTGGGAGATTGAAGAAAGTTCAGAAAATGTTCGAGAGAAAAATAGGAGAGAAACTATTTCCAGCTTTGAGCAGTTTTGATCAACTCTTCGATCGGAGGTTTATTTGTGGTTCCACTGAGCTGATTTTTGGACAGCAGCTAGCCAACTTGGTGATCTTGACTTTGTACGGTCAGATTTTTCATCCGAGACCCGTAGCGTCCGAAATCCCCATTTTACAACATCTGCGTTTTTGGTGATGTTCTCTC
This sequence comes from Hibiscus mutabilis, assembly GCA_019671005.1. Classification (NCBI taxonomy): domain Eukaryota; kingdom Viridiplantae; phylum Streptophyta; class Magnoliopsida; order Malvales; family Malvaceae; genus Hibiscus; species Hibiscus mutabilis. The sequence continues at coordinate 4,838,204 of CM033733.1, read as the reverse complement.
ATTTTACTCTCTTTTGTTAAAGACTACTTGTTATTAGCCTTGTTGGAGTTGAATGCTTGTTGTAGGTTGGGTATTGTAGTCTTGTAGTTGAACATTTGATTATAGTGGAGCTTTTGATCGGACTCTAAAGTCCCGTGGTTTTTACCCTTGATTTAGAGGGATTTTTCACGTAAAAATAATGTTATCTCGATTTACTTGTGTTGTGGTTGCATTGATGATTTGTGGTTGATTAGTGCTTCTAGAGAACATATTTGTGATATTATGCTTGCCATAATTATTAACTTGAGTTATAGGGAGAGAAAGAACACCAGTTGTACTTCCGCTTAATTTCGGTTGTTCGATTTCTTCCCCAACATTGACAGTGTTCATCAGAATTGGGAGATGGTGTCTAATACAAGAAGATTGCCAATAGTGTGGAGGGTGTTGTTAATAACTGGAAACATACTGATGTGGAAGAATGGATGAATAACGATGATTTTAGATGGTTTGTTGGTGATGGGTAACCTAATTTGATTTTGAGGATGCATGGTGTGAAGACAAACCGTTGAGAGCCTCATTTTTGTGGCTATGCAGGCTCGCAATCTACAAAGGATCGATGGTGGCAATTTGGATGTCAACATTGATTTTGGTAACAAAAATTGGACTAAGATGTTATAGAGTTCCTTTAGGCAGGAAGATTCATATGGCGTAAGAATTGAGTTCAAGGGTGGAAGATAGTACTCTTGAAACTTGTTGCGTTAAAAATGGCGTGTTTGCTACTTTTATTGATGCTGGTTACAGAGATAAGTTTGAGTTAGTGGTGGAATCAAGGTCGAGCATTATATAAATCTGGGTACGTAACCTCTTTCAACGTCCTTGGCTTTGGTGGTCGTTTCCTGCCGAGATTGATCAGGCTGTCCATAGGATTGGGAAGGTACTTGGAGTTCACTAATGGGTCAGTCGATAGCCTTGGTGCAGATTATGTAGTGGCAGTGGCTGTCAAGACTGCGCTTGAGGTGTCTATGGAGGTGTAGATTGTCTACGTCTCGAGGGAACTAATTAAGGCATGGTGGTACATTTAAGTTTGAAAATTAAGGTCGTAAGCTTGGTTGCATTGCTTTTACCTATTTCGGGTTGCAGGTGGGAGAGTGTAGTGTAGCTTGAGATCTTGTTTTGCTTTCGATTTCATGGAATTTTGTTTTTATCATAACCCGGATGTGAGTACTCTTTTCCTCCAATTAGGATTAGGGATGTTTTTAATGAGGCTCACAATTGGTTTTCGTCTATTATGATTAATAAATTTATTACAATTGTCGAGCAAAAAAAATATTGACGGTTCAACGAGGGAGAAATCGAGTCCAACTGGTTGTGGGGATACTTTGTAATTCTTCCAACAACATATTGACCTTGTTTTCGAGTCCTTTGGGCGAGATGGACTTAAGTGAAGCGTAGTTGTGGGCAATAAAGGTAGCGTTGGACATGTTGGTGCTTTCGAGCTGGAAAGAAGGGTGGTCGATCATCGTAGAATCTGACTCTCATGTAGTAATATCTTGGGTACTTCATTTGGAGCCCCGTCCTTGGCGATTGTGGAGATGTTTGCAGGTAGGGTGGGAATAGGTCGGTTCGGGACGGTTTTGCATTTTTCAATCTGTCCCCAATACATGCGGGTACGATTTTGGGTAATCCTCATTATATGCTTCGGTGATTTTTTTCGTCTTCATCCCCATACCAATCGGATCCCCACGGTTTTCGGGAAATCCCATCTCTAAAAGTTAAACAAAATTTACTATTTTACTAACCAAAATATATGGTAGATTTCAATTTACAAGTTATATACACTTAAACATATGATTGAAGGGGAACAAGTTTTTGTGTAAAATGAACGCAAAAATAGGGAGATAAATAGATTATATACTCTTAATTAACAAAAAATGGTAAATTACAAAAGAGGTCACCCAAACTTAATAAGGTTTAAACAAAAGACACAAATATTTTAATGGACTAGAATGTTGATAATAAAATAGGTAGGTATACATGTAATTGAGAGTTAATTATATATATTATAAAATTTTGTAAAATATCAAGGATCCTTGTGGTATTTTTTTGATCCTACAATTATTTATACTATTATGATTCGGTTTTCTCACGGTTCGGATATAGTAATCCCGTCTCCATCCCCATTGAGTTTCGGTGATAAAATTTTTTCGTCCCCGTATGAAAGTTTCGGTTATTTCTCATCCCGTCGGTTTGGATCCTCACCGCCTCGTGTTCGTTTAGAAGAACTAGAACAGTCGAATAAGGGAAACTAAATGTATAAACAGTGTTGGCCTAAAGGTTCAGAATGAGAATCTTATCCTGGAATGTTCGAGGCCTGGGTTCGAAGACGAAAATGTCAACTGTGAGGAAGATTATCAGAGAGCAAAAGGTAGAGATGGTGTTCCTTCAAGAAACGAAGAAGGAAGAATTTAGTAAAATTGAGATCGGAAGGTTGTGGTACGATGATGATTATGAATACATGATAGCAAAGGCGTCGGGGCGTTCAGGCGGACTTCTAACAATTTGGAACAAGAACAAGTTTAAAGCAGTAAACAGCTCAGCTACATCCAGGTATATTCTAATCTCTGGAACATGGGTTGTGGATAATGTATGCACTACATGTATAAACGTTTACGCACCTTGTGATAAACTGGACAAACAATCTTTGTGGGATGAATTTGTGGCATTGAGAAATGTATGGAAGCATCCCTGGTTCGTGGGAGGCGATTTCGACGTGATCAGATTACGAAGTGAAAGAAAAGGATGTGCTGTTGGATATCCAGGAATTGAAGATTTCAATAACGTCATTGAAAGGTGCAACCTGTTCGAGGTCCCCCTTATAGGAAGAAACTTTACTTGGGTCGGCCCAGGGAACAAACGAAGCAAATTAGATAGATTCTTGGTGGAGGAAGACTGGTATCAAGCAAATGAGGATTTATCACTAAGAAGCCTGCCACGAAATGTCTCAGACCATACCCCCCCTGTTATTGGCCAAAGATCAAATTGATTGGGGACCAAGACCCTTCAAGGCAATCAACGCCTGGTTTTCCAAGGAGGGATGTTTGAAGGTGATTAAGGAAACTTTGGGAGATATAAATATGTCAGGGAAGAATCTGCCAGTCAAACTGAAAAGACTGAAAGAAGCCCTGAAACAAAGCTGTGAATGAAGATTTTTTGATTAATGAAGAGGTATGGTAGAAGAATCCTTTTGAATGTATCAATACAAATATCTTGCTGTGGAATGGATTGATGCAAAGTTCAATGTAGATGGTGCTTTTAAAGACAAAGCAGCAGGATGTGGAACGACTGCTGGTGAGATAAGGGCAATGTTTTCTGGACCGGTTGAATTGGTTACTTCTGACTATGCTGAACTGGTAATTTTTGTTGAAGCAGGCTGGCTGTGCAAAGCGAATTTTATTGTTGAATCAGACTCCAAACTGTTTTAAACTGGATTGGAGATAAGATCCCCCGACCTTGACGATGGCGGCAATTGTTTGAAGAGCTAGATGAACTATCCAGAAAAATACCACAGGTAACGTTTGTGTATGTTCCGAGAGAAAGAAATCGATTAGCGGATCACCTTGCAAAAGAAGGTATGAATAATATGGAGCTTTTTAAAGCATGGTGGTAACTGCCTTTGTTATCTGTGTAATCCTTTTTAAGATTAAAGAATGTTCTTAGGGAGAGAGCAGTCGTGATTTGGGTTTGGTTCATGGCTGCGTGCTGTACTTCATGGTTGCCAAGTTGTTGTGTACTATTTTTCTCCACATAGAATTAGGTAGGTTTTTAATGAGACATCCAACTTTAATTTTTCTTAATAAAAATATAATTTTGCAGAAAAAAATGCAAAATTTAATTTAATTTAATAATAATCAAAATAATTTTATAATGAACTAAATATTTATTATTTTTAATCAGAGATGATCGCCTACTAATTCAACAAAAATTCATACATGAACCGTAAGTAAATCATCAATTCTAGTTAGTTTATAACGACTTATTGAATTTGATTGAGACAAAAGGAAATCCCAACTTTTTCCAATAAGTTCAAGCTCGAATTTCTTGAAACAACAAGATCAATGTTGTGTAACAATGTTAAATCGTTTTTCTTCTTCCTGGTTCCCTAAAGCTTTGCTTTGACTAATTTGGCTTAACCCGTGTCACACACTTGATTTTGGTGGATGAATCTCTCAACGAAGTTTTTTTACATACATAAAGCCTCGAAATCGAAATTTACTTAAGCGATACCATTAATCTATATATTTCTTACTTCAGAAAGCATATAAACTCTCAGCAAAAGCCTTTCAAAATATTGTACTTCAGACAGTTCACACATCATCATTTAAACTTCTCCACACTTGCACACAAGGATTACGAGGAGATGAGAGTGTTGATCTCGATCATTGGTCATCAAAAGGGCGGTGCAGTTGTTTGCCCCAAGCCTCGACGAGTTCAGGTCCTTGCCTATTGCCGTACCAAGCCATTGGCATTACATACGAGTAGGGGTGGACGCATGACTTTAGGTTAGGGGGAGAACCCATAAATTCCTAGGGGACAAACTTATAAAAATTTAGGGGGTAAAAATAGATTTGTAAAAGAAAATACATAGAAAAATTATAAAAAATTTTTAAATCGTAGAGGAATTTCAAATTTTTAGGAGGCATTAGAATAATTGTTTCAAGACTGGCTGCTTATTTTTCTGAGATGATTTCTCCAAACCAATCCGCCTTCATCAAAGGACGGAGTATAGTAGACAACACATTATTAGCACAGGAGCTAGTTAAGGGGTATTCCAGACAGTCTCTCTCCCCTTGTTGTGCTATCAAAATCGATCTGCAAAAGGCCTTTGATTCTGTAAATTGGGACTCTATGTTGAAGGTGCTAGAAGCTATGGACTTGCCCGAAAATTACCGTGGATGGATCATGGCCTGCACTACTACCTCCAGATTTTCAATCTCTTCCAATGGAAGTTTGGTGGGGTATTTCCAAGGTAAGAGAGATGTTCGACAAGAAGACCCATTGTCACCTTACCTCTTTGTTATGGTGATGAACGTGCTATCAGGTTTATTGCAGCGGCTAAAGGAGTCTTCAACTACCATCCCAAATGCAAAAGAGTATCTCTCACACATTTATGCTTCGCAGATGATCTTCTCATCTTCTGCCATGGCTCAATTAATCCTATCATGGGTGTGATGAGTGTGCTGGACCAATTCTACGAAATGTCTAGCCTGAAATTAAATGCCGCAAAAACTGAATTCTTTGCTTGTGGACTTTCAGATGAACAAATAGATGAAATCAAGGCTGCCACGGGTTTTAAACAGGGGAATCTTCCCGTACACTACCTTGGAGTGCCCTTGGTTACCAGAAAATTAACGGATAAGGATTGTACATCGCTCTTGGAAAAAATTAAGGTTAGCTAAGCAAATGGTCCAACAAAAAACTTAGCTATGGAGGCCATTTACAGCTAATTAAAATTGTCCTCTTCAGTATTTTTAATTACTGGAGCCGACAACTTATTCTTCCCAAATCGGTGATCTCAAAAATTGAACAAATATGTAGCCGCTTCTTTTGGAAAGGGACTGATACCTCTACTAAGGGTGGCAGAGTGAGCTGGCAGCAAATTTGTAAACTTACATGGGTGTTAAAAGCCTGCACACTTGGAACAAAACTTGCAGCCTCCAACTGTTGAGGAAACTCATAGCTAGTGATGGATCTCTTTGGGTGGCTTTGGTTAACGAGTATGCATTAAAGGGGGACTGATATCTGGCATGCCGAAAGCAAACCACACTTTAGCTGGTCCTTGAGGAAACTTATGAAACTAAGACCTGAAGCTGCTACCGTATTTGCTGCAACAAGTAATGGGGCTGAGATCAATTCTAAACGGATATGGGATGTTGTTAGATACAAGAAAGAAAAAGTGTGCTGGGAGAAACTCGTTTGGTTTTTCCGACATATCCCTAAACATTCCATCATCTCATGGATGGCAATTCTAAATCGACTGCCTACAAAAGACAGGCTGGAAGGATGGGGATCGCTACGGATGGTGCAAGCAACTTATGTTGCGATGCCCTGGAGACACGAGAGCATTTATTTTTTGAATGCAGGTATTCAAGTGATGTTTGGAGGAAATTACTTAAACTCTGTCGTCTAGAAAGAGATATCTTAGGTTGGGGTGATGCATTCATGTGGGCTGTTATCAATCTAAATGGGAATCTTTTATTGTCCAAGTGCTCAAGTTAGCTTGGACTATTTTCACCTACAATATTTGGCATGATCGAAACAACAAATATTTTAGAGGGAATAATAGATCCAATGATGATATAGTGGAAAATATACAGAACACCATTCGTTTCTAATTTTTTGGTTGTTGTATAGATAGAAATGATAAAGTGAACTCTCAATTATATTTAGATTGGGGATCCTTTAGTTTGAATTTTTTGTACAGGATGTATACGCTTATCATAGCAGTTTCCTGCTCTGGATAAGTGAAGGAAACAAATTTATCCAAAAAAAAATTATGAGGGGCGATCGCCCCCTCCAGCCCCCTCAATCTATCCCTACATACGAGTCATCGTGTCGATGTAAGTGGTTTGGAAGCTGGTACAGAGCTTCTTGATATGACGTTCAACAGATAGGATTTAGAGACGGAGCATGAACAATCTGTAGGTTACCTCCGAGTAGGGCTGCGACTCCACTCGTGCAAGATGCCCGGTTCGGTGACGAAAGACTTGCACAAGCACTTTCGACATTGCAAATTCTATCTCCATCGTTGTCATGTCATCGTTGGCACGTAAAGCAAGGTGTGTTGGGGTGAAATTCTGCCTTAAACCGGCCGCAGTTAGTGTTGAAGGATTTGATTGCCATAGCAGGGATGAACAAAATTCGGAATCCCTGCTATGGCTTAGAACTTAAATTAAAAATTGTAATTAGTGGTGTAGACATGGTTTACAAAGGTTTAAGTTACTCTGTAAAATTTTCAGCAAAGAAGTTAATAATGGTAAAACATGGAAATTTAAATTTAGCATATCTTATGTGTCTGTTCTTCTTGAATTAAAAATTGTAATTAGTGGTGCAAATTTAGCAATATTTAGAACCACAAACGAACTTTGGTTTTGTCGTTTATGAAAGAATACAATGCAAAGAGAATTCTTTTTTCCTCGGAGAGCAACGCCTTGTAATTCCCATTGATTATAAACAATAAACACCATTAAGCTATTTTCCAGAATTTGTTCTTGTTTTGCTCGTAAGTTTTTAAGAGTTCATGGTGAAACTTTTAAAGGTGATTTATGATCTTTGATTTTGGAATTGAATTTTGAGCTAACATTATATGTTCATTTCTTTTACTTTATGCATTTCGTTTATGGTGGAAAAAGTATACTTTGTCACCAAAGAAACATTAGTAAAGGACAATCGGCTCTTTAACTACTTGAAAATTTTATTTATCTTTTATAATCGCCGGTATTTAAATCATTGACTGACTAATTTGGAGCAGTATTGCAGAAGTTTATTATGGAGACGATGCTCCCAACCTAATTTGCTCGATTTACAACACCATGACTTGAACTCTAATCTTATTTAAGGGATAGATAAACTTGTTGTAGGTGACTTAAAATTTTTATTTGCTACAAGACAAAAGAACAAAACACATGAAAACTCACGCTTTCCCTAATTACTATGAGATTCTTTGTTTACTCTCTTTCTCCCCCTTCCTCTTTGGAAACTTCAAACTTTCAACAACAATATCAATGTTGAGAAACTATGCTAATTGTCTTGCATTCTACGTGGAATGCAAAGGGTTCTTCTCTCTCTCTTTCTCTATATATATGCTCACCTGAGAAAGCATAATATTTTAATTTAGGGGAAGACAATAGTTTAATTTAGAAGAAAGGAAGAGAGAGGAGAGTGACATGGCCACCGGTGCAGCTGAGATGATGTTCCGGTGTGTTTTTGACGGAAGCATATCGATGCAAGACGGTTTGATCGAGCGGAGGCCGTACCATCGCAACTGCAAATGTGCATTGCACAAGCTCAAAGGAGGTTGTTCATCTACTTGCAGTTCCCGGACAACCAAATTGTTATTCCCCAAGAAACAAGCATGGGGTGATTGCTGCTTGTCTTTGTCGGCTTCCAAATTGTCATCTCAATCTCCTCTTCTTCTTCCTAATGGTTCCTTCACCAGAAGCATAGAAATTAGTGTCAATTCAGCACCGGTGGTGTATGAAATAGAAGCTGAGCACAGTTAAGTTTAAAAAATTAGAACAGGTAATTAGGAGAAAAATATTTTTCTACTGTTTTTTCAATTTAGTTTCACATTTATAGTTAGTCTCCAAATTCCAAAATACAATTCCTCTAAATATATAGAGGGAAAACGAAGCATACCAGTTTTTTTTTTAGCTGAACCACTTCACTTTAAAAATGTATACCTGAAAATTCCAAAGAAGTGTTGTATATAAATGTATATTTTGGAAAACAAAATTAAAAACTAATTATGTGTAGAGTTTGTATATAAAACTCCTTAGTTACTTGTTTGATTCCATGTAATGGTTTAATATGTGTTTTGTTTAAAGATTTATTAATGCGAGAATAAGAGTAAAATTAGTTATTTTAGACAAGAAATTGGAGTTGTTTGTAAGGCTAGAACATCATTGACTGGCTGACGACCTTTTGAAATGGATTCAAATATTTATGGATCGATATGTCTTTTTATGAATTGACCGGTTATCAGCTATTTTAATAATGCATTTTGAAATACTTCAATCGGATATCGGAAACTCAAGATACTTCATTACAATATAATTACTCTTTCTTCCTAAATTTTATCTTGTTCTTCTTCGGAATGTGAGTATCTAATTGCGCAGCAGCAAGTATTTGATGTTCCTCTCGACCGTCTTGATGGCTAAGGATATTGGATCCATAGAGAGTTAGACATTTCAATCAAGGCGTACAATTATTTAAGACATGATCTACATGCAAGAGATTATTTGATTCTCCGACCGAGTCCGATAATGCTAGGAAACAAATATTAACTAAGTCAGCAAGAAAAACTCTAGCCGGGAAAAGGCTTGGAGTTGGAGATCATCGTTAATGAGGAGGTTGCGGAAGAATCGGAGAATTTGGAATTGCAACAATCTGATAAGGCTTAATCTAGTTTTCTTGGGAGCGTTTTGTCAAATCTAGGATGAAGTATGTTTTTCAGAAGTTCTATTGAGGGACAGCTTGTGGGTTACATTTTCAGGCGTGGTTTGCTGCTGAGTCTTTGGAGTTTGATTCTGTTTTTTTTTGGGTCCTAGTTGGTGGCAGGGTTGCCATGCTCTTGGTTTCTAGGCTTTTTGCTTAGGAGACGCTCGTGTTGGAGTTCTTCTGTATCAATAGCAACCACTTCTTTTCCAGTGGACTGCTGAACTTTTAATAAAATTTAAACTTTTGCCGAGCAAAAAAAATTCTACTTCTCTATCATTTATAAAAGTATGAAAATGCAAAATCAATCTTACAATTAACCTTTATTATAATTTAGATAAATTACGTAAATTATCACTGAATTTTACTCTCAAACTTATTTTGGTCATTAAAGTTTCAAAATGTTCAATTTACTCACTAAAGTTTAGATAATGAACGTTTTTTGTCACTGAAGGTTAGACATTGAACGTTTATGGTCACTCCATCGTTCAGTGTCGTCGTCGTTAGGACTAAATTTCACCAGTTACTTTGTTTCACCCTTAAGTTTGAATCCGACCTTATTTCGTCAAAAAGTGTCACGAAGTCTACGAAACAGGCAAAAGCTTTTCGATTTCTTTCTCGCCAATCTCCCTCATTTGTCGTCGGATGGAATCCGTTTCTCAGTATATTGCTTCTCTTGTGCCGATGAAGCTTTTCACCATTCGGATCTTGGAGAAGTTCCTCCGTTCGCCTGTAAACGGACGTCGTAAAAAGTTAACGAAAGAGCTACAAAAAACTTTTAATGTCTAAACTTCAGTGAATAAATTAAACATTTTAAAACTTCAATAATCAAAATAGGTTTGAAAATAAGTTCAATGATGATTTGCATAGTTTACCCTTATAATTTAAAGCAAGGGTATGTTAGTTATTTTCTAATAAAGTTCAATGATGTTAGTTATTTTCTATCTAAGTTGGTTCATAGATAGATTTCTTACGACACCGGACTCTGACTTGCGGTTGTTCGTGGTCTTTCAAAAGTTTGATTCCTTTTTGTGGTTCGTTTGTCGATCCATTCAGATTTGTTATATTTAAACGAATATAACATAATTTATTAAGCGTCAACAATATTTTCAATAGCATGTAAAAAAAGCTTAAATTTAGGTAATTTGTTTGTTTATTTTCGAAATTCATCCATACTTATTTGTTGCAGTTTGACACTTTATATATTTAAAATTGAACTAAATTTAATGTTATTTTCTTTCGAATCTAATGTAAAAAGCTGCCAAGAAAGGAAGAGATTGTTATAAACTCGTTCAAGGAAGAGATTGTTATCTTTTAAATGAGGAAAAACATTTATGACACCTAAAATTTGGTATTTATAATTGTTTTAAAATAGAATAAGGGACAATTGAAGTCATTAAACGGAAAATTTGGTAAATAATCCAATTAAAAATTAATATTTAAAATATAGGATATGTTGGGAAAATTTTAGGAATTTAGGGCATTTTTTACGGTGCCGGGGGAGAACATCACCTGTATGAGGTGTTTTCTATTTTTTAATAATTTTTAACGCCACATGCAGAAAGCGTTTTTTGTCCAAAAAATATTTAAAAAATAAAAAAGGCTTCCTGCAAGTGGCGTTTTCAATCGGCATTGTAGAAACTGCTGTATATCACTAAATATCCCTCAACATGCCTATATTTTAAATATTAATCCCTAAACACCCTATATATCCCCTGTCTTACGTAATTACACTTTGGCATCCATGAATTGTATCCGCATTTTACTATGATTTTACACTTTTATTTTCTCTTGATTTGATCACTAATTTCTCCTTTGTCTTATTTTCTAAATTTACTAAATTAGCTACAAATTTTAAAATAATCATAGTTTTGTCACTCTTTTACTTTTCAAATTGTTACAATTTAGTTTTTAAATTTGTATTAATTATATTTTTGTCACCGATTTAACTAAATTTCTATTTTGTGTGATTTTGTCTTGTTTTTATTTTAGTCACTAATTTCAGATAGTAATTTTTTATTAATTAATAAATTTATAATAGATTTTTAGTTTTAAAATTTTAGTCCTGGATTTCTTTAGTCTTAGGTTCTTTTAGAATTTTGACCTTAGATTTCATATCAATTATAGTTAGGTCCTAATTCCTTAGTATTAGGTTCTTTTATATTACTAATTTTGGCCTTAGGTTTTAGGTTCCTTGTTAGTTTTTTTTATATTCATTCATGTATCAAAATGGATATAAAACCTATACGAATCAAATGTAAGGGGACTCTTTTCGGCAGATTCGAAACAAATAAAAAAGGAGGAGAGTTCGGAAAAGAAAAGAAATAAAAAAAAATCAAATTTCTAGATCCCATTTTCAGATCTAACATACCAAGTGCAAAAAAATATATATAAAGGTATTCCATTTTTTTGTTCGAATTTGAATCCAATAAAAAGCGTAAGGGGGGGGGGGGGGGGTTGAACCTTACCTTGATTCGATTGGAACCAGTGCCGCCGTTCACGGTTGAGAACAAGCCACCGAGGAATGGCTCCATCACCGGTCTCCTTTCTCGAACCTTCACTAGATTTAATTTTTTTGGTTTGAAGAAAAGGGGTTTTCATTTAGGGTTTGAAAGAATAAAATACAGAGTTGGAAAAGGGGTGCGGCCGGTCAAGCATGTCTGGAAAAAAATGAAACGGTTTAGCTTTCATCTTAGGTTATAAATCAAAGTAATGGGTAAAGTACGAATTAAATCCCCCACCCTTTTTACTCTCGCGCCGCAATCTCCTATCTTTTATTTTTCTTTCGATTTCACCCTTATTTTCCTTTTTTAAGTTTCTAATTTTTTATTTTGGTTGCACTTTTTTATTTTCTATTTATATTATTATTATGTTTATATATTATTATTATTATATTATTATCATTACATATATTTATATATATATTCTTATCTTTCTTTACTTACAGTATATTATATATATATTGTATTATGTATGTTATATTTATACATATATGCATATTTTTTTTATCAATGTATAATACGTTTAACATATTATGTATATAACTTTATAGTATATTAAATATATGTACAATATTATTATTTACTCATTTATAGTTTAATACGTATTTTTGTACATTCGTATGTATATATACATATTTTATATTCATTCATTTTAAATAGTTTTAAAATTAAACTCTTGTTAGGGATTCTAGTGAAAAACGTACACCGAAAGTAAGGGGTGCCGCTTTTCGTTAGTCTCTATCATAAAATATTATTTTAAATTATAATTTTCAAAATATGTTCTTTTCGTTCGGAATCTAACAGAAATTATACTTCGGGTGTTGGGGTGTCAATTTCTTTCATACAAAGAAATATTGAAATTATACCTCGTGTGTAGAAGTGTAAACTTCTCTCATACAAAAAAATTTTCTTTAAATTTTTTAAGGGATCGCAAATTTTAAATTAAATTCGAAATCTTAATTTCTCTCGCATTAGACAATATGTAATTGACCCGGTACCAACTTTGGGCGTTGTGGGGTGCTCACCCTTCCCCACACGTAATTGACTCCCGGACCCGAACTTTGAATTTATGGTTAATTTTTAACGGTGTCCGATCTACCAAAATAGCCGGTAACGACTCCATTCCATTCATTCCGTTCTTTCCCAAAAAAAAATTCGTAAAAACGCGCCGGATCCACCTCCGGGGGCGGGGCCGTTGTTACAGGATCCAAGTGGCATTGAATCACTATAGTAGAGAAGAAAGAGATACGACCTGAACACCATGCAGAAACAGAAATGTAACCTCCTTGACACATAGAATCATCAAATAAAATGTAGAAACAAGATCGGAAAGTGACAGCGAAAGACGGCAACACCAGGATTTTGAAGATCGAAAAAAAAATTGAGGAGCAGTCGCCCAAATCAATCGATCCAACAGCAGCGAGTGAGAATTTTAGTCAGCAACTCAGATGTCTGATGATGGCGCAACATCGACGGCAAGGACTCAAATAACGGTGGCTTGATAAACAAAAATTGGCAAAGAACAACCGACAAACCAAGTGACAGAGGATGAAGCCGATGAAGCAGATCCGAACGGCAATGAGAAACTCAATCGACGATGGAAGAAATATATTGGAGATTTTGCAGATCTGCAAAAAAATGTGCATCTGGAAAATCAGATCGTCGATCTGATTCAGATCTGAGATAGCAGCGGTAGTGACGGCGTCATGACCGTTGTTGGCGAATGATACCATGTGAGAACTCCGGCATCAGTGACCGGTGATGATGATTCGACACTAAGGGTATTCGCTGCAAACGCAATCCACTCCTTGGCAAATGAAGCTCCATGCTGTCGCACACTCAAAGGAACCCCACTCAGCTCAAGTATTTCCTTTGTCAAAGGACAGTCGGGAAAGATGTCGGCACTGTCTCTACATTCTGCTCACAAAGCTTGCACACACCATCTCCAAAACTTGCATTAAGCAAACGGCTCCCCGTGACAAACGCCTCATGACACAGCCTTCCCGCAAAAACCTTGATCTTAGGCAAAGTCTGCAGCTTCTTCAACTTAACCCAGACCGGCTCCACAGGTTGTTCTTCAGCGGATGTCTGCATTAGATAACTATACCCTGTGCGGGTGCTATAAACACCAGTCGAATGGCCTGCCCAAATCATAAATTCTTCACAAGTGGAAGCAATCGGACAAGACAGAATTTTATTGGCATCCTCAGCTGAAAAAATATGCCGAACCTTATCCTCATCCCATAGCGGCCGATTACGCAACATAAACTCACCACACAGGATAGGACTCGAGACACTATCAGTATAGGGGGTAGAGAACGAAACCCTAGACACCCCCATGCAGAACCATGCATACGGACTTGACTATTAATCCCAACTCGTTGAAACATCCCAGTCCCGATGCGTTCCATAGCTCCAAAAATACTCTTCCACCCATATGCCACCTTATCATGGATGGTGGCATCGAGAATGGAACCATGAGGAAATTATTTTGCCGTAAGGATTTCATACACGAGAGACTCCTTATTCTGCATCAAGCGCCACACTTGCTTGCCAAGGAGAGCCATATTAAAAGTCTGCAAATCACGAAATCTTAGCCCTCCAAGTTGTTGCGGTTTGCAAAGCTTATGCCATGCAACTAGACTAGTAGCCAGCCTTTCTTATTGGATCTACTGATCCACCAATAGGAACGCATAGCCTTAAACATTTCATCAATGATAACCTCGGGCAGCTTATAACAAGACATGATATAAGTGGGCAAAGATTGAGCCACAGCTTTAAGGAAAACTTCACGCCTAGGGACGAATTTAGAAATTTAATATTAGTAGTTCACTGGTCAATATAATAATTTAAAATTAATTTAAATCGTTGTAATAATGTATTAACAAAGGATAATTATTGTGCATGAAACGATCCGAATTTTCGCAATGCAAGCAAACATGGTTTATAGTCAAGGACATATTATAATTATTTTGGAAATTTTAAATCAAAGTTTTAGCTAAATTATTTGACATAAGTCAATGTATTTAACCAAGATTTTTTTAGGGGACTAACAAATATATTTAAAATAGTTATAGAGTGATAGTTTAGATACCGGTTTTGACAAAAAAATATATTATGAGCTCAAAGAAAAAAAATTAAAATAATTTAAGGGTTCATTTTTTATTTAAAAATACTTAATATTTTTAGGGTAAACTACACTGGTAGTCACTAAACTTTTAGGATGCTTTCATTTTGGTCAATGAAATTGAAAATCTTTCATTACAGTCAATAAACTTTTAATTCGATTTCATTAAGTCCACAACAGTTAGAAAAATCTTACTTGGCACGTTAAAGTCTTTTTCAACAAAAGAAACCTAGTTTTTCAAATTTACAACAGTCATCAAGGTTAAAATTTTGATGAACGAAGACATCACCGATCAATCCCAAGTCTCAACGATGGGAAGGATACGTTTGGCCGAAAGGTTAATATAGTTTGATTTCAAGCTGATCTAACGGTTAACAATGAAAGATCGAAATGTTATTTTTTAACTTTAATTGAGATTTTTAGTTCTGCTTCACCAATGTTAATCGTCAGATCAACTTGAAACTAAAATATGTTAAACTTTTGGCAAAACGAATTTTTTCATCATTGGGATTGATTGATGATCGTTTCGTTAATCGAAATTTTGGGATTGAAAATATCTGTAAATTTGGAAATTATAGTTCTTTTTGGGAAGAAGACTTTAACATGGTACACATCAGCATTTCTTAATGGGGTTAATGACAGTAATCATAATAAAAGTAAATTAAAAAATTAGTGACAGTAATGAAAAAATTTCTATTTTAATGACCAAAGTGAATACACCCTAAAATTTAGGTGATTACCGATGTAGTTTATCTTATTTTTTAATGGTAGGTCAAGTGACCTACCATGCACAAGGGTGCATCCGCCCGTGACCATACGACATCAGATTTTTATCCCAGCCCATGATTCGCAGGGCCGTTCCTGAGATTTTAGTGACCCTAGGGTGAACCTAAAAATTGGGCCCTAAATTAGGGATTTAAATTGCGGTTACGATCGTATATTCGGTCATGTTGTTTTTATCACTGTTGCAGACATAACAAATGTTATTTCTATCACTGCGAGTTTCGCAGTTGTGAAAATTTTTAATAACATATACTATTGTGGATATAACGGTTGCAGGTATTGTGGTTTTGGATGGTATCTCTACCGCTATATAACGATCTATGGTGCGGTTACATACCCCTATTTAAATATATGTCTATAAAATCAAGTATTGAAAAAAATAAATTTTATTAATATGAGCATATTTTTACGATTTAATTTTTTTAATACTTGTTATTGGGGCCCTCAAAACTTATCGAGTTATATATATATATATGTTCATCACTGGGTTTTTTTTTTCATCTACTCATTAGCTAAGAACTATACTTTTAATTTTTTTGGGCATGGGTCCTGGGCGGGCGTCCCTATTGCCCTGGTCCAGGGACGACCCTGATGATGAACAACAAGGAACGGTGGTTGGAGGAGAAGAGTAAAGAAGACGGTTGACTTTTAGAATTAAATAAAATAGAGAGAAAATAACTCTGAAAGTATTATTAAAAAAGTGGATAATGCCTCCTTTCTCACAACATTGATACTTTTGTACTATTTTTCTTAAGATTATTTTTAAAGAGATTTTTAATGAAGTTCGTATTAATATGTCTATTATATATAATTTAATATTAATCATACCATTATATTTTAAAAAAATTATGACATGTTTTATAAATTTTTTAGAGATTATGGATTTTAGTACATTGACGTGTAATGTTCTTTGAGGTAAAAGTATGATATATCATAGATTTTGTAATTCATTGATAAGTGGTGTCGAGGATTTGAACATGACGACAAGGAGAAGAGGGTTTTTTGGAGGCTAATTTTTTGGGTTATTAATAGAGGCTGTTTTTTTTTTTTGGGAACATATATTAGGGCTAAATTCAAAAGATTAATAAATTAAAGATATAAAAGATAGACAAAAATTCTTGGGGTGTGACATATGTCTTCAGACCATTACTTTCTTCCTAAAAAGTATGTCTGATATGATGTGAGCGTTTGTGATGGGCCATTGTTACGATTGTTCACCCTGCCTACAAACTTACAATCTTTCATTCTAAATTTGTTGAAAATTTACTATGCTAATTCTTTTGACATACAAAAATTTTATATTCTATTTGCTTCATCCCAAGAAAGT
Source organism: Hibiscus mutabilis (assembly GCA_019671005.1). Classification (NCBI taxonomy): domain Eukaryota; kingdom Viridiplantae; phylum Streptophyta; class Magnoliopsida; order Malvales; family Malvaceae; genus Hibiscus; species Hibiscus mutabilis. The sequence continues at coordinate 4,821,274 of CM033733.1, read as the reverse complement.
ATCACTAATGTCTGTCATCCACATATAAACATATTATCTCAATTTCACCATATATATCTATTTTTCCTCGTGTATAAGGAATGCTCATACAAACTCTTCTTGAACCCATTTTTCTAGAAATGATTATATGTTCTCGTGTTCCATGCTTTTGGAGCTTTAATTTGTAAAAAAGTGGTCGCTCAATATAAACTTCTTCTTTTAGGTAGCCATTAAAGAATGCTGACTTCATTTTCATTTGATGAATCTTTCATCTACTCATGACGCTAGGCGTGAAATTTGACAGTCGAAGGATGCTCTAATATCACTTGCCACTGGGTTATTACCTTCTTCCCAAAAGACATGTAGAATGTGCAGCGCCGCCGTTTATATATCTCAAGACTTTTCTTTTTTTTTTCATGTAGGATTAATGACCCCGCCTCTTTTTAGACGTGACACATACCACCACCAACCTAATTTCTTTCAATTCCTATACATTTCAAAATAAATAAATCTAAAACCAAATACTTGATAAAAATGGTGGAGCTGCGCTCCCATTGACCGACAACCAATGTAACAGATGCCTTGAACCGTAGGTTCTGTGGCATATATCTTTGCCCATTTGCTCAGCCAACCAGATGATTTGGGACAAAACTCTTTCCGGGTAAGGATTGCTACAAAGATCATTCCACTCTTGTGGTGCTCCTTGTGCTGTCCACCAGTTTGAACCATTGGCTCGAAGGGTCACATGTGTTGTCTTTACTTATGCATTTGCAACCGTTTGTGATGATGGTGCTGTCCGACGCTACGTCGAGGCAAATGGATTTGCCCATCTCCGAGCTTAGCTGAGAGATGCATCTTGGAATCGGATATTGTTTCTCATTTCAAATTTGAGCCGGTGCAGAAGATATCGAATTTTACCGATGTTTCAGATGCGTCGGTTTGTAAGCATAAATGAGTTCCTTCTACTACTAAAATCTTCTGGGGCAAGTAATTCCAAGCATAAGAGTCGGTGCAGGAACCCAACTGCAACGAGTGGACCAATGATTTCCTTGTGATACAAAGCCCTGTTAAGGGATGGTAGATCACTTTGTGTGGTTTGGCTTCTGATAGACCTGGACCTGCATATGTCATTGCGGAATAACATTAAATTTTTAGTTGACATCAATGTTGGATGAAAAAGAAAGTAGTATAGGTTGGCTTACCCCGGAAAGGAGATTGGAAAGTTGAAATTTTTTGTATGAAGCTCGAATTCCTGGCTCCACACCAGTTATAATCCATGATTCCATAGTACTCGTCTAACCCGACGATACCGTCTCTCAGATAATAGCTCCCAACCAGTGTCCACAAGGCCCAATCCAGGTTAAGCTCAGCAGCCACACCCAATAAGCAGTTGATGTACCTATTTCCATTGATATTAGTTCCACTTTGATCGATCCCGAACTCACCAATGAACAACGAATATCCTTGACAGTGCTGTATCTGGCCCTGGGGAGGGGCAACCGCCCAGGGTTTAAAATTTTTATAGTTAATTATACTTATAGAAAAATAATTTTATATCAATTATAAAGTTTAATTTTTTTAATATTTGTTATTACATGTCTAATTTTTTCTTAATATTTATTATTATGAGCCTAATTTTATCTCAATATTTATTATTAAGCCCCAATTTTTTCCTAATATTTATTATTAGGAATCTACTCTTTTTTTCTAATATTTGTTATTAAGGGTTCAATTTTTTCTCAATATTCGTTATTACGGACATACTCTTAAAATTTAATTTTTTTCTAATACTTGTTATTAAGGGCCAATTTTTTTCAATACTTGTTATTAGAGGCACAATTTTTTCAATGTTTGTTATTAGAGGTCTACTCTTAAAATTCATTTTTCTTTTCTAATACTTGTTATTAAGGTTCTAATTTTTTCAATATTTGTTATTAGGGGCCTATTTTATTTTTCAATATTTGTTATTAGGAGCAAACTCTTAAATTTTAATTTTTTTCAATATTTGTTTTTTTCAAAAGGGTAATCATACAATGAGGAAACGCGGACATGGACCTCATTAAAAAGCCTCCCTACAGTTATTAGGGACATGAATTTAAATAATAGGGACATAAGCCTTATTAAAAAACCTCTCTACAGAACCTACGGTTCAAGGCATTTGTTACATTGCCTCCCTACTCTTAAATTTCTTTTTTCAATACTTGTTATTAGGGACAGAGATTTAAATAACAGTCCGCAACAACGACTGTCATATAGAGGTAGCGACATTATCCGAAACCGTAATATCCGCAACCATTATGTCTACAATAGCATGTGATTAAAAAATTCACAACCACGATACTCGTAGTGACCGCAATAGCAACCGTTATGTTCGCAGTCGCGATAAATGCAACGTGGCAAAAAACACAACCGCAGCCGTAATTTAAATTTCTAATTAGGGGCCCAATTTTTTGTTCGCCCTAGGACCACCAAAATCTCAGAAACGGGCATGATCCTTGATCAACCGAATACCCTGATGTCCTCATCATATATGTTGCCACTTTGCCACAAACTTCGTTCGGGTTGTCTTTCACCCATGTGGTCTGCCCATCAAAAAATCCATACCAATGCGCCTCGAATACTAGTTTCCCACTAAACGTGAGTTTTAACTGTTGGTTCTTGAGGAATGACAAGTCCCTCTCGAAACTCAATCTAGAAACTATAACGAGAACATTTGGGTTTGCCGAGTGCACTGCTTTGGGTCCTTTCGGCATGTACTTGTACCAATCGTTTATGTTTTGTTTCGGGCCTCTGGGCTCGTTCCTCAAGCTCATGCCGACCACGTTGATGACGCCGTTGAATAAGGTGGCCATCCGTGTCAGCCCGGTGATCCATAGATCCGGGTCGAAGTACTTGTCACCGAAGAAACCATTGTCATCAAGATTACTGCAGCTCCAACCGGGTTTGCTTATGTAATTGTCAAGTATGGCCATCACATTGTTTTTCCCCAAGCTTGACACCACTGCCTGAAATATAAATACCAATATTTTTATTCAATGCAGTAAAGTTTGAGACATGTTTATTCAATGCTATAGTTTACTTGGAAAATCTGTCATACCTGCTAAGCTTTGATGAGGGAAAGATCGATGATTGAAGGGTTGTTGGCTTGGATTCCGGCGATGGATTCAAGGAGGCCGAGTTGTTGAAACGATTGTCTAACAGTGAGCGATGCCAACGAGTCATTGGTGATCAGATAGAGTGGCCAAGTGAACCTAACGCAGTTGAAGCCCATTGACACAATCCGTTTGGCAATCGTATCCATAGGCTGCTTGCTGAGCCCTTCGGCAAGCACCGGTTCCATGTGCGACGCCCAGATTACGCACCAGCTTCACGCGTCGTCCTCTATCGTCGACGATCCAGCATGAATTCGTTGACAAAGGGAGGGACGTGATGACAGAAGAGTATAGGTAGAGGAGGAGAATAGACGAGGTAGTGAAGCTTGCCATGGATTTTGTTTTTTTGCTTTTGACTTCAAGGAGGGATTGCATTGAAGGAAGAATTATTTATACAGTTGTGTACATATATATTTTTTTGCTCAATGGGTAAATTTTATTAATAATTAACCCTCAAAATGAGGAAAGTCATACAAACAGACTCTCAGATATGCGAGGCATTTCACTCTTAGGAACGAAACTAAACTAAACACACCAAGATTGTTAGAATTCAAATTCAACTTGAAAACAACATGTAGCAACATTGAAAGATCCTTATTAATTAAGGATGGAAATTAGAAACAAAGTTTGAATTCAAAAATTGTGTAAAGCTTCATGACATGTGTAGAAATTGGAAACCAAGTGTTGGCAACATCTTGAAGTTTGGAAGATTCAAGATAATCTTAGCAACTAAGGAAATGGTGATGATCGGCAACATGTGGCAACATCTCATGAAGATCAAGACTACAAGTTTACATGAAGATTGTGGCGGGAGCTAGAAGATTCAAGAGCTCCTTAGTACTTAAGCAATGGTAAGGGACGGCAACAAGTGGCACCAATCCTATAAAGATCTAGAACCATACGACATTCACTAGAAATGTCTAGGATTAACTATATTATTTTATTAGTTCCTAGAAACTTCATTATGTCGGTTTAGCAACACTATAAATAGGAGTAGGATTATAAGTTTGTGGGTGTGGGCAAGTACAAGTACAAGTACAAGTATGAATGAGTGAGTGTGTGCATAAAACTTGCAGTAGCAAGTAATTGAAAAGTGAAGCTTAGCAAAGCTTTTTGAGATATAAGTGTTTGTAAACTAGCCGCAGCTAGTGTTGTGTCAAAAAATACTTATACTTGTACATTAGTTTGTACTAATAAATTGTGTGAGTTATAAATTATATCAAGTGCCCACCAATACTTCCAACAAAGATATTGTCTGAATAACTACCTACCCGATATACCTACACTAAAACCAACACGCCAACAACAACTCAATACAACAAGATTTAAAAAAGGGATTTTACCACAAAACAAATACACACAAAACTATTACAAGAATAATTACTTGCCAAAGCCAAGAAAATATCATCCCTACATCAAAACATCATCGGTACAAGTAGCTGTAGATCCTCATTGAGCTTCGACGAGAACAACACCCGGTAGTGACCCAAGCACACCATTGAACCATCCAACTATCCAGGGGGACCATATGGCATTCGAATACCTGACTCGGAAATCACCCACTGAAAGAAATTAAAAGAAAATTAGGTTGGTGGTGGTTGTAATAACCAAAACCCGAATTCATTTGGGAAACCCGATTTTGAATTGAAAAATGGGAGTCACCTCCAATCTTTGAATTAGGTAGATCAAACACCTAAAGTAAATCAGAGAGAAATAAATCCGAGGGTGCCTTCATTTACATTCTTTACATCATCCAATGGTTAGATTTTCGTTATGAGATGGCAAAAGAAAATCTAAGTACATACAATCATTTTGGGTACTCATGCAGATAATTGATAGATGGCGGTATTTGTTGTGCTATTTGTACTAGTTTGTAACAAAGGTACAATTTTCAAAGCATCATTTTGTAATTGGGTTTTTCCTCTCTTTTTTTTTAGAATTCTTTTGTTCTATTAAAGTTTAATTATTTCAAATTTACCTTAGAATTCTTTTGTTGATGGAACTGAAGAAATAGGGAGGATAATGTAAGGAAGAAGATAAATATATAGTATTGTGTTACCGTGTCACGTCGGCTTTTTTTAACGGCACTGACCGCAATGTAAGCGATTAAAAATTCAATGATTGTAATGTAAGTTTTAAAAGTTTAGTGACTAAAATAAAAATACCCTAAAGTTTGGTGACTATTTATGTAATTTGCCCAAAATATACTTATCACGGATGTTTTGCCTATACTGAGAAAGAGCTTAATCCAAACTATTTCAAAAAAACGATAGATGAGAGAGGCAATAAAGCTTAAAAAAATAATAAAATACATTAGAAGTTATTCAATTATTAATAAAGTTACGATTCATCAATCAATTATTATTAAATAATTTTTTAAAATTTTTAGCAAGTCTGTGCATTTTTATTTAAAAAGTTGTATAATTTTTATAATAATTTTAAATTTTTTGTTCTTATTTATAAATTTACTAGTAATTGTTAGGCAGTTTTTATTACTATAAAAATTATTAAAAAAAATTATTATTCAATATCTTACTATCTTCACCTGCATGCACATGTAAAAAAGTACTTAACTAATGAAAATACAAATTTTATCGCTAATTTACTTACAAAGAATGATTGTTATACAAAAGGTAAAAATGAGAGTTTTTCTCCAAAAAAAATTAATTGCATAATAATAATAATAATTTAATAAAGATTTGGTGATAGAGTTTAGTGATCGTTCATATAGAACTGTCGAAAGTTATTTTAGAAGATTTCAGTTATTTATAAGTAATATAAAAGGTTTTGTGTCCAGAGTATTAGTTGTAAAAATAATGATTTGAAATGATTTGATTAGGAAAAAATTTGTATAGAGTAACATGAATTCTTTTATAAATGTGTTATATTAAAGAAAGTAATTAAATACCAACAAAAGTTTAGTACAATGATAAGGCACATTATTTTTTTAAAGAGAAAATATAAATTCGAATTATGAAAAAGATATTACTCTTAAAAATATTGATTTATTCATTCTCAAATAAAATTCTGAATATGCCACTGCATCTAAATAATTTTAGATGACTTATTATCGGTGGTAAACTACCACATCAAAATTCTTAGATCCACCCTGCTTATGGTGGTTTAACGGTGAAGACAAAATCTAGATTATTTTCTCTTCAAGAACTCCCTTAGATCTTCTTCTTTACTAAACTCAAACCCAAACATGGCTTTCACTGCTTTCGTCTCTGGTCTCTCACCACAGTGAACACATGCAAACCCTTGCTCTTAACGAACTCTCCTCGGCTCACGCCTCAGCTGCCGACTTCGACCTCTGGGAAAGAGCTAAATGCAAAGCCCAGATCATAGGGCGTCCCATGTACCACCAGTTGTTGGATCGCCACGTGGCTTGTCTACGTGTTGCCACTCCTGTTGACCAGCTACCTAAGATCGATGCTCAGTTAGCTCGGTCCCAAGATGTCTTGGCTAAGTACTCATAGGCTGCATCCGGGACTGCTGAGGAAGAACTCGATCATTTCATGGTAACCCTTTTTTATCTTTTAGTCTCCGGATCTGGGTTCTTTGCTTTTTGCACAGTTCTTGATTATCTTTCCGATGTGCCCCATCGTTTTGACCCTTGGATTGTAGTTTTGTTTTCCCCTCTCTTTTTTTTTCTTCCTTTTTTCTTCTGTGTATGATCTACATGAGAGCTTGCTGGAAGCATGAACTACTTTATTTATTGAATCACTTTTTTTCACCATATAAGAGGATTTATTAGCAACTCTATTTTGCTACTTCATTTTTGGTAAAGCTTTCTAGTATAAACATAATAGTAATTGATACATGTGATCAATGCCATCTTTACTCATTTGAGTATGCTCTATTTTTCTTTCCTTTTCCATTGCTTGATTTCTTTAAAGACCAACTGCAGCAACATGTCCGTGTTTATGCGATGGTAGCGGTTATGGCTTGTTGGGATCTTGAGCAATCACTTCAAAGTTTAACAGGCAAATAATTCTCTGCTATGTAAATAGCACAAGTAACGTGCCAATGCATCTTTATATTATGCTGCAATTTCGTCATCCGTAATGATCACATCTTTTGTTTTCCTATGTCTAAATGATGATCAAAGTATTAAAGTTTAGTTCCATGATGACATGATCTTTGTTTCAAGCTCCACGGTCATCCATTCTACTCAATCTTCCCTGTTTTGCTATTCAAAAGTCTAAAAATTAGCCATAGGAGTTAGTTTTAGTCTTTGAATTCTACATATAGCTTCCCCTTTTACCGTCATCCATAACAATGAATTTTTCCTTCCCTGTGTCTATACTGTTTTGGTGTGCGTTATCTGGGGATTAAAGTGGGAAAATGGAGAGCTAAACTATGAAGCACGAGCAGGTGTTTCTCCAGGTGAAAGCACTGGTGCAACAATGTCTGATGAGGAAGATGAAGTTGTAGATAGTGATACCAGCTTTTTTGATGGGATCAACAGCATGGGATTCGGTCCTCTTGTTCCATCAGAAACTGAGAGATCCTTAATGGAACAGGTTAGGAAAGAACTGAAGCATGAACTGAAACAGGTATGATTTCATAACCATAATGGTAGACTGGCTTGATATATATTCTGCAGCTAAATATGCTTCTATCCTTTAGGGTTACAAAGAGAAAATTGAGGATGTTAGAGAGGAAATTCTGCGTAAGAGACGAGCTGGAAAGCTGCCCGGTGACACCGCGTCACTTTTAAAAGCTTGGTGGCAGTCACATTCCAAGTGGCCTTACCCAAATGTGAGTGTGTTATAGATTTCTCAGGTAGTTCTGATCCTCAAAATATGTTCTTTTCAACAGTTCTCTGATGAAGTGTAATCCTATAAACATTGCTTCAGGAAGAAGACAAAGCAACATTAGTGCAGGAAACAGGGTTGCAGTTAAAGCAGATTAATAATTGGTTTATAAACCAGAGAAAAAGGAATTGGCACAGTACCCCTCTACTTCTCTGAAGAGCAAACGAAACAGGTAGACTGGTTATAGGTGTATATATACGTCTATCGATGAAAATGAAGCTTTTTTCTCAAGAACATCGGCCACCTTTAATTTGGAAAAGAAGTATGCAAATTAAACTAGTGATGAAGCCTCAATGTAAACAAAAGAATGGAGACTCTTAAGCTTCAAAGCATGCATTTGGGGAGAGGCAATTTCAATGGGAAATCCAACTATAAGACAACTTCGGTCAAGAGTTAGCTTTCTTCAGTGACAATTAAGCTTTTAATAATATCTGTGTAACTATGTTGTTCTAGATGCTTGAATTCGGAGCATATAAGACTCGGAGAAAAGCTCTCTGCATAGCATTAATATAGCTTAGCTAGATGGATCCGTCATATTTTGGCTCGTATATGGACAGAAATGGCTTCATGTGTTTATAATGTAATTATCTAATTGGTCATAACATGTTTCAACCTACTGGTGGTGAGATTGACAGTTAAATGTCTTGCAGAAACATATTGGAAGAGACAGGAGGTTTGTTGTGTCTCATTCTTTGAAAACACATTCAGGAGTTTTGGTGTAACTAACATATCTTCTATCTGTAGAATTTTTAGTTCCAAATGGTTCTTTTTGACAATGGAACTTGCCTTCTTAACCTACTTAAATTCGGGTTATCTCTAGTGAACAAAATCGTAAATCTAACAGACCAAAGCGGACGATACGAGTTTTGGCATAGGAGCCAAGCTTTTGGCCACCGAAATCAGGTTTGCCATATGATCTTAAGGGTCAAATATAAGCAGATTCTGTTCAAACTTCGTATCAGATATTTACCAATTTATTTGCAAGGAACAAAAGAACATTACTGTACTCTAAACATGGATTCTAAGAGAATATGTATAAAACGAAAGTTAAATAATGCCGATATGCCGAATTGCGAATGACTGAGAACGAACGGTATGATCGATTACATCCCTGGCCGGTCTCGTTGTGGATCATCTTCGAATGGAGCAGCGAACCTGGAAGAGACATTCCGAAGCAAATCATCTCCTTCTTTATCAACACCATTATCGAAGTTGAGAGCATAGCTACAAGGATCATACTGAAACCTGTTCTTCTGACACTTCCTCTCATGGCAATATCCACTCATCTTCCTTACAAGATTCTTCCACTTGGGCCCTGCTATTTTTTCCGAGACTTGTTTCATTTTATTCAGTTTGGATTTCCACCATGTCCCCGTGTGCCCTTCGCCTCTCCGGTGCAACAACGTATCGATTCATCGACGTCGTTGAATCGCCGCCATCTGAAGCAGAAGAGATTGAAACAACTACACTCTCATATTCAACCCGATCGACATCCAGTTCTGCTTGCATGAAGATCAGTTTCTCTTGAGAGTTTGCCATGGAAATTGGAATACTGAAACCAAAGGGAAAAAAAGGGTTATGGATTTTTGGGTTGGAATAGGGAGAAAAGGAGGGTTTTATATGGAGAATTCATGGGACTATGGCGGTTCAGTCAGTGCTACGCGGTTTCTTAATGTTATTGGAGAAGTGGGAAAATCGTGTGGATGGAACAAGAAACGAAGAAAAATGCCAGGGTCAAAGCATAATATGATTAGACTTACAGTTAGTATACTTCGATTTTTAAAATTTATCAAACCGCATCTTTATTGAACATATTATTTATTTTGGTTATAAAAAGTCACTTTTTACTAAAAATTATAATTAAATTATTCAATTAAAATTTTATTACAATTAAATTAAAATTAAAACGTAGGTTAGTATAATAACTGTTTAGTCACTAAAAATTATACATTCAATCAAATTTGGTCATTATTCAACAAATTTATAATCGATATATTTAGTAAAAAAACAATTCTTTCTCCAACAATCAATGGCATCAACCCGATTTTCTCTCCAACAGTCGATCACCTCTTTTAGGTTCCAACTAGAATGGTAAAATTACTCGTCCCCGACCTGGTTCGGTGTGTCCCGACTCGACCCGATCGAGTTTTTTCTTATGATTTTCAGGGGTCGGGGCGGAGCGGGTATTTAAAAATGTAAAGTCGGGTCGGGCGGGTTCGGGTATGATATGAAAATTCTCTGCCCCGCCCCGGTATTTTTTATTATTTTTATTATATTTATAAAAATACCACTATATATAAATACTTTTAGGAGTTTCAAGTTATTTTTTTAGTTTGTGTTTATCGTAAATTATTGTTAGATATTGTTCGAATTTTAACATATATGATTCTAAAAGTCAATAGTCGAGTTTATTTTTTAAAATATGTATTTTTCTTCATATGAGTAATTTAATTAGTTTTATTTTATTTTTTATATAGTTTAAAGTCTATGAAATTTATATTTTGTAAATATAATGGTCGTTCAATCGAATCTAACATTTATCGTCGGCGATATTTAATATATTTTTTACATTTTCGGGTCGGGTCGGGTCGGGTTTAGGGTTTATAAATCGCGGCGGGACGAGTAAATTATTATTTTATTTCTGAGGCAGGGCGGGTTCGGGGCGGCCAAAAACCCGCTCCGCGCGGTTGCCATCCCTAGTTCCAACTGCTTATTTATCTTTGTGTTCTTTTATTTATACGTTCATTTTACATTTCAATCAAATTCCCCTGTTCTCTCATTTTAACATCAATTTCTTTTCTGGTTATCGTCTCTTTGTAATCACCTCCCGGCCATCTTCAATCGGGCACACATCTGTTTCAATGGCTGGTATGCTTCCTGGCGTTGAATGTGCTCGAAGAAGACGGCTCCGCCCAAACGGAGGCTTACCCGGTTCATCAACCTCCGCCGCAGTCGGCTCCACAAGGAAATCCTCTCTTTGTTTGTACGCAACCGTCAGTGAATTTCATTTTGGTTTGCAGGTACTTTCTTTCTTTTTTTCCCCAATATTCCGATCTATTTCAAAAATTTCAATAGCGATTGCAAGATCTTGTTATAGGTTTGCAATAATATTTGCATGATGACTGCAATTTAAATTCATAATTTGATTGTAATTTGGAAAATAAAATTGAAAATACAGAAGCAAAGGAGCATAGTTGAGGCCTGTGAAGACGAGAAGCTGGGAGGGACGGCAAGGAAAGCTAAGAAAAGATTAGATGAGAGGTTGAGATCACAAAGAACATCACCACCTAAGAGGTACTAAAATGGCTGAATATTTATTATTTCAAGGTTCGTGTTAGCAAAAGAGTTAATTTTTAGAGTAAACTACAACGGAGGTCACTCAATTATGGGTAAGGTTATATTTGGGTTACTCAATTATTAAAAGTTATATTTACGCCACTCGATCATGGGTAAGATTACATTTGGGTCACGTTACACCTGGGTCACTCAATTATGGGTAAGATTACATTTAGGTCACCCTTCTTATTAAAAAAATATATATTAATTTGTGTGTTAGATTAATTAATAATTTCAAATGAATACGCTAGTGTTAACGAAGGTATATAAATGATTTGGAAGAAAAAATGACTAAGTTGATATATTTTTTTAAATATGAACGGTGATCCAAATGTAACTTTACCCATAATTAAGTGACTCAAGTGTAACTTTTAATAATTGGGTGACTCAAATATAACTTTACCCATAATTGAGTGACCTCTGTTTGAGGATCAACTATTTTTTTAAATAAATAGTGACTTAGATTAAATTTTTTAAAACTTTTGAAGGTTTAATTTATATTTTTTAAAAAAAATAGGTTCTAACTAAAATTTAAAGATTTTGGGAGGTTTGACTATAACTTTTAAAATTTATGGAAATGAATTTAATGAAAATATTCAAAATCTTAAATCCAATATGAATTTTTTTAAAAAAAAAAATGAGGATTCAAATTATTTTTTTTAAAGTTACGAGATCACATTCTAATTTCCTAAATTGTGGGGGACCATGGTCATAAATCATAATAAAAAGAAGACAAAATTTGGGAGACTTGAATTGGGTGGGGTTCATTTTGAGAGTTGTAGCAGTAATTTAAAGTTCCTAATTTTCTTTTGGTTGATTTTTATACAGGCACAAGAGCAATCGTGGGGGATTTCTTGGTGATGATATGTGAGGTCATCGAACTGAGGTTGAAGAAGAGAGATGGGGTAATTTGGGGAATTATGCTAAAAAAATATGGTTAAAATATATCAATGTCACTTAATTATGTATTTGATCGCAAATGATTATTTTTTTAAAAATTACAATTTAGTAACTCAATTAAAATTTTGTTATAAACATGTCACTTTGTTGTAGAATTAAAACATACACATGATGTGGCTTGATATAATAAACAATTTTAGTATCTAAAACTTATATATTGTAATAATTTGATCTTAACTCGAAACAATTCAATAAATTTAATTATTCATATTTAAAATTTTCATTAGTCAAGTGATTGTATTTACTAGCGGAAAACGTCATTGTCATAATGGGTATGGTTCATTAGTTTGTGAGTTGTGGTAGCGGATTGATTGTATCTGGCAAGCTATTTCATATGTTTATTATCGAGATGAGTAGAAGATAGTGTGACAGTGAGAAGGGTTGGAGAGTGTGTCAAGAAGGTGCAATGTCGGTATTTTAAATACAAAAGAGTAGATTTATTAAACTATTTTTGACAAATCCTAATTATAATCCTAATCATATTTAGAGGGGAGAGGAAGGGGGACTCTAAGGGAAAGAATGTGGTGCTCCTAGTGGGTCTAAAACTCATGAGCTAAGGGAATACGAGAGAACGAAGATGAGTAGTTTAACCAACCGGTCAAATATTGAACTATTTTAAATCAAAACAAAATTGATATTGTAACGCCCTAAACCCGACATCACATTTAGGCCTCAAGCCCAAACCACAAGCATAAAATTTTTGACCTAGTTTAGCCCATTCCATATTAAATTTCATAAATCTGCCAACGTTTCAAATAGAACGATAGGAAAGTAGTTAAATCGTTTACATGAGAACTCCAATTTTAAAAACAAGTTAATTAAAACATTTGACATGATCAAATAAATCCAAAATAAGAGTTATAGACATAAAATCAAGGTTCCTATGAATGCATTGCCCGACAAATCTAAGTATTGTACTCTTGAACACGTTAATAAGCAAAAGTCCTACTCCGATAGGGCTCCTTCGATGCAACAACCTAAAAACCCGCGAACGAAAATAACGATTCCGAACGCTGAGCTCATAAAGCTCGGTGGATACGCATCTACTCTACTATACTTCATGAAGATCATAAACATAAGCATATAGTAAGAAAAGATGATATGGCAATAAAATAATACATGTCACTACCACTAGTCACCTAGACAGACGCTAACATCATCAACAATCACCATACATGGCACACGAGGCCTAACCATACCCGAGATCTCAAAAGATCATCTGGGAAAACACACATACCAACAAAAACAACACTAGAGTGAGGCATGGGTCACACAGCATCAGGAACGTACACTCTATGGGTGAGGTCGGGTCGCGAAGCATCGAAACATATACCTTGGGTGAGACCGGGTCACATAGCATCAGAATATACACTCACACTTGAAATCCTCATCAAGTATCTTCGAATGAGGATCGGGTCACACAACATTGGTAACCTTTATCTGATATCTCTAACCATGGTGCTGCAACAAGTCTCGAGCATCCAGATCCCATTAATCAAGTGACTCAACCGCATAAGTGCTCACACGACATGAATCAACATCATAACCATCATTATAAGTTATATAGCTATCATTATTATTGAGTCGCCCAACCTTATTTCAATTTTTTACTCATTATTTTCATATAGGCAGGCCAAATTCTCTTTTCCCAATTTTACAACTCTTTTTATAGCATAAGGTTCTATTAGATCGGAACTCACAAATTTTCAACCCCCGAAGCAAAAATTGATATTTTTGGACAGAATGCCTAGTGGTTACCGATACTGGTCTCCGCGTATCGGTACGGTACCCTTGGGTACAAGTACTCACAGCGTACTGATACCAAAATAGCTCACTGGAATTTTCCTGAGCCTTAGCGTACTGGTACAAGTCGACTCCTACCAATACAGATTGAATGGCGTACTGGTATAGGTTAAACACCGTACCAATACCCCCTTCATAGTTCATTTCAATGAAACAATGCTCTTTGAACCTAGAACACTAGGGTATCGGTACAGTTTCCCCGTGTACCTGTACCAAAGCCCAGAAATAGCTTCCTTAAGCTCGAGAATCATCCCCAAAGCCTCCAACTTGCAACCGACAACACCTTAAATCGATCCTACAATTTATGGGAGTTATTTAGGGTGGTTTACTATCATTTTTATAAGTTATTGGCACCAATTCCCGAACTTACCATTAACAAGCATTTAAACATCCAAATCACCAAATCAAGCATACAAAGATATCATCCTTAGGATGTGAATGAAACAAAAAGAGTTAGATGTGTACTAACTTTCCTCCAAAAGCTGGAAAGGAAACTCCTTGCTCCAAGTATGAAAAAGAGACTCCTTGCTCCAAGTATGAAAAAGAGACTCCAAGTCCTCAAACTTTCCCCTTGCCTTGAGCTTTAGAGTGCTCTCCAACCTCTTTCACTGCAATCAAATATTGTAAGACGAGTTACAACATTGCTAGAAGGAGTAAGGATTATAAAGGAAGGATTTACCAACAAATATTTTGCGTTGCATTTTCCTCTTTCAACGGCTAGTTTCAAGTTACCGTGCATAAAGAAGGGATCTTAGGTGAAGCTGAGGTTATTGCTTTTAGAACCCATTTGCTTGAAACCCTTATCGCTTCTCCACCTGAACTTGAACAGCCTGTTATATTGCGAGATAAGTTGCTCTTCTTGCAGGTATAATCGAAAAGTCGCTTGATTTTATCTTTTTATTTGTTAAGATTAGATGAAAATTGTTCTTTGGATTTGATTGATCTTCTTTGTTGTGTAGGAACTGCTTTATGCGAAGTGTATATCGGAGGAGGAGTACCATTCTTCGAAAAGGCCTTTATTGCAGCGGTTGGCGGTACAAGGAGCTGAAATTGAGGCCAGGGATGTAGTCGTTGCGAATCCGAAAGATTCGAGGGAGATTCAGTAAGAAGAATGGTCTGTTATTGATTTGAAGGACGAAAACTGCAGCGGTAACAGAGACAATGTATTGAATTCCAAGAACAAAACGAAGATCAAAGGAGCAGCCTCAGTTTTCGGGTTTGGATTGTCTCAGAAGCCAAGTAAAAACAGATCAGAAAAGAGCATCTTCGATGTAGCCGGTTCGAAACCATCTGCTTTTATGGTGAGTTCTAAGGAATACCCTTATTGGGATAGTCATTTGAAGGGGAAGGAAAGTGGCAGTGGTACTGATAAGGCAATGAGAAAACCATTTAAAACTCTGTTTCATAGAGAGCAAAGAGAGGGACATGGCGGTGGAGGTGGTGATAATGGCCCTGGTTCGGAAGAGAAAGCATCAAAATCAGCAAAGAAACAATGGGGTTTCGATGGTTTCAAGAAATGGAGGACAAATGATTCAGAGAATGAGACTGCTCCTTTGCCTCTGTATGAAATATCAGATAGTGAAGCTTTCATGGGGTCATGCCAGCTCGTTGCAACTCTGATCGGAGAGGGGCCGGACACGAAACAGATTAAGAGGAAGCTGCTTGCGGATGGAACTCCATCAGATTTCTTCATTGATAAGGTCTTAGGAGACAAAATAAAAAAGGAACTGTCACGAATTCAAGCAGAGCTCTCCACTACCAACCCGAATCTTAAATTTTCGTAAGCAAATTCTTTCCATCAAACACTTTATTTGGAGTAATTTGATAACTCTTACTTTTAGCAGATTTGCTCAAGTTTGTGTTGTTTCCTTGTTAATTCCACTAGGAATGATCAAATTGAAGCAATTTCCACAACCCTTCCTGTGGACAAGACTGATCTCAAAAGGTTCTTCCCCAAGTAAGGATGCTGGAAAAATCTTCATTTCCATATATGTTAGCCATTAACTTCTATATTCTTATTGTTTCTCTGTTTTTTTTTTCAAATTTCAAGGTCATGGTGTGATAGATATGGAGAAGTTGTACTGGATGTGGTGAAGAAAGAATTCAAGGACCACGTCGGAGAGATGGAGAACATGAGAAATGTTACCAGGCAGAAGCATAAGAACAACTCGATGCGATGGACAACTTTCGAAGACGATAATGAGAACTGTCACCCGAATCTCTTTGATAGTGGTGGCACTACCAAGGGCTTCAAAAATTATCCTGAATCAGCTTTCTTCCAAGATCAGAACCCCTTTTGGAACCAGAGGCAAGGCTCTTCATGCTGGATTAGGTGAAAAACCAACCGCGCAAGTGCTGATATATCATTTAGTTGTATTATCATGTTTTGCTATTAGCCATTTGCAACCATTTCTGAAGTTTTAAGATGTACCAATGCATGAACTGTTGAAGAAGAAATCTGTTCTTCTTAGTAATCTGTAGTGTTTATGTATCGAATTGTAGATCTTCATGCAAATAGAACAAATAACAAGCAACATGTTTTGCTCAATTTGCGGATATATGTGTTGATTGATTATACTAATCAAAAGTATAATGCAGGCCAAAAAAAATCCTATTTCCTCAATTGGCTACGCTTAATAATTCCATATAGGTCACATCTATGAGGATATCAGATGGTACAAAATGGTACATATTTGTACGTATATGTACAGTTTTATCAAAGAGATGGTATCTGAGAGTTTGACGCAGAGGACTCCCCACCGTGACGAACATCACCTCTGCAAAGAGGGCACACCCTGTAAACCAGAGTAAAAGAAAGAAATGGGTTCCCGAATGAAAAAAAAAAAACAAGAATGCATGGTACAGGGGAAGCATAGGGTTGTAGTAACGATACGATACCCGTGTATCTCTTTGAGCCATTTATCCACGCAAGACATGTGGAACTCGTGCTGGCAAGGCAGAACTCTTATTTTGTCCCCTTCCTCGTATTCAGCCAGGCATATACGACACCTATGATTAGCAGAAGCAATGCGAATATTAATTGTGTATTCTACATATTAAAAGTAAGGCGGAACTGAATATAACCACTCCTTTTCCCATACTCTTACAGGAGCAAATTGACAAGCACCTTCATTCTACAAGTACTAAGAAAGAACTTACTGTTCGACAGCGTCCCAGCATTCGGCTGCATTCACTTTTGTGTGACTTCTGAGAGGGAAAGAATCAACTACAGATTCAGGAGCTGGCGGTGATACCATGGATAGAGAAAGTGCTTCTGGTTGATGATGCAAAACCTAAAAATTATAATTTGGGATAAGTATGAAATACAAGAGGAACTTCTCATGCAGCAATGGACAGTAGACAAAACGACAGAAACATGATGGTTTGGCCTTAGACAGGTAGAACATGGAAGTTGGTAAAGAAAAACTACCTCAAATAACGCCTCAGCAAGCATAACTATTCGGGATAAGCTTACACGAGCACTCGGCTCATCAGTCCTCAAGTGAGAATCACAGGAGCAAGTGCCATCAGGGTGGATTCCAGAAGGACAAAATGTAGTTCGCCGACTATTTTCATCATTTCCACCACGCAGCCTTCCCCAGATCTGAAAGTTGTCAAAGGAAATAATTTATATAAGCTACCTAAGGAAAGTAGGCATGGCACTGGAGCAGAAAGGGGCAGATGTTACCGTATCTGTCCCCACCCCAACTTTGGTACACACATTATATACACAAATCTGTGTGTGTATGTACTGCATTCAATGAGCAAAAGCTAAAGAGAATTTGATAAATGTGAAATGATTAGAATGATTAAAGCCTTCATGGATGCATAAACAGCCTTCCCCATGATTAAAGCCTTCATGGATGCATAAACAGATAACAGGGGACCATAAACCCCAATATCCAGGAATACTGGAGCCAAATAATTTTCAAAAGAAATCTAGTTACTTAAAGCAAGTTCTTATATATCTCTATCTACCAAAACCAGGTTGGATAAACTTCTATATTCGAGATCTTCACAATTAGTTACCTCTAATCTTGAGCGTCGCCTTCGTTCATTCAATCTATGAATTCTACAGCTGAGGTAACCAGAATCACCTGGAGCTCCATCAGAAAACAAATCACCATTGAAATGAAGGAGCCATCTATTATCCAACCCTGTATCGGTATCATCATCCACCGAAAGAAAAATGGATAGGGAATTATCAAGTCTTCTAAAACTGCGTCTAGAAAAGGCATCCGAGGACAATCTTCTGTTGTTCCTCCTGGCTTCACGATTGCTAGTATCAGCATTGCCACCGGATAAAATATTGGAAGAGAGACTCACAAGACCAACGTGAAGAACACTTCCATCTCCCTGGCCCCTTTCCATATTGGATACGAGAAATCCTAAACCCGAAGGCATCGCCTCTAGAATGGATTCACTGCCTAATAAGTGAGAAGTCTCCGGTCCTGAGGCATGAGAAGCGGAAGGAGAACCTGAGTTATGGACAGTTGTTACTTCACCCAACTGATTCTCAACAGGTAGCCTATGCAAATGTGAGTCTTCAAGCCCTAGAGGAGACAAAATACTCGACTCAGGACAGATCTGAGATGCACCAATGTTTGCATCAGATCTGACTGCATCCTCATTAGTCGAAAGATTTACTGAGACAGGGTCCGAAGACTGTTCTATTAAGGGAGTGCTAGCTGAGGTACTACTATCCCTACGAGATTGATCACAACTGTAATCAGCACTTACCTGAGGAGCAACTAGCTCTGTATTTTCAGTCAAGCATTTCCTACAATTACTTGTTTCTACATCTCTAGAACCACCTTCAACAGACGAATCCTCACTGGCTGCAGTACTGCTTTCAGCTGGAATTCCAGTTTCAGTGTCTATGCTGCTAAATCTTGTTCCCATACTGCAGATCAAAGCAGATTCCTCCAATGGACTTAGGACAATGTTGGTAAGCGGGTCACAGTGTTCTGATGACTTCAACAGGATTCCAGTTGGAAAATCTTCCCTCTACATCAAAAGAATGTATTGTATCATTCCCTGAGTATTGTAGAGCTTCAATGTAAAATATAAATACAAAGAAAAGACAAGATAACTTCCATGAACATGTAATCCACAAGACAGAGCTGGTGCTAACAGAAATAGCATTCTCTAGACTCTTGTATCCCGAAGGCTTCATAGAACTCTTTTTGTGACCCAGGTTTGGAGCAACAATTATGAAATGCCCAACCACTGCCACGAAGAAGCTTCTATGCTGCCTCCTGTCTACCTTGGAACCGAGAGGAAAGCTTAAAAGTTAAGCTACTTCATCAAATTTTAACTAAACTAAACATGAAGTTATTCAAATTTGAAGTTGTATTTTTTTATATTTTAAAAGAAAATGTACCAAAATCATCTGAAAAACAATTTAAGTATCTGACCAGGAAAACTTGCTAAACTAATGCCTGCCTCCAAGGATTTATGTTGACTTACAAACCTACCAACCATTCAACATGACACACTGCAAAAGAACAATGCACATCTTTTTTGATTCTTCCCTTCAAAAAATCATACACTCACAACTGACCAAGAAATATAAATTAATCTGAAATTTCTCTTTATTTCAGAGAAAAATATACTTCAGAAATTTAAGCAGACCACAAACAACTAATTGGCACATCACACTGACTTTAAAATTTGCAAGCAAGGGCAGTTTTTTTTCTTTTTAAGGGGCTAAAAGCGAAGGGAACAGTTGAATGTGCACATTCCATGGGAGTCAGCAACTGCACAAGCTTATTCTTTGGGACAAGGGACCTGCAAGAACTAGTAAATGTTCTCTAATCAAAACTAAAGTCTGATACAGCATGAGAGTCAAATCCCGCAAGGAACCAGATTCTTAATGTTTCCTTGAGATCATTTTTCATTATGAAGCTATAGGCAAATACATAATTCAACCTACTTCTGGGGGAAAACCAGGTCCAAATATCATAAAAGAAAGGCCGGCCCTCTCAAATTTTGCATAATTCAAACTTCTATGTATAAGAACTTCTTCCAGACCAGTCATATAGAAATAAAATTTCTTGTTTTCAGAATAATCAATACACCATTAAGTAAAGCATTATTTAAAATGAAGCAGCCATTAAAAGTTGGAATCCTTAAACAGAATGCAAACAAATTTCAGAAATAATAAAAAAAATGATCAATGAAAAAAATTCAATAAAGGAACCTCTGACTCATAAATTAAGCCACATAAAAATCAATAATTTATATCCAAGCAGAGATCTTAATAACTGTTCAGTATCGTTTCTTAAACCAGAGGGATTGAAAGGGAAAAACAAATCAATTACCATGCAACTTCAAGCCTGAACTAAAGCCAAAAAAAAAAATGATTTTCTATATGAATCACCTGAAAGAAGTTATTTTTCAAATAAATTAAGCCTAACCCAGATTGCAAAAATGTTTATTAGACATCAAAAATTAAGAAAAGACAATAAATGGGAAATTGACTCTATGATTAAGAAGTCCAGAATTAATAATATTTCTATATATAATTCATCAACCAAATAATCCAATGGGAATTAGAAAAAGACCAAACTTTTAATAGTCAATCACCTCAGTAGGAGCATGAGATGAAGAGCCACAGCAGATGAAAAACGAAGAGAGCCTGGAACGCCGCTTGGGTGGGTGGTTGAGTCTCCCCTGTGATGGGTTCGACCCCAGTCGGCTGCCACATGTCCCCATCCCAACCCCTTCTCTCCAAGCCTCCTTCAAAAGCTTTTGAGATAAAAACAAAGTTCTCTGATGACTGACGTCCCCCCCCCCTCTCAAAATGCAAGTCAGTAAAGGAAGCTAGAAGGAGAAGACCAAAATTTAATGTTTGAAAGGAAGGAAAAAAAAAGTCTTTGGAATTGAATTACTTTTGTGGGCTTACGTATGGATGGGAAAAAATAAAAAGGGAAGTGGGTGCAATTTGAAAGATAGGGAAACTCTTCGGTTAAAATCAAATTAAGGTCGAATTAAAATTTAGTTTTTTAAAGGTTTGATTATTAGTTAATTTGAGTAGAAATTGATTAATTAATTAAATTAATTAAAAAAATAAATATATAATACCAATAAGTATTTGATGCATTTTTAAGACACATTTTACTCTAAAGGAGAAAACGCGAATTCAAATTTTAAAGATGACATCATTGGAAGGAGCAGCCTCGCACCTGAAATATAGACCGTAAGACGAACATGTATATTACCAAAAAATTTAATATATAATAAATATATTTTTAATTTTAAGCTTAAATCTCAAAAATTACTTGTAATATTTAAAACCAAATATTTATATTTTAGTTCCAACTTTAAGTAGAACCTAAAATGGAGAAAAATAAATTCTAAATATAAAATAATTTAACAAGAAATAGATTTTCAATTTATTATTAATTAAAGGGTAATTATAAAGTGGAAACAATTTTTTTTTAATTTTTAGAGTTTAGGGTTTAGGTTTAGCAGTTTAGAATTGATGAGATGTGTTTAGAATTTAGGTTTTGGGGTTAATATTTAAGGTTTATAAGTTAAAACATACATCTCTAACCATATTACCCTAACATCTAAACCCTAAATTCTAAAGCCTTAAACCTAAACCCCTAACATTTAAACCACAAATTCTTACCCTAAACCCTAAAATTAAATCACCTATGAATTTTTTTCACTGTGTATTGAATATGAATCCTTAATTAAATTACTATTTCGATAATAATTTTAAAATTTAAAAATTCAATTCAAAAATGGATTGAATTAACTGAATTTAGTTCTATTTGATTAACAATTTTCAGAAAAACCATTTAATTAATAATTAATTTTTGAGTAAAGTTCACAAATGGTTACTGAACTTTGTTAAAAGAAATAAAACGATAACCAAACTTTCAAATGGGTAATAGTGCAATTATAAAAATTTGGTTAATGACACATTTAGTCCTATATATTTATAAATTCAATTAATTTAATCTTAATTAAAAATAAATAAATTTAACATTATGTTCATCTGTCACATTGTTGACTGTCATTCTAAATATTTGGTTGAGAACAGTCTTATTGTTGTATTAGGAGTCTCTAACTTGTTTTCTGTGATTGTTGCACCATCTTCTTGTTCCCTTGACTTATTACACTGGTTACTTAAACCATGTTGTTTTTGAGTATAAATCTTGAAGCCTGAGTGTTTTGACAGTGCAAAATGTCAGCACCAGATTAGAAACAGGTGATGCAATCTGCGGCCGTGGTGGATGCCACTGTATGTTTTTCGACTTTATCCTCCTTGGTCTACTATGATCCTGATATGTTTTCGAATTATCTGAATTTATACCATTAAAAATGGCCGCAAAATAACCTTAAATCAGACAAGGAATTTGTTTCGAACAATAAAATTGTTACCTTGGTTATTGATGAGGATTTGAATAGAATATCCGTGGAGTCAAGATTTTTTTTTTATGCAGAAATGATTGAGAAGACAAAGACGATGAACGAGGAAATGGCTTAAATTTATTTATTTTAATTAGGATAAATTGATTGAATCTATAAATATAAAAGATTATATGTGTTATTATCCAAATTTTTATAATTATAACATTATCCCGTTAACAACCTTTAACGGCCGAGTTATATTTTATTATAAAACATAAAATTTAATTATCATCTGATTATATTTAAAACTTTAATTATTATTTTATTTTTTAATAAAGTTATGTGACCTTTCAATTTTTTTTTATTAAAAAAAATCAGTTAATCGACAGAAGAGCGTTGGCGTTTTGGACTTTATTTACGCCATGGATTTGAAATCATTGCAATAGTCATCATCTCCCTATATATTTTTACTATATTAGTATGATTTTGGTAAAGGAAGATGTATAAAATCTATATAAAAAGAGTGTCATAATTATTTATTATGCTGTCGGAATATTTTCGATAAATAGTGTCACAATAATGATGTGACAAGTGTGCTTTCAGTAAATTCCAACCAATGTATTTTTAAAATTAGCAAAGCGTACAAATTAATGATTAAAACATAAAACAAAAAAAGTTAAAAAACTATTAAAGCGAACAAATTAATTACTAAAACGTAAAATAAAAAAGTTCAAAATTCAACAAAATAATTCAAAAAATAATAGATAAAAGCAACTATAATCATCGGTCACCATCAATATTGACATAAAAATAGGGGAAAGGAAAGAACAAAACACAGACAAAAGCAAAGAACATATCAGGAATAGAAAAGAAAAACAACAGCATACAACACAACAACATTACATACAAACAAGCACACGACAAACATAAAAACAACATAACACGTCAGAAATGAGAATGACAACACCCATCACGGAAGAAGAAACTAGGACCGATGAGGGAGAAAGAGAAAAATACCAAGCCAACAAATGCGTGATCACTTCCGATGGCACAGAAGAAAATGGGGAGTTACGGTGATGCGGTAAGAAAACCACCTAAGTCACCGCGTCTGGATCTAGTATCGTCAATGATCGGAGGCAGGCGAAACTGATGACGAATTCAAGACTATCGCCAAAAAAAGAAATGGGATGAAGAACCACCGTAAGAAGAGCCCGACAGAACAAAAGACAAGGCACTGCGCCCAATCTCATTGGCGTTCCCAGCTTCTCCTCACTAAACGCAGACTCGAACAGGGTCCCTAGCATCAGGAGAGAAGACTCCACGACAAAAAGATCGAGAATAGTTAGAGAATACAAAGCCAGAAAAAAAGCTAAAAAAGACGGAAAAAAAACAAATGTAACCCCCTAAACCCGGCCAAGAAGAAAAGGTTGAATTTAGGAAGTCACTATTAAAAACTTTACCCTCAAGAAACCAATTTTATCTTTATTAAATTGTTTAACTCTTTTGAACAAAATACTCTAAAAATAAGTATCATTCATCATATTATTAATTGCCATAAATTATAATAAAATATCCAAATTTAAAATAAAACATGCATACATAAAATATTCCCAAATCTCAAATAGTCTCAAGTCTAAATTACAATACGAATCTGATAAAATATAATGAAAATAATAATAATAACTTGAAAACTGTGGTCCGTACTGATGTAGAAATAAACTGAATACGCAAGAGGTCCTCCGAGTACCATATCACCTAGAGTCAAATATCTGAAAGATAAACTATAGGGGGTGAGCTATTGAGCCCGATATGTCTCCAAGTGCAATAATAAAAAACAGTCTTTTTAAAAAATATCACAAGGTAAAATATGTCATGTTAAAAACACAGTGCACGGGATGATGATAATATCATAATACCCAACTACAAACGTTAATCACAGTGGTGGCAAAGCCAACCGATCACAGTGGAGGTAATTCCCCCTCACCCTTTATTTCTCCGTTCACAGTGTGGTCAAACCACTCTTCCTCTGTACAACCCACCCTATGCATGATAAAATAATATTTATGAACACAGTCTCAACACAGTATATCGTACTAAATACGAGGAACACAGTTCAAAAGTCCTGATAATCTCATAAATCACAGTATCACAGTATGCATGACATCTCAAATCACAGTAAAATCTCAACACAGAAAATAGTCATGCAAAGTTTGTAAAACATTTTACAGAATATAGCACAGACAGAGAACACATCTCTAACGACCAAAGCTCTAACGTCGGTGATGACGCCTCCCACGATCTGAATTAGCTCTAGGTCTATCTGATTTAGAACCTACGAAGTAGAATTCTAAGTTAAATTCACATTCCAACGAAATTGTTACTATGCTACCTAACTGAACTATGCTAAGATAACTCACGCGTATCTCTCGCAGAAGGTGCAAGGGCTGGCTGAACAGGAGGTGGAGGAGGTAAAATGTCGTATTCGGAATCGATGTCGTCTGAAACACGTAAATAAATCTCATTAGATCTTATACACAACTCCTTAAATTCTTAAAAAAATAGATTACAATTAGCAAAACTATCAATTCGGGTTTGAATTAGGCGAAACGAGCTGTAAAACGGACTCAGGACATCGAGAAAGGTCATAAACAAGTCGGTTGAAAAAGTAAACGGTCAACGTTGACTTTGACCGGCCAAGTCAATGTTGACATCATCACATAGGTCAACATTGACGTCAGCGTTGACGTCATCACACAGGTCAACGCTGACGTCATCACTTGAGTCAATGCCGACACCATCTAGAGTTACGGGTCGGGTAGGTCAACGGGCAACTTGATTCGGTCCAGCCTCACACACACGGTCTGGTTTACCCATCTTACCAGCTAGGCTTAATCCTAACAATTTTAACACCCAACTTGGCCCACATCCATACACCACTCGACTTACTCTCAAACCCAGCACTAAACAACCCACCCTTGGTTCCTCTTACACACATGGCACTAGGGTTTACAACCCTCAACGAAGGCGGCGGCAAACAAGAACCGAGGCATCGACTTACAAGGCAAGGACGACGGCTACACACAGCGACGACATAAACCCGGCCGAAACTTACACTAACACCCCCAACAACTCGTTAACCACCCTATTCCCACTAACTCAGTCGAACCAGAACCAACGTAACCCACACAATGGACTTACCCTCACGCTGACGGAAGAACGATCGGTGGCAAAGCTTTCGGCGACGTAAGGGAACCGAACGCTTTTCTTGTAGTTTCTGTCGAAACCGAACAATGGAAGAAAGAAAGACGATAGGGTTTAGTTTGCGCGGACGAAGGGAGTGCGATGGGGGTGTTGCGCGTCAATCGCACAACGGTAACACCTTCGCCGGAGGCTCACCGATGTCGTAAGGGAGAAGAGAAAAGTTTAGACTGAAACCGAGGGAATGAGAAGGGTTTGGGGTACGACTGAGGGAAAGGAGTTGGCAGATAAAAAGCTTAGGGTTTTAATTTTGGATTTAAACTCCCTAAAAGAAAATGGTTAAATTGCAGGAGAGGTCCACCACAATTGTCCCATCCTTTTCATATGGCCCCAAAGTTTAAAAGTTCTCGATTTGGTCACTAAAATTGGCTTAATTCAAACCCATCTCCAAATTAACTAATTAGGGTTTTAGGTACCTATTTCCCAAATTTTAAGGTTTTAATTGGGGATTTTCTATTTAGGGTTAGGGTTTCCAATTGAATTTTGAGGGTGTTACAACTATCCCACCCTTAAAAGAAATTTTGTCCTCAAAATTTCACACCCAACTATAAATTCCTAAAATTAACAGGTGCGCACGCATACTTCTTCATTTTAAATTCTTCATCTATTAAGATTAAAATAAGAACTGAAAATATCATAACGTTACCTGCTATGTCATCAAACTCCTCACCATCATAATTAACACGAGCTCTAGTTGCATAAATTAAACCTGATTGCCTAAGATCAGATTTAGCTGATCTAACACCCTGAGAAGGTATATCTCTACTAGCAGTACCAGAAGCAGGTAACCTACTCTGTTCTCTACCTCTAGGAGGTGCCCGAACTGACGCATGTGTCTGACTCTGCATGACCGAACCAGTACGTGATCGCGGACAATCATTAAGGAAATGATCAAGAGAACCACATCCGAAACAAGCTCTATTCTTCTTTTTACATTCCCCGCCATGCTATTTCTTACAATAAGTACATTGAGGCACATAATAAGAACCTGTCGATCCACCAATACTACCTGTCAGAACTATCAAAACGGCTGGTCTTGTTCTCTGGCTACCCTGCTGATCAGATTCCTCTCTAGCTCTATTGCCAGTAAATCCAACTGAACCTTGTTGTACACTCGAAGCTGGTTGCTTCTTACTCCTATCCCCCTCTTGCACTGTTTGACTGTGAGCAAGTGTCTCCATTCTCTCTATTGTCTTAGCTCGATCCACTAACTCATTGAACAACTTGTCTTTAAACGGAGCCACATTCTCACGAATTGAAAAACGTAGGCCCTTAAGAAACCCCCTACATCTACTCTTTTCTGTGTCCACCAACTCAGACGCATACCGAGACAACTCTACGAACCGAATCTCATATGAAGATACTGTCATGCCCTCTTGCTTAAGGTCTATGAATGCCTGACAACGATCAACTAAATACTGCTCACCCACGTAACGGTTTTAAAATGCTTGTTGAAAGTTCTCCCATGACATCTGATCGGCTGACTTCAATCTCTGCCCAGCCTTCCACCAACGTTGCGCTTCACCATGCAGCAGTGAAACAGCAGCTCTCAATTTATTGTTAGCAGGATAGTCTATCTCCTCAAAAAGCCTCTCAAGATCCTCCATCCATAACTCAGCATCAAATGGGTGTTCATTAGACACACCCGAAAATACTCTCATCCCAGCACTCAAGAATACTGTAGAGATAGGCTTCCTCAAATTTTCTGACTGATCTTGAAAATACCGCAACAACTTCCGATTAACAGTAACACTATCCAGCTCCACAGTCTCACTGTCATCTGAATCCAACAAGCCTTCATCATGTGGCTGCTGATCATGAGAATCACCATCACCAGATTGCTGGCTCACAGTCTGTTGTCCCTCAGGTGCTAGGGCCCCTCTCAGATTCTACATCTCCTTCTGATCGTCCGTATGATCAAGAACATGAGGCGGCTCACTAGCGACAACAACTGTACGACCTAGGCCTCGACCTCTAACTAAAGCGAGTCTAACACTTCTACGGGGTGGCATAGTCTCTGTCTACGAGAATGAGAACCTAGAGATTAGAAAGGGTACCAGAGTCTCAAAATTTCAAATCACTTTAAATTATTAATTAGGTAATCAATTATTTAAAAATTTTCTCATTTACCCAAAACCTTTATTATGCACGCAAATATAATTTTTCAGTTTAAAATTCCATGTGAGCCACAGAGTTCGAGGGTTGAACTTAGCTTTGATACCACTAAATGTAACCCCTAAACCCGACCAAGAAAAAAATGCTGAATTTAAGAAGTCGCTATTAAAAACTTTACCCTCAAGAAACCAATTTTATCTTTTTTAAATCATTTAACTCTTTTGAACAAAATACTCTAAAAATAATTATCATTTATCATATTATTAATTACCAAAAATTATAATAAAATATTCGAATTTAAAATAAAACATGCATACGAAAAATATTCCCAAATCCCAAATAGTCTCAAGTCTAAATTATAATCTGAATCTGATAAAATATAATGAAAATAATAATAATAACTTAAAAACTGTGGTCCGTACTGATGTGGAAATAAACTGAATACGCAAGAGGTCCTCTGAGTACCATATCGCCTAGAGTCAAATATCTGAAAGATAAACTATAAGGGAGTGAGCTATTAAGCCCAATGTGTCTAAGTGCAACAATAAAAAACAATATTTCTAAAAAAATATCACAAGGTAAAATATAGTCATAATACCCAACTACAAACGCCAATCACAGTGGTGGCAAAGCCAACCGGTCATAGTGGAGGTAGTTTTCCCCCACTCCTTATTTCTTCGTTCACAGTGTGGTCAAACCACTCTTCCTCCGTACAACCCACCCCATGCATGATAAAATAATATTTATAAACACAGTCTCAACACAGTATATCGTACTAAATACGAGAAACACAGTTCAAAAGTTCTGATAATCTCATAAATCACAGTATCACAGTATGCATGACATCTCAAATCACAGTAAATTCTCAAAACAGAAAATAATCGTGCAAAATTTGTAAAACATTTTACAGAATATAGCACAGACAGAGAACACACCTCTAACGACCAAAGCTCTAACACCGGTGATGACGCCTCCCACGATCTGAATTAGCTCTAGGTCTATCTGAGTCAGAACCTACAAAGTAGAATCCTAAGTTAAATTCACATTCTAACGAAATTGTTACTATGCCACCTAACTGAACTATGCTAAGATAAATCACGTGTATCTCTCGCAAAAGGTGTAAGGGCTGGCTGAACAGGAGGTAGAGGAGGTAAAACGTCGTACCCGAAATTGATGTCGTCTGAAAAACGTAGATAAATCTCATTAGATCTCATACACAACTCCTTAAATTCCCAAAAAATAGATTACAATTAGAAAAACTATCAATTCGAGTTCGAATTAGGCGAAACAGGCTGCAAAAACGGACTGAAGACATCGAGAAAGATCAAAAACAAGTCGGTTGAAAAAGTCAACGGTCAGCGTTGACTTTGACCAATCAAGTTAACGCTGACGCCATCACACAGGTCAATGCTGACGTCATCACTTGAGTCAATACTGGCGTCATCACGGGTTACGGGTCGGGTAGGTCAACGGGCAACCCGGTTCGTCCAGCCTCACACACACGGTCTGGGTCAAAGCTCACTGGTCCGGTTCACCCATCTTACCCGCTGGGCTTAATCCTAACAATCTTAACACCCAACTTGGCACACATCCATACACCACTCAGCCCACTCTCAAACCCAGCACTCAACAACCCATGGCACTAGGGTTTACAACCCTCAACGAAGGCGGCGGCATACAAGAACCGACGGCAGCGGCTTACAAGGCAAGGGCGGTGGCTACACACAGCGGCGGCATAAACCCGGCCGAAACTCACATTAACACCCCCAACAACCCGTTAACCACCCTATTCCGACTAACTCGGTCGAACCAGAATCAACACAACCCACACAATGGACTTACCCTCACGCGGACGGAAGAACGATCGGTGGCAGAGCTTACGGCGGCGCAAGGCGATGCAAGGGAACCGAACGGTTTCCTTGTAGTTTCTGTCGAAACATTACGAGGGAAGGAGAAAGGTGATCGGAATTCGGTTCGTGCGGACGAGGGGAATGCGATGGGGGGTGTTGCGCATCACTCGCACGGCGGCAACACCTTCGTCGAAGGCTCACCAGTGTCGTAAGGGAGAGGGGAAAAATTTAGACTGAAACCGAGGGAATGGGAAGGGTTCGGGGTGCGGCTGAGGGAAAGGAGTTGGCAGATGAAAAGCTTAGGGTTTTAATTTTGGATTTAAACTCCCTAAAAGAAAATGGTTCAATTGCAGGGGAGGTCCCCCACAATTTCCCTCCCTTTTCTCATGGCCCCAAAGTTTAGAAGTTCTTGATTTGGTCACTAAAATCGGCTTAATTCAAACTCATCCCCAAATTAACTAATTAGGGTTTTAGGTACCTAATTCTCAAATTCTAGAGTTTTAATTGGGAATTTTCTATTTAGAGTTAGGATTTCCAATTGAATTTTGAGGGTGTTACAACAAAACAGAAAAAAAAGGAATGAAGGAGGGGAGTGGCCACTAGTCAAAGGCTAAGAGCGGCGCCACCCATGAGAGCTGATAACTAGATCTAAGGTTTGAAACAAGAAAGAACGTAGAGAGATTTTTTAGATAGAGAACTTTTGTAGGATTAAAGTTTAAGATTTAAAGTTAAAGTATAATTTTTTTTTAATATTGGGCATAAAAACACACACAAAAAAACGATACTATATAATTTTTGTTGGAACCAAAGAGGATCACATGTGATAATTGAGCAAGCGCAGACATTGGTGGGACGGTGATGACTAGTTTTATTAAAATGACAATGACTTTTCAAGACAATTCACTGTTGCCTTATACCTTTCAATTCACAAGCTTACACATTTCTTTATTTTTGGCCACTAATATTTTTTTTACATTATTAACAAATTATATCTAATCCTAAACACTATTATATTTACTAATGAATTAAAGGATAATAAAATGTTAAAATTTTAAATCTATTATTAATACAAGCGTAGCGACAATAATTGGGTTCAACAATTTGATGTCCATAAAATTCGAAAAGGAGAAAGAGGTAGCTGAGTAGGCTGATATAGTAGGAAGATGGACTATCCTCCTCCCCACAATTAAACCTGACAAACTTGACTCGAGACTCGAACACCAAATTGATTTATTCGAACTGACACTCAAAATCGATCCAAATATGATGATCTAAATTTGATCCGAAATTCAAAATAAATCGAACCGAATCGAATTTTAGTTGAACCGAAATGGCCCGAACCGATTTTCAATCGAATCGAATGGACTCAAACTAATTTTCAACTGAAACGAATGGAACCGAATTAATTCCACCCGAGCAGAAAGCAACTCAAACCGAAGGCAACCCGAAATAAAAAAAATATTAAAATAAATAAATAAAAATAAGATGTGAATTGTCGCACAACACACTTAAAAGCCAAAATATACATGCTATATAAAGTTATATATAGGGTGGAAAACTAACTCGGCCTGAAAATTCGACTAAAAACGGTTAATCTCCTATTAAACCGATATTGACTCGCCCCGAAATCAACTGACCCGGAAATAATCTACCCGAAATCAACCGAACCAAAAGCCAACTGAACTGAAAATCAACCGAACCGAAGTCTCAACCCGATACCCGAACCGAAATCACCATAGACCTGGACTAAAACCGAACCATGCTCGAACCAAGAACCGAATGTAGTCAGACCCGAAATCGAACAGAATGACCCATTTGCCACCTCTATTCACAGTGGGGTTTTGGACATGTACAAGATGAGCGACCGCACAGGATCTCCAAAAAAATAGAGCCCCAAATGAGTTAAATTAAATGTTTACAGGAGAAAGCAAAATAATTTAGTTTAATAAATTACAAGAAAAAAATAACTTTAAAGGGGCTCCTTAATCCATTTTTTACTAAGGCAAAAATATATTTAAAAAAACGTTATAATATATCTTTCGGATTATAAATTAAAAAATCTAATTTTAATAAACTATATAGGGCCCTGTAAACCTTTGAACCATCTCTGCCCCTCCACCACTTGTCCTGTCCACCAAGCGCATCACCCTTACCCATGGCTGCAGCCTGGACCTTAGGAGTTTGTATTTTCGGATGCTAAATTCGATCCGAAAAATTTGATATCTAAAAATATACATAAAAATAATTATAAATATAAAACCAATTTCTTTAATCCAATTTAGTTTAGCTCGGTTCGTATTATCGTTGATAAAATAGATAAAAAATTTGAGATTAAGTATGTTAAAATTCTCAATATCATCTGATTTATATATGAGTTTTCGCTAGTATACATTGTATCGAATTATATGCTTAGTTTTTTTTCTTAAAAAACAATCATTTTAGTTCTTAAACCTTTTTCCCCTTTTTTACTCCTGAAGTTTTATTTTTTTGTCAAACTAAATCAATCGACGAAAGTACTAGATTTTCAATATTTTTTTACAAATTTTCATATTTTTCGATTTTTAGTATTTCCCCCATTTTTTTTAGTATTTCTTAGTTTTTAAAATTTTTATTTTTTTTGTATTTTTACACAAGATAACAAAATAACTAATATCAATATTGACAAAATGATAAAATAATTGATGTCAACCGGAATGAGTTTATTACTTTTCTTTATTATCAGTTTAATTTAACATAAAAATAAAACTTCAAGGACCAAAAGAGACAAAAATTTAATTGTTAAAATATTTTTTAAAAAAATATAAAGATAAAAATATCATTAAACCAAAAAGACTTGCATAAGTCGTTTTTATTAGAATTACATGTGTCGTTTGACAAGTTTTTCATTGGCTTTTGTGGTTCATTTCAAAAACAATTCTTTGTGGCACGCTTTTCGTTGATTTTTGTGGTTCGTTTCATATGTTGTTTGGCACGATCAGCATATCTTAGTGATCGTTTGGTGCTCGTATAAATATTCTCACGGCTAGCTTTCTGATTTAATTTTGTCGGTGGTCATAAAAAAATTGATCCTCACTCGTTCGATGGTTTATTAGCGATGTAATTAGAAATGTGTAGCGAAGCAATCTGTTATCTGTCTGATAGTTTTGGTTCGCTCAACACTCTTTTTTTATCCCGAAAAGCGTCTCGTTTGGCTAGAGACAATGAGATTCATGA
This sequence comes from Hibiscus mutabilis, assembly GCA_019671005.1. Taxonomy (NCBI): domain Eukaryota; kingdom Viridiplantae; phylum Streptophyta; class Magnoliopsida; order Malvales; family Malvaceae; genus Hibiscus; species Hibiscus mutabilis. The sequence goes on along the minus strand of CM033733.1, from coordinate 4,788,424 downwards.
AGGTTTTTAGATTTTGATGGTACTCTAATTTCATGGAAGAGTTTGTTTTTTTTACAACTATGTATGAAATTTTTAGTGAACTAATTTTTTTTAATCTTTTGGTATATTATATTTATAATATTTTTTATAAAATTTAATAAAATTCAGATGCTATTATTTACATCAACAACAATATTACTAGAATTAAAATTCAATCAGCTACCCAACCTGAATTTTAATTCAAATTTGTACGCAATTTCAGTTTGTTCTTTCGTGAGTGAAATCGTAAATCTGAAGGCCCAATTTGATTAGCTGACCCAAACTCACCCAGTTTATGAAAGCGGATCTATTAGACAGGTTAGGGACTTAGGGTTTTCTCACAGCATAAGCAAACCTCTCTCATTTGCCACCGCCGCCACCACCACCAGCAGCAGCAGCAGCAGCAGAAGAAGCAGTGCTCATCAACCATGGCCGAGCAGGTGCACACGCCGATCTACTCTCTCTCCCCATTGTCCATCTTTTATCTTCTTTGCTTCTCATTTTTTTTTCTCTTTTGATTGCAGACCGAGAAGGCGTTCCTGAAGCAACCAAAAGTCTTTTTAAGGTAATCTTAATACTAAACCATGAAAAATCTGTCACCTTTTCACTTTTCTTAGATTGTTTTTTTTTATTTTAGTTGGATTTTAATGATTTTGTTTCTTTTTTCAGCTCGAAGAAATCTATATTATATACACCTATATATGCTCCAATGTTCTTTATAAGAAATAAAGGGTGATTTCTTTCACTTGATTCATTAACACCTAGAGCTTGATGCTTGGAAGGAATGTGTATCTCTATGCTTATTGGAATCCAGTTGAATAATGATTTACTTATTTGTTTTTCTAAAGGAACCTACATTGACAAGAAATGCCCTTTCACCGGTACCATTTCCGTCAGGGGTCGCATCTTAGCCGGTACTTGCCATAGTGCCAAGATGATTAGGACTATCATTGTTCGACGGAATTACCTTCATTTCATTAAGAAATATCAAAGGCATGATTCAGCTTCATTTTGCTCTGCTTTTCCTTAAAGAGTTACTATTTTTTTTTTGAAGAAATGTTTTGTTTTCTATTTTCAGGTATGAGAAGAGACATTCAAACATACCTGCACATATTTCCCCATGCTTCCGTGTGAAGGAAGGAGATCACGTCATTATTGGGCAATGCAGGTTAAACCCCTAAACATAATTATTTTGTAGGTCTTTTGTTTATGAATCTAATCATTTTTAAAGTTAGTTTGTTGGTAGTTTTGTAATTTGTTTATAACTTTCATATTTCAGGCCATTGTCGAAGACTGTTAGGTTCAATGTTTTGAAAGTGATTCCTGCTGGATCATCTGGTGGAGGAAAGAAAGCTTTCACTGGAATGTAAGGTGTAAGTCTTTTCTGTGGTAGTCTGAGGTTGTAGGAACGTAAGGAGAAGACATTAAAGTTCCCGAACTGCCACTATATCTGAAGAACCTTCGATCAATCGATGTTTTATTTTTTGTTTTCCTTTCACTTTTTATGTTTGGATATTGTCAAATTACAACCTCCTGGAATTTTGGAGATATTCCCTATTATATTATGATTTTTTTTCCTTTTTCTGAAGAACAACTCTGATCACTTTCTACAAGTGTAGAAGTTTGCCTATACTGTCTTAAACGTTGTTTAAATTCTCAGTATTCCCGTATACTGATATACCCTGCAACATTTCAATTCATTCACCACAGGTCCCTTGAGGTCCTGTCGATTGAATTTTAGTTCGATTGATATCATTGCTTTAACATTTTAAGTCTGCAGTAGTCAGTAGGCACTTGTTTTAAAGATTTGGGGGGAAGCAACCAGTCCAGTATTAATCAGTAGTTGGGAAAATGCTGTATTTTTCAAATGGATTTGCTTTTTTCTTTCTAAATCAATTAAAGCAAATAAAATCTAATGTCGTTTTCATTGCATCATCTTCCTTTTAATTCTAAAACTTAAAACTTAAACCTCTAAACTTTAATCACCTAAACCCTTAAAATTAAAATGCTAGTGTAAACTAAAGTTTATACAGCCTGTGCATCAAAGCGTTTTTCAATTATAGAAACATACAACTTAAACCCTTAAACTCTAAAACCTAAACTAACCCCTAAAATTAACAAACTTAAATTTACATCGCTTATGTATCAAAATTTTTTCTTATTTAATTAATTAAGTTGCACATTAAAAAATCTAATTTTTTTTCTATGGATAAATATCTAAAAGTTTTAGGTACATGATCAACATCAAAACAAATTTTATATAGATGGATTTCTTGAATCGCTACTATAATTTTTGTATCCAAGTTAATACATATTTTTATTAATTGCACGAGTTTTATTAGATTCATTGATCATATCCATCTTCTGATAAAGAATAGTTGAAGACCAGAAGAAAAAAAAACATTATAAAAAGCTTCAAGAAAGATACCTAACCATACCCACCGAAAAGAGTGATTGTCAGCCACGCTTTGGTACCAAGAATTTGGAATTGTTATTACCTCAATATTATAATCGTATAATATAATATCAATTAACAATATGATATACATACAATACAAAGAACAAAAAATATAATAGCAATATATTCTCAAGAATTTCTTCTCACCACTATTATTTCCCTGCGGATTCTCTCTTTCTTCTTTATTTGTTTTTGTTATTTTCTTGGCCCTGGTTACGCCCAACAACTTGCTGAGAACCTGAAAGAAAGGGAAAAAAAGCATCAGACAGAAATTACCATCTCTTTTTTCTGCCTTTTTTTTCTTCTTATCAACAGTATCACCATCATGCGTGTTAAAGATAAAGAGCAGGTCAGCCAAGAAATTGGAGGACCTTGATGACAACTATAATACTAAAAGAAAGGCTTGGTCTTTGCTTTACTGGGGTGATTTCTGGTGTGCACTGATGGAGAATTGGGCTCATACTCTCCTTTGGATTTTGTCAGTGGCAGCAATAGAGTTAGTATCCTCCAAACTTCATTTCCTGGAATATTTTTTGTTTTCTGAAATAGAAAAAAGGTTGCTTTTGATGACATTATCTTTTGAAGTTGAGAAATTTTGTTGGTTGGATTGTGTATGTCTTCTTGGTTTCCTGTAAAGAATGTTGCTTTGATGACTGTTTCTTATAATTCTGTTCTGGGTACTTGTCTTTTTTGTTCTTTTTGCTTTAAGTTGAGAAATAGCCAAATTCAGTTCTTTCTGATATGAAACTTAGAGAACTACTCCCCAAAAGCAAGCTATTAGAGTGAAAGAAGCTAGGCACACAACACTCTTCCCTGTATATGCACTTTGAGCATCATTCATTAGTAACAATTTCATTTTTTGTTGAATTATCCAGACAGGATTAAGTTCATTTGTAAATTATAGTTCTCCATTCCTTGACAATGCTTCTTCTGGTTCCTTTTATGGTATTTTTCTGATAGTGTCCCTATTTGTTTTTGTTTCAGCTAGAAAGTATTTCTGAGGATTCAGTTGCCACAGAAAGAAAAAAATGACCTGTTGACAAATTTTATCCCCACACTTCGGTCGGGCGAGTGGTCCGACATTGGGGGTCGTCCCTATATGGAGGATACTCATATATGCATTGCAGACTTGGCCAAGAATTTTGGTTGTGATTTAGTGAGTGAAGAAGCTATTTCCTTCTATGGTGTAAGTTCGTTAACCATCCCTCTTTTCTTATATGTTGGCATGTTGGACTTCCCAATATCTTTGCCTCTAATACTATTTTATGTTAGAACATGGAGATAAATTATTCTCCTTCTACTCTTTGATCTAGGAATAGAACCTTTATGTGGTTGGTCATCTTGCAGTAATTCAGACAAATGTGCTTTTGTCATCTCTAAATCCATCTAAATAAAGCATAAGAGAGAAATAAGATCCCAGGAATTACATATGCATTCTAGTTATTGACATAAAAGGAGCAGGTTTTCGATGGACACGGAGGGAAGGATGCATCACATTTTGTCCGTGATCATTTGCCTAGAGTTATTGTCGACGATGTTGATTTTCCCTTAGAACTTGAAAAAGCTGTTACCAGGTCATTCATGGAGACTGGTGCTGCATTTGCAAAGTCATGCACTCTTGAGTCTTCACTGGCTTCTGGAACTACTGCTCTCACTGCAATGATATTTGGGAGGTAAACACGTCCAAAGTTTTTCTGGAGGAGTGAATGAAGCCAAAAGACTTTCTAGTGTTTATGTTCGAATCAACTTGTATGGTTTTTGCTTCGCCTGAAAGGAATATCTTATCTTTGACAGGTCTTTACTTGTGGCAAATGCTGGGGATTCTAGGGCGGTACTGTCATGGCGTGGAACAGCTATAGAGATGTCGAAGGATCATAGGCCCTGTTGCATGAAAGAGAGGAGAAGAATCGAGTCTCTGGGTGGATTCATTGATGATGGTTATCTGAATGGTCTACTAGGGGTCACTCGTGCATTAGGCGATTGGCACCTTGAAGGTATGAAGGAAACGGGCGGCAGAATTGGCCCTCTAAGTGCCGAACCGGAACTCAAAATGATAACACTGACCAAGGAAGACGAGTTTTTGATCATCGGTAGCGACGGAATATGGGATGTTTTTACCAGCCAAAACGCCATTGATTTTACGAGGCGGCGGCTCCAGGAGCATAACGATGTCAAGTTATGCTGCAAAGAGGTAGTTGAAGAAGCGATCAAAAGAGGAGCAATAGACAATTTGACTGTTGTGGTGGTCAGTTTCCACTCGGAGCCACCTCAGCCTTCTGTCAGACAAAGGGGAAGAGTCGGGAGAAGTATATCTGCTGAGGGGCTTCAGAGTCTCAAAAGCCTCTTAGAAGGATAGAACAAAAGAAAACTAGCTACTGGTTAATACTTTGCTGTTCTGGTTGGATCTTGCTGTGTATACATTCACCAACTGAACAACAGAAAACTTGAAAGAATCAAATTATTGAATTATGGTTCACGATTTGATGAACTTTAGATTCTCTTTCCCGGTCATTCTTATCGGCTTCTAATGAAGCGTAGGGTAATTCGAGGAACACAATTGATTGTAAACAGAAACAAGTCTATTACTGTACAATTTTTTAAAAAATGATATATATATATATATATATATATATTCTAGCACACAATTTTATCCTCCTGGGGTGCAGAAGATGTGACTTGGTAGTTGGTAGTTATAGATATGCTGCACACAGAAAATATAACTAAAAATATAATTTATTTATATAAAAGGATTTTCAAGAGTACAAACTTCGCTCTGGTATAGGAAAAATGAGCAAAGTTCATTCTGATACAAAAATTCTTGTATATGTGAACTGAAGATTGTGTATAAAAGAATGAAATACAATAGAATGAGGTGTAAGGAGAAGAAAACTTTTAACAGCAAATGCTGTATCCTAATGAGATGCTACTCTAAACAGTCTGAGCCTCCGAGGCTATGAGAACTGCGCCAACTTGCACTACTCCGAAGCCATTTCCCTTAATTTACCATCCTTCGGATCTCAGTTTTTGCAATGCGAATCAAGAATAAACTAGCTAAGAATATAGAAAAATTTAGCATAAAAAATACTCTATTCCATCCCCTAGTAGATATATACCCAGCTAAAAGAGGTCCAAGAGCTGCGCCAACGGAGCCAGTGCCATCTATGATTGCAGTCACGGTAGCTAATGCACGGGAGTTTCCTTTAATCAAGTCCTGGGTACCCAGATCAGCAGCAACGGCTGTTGTGATTAGTGAATAAGGGCCATTCACTAGCAACCCCGAGAGAAACATCAATGCAATGTTGGTAACCATAGAGACACTTCCAAAAATCCGGTACAAAATGAGTGCTGGAATTGATAGTAATAAGAAAGTAACTGAGGTAACTGCATGAGCATCGATGATATCCGAAACGAAACCTGCTAGCACCCCACCAAAGATTCCTCCAACATCAAATATAGTAGAGAGGATCCCAGCAGTTTTATGGGACAAATGCACTCCAGCAACAGCTACGATTCAAACACGAATTTGCAACAATAAATAAACATCCACCACAGATTGAAAAACATCAAAAACATGCTCAGGCTAATGTCGCCGTTATTAATACTAGGACTGGTTTTACTAGTATTTGCAAAAATTCATTGCCATGGTCAAATTATTGAGAATGCATTTCTATTCGAATTTCCACTGGATATCCTAAGGAAACTAAAGTTGGAGAAGGGCAACAAGTACCTGTGTGTCTTATGTAGAAGGGCAACCAATACATAAATGTATAAGCCACCAACTTGGAGAAGAAGAGGCAGAAAGCAAATGGTGCCACACCAGGCAACTTCCATGCCTCCAAGAATCCGATGGGGGAGAAAGAATTGGAATCCTCCTTCTTAAGCAGCCCGGTTTCCTCCGACTCCGCTTTTTCTAAATTCGCCACACTTTCTCCTCCCTCCACATTCATCTCAATCTCCTTCTTACTCGACATCATCTCGAACCCCAAATCATCAGGACTCACCACTAAGAAACAAAAAACCGAAACCCCAACTAGAATAACCAGCACCCCAGGCACCAAAAAAGACCAACCCCAACCAAAATCCAACACCCCAGAAGCCACAAAAGACCCAATAATGTTCCCAACAGATGTATGTGAAGTCCAAACCCCCATAATTAACCCTCTCTTCTCTTTCCCAAACCAATTGCCAACAACAGCAACCACACAAGGCCAACCTATGGATTGAAAAATCCCACAAGCAACTTGAACTCCAATGAAATAACCCAAAAAATGAATATGAAACCAATAGCCTAACCCGAAAATTATGGTGAAAAGGCCACTACCCATCATTCCAAACACAAGGAATAGCCTCAAATCAATCCTGTCACCTACATGTCCTGCGCAATACATCCCGACGGCATATGATGTTAAAAATGCAAGATCAACCTCACCGAGCCGATGGGTTCCTTCCGGACCGTTGAACGGTGCCCATCCGGTGTCGGTTGACGTGGAATTTGATCGAACCTTGGGTCCTAAGACGCTCTTTACAATGCTGGGGGGTTTCCGGGAAGCGTGGAGAGAGGCGTAGGCTAAGAATGTGAGAACTAAGACGAAGATTTGGTGGAAGAAGAAGGTTTTGGGCGGGGATTTTAGGGTCGGGAAAAGGGTGAATCCAGGAGCTAGGCTTGGAGTTTTGGATTGCATTGGAAAAGATTGTGTGGTCTGATAATCTTTGAAAAATAGAATCTTTCATGTGAATTAAAGCAAGGATGAATGTGTGATCTGGGAATGAATCATGGGAAGCATTGGATTATACTACCGAACGAAAATCTAAGATTATTACTCCATTTGTTAAAAAAAAAAGAAAAACTGGGATTTTAGGACAAGACATTAGATAATGAAGTGTTTGATTTGAACTACCTGAAACTGACAAACTTTCAGTCTCAGATTTCATTTGCCAATATTGCCCATTGTAACGGAATTTTTAGTTGCCTTTCCAAAATCACTAAACCAATGTTACAAGACGAGAATGGTGCTCCAATGGGTCGGATCTCTGTTTTTGGGTTCAACCACTAATCTAACGATAATCAAATATAATTTGTATATAAAAAAAACATGGCTTAATATAAAAATAAATATGTGCCTAAATTATACTTCTTGTTAAATTTAGAAGCCTAAATTATTTCTTGGTAAATTTATTCTTAAGTTTTCATTCAGCCGCAAATTTTGCTTCTTTTGCTTTGGCTAATCTTTCTTTATTTTTATGTTATTATATATATATATATATATTTTTAATTTTTAATAAAAATAACTTTGTATTTATAATACGTATTACTCTGTCTTTTATTATCATTTATTGCTTGGTCTTTGTGAAACTTTTCAAAGAAAAAAAAGGAAGGCAAAAGCCATTGAGGATAGAGAATGAAAATTCCAGTTCAATGCCCATATAAAACCATGTTACACTAGTCAAAAAACCCCAAAACTCTGCCTACATATTCCCCTATAATTTCGATTATGGAATAAAAGGAAAAGACCATGATATTACCACATTCCACATCCAAGTCATGCCGCTGTTCATTCCGAGAATGCGCTCAAACCAGCAATCTCAAATTTCATAACCACGGAAAGCTTCGGTAAATCCTTGATAATATGTTTACCCCATCTGCAATAAAAAAGTCAGTTTCAGTTTAGCTTTGTCTAGACATACACCAATCTCTCCATCTTTACTGTCCTTTACTCGAAATCATCATCATCATCATCATCACGTGCTTAAAATCTATTCTCCCCCAAGAGAAAAAATTAAGATGGTCAAGATGATCAGAAATCCATACAGATTTGTTAAACAAACAAGCTTGCTGTTGACAAGGGAAGAAGTTATCAGGGGCGGGGAATGTGATGAAAGGAAAAAGAAGATAGATTAGATGACCGGAGTATTTAAAGCCAGTACCTTCTGACGTTTTGCTGGGTTCGGTTCACTGTCACTTGGTCTAGGTGAACTCCTAGTACTAGAGTTGCCAGCCTGCACATACAGCAGCATTTAGCATCATTATTGTATACTTGCATTAGCTCTTCATCCGTATTTGATCATGGAAAGAATTAGCAAGACCCAATCAAACGGGCAGTCCATAGTTTAGACCCAACACACATCAACCCCTACGAAAATAACTAAGAAGGAGGATACTTACCGAGGTGGACGTTGTTGCTTCTTCGGCAGTACTTTGTTGTAAACCTGCATGCTGAGATATGTATGGCATGATCTGATGAAGCAGATTAGATAGAAACACCCCTTGATCAGCAGTATTTGGCTCAAATGCTGGAGCACCATTGGATGTTTCCACTTGCCCTTGGATGGAATCTGTAGCTGTTCCTTGTGAGCTGGCTTCCTCTACCTGAATTTCACCACCAGGGTAAATTGTCCTTAGGAACTGAAGAATACTACTACCAATTTGTCTCTTGGAGTCTTGGTTGTTTTGAGTCCTGCCAGATTCCCTGTTGTCTTGAATTAGCATTTGGTAATGAGCCGGCAGCAAGAAGCAATCCAATAATCAATTCCAGGAAGCCTCTCGGTCACCTTTTCTTTTCTGTTGTCATTTTTCCTTTTTGGTAAATTGACATAGAATCTTCCAAACTGCTTAAACTAATAAGCAAAGATGTAGAGCAGAATCATTGTGCATGCTAATATTAATGACGTAGATTGTCATTTGAGCTATTGAGTAACATCCCTAAAACGAGAAAAAGAAAAACAGATTTCTTGCATACTTTTTGGGGAAATTCGGGAGGCACATGAACGTTTTCAAAGAAATTTAAACTATAAAATGTGACTAAGATTTGAGAAAAAAAAGGAATAACAAACAACCTGTGGAAACCACTGAGGAAACAACAGCACTATGAAAAAAAGGAAGCCCGGTTTCCACATGGGGATGGCAGCGGGCTCCATATAATGTACGGCTAGCATTGAATAGCATTCTCCAACAGCATAAATACCAATGAAAACTTTTTCTATGTTTTGCCACACAAAAAGGTTCATAACAACAAGCTTTTATCTGAATGAGAACATCCAACGTCACTAGTATGGTAAAGTATTGAAGTTATCATCTTACCATCACTTGCAGACTCGTCGGAACTTTGATGTTGCACTGCAGATTCAGGAATGGGAGGCTGCTCAGGTTGAGCACCAGGGGGTGGATTCTCACCAGATGCTTGAGATCCCCGTTCACCACTCACGTTTCCAGGAGTGATGTTCTGGAATCTTCTGAGCAATGGGTAGTATACTCCCATAGAATTACCCGAAGATTCTGAAGGTAGACCACCCAATGGAGCAGGTACAGCAGCAACCATGGTCCTGATATGAACTACTCGCACTCCTGATTCTCCAGCAAAACCCGTTGATTGGTTACTTTGACCTGATTGGTTTGGGGGATGTTCCTCTATAGTGATATCGGGTGTTGCTGTTGATGAACCTTATGGTAAATACACAGACTCTGGTCCAATACATTATACATATCGAAATACAGAAAATAGGCAGGTATTTCATACCTCTTCGTATTTGTATATCAATACGCCTAGGAAGAAGAAACCCTGTCCCAAGTCCATTAACTAAATCAGATCCAGGCTGTACAGTTCCCACGGGGATGGCACCAAAGCTAGCTCCTGGTTGAAAGGGGGAGCCTAAACATAGACAGATAAATCAGCAAAAACTAAAAATCATTGACAATCAAATAAGAGGATTTGGCTAAACTGTTAGATCATCACCCGAGCCATGAGAGGGATTGGACCAGAAGGTGATATGAAAACTGCAGGTCCAGCATTAACAACAGCTTCAGACTGCCAACAAAGAACAAAGCAAAGCAAACCATTATAGCTACATAGAGCAAGAATCATGTGAAAAGGAGTTAAAAAGTTGTGGATGTAGAAAGTAAGATCTTACCGCTGTTTGACCTAGGCGTAGTGTCATGGTTGTACGACCAAGCTCAAGTAGAAACGAGCCTAGGTTATTCAGTAGAGCTCCAGTTCTCAATGCATAGGACTGCGCAAGCAGCCGTGCTGAGGGGTCAGTGACATTTCCTTGACCCTCCATTTGCCTTGCAAGTTGCTGTTCGTTGGCATAATAAAACAAAATATTGAGAACTCAAAAAAACAATAAAAGAAAAAAAAATAACAAGGCCATGACAACCCCCCTTCTTTTCCTCCTGCAGATTTATTCACATCTCAATAAAAAAGGGAAGTTGTTACATAAACAGGTAGCTCTTAGAAAGAAACTAAAAAGGTAGTTTAGGGCGCACTTGTAGACTTTCTCCAGCTTGTTCAATGAGCAGTTGTCTGGTAGAGAGTAACACTTCAGCCAAAGATGCGGGTGTTGGAAGACCTACACGTACAGTTCCTGAATTCGATGCAGAATTAGAATCCCTATATCCAGTCCTACTCATTGAAGCTGTCCGAGAATCATTTATCCCAGCTCTACCTGTCCCTCAGAGAGTTGCAAATCATCAATGAACCGACAAGCTTTCCACCAACAGAGAGATAATATAACCACATTTTTATCAAAGGAAAACTAACCAAGGACATCAAATTCGTTCCGTATCTGACTAAGATATTGCGACAAAGTGGCCAAAGAATCAGGAATTACCTACAACACAAAGAACAGTAACAATATAAAATCTTAAAGCCCAGACATAGGTATTCCACAAGATATATTTCCACGAACAAATCCACTTGGCACATACAATGAGACAGACAAATTAGCAAGAAAGAATTGCAAATCACAGGAGGTTGCGGAGTCCCTAAGGAAACCGCTGCAGGAAGTCCAATATGCGCTCTATCAGATTGACTTTCCCTGCTGGCTTGCTCAGTTTGAACCTGAGATGATTCTGGCATGCCACTACCACCAGATTTTCTTTCTAGTCTTTGTGAACCTTGACCCTTTGGTATCCATCGATTCCGAAGAAAGGCACACATAGAGAAGAATACAGATATTAAAGCACATAAAAACCTTTACATTTTAAAACAAACAAAATCTAAACTTTTCATGATCGACCTCTGAAAATTAGGAATTTTGAATGTTTGACTTGTGGAATTTAAGTTATTTGTTGCGTGCCAAAGCAAAAAAAACTTACACAAATACTTTCATTATATATAAGAAAAGCATTAAACTAAGAAAAGTTCAACCATAGAAATAACTGTTGTTACTTAATGAAAGTTGAAAAAAAGACTCACCCTGGCATCGCTCCTAGTACTGCCACTTGCCATATTTGACAACCCCAAAGAGCCAAGAATGGTAGAGACAATCTGCTCAGAAGGAAAGAAGCAAATTAAAAATTAAGAAATCATCTTAAAAACCCTGTTGAAATTCTCATTTTACATCAAATTACAAAAATACCCGACTGATTTCAGGAAGAACTCCATCTCCTTGATCGGGCACATTAAAAGTTTCTATGAAAACTGGAACATGATTACTATGATCACGGCCTGTTCCTGATGCATGATCGTTAGCTGCAAATAGTAATGTTAAATATTAATAACAATCTTAACCAGCTTTTCCCCCCTTTCAGAAACATAAGCAATGCATAGTAAAATAATATTACAAAAGCAAACTATCACACACATAGATTACAAATATATCACAGGTTTGTACCGGAGAAAGTGCGACAGACTTAAAAGAAAGAATGCTCATGCAAGAAGTGTTCCTTGATCCGTTCATTGGTCAATACTTAGTCTCAAACATGCATGTGGCAAACAGTCAACAAAACTAGGTTTTGTAAGGCATTGCATAGTGAGTTGAGCACTTCACACATGTCAAGCATTAATTAGGATCAATACCAGTAATCCATCAAATTTGAAGCTACTAGCCAATTACAAAAAAGACTTTTGCTTTAAATAAACTGAAGCATAAAGACCACACGATTTTTAATTTCCTTTTGTTTTCCCCTGAAAGACATGACCTATTGCAATGTTTGTACCATTTGAAAAGCAAAATAAAGAAAGATGATAATGAATCCGAAAGTGCAACAAAACCTAGGTGAGCCATCAGATGATGGTGGAGCTGGCTTGCTGACCACAAGGTGCAAGGTGTGACTGTCCTCGACATCTACCTCAATTTAAGGAACTCAGCTCAAATTCTAAATATTAACAGAAGAATGAAAGAAAAAATCCATAATTCAATCAAAGTTACTAATCAGCAACAAATAAAAAAGCATGCATAAGTCATCCATACACAACCGATTAATATTTAGCTTTTACAGATTACTTTCGGTAGTTCTTCCACCCCTTATTTGAGTAAGTCTGGAAGGTACTTGCATTTGGCAGTATCTTTTAGGTCCCAATGAGTGTGGACCTAATACCCGAACAAAATAGCAGCAATAAATAGGAAGTCAATAAAATCCAATAGCTACTTTACAAATCAATATGAATATTAAAAATAAAATGGATACGGTATGCAGAAAGGAGTTGATCGTCTTTTAGAACTTCTCCACGACAAATAAGCCGTTGTCGCTCTGATAACACACCAGTTGCAGAAGCAATCTGTTCTTTTAATGCAGGAACTGGCATCTGTAATATATTCAGAGGCAAGAAATAATAGAGAAGCACAACTGTTAAAACAATTTCTGATATGTATTTCAGAACAAATACATTAGTAAAAGCGGCAAGCCAGTCAAAAGGAAGTTAAAAGATTAGGAAACCTTAACTACCCACATAAAATATTAGATTCCATAAAGTCGCAGTAACTATAGGAAGCTATCATAGCAATATTGTTTCAAACAGCTACTAGCAAAATTAGACAACAGTTTTACATTAACAGTTCAAATTCTTCAAGAAATAAAGAAAAAGATTCAATGTGAAGTCCAAGATTTGTCAAAAGAAAGCTTAACAGAAAAACTTTTAATTAAATATGCATTAACAAATATTAATTGCTTAACCGAGCCATGTCTTAAAACAGCAAAATATCAGAACTCGGGTTTGATCATGACAAAACAACCGGAGTATAATCTTACCTCTTTATCCACTCTCAAACTATAAGTCTGAGAGTCCAATGTTTTAATTTTTATTTCTATTGTGGCCATAGAATCTTCCATTTCAGTATCTCTTGGAGCTTTATCAGAACCAGAGCTTCCCATTTTCTTCCGACCACACAGAAACCTGTAATCAAAGGCAAACAAAGAATGTTTAGAGGTGGCAGAATAAATATTTTGTTTTTAATTGGAACAACGAAAAATAAGTTTCATAAATACTATGTAAATATTCACTGGAGATAACAGAAACAAAATAGCACGTGAAAAGTCAATCTGCAACCAATTTTTTGCATCCTTCTCTCCATAAATAACAAGCATATGATACCTACTTAAGAAATTAAGAGGTAAAAAAAGGGTAGGGGAATGGTATCCTCCCCCTTATTTGAGAAACGTTTTAATCAACATCAAGTCATGAAGTATTCTTCATTAGAAGTATAATTAAGAAGAAGATGTAAGTTATTATTTTCTTTCTTTTTTCTAAGCAAAGAGAACAGGATTCTTTCTCTTGCTCTGCTATATCTCCTTCACTTCCCCTCGTACTTCCTGACCTAAGGCTATAACAAGTTCTTACACATACAAGAGTAGAATCATTACAAAAATTAACATAGAATCCTATCTCAAGCCTATCCGCCAAAGTATATAAAAAATACATTTTAATAATTTTTAATCCATTTGGCTCTCATTACCATATATTGCCAACCGGAACTTATAAAGCAATAACGTTGCAAAACCGAATCTAATAGAATCTCTAAAGCCCAGAATAGAGAATAAATTAATTACAAAAGAGCAAATTGGAAATGTTTCATAAAAACAGTTTTAGTCAGATAACACCAGAATTAACGTTAATCATGAGAACAATAATTTGTCCATTCCTCCAACTGAAAGAAATACTGAACATGCCACTGCAATGGGACCCATATTAATATAACTTACATTTGGCACTAAAGATTTTTTACTCATACGATCTTTAAACGCAAACTCCTAGAACCTACCAAATGTCATTGCATGTAAAATAAATAAACAAGATGCTGAATCTAATTTATCTTTAAAAAAGTGGCTTCCTCTTGATAAATATATTTTCTCTTGTAAGTTAGCTAGCTTACATCCTCAGCAGATACTCCAAAGTTGATGATGAGGGGTCATAAATCAAATACAATTATGATGGATTACAAACAAAAGTAATCAACAATTGTAGCAGAAAATGCAGTGTGATAACAAGTACAGGCCAGCCCTTGTCTCTGGTTTTGTAACTTGGTTCAGGGGGAAAAGGAAAACAATGCAACAGAAAAAGGTTCAATAACAAGCACCGAGAAAATATTATGATTGATTACTATAAGTCACATTTTCATCAACCAAAAGATTCCTTAGAGTTTGGCAAAAAGTTTAGTTGGACCCAGAGCCAAGGATTTAACAAGTTAAGCTAGCCTCATTTGGTAAGTCTCTAAATGTTTCATAGGACATATTGGTCTAACGGAGATTTGTTATAAATAAATCAGTGCAAGGAAATGAATTCGGATCCACCAGTAAAACAAATGACGCTGTCCGATATCATTAGTGCTAAAACTAGAAACAAATAAATTTATTAAAAAAATTCTGACGACTGTTAAAAACATTAGATTCTGACGACCAAATGACTACGAAAACTCTATGGAGCAAGTAAAACAAGCGTGGCATCACCATATAGTTTGATTCTAAAGAAAGCCTTCTTAAAATCAACAAAATTTGAAGTCTGGTTTCTAATTGCTTACATTCTTCAATACCCACCAAAGCTTTCAGCATTATGGGGCCAAAAAACATATAACAGAAACATGATTGAAATCTTGAAGTTGGATTTGCCCCACCAAAGAGCCAGTTCCAAAATTTTATTCTTAGGATTACATAAAAGAAACAAAAAAAGAATTAAACCTCATCACATTACCCATATCCATAATTGTTCATTCCATAAGCAAGCTTCGGGTTTTTATAAAATGTCAAGAAAAACAACAAAGAAAACAAAAGGCACTGCCTTTTTCGAGTATAAACCTCCAAAAGAGATTAAAGATCAAAAGTTTAAAACCCAGATTAGAGACCCAAAAACAAAATCCAAATAAAATGATGAGTGAAAGAACTTTCATCAAACATAGACCGAATAATATAGCTTGAAGTTAGCATAGGTGAGAAGATATACCTTGTTGAAGGCTGAAGAAGGAGAGAGAGAGAGAGAGAAAGAGGTCTCAAGTCTCAAGAAGAAGCAGAAACCGATAAAGAGATATACCGACAAGCCAAACTGATTAGAGAGACACCCTCTCTCGTCTCCCTCCCTCCCTTAATTTCACTGTTATTTTTGTGTTATTAAGCAGCTGCTGCTGATGTGTAATCTCTCTCTCCTTACAGTCACTGCTGCGTGGCAAATGAGAATCCCGGACTTTGTTGGAAAATTATATCATATATCTCGCTTACCTAATCACCAAGGGGCTTTTAGAAAATGCTCGTTGGTCCTCTACCACCAAGCTTTGAATAGTTCTGATCTATTCAAACCTGCCTTGGCAAGATAGTCAGCCATGCCATTCCGCCTTCTCGAAACATAGATAAATTGGACCATTCCGATTAGATGCGTCAATCGATCTATTTCCTCGAATAACTCCCACCATCACCAAGGATGAAACACACGGTTCCCGACATAATTTAATGCCACTTGGGAGTCATATTCGACAATCAGACCCGCATTTACAGACCAATTGGCTTCCATGAACACTGTCAGTGCAGTTTTAATCGCAAAAACCTCCTCATAATCCTAATCTATCACCATCACAGGACCTGAAAATAGCAACCTTACAGTACCATCCTCCATGCGAAGAACCCCACCGCAACCCACTAAACCTTATTTGACAGAACCATCCACATTGAACTTCACATTCCCTGTTCTTGGGGGTATCCAATCGCCTAGAGACTTTGCCTAGCTGATTGTCAATGACGCACCTTGCTGGACACTCTAGCCAATTTAACTCGTTCAATAACATCTCACTGTTATCAGCCTTAACCCAAATAAAAGCTTGCATCTCTAAGTAGAATACAAGCTCATTTAGATCCATCGACTTTCTCGAAAAAACCATCTTATTATGCTTTAACCAAACGCTCCACAAGGCTGCAGCCACAATGACTAGCCAAACTGTTTGATATATCAACACGGATGAGGCCCTAAGAGCTCCACAGAGGCTCGGAGGTTTTCCTATATTTGGATTTCGGGTTTAGGTACATTTTGAGAGATATAACCCTCTTTGTGTTAAATGGAAGAAGTCAGAGTTTGAAAGAACAAACCAAAAATCACTTTCAGCATATGAGAGAGGATGTGTCGACCAATATTCATACTGAGGAGGTAACTGAGAATCCAACTATAAGACAAGTAGAAGGAGTTGTAGATAAAGTCGTGTGCCAAAGATTGGAGTCTTGTGTAGTTGGAACTACTATTGACATCATTAGAGTGGATAAACTCATTGAGTTATTTTTCAAAAAAGGGAGTGGAGGATTTTGACATTCATCAAATTGCTAGGAATCAGTTTCTATTGGTGATTAATCTCGAAGAGATGGTGTCACAATGCCTTTCATGGAATTGGAGTTGGCTATTGGGTATTTTTACAGATTCAACAAAATGGTTGAAAGATTTTCTCCGGGCAATAGAATCACATGGGTAGCTATTCAGGGAGTTCCCGTGTTTGCTTGGAATAACTTTACGTTCAATAACATCTTAAAACATTAGGGGGAAATGTTATGGATTGTAGATGAACATTTCCAAGGATGCGATTTTCCAATTAAATGGGCGAAGCTCCTGTCAAAACATATGAGTTCCATTGATGAAAAAATCAATTTGATGTGCGATGGGGTTAGTTTCTTAGTTTTGGTAACAGAATTCAATTTCGCAGTTTGGTCTGAGTCATCCGATATTGGGAGTAATTTTGATGTTCAACCGGAGTCTTTCTCGAGTAGTGACGGGGATCATGATGAGCCTAGCGTTAGAACACCGATAATTCAATCGGCGAACCAGAAGCTTGCTAAGAACACTATATTGATGCATACATTATGATTGATGTAGTTGAAAGGTGCAAGGTGTTTGAGGTGTTGCTTCAAGCTGGAGAGGAAGTGAATTAAAATGCAATTGAAGCATCTGGGAATAGATTATTACATTCTAGAAAGAGTAATTACACTTTTACCTATCATCCGGATGTGGTGGTAGGGTTAACACCTTCGGTCCCTATTTTTGGTCTTAGCTAGGGGTGATAATAAGCCTGGTCGACTAGCAAGCTACTCGGGTTCTGCTCGGTCAAAGTTCGGCTCGAGCTCCGCTCAAGACCTTAACAAGCTGAGCCGAGCCGACCCAAGCTCGGTTCAAAAAGCTTGTGAACAGGCTCCAAATAATTATATATATTTACTCCATATATACTTGTATGCTTTAATATTTGTTAACTTGCTATCATGGTTAAATACTTTAAACCTTATTCTCCTTGTGGACTTATATAATTTAAAAAATGTACTATGCTTACTTGCAGACTTCAAAAATAAATATTATCTTTTCCCAAACAGGTTTTTACATGTTATTTTTCAAAACTTCAAAAAATTTAAAACCAATTTGAGGAAAGCAACAAGCTGAGCTCGAGCCGAACCAAACTCGAGTCGAGCTCAAACTGTCCAATTCAATCTTGAGCCAAGCTCATTTATATTATTTTTGAGCGAGGCTCGGGCTTGGCTTGTTATCACCCCTAGTGTTAGCCATGTGGAGGACGGCTTGTACGTTAATTCAAATAGAGAACGATAAGAGAGAGACAACGAGAGGTAAAGTTATTATGGGCCGGAGATGGTTTCTGATAGGCATCTTAATTGCTTAGATTCTCGGGTAAATGAAGTAATAATTGTAACGAGAAAGTTCTATCAAACTTGGGTTTAGATTAGAATGAAGAACGCTTGGTTTATGAGAAGTGTTCTTGGGATTTCGAAAGTTCAATCTTAAAAAATGTGTTTGGGTAATAATTTTAGTGTTAGCGAAAGTCTAAGTTTTTTTTTGGGTGAAAAACATGGGAGTGTTCTCGGGAAAAGGGTTTTACATCGAACGTTTGATGATCTGGATCCGAGCCACAACTTGAGCCTCCCTTTGCTGGATATTGCACCGCGGCACCTCAACTTTCCTTTATCTCAACCTCATCCTTTTTTCTTTTCAATTTTGTTCTTTAATTTTCCTTTTTATTCATTTCGATCATTATTTTGTTTTTTTATTATTCGTTCGAATGTACCTATTTATTTAAATTTAGTTAACATTTTGCCTTTTTATTTTAGGATTAGAGCCTTTAATTAGGATATTTAGGTTAAATAATTCTAGATCCCCTAGAATTCTGTTAATGACAAAATCGATTTACTTTCATTAATTTGCTCACAAAATAAATTAGTTACTTAGGTTAAACTCTAATTAGGTTAATAAATTAGGGTTTTAAATAGGTATTAGGCTTAATTGTTACCTCATTTAAATCATTCTTAATTAAAGCAAAATTTTAAAAACTAAAACCTATAGATATTAGGCTTAAATGTAAATTATGCATGATAAACCCAAAACGCGTTAAAAATATGAGTGACCAAATAAGCATCATTTTACAGGCATTGTGAGGGTGCTAACCCTTCCCCACACGTAATCGTGCACCCGAACCTTCGAGATTTCATAATCTCTAGTTTGTTTTGGTTTTCGGTCTACCTATTAAAAGAGGACCGTGAAGACTCCGTTATCACAGCTTGGCGACTCTGCTGGGGAGTTTAGTAAGTGGGCACAATTTTTGTTTGGTCACAAAATATTTTCTAACGTATTTTGGGGATTTTTTGTGTGTTTATTTGTTTATATTATTTATTTATGTAGTTACCAATTTTATCCCGCCCTTTAAATTTTATGCTTGTAAATATATTAGAGTCCGTATATAAATTAGAGTACATAAAAAGTCTATTAAAAAATAAAAAAAGAAGTCCATGTACATGAGTAAAGGCCTAATTTGCCATTTTTATTATTATTTCATTTATTATTATTAATGTATTTTAGTTATTCTTGCAGATCTCACAAGTTCCT
Organism: Hibiscus mutabilis; assembly: GCA_019671005.1. Lineage (NCBI taxonomy): Eukaryota > Viridiplantae > Streptophyta > Magnoliopsida > Malvales > Malvaceae > Hibiscus > Hibiscus mutabilis. The sequence goes on along the minus strand of CM033733.1, from coordinate 4,768,888 downwards.
AACCATGTCAAATATGGAAAGACTGCAAGAGATTTTGGTCCAAAAAATATGGGAAGTCGAGTGATGTGCAAGGAATTCTAACTATGGACTCATGGCTAATTTTCGTTAGTATCCGAGCATTTTTGGGCCATGATGTCTTTTTAAGAAATGATCGCCTTTCAGTTACCTTACTAATGCATCTTGAAACACCTCAATCGGACGTCGAGAGTTCAAGATATGTTCGTTTTACTAAAGACGGCACATGTATAAATCTAGATACGGGTCTAATACGAGATTTTGATTTTATTACGAATTTTCAATTAATTTATTGATTATTTCTAATTAAAACCAATCTTAGACCTTTCCCTATTAGTTCTAATTAATTTAGGATTATTTTGTATGTAAGGAAAGTGGTTTGATGCCCAAGTAAAGATATTATTCTCTTTTCGAAAAAGGAATATTTAACATCAATGTTTTAGGGTTTTTTGGAGCCTATAAATAGGTTTCATTCTTTTGTAATTTTTACAACGAAAAGATCACACAACACACCATAGACAACGAAACATAGAGAGAGCATTGTACACGGAAAATACAAGACACATTCTTGATAGAAATAAAAAGTAAAGGTTTTGTCTATTTTTTTTTATTCGAGATTTTGTCTTTATTCTTGTTTCAATAATAGTAAAGATCCACGGCGTTACGACGTGTGAAAACTCTTCCACCCTAATTTAGTAACTTATCAAGCCTTTTTTTAGTTGTTTGATCCCTTTATTTTATTTCTTTTTGATTTTGCACTTTCTTTTCCATTTTTCGCATTTGATTTTCTTTACATTTAAACATTTACCTATTTATTTAAATTGTTGTTTCATTTTAATTTGTACTTGTCATTTTATTACTATTGCAATTTAGTTATTTTTTTGACGTTTCTTTGTTTCAATTGCGTATATTTGTATATAATATATATTTGTTCTTTTTCTTAAAGTATATGTAATACAACTATATGCATTTATATGTTATTTTATTATCATATATTTATTATATCTTTATGAATATAATTTTTTATATTTATATACTTATTATTATCACATCATTATATGCATATGTATATTATACCTACATTTATATCTTTCCATATGTAGTTGTACATATAGTTCTTGTTTTATGCATGTATATATTTTAATTTCTTTTTGCATATATTTTTATTAACTATGGTAATTGACTAATTAGGTTTAATACCTTATTTAAATATTTGTTAGTTTAAATTTAATTTATTAACTTTTTAGTATTTTAATTCATTGTTTACATGTTTGTTTATATCTTTTTTATCATAACAATAAATTGATTTTGTTTCATATTTTAATTGATTTTGTTTATATCCTTTTTACCATAACAAAATATTCATTGTTTACATGTTTGTTTATATCCTTTTTTATACTGGAGTTGTAAGTTTGGAGTAGTTTCGTTTGTAGTAATGTTGTTTTTTGATGTTGTTTCTTGTAGTAGAACTTTTACTTCATTACTAAATATTATTCATTATATTAATATTTAGATACTAACTCATTAGTTTTATTATATTTTCAGAATGAAATAATATTTTAATCTTTTTCACATCACCAAACTAATTAACTGACAAAGAGAATAGTTTTCTCAACCAATTATCAATTATTGAAAAATTCAAGTCTATAGTTTTCTTTATTGGACAAAATATCATAAATTTTCGGGAACAAGACATTAAGCTACATGCTGCTTTTGAACAGGGACAATTCAATAACATTATCTACAATAAAATACTGGCATGTCTCGATGCATTGTCCAATGAAATAAAACCATGTTCGCCGCCAATAAGGAGTTATGTAGAGGACAGCCCCAACTGTCATTAACACAATTGCATAACAGACTTAGAATGCTGCATAAAAGGCATGCATGTCCAACAAATTACTTTCTTCTTCACTGCCAGTGCCAGAGGCATTTGGTGAAATTGGGGTCGGACCAGTTCCGGTGCAACTTTCATGCTTTGGAGTTCCACAAAGAAGAGGATTTCCCAAGTAGCTGCTTTCATCAATCGTCGCAAATTGAGCCTTTTCATGTGGAATGCTACATGATAAATTGTTGTAGGACACATTGAAGACTGCCAGAGAGTTCAACTCCATCAATTCGATGGGGATTATGCCGCTTAACTTGTTGTAAGAAAGGTCTAAACTCTCAATTTGCTCAAGCTTTGAGAAGGATGAGGGTATAAAACCAGTTAAACTGTTGTGGGACAAGTTTAATGAGAGGAGCTCACTCAAGTTTCCTATTTCGGGCGGGATGTGGCCGATTAATCTATTGTAAGATAAATCAATTCCGGACATATAATCAAGAATGTTACTTGATTATGTATACAACCCTTTCTTTGTCGTAAATACTACTTGTTCTTCCACATAATTACCAGGATACCAATGCACTGAATCTAACTTGGCATCTTCTAATACTCTAATCCCAAGTGCTGACCTCCAAGTCTCAAAAGACTTTCCATATGGTAAAAGATATAAATTACTTAGACGAGAAGGAATAGGACCAAAAAGTTTGTTTTGAGAAATATCTAATACACTTAATGAGTTCAATCGACATATTTGACTCGGAATTTCACCCTCAAAGTGATTGGCTTTCAAAAGGAGGATACTCAAAGCTGAAAGGCTGCCAATCCAATCTGAAACTTTGCCAGTAAAGTTATTTTGGCTAAGATCTAATGTCACCAACGAAGAGCTATTGTAAAGCGCCTGTGGCAGCGGACCACTTAGGCAATTTCTGCTCAGGTGGAGATGCTCTATGGTTAGTGAACAGATGCAAGATGGCACAGAGCCAGAAAAATTGTTCCATGAAAGGTCCAAAAATCTAAGCCAACCCAAGTTACACAATTCACGAGTTATATGACCGTCGAAATGATTGTTGGAAAGAACTAATATCTCCAAGCTTGACACATTCCAAATCCATCTTGGGAGCTTACCAGACAAATGGTTGTTGCTTAGATCTATTTGTTGAAGAGAAGAAAAACTGATGACTGAGAGATCAATTTTAGGTATCTCTTCATGAAAGTTATTGCCATCCAAATACAACCCACCAATTGAGCTAAATACTGAAGCTGGTATTTTTTCCACTCAAGTTATTATTTGAGAGTCTGAGTCTCCTCAATGAGTTATTCTTGGCTAACTCTTCCAATATTTCTCCAGAAAAAGCATTAGAGGATAGATCCAACTGGAATAAAGACTTCAAACCACCAAAGCATGGAGGAATATTACCTTCAAAGGCATTCCGAGACAAGGAAGAAGTCTCTAAATGCGGAAAGGTTGAGCATATGTTGGTTGGAACTTGCCCTTGCATTTCATTGTTAGACATATCAACTTCAAACATGTTAACATTAGCATGTTTCGGTAACTGTAGAGGGCCCTTGAAAGAATTGCCGGCCATGAGAAATTGCTGTAACCTTGTATTGTTCTCCAACAACCAATATGGAGTTTGTCCACCAAAGTTGTTATTCAAAAGGTCAAGATATCTCAAGTCATAGTGGTAATGAGACTAATAAAGAGTGATTGAAGAAAAGGTCTCAACTGATGGGAAAGTTTCAATCACTTGTTGTACAGAAACACTTCCATCTCAGATAGCTCCATCTAATTTTACAGATTTAAGCTTTCTGAGACTTCCAAATTCTGCAATAGTGAACAAATAAAATTTTCAAAGGTTTGAATACGACATGATGTATAAGATGAAGAAAGATTATTACATGTTAGTATCTGCTCATAATTTCTTAATCTTTTGACAAGACACACACAGTTGCTCGTTTGTTTCCTTGTATGGTAACCTTGTTAAAGACTTTATTATTAATAAAATTTTCTTTGATTGAGCCAAAAAAAATACCTTTAAGAACCACGGAATCGTATAATTCATTGTAGGTGAAATCCATGTCTTCCAAATCGTGGAAAGCATCTAGTCCTGTGGATATATAAAATACCTTTAAATTGTACAATTGAAAACCAAACAAATTTGATAGAACTCATCAAAAACTTAATTTGATCGAAAAAAATATATATCAAAATTGCAATCTCACCTCCCTTTCAACTGGTTACTTCTTATATTCAACGACTTCAGATTTGAAAGTCCACTAATCACTTTCAGTGCTGTTGCTGAATAGATTGGAACTCAGATTAAGTTGTTCTAAATTCATCAACTTCAGCAGTCTCTCGCTCTCTATAATTACAAAGCAGTTTGAGAAAAATTCATCATTATCTAAAAGATTTAAAATATTTATACTGTAGAGGAATATTCAACACTTAACACATACCGTCGAAAGATTGGAAGCTTTCAATTTGATTACCGCTCAGATCCAAATGCTTCAACTTTGCCAATTTATTCAATTCTATCCAAATCAATCCAATTTATTCTTTCTTTATGTCAATCCATCTTGAAAAGGGGGCTGATGAATGCAAAACTGGTGTTGTCCAGGTGATTACCACTCAAATCAAACTCCTCCAGATTCAGCATTAACTGTGTCCCGCTATCTGAAGAAGACAAATCCATTACTACATACATATTCAACTTCAACATGAATGAATGAATGGAATTTAATTAAGAGCATTATCAATCACTTTATACCTTCAAAGGAGTTGGACCCAAAGCTTTCAATTTCATTCCAACTTAAATCCAAGATCCTCAACTTCCTCATTCTACTCAATTCTATACATATTCAAGCCCAACAAAATTAGAATTAAGACCCCCAAAACAAAAAAAACTAAAATCCCTTCATTCATTACCCCTGGAAAAAGAAAAGAAAAACTACGACATGATCTAGCTTACCTTTGATATTAACAGACCCTTTCAATTCATTTCCAGCCAAATTCAAAGTTTTTAAAGATGAAAGATCACCCACGTGTAAGAGGATATTGTTCTTCAAATGGTTCTGGCTTAAATCAAGAGTTTTCAAATTACCAAGTCTCGAAAGCCATTAAAAACCTGCTAATAACCTTTCACACTCATTAGTACTCTCACATATTATGCAATATATCAAAGTTGGTCATGTAAAATGGTTATGAATTCTAGTTTTACCATTGCTATGATCTGATCCCGTGAAACGGTTTCTTTGTAGAAGTAGATATTTAAGAGACGAAAGCTCACTTAATGATGATAAGATGCTATCATTCAAGTAATTGACACTTAAGTCAAGGAATTCCAAGTCAAACGAAAGGCAACAAACCTTCATTGTCCACAAAACCAGATATTTGATTCTCAGCCAAATTCAGACTCTTCAACTCCTTAAAGGGGAGAAACAAGGAAGCATTGAGATAACCAACCATTCCATATGGATCTTCCTGCCATTGTCTTGTAGAATTAAGAGAAAGTTGTATGACTCGTCTACTGGTGTTGCTACATTTGACCCCTTCCCATTGGCAACAGAGCGAACCCTTCACGTCCACCCAGTCCTTCAGATCATAAGGACAATTGAAGAAGGATTTGAGTTTCAAGAGAGCAAGCCTCTCCTGCTCCAAGCACCCCTCTGTTTCCATCAACACAACCGTAACTGTAAGTAATAGTATGCAAAAACATTTAGGCTCCATTATATTAAAGCACTCAACTAAGCTATTAATAACTCTATGCATTTGGTCACATTGAGTCTTGGAGTTTATACACACACAAGAACCCATACATTCCCTCAAACGTTGTGTGAAGGTCTAGACCATGACTTTGGAGTCAACCATAGAAGGAAAAAAAACGTTCGCTTTAACAGGACACGGTTTTGATTACTTTTGTTTCATGGTGTTGGGTTTGAGTCCGACTATCCCTTTGGCCCCGTGGTCATCAAAAAAGGAGCTGCACCTTTACTTTTATACGGCTTTTCTTTTTGGGAGGGTGTCGGCAGAAGCAAATTTAAAAAGAAAACACTGGCGATCTCTTTTATTTTCTATCTATTTGATTTTTATCACTAATTTTACGTTTTGATCATTTACGTTGTCGATTTATTATATTTTGATCATTAGACCATTAAAAAGAATATGAATAGTTCTAGCCGAATGACATTCGATTGACACACCTACTGACAACTACAGGCAATGGTGGTTAGGAGAAATGGGTCGTGGCCTCTGACGACTGCAGTGGTGAGATCCAACGAGGCTATCGGCGGCGACAACGGCGGCGATTTAGAGATTTTGTGATTTTCAGTTTTAGGGATTTATGGCTTTTGGAGTGATTTTTGAAATATTAAGATTTCTTTTGAAAAGTATGTAACGTTCTTAATGGGTAACGATTTTTTTAAACGTTCGGGAGTTTAAAATTGTTACAAACAAACGTTATTAGGCACTTATTTTTACCAAAAAATTAGACAATTAAAGTTAAAAAGAAATATTGTAACACCCTGATCCCGATCCGAAGTATCACATTCGAGTCTCCCAAAATTGACTCATCAAAATTTCTCATTTAAAATCACAAGTTTGGCAATTCTCAAAACAATCCATTTTCATAAATAAATAAGATTAAACGAGTTTATAAAATAGGAGCTCCAATTAAAATACATAGTTTGACCAATTTAAAAGTAAATCAAATAAAGATACAGACTCAATTGTGGTAAGGGCCTATGAATACAATTAGTCCAAACTAAAACATCAAGTACCGTACTTTGAAGCTGGCTCGGTGCTGGGGAATCCTCCTCGATGTCCTCCTCCAAAAGCAACATGTCAACCTAAGCACGGAAAGACAACAATTCCGCGCGCTGAGCTAACAAAGCTCAGTGATATATTCTACTCTACCGCAATTCATGAATATCATAAAACAAGCATGCATGATAGAATAATCAAGAGTGCACAGAAAGACTTCTCAACACTAAGGATAGTCTTCTAGCTTATCCTAGCTAGAGTTCACAACCATGTCTCAAGATACCACTAGAATATAAGGAGTATCATATTCCGTCCCAAGCTTACAACACTCGAGGTCACACAGTCTTTCGAGTTACTCGAGCTCACACATCTCTTCGAGTTATACATTTTATACCCTGATCACTAGCCCAAGGGTAAAACAACCAACATCAATTATCCACACAGTAACATAATTAACATAAATTCCATACAATGGCCAACGAAGCCCAACAATACCCGTGCTCACACAACCATCAGGTTACCCGTGATCACATAGCCGTCGGGTTAATGGACCATATCCGGATCACCATAGCCACAGATACGTCCTAGACATACTTGGATCACAAAAGCCACAATCAATCTTTACCTGAGGTCACTCAACCAATCAGGTTACTCAAGTTCATATAGCCCATCGAGTTATGTTTCCTTATCTTGATCACATAGCCCAATGATAGGTTTCTAACCACATCCAGATCACATAGCCCGTGGATACGTCGGATATACTCGATCACAAAGCCCGAAGTACACATCCCCTTAAACAAGTGCCCCTGCACTGACTCTAGGATATCCGGATTCCTAACCAAGACACAAGGTAACATATGCTCCTCGAGCATCCATACATCTAACCAAGAGATAAGAAGTGTCAAGCCAACCATTACAAAAGCCCCAAGGCATATTTTATTTGTTACAGTAATTAATATTTGTCTTTTAAGTTCATACACGACATCTTTATTAGATCATCTCATTATTCACAGCCACTAGACTATATGGGTGTCCCTCCAACACATAGCAAGGACCCCAATCTCCACACAGCATCAACCGATCTGCCACAGATCCTTATGGGTTATTAACGTAAGGAAATGCGCTTACAAATGCTAAGCCATTAGCCATTATTCTATATGTGGGTTATAAACCCTTATTTCTCGGTTTTAGAATTTATTTTATACCTTTAGGGACCCATTAGACCATTTTCTACGAATTATAGAACTCCCAAACGCAATCTCGATATTCTTGGACATATTCCTCTACGAGTACCGATACACCTACATCGGTATCGGTACACCCTTACTGGTACCGATACTTATCCACGAGTACCGATACTCAAATTAGATTCAAAAAATTTGATGCCTCAAGTCGTACCGATACGCTCACCCCCGTATTGGTACTCAACATCGGTACATAATCTACCCCGTATCGATCCTTACCCGTACCGGTATTCCCACTTTGCGTACCGGTACGCGAAAGCCTTCCTCTGGCAATGGAACAATGGTATCGATAGGCCCCTTAGCGTACCAGCACACGAAAACGCCACTAGAACTTTTATCAAGCATGGGGTACTAATACGCGGCCTTCTATACCGGTACGCCCCTCTTCCTTACAAGGCGTACCGATACGCTACCACACCGTACCAGTACTCGAGCCCAAATTTCAAAACCTAAAGCTCAGGATTTCACCATCCCAACCCTTAACCTACATGGTTAAGCCCCAAAATGTTCCTACATGTTATTGAAGGTTTATATGGTGGTTTGCTACCAATTTACCTATTATTAACACACGATTCTTGATTTGCCATTAAAGGGGTTTTAAGCTTCTAAAACCTTAACTATGCAACCCAAAACCATAAACCACACAAAGCAATCATTTTAGGATCTTCATGAAATGAAAGAGTCATAAATGTACTGAACTTAATTAAGAAATTCTCAGAATGAATAAGCAACCAAGCTTCTTCCTTTACGTTTCCCTTATCCAAGCTTCAAACCCAACTTCCACTAATGCTAGAGATATTTACCTCGAATGACAGATCTTTGCATGCTGAAACACTTTCTCTTGATTGCCAATTTGAGATTAAATAGATATTTCATTAAAAGTTTAATTATTAAATTAAATAATTATCATTTTTAACGTGTCACATCACTAAATTAAAGGGAGTTGATAATTCAAAAACCAAAAATCTAGTTAGATTTGTGGAGTTTGAGACATTTTTCGGTCAAACGGACATCGAAAATTTTCGTTCAAGAGGTTGAAATGAATGACAATGGTGAGCAATGACTGGTGTTAGAGACTTTAGCTAAAGTGTAGGTCAAATTGATATTTTATCTAAAGTTCACAGGTCAAATTAAAAATACATTTTTACTAGAGGGAGTTACCGACTGAGTGACTAAAATATATTAAACTGATGACATAAGTATCTAAAATGTAACTTTTTTAAAATTGACAATCAAAATCAATCTGACCAAAAATAAAAATGACCATTAATGTTATTTACCAAAAAACTCATAAAATTTGTAGAGAAAAGAGAAAACCAGTTTAGATCTTTAAGCTGTTGTGATCAAATCTTTCCAAAATGAATTATATATATATATATATATATATATATGAATAATAAATTAACCATAAATATTTAAATTAATCTTTTTCAAGAGTGAATTAATTTGTTTAAAGAAGAATTATCATTTTATTTTATTTTCAAGAATTCAATCAATTGCTTTTAGGTTCAAAATTCAAGTCCAATTGTTTATTGTTAAAACCTTTATAATTATGTTGTCAAATTTAGGTCCATTATAAAGTATTGTTTGGTTACATGACCATTAAATCGGTATTTTTTTATTTCAAAATGTTATATTAACGGATTCAAGATGAGTCTAAATGATATTAACAATAAAATTTTAAATTTAAAAAATAGAAAGATTAAATTTATAAAAATAAAATTTCAAATATACCGAAAGTACATAAACTTGGAATATATTTTACCGTGTTTATTCATTGAATAGATATATGGTCATAGTGTGAACACCAAATGGCGAGTAACATATATTCATCTCTTTACAAACAAAGGAGTATTGTGGGGATAATTTCATTCTACTCCGTATTTATCAAACTTCTTCGCAGAAACTGCGCCCGTTAGGCCGTGACTATACCTCAAGAGTGAACGAAGCCCGATTCATTCCAACTTTACTTAGTCATCTACCATAATAATAATAATACACAAGGTTTAGAGATTAAGGTTATGGTTTAAAGTTTAAGAGTTTAGGGTGTAGAATTTAAGGTTTATGGTTAGATTTTAGAGTTTAGGGTGAAATTAAAATTTAGAGCAATGATGACCTGTGTAATTTATCCAAAATAATAATAAAAGAATTTAGAGGAACTAAAACAAGAACAATCCAAAAGTTTAGTTATTAAATTAAAAATTTTAAAGTTAAGTGACTAAAATATGAGTGAGAAGATAGAGCAGTGATGATATGTGTAATTTATCCTAAGTTATATAATTTACCCTAAGTTATTAAACTGATAGTTTTTGCAGAAACCACTTCGCCGCCCTTGGAAGCAACTGCTATGGCCAAGTATCATCTCTCTCTCGTTTACCATCAGAACTTCAATTTTGGATTGTGTTGTTGAACTTAGGGGTATGATTATTGGCTTTCTGTGTAACATTTTGTGTTCTTGCAAGAACACATAAAAACTTGCCATCGTTTTTAACAAACGTATTTACTTCTTGAATCATTTGTTCAGGCATTTATGGATTGGTCTGCCTCAATTTGTAAGATACCTGTTGTTGCTTTTTCCTCTCTATTTCCGTATCCCTCTGAAAGAATCAAAGTTGATGATTCCCCCAATTTCATTCTTCCTTCCCAATGAATGATAATCAAAATCCTTGCTTTGTTTTTTATATATAACATACACATTACACCCAAACAAAAACACATAAAGGTTCTTCTTTTACTGCTGGAGTTCAATTCTTGTTTCTGTTCTTGATGTGATTATTCGTTCTAAGTTTACAAGGAAATATTTGCATTTCTTTTAATATATATTAATGCCAGAAATTGACAACAAAAGTGCAAGATTTCCGTTTTAATTTCTGAAGTGGTTCTGAAGGAAACAAATTAAATTTAGAAAAGCACATACGTTTCCATGACACATATATCATCGATAGAATCTAGTGACTTGGCTTCTCTGGAAATGAAACTGTGTAAAAAAGTTGATTTCTTGTGGGATATACAACTATAATCCATTTGAACATTATTTGGTCTCGCAAGAGTACTTAAAAGCAGGCTTTAACTTGAATAAAATTTTCAGGTAAGAGGGACGGTGAAGGGAATTCTCTGCGACAGTCCGTATCTCTCAATGTTTCATAGTGATAATGTAGGATCGCTTTTTCAACATTTCTCGACATCGATATGGTATGCCTGCGTGGAGTGTCCGTTGCGCAACAGACACATTGGAGAAAAGCATGTATATATGTGTTTTCTCCAATGTGTCTGCTGCATCCACCACAACGGCCACTCCATACAGGCGTACCATATTGGTATCGAGGAAACGTTGAAAAAGCTGGGTTGCCTAGACAGATTGGTGCCAGTAGATCCCAGGCTACTTGGTTGAATGGAGGAAGCTTTGGACCTGCTAACTCTCGATGACTTCACGGAACATGTGAAGGTGTAATAGATGCTATAGGTTAAGGAGTTTAGGTGATCATTAGGTTTTTAGGAGATTTTTATTTTGTTTCTGATTATGTGATGTTGTTAGGTGATTGGTGCTATTGATTTTCATCGTTGAAGGCGTGATTTTGCTGAGTGACTTGTCGTATTGTAAGGCACCTAGTTGGAGATTTTATCTTTAATAAAAATTAAGTTTTGGTTTGAAAAAAAAAAAACTTCACGGAACATGGAACAGGAAGAAAGTGCAACGCCATGATCAGCTGGTGGAATCTACCTAGTTGAGTGTTGTTAAAATCTTAGAGGTTATAGGAATTGAAGTTGACTCGATCGTGTACAAGGTGAGGGTTATGGAGATTGGTTTTTCAGATATCCCGAAGCATGTTGTGTAACCAAAGAAAGATGGAGATTCTTCACATCAGAGCAGCCACAGCCACAGCCACAGCCAAGCAGAATCCTCATCAGAATCCAGCCAAGATAGTAAGGCAACAAAAATTAAAAGGAATTAATCCTTTAATTTTGTTGATTCTTATTTTGGAAAAGATCACGTAAATCCGTTAAAACGACAGAAATTAAATCCCGAAATAAATTATTTACGAGATCTTAGTTTCCTAAATTTCATCCGAGTATCATGTTCGTCTCTATAAAATTTTTCAAAAGAAATTATTAGTACAAAAATAAAATCCATAGCGTTTCCAAAACACTATCAATAATTATTATCACATTTAATAATAAGAAAAATTCTACAACGGACGTCGAACATCGCTGAACACCACTAACGCTGAACACTATTAAATTAATTAATAAAAATTAAAAATCGCAAAGACTCAACATATAATTAATAATTATTTAAAATAAAAATTGAATTAAATTATTTTCCATATATATTATGCTTTTTAATCTTTTTTAAATAATTGAATTAAATACCAACTATAGTCAATCCCTAAATTAAAAAACTCTAAATCTTTTTCCTTTCCTAACAGTTTGATTGTTCAGCGTTAGTGGTGTTCAACAGTATTCGACGCACGTGGTAGACTCATCCTAATAATAATTATAAATGTCAAAAATTATATCACGAGATATTCCATATTCATGCCATATTTAATATTAAAATCCCCAAACTATAAGGTAATATCACCATAAATATTACCATAATATATGGTTTTAATCTTGCCATATTTCATACCATATTTCAAATAGAAAATATTAACAAATATTAAGATTTACCTTAATAATGAAATATTCAAAATCTCTCACAAGAAACCGCTTATATCGTTCATGGTGTTCTATGTTAAAGCCATGACATTGGTAATCTTAGAGTTTCTTGTCTTCGGGCATTCACTGCCATGAAAATCGTTGAGATGCCTTTGGGCATTCAAGGGCATCAAAAGCTATATAAAACAAGAAAAGAAATGGTCAAATACCAAATATAAAATTAATTGGCCACTTCGGTTTAAAGCCATTATCTAAACAAAGTGGTGAAAATTATTATGCATCAACATATAGCATAAGGCTAAATAGCCGTAGAATAACTTTAACAGCAATAAGCTTGTCGTACTGCTTCATAGTTATACTGTTCACCTTGGATTAAAACTCAGACAAATCTGTCTTAAGATTGTTAGACAAAAAGCGTCAATTTAAGAATTAAACAATAAATAAATAATATTATTATTCAAACGAACAGTACAAAATTAAAAGAACGATACAAATTATGTAATGCAAACCGAAATGAAACGTGTTGAGGCCTGCACGAACGCAATTTTCTTAAGAGGTCATCTATCTCTCAGATACAACAACAGATGATCAGCCACAATTACACTGCCGTGGAGATCACGAACTTACTCTTGTCTTCGCTTACTACCAAAAACAATTTTTGAAAAAACCCATAGAGTAAACTCATAGATTTTTTTTTAATTTTTGTTGTTTTAAAATTAAAGAAATGACATGCTATTTAATAGTTCAACAGGATTTAATCTAAAACCTGTGTTTACAATTGAAACACAATTTCTTTTCAAGTCATTCAATAACCTTCAAGTGGGTAAGTGTATATAAACACTTCCCATTCAATTTATCCCATCAATGTGGGATAGGGTTTTTTACTTTCTTATTCAATTCACAACTACCCTACTTTGAGCATCAATTTCTCATTCATCTCTCAACCATTTTGAGCATATGGCATACTGTTGTAAAAGTCTCATAGAGTAGAATAAGATCTAATAAAATTATTATTCGAATCTCATCCTTTACCCATTCAAAACATGGTCATAGTGTGAACACCAATTGGCGAGTAACATATATCCATCTCTTTACAAACAAAGGAGCAGTGTGGGGATAATTTCATTCTACTCCGTATTTATCAAACTTCTTCGCAGAAACTGCGCCCGTTAGGCCGTGACTATACCTCAAGAGTGAACGAAGACCATTTCATTCCAACTTTACTTAGTCATCCACCATAATAATAATAATAATAATAATAATAATAATAATAATAATAAGGTTTAGAGATTTAGATTATGGTTTAAGGTTTAGGGGTTTAGGTTGTAGGGTGTAGAATTTAAGGTTTATGGTTAAAATTTAGAGTTTAGGGTTTAGAGTTTAAGGTTTAGGGTGTTAGGGCTAGAGATTTATATTTTAGATTGTATAACTTAAACATGAAGGGTTGTGTAATTTTTTTTACACAACTCGTGTACAATAATAATAATAATAACAATAATAATAATACTTTAATACACAAGCTTGTGTAAACAAGCTTAAAGTTTGCACAAGCCTTTTAATTTTTGGGTTTAGGGTTTATAAAAGTATTTCAATTTTAGGGTTTAGGGGTTTATGATTTAGGGGTTTAGTTTGTAGTGTGTATAATTTAGGGTTTAGGGTATATGGGTTTAGTTTACACAAGCCTGTTAATTTTAGGGTTTAAGGGTTTAGTTTGTGCTGTAGAATTTAGGGTTTAAGGTTAAAATTTAGAGTTTAAGGTTTAGAGTTTAGGATTTAGGGGATAGGGTTCAGTTTGGTCTTTAAATTTTAAATTTTTTTAGTTTAAACATGAAGACTGTGTAAATTTCTTTTACACTGCTTGTGTATCAAAATATAACCCATCATTATAAGGGTAATTATACCATGCACTGGTTGAGGAAATACAAGCGCCCTAATTTTAAGGGTTAGGGATCTAGTTTAGGGGTTTAAATTTTTGTGCTTAGAATTCATGGAAGGGTTGTAGGTAAAAACTTAAATCCCTAACATATTACCCTAAAACTTAAACCCCAACTTCTAATCTATAAATTCTAACCCCAAACCCTAAATTCTAACCAAATACCCTAAATTTTAAACCCCTAAACTAGATCCCTAACCCCTAAAATTAAGGTGCTTGTGAAAATAAAATATTTTTACCACCGGTTGCATAGGAAACTTTCCCTAATAATAATAATAATAATAATAATAATAATAATAATAATAATAATAATAATAATAATAATAATAATAATAACAACAATAACTTCTTTGGCAAAATTAAGGAAATAATAGAAGTAAAAAAAATATGGAAATAGGGCACTTCAAACATTATTTAGGGATCTACCGTGATTGCTAGTGTTCCCATGGAATTCGCCATACCTTAAATCCCTAACATGTTATCCTAAAACCTAAACCCTAACTTTTAAAGTATAAATTCTAACCCCAAAACCTAATTATGGTTTGAATTTAGAGTTTAGGGTTAGAATTTAGGGGTTATATGTAAAATCCCAAATTCCTAACATGTTATCCTAAAACCTAAACCCTAACTTTTAAAGTATAAATTCTAACCCCAAACCATAAAATTCTTACCACGGACCATAAATTTTAACCCCTAAACATAGTTTAGGGTTCATAGTTTAGAAGTAAAAAAGGAAATATGGCACATACCCTAAATTCTAAACCTCTAAACCCTAAATTCTAATCACATACCCTAAATTCTAAACCCATGAACCTAAACCCCTAAACTAGATCCCTAACCCCTAAAATTAGAACACTTGTAGAAATAAAATATTTCCAGCGTCAGTGCATGAGATATTTTCTCTAATAATAATAATAATAATAACTTCTTTGGCAAAATTAAGGAAATAATAGAAGTAAAAAAGAGAGGAAATAGGGCATCTCAAACATTATTTAGGGATCTACCGTGATTGCTAGTGTTCCCATGGAAGTCGCCATACCTTTCCGACGAATCATGGAACTTTGGTTGATCTTGGGACGAAAATGAAAGGAAGGCAAAGTTGATGGCTGGAGTAGAAATGAAGACAAAGTTTGGGGTTGTATTGAGAATCTGGAGAAGTTAGACGGTTGGTATCGTGATTTTAAGGGATTTATACTTCCTCCCCCAACTTTTTCTTCATTCATTTTCATCCCAAGATGAGATGAAGTAAAGTTGTCAAGATTTTTTGATGACTTTCAGTGTGATTGAGAAAATAAATCAGGGGAAGTCATTGGGAAGGGTTGACAACTTTTCCAATGTCGTTCGGAAAGATAGAACGAGTCCCCATGGTATTGTAGAAAATGCAGTAAATCCTTAAAAATCATTTTATATAGATATTTCCTGGAAATTGCTAATGTTTAGGTATGTTTGGTGTTATATTTAATATTATCAACGATTCGAAACTATCTTCTTAAATTAAAAATCATTGATCAAAAGGAATTGAAATAACCATAACCGCAGCTCAATGATTATATCTAAGAATTTAAAAAGGCTTAGGGATGTTTGAAGCCCTTGAACTTAAAAAAAAAATCAATTAAGCCCATCAACTTTTTTTACCCACAAGCCTTTGAACTAATAAATTTAATTAGCTAAGCCCTTTGACCAATTTTGACCATCAATTTTTTTACAATTTTTTCTTGAAATATTATTACCACGTGACACACTACAGTTCTGTCACGTGACATTTACGTATACTTTTACAAATACTTTGTCATACTTATGATAATTCTAATTGGAATATATTTGATTGTGCCTAATCAATCCTATCTAAAAAGATTAATGGCAACCCTTAAAGATTCTGCATTTAGTATACAGGGTCCTCTTTTGACATGTTATGACAAAAATGTCATGTAAAATTACTTTGGAGCTCTTATGCAAAACAAATTAAGATCATAATGTTAGAACCAAACCATACTAGATATAAAATCTAAACCCAGAATCTATCATGTCAAATCATCAAGAACAATAAACCGAATAAACTGAATCCGGAAGCGTACCTGAAGTAATCGATAGAAAACCTTGAATCTTGACGTTGAAAGACTATATCTTTGGTATTGATCTTTCAAGAAGATATGTTTTCTTTTGACGTAAAACTCTCTGACGGGGAAGGAGAGAAAAACAAGTTAACCTATTTCTTGGGAACCACTACCTCTTTATATAGTTGATTATTAAATCAACTATTAAATATTTATAACTCTGCCCCTCATTGAATTATAAATATATCTTACGGTATCTACACTTTTATTTCCATGAAACTTTAATACCTATGACACGCCTAACATAATTGGTCACTTGATTTTGTGCCATACTTTATAATAGCATCATACATTTTACATATGTGCCCATAACTGCGGATTTTAATCCAACAATCTCCCACTTGGGCAACATATGTTTCCTAACAAATGTACAACCTTATGAGCTCAAAAATTGCTATTATATAATAGGTATTATGTAACAATCTCGTCCATCAACTATATCCATATAGGATCAAAGCAGCCTTTGTCGTATCAATCATGACTAGACCCATCAATGGTCACGTATACAAATATAGTCAAATGACATAGATCAATCATGGATGCGTAGCATGGAAAATTACATGAAATGTGAACCAAACATGTCTATTTCCAACTGGTCCTCCTAAGCCTTTGCGAGATCAAACTTTACTGAATTCAGAGTGTGCATAAACCAAAAGAACTTTATTTTTTCAAGAAAATAATCTTAAAATATCCTTAAACCAAGTAATCAAATTGTGTCTAAAACGAATGAGCATTTTTCAAAATTACAAACTCCCACTAAAACTGAATATCCTTAAATAACATTTCACCCACATGAGTAGTGTGCTCATGAAAGACCTAGGGTGTCAATTTCTTAATAAGCGCGCAATTATGGAGTTTGTACCAACATGCTCTATAGACACACAACCACTCTGAATTTTCTTTAACAACTAGGAACTTAATATTTATGTGCTTCAAATTTAAAGTGTTCCTATTGTTTATAGAATAAATGAATGCATATTTATTATCACAAAATAACCGAAGTTGTCTTTCTATTCAATCTATAATTAGCAGCCCATGTGACAATTTTTTTTTGCATCAATATTCTAATAGAATCGAAGTCTGTAAACTTGATGATCTCTAACTTACCAGAACTCCGATATGTGAGCATGTAGTTTTTTTGTTCTCTAAACATATCTCATAACCCTATTGGCTGCTATCCAATGGTTCAAACTAGAATTGCTTAAATATCTGTCTAACATTCCAACAATGTACGCAATATCCGAACGCATACATACTTGAACATAATTAGATTCTCAATAGCTTATGCATATAGAATTATTTGTATTTTCTAAATTTCAAGGTTACTTTTAGGGCATTGTGTAAGACTAAATTTGTCTTCTTTAGCAATATGAGTATCACTTGGTTTACTCCCACTGAACTTGTAGTATATACAATTGTCAACCAAACTTATCTCAAGGCCGAATGAGATAATCAATGTGAAATTTATAATTTCATTAATGAGAGTCCTACTTAAGCTCATAGATGAATTTATTTAATTTACATATCATTGATTTTGTATCATTAGACACAAATCTATGATTGTACCATATAATTCATTTCTTCAATGTCTCCATTGAAAAACATAAGCTTAACATCCATCTTATGTAACTCAAGAGTAAAATAAGCTACATGCGTCATGATTATCTTGAAAGAGTCTTTCAATGAAACTTGAGAGAAAGTCTCCACAAAATCAATATCTTCTTTTAGAGTATATCCTTTAGATACAAGACATGCCTTATACTTGTCCACATTATCATTTGCATCCCTCTTGGTTTTAAATATCCATTTACAACCAATTGGTTTGCACCTTCAGGTAATGAGACAAGTTCCTAAACTTTATTGTCATGCATAAAATTATACTCTTCTTGAATGACATCAATCCACTTTTGAGAGTCAGAACTTTTATGATCTGATAAAAAAAAGATTGAATCCTTTTCTACCATTCCATTATTATCCTTATTTTCTTGAAGAAATACAAAGTAATAATCTATAATAGTATTTCTCCTTCCTCTCGTGGATATCTTTAATGACACTTATTTTTTTAAGGTTGTTGAGTTTGTTCTTCTGAAACAATTATCTTATCTTGAATGGGAGTTGTTCAACATCGTTTTGCTGAGGTACTTGATTCACTTCTTGATTAATGATAGGTGTGAAAACCTAAACATCATCAAAAGTGATAGTATGAATTAAGTTATAATCCAACTCCTCCTCAATAGCAATGTATCTAACCTTATTTCTCCCTCCAAACTCAACATCCTAAAAATGTTATAAATCTCTCATTAAAATAATCCTTATTGTGGGATCATAAAATTTACAGCCCATGAATCACTCAAAATAACAGAAGTAGTTGCTCACTTTTAAAGTTTAATTTCTTCACATGTGTCCTAACTTATACAAAAGAATCAATACTTTGTAACTTATTGTTGTTTCTTTTGATTAGGACCCTTAGCAACTTTATTCTAATATATTTTTTATTGCCCTTATTCTTAGAGACACTAACTAAATGAGCACTAACCGAATGAGTACTTTTAAACTTATAATGCTTCAACTTTTCTTCCTCTTTAACACAATGAGAAATAAACTCATTTAAAGTCTATTTCTCCTTTTGACAGTTGTAACTAATTTTGAATTGGTTAAACTGTATAGGAAGCGATACCAAAATCATAAGAACAAACAATTGTTAGAAAGTTTGATCTTATGTGCCTTAAATTTTAAAGCAATATTAAACACTTTCATAATGTACTCCCTCACATTTCCTTGACCTTTATACTTCATAGACATCAAAGAAGGCATAAGTGATGTCATCTTAACCTTAATGTTTTGGGTAAAACATTTCTTAATTTCGTCAAGGAAACCCTTAATATGAGTAATCTCTTTAGATTTTTTTATTACTCCTAAAGACTTATAGAATGTTATCCATTATAATCATTAGACTCGTGCGATTTGAAAAATCTCTGGGTGCTTACCGCGGTGAGAGGTGCAAGTTATTCTTCCCTTATTGCAAAGTCTATGTTCATACAACCAAATACTATATGTAAGTGTCTTTTCTATTCCTTGAAACTAGTTTCACTAAACATGAGTGTAGAATGTATTTAACAAATATTGTGACAGCAAAGATAAATTACCTAAATGTAGAATAAAAATAAGTAAATAAAATAAAAACAAGCCCACATAAATATTCATAAGTAAACAAATAAATTCAAAATAATGGCTAGTTCTGCTCAAGATACCAAGCACAACATTAATATCAAGTCTTTGGACAGTAATATTAACTGTAAGCGGTACTCTTGTTGTAGCAATCAAACATTGACAATAAACTATGTCAAACAATAGATTAATCTTTGGACTAACGTATTGCTTACATAAAATACCTTATAATTGTCATACATTTATCGCCACAATTGTCGTTGTAATTCTGCCAAATATTAACTTTCCTTTGGGCCAATTAATAAACGCATGAATTACAAAAACTCATAATTATCTTAATATTTCAAATAAACTAATCTACACAAAAGCGGTCACTTTGGTGACATTATGTTTCAATTAATCTATTAAAATATTTAACATCCGAAGCCAAAATATGAATTTAATTGTTTCAAAATATTTGTCTTAATTTTATCTTTCAATCAAATTAAAAGATAACCAAAATAATAATAAATTTGAATAAAGGTAAAACTCATGTCAAGATACCGGACACTCCATTAATATTTCATCTTTGGACAAAACACTAACTTGCAAGTGATATCTTGGTACAGTAATCAAACATTGATAATAAGAACATGTCAAATAGAAATCTTCCTTTGGGCCGATTTATTGCTCACATATAAAACTGAATAATTATCACATGTTTATTACCATACTTGCACATGTAATTATGTTAATTATTAACCTTCCTTTGGGCCGATTAATACTAACATAATCCGGCTTACATGCACAAAACATTCTATATATTAAAATAAAATAATTTCTACAATAGAGGTTACTTTGGTGACTTAATGCTTCAATTAATTTATCTTAAAATATATAATATAAATATACTGATATTCAAATTTAAAATTTTGCAACAGTCAAAACTGAAATTTCTTATAACACTTAAGTTTTCGAAATAACCTAAAATAAGGTTGTCTGAATGGGGCTATCAGAAACCAAAAAACCACTTAAATCTTTGACTGTTTCTCAAAAAATTCCTTAAACATGCATTTACCAAAATAAAACTTGAATTCAAAACAACTAATCTTTAACTAAAAGTCAAAAACAGAAATATTATATAAATGAATAATTCATATATTGATCACATGAAACTTTAATGTGCATAATAATCTAGCGATCAAAAGAAAAGGATTATTGATCGAAATGAATCGAATATGAATTCCATAACAATATTTCAACTTCTTTTAATAATAATAAGTACGTAAACAAAATACTTACTGGAACTTATAAACTAGTATTTACTAGTAACTAAACCAAACAAATTTGCAATGTGCATATCCACCGCCATTCGAAAAAACCATAGCTTATTCTCCAGAATAAAATATATTTATACACTTTAATTCATAGCATTAATGACAAATTCTTTGCATACATATATATATATATATATTAGTGTAAAAGAATTGCTCATGTAACCTGATAATAATCGAACAACATTAATAATTGTCCCCTAATAATATTGATATATTATTCTTTAATTCTGAATCCAATACAGAAGCATAGTTGTTTGTAGCGTAAAGCTATAGTTCTATTTAATCTTAATTGTGCATTTAATACATATTCACAAAACTCTAAAATATGCGAATCATGAATCGAAGATTCACCTAAGAATAATGCACAAATATATCTTAAAAGCATATACAATCCTAGATTCATAACAAAAAACCATATGGCAACCCATATTGATTCAAAAATAATTAGAACCATATCAATGAATTAATCTGAAAACCATAAAAAAATAATGGGTTCCTAATGATTCAAAGTTGAAATTCAATTTCCAGTAACCTAAATTAAAGAACTAACAGAGGAACATAAAAGCCTTTAAATGTTTGAAATTGCATAGAAACATCATCGTCGATTCCCAATTCTTAATGCAACAGAAGGCTATTGCATATGATAAATCAAAAGAATAATATACTGACGGTCAGAATTCTAAAATTCAATTTCCAATTTGTCGATTAATTACGCATATGGGTTATCACATATAGGGTAATCGGGAAATTTCGGAACATGCGAGAGATCAAACGCTAATACATAATTAATTCTCAATGATTCAACATGACGAGTCTCTGATGCCACTTGTTAGAACCAAACCATAATAGATATAAAATCTAAACCCAGAATCTATCATGTCAAATCATCAAGAACAATAAACCAAATAAACTGAATGCGGAAGCGTACCTGAATTAATCGATAGAAAACCTTGAATCTTGACGTTGAAAGACTATATCTTTGGTATTGATCTTCCAAGAAGATAGGTTTTCTCTTGACGTAGAACTCTCTGACGGGGAAGGAGAGAAAAACAAGTTAACCTATTTCTTGGGGAACACTACCTCTTTATATAGTTGATTATTAAATCAACTATTAAATATTTATAACTCTTCCCCTCATTGAATTATAAATATATCTTACGGTATCTACACTTTTATTTTCATGACACTTTAATACCTATGACACGCCTAACATAATTGGTCACTTGATTTTGTGCCATACTTTATAATAGCATCATACATTTTACATATGTGCCCACAACTGCGGATTTTAATCCAACACATAAATGGCAAGTTTTCTTAACAGACAACCTATGCTTTGATCAAATCCTTTCAATGAAATGTTAGTATTACTACAAATGCTACAAAGTATTAACTTCTATAAGAGAGATTAAAAAAAAGAAATAAACCAGTAAAAAGGAGAATTAAACATATGTTAAATTGTGTTTTAGAGCACATCAAAGCGGATCACTCGGATTAGTTTCCCTGCAAAAAATGTTGGCCTTGGTCTAGGTTTTAAGTGCAGAATCTCATGAAAACTACCCAAGCCAACAGCAATTACAGGATATTGATACTATTTATAAAGGACAGCTAAAATAGATAAAAGAAAACCAGCAAGTGTTGTTTTTCAATGCGTTCTCAGTGAACTTTGAATTGAGTGATTCAGACATCGTCGACTGGCTCTCGTGTGTCAGCATCACGCAACTGGATTCCATCAAAATATCGTATCCGGTCCCCGCAAAAACCAGTTTTATACAATTTCGTTGTGGTACCTTTGCTTTTGGAATATGATTCAGCATTTGAAGGGCGTAAACAACTTACAAATGAAATATATAGCTTCCTTGAAAAGGTTGCTGGAAAGGTGGATTGGGCAGAATCTGAAAAGAGAAAGGCACTCAGATAGTGTTTGTAAACAATCATTAGAAAAAAGTAGGCAAAGAACTTACAAATTTCTCGCCAATGTGTCTGTTGCATCCACCGCAACGGACACTCCATACAGGCGTACCATAATCATATCTTGGAAACGTTGAAAGTGCGGTACCTACATTATCACTATAAAGCACAATGAATGGAAGCTTTGGGTCATTGAGTTGTTCATGTGAGAAAAGTCTTACGGACTGTCGCAGAGAATTCCATTCACCGCTCCTCTTACCTGAAAATTTTATTCATGTTAAGTGTTAACCATGCTTTCAAGTAATCTTGCAAGACCAGATAACGTTAAAAATGGAATCTAGTTATATCCTACAAGAAATCAACTTTTTTACATAGTTCCATTTCCAGATGATGCTAAGTCACTAGATTCTAACAATTATATATGTATCATGGAAACGTTTGTTGCATAGTAAAAGAAATGCAAATCTTTCCTCGTAACTTAGAATGAATAATAATCCCACCAAGAAAATACTCAAGAATAGAATTCCAGAAGTAAAAGAAGAATCTTTATGTGTTTGTGTGTGTGTAATGTGTATAATATATATATATATATTTATACACATATATAAAGAGAGAGAGAGAGAGAGCATACAGTTGCATAGTAGTTTTCTTGCTTGAGAATCAGGATCCTGCACCGGCGGCAAACAAGGCAGGGATTTTGAATATCATTCATCGGGTAGGATTGGAAGATGGAAATTGGGTGATTGTTTGGGAGGGATAGGGAAATAGCAATAAGATCAGGTTTCTTGGTGTGTGAGTTCTTAACCAGTTAAGATTTTCTGAAATGGATTTATATATGGTTGTTGGATGGACAACTGGAAATGGTTCTACTAAAGAAAAATAATGCTGATTGCTTCTTGTTCAGTTGTGACCGTGAGCCAAAGGGAACTCGCGGGAAAACATTTAAAAGTAATAATAATAATAATAGATTCTAACATTTCTATGATTTCAATTTTTATTTTATAAATTAGGTACGTAATAAATTAATAAATACTTTATAAAATTTATAAAAAAATATGGGTTGATACATAGGCCGTGTAAAACTAATTTTATACAAGCCTGCATATTTACACTATAAAACTCAAATCTTAAATTTCTAACTCTAACCCTAAAAAACTAAACCTTATACCCTAAATTCTAAACAATAACCTTAAATTCTAAACCATACAACCTAAATCCCTAAACTAAAATCCTAACTCCTAAAACTAAAAAGCACGTGTAAACTGAAGTTTACACGGCTTGTGTATGAAAGTTTTTTCCAAAAACTATTTAGATTTTTAAAATAAATTTACATTAAAATAATGGTGACAAATTTAATCATCAACGTTTATCAATTTAAACATGATTTTTTAAAGGAAAAAATTATTCTCGTCCTCGCATTTTTAGTTTTAAGGTGTTTTGGGATTTGTTGTCTTGTTAATGTTCAATAGTATTGAGTCGCGGCGATTATTCCTTCGATCCAAGGAGCTTGGGGGTTTATGGTCTCGGGCTTCGTTTAGTCAAATCGTTTCTTTGTGGGGATCTTTGGTTGATGTTTTTTTTGCTCCACAAATATAATTTTATTGAATAATTAGACCTGAATTGTATGTCTGGTTAAAAATTTCCTTAAGCTTAAATAAAGGGAAAGAGTACATAAAATCAGATGAAGGCTTACAAAAACCAACATACGCCAAACAAACACAGATTAAGAATCGACCCTATAAGGGCTAGTAAAACCAAATATAGTAAACAATACCACTCACGCAAAACAACCCTGGCCACAGTAATACACTCACCCAATTGCTCAACACCAAAAGGACCCGATTGAAAGCGCATATCGATCCTAACCACGGCAAACCACTCACCCAAATGTCCACCGCTTGTATGAGTCGAGCTATTGAATACTCTTCCCACCATGATCTAATCATTTCATTCCTTCACATTCCCGATTTCGCCAGATGATCAGCTAATGTATTTCTTTCTCGCTTCATGAATATACATTGAACTGCTGAAATAGAACAAATTCTCTTATCGATCTTTTTTACCTATGAATTGGAGTGACACCAAACTTTTTAAAAGCTGCCTGTTCAATACTTGTACGTGAAAGGACTGCCTGAAAAGACCTGTATAATGAAGTGTCACTAAAATGTTTACAGAGGGAGTCGAACACATAATCTTACACCTACATCAAAATTTCACAGCAATTGACCCCAAAAATTCAAACCAACACAACTTCGCAACTTAATCTAGGTTATAAAATATTTTAAATCTTCATGCTACTCCAAACCCACTATGCTCTCAAATATCACACTTCAATCACCTTAACTTATCTAAAAACTCCAAAACTCAATCATGGCAGTGATATCACAACAAACTGCCTCCTAAAATTGCAATGCTCTTGTAAACCCCTTAAACGTCAAAGGCAACCCAAGAAGTTCCATGCTTAACTCCAGACACAAAGTCGAGCTCAAATTCGTCAACCAACTAAATGCAACCACTCATTGAAAAACTCAATTTCAACATAGCCACATGTCCAGAAAGCCAGCACAAACTCTAGCACCGATCGAAGCAGCTCCTAGAACTTATCTAGATAAATACACCTCATTCTGTAGCGATGTCCCTCTCGCTAAAAAAAGGTGATTTTTATTTTGTTTTTGAAAATATTGTATTCGGCGTAGGATTTTAAAAAAACCCGTATTTATTTAAAAATAGAGTCGCCACCGACCACTCAAGGTGGACCGGAAACCGTAAAGAAAACCAGAGATTTTAAAAAATTCGGGTTCGGGAGTCGGTTACGGATGAGGAAGGATTAGCACCCCACACCGCCCAAAATTGGTACTTTAATAATTACCGCTTTATTAATATTAAACTTTCCGGATTAAAGTGACGATTAAATTAAAATTTGATTATAAGCACGAGTAGATTTTAAAGGCCCCGTTATCCGAGAGTAAACGCCCAACCACCATCACTACGCCTGATACTGGCCCCATTTACGCTCGGATAAAAGGGCACCGCATTGACAAAATATATATCCGTTATGCAAACTTAAAAAAACATGGCAAATATAAATAAATACATTGCGATAAAAATATAAATAAATACTAACATAATAAAATACTAATATAACATAAATAAAATACTAATCTAAAACATATATACATAACTATTAATTTAACACATAAATAAAAACAAATCTAACATAAATAAAATACTAATCTAAAACATACATACATAAATATTAATCTAACTCATAAATAAAAACAAATCTAACATAAATAAAATATTAATATAAAACATAAATTTAAAACGTAATAAATACTAATCTAAAACATAAATAAACATACAAACTAAAAAACACAACTTTAAATTAACTACTACTTCATTAAATCATAAAAATTACAACACAAATAAAAAGGAAAGAAAATATACCTAACTAGGAGTTCGAATGACGAACCCCGACTGAACCCCACCGAGATCTACAACGACCTCTCCAAAAATAACTAGATCGGGTCGAAAATAGTACCCCGATCGAACCGGTTAGGACCGAGGACACTGCCCCGGTCCTTGGCTACCCGAGAGCCAAGCTCTCTTATTTGGGCATGCCACCACTGCCGATTCATTTGCTGCCTCTTTCCCCCCCCCCATGCCTCATATTTATAGGCAAATGGGGTGGTTTAAGGGGTGACGTGGACCACCCTCATCCACTTCTTTTTTTTACAATTTAATTATTTATTATTATTATTTTTTAAATTAATAATATTACTATCACAATAATACTAAAACTACTAAAAATCCGGACAAAATGAGTGATTATAGTTGTCCCTCTTTGCTCATTGTTGTGTAACAGGAATAGAGCAAAGACAAGAATAACCATTTTGTCCGATCTGCCTGAACTTCTCTCCTTTTGACGCATGTCTTCTTTTCTCGGTAGATCTTCTTTCTCTTCGCCGCAAGTCTTCTTTCTTGTCTTGATTGATCTACATTGTCACTCTTGGGGAAGCAAAACATTCAAAATGGGTGGTTGTTTGTTGGGGAAGCAAAATGAGTCTCACTTGCTACATTATTGATAATAAGCTAATACCTAAAGAGAGTTCGACCCAGCTGCAACATCGACGAAGAGGCAGGGTCTACAAAATTCGATCCAGCTGCAACACTGACGAAGAGGCAAGACCGATGGATGAAAGTCCTGATGTCTGATCCAACTACAACTCTAACGAAGAGACAAGACCAGAAAACTGACAACTTCTTCATTTTCTCTTTTTCTTTTTTCTTTTTTCTTTTTCTTCATTTTCCCGTCTTTTTTTCTCTTTTTCTCTTCATTTTCCCATTTTTTCTTTTTTTTGATACAACATTGATAAAACTTGAAAGTTGATGAATTTTAACCAAGCTACAACACCGACAAAGAGGCATGATCAAGAGTTAGTGAATTTGGTCTAGCTACAACACCGACGAAGAGGCAAGACTGGAAGTTAGTGAATTAGGTTCAGCTACAACACCGACGAAGAGGCATAACTGAAAGTTAGATTTGACCAAGCTACAACACCGATGAAGAGGCAAGGTCTGAAGATTTGATCCAGCTACAACTCTGACGAAGAGGCAAGATCGGTGGATGAAAGTTTTGATATTTGATCCAGCTACAACTCTGACGAAGAGGCAAGATCGAAGGATTGAAAGCTCATTTTGATTTTTTTTCTCTCTCTTTTTTCGTTTTTCGTTTTTCGTTTTTGTTTTTGATTTTTTTAGATTTTTTCTCTTTTTTGATTTTTTCTTTCTTATTTTTTCTCTTTTTTTCTTCATTTTTTTCTTCATTTTTTTCAAGAAACAACATTGATAAAATTTGAAAATTAGTAAATTTTGACCAAGCTACAACACCGACGAAGAGGCAGAATCAAAATTCAGTGAATTTGGTATAGTTGCAACACCGACAAAGAGGCAAGACCGGAAGTTAGTACGTTTGGTTCAGCTACAACACCGACGAGGAGGCAGAACCGGAAGTTAAATTTGACCAAGGTACAACACCGACGAAGAGGTGTGGTCTGAAGATTTGATCCAACTACAACTCTGACGAAGAGGCATGATCAGAGTGTTTTTTATTCTTTTTTTATCAAGCTACAACTCTGACGAAGAGGTATGATCAGACTTAGGCAAATTTGGTTCAGCTGCAGCACCAATGAAGAGGCAGAACCTTAAATTTATAAAACACGAATCTTACTATACCATCAACGGAGGAGCAAGATCGGCAAATGATAACAACTTGACTTTCTTTTTGATTTGATTTTTTTCGGATTTTTTTTGTTTTTTTTTGGATTCTTTTATTTTTTCCTTTCTGATTTTTTGATTTTGCTTTTTAGATACAACTATAATAAAAAGGTAAATTTCGAGTAAAATTTAGATCTAGTTGCAACACCGTCGAAGAGGCAAGACTTGGAGAGCATTTGATCTGTCACCACTGACGGAGAGACTAGATTAGCAAAATGTGGGACCCACTATACTACCGACGGAGAGGTATGACCGAATGGAAACTTTGATCTGCAACACCACCAACGGAGGCAAGATCTGGATGGAAAATTTGATATGCAACACCACCGACGGAGGCAAGATCTAGATTAAGTTGGCGTACCACCACTGACGGAGGCATGATTTGGATTGCTGTGCCATTGTCAACGAGATAATTTTTGTTTTTTTGAAAAATTTGCCCGGTTTCCCTATTGACAGAGGGCAGGATCTGGAAAGAATTTTTGTTGGCATGAGAGATAGTCAGGAAATTGTTAGCGTCCGTCACACCATCGTCGGAGGAATGAAGTCCTACAAAAGAAAAAAACATTGGTCAGTAATTGTCAAAGATTTTGTCGCTGATACCTTTTATTTTGGGTGTTTCAGCATCTTCTTTGTGTTTGGCCTCCTTTAAGATTAGGGTTGACCCTCTTGTCATTGCTCTCACATTGAGGATGTCCGGTCTCTTTTTTGAACCTTTTTGTAAGCAAAAATGCATGAATTTTATGCCTAAATGCATGGTGACTTTGGTGTATACACTTAATCTAAATGTATGATGTATGCAAAAATGGTTTAATGTAAGATGTAATCTAAATGCATGAATGTGACATGAATTTTTTTTGGCCCTCAATGGGATGCCCCTGACTCCTCACTGGTCCTGTTAGGATCTTGGTCTTTTACATATGACAATGCTTCAACCTCTTCTTGGGTTTGATTACCTCTCTTTGAATCTTTCATCAGGGTGCATGCCCCAACATTTTGTTCGTTCTATGTTGTCGTCTGAAACTGCTCTTGTAGCAAATTTGAAACTTGTATGTTCGCTCTTTTTTTTTTTCGAGAGGCTTTCATTGTCTTCATGAAGATATTGTGTTGCCCCCTAGGTCGGGTTCACAAATTTGCTGTGTTGGGTAACTTATCTCTTTCTGATCAATGCGGAGTAGTGATGATATATAGTTGTCGAATGCTTGTTTCTAAACCTTGATGGAGAATGCCCCCAAATTGAAGTCTTGTTAGAGATATGGTGTTTGCAGCAGACGCTTTCAGATATGCCCCAAGATCGGGCTTTTGTAGAGGTTCTGTAAGGTGCTAGATTGACCAACTTTGTTGTATCAGATGGGGTAACCCAGGGACTAGTTTCAAAATTTCAAAATGTATGCATGTAAATGCAAAATGCATGTCCTAAATGTGAAAGTACTGATTCAAAAATGGTTCTCATGGCTCAACTTCCGAACTCACGGGATTCATTTGCAACTTTGAATATTGCCTTAGTATCTATAGTGCTACATTTTTTCCCGATGATAATTTTTTAAATTGAGAACCAGTCGTGAATCAACATTTCATGCTGGTAAAATGCAAAAATTAAAGTGTTATGATATGCCATGCAGTGAATGCCAAAACGAGCAGATATGATGTGATCACAAAAATGGGTCAATTTGAAATTAGGGTAAAAATGAAAGATTTCTGATCGGGTAAACCACTTGAACCAACACCCCAATGTAATGTAAATGCAATGATGTATACAAAAAAGGGGTAAAACAAAAAGAAAATGAGTCAGTATTGGATAAGATCAATAACACATAAATAGAAGAACAATTTAGATAAGGTAAACAAACAAAACAACCCTATTTACATCCCGTCTAAAACACCTAGGTTAACCACATGGCTCTAAAATGGTGAGTTTCTATATGTTCTCTACATGCAGTTTTGGTGCTAAGAGGTACCCGAATTGTCCTTGCTGTCCCCTACTAAGAGTATCAAGGCCCCCCGGTCATCACCCATTATAGGCTCCTTTCAATCGGGTTCAAATCAGGGGGACCCATTCGCTTATACCCATACGAAGGAACGATATCCTCACGAAAGCATAAGGTACCCGAGCCTCAAAGGTACTTGCTAGGCCCATACGGAGGAACGATATCCACACAAAAGCACTAGCGTTTTCCCCCACTTAAAAGGACGAGTTTATATGCCAAATTTTAAATGCGTTAAAATAAACGCACAATTATAACCAAATGTTAATTTAATAGTCACTTTAATCCAGAATTTCCAATATTAGTAAAGCGATAGTTATTTAAAAAGCTCGACTCTCTTTTATTTCTGAAAACCAAAAAATGTCCCCAGCAGAGTCGCCATCTGTAGCGATGTCCCTCTCACTAAAAAAGGTGGTTTTTATTTTGCTTTGAAAATATTGTCTTTCGCGTGGGATTTTAGAAAAAAACCCGTATTTATTTAAAAAGAGAGTCGCCACTAGCCACTCAAGGTGGACCGGATACTGTAAAGAAAACCAGAGATTTTAAAAAATTCGGGTTCGGGAGTCGGTTACTGATGAGGAAGGATTAGCACCCTCACACCGCCCAAAATTGGTACTTTAATAATTACCGCTTTATTAATATTAAACTTTCCGGATTAAAGTGATGATTAAATTAAAATTTGATTATAAGTGCGAGTAGATTTTAAAGGCCCCATTATCCGAGAGTAAACGCCCAACCACCATCACTACGCCTGATACTGGCCCCATTTACGCTCGGATAAAAGGGTACCGCATTGACAAAATATATATCCGTTATGCAAACTTAAAAAAGCATGGCAAATATAAATAAATACATTGCGATAAAAATATAAATAAATACTAACATAATAAAATACTAATATAACATAAATAAAATACTAATCTAAAACATATATACATAACTATTAATTTAACACATAAATAAAAATAAATCTAACATAAATAAAATACTAATCTAAAACATACATACATAAATATTAATCTAACTCATAAATAAAAATAAATCTAACATAAATAAAATATTAATATAAAACATAAATTTAAAACTTAATAAATACTAATCTAAAACATAAATAAACATACAAACTAAAAAACACAATTTTAAATTAACTACTACTTCATTAAATCATAAAAATTACAACACAAATAAAAAAAGGAAAGAAAATATACCCAACTAGGAGTTCGAATGACAAACCCCGACTGAACCCCACCGAGATCTACCACGACTTTTCCAAAAATAACTAGATCGGATTCAAAATAGGACCCCGATCGAACCGTTTAAGACCGTGGACACTGCCCCGGTCCTTGGCTACCCGAGAGCCAAGCTCTCTTATTTGGGCATGCCACCACTGCCGATTCATTTGCTGCCTCTTCCCCCCCCCCCCCAATGCCTCATATTTATAGGCAAATGGGTGGTTTAAGGGGTGACGTGGACCACCCTCATCCACTTCTTTTCTTTTACACTTTAATTATTTATTATTATTATTTTTTAAATTAATAATATTATTATCACAATAATACTAAAAGTATTAAAAACTTGAATAAAAATAAGTGATTACACCTTCTAGCCATATCCCACACTCCAAACATTTATTAGTACTCAAACCCACTTCAACCAAACCACAGCACCACATGGGTCCATGACAAAATAAATAAATAAAAACACAGACCTCCCTTCCAACATCCAACTTTCTAAATTACCCATACCAAATCACTTAGTTAGCCTTCAGAAAGGCTAATTCGTTCAGCACTTCCTCTTTATCCCCCACTATTTTCATACCTAGACTCTTCCCAAACTCCAAAATTTTTCGAGCATCTCTTTTCAGAAGGTTTCACCTAGCCACAAGATCCGATTTTGATAAAGATCTCCCAGAAAGTTCTGAACTAGTCCGCTCCTTCTTTTTCTTTTCATCACTTTAATCACCCGATCCTGTTTCTTCCTTTCAATCTCTGTCAATGCCCTATCTTGAAACTCCAGAAGGGAACCATACTTCTTGCCTCCAATATTATTGCTCTTAGTAGTCAGTTCAGGAAAGAAACCCATATCCCCATCCAAATCACCATCGTTGTGTAATCTATCATTGACAACCTCAGAAGCTGCCCCCGTAATACCATTGTTTCTTTTATTCACACTCTTAGCCCAAGAGGATTTATCACCCAAAGCAGACTTGATTGGATCTCCCACAGTAGGCGAGAGGCCCATATCCCTTATATCTTCAGGAGCCTTAGGTAAGAGCCGGTCCAATCTCTCTTGAGGATGTAGGTTCACCACTAATATTCTTTAAATTCATAGACTCCACCTCCTCGCTTGCCTTATTTGACGCCACTGCAACCCCATTAGAGTCATTATTAAAATTTCTCATAACGTTAATGCCAGGAATATTCTCGAGTGTTGCAACACAACCGCCTCCAATAAATTTGCCTTCCTTCAAACTTCTATCTTTAGCCCCCTGCCATAATTGCTATGTTCGTAGCCATCCTTCCCAATACATACATTATTTAATGCTTCTTCCTCCACAGAGAATTTACTCCGTTCAAAATTCTCCGACGACCTTGATTTGGACGTTTTCGATGAAAATTCTGACTGGATATCACCACCTCGTAGAGTTGAGTTCGACTTACTAGCCACCTTCGCTACCCCATTCAATGGTGCTGAGGACCCGTCGAAGAAGCCAATCTCCACAACGCAAACCTCAAACACCATATTACCAAATTCTACTTCCACGACCTCATTGATTTTTCCCACATGATCTGTTAACACCAACACCGTCGACTTCTCACAGTCCTTTGAGCACAAAGCGTTTTCTCCCAAAGATTCAAATGAGCCCCATAACTCAACAATCCTTTTGAAGGTGCTGTGATTCCAGCAATGAAGAGGTAATCCTAAAACCTTTAACCCTATTTACACTATAAAACTCAAATCCTAAAATTCTAACCTTAACCCTAAAAATAATAAAATAATAAATACTTTATAAATTTAATAAAAAACTATGGGTTGATACACAAGTCTGCATATTTATACTATAAAAATCAAATCCTAAATTTCTAACCACAACCTTAAAAACTAAACCCTAGACCCTAATTTCTAAACAATATCCTTAAATTCTAAACCATACAACCTAAACCCTAAACTAAAACCCTAACCCCTAAAATTAAAAGACATGTGTAAACTAAAGTTTACACGGCCTATGTATGAAATTTTTTTCCAAAAACTATTTAGATTTTTAAAATAAATTAATATAAAAATAATGATGACAAATTTAATCATCAACGTTTATCAATTTAACCATGATTTTTTAAAATAAAAAATTATTCTCATCCTCTTATTTTTAGTTTTATTTTATAGTTTTAAGGTGTTTCGGGATTTGTTGTCTTGTTAATGTTCAATAGTATTGAGTCGCAGTGATTATTCCTTCAATCCAAGGAGCTTGTGGGTTCATGGTCTCAGGCTACGTTTAGTCAAATCGTTTCTTTGTGGTGATCTTTGGTTGATTTTTTTGCTCAACAAATATAATTTTATTGAATAATTAGACCTGAATTATATCTCTTGTTAAAAATCTTTGTAAGCCTAAATAGAAAAAAAGAGTACATGCAATCAGATAAAGGCTTACAAAAACCAACATACGTCAAACAAACGCAGAGTGAGAATCGACCGACCGTACAAGGGCTAATAAAACCAAATATGGTAAATCATACCATTCACACAAAACAACCCTGGCCACAATAATACACTCACCCAATTGCTCAACACCAAAAGGACCCAATTGAAAGCGCATATCGATCCTAACCACGACAAGTCACTCATCCATGTAACACCCCAAAATTTGGCCTAGTCAGAATTTAATTTCGGCAATCGAGAATTTTGCACCGAAAAGTTAAATTATAGTGTTGACCTTTGACCAAGTGTAAATTGTTGAATTATTTAGCCCTAATTAACTATTGACATAGATTAAGAACCCCATTGTAAACTATGAAAATTATTTTAGTGTCTAAATTGAGAAAATTGCAAGTTAGTGGACAAAAGTATAGAGTTTGAAGAGTTGAGGGACTAACCTTGCGATTAGCCCCTCCTCAATATTAGTCACCACGTGATGATTTGGGATGAGATTGCTTCAACATAAGGAAATCTTAAGTCAATGAAATAGTAAAAGAAAGAAATGAGTTTAGAAAGCTTACCTGGTAAATTTGGAAGCCACCATCTCCATCATCTTCTTCCTTTAGCTTTAAATAAGCAAACACATCCATTGAAAGATAAGTCAAGCTTTGATTTCCTTAAGTTGCTTAATCCTAGATTATAGCCATCGATTCCATGTCAAAACCATGTTTAATTTCAACTTTAAGAATCAATGAACCCTAGAAATTCTCTAGGGATATCGTAGCCTATTTGTTATTGTTTCTCATAGCTAATAAGTTGCTATGAATCCATTATTGATATTGAAATCCTTGTAATTCCTATTTCTTTGTAGCTCAATAAAATCAAGGTGAAAAATCACCAAATCCTCTCAACTCTACCAAGCTCAAGAACAAAAGAATCGTTATCCAGGAGCCTTGAAGCCTTTGAAGTGTCGGTGAGTGTAGTCGGAGTCTTGGGATTGGCTTGGTGGCATTCCCAATTTCATTGATGTTGATTCATTGTATTTCTAATCATGAATTTAAGGTATGTTTACATCAAAACCTCGTAAGAGGTACCATCGGTAAGTTTTGGTAAGCTTATTACATTGTCAAGTTGGTTATCGAATTGTATATTGTCATTGATGTCATTGAAACATCGAGAAATGCTATATTGATCATGCTATATAGTTATTGTCATTGTCACCGTATTGTTATTGTTACCGTTATGGTATGGATATTGATATTTTTATTGATATTGCTAAGTATTGAATCATTGGATACGAATGGACATGGGATACAATTGACATGTCATAGAATTCATGAACTCATTGGTACGGAGTGGACTACGGTCCTCGAGCTTAAGCTCTATTTGGCAATGTTGGCGGGATGTGTTAGTGTTGATCTTATTGGCGATGTTGGAGGATATTGACCATTTATTATTGGCGATGTTGGCTGGGAATTTGTGTATCCACATTACATGTCGGTCCAAGGAAAATAAACAAGAATTTGCAAGTATTGTTAAAACTTGACTTGAGATGCATTTACATTGCTATACATGTCATTGTTATCATTGATATTCATATTGTTATTATTGATTACCTCACTAAGCTAAGTAAGCTTAATTCATCTCATTTCCATGCATTTTTAGGTTAAAGGTTAGTCGGAACGAGGATCGGAGCGAGAAAGTTTTTGAAGTAAGTCACAAGTTACATGTAATGTAAACTTTGTCTTTAAACTCCTAGGAAGATGGCATATGGTCTAGACAAGTTAGTTTAGCCCCATTTTGTACGTACATAAGGTTCACTAAGTTGAATATACTAAAACTTGTAATATGGCTTGTTTATGTATAACCCCCTTAACCCGACCTAGTCGCAAGACCGAACCGAGCGAGCTACATTAGGTTTTATCGAGATAAACCCCAGAGATTACAATCGAAATGGTCCATTTTTCTCTTTTATCTTATCTAAATGCATTTTTAAGTCCTAAGGCGATCATACAGGTTGTGGTTAAAGTTACAACTCAATCGGTCGTCATTTCAACATCTAATTGCTCGAATTCGCCTTATAGGGACTAAAACATAATTTCTAATATTTATAAGGGCTTTCACGAAATTAAAGTTACCAATCCTCAATTAGTCATGTTTCATGCCTTCGTGTTAAATCTCAACTCAAAATGATCATTCAACTAACTTAATTGCAAAATTAAGAAATAGCAACCAAAATGCAAATATTTCAAACATCAGAAATCATCTCAACCAAATTAACGACCAACGTAATGGTACATGTGTCTACCGTATCGAAACGGTACTAAAGGACAAGGACGTACTGATACGGTCCTCAAGCGTATCGGTATGGGCTTATGTGTTTTGAAAATCTAAATTTCAGTAGCCAAAGACCGTATCGAAATGGTAACCCGTGTACCGATATCAACACTATTACTCAGCTATACGTATCGATATGGTTACCATGTGTACCGGTATGCCTAGGCTATTTTGAACAATTTGAACCGAGCCAGATCCCTACGTACCGAAACCCTATGGTCTGTACCGGTACGGTGAAACCTGTAATGATCTCTAGATCCAACATATGATACTTTGGCTCAATCTAAAACCCTTAATTCAAC
The DNA here is from genome assembly GCA_019671005.1 of Hibiscus mutabilis. Taxonomy (NCBI): domain Eukaryota; kingdom Viridiplantae; phylum Streptophyta; class Magnoliopsida; order Malvales; family Malvaceae; genus Hibiscus; species Hibiscus mutabilis. The sequence continues at coordinate 4,732,413 of CM033733.1, read as the reverse complement.
CTCTATTCATCATATGGCATCACAAACATCCAATCATCAAGCATGGCAACATGGCAAGAGATCATACTAAGCATGGCATAATCAAACATTCTCTGAAGAGTATGATTTCTACCCAACTATGCTTAATGTCTCCCAACCCCTCAAAACCAAGTATAAAACATCATAAAAGTCCAAAACACTAATCCAAACTTATACAAACAGGGAGTAATTAAAATATATCTCCCAAAACAACCCGGTCACATTGCCTTCTTATTAATAGTACTTATAAAACCATACTTTGAAATGTATCAAATCCTTGGATCCTACCTTGCTCGTGTGCTGTCCGAAGAAGCTATTTCTCTGCATTGATAAGGAAAAGAGAGTGTAAGCTATAAGCTTAGTGAGGGAATCGCAAAAACACTCATCAAAGCATTTAAACCATTTAATTCAAATCACATGTAATTGTAGCATGGCAAAACATCTCATGCTTCTCAAATCATCTCAAAAATGCACATTTAAAATCATTTTCAACACATGTATCATGGATTCAATCTCTACCTCAATTTAAGCTTCACATCTCAACATCTCTATAACAAGCTTAAAGAGTACCACATGTATAAATCACATTATACAAATATAATCCATTTCTCATGATACATTATCTCATATATTGGCTTTCAAGTGACTCAAAACCAGTAACCATTCATTTCATAAAACACATCAGATACACGGATTTCACAAGTGGTTCCCACGACCACTTCACATACATACCTCAACTAGAGTAACGACACACTTGCCCACCTCAACGGTTCAAATCGGAGTAACAAAACATTTACCCACCTCTACGGTTTGGATGTATAAATCTACCAGTGGAAGAAAACGAAACATTTACCCACCTCAACTGCTGCAGCTCTCATGGTAGAGAATACGGACACTTACCATCCCTCGACACACATGAGGCGACTTTTTATAGTGCACTTTAAACCCTATGGCTAGCCAACTATATCCGATAACATTTTTAACACAGCCACTTGCCAATATATTCAATAAACAACATTACCTTATTGTTTTACATATGCATCAAATCAATCCAACACAAATACATTAAACCATGTATTTTAATATTCTCAAAAATACTTTCATAAACCATATGCCATTCTCAAAAGTCGTCATCTATGATTATTTGCAACATCTTTCACTTTCAAACATTTTAACAATAGTAAAACACTTTTCCACTCACCAATAATCCAACGCTTGCTTGTCGATGCGCGAATCAAGCTTATGCATCTTCTCCAAAAGACAAAGGATTCAACTCCCTGCTTTACCCAATAAAAAATAGAGGATTAAAACACATCTCTGTAACACAAACCTACAACAACCAACAAACACAACTTCACCTCCTTAGAATCCATCAAACACCTCCCTAAATCTATCAAGAACACCACCAAACCTTACTTAAACAAAGCCAACTATGCATCTAATGATTCTAGAACATTAACATCAATTAACATCCAAAAACATCCTAACCACATCCTTATACCTCCAGCATCTCTACAACAACAAAATCACACCAAAACTATCTATAAACAACATAGAAAACTAACAATTCACATAGTTTCAGGATTACATTGATTAATCAATTCTTTCAACATTAAAACACATCCAAATGGAGATCTAAATCAATTAGATTCACCACCAAAAATATCCAAATCAATTTCTAACAATTTTCCAATAAAACTCACTTTAATCATTAAATCCATGTTAAAAATCATAATTCCATAATATAAATCATTAAAAAAGGATCAAGAACTTGGGAATTTCATTAAAGAACCTTTAATTAGAGGAGAGAAATGAAAATCACCTCTAATTGTTGATTTCTCCCTTAATTGGCCAAGCTTTGATGAAATCCAAAGAGATTTTGCAATAGAATTTGAAGAAATCAATTAGAAATCAAAAAGGAAATCAATAGGAATTGATTCCTGGAAATTTTAAAGTATAAATCTTAGTTTGGTTGCTGAGAAAGTTGAGAGATAAATGATGGAAGAAAAGTAGTTACGTAAGAAAGTAATTTTGACAATTAAAAATCCTTTTAATAAATCCTCCTTTATTTAATTATAAAATCATTTAAAAATTCCTTAAAAATAGCCTAAATTAAGGGAGAAATATGATGAAAAATATTGGTCAAATAGCTCCTTAAAGATTCTAAGTTTTAACCCTTTTTACGATTTAGTCACCAAAAATAGTTTTGAAAACTTTCAATTTAGTCACTAGACCAAAATGTCTTAAAATCAGATTTAATTGCTCAAATTGAATTCACCAAATTACTTAAAATATTAATTAAGTAATTTTTATTATTTTTTATATTTTATTTTACCCAAAAATTAATTTTATAAAATTTATTTTCCCGAAACTATTCGAATTGCCTAAACCGGTTCTCTCGAACCACCTACCCGATTCGGTCCACGTTTAGGCCCAATTTCAAGGCATTAAAACTCTCTCCCTCTTAAGAAATTTCGTCCTCAAAATTTACCTGGCGGAAAAACATGAGGGAAGTGCTTCAACATGTCTTTTGCTCTCCCAGATAGCTTCCTCTACACCGCGGTGCCGCCACAACACCTTTACCAACTCTATGGTCTTTCCGCGGAGAAATTTATTACTCGAATCTAGAATTCTCACTGGCTCCTCATCATAGGTCAAATTCGGATTCAACTCAATCTCCTCAACAGGCATTACATGCGATCGATTTGATCTATACCTCCGAAGCATCGACACATGGAAAATATCATGTATCTTTTCTAGCTCTGTCGACAACCTTAATCTATATGCCACTGGACCAACGCGCTCCAACACCTCAAATGGTCCAATAAAATATGACTCAACTTGCCCTTCCGCCCGTACCTCATCACCTTATTCCAAGGCAAAACCTTCAGAAACACACAATCACCAACTGCATACTCAATCTCCCTTCGCTTCAAGTTAGCATAAGAATTTTGCCGATCTGAAGCCACTTTCAACCGGTCAATAATGAGCTTCACTTTTTCATTGGTACCCCTCAACATATCCGGAAATGAAATATACTTCTCTCCTACCTCCGCCCAACAAAGTGGCGTACGACATATTCTACCATACAAAGCCTCGTATGGTGCCATTTGGATACTAGCTTGATAACTATTATTATAAGCGAACTCCACCAACGGTAACTGCTTCTCCCACGATCCTTGAAAATAAATAATACAACACCGCAACATATCCTCTAACACTTTGATAACACGTTTTGACTGACCATCCGTTTGCGGATGATACGAGGTACTAAAGTTCAACCGTGTACCCAAGGCCCTATGTAAACATTCCCAGAACCTCGTGGTGAAACGCAGATCTCTATCTGACGCAATAAACTTCGGCACCCCATGCAACCTCACAACCTCATCAATGTACAACTCTGCCAACTTATACAGAGTATACGTTGTATGCACAACTAGAAAATGTGCACACTTCGTAAACCTATCCACAATCACCCAAACGAAATTCTTCTTCGATGGAGTCAAAGGCAAACCAGACACGAAATTCATGGTGATTCTCTCCTATTTCCACTCGGGAACCCTTAACGGTTGCAACAACTACAAAAAAAACTGATGCTCTGCCTGAACACGTTGGAAAACCATGCAACGAGCGACAAAATTTGCATAACAAAAGGACTCGAATGTGCCTCAGTCAAGATAGTGTGGCTTAACTCTTTATCCATTGGCACCACCACCCGACTCTTAAAACAAAAAACTTTGTCCGTATTAAAACCAAAATCCGTTTAATTCTCATCCGTTTAAGACTCAATTGGCCTAAGGGCTAAGCTTGACCTTGATATAACTTGCTTGAATGTGATCCTTGAGCATGAATTGTCTTGCCTTGAACATGAAACACTTGAAAATGTGAAAATTAATTGAAGAGCTAAGGCTCAACTAGCCTAAGGGCTAATCATGATATTGCTATAATTTGCTTGAATGTAATTCTCGAATATGAATTGTCTCGACTTGAACATGAAAGCATAAAATATAAGAAACAACAACAAGCTTTAAAGTATAAGAATACCCCTCTAATAAAAGATTAAAGATTAAAAAGACTTAAATTGCCTACAATGGAAGTCCTTGGATACAATAGTATGATGCATGGTATACTTGGGACTACGGTCCATGAGCCACGGCTCAGGGGTACGCCCCATTACATGTAATATGTTATTGGCGACAGTTGGAGGTAATTGGGGAGTTGTACGGAGATTGGCGACAGTTGGTTGGATAGTGAGAAGTATAGGATTTCATGTTTCCGGTATTAGCCATTGCTATGTGCTTTGAGCTAAATATCTCTTGGACCTTTATGGACAAACACGGACCAACGTTTTTCATTACCAATTGTGATCCAAGGCAAACATGTTAAAATGATATGAACCTTATTGAGAAATTGAAATAAAGAAATTCAAAAGAAAATCTTGAATACTTGAATTATATCTTGAGATACTTAAACGACTTGACAAGAAATCTTGAACACTTGAATCACTTGACATGAATCCTTGAAATAAAGAAATTCAAAAAAAAATCTTGAATACTTGAATTATATCTTGAAATACTTAAATGACTTGACAAGAAATCTTGAACACTTGAATCACTTGACATGAATCCTTGAAATACTCGAATTGCTTGACATGTAATGCTCGACTCTTGACATGAAACTCTTGAAATGATAATTGCCTTTGAAATACTTTTTTTAGATAACTCTAATGAACTTTGGGAGACAAATTCCCCACGAACACCGAATAACATCTTGAGTTGTTTGCTACTTGATCAACTCGACCATACCTGTTCATTTCCTCTCCCTTTGGTTTGATTATGGTTTTTCAACAGTGGCTTGATCCAAGCAATTGCTAAGCAACCGTTATTCTTTGAAAGAGCTGACTTACAAATTACTATTAGTAATTATTTGATTAGTTTTCAAGTTCGAGTCTTATCCCACAACTTTGTTTGATATATGTATATCACATATAAAAAATAAAAAGAAATATAGTATATGTGTAGCGTATATGATTGAGAAAGTCGTTAAAATTGAAATCAATTACTATCATAACATTATAAATATCTATAATTAAATTCGAACAGAGACTTGAACAACTCAAGTCGAAAAAAAATTCAAATAAAGTTTAAGTTATATTTTTGTTTTGCTAGGCAGAAATAATATTATTAAAGAAGAATAGAATCGCACAAGCCTTAGACCTAAGTTGTGAGCCTCGTTAAAAATATCTCGAATCTTAAATAGAGAAAAAAGAGAATATCACAACGAGTTCCAAGATAGAACCAACATATCACGAAAACCAAAAATAATTGACAGTGCGAAAAAACAATACCCAACCAAAAACACAACCCCTTACTGTTCGAACCAGCTACCGCCATGTTTTAGCCAACCCTTGCCTTGACAAACCTTCCAACGCTAGATGGTCATCAAGTCCAACACGAATGACCCTTGCATTCTCTTAGAGCATATTGGTATTGAACACCACCTATCGAGCAAGCCAATCAATCTATCTCATCGAAGAACGACTACCAACACCAAGGACGAAACAAGATATTAAAATCCAATAAACGTCATTTGAGAGACCGATTCCACAATTAACTCACCTTACCCATGAAGCCCGCTTCAATAAACACTTAACAGATTTGATGGCCATTACTAAATGAATAATCTGAACCTACTCCGAACACAGCTCCCAAGAATATAGCTCTGGTAGTTCTTGAAAACACTTCCCCCTCTACCTGCTAAAACTCCTTATACAACCCCATCCCCGATAAACTTCACACAGCCTTGCAACAAAGGAAACCACACTCGACTAGGAACATTCCTAAAAATGCTGAAATGAAACATGCCAACAGATCCTCACACCATACATCTTCCCGCAACAAAAGTTTAAACTGTAAACGTCTTGATCCAAATAAAAGCTCTCATCTTTGCAAAGAAGATACGATCCTTCAACGCAGTGATTTTCTCATTTAAAACCTTATCGTTCCTTGAACCAAAATGCTGCAGTGACATGTACTATATGAAAAGAGACATAAATTAAACAAAACGTCTATGCTATAGGTGTTAGGCTCAGGACTTTTCCACCAATTACAAAACTGAAACGAAATGCAAGAAACAAATGTACACTCAACACACAAAAGTTCGAGTTTTTCAAGCCAACCCTACTCCAAGATCAACCACCATAAAGTATTTCTATGATTACCACTTTCCTAAATAGGAATACTTTTGTTGGAAGCCTAACCAACTACAAAAAATTGCCTGGAGCCAACTCACATCCACCAAAATCTGACCAGTCTACTCCTCTTGTTCAAAGTATCAAACCATATAGTTTCTTCCCACCAGTTGTAAATCATTAAGATTGAAACTTTTTAAAAAAAATGTTAAAATCCTCCGAACCAGACAATGGGATAACACAGCCCCCGAATATTCACGCTCCGGTTTCTAACAACATTGAAAAACGCCCCCTAATATTCACGGTCAACCCCAACACTCTTATAATCCAAGACAAGATTCTCATATTGTCCCGAAAAAATATCAGAATTTTTTTTTTACATTTCTTTATTGAGGTACTCACCTTCCTCCAACAATGCATTTCATGTCTCGTAACTCAAATTTTTTTGACTCCAATAAAATTTAAGTTACAACATTAACGCATTTCATGTCGTGGCCTGAGCAAAAACCCCTTGCACCTGGCCCTTGCTATCTCTAGGACAAGCAAGAACACAAACAGCAGCAGTCCTTGTCGTGGGGTCAAATGCACCATCCAAGTTGATTTTAACAACACTCAACAAGGTAGATTCCACCTGCTGATCATAGCGTTGCACTTTCTTCCTGTTCCATGTGTTCCGTGAAGTTTTTTTTTCTTTTTCAAAGCAAAACTTAATTTTTATTAAAGGTAAAATCTCCAACTAGGTACCTTACAATACGACAAGTCACTCATCAAAATCACGCCTTCAACGATGAAAATCAATAACACCAATCACCTAACAACATCACATAATCAGAAACAAAATAAAAATCTCCTAAAAACCTAATGATCACCTAAACTCCTTAACCTATAGCATCTATTACACCTTCACATGTTCCGTGAAGTCATCGAGAGTTAGCAGGTCCAAAGCTTCCTCCATCCAACCAAGTAGCCTGGGATCTACTGGCAGCAATCTGTCTAGGCAACCCAGCTTTTTCAACGTTTCCTCGATACAAATATGGTACGCCTGTATGGAGTGGCCGTTGTGGTGGATGCAGCAGACACATTGGAGAAAACACATATATACATGTTTTTCTCCAATGTGTCTGTTGCGCAACGGACACTCCACGCAGGCATACCATATCGATGTCGAGAAATGTTGAAAAAGCGATCCTACATTATCACTATGAAACATTGAGAGATACGGACTGTCGCAGAGAATTCCCTTCACCGTCCCTCTTACCTGAAAATTTTATTCAAGTTAAAGCCTGCTTTTAAGTACTCTTGCGAGACCAAATAATGTTCAAATGGATTATAGTTGTATATCCCACAAGAAATCAACTTTTTTACACAGTTTCATTTCCAGAGAAGCCAAGTCACTAGATTCTATCGATGATATATGTGTCATGGAAACGTATGTGCTTTTCTAAATTTAATTTGTTTCCTTCAGAACCACTTCAGAAATTAAAACGGAAATCTTGCACTTTTGTTGTCAATTTCTGGCATTAATATATATTAAAAGAAATGCAAATATTTCCTTGTAAACTTAGAACGAATAATCACATCAAGAACAGAAACAAGAATTGAACTCCAGCAGTAAAAGAAGAACCTTTATGTGTTTTTGTTTGGGTGTAATGTGTATGATATATATATATATATAAAAACAAAGCAAGGATTTTGATTATCATTCATTGGGAAGGAAGAATGAAATTGGGGGAATCATCAACTTTGATTCTTTCAGAGGGATACGGAAATAGAGAGGAAAAAGCAACAACAGGTATCTTACAAATTGAGGCAGACCAATCCATAAATGCCTGAACAAATGATTCAAGAAGTAAATACGTTTGTTAAAAACGATGGCAAGTTTTTATGTGTTCTTGCAAGAACACAAAATGTTACACAGAAAGCCAATAATCATACCCCTAAGTTCAACAACACAATCCAAAATTGAAGTTCTGATGGTAAACGAGAGAGAGATGATACTTGGCCATAGCAGTTGCTTCCAAGGGCGCCGGTGTGGTTTCTGCAAAAATTATCAATTTAATAACTTAGGGTAAATTATACAGATAAATTACACAGATCATCATTGCTCTATCTTCTCACTCCTATTTTGGTCACTTAACTTTAAACATTTTAATTTAATAACTAAACTTTTGGACTGTTCTTGTTTTAGTCCTTTTAAATTCTTTTATCATTATTTTGGTATGACATGGTATTTTTTTATTATTAAATATAAAAATAATTTATAGTAAAAATAAAATCATATTTCATAGTATTAAATTCAATTTTGGGCTTTACAGAATGGGGATTTAAAAAAATGTAGAACCATTAATATGTAATCGTACCAAAATATCAATTAAAAAGTTCTATGTATCTCTGTGAATGTTTGATCTATTTTCCAAATTCTATAATTTGAATTGTGTCATGGTGAAAAGGGTATTGTAATAAAAAATTGAAAACCCTTAAGGAAAGGTTTCCTTTCGATTTGAAACGGTGGCGATGGTTGGTTGAGAATTTGTGTATTTAAGCGTTACTTGTAATTCAAGGAATTAATTGAAATTATATGCTTAAAGAAAATGAGATTACAATATGAAATATGACTTATTTGTCATCTTATAAGTGCAAAATAATTGCAATGATATCTATGTTCATCCATTGCAAATTAATTGCAATGACTAATTTGCCATCATATATGGTAAGTTTCTAACTCAAAGTCATGAAGTGGATTTTATAAGCATAAAAGGTTGGTGTATGCATTTTTTTAATTGGTTTTAAAGTTAGTTTCTTGGTTAGAGTAGATTAATTGATGTAATGGATGTACAAATATATGCTTGCATAATTTGAACACGTATGAATCTTTAGAAATCTGCTTAGGATGATTAAAGTCATCTATGAAATGCACCTAAGGTGAAAATGATATGTTAGCTGCAAAAAAGTTGCACATGGTACCGGTATAATACCTGTGAGTACTGTACTGTTAGACCAAAATTGACCATATCCTACATAGCGAACCGGTACAATATTTTTGACTATCAGTACTGATGACATCGTACCAATACAGAATACCGTACCAGTACGGATTTGTTGTCTTGTTAATGTTCAATAGTTTTGAGTCGCGGCGATTATTCCTTCAATCCAAGGAGTTGTTGGGTTCATGGTTTAACAAGGTCGTTGAAACGTCACTGAATGCAGCGGGTTTTCATAGCCGTCGTGTTTGGCTTTCGGCACAAGGTGTGCCAATGCATGAATGGTATCGGGCTACGTTACTAAATTTGCTTCTTTGTGGGGATCTTTTGTTGATGTTGATGAGGAAACATTGGAACTGTTATCCTTTGAAAGAGCTGACTTACAAATTACTATTTGTGTCTTGAATAAGTTGACGAAATTATTACTATTGAGGTGCAGGACTTAGCTTTTCGGGTAATGGTTACGGAAGTGGATCCAGTGTTTATTTCGAGCCCCAGGTGTAGCAACATGCATGAGGATTCTTCGGGAGAATGTTCAGATGTTGATCATGATTGGGATGCTAAATGACCGAGAGAGAGTTGGGGAGTTCAAGCAGGATGATTTCATCGATCAACTCAAAAGGATGTTGGCGTTGAGCAGAGTCTTGAGATTAGAAATGAGATGGTGAATGTCGACACAAATCAGGCCATTATTGTGCGTCCGAAGTGGAGATCTAATGTATTATGGGAGGAGGTGCCACTTGGTCATATTCCACATGTTGAAATACCAAAATTGATGAGCACATGTCCTTTTTCGGATGCAGCCATTGGTTGTGTTGACACTTGACAGGGCTGGGGATAACTGTGTTGAAGGTGATATGCAATATGAATCATTGCAAATTGAGGAGTTTCCACTCTTGGTTAAGGAGGGAAATCTTGGTGCGGGTGATGACGCATCTGCACCAACTCCTGTGCCACCAATGTTGGCTCTTGGAAAAGGGAGACGTGGGAAACCTCGTAAGGAGTCGGTGAGAGGGGACGCGACAACTGTTGGTCCTTGTACATTTGCTTCGGACGTTAATAATCAAGCTTTAGCTTCAGATTCTGATTCTGATGGACATCGGGTGTTTTTTTGTGAGGCTCGTTCAACGTTGGTGTTGGATAAGTTGGTGGGGATCTTGACCATTGGGAGAGAGGAGGATATCATAAACGAAAATGCTCAAGTTATTAATGGTAGAGAAAAAGATAGTTAAGTAGAGGTGATTATAGTTGTTGCGACATTCTGGAGATGTTTGTGGTTGGTTGATTTGTATGGGTTAGGAGCTTCATGCTTAATGGTATTAGTGTTGTTTTGTGTATTGTTTGCAATGGTTTAGTTCGCATTTTCAAGGGGCTTGTGCAAGTTGCCGTGTTGGTGGTGTAGTGGTCGAACGATGGTGTTGAGATGGCCATAGAGTGTGGTGCTGAGTGGTTGGTCGACGATGCTCGGCCAAGGTATTTTGTTTTCTTTTTTTATGGTTGTTTTGTGTCTTTATTGTGTTGTACTTTTATCCTCTTCCCATGAGGGGGGATCGTTAATGAGACCGACAATGTGGGTTTACGATTTTGTATGATTTTGTTGGTTTTATAGAATATATGTTTATAGAAATTCGTTTAAATTAGATCCAATTAGTATCATAACATTATTAACATCTAAAATTAAATTTGGAAAACCTAACGCAAAAAAATTTCAAATAAAGTTTAAATTATAAAATAAGACTTGTAAATAAAATAACTTAAAATTTTTTAACTCAACTTAACTCTACTAGATCAAATGATCACCCTGATAGGAAGGAGCTGGTAAACTAGAAAACTTTTTGTTTTACTTAATTTTATTTACGGAGCTTTTATCGGGAATTGAAGTGTTTACATGTAGGGTTTATAACCAAAATTAACACGTTTCATGTTTATTAGGTTGATTAAAGATTGACCTCAAATATTACTCAAGCTCCTTCATGTTTCGAAAAAGGTAGCTTTTTTTCTCAGCAAGTAAGATTTTATTATAATATTATTTCTTACAAGTCGATTGTTAAGGTTGTAAGAATCGTTAAAAACCTCCCTAAATCTAGGTGAAGGAAAAGAGTACTACACAACCGTACTAAGATCAAGCATCTCACAAAATTAAAAAAAATGTCAAACGATTCACCATGACTGATCTACCGAAACCATACACCTCCAAAATTGCTCAACATTAGAATATTTTAATCTCCAACCCATTATACAACGCAACAGCCACCAAGGGTCTTTTAGAAAATGCTCATTGGTCCTCTACCACCAAGCTTTGAATAGTTCTGATCTATTCAAACCTGCCTTGGCAAGATAGTCAGCCATGCCATTCCGCCTTCTCGAAACATAGAAAAATTGGACCATTCCGATTAGTTGCGTCAATCGATCTATTTCCTCGAATAACTCCCACCATTGCCAAGGACGAAACACGGGGTTCCCGACCCAATTTAATGCCACTTGGGTGTCAGATTCGATAACCAGACATGCATTTGTAGACCAATTGGCTTCCATGAACACTGTCAGTGCAGTTTTAATCGCAAAATCCTCCGCATAATCCGAATCTATCACCATCACAGGACCTGAAAATAGCGCCCTTACAGTACCATCCTCCATGCGAAGAACCCCACCGCAAGCCGCTAAACCTTCTTTGACAGAACCATCCATATTGAACTTCACATTCCCTGCTCTTGGGGGTATCCAATCTTGCCTATAGACTTTGCCTAGATGATTGTCAATGACGCACCTTGCTGGACACTCCCACCAATTCAACTCGTTCAATAACATCTCAATGTTATCAGCCTTAACCCAAATAAAAGCTCACATCTCTGAGTAGAATACAAGCTCATTTAGATCCATCGACTTCCCCGAGAAAACCACCTCATTCCGCTTTAACCAAACGCTCCACAAGGCTTCAGCCACAGTGATTAGCCAAGCTGTTTTTTAGGTACCTGTCCAAGACACACAAAAATAGAAATCAATGAATTCATCTATATCAACCATTCGATATGTTGGAAAAATGTGAGGAAAATGGTAATTTTGAGCCATATTTTGAAATGGGTAAAGGATGAGATTCGAATAATAATTTTATTAGATCTTATTCTATTCCATGAGACTTTTACAACAGTATCTCATATGCTCCAAACGGTTGAGTGATGAATGAGAAATTGATGCTCAAAGTAGGGTAGTTGTGAATTGAATAAGAAAGTGAAAACCCCCTATCCTACATTGATGGGATAAATTGAATGGGAAGTGTTTATATACACTTACCCACTTGAAAATCATTGAATGACTTGAAAAGAAACTGTGCCTTGATTGTAAATGCAGGGGTGCATATTAGAGCTTGTCAAACTATAAATAGTATGTCATTCCTTTGATTTCAAAACAACAAGAATTACAAAATTTCTCTATGGGTTTTTTCAAAAATTGTTTTTGGTAGTAAGCGAAGGCAAGAGTAAGTTCGTGATCTCCACGGTAGTGTAATTGTGGCAAAAATCTCTTCAAGGTGTTGAAAAAGCAAAAAATGTACGCTTACAATCTCTACGAGCTAAATTTGAAATATTAAAAATGAAAAATACAGAAAACATTGATGATTACTTTAGCCGTGTAAAAGCTATAGTAAATGAAATGAAAAGAAATGGTGAAACCATCGACGAGGTTCGAGTGATGGAAAAGATTTTGCGGTCATTGACACGAAGATTTGACTACTTTGTCGTGGCAATTGAAGAATCAAAATATTTGTCTCAAATATCGATTTATGAGCTTGTGGGTTCACTACAAGCCCATGAGCAGAAAATGAAGCAAAACGAAGATACTAGAAATTTAGAACAAGCCTTGCAAAGCAAATTAAACGTCAACGACGGTGAAGCTAGTAGCAGCTACACACGAGAAAGAGGAAATCATGGTAGATATCACGGAAGATACAAATATGGACGAGGAATTCGTGGACGTGGTGGTCGATCTTATAGCACTAATCAAACAAGCAAAAATTACGAGACACAAGGTCGTGGACAAGGTTTTAGAGGCCGAGGCAGATATCAACAAGGAAATAAATCTCAGTTACAATGCTATAATTGTAACAAATATGGTCATTTTAGTTACGAGTGCATATCAGCTCCGATGCATGAAGAAAAAAGCCATGTAGCTGTAGCCGAATAAGACAAGATCGAAAATTTCGATGTATTCCTCAATAATAAAGGAGATGAAGAATTCAAGAAAAATATTTGGTATCTAGACAACTGTGCAAGCAATCACATGAGTGGTTGAAAAGAGTTGTTCGTGGCATTAGACGAAACAATTCATGGTCATGTAACCTTTGGAGACAACTCAAACGCAGAAGTCAAAGGTAAAGTTGAAGTCATGATTATTCAGAAGAATGGTGAAAAAAAAATACATATCAGATGTTTATTATGTACCAGCTTTGAAAATCAATATTAGTAGTCTTGGCCAACTATTGGAAAAAGGATATGAGATTAGATGAAGAATCCCTCACTTGTTATTAGAAATAAGCATGGAGAATTAATTGTTCAAGTTGATATGAAACGAAATCGTCTCTTCACCATCGACATCGAGGCTGGAGAAGTAAAGTGCATGAAGACTGATATTAAAGATGATTCGTGGTTGTGGCATCTACGATATGGACATTTGGGATTTTCTGGTTTGAAGTTGTTATCGAAAGCAAAGATGGTGAATGGATTACCAAAAATCAACCCTCAAAATCAATTGTGTGAGGCTTGTATCAAAGGAAAACAACACCGACAAAGCTTTGAAGTTAGAAAATCTTGGAGAGCCAAAAGACCTTTGGAGATTGTGCACATTGACATAGCTGGTTCTTTTGACATAGCATCACTTGGTGGAAATAGGTATTACTTAACTTTTATTGATGATTTTAGCAGGAAATGTTGGGTATATATTCTGAAAGAAAAATTAGAAGCCCTAGAAAAGTTCAAAGAATTCAAAGCAATGGTAGAAAAGCAAAGAGGTCAATACATAAAGATATCAAAGAGGCGAGTATACATCAAATTTATTTGAAGATCTCTGCAGAGAGTATGCTATTATTCATCAGCTAACAGTTAGATACACGCCTCAACAAAATAGAGTTGTTGAAAGAAAGAACTGCACTATTCTCGACATGGCAAGAAGAATGGTAAAAGGTAAACACCTACCACGAACTTTCTGGGCCGAAGCAGTTCGTTGTGCAGCTTACCTGTTAAACCGTTGTCCAAAAAAAGTGTAAAATACATGACGCCAAACGAAGCATAGAGCGGTCAAAAACTAGGAGTTGGACACCTCAAAATTTTTGGATGTATCGCATACGCCAACATTCTTCCTCTTACTAAGAAAATAATTATTTCAAGAAATGTTGAGTTCGATGAAGAAGAATACTGGAGATAGAGCCAAGAAGAAAAGAAAGTTGATGGACTATTTTTTAATAAAAATAAAGACGACGATGATTTTATCAACCAAGATAAACAAGGTGATGATCAAAATCCTCAACAAAGCTATATTATACCATCACCATCAAGTAGCAGCAGCAGTAGTGGCACTATAACAGAAAATCCTGAAGTACCTTCGACTGAAGTTCGAAGGTCTACAAGGGAGAGAAAAATACCATAAAGATACAGTGATTATGAATTACAAAATAATGTTCCACTTTTCTGTTTGCTTGCAAATAGTGATCCAATAACATATGAAGAAGCAATTGAAGATGACAAGTGGAAGAATGTTATGAATGAAGAAATTGCATCAATAGAAAAGAATGATACATGGGAGCTAACATGCTTGCCAAGAGGTTACAACCAATTAGAGTCAAATGTGTGTATAATACGAAGACTAATAAAGAAGGGAAAGTAGAGAAATACACGGCGAGACTAGTTGCTAAAGGCTATAAAAAAGACAAGGAGTAGACTACGATGAAGTATTTTCTCTAGTGGCAAGAATCGACACAATTAGACTTCTCACAATAGTTGCAGCACAAAACAAATGGAAAATTTATCAGATGGATGTGAAGTCAGCATTTTTGAATGGCTACCTAGAAGATGAAGTTTATATCGAGCAACCACCCGGATACATTAAACAATGACATGAAGACAAAGTCTACAGGTTGAAGAAAGCTTTATACGGATTGAAATAAGCTCCAAGAGCGTGGAATACAAGAAAAGATGGATATTTTCAGGAAAATGGGTTTGTGAAGAGTTCTTATGAGCATGCTTTATACACAAAGAAAAATAAAGATGGTGATATCATGATCGTGTGCCTATATGTGGATGACATGATTTATACAAGAAAGTTATGGCTAAAGAATTTGAAATGACCGATATTGGTGAAATGTCATACTTTCTTGGAGTCGAGGTAAAAAAAATGCAAGATGGAATTTTGATATCTCAAAAAAAGTATGCAGAGGAAATTTTAAGCAGATTTAGAATGAGAGATTGCAAGCCGGTAACCACTATAACAAAACCAAGAATGAAATTAAGTGCTGGTTCAACAAGAGAGCCCTTGAATCCGACGTTTAAAAGCATCATTGGAAGCTTAAGGTATCTAACTATGTAACACCCCGGTTTTGAGATTAGTAGTTTTGAGGTTTATTAGACGGTCTGGTGGACCGGGTTAGAGATTCGAGTCGGATTCGGGACCGTATATTTTTTTGGTAAGATAAAAATATGGAAAAATATTTTAAAATCATCTTTTAATATATATTGATTTTGGTGGAATCAATTTTGGAAAATGGAAACGAAAATATGATATTTTGTGTTAGTGACTAAAATGCGATTTTTGAAAACTGTTTTAAGTGACTAAAATCAAAAGGGTCAAATCCTTAGAATCCTTAAGGAGCTAATCTAGCAAGTGCTTGCTGGTGGTTTCTCCCTTTAATTAAACCATTTTAATCATGTGTTTTAAAAGGTTGTTAAAATGGATTAAATATCTAAAGTTGGTTATTAGCTTTTAAAAGAATTTCACGTAACTTTTTCCTAAACTTTTTCGCTCAACTTCTTTTCTTCCAAAAACTCAGAGTTTTATCAAAATCCAGAGGTAAATAACTCATTTCACTCAGATTATTGGTTTTAATTTGTTCCTTTAACTTTGTTTTGCAAGATCTCGTTGAAATCTTGTATTTTCTTAGCTTTTAACAAGCCAATTGAGGGAGAAATCACATAACAGGGGTAAGGTCTGTGATCTCCTCTGTTAAATGGTTCTTTATTGATATTCTCAAGTATTTTATCCTTGGTTTATAAGTTGTAATGTGATTTTAATGTTTTATCCATGTTTGATTGAGTTGTTTTGGAAATTTGGATGAATTATGGTGATTTTCGAAGTGGATTTGATTTCCAGTAATTGAGATGGATTTCATATATATTTTGAATCATTTTGATGTTGATAAGTTGTTTTTATCAATAGAATCCCGAAACTCTTGAGTCTCTAATTAGTTAGGTTGCTAGTTTTGAGTTATTGTGGAGATATTCAAGTTTAATCTTTTCTGGAGGTAAAAGGATGTTAGGAAAGGGTTTTTGGATGTTGTTAGATGTTGATTGAAGGCTTGAATTGTTGTTTTATGGCTGGGTTAAGTTTTGGAAGCATTTGATGGTGTTTTCGGTATATTTCGGATGGTTTTTGAGTGGGGAACTTGGGAGTTACGGGAGATTGTTGTTAGGCAATGGTTTGAATTCATTTTAATGCATTTATCCTCTGATTGTATGTGTTTAAAATAAGGGATAATCAAGGCGATGAAGCTTGACATTGTTTGGTTGCTTGCCGGGAGCTTGTTTCACGTTGGCAAGGAAGGCGAAGTGTATCGGTGAGTGGAAACTGGTTTTAATTGCTTGACAAAGGTTTGTAATGTTTGTTGGGAGTTTAGGGTAAGCATGAGACACTTACCTAAGCTTGGAAGTAAGTTTGCCTTATTTTGCTCTTTAATATCGGTTTATATATGAGCATGTTGTTTGCATTTTTGGTGATAAACATGGTATGATTTACTTACTGGTAATGCATGATTTTGAGTACATATGCAGGGGTTTAAAAGTATATTAAATGCTAGTGAGCATTGGTTTTCATTTCCGATGGGAATGGTGTTATTGCATTGGCAATGAGATACGCAGATATGTAATTTTATGAAATGTATAATAAAATAGTAAGTGAATGGTTTTGTAAATGATATATTGGCTATGTGACAAGGTGAGAAAACAATTAGATATAGTTGGCATTCCATATGATTAAAAGTGCACTATAAAATAAGAACAAAATCGATCGTGGTCATGGGTCCTTGAGGTATGGCGGTTTAACTAGGCCACTCGGACTGTTGGAACATCATTTGGGGCATGCGGTTTAACTAGGCAACCCAAATCGATGGCGATCTTACGGTTTAACTAGACAAGGGTGAAATCTCGCTGTTTAACTAGGCAAAGGTGTCAAATATTACGGTTTAACTAGGCAAGGTTTGTGATATCATGCGGTTAACTAGGAATGGTATGAGAGATCTGTGTATTCGATTTGTGTATGAGATAGAGGTAGTCTATCCGGGTCACTATAAATGCCAATATATGTTAAAGTTTATGTGTTGAAACTTGTTTTAATGCTTTGGGAATATAAGCATGGTTTGGTAAAAAAATGCTTTAGAATTCAAGCATGGATTATTTATGATGTTATAAAGGTTATTGTGTTTTGATTCGGTTGGAATCATGGAAAATTATTAGGTTGTAAGCATGTTTTGAGAAAAGCAAGCATGTGGTTTTTAAATGGTTTTATGCATCATTGTTTATGAGCATCCTCCCTAAGCATGTGTGCTTACGCTCTCTTTTCCTAATGATGCAGAGCATTGAAGTTTGGGGCAGCAAATGCAAGGTTTGCACGGATCCAAGGGATAAACTACTTTTGAGTATGCACTCAGTTTATGTTTCCGGTTAATAAGGCAATGTGTTCACATGGATTTTAGGGAGATGTACTTTTGTTTCATTGTGGATTTAAATGTGTTTCCATGCTGGTTTTTTATGATGGTTATATGTTGCGCAATTTGATGTTGTTCTTGTCTAAAGTTGAGGCTAGATGGATGACTAGGGATGCATCTAGAGTTTCCTTGTGGTTTGCCATGTTATTCTGGTTGGACCAAGTTTAGTATGCTATGTTGAGTGTGTTGGTATGTTGCTTATGTCGAGAATGGTCTAATTGTGCATTTTGGTATGTTTGGAAAAGTGGTTTAGGAAACAAGCCTCTAGAGTGGTCCTTTGGTAGCATGATGTTGTTGTGGTCACCTAATTTGGTATAAATGTTAGATTATGTATAATCAAGGGTTTATATGTATGTTCACAAGTTGTTAGGGGCCAATTTAATCTAGAATTGTATGAAAAACCAACGAAATTGACATTACATGCCCAAACGTACCGATGCGCGAGGACTGTATTAGTATGGCTAGGCATAATTGGCCAGGGTGTATCGGTACAGGCAGGGGCGTATCGAAACGTTATGTGGTTACTGGAATATCATTTTTTTTGAAATTGAGCTCATGTATCGAAACACAAATGGAACCGTATCGGTACGTGATGTAACAATGCTGCGTACCGAAACACCAATTAAACCGTATCGGTATGATATGCATGAACTTCTAAAAACATATCTTATACTCAAAATGGTGTACCGGTACGGGACCAGCAGTATCGAAATGGAAAGTTCACAACCGTATTTATACGGGTCATACCGTATCGATATGGGGGTCGCTAATTCTGTTAATGTCATATTGAGGCAATTTCTATTTTCTTTCATTTTAGTCCCTAATTCTTGTTTAGCCAATTATTTGGGCACAAATGATTGTTTGAAGCTAATTTTTGGCATGCAAGCATGAAATGAAATTAATTAAAGGTTGATAACTTAAAAGTTAGAAATGCCCTATAAAGTTGCTGAAATTATGTTTGGTCCCTATTCGTGTTCGTGGTCAATTGGATATCGTTACGATGCCCGATTGAGATGAGTGATCTCCTATAAGCCGAATGATCATGTAGGAAAGCTTTAATGCATCTAGACAAGATAAAATAAAAAGGTCGTGTTTAATGGTTAATCTTTATGGTTTACCTCAGTAAACCTAATGTAGCTTGCTCAGTTCAGTCTTGCGACTAGGCCTGGTCTAGGGGGTTACATTTGTTGGTATCATAGCCAGGTTTACAAAAAGTTAAGAGGATGTTGCTTGTTTAATTGATGTTGTTTGAACTGCACGATGATTGTGTAAATTCTCGGTGATTGTTTAATGTTCCGTTGGGGTATGATTGGGGACACATTGCCTATTACCGAGGATTTTAAATATGTTTTAAAGTTGACTTGGATCCTTTGCCTGATGCTAGACTAACTCTAATATGTTTTGATGCCTTTGTTAGCATGGCTCGACATGAGACATGGTCTATGGCTAATACTACCGGGATTGGGTAGAATAATGAGACAGAAGATAATCTCCCTCATGTTTTACCTCATGCTCCTCCCGTGGTTCCTCCAGTTGATGTTGGGGCGGATGAAGCACCCTAGGTTCATCAAGTGCCAGTGTATGGCGATTTGACTCCGTTAGTATAGGCGATAACGAGATCTTTTCAGGCAGCGATGGCTGGAGTACAGGTGCAGGCACCAGCACCTGCTGTGGAGTTTCAAGGTTTGAGCCATGGGGTAGCTGAAGGTTGGCTGGAAAAGACGGTCCACATTATGGATTAGATGGGATGCAACAAGGAGCGTAAGCTAGGTTGCACTGTATCTCTGTTGCATGGGGATGCATCCTATTGGTGGGTGACCACTATTACTGGCGTTCTTGAGGCGGATGTTACTTGGGAGTTCTTTCGGAGAGCTTTCAAGAGGAAGTACCTTGGTGCTTAGTACTTGGATATGAAGAAGCGCGAGTTTATGTCGCTATCTCAGGGAAGCATGTCTGTTACTGAATACGAGGTGAAGTTTGTCCGATTGAGTCAGTATGCTCTAAAGTTGCTTCCAAATGACTAGCAGAGATGTGACAGGTTCCGATATGGACTTGTAAAGGATATTAAGACATACCTTTTGGCCGCAGATTACACAGATTTTGATGTGTTGGTCGACCGGGCCAAGGATATTGAGCAGTCCTTGGGTGCATAAGTTCAGGCTGCAGGTGTGAACTTGGATTAAAGAGTGGCAGACTCTAGCTATTCTAGGAGGCAGAATAGGAGGTTCGGGGACAAGAGGCATAAGCCAGATCATAGGCATGGTGGTGTAGTTGGCCAGGGTGCTTAGGGAGCTCGTGTTTCACCGGAGTGTGAGCGATGCAGTAGGCGCCACGTGGGTATGTGCTAGGGTAATACTGGAGCTTGTTGAATTTATGGATCATCTGATCACTTTAAGCGTGATTGTTCTCGGGCTAGGAGAGATGTACCAGCACAGGTTGCCGCACCTACTAGGGGCCAAGGCCGTGGCAAGGGTAACTTTCAGAGGCATGAGGATGTTTAGAGGGGTATGGCTCATGCCGCATCGGTGAGAATTGAAGGTGGTGGACCGGCTCGGGTATTTGCTCATCGTGAGGGTCGCAATGACACAGATACTTTGAATCCTTGTCATTGTTTTCTTTAATTGATTCTGTAACCCCCTTGACCCGGTCTAGCCGCCAGTCCAAATCAAGGAAGCTACATTAGGTTTGCCAAGGCAAACCGATGAGATAAATAAAACCTGGTCCATTTTTTTCTTCTTATCTTATCTAGATGCCAATTATTAATCCTACATGTTCATGCAGATAACAAGTGTAACCCCAACTCAAACCAATCATTTTATCACATACAATCACATCGACAAGATTCAGGAACTAAATTGTACGAAAAGTAAAACTGTTGACATGACAGAAAATGGCCACGGGTATCGGTACTGGTGTTACCATACAGGTATACATAAAGATGATCTGTACCGATACGCAACGGCCTGTACCGATATACAATAACGAACTTACCTAACTTTTGAATTGTTGAACACTCGTACCGGTACACTTACGTGGGTATCGGTACACGGGTTTGGGTCGAAAAAGTGAAATTCCAGTGGCTAGAATGTGTACCGATACTCCATTTCCGTATCAGTATGCCAGGACCAAATTACCTAGGCGTACCGGTACTCCCTTACACGTACCAATCCCTCAGGCCAGAAAATGCCCAGCCGTACCGATACAGTCCCCCGCGTATCGGTATGCCTGGACCTGTAATGCCACAATTTGCTGGGTTTTCACCCCAAAAACATTCTCAAACCTTTCCAACATGCTTATGACACCCTACCAACCTGCCAAACATATCACAAGCCAACTAGCAACACCATTCCTA
Source organism: Hibiscus mutabilis (assembly GCA_019671005.1). Taxonomy (NCBI): domain Eukaryota; kingdom Viridiplantae; phylum Streptophyta; class Magnoliopsida; order Malvales; family Malvaceae; genus Hibiscus; species Hibiscus mutabilis. The sequence continues at coordinate 4,710,910 of CM033733.1, read as the reverse complement.
TAGCACAACAAGCATCATGCATTAAAAGGGAATCTATAGGCATGCTTCCTAATGTTGCATCCAAACCACATACCAAAAGACAATCCATCACCAAAAATCAAACCTTAAAGGCCATTTACAATACAAGAGCAACCAAAGAAACATGCTCAAACAGGGAGTTCCACAAAACCTCTCCCAAAACATAACAAGTACCCCATTGCCCTTATTCATTATAGTTTAGTCTCTAACATACTTTGGAAACAAGTCTTGTCAAGATCCCTTGCTCCTTGCTGCCTTTCGGGACTTTAATTCTCTGCATTGATGGACAAAGAGAGCGTAAGCACACAAGGCTTAGTGAGGAAAACTCAGAACGAAACACCATCAATGCATTTAAAACCATTTACTCAGCATTATCTTTTAAAACATCATGTCTCTTTTAAAACATGCACTTTACATCATTAAATCCAACATAATAAACCATATGCTACATGTATCATTAATCACCAGCAAGTCACATTGCTAACCCTCTACTTAAGCCTTCCCATGCATTACTACCAAATGCAAAGCTTAAGGAGAAACAAGTATAAATCACATTATACAACATTAAGCATTCCAATGATACATTAACAAATATATTGGCTTTCAAGTGATCATTAAAAAGTTCAATAGCAAAAGAGTTCATCGGTACACGGATTCAACAAGTGTTAACCCAACACTTCAAGCCATCTCAACAGGAATAGCGATACAATCACAATCGCGGTACATTAACAATCGGGTACAATATCAACCTACAGGGATACCCATCCCTCTTATCGGTTAGATACTTAACCCACTAATGGGAGTATTCGGTACTGTTTAACCCATCTACCGTTAGGGTACTTGGATAGAGTATTTGGTAGAATGTATAAACCCCTCAACATCCAAGGTGACTTATTTACAATGCACTCAATCCTATGGGCGGCCAACTATATCCGATAAAAATTTTAAAACCACATCACTTGCCAATATAATTAACCATTTTCCATTTACCTCACTGTTTTAACAAGCATTTACCAAATCATTTTTCCAAAGCAACATCACATGCTTTTAACACAAGTATAAACCATATACTTACAAGGATCACTTACCATGTGTATCCTTCAGCATTTCATGCTTAAAAACAGTATGTACAATACTTTAAATCATGCTTAAACAGTAGGTAACATGTAAATCAAAACAATTGCATAAAACCATTTTACACAAGCACGACCGAGAGAGTAAAACCACTTTACTTACTTCTGAGCTTAGGTAAGCGTTTCAAGATCTACCTAAACTCCCAGAAACCACCTTAAAAATATTCCAAAGCTGGAATCCACGTTTTCACTCACCGATACACGAAACCTCGCTTCGCCGATGCGAAATCCAAGTATTTGAAGCCTCCTATGCCTCTCCAATCACTTCCGGATCAACCTCCATTGTTTTTACCACAAAACAACAGATGGTTAATGCATCATAATGCACTCTAAACATAACAACTACAATCCTTCTCGGATTTCCACCACACCCTCACAATTAACCCTCCACAACAACTGAAAACATAACCAAAACACTTCGATTCACAACCCAGCCAACATCTATCAACCTAGCATCACTTTCAACATCAAAACACATCTAAAAACATCACAAAACCTCAAAACTAACAACCTAAACAAATAGAGATTCTTAAGTTTCGGGATTCCATTGATAAAAATCACTTATCAACATTATTTAACATCCAAAATATAAATCAAAGCATCATTACTTACTGGAAAATAGATCCAAATCGCGAATCAACTTATTTTCCCTAAATAACTCAATTAAACATTAGAAAATCATCAAAATCATATTAGAAACACAAAAGCAAGGATCAAATGCTTGGGAATTTCAATAAAGAACCATACAATAAAGGAGATCTCGGACCTCACCCCTATTGTGAAGTTTTTCCCTCAATTGATTTGAGAAAAGCTAAGAAAACACAAGATTATTGTAAGATTTTGTGTAAACAATCTTTATAAAATAATTTGAAACAATAAAATCAAGTTAGAAACCACCTCACCTCAAGAAATTTGATGAAAACCTGAGTGTTTGGCTGAGGAGAGAGTGGAGAGAAAAAGTTGAGAGAAAATGACGTGATTTTTGTTTTAGAAAAGTTAACCAACTTTTTAACAAAATCCTCTTTAATTTCCAATTAAAACACATGTTAAAATTAGTTAATTAAGGGAGAAATAATCAGAAAACAATTGGTAAAATAGCTCCTTAAATATTCTAAGTATTTGACCCTTTTCATTTTAGTCACTAGAAAATCTCAGTTTTCAAAACTTTCATTTTGGTCACTATAAAAAATGTCCATCTTCCAAAACTCAATTTTCTAAATTGATTCCACCATTATTAAATACATAATTAATAACGATTTTAAGCATTTTTCCATAATTTTTCCAACACCAAAAATATACGATCCTGAAATCAACTCGAATCTCTACTCCGGTCCACCAGACCGTCTAGTAACCCACTAAACTGCTAAGCCCTAAAACCGAGGCGTTACAACTTTCCCCCACTTAATAAATTTCATCCCCAAAATTTACTTAGAGAAAATAGGTGCGGAAACTGATTCATCATATCTGACTTTGCGCTCCCACGTGGCCTCCTCAACGTCGTGATGCTTCCACAACACCTTAACTAGCTCGACCGTTTTGCCACGTAGCACCTTACTGCTGGTATCAAGAATCTATATTGGTTCCTCATCATAAGAAATATCTGGTCTCAACTCAATCTCTTCCACCGGCATGACATGTGATGGATCCGACCTATACCTCCGCAACACCAAAACATGGAACACATCATGGATCTTTCCCAACTTCGGAGGTAATCTCAACCGATACGCCACATGAACCATACGCTTAACAACTTCGTATGGCCCAATGAACCTCGGGCTAAGCTTTTATTTTCGCCCAAAACGCAACATTTTTTTTCTAGGGCAACACTTTCAAAAACACTTTATCACCCACAATGTACTCTATATCCCTTTGCTTCAAATCCGCATAGGATTTCTGACGATCAGCAGCTGCTTTTAAGCGCTCACATATCAACTTTACCTTTTTGGTTGTGCCTTTCAAAACATTGGGCATTGACACAAACTTTTCCCCTGCCTCTGCCCAACACACGGGCGTGCGACATTTCATGCCATACAACACCTCATAAGGTGCCACATGTATGCTAGCATGATAACTGTTATTGTAAGCAAACTCCACCAACGACAACTGTTTCTCCCACATTCCCTGATACTCTATAACACAACACCTTAGCATATCCTCAAGAACCTGAATTACGCGCTCTGACTGCCCATCTGTCTGAGGATGGTACGAGGTACTGAAACTCAATCGGGTTCCCAAGACACGATGCAAACTCACCCAAAACCTTACGGTGAACCGCGGATCCCTATTCGAAACTATAGATTTGGGCACTTCGTGCAAACGCACAATCTTAAAGATGTACAACTTAGCCAACCTGTCCAAGGTATACGTAGTATGCACTGGCACAAAATGCACACACTTCGTAAACCGATCCACAATCACCCAAATATAATCCTTTTTGGTCGGCGGCAAAGGCAGCCCAGACACAAAGTCCATGGTGATTCTTTCCCACCTTCATTCTGGTATCCTCAACGGCTGCAACAACCTAGAATGAAACTGATGCCCAGCCTTAACCCGCTAACTAACCATACATTAAGCAACAAAATCAGCTACATCCTTCTTTAGTCCAACCTAAAAGTACTCTTCCTTCAACCCTCGATACATCTTAGTACTACCATGATGCATAGCAAATGGAGTAGCGTGTGCCTCAGTAAAAATGGTACGCCTCAACTCTTCATCCTCAGGCACCACTATTCGGCTTTTGAAACACAACACCCCATCATCGTTGAAATGAAAATTCGTAGGATTTCCATCCCTGATAACTTCCACATGAGATACCAAAATTCCATCGTACGGTTTCTTCTCCTTGATTAACTGCGCCAAAGACAGCTTCACTTGAAATTCAGCCAACAAACCTTCGTCATCCATTACGCCCAGCCGAGAAAACATAGCTCTCAACTATACAGCCGTATTTTTACTCAAAGCATCCTCCACAACATTAGCTTTCCCTGGATGATACTCAATGGTCAGATCATAATCCTTAAGCAATTCCAACCATCTACGTTGCCTAAGATTCAGCTCCTTCTGTGACATCAAATATTTTAAACTCTTATGATCCGTGTAAACCATACATTTCTCACCGTAAAGATAACGCCTCCAGATCTTCAAGGCAAACACCACCGCTACAAGCTCAAGATCGTGAGTAGGGTAGTTACGTTCTTGCACTTTCAACTGCCTAGATCAATACGCCACTACCTTACCCTCCTGCATCAACACACAACCAAGTCCAACATACGACGCATCACTATAGACAATGAACTCCTTCCTCGATTCTGGTTGTACTAAGACCGGAGTTCGTGTCAAAGTATTCTTCAACCTTTTGAAAGCTCGCTACCTATCCCCCGTCCACTCAAACCAAACATTCTTCTATAGCAAGTTTGTTAACGGAGCCGTTAAACTGGAAAACGCTTCCACAAACCTTCGATAGTAACCCACCAAACTAAGGAAACTTTTAACCTCTATCATAGACTTGGGCTTCTTCCAACTCATTACAGCTTCAACCTTTTTTGGATCGACATGAATTCCTTCGGCCGACACAACATGCCCAAGAAACATAACTTCCTTAAGCCAGAACTCACATTTGCTTAACTTTGCATACAACTGATTCTCCATCAACTTTTGAAGCACGATCCGCAAATAACCATCATGATCTTTCTCAGTACGAGAGTACACAAGGATATTATCAATAAACACAACCACAAACTAGTCCAAAAACTCATGGAACACTCAGTTCATCATGTCCATAAAAGTAGCTAGAGTATTAGTCAAACCAAACGGCATCACAAGAAACTCGTAATGCCCGTACCTTGTACGAAAAGCTATTTTGGGCACATCCACCTCCTTCACCTTTAACTAGTAGTACCCGGACCTCAAATCTATATTAGAAAACACCGAGGCTCCCCTGAACTGATCAAACAAGTCATCAATCGGCGGAAAGGGATACTTGTTCTTTACTGTCAACTTATTCAGCTATCGGTTATCTATACACATCCGTAACATACCATCTTTATTCATAACAAACAATATCGACGCTCCCCACAGTGAGATACTGGGTCTAATAAAGCCCCGATCTAACAACTCTTGCAACTGTGTCTTTAACTCCTTTAATTCCTTCGAAGCCATGCGGTACGGAGCAATGGATACCGGTACTGTACCCGCAAAGACCTCGATGCCAAATTCTACCTCACGGTTAGGTGGCAACCCTGGTAACTCTTCCAGAAAAATACATGGAAACTCACATACGGTGCGAACATCCTGCACCCTCAACTCATTTGATCCATGATTCATAATATAGGCCAAATAAGCCTAACATCCCAAATCTAACATCCGTCTCACTTCCAAAGCCGAAACAACATTAGACCAAAACATGGCATTCTCACCAACAACCACCACCTCATAATCATCCGACAACCTCAAGGATATCTGTTTGTTCTCAAAATCCACCACAGCCTGATGTTCGGTCAACCAATCTATACCCAAAATCACATCAAAACCATGGAATGGAAACTCCATCAAGTCCACGACATACACATGTCCTTGAACCATTAGCGGACACCTACGATACAACCTCCTAACAACGACTGTCTCCCCAAGAGAACTAGTCACTCTAACACCCACATTAAGAACTTCAACAGATATATCAAGCAACTCGGCATGATCAATCAAGATGTATGAATGAGTAGAATCGGAATCAACCAACGAATACAACGATGGAGACTGAAGGGTAAAAGTACCTGCGATCACATCGGTGTTATTGTGACCCTTGCAGTGCACATACACCCTAACTGGTTCACCTCTCTCAGGCTGGATAGCAATAGAATGAGCCACAGTCCTCTATCCTATATCTCGCTGAAACAGTCTGCAGCCACGACCCCGCTGTAGAGCAACAACAGGTGCTGCACCCTGCCCACCATGAGCCAACAATGGACAATCACGCCTTTGATGGTCACCTAACCCACAACTCCAACAAGCATTAGCCACAACAATCGCAGGTGCCTGACCCTCCCTGGCCAACCGTGGGCAATCTCGCCTCAAATGATCTCGGGATCCACAAACCCAGCAGGTGCTAAACAGAGCACTAACCTGGGCACCCTATCCCTGGACTCCACGTCCCATAACACCTCCACCATGCCTCGGTTCTGGGTGAAACCTCCTATCACGGTGTCTCTTGGCCTGACCACCGCTATAACCCGAATCAGCAGCTCTCTTACCTGAGCTAACACCTCGTGATCTAGAAGCCAAACCCAAATTCTGCTCCATATCCTTGGCTCGTGAAACCAACACATCAAAGTCGGTATAATCAGCAGCAAGCATGTATATCTTAACATCCTGCACAAGCCCATAACGGAAACGTTCATATCGAGTATGCTCGTCAAGAACCAACATGCCAAACATTATGCATTACCATTCCTACATGCTAAACATATCACAAGCCAATTAGCAACACCATTCCTACAGCACAACAAGCATTATGCATTAAAAGGGAATCTATAGGCATGCTTCCTAATGTTGCATCCAAACCACATGCCAAAAGATAATCCAGCACCAAAAATCAAACCTTAAAGGCCATTTACAATCCAAGAGCAACCAAAGAAACATGCTCAAACAGGGAGTTCCACAAAACATCTCCCAAAACATAACAAGTACCCCATTGCCTTTATTCATTATAGTCTAGTCTCTAACATACTTTGGAAACAAGTCTTGTCAAGATCCCCTTGCTCCTTGCTGCCTTCCGGGACTTTAATTCTCTGCATTGATGGACAAAGAGAGCGTAAGCATACAAGGCTTAGTGAGGAAAACTCAGAACGAAACATCATCAATGCATTTAAAACCATTTACTCAGCATTATCTTTTAAAGCATCATGCCTCTTTTAAAACATGCACTTTACATCATTAAATCCAGCATAATAAACCATATGCTACATGTATCATTAATCAACAACAAGTCACATTGCTAACCCTCTACTTAAGCCTTCCCATGCATTATTACCAAATGCAAAGCTTAAGGAGAAACATGTATAAATCACATTACACAACATTAATCATTCCAATGATACATTAACAAATATATTGGCTTTCAAGTGGTCATTAAAAAGTTTAATAGCAAAAGAGTTCATCGGATACACGGATTCAACAAGTGTTAACCCAACACTTCAAGCCATCTCAACTGGAATAGCGATACAATCACAATCGTGGTACATTAACAACCGGGTACAATATAAACCCACAAGGATACCCATCCCTCTCATCGGGTAGATGCTTAACCAACTAACAAGATTATTCGGTATTATTTAACCCCTCTACTGTTAGGGTACTTGGATGAAGTATTCAGTACACTGTATAAACCCCTCAACATCTAAGACGACTTATTTACAGTGCACTCAATCCTATTGCTGACCAACTATATCCGATAACAATTTTAAAACCACATCACTTGCCAATATAATTAACCATTTTCCATTTACCTCACTGTTTTAACAAGCATTCACCAAATCAGTTTTTCAAAGCAACACCACATGCTTTTAACACAAGTATAAACCATATACTTATAAGGATCACTTACCATGTGCATCCTTCAATATTTCATGCTTAAAAAAGTATATCCAATACTTTAAATCGTGCTTAAATAGTAGGTAACATGTAAATCAAAACAAGTGCATAAAACCATTTTACACTAGCACGACCGAGAGAGTAAAACCACTTTACTTACTTCCGAGCTTAGGTAAGCGTTTCAAGCTCTACCTAAACTCCCTAAAACCACCTTAAAAATATTCCAAAGATGGAATCCATGTTTTCACTTACCGATACACGAAACATCACTTCACCGATGCGAAAACCAAGTATCTAAAGCCTCATATGCTTCTCCAATCACTTCCAGATCAGCCTCCCCTATTTTTACCACAAAACAGCAGAGGATTAATGCATCATAATGCATTCTAAACATAGCAACCATAATCCTTCTCGGATTTCCACTACATCCTCACAATTAACCCTCCATAATAACCGAAAACATAACCAAAACACTTTGATTCACAACTCAACCAACATCTATCAACCTAGCATCACTTTCAACATCAAAACACATCTAAAAACAGATCCAAAACAACCTACCACATCCAACAACCTTACAACCATAGAAACATCACAAAACCAGCTAAGAAAGATTATGTTTAGGTGATTGTTGATCCTTCACAAATTGTGCACATTTCTTGCCAGTGCATACAACGTATACCTTGGACATGTTAGTAGATTTGTATATAACGGAGATTCTATGCTTTCATGGTGTACCTAAATCCATCATTTTGAATAGGGATCTGAGGTTTATGGAAAGGTTTTAGAAGAGTTTGCACCAGGCCTTGGGTTCAAGGTTGAGTTTTAGTACCGCATATCATCCCAAGTCGGATGGACAGTCTAAGCGAGTTATCCAGGTTTTGGAAGATATGCTACGATGCTGTATTATTGAGTTCCAGGGAACCTGAGAGAATCATTTACCTTTAGTTGAGTTTGCTTACAACAACAGTTATCATACGAGTTTATAGATGGCACCTTATGAGACGTTTTATGGCCGAAAATGTCGTACGCACTTATGTTGGGCTGAGGTTGGGGAAAAGAATGTTACCCTACCGGATGTGTTGAAAGACATAGATGAGAAGGTTAAGCTTGTTTGCGATCGGTTGAAAGCGCATGCAGATCGATAGAAATCTTACGCATATTTGAAGCGTAAGGAGGTTGAATATGTGGTGGGAGATCACGTATTCTTGAAGGTGTCACCGTGGAAAAAGTTGATGAGATTCGAACGTAAGGGTAAGCTTAGTCTGAGGTTCATTGGACCATACGAGGTTATTGAGCATGTGGGTCTTGTGGCATATCGGTTGAGGTTGCCTCCCGAGCTGGAGAAAATTCACAATATGTTCCATGTTTCGATGTTGAGGATATATCAACCAGATCTATCGCATGTTATGCCGATAGAGGATGTGGAGTTGAGGCCGGATCTAACCTCCAATGAGGAACCCGCAGAGATTGTTGATACCAGTAAGAAAGTCATATGTGGTAAAATGATAGAGCTCGTAAAATTCTTGTGGTGACATCGAGGTGTTGATGAAGCTACTTAGGAAAGCAAGTCGAATATAAAGGAGTAATTTCTGCATCTATTTCCTCCAGGTTATTTCAAGGATGAAATTTCTTAAGTATGGGAGAGTTGTAACACCCATGTTTTGGGCTTAGCGGTTTATTAGACGGTCCGGTGGATCGGGTTAGAGATTTGAGTCAGATTTGGGACCGTATATTTTTTCGATAAGATAAAAATATGGAAAAATAGTTAAAAATCATCTTTTAATATATATTGATTTTTTTGGAATCAATTTTGGAAAATGGAAATCGAAAATATGATATTTTGTGTTAGTGACTAAAATGCGATTTTAGAAAACTGTTTTAAGTCACTAAAATAAAAAGGGTCAAATCCTTAGAATATTAAGGAGCTAATCTACCAAGTGTTTTCTGGTGGTTTCTCCCTTTAATTAAATCATTTTAATCATGCATTTTAAAAGGTTGTTAAAATAGATTAAATATCTAAAGTTAGTTATTAGCTTTTAAAAGAATTTTACGCAACTTTTTCCTAAACTTTTTCTCTCAACTTCTCTTCATCCAAACACTCAGAGTTTTATCAAAATCCAGAGGTAAAAAACTCATTTCACTCAGATTATTGATTTTAATTTATTCCTTTAACTTTGTTTTGCAAAATCTCATTGAAATCTTGTATTTTCTTAGCTTTTAACATGCCAATTGAGGGAGAAATCACATAATAGGGGTAAGGTCTATGATCTCATTTGTTAAATGGTTCTTTATTGATATTCCCAAGTATTTTATCCTTGATTTATAAGTTGTAATGTGGTTTTAATGTTTTATCCTTGTTTGATTGAGTTATTTTGGAAATTTGGATGAATCATGGTGATTTTCGAAGTGGATTCGATTTCCAGTAATTGAGATGGATTTAATATATGTTTTGGATGTATTTTGATGTTGATAAGTTGTTTTTATCAATAGAATCCCGAAACTCTTGAATCTCTAATTAGTTAGGTTGCTAGTTTTGAGTTATTGTGGTGATATTCGAGTTTAATCTTTGCTGGAGGTAAAAAGATGTTAGGAAAGGGTTTTTGGATGTTGTTAGATGTTGATTGAAGGTGAATTTTTGTTTTATGGCTGGGTTAAGTTTTGGAAGCGTTTGATGGTGTTTTTCGTATGTTTCGGATGATTTTTGAGTGGGCAACTTGAGAGTTGCGAGAGATTGTTGTTACGCAATGATTTGAATGCATTTTAATGCATTTATCCTTTGGTTGTATGTGTTTAAAACATGGGATATTCAAGGCGACAAAGCTTGACGTTGCTTGGTTTCTTGACGAGAGCTTGTTTAGCATTGGAAAGGAAGGCAAAGCGTATCGGTGAGTGGAAACTGGTTTTAATTGCTTTACAAAGGTTTGTAAAGGTCGCCCAGGAGGAGGAGGAAGATTCTCGGGCTCCGAGTCAACGTCACCTGAATACAAACATATTCGAATCATATTCTGATATTCAAAATCCCCAAATTACTAAATACGATTAATTGCAAAAGGTAAACGGTCAAAGGTTCACTCGGTCAAAGACAACTATCGAGCCGGTTAAACGAGTAAGATTCAGTCAACGAGTCAAGGGAAAAACTTGGTTCGGTCAATTGATTTTGTCGATTCGATTCATATCAAAGGTATATATTGAATGCTGGTTCGATTCAATCGGTTCACAAATTCCGGTTCATAAAAATAATTCGGTCCGTTTCACACATCACTGCCAAAATCATTTACCTAAAACATTTACTTCCAAAATTATTTACAATTCAATGGCACAGTGGCCCCACCAACCATTCACTGCCAACATTTTTCAATTCCATGGCAGCCACACATTTCAAAACTATTCAACGAGTATTTAGGTCACTCCCTCACTATCCCACAAGCAAAACTGACTCACCACCAACCTTCCATGTCTGCCAGGATTTTTCGAACCCAAAGGCGGCGACTTACCGACAATTTCCAACGTTACCAAAGTGGTCAAACCGGCCGAAACCAAAAGGGTAACGACATTAAAACTCAATCCACAACTCAAAAACCAACGATTAAAAACAAACATGAATTCGCTGCTTACCCAACTCAGATCGAAACAAGGAATGGACGGTGGCACCGAGAGGAGATGGAAACCGACTGGTTTAATAACAATTTTTGATGAAAACACGGAAGAAAATGATGCACCACGGGTAGGGTTTTGACCACACGATGATGAGGAGTCGATTGATAGAGGAGGCACACCACACTACCAAGATTTGGGCTTGATCAGGGCTTCGATCAGCACAACAGGGGAGGGATGCGTTATTTCGAAAGAAACAGAGAAGCTAGGGAGAGAGCAGCCGCAATATGAGAGAGACAAACTAAAAGTGTGTTTAACTACGGTTAAATACCCAATTTAATGGGTAAAATATAGAGTAAGACCTCCATATACTTAGGGTTTACACAAGGAAACACAAGTTTTGTCCGAATTACAAAATGACCCTCAAATTCTTATTTTGCTCAATTACTTCCCAAATTCAAATTAGGGTTTCAATTAGGGATTTAATGATATCAGGATTTTTAAATTGGGGGAAAATTGGGGTGTGACAACTCTTCCTTAAAAGAAATTTCAGCCTCAAAATTTACCTAGATCAAAGAGATGTGGATACTGAGCTTTGGCAACGGCCTCGGGCTCCCACGTAGCCTCATCATGACCATGATTATGCAACAAGACTTTGACCATCTTAATGGTTTTCATTCGGAGAACTTTCTTATCCTGGGCAAGAATCTCAACTGGCTCCTCCTCAAAACGCAAGTCGGGACGAATCTCAACCTCATCTACATAAATAATATGAGACGGGTCGGCATGATAACGTCTCAACATCGAGACATAGAAGACATCGTGAATACGATTAAGCTCAGGTGGTAACACAAGCTTATAGGCAACTGGTCCAATCCAATGAATAATCCGATAAGGGCCGATGAATTGAGGGCTCAGCTTCCCTTTCCGACCAAATCGAAGTACCTTCCTCCATGGAGATACTTTCAAGAAAACCTCATCTTCCACATCAAACTCAAGATCCCGACGTCTCAAATCAGCATAAGACTTATGTCTGTCAAAAGCAGCCTTGAGCCTATCCCAAATCAATATAACAGTCTGCTCAGTCTCATATACGATATCCGGTCCCAACAATTTGTGCTCATTAAGCTCGGTCCAACCAATAGGTGTACGACACTTACGTCCATACAAAGCCTCATACGGTGCCATCTTGATACTGGACTGATAACTATTATTGTAGGCGAACTCTGCAAGCGATAGGAAATCTTCCCAACTGCCACTATAATCTACAACACATCCTCTCAACATATCCTCAAGAATCTGGATTACCAGTTCAGACTGGCCATCAATCTGTGGATGATAAGCAGTGCTAAAGTTCAACGAGTACCCAAAGCAATATGAAACGACTTCCAGAACTTCGCTGTAATCCTTGGGTCCCGATCAGAAATGATAGACAAAAGTACCCCATGAAGTCTAACAATCTATGAAATGTAGAGCTTAGCTAACCTACTCAAAGAATAGTTAACTCGAACAGGAATGAAGTGTGCAAACTTAGTCAACCGGTCAACAATAACCCAGATAGACTCTTTCTTTGAGGGAGTCAAAGGAAGACCACTGACAAAATCCATTGTCTGAAGTAACCTAGACGGACGATGATGCTCTGCTTTTACTTCTGACAAGTCAAACATTTCAACACAAACCCAACAACATCCCTCTCAGGCCCTTCCACCAATATCTCTCACGAAGATTCTTGTATATCTTGTCCCCACCGGGATGCATAGAGTAGGGACTATCATGGGCTTCACGAAGGATAACGTGCTTCATGCCAGAATTCCTCAAAATGCAATATTGACCCCGGAAACATAGAACAACATCTTGATCAATCAAATAATCCTGAAATGTCCCCTCTTCAACCTCTCTTATGCGGTGCATTAAGAATGGATCACTAGGCTGCTCCGCTCGAATATCAGATATCAAGGCAGGAATAACCCGAAGTTCTGCCAAAAGACTGTCATCTTCATACAAACTCATCCGACCAAACATGGCTCTCAAATCTGAAATGACATTACGACTCAAGGCATCGACAACAACATTGGCCTTGCCTGGATGGTACTCGATCTCGCAGTCATAGTCTTTAAGAAGCTCTAACCAACATCGCTGTCTCAGGTTCAATTCCTTCTGAGTAAGAAGATATTTCAAACTCTTATGGTCTGTGAAGATATAACACTTCTCTCCATAGAGATAATGTCTCCAGATCTTGAGAGCAAAGATCACAACACCAAGCTCAAGGTCATGGGTAGGATAGTTACACTCATGCGGTTTCAACTGTCGGGACACATAGGCTACGACCTTACCATCCTGCATTAGAACACACCTCAATCCAGTGTGAGAAGCATCACTATAGACGGTGTAAGCCTTTTCTGGATCAGGCTGAATCAGGATCGGTGCTTCAGTCAACACAGTCTTTAGCTTCTCAAAACTAGCTTGCTGAGCCTTAGACCAGTCAAAAGGAACATTCTTCTGCAGAAGCTTAGTCAACGGAGCTGTGATGGTCGAGAAACCCTCAAAAAACCTCCGATAATAGCCGGCTAAACCCAAGAAACTTTAGATCTCAAGAACATTCCTGGGTTGCTTCCAATTCATGATAGCCTCAATCTTCTTCGGATCAACCCGAATACCCTCAGCAGAAACAATATGCCCCAAAAACATAACCTCTGAAAGCCAGAATTCACACTTACTAAATTTCGCATAAAGCTGTTTCTCCCTCGGAGTTTGCAAAACAATCTGGAGATATTCCTTATGTTCAATCTTAGATTTAGAATAAACTAGAATGTCGTCTATAAAGACCACAACAAACTAGTCGAGATAGGGTTGAAACACTCTATTTATCATATCCATGAAAGTAGCAAGAGCGTTAGTCAACCCAAAAGGCATTACAAGGAACTCGTAATGACCATAACGCATCTGAAAAGCCGTCTTGAAAACATCATAATCCTTAACCTTGAGTTGGTAGTAACCAGATCTCAGGTCTATCTTAGAGAACACCGTAGCTCCCCGGAACTGATCAAAGAGATCATCAATACAAGGAATGAGATACTTGTTCTTGATTGTCAGCTTGTTCAGCTTCCGATAATCGATACACAACCGAAGCGTCCCATCATTCTTCTTAACAAAAAGAATAGGGGATCCCCACAGAGAAATACTAGGTCGGATAAATCCCCTGTCTAGCAGTTTTTGCAACTGAACTTTCAATTCCTTAAGCTCTTTCGGTGCCATCCGGTAAGGTGCCATAGACACGGAGTCTGTGCCGGATAGACCTCGATGCCTAACTCAATCTCATCACGCTTTGGCAGAACACCAAGCAATTCTTCTAAAAATACATCGAGAAAGTCTCTCACAACCCGAATCTTATACATCCCAGAGTCAGACTGTCTCGGATTAATAATGTAAGCAAGGTAGGCAATGAACCCCTTCTTGATCATTTTCTCAGCTTTGAGAGCCGATATTACATTAGATAGAAAGGCTCAACGCTCTCCGATAAGAACTACCACACGATCATTAAGAGTTTTTAGGGTTTCCCTCTTCTTTTTACAGTCAAGATTGAATCGGTGAGCAGACAACCAGTCCATACCGAGAATTAGGTCAAACTCGCCAAAGGGTAACTTCATCAGATTAGCCTGAAAAATTTCCCCTTGGATCTCGATAGGACAACTTTTATACACTTTATAAACCACTACCGAATTTACCGAACTATGTATGGTAACAACACTAGCAACATCCTCAACAGGAATATCAAGACCCCCAGATACAGAACTTGCAACATACGAATGGGTAGAACCATTATCTAACAGTGCAAAATAAGAGATAGAATGGATAGAAAAAGTATCAGCAATGACATCTGGCTCATCTTTATCCTTATGTCTCCTGGTAGCATAAACTAACCCAAGCTGCCTCGCCCCTGAACCAGCTGATCCTCTACTCTGAGCAGGTCTACCCCTACTAGCAGTACCCGAAACAGCAGATCTACCACGTCCTCTCCCTCTACTAGGAGTCTGAACAGATGCATGTGACTGACTTGGAATATAGGTAGATGAAGGTGACACCGAACAATCTCTGAAAAGATGCTCAAAAGAACCGCATCAGAAACAAGCCCCAGACTGCCCGCTACACTCACTTGGATGCCATTTCTTGCAGAATGAACACTGTGGCACCCTACGGGAATTAGTCAAACCTCCAACACTGGCAGTCGGAACAGTAGATATCACTGGTCTAGCCCTAGAGTAACTCTGGTGGTCATACTCATCTCTAGTCCTCTTCCTCGACTGATTCCCCTGACTGCTGGACTGATGCGGTCGACTGCCTCCTGGCCCAATCAGTACCTTTAGACTCTTGTTGTTTCTTCATTAACTCAATCCGCTCAGCAATTCTGGCCCATTGGGTGATCTCCTTATACTCTTTATCCTGATGTAAAGCGACCCCGGTCTTGATAGAAAAATGTAGCCCTCTAAGAAACCAGTCACACTTATCATTTTCTGTAGTAACTAGCCCCAGAACATACTGGAGAAGTCTCAAAAACTCAATCTCATATTCGTTAACGCTCATATCATTATGCTCCAGATTTATAAAGTCATCTCGGTACTTTGTCAGATATTCAGGTCCAATATACCGGTCTTGAAATGACTGACTAAAATATTCCCATGTAATTTGATTGTCTAGAATAACTTTTTCCTCAGTCTCCCACTAGTTCTAGGCCTCACCCTGCAGCAATGATACAACAGCTCTCAATTTTTGGTCGGCAGGGTACTCCATCTCTACGAACAAACGCTGAAGTTTCTTCAGCCAATACTCCACATCAGCCGGGTTTGTACCCAACTTGCCATCAAACATGGTCATCCCGGCAGCTAAGAACTCGGTAGAAATAGGTTTCCTCACACCTTCAGACTAACGGAGGTAACGAAGCAACTCTCTCTACACTGTAATAGAATCCATGCCCACTGTCCCACTATCCTCAGAATCGTGTGCACCAACACTCTCGTCTGCTGACCTGGTGTTGCATTTTGAGCTCCCGTTTGATTCCAAGGTGGTTCCTCTACCTCGGTATCATGTACCTTATCCTTATTCTGCGGCGGGTCCGTAGGGGGCAGAGCATCACTCCCAATAGCAGTAGATCGACCTCGGCCACGACCACATTTGGTCGTTAATTTAGAGCCCCTACGAGGTGGCATAGTAGTCTATCACAAAGAATATAATCCTAAGTTAGATTCAGTACTTGGAGTTTTTATTTAAAATAAGCAACTTTCTTAAAAAAATTTATATTTATTAAAAATACTCGTTTTACCCAAAAATATTTAGTATGCATGTAAATTCATTTTCGATTTAAAATTTTTATTCGAGCCACACAGTCCAAGGGTTGAACCTTGACTCTGATACCACTAAATATAACCTCCTAAATTTGACCTAATTTCTTAAGTTGAAACTTAGAAGTTAAATTAGAAAAACTTGTCCCTCAAGAAAAGTTATTATGTTTAATAATTCAAATTATAATTTAGTTATTAGAGATCGAAGCCATAAAATTATATCAAATTAAGTAAAACGTAATCGTTTAGCAAAACTCCAACAATCATAATAAGATCCGAAGAAAAATTTAGATAATGCATGTCAAACCATTAAGTCTCCAAAATAATAATAAAGTCCAAGTCCCAAATACAAAATTGTCCAAAATAATAATAATAATAGATAAAGTCAAACGTCTGAGTAATCATACTGAAAAATAAAATAACGTCTGATGGTACGAAAATCCTCCAAGTACCGTACGCATAAGCCTGAGTATCTGAAAGAGAAACTAAGGGGGAGTAAGCTATGAAGCTCAGTGTGTCTCTAAAGTGCAGATAAAAACACATAACAGGTATCCGATCAACAAGCATAGTTCAACAGTCATCTCAAAATACATATGCATACAATCTGAGACATAAAATGTAATGTCATGCACCCATCTCCATACACCGTCCGAAGAGTAAGGTTCCCCAAAACCACTCTAACTACATCGTCACCATCCGAAGTGGAACGACCCGAAGGTGAAACCACTGATCCGAAGCAGAATTCAGCCCGAAGGGTGAACCCACTGAACTTCTCTGTACAATTTTCCCAACACAAATTATATGTCATGTTCCGATTTATAATTTTCTGAATCCGAGAGTATATCCGATCTAATAATTAAATCCGAGTGTATATGATACATGTCCAATATTATTTTAATCCGATTACGATATCCGATCGTGTCATGCCATCACTCAAAACATACCATAAATCACAGATCAATCATCACACATATACAACATGCACGCATAACACGTAACACAAAAACGATATAGCACGGAAGAGACACACCTTAGGCAAAATAACTCAACGTCGAGAGTGACGTCTCCCACGCTCAGCTCGAGTATTCGGTCGAATAGAGACAACACCTACAAGGTCATCAAAAAGAATATCTATTACTACTACTATGCCACACTAACTTAATCAATAAACGAACTCATACTCACGCCGCAAACTCGTAGAGTCGATCGGAAGGAGGTCGCTTCGGTGGAGGAGGAGGAAAGTTTTGGGCTCCGAGTTAACATCACCTAAACATAAACATATTCGAATCATATTCGATATTCAAAATCCCCAAATTACTAAATACGATTAATTGCAAAAGGTAAACGGTTAAAGGTTCACTTGATCAAAGACAACTATCGAGCGGTTAAACGAGTAAGATTCAACCAACGGGTTAAGGGGCAAAACTTGGTTCGGTTAATTGATTTTGTCGATTCAAATCAAATCAAAGGTCTATATTGAATGCTGGTTCGATTCAATTGGTTCACAAATTCCGGTTCATAAAAATAATTCGGTCCGTTTCACACATCACTGCCAAAATCATTTACCTAAAACATTTACTTCCAAAATTATTTACAATTCAATGGCACAGTGGCCCCACCAACCATTCACTGCCAACATTTTTCAATTCCATGGCAGCCAACACATTTTAAAACTATTCAACGAGGGACCCACTATTTACCGCCAAACACAAGATTTAATCACGTGGTTTACTCACTATCCCCACAAGCAAAACTGACTCACCACCAACCTTCCATGTCTGCCAGGATTTTTCGAACCCAAAGGCGGCGACTTACCGACAATTTCCAACGTTACCAAAGTGGTCAAACCGGCCGAAACCAAAAGGGTAACGACATTAAAACTCAATCCACAACTCAAAAACCAACGATTAAAAACAAAACATGAATTCGCTGCTTACCCAACTCAGATCGAAACAAGGAATGGACGGTGGCACCGAGAGGAGATGGAAACCGACTGGTTTAATAACGATTTTTGATGAAAACACGGAAGAAAATGATGCACCACGGGTAGGGTTTTGACCACAGGATGATGAGGAGTCGATTGATAGAGGAGGCACACCACACTACCAAGATTTGGGCTTGATCAGGGCTTCGATCAGCACAACAGGGGTGGGATGCATTATTTCGAAAGAAACAGAGAAGCTAGGGAGAGAGCAGCCGCAATATGAGAGAGACAAACTAAAAGTGTGTTTAATTCTGATAAAAGGTTAAATACCCAATTTAATGGGTAAAATATAGAGTAAGACCTCCATATACTTAGGGTTTACACAAGGAAACACAAGTTTTGTCCGAATTACAAAATGACCTCAAATTCTTATTTTGCTCAATTACTTCCCAAATTCAAATTAGGGTTTCAATTAGGGATTTAATGATATCAGGATTTTTAAATTGGGGGAAAATTGGGGTGTGACAACTCTTCCTTAAAAGAAATTTCAGCCTCAAAATTTACCTAGATCAAAGAGATGTGGATACTGAGCTTTGGCAACGGCCTCGGGCTCCCACGTAGCCTCATCATGACCATGATTATGCAACAAGACTTTGACCATCTTAATGGTTTTCATTCGGAGAACTTTCTTATCCTGGGCAAGAATCTCAACTGGCTCCTCCTCAAAACGCAAGTCGGGACGAATCTCAACCTCATCTACATAAATAATATGAGACGGGTCGGCATGATAACGTCTCAACATCGAGACATAGAAGACATCGTGAATACGATTAAGCTCAGGTGGTAACACAAGCTTATAGGCAACTGGTCCAATCCAATGAATAATCCGATAAGGGCCGATGAATTGAGGGCTCAGCTTCCCTTTCCGACCAAATCGAAGTACCTTCCTCCATGGAGATACTTTCAAGAAAACCTCATCTTCCACATCAAACTCAAGATCCCGACGTCTCAAATCAGCATAAGACTTATGTCTCAAAAAAGCAAGCTTGAGCCTATCCCAAATCAATATAACGATCGCTTCGGTCTCATATACGATATCCGGTCCCAACAATTTGTGCTCATTAAGCTCGGTCCAACCAATAGGTGTACGACACTTACGTCCATACAAAGCCTCATACGGTGCCATCTTGATACTGGACTGATAACTATTATTGTAGGCGAACTCTGCAAGCGATAGGAAATCTTCCCAACTGCCACTATAATCTACAACACATCCTCTCAACATATCCTCAAGAATCTGATTACTACCTCGATCGCCATCAATGCGGGATGATAAGCGATCTTAAAAGTTCAACGAGTACCCAAAGCAATATGAAACGACTTCCAGAACTTCGCTGTAATCCTTGGGTCCCGATCAGAAATGATAGACAAAAGTACCCCATGAAGTCTAACAATCTATGAAATGTAGAGCTTAGCTAACCTACTCAAAGAATAGTTAACTCGAACAGGAATGAAGTGTGCAAACTTAGTCAACCGGTCAACAATAACCCAGATAGACTCTTTCTTTGAGGGAGTCAAAGGAAGACCACTGACAAAATCCATTGTCTGAAGTAACCTAGACGGACGATGATGCTCTGCTTTTACTTCTGACAAGTCAAACATTTCAACACAAACCCAACAACATCCCTCTCAGGCCCTTCCACCAATATCTCTCACGAAGATTCTTGTATATCTTGTCCCCACCGGGATGCATAGAGTAGGGACTATCATGGGCTTCACGAAGGATAACGTGCTTCATGCCAGAATTCCTCAAAATGCAATATTGACCCCGGAAACATAGAACAACATCTTGATCAATCAAATAATCCTGAAATGTCCCCTCTTCAACCTCTCTTATGCGGTGCATTAAGAATGGATCACTAGGCTGCTCCGCTCGAATATCAGATATCAAGGCAGGAATAACCCGAAGTTCTGCCAAAAGACTGTCATCTTCATACAAACTCATCCGACCAAACATGGCTCTCAAATCTGAAATGACATTACGACTCAAGGCATCGACAACAACATTGGCCTTGCCTGGATGGTACTCGATCTCGCAGTCATAGTCTTTAAGAAGCTCTAACCAACATCGCTGTCTCAGGTTCAATTCCTTCTGAGTAAGAAGATATTTCAAACTCTTATGGTCTGTGAAGATATAACACTTCTCCATAGAGATAATGTCTCCAGATCTTGAGAGCAAAGATCACAACACCAAGCTCAAGGTCATGGGTAGGATAGTTACACTCATGCGGTTTCAACTGTCGGGACACATAGGCTACGACCTTACCATCCTGCATTAGAACACACCTCAATCCAAAGGTGAGAAGCATCACTATAGACGGTGTAAGCCTTTTCTCGATCAAAGCTGAATCGGGATCGGTGCTTCACCAACACAGTCTTTAGCTTCTCAAAACTAGCTTGCCGAGCCTTAGACCAGTCAAAAGGAACATTCTTCTCAGAAGCTTAGTCAACGGAGTCATGATGGTCGAGAAACCTCAAAAAACCTCCGATAATAGCCGCCTAAACCCAAGAAACTTTAGATCTCAAGAACATTCCCGGGTTGCTTCCAATTCATGATAGCCTCAATCTTCTTCTGGATCAACCCGAATACCCTCAAAGTAAAACAATATGCCCCAAAAACATAACCTCTGAAAGCCAGAATTCACACTTACTAAATTTCGCATAAAGCTGTTTCTCCCTCGGAGTTTGCAAAACAATCTGGAGATATTCCTTATGTTCAATCTTAGATTTAGAATAAACTAGAATGTCGTCTATAAAGACCACAACAAACTAGTCGAGATAGGGTTGAAACACTCTATTTATCATATCCATGAAAGTAGCAAGAGCGTTAGTCAACCCAAAAGGCATTACAAGGAACTCGTAATGACCATAACGCATCTGAAAAGCCGTCTTGAAAACATCATAATCCTTAACCTTGAGTTGGTAGTAACCAGATCTCAGGTCTATCTTAGAGAACACCGTAGCTCCCCGGAACTGATCAAAGAGATCATCAATACAAGGAATGAGATACTTGTTCTTGATTGTCAGCTTGTTCAGCTTCCGATAATCGATACACAACCGAAGCGTCCCATCATTCTTCTTAACAAAAAGAATAGGGGATCCCCACAGAGAAATACTAGGTCGGATAAATCCCCTGTCTAGCAGTTTTTGCAACTGAACTTTCAATTCCTTAAGCTCTTTCGGTGCCATCCGGTAAGGTGCCATAGACACAGGAGCTGTACCCGGATAGACCTCGATGCCTAACTCAATCTCATCACGCTTTGGCAGAACACCAAGCAATTCTTCTAAAAATACATCGAGAAAGTCTCTCACAACCCGAATCTTATACATCCCAGAGTCAGACTGTCTCGGATTAATAATGTAAGCAAGGTAGGCAATGAACCCCTTCTTGATCATTTTCTCAGCTTTGAGAGCCGATATTACATTAGATAGAAAGGCTCAACGCTCTCCGATAAGAACTACCACACGATCATTAAGAGTTTTTAGGGTTTCCCTCTTCTTTTTACAGTCAAGATTGAATCGGTGAGCAGACAACCAGTCCATACCGAGAATTAGGTCAAACTCGCCAAAGGGTAACTTCATCAGATTAGCCTGAAAAATTTCCCCTTGGATCTCGATAGGACAACTTTTATACACTTTATAAACCACTACCGAATTTACCGAACTATGTATGGTAACAACACTAGCAACATCCTCAACAGGAATATCAAGACCCCCAGATACAGAACTTGCAACATACGAATGGGTAGAACCATTATCTAACAGTGCAAAATAAGAGATAGAATGGATAGAAAAAGTATCAGCAATGACATCTGGCTCATCTTTATCCTTATGTCTCCTGGTAGCATAAACTAACCCAAGCTGCCTCGCCCCTGAACCAGCTGATCCTCTACTCTGAGCAGGTCTACCCCTACTAGCAGTACCCGAAACAGCAGATCTACCACGTCCTCTCCCTCTACTAGGAGTCTGAACAGATGCATGTGACTGACTTGGAATATAGGTAGATGAAGGTGACACCGAACAATCTCTGAAAAGATGCTCAAAAGAACCGCATCAGAAACAAGCCCCAGACTGCCCGCTACACTCACTTGGATGCCATTTCTTGCAGAATGAACACTGTGGCACCCTACGGGAATTAGTCAAACCTCCAACACTGGCAGTCGGAACAGTAGATATCACTGGTCTAGCCCTAGAGTAACTCTGGTGGTCATACTCATCTCTAGTCCTCTTCCTCGACTGATTCCCCTGACTGCTGGACTGATGCGGTCGACTGCCTCCTGGCCCAATCAGTACCTTTAGACTCTTGTTGTTTCTTCATTAACTCAATCCGCTCAGCAATTCTGGCCCATTGGGTGATCTCCTTATACTCTTTATCCTGATGTAAAGCGACCCCGGTCTTGATAGAAAAATGTAGCCCTCTAAGAAACCAGTCACACTTATCATTTTCTGTAGTAACTAGCCCCAGAACATACTGGAGAAGTCTCAAAAACTCAATCTCATATTCGTTAACGCTCATATCATTATGCTCCAGATTTATAAAGTCATCTCGGTACTTTGTCAGATATTCAGGTCCAATATACCGGTCTTGAAATGACTGACTAAAATATTCCCATGTAATTTGATTGTCTAGAATAACTTTTTCCTCAGTCTCCCACTAGTTCTAGGCCTCACCCTGCAGCAATGATACAACAGCTCTCAATTTTTGGTCGGCAGGGTACTCCATCTCTACGAACAAACGCTGAAGTTTCTTCAGCCAATACTCCACATCAGCCGGGTTTGTACCCAACTTGCCATCAAACATGGTCATCCCGGCAGCTAAGAACTCGGTAGAAATAGGTTTCCTCACACCTTCAGACTAACGGAGGTAACGAAGCAACTCTCTCTACACTGTAATAGAATCCATGCCCACTGTCCCACTATCCTCAGAATCGTGTGCACCAACACTCCCGTCACGACCGGTGTTGCATTTTGAGCTCCCGCTTGATTCCAAGGTGGTTCCTCTACCTCGGTATCATGTACCTTATCCTTATTCTCGCGGCGGGTCCGTAGGGGGCAGAGCATCACTCCCAATAGCAGTAGATCGACCTCGGCCACGACCACATTTGGTCGTTAATTTAGAGCCCCTACGAGGTGGCATAGTAGTCTATCACAAAGAATATAATCCTAAGTTAGATTCAGTACTTGGAGTTTTTATTTAAAATAAGCAACTTTCTTAAAAAAATTTATATTTATTAAAAATACTCGTTTTACCCAAAAATATTTAGTATGCATGTAAATTCATTTTCGATTTAAAATTTTTATTCGAGCCACACAGTCCAAGGGTTGAACCTTGACTCTGATACCACTAAATATAACCTCCTAAATTTGACCTAATTTCTTAAGTTGAAACTTAGAAGTTAAATTAGAAAAACTTGTCCCTCAAGAAAAGTTATTATGTTTAATAATTCAAATTATAATTTAGTTATTAGAGATCGAAGCCATAAAATTATATCAAATTAAGTAAAACGTAATCGTTTAGCAAAACTCCAACAATCATAATAAGATCCGAAGAAAAATTTAGATAATGCATGTCAAACCATTAAGTCTCCAAAATAATAATAAAGTCCAAGTCCCAAATACAAAATTGTCCAAAATAATAATAATAATAGATAAAGTCAAACGTCTGAGTAATCATACTGAAAAATAAAATAACGTCTGATGGTACGAAAAATCCTCCAACCGTGATGCGCATAAGCTTTGAGTATCTGAAAGAGAAACTAAGGGGAGTAAGCTATGAAGCTCGGTGTGTCTCTAAAGTGCGAGATAAAAACACATAATGTATCCGATCAACAAGCATAGTTCAACAAATATCTCAAAATACATATGCATACAATCTGAGACATAAAATGTAATGTCATGCACCCATCTCCATACACCGTCCGAAGAGTAAGGTTCCCCAAAACCACTCTAACTACATCGTCACCATCCGAAGTGGAACGACCCGAAGGTGAAACCAGCGATCCGGCGCGAATTCACCGGCGGTGAACCCATCAACTTCTCTCAGTACAATTTTCCCAACACAAATTATATGTCATGTTCCGATTTATAATTTTCTGAATCCGAGAGTATATCCGATCTAATAATTAAATCCGAGTGTATATGATACATGTCCAATATTATTTTAATCCGATTCTGATATCTGATGCGTGTCATGCCATCACTCAAAACATACCATAAATCACAGATCAATCAGTCAGTCACATATACAACATGCACGCATAACACAGAACACAAAAACGATATAGCACAGGAAGAGACACACCTTAGGCAGCTAATAACTCAACGTCGAGAGTGACGTCTCCCACGCTCAGCTCGAGTATTCGGTCGAATAGAGACAACACCTACAAGGTCATCAAAACAGAATTATCTATTACTACTACTATGCCACACTAACTTAATCAATAAACGAACTCATACTCACGCGCAGAACTCGTAGGCTGATCAGAAGGAGGTCGCTCAGGTGGAGGAGGAGGAAAGTTTTTGGGCTCCGAGTTAACATCACCTAAACATAAACATATTCGAATCATATTCTGATATTCAAAATCCCCAAATTGCTAAATACGATTAATTGCAAAAGGTAAACGGTTAAAGGTTCACTTGATCAAAGGCAACTATCGAGCCGGTTAAACGAGTAAGATTCGGTCAACGGGTTAAGGGCAAAACTTGGTTCGGTTAATTGATTCTGTCGATTCAAATCAAATCAAAGGTCTATATCGAATGCTGGTTCGGTTCAATTGGTTCACAGATTCCGGTTCATAAAAATAATTCGGTCCGTTTCACACATCACTGCCAAAATCATTTACCGAAAACATTTACTTCCAAAATTATTTACAATTCAATAGCACAGTGGCCCCACCAACCATTCACTGCCAACATTTTTCAATTCCATGGCAGCCAACACATTTTAAAACTATGCAACGAGGGACCCACTAACTTTCACCGCCAAACACAAGATTTAATCACGTGGTTTACTATTTAGGTCACTCCCTCACTCTCCCACAAGCAAAACCGACTCACCACCAACCTTCCATGTCTGCCAGGATTTTTCGAACCCAAAGGCGGCGACTTACCGACAATTTCCAACGTTACCAAAGTGGTCAAACCGGCCGAAACCAAAAGGGTAATGACATTAAAACTCAATCCACAACTCAAAAACCAACGATTAAAAACAAACATGAATTCGCTGCTTACCCAACTCAGATCGAAACAAGGAATGGACGGTGGCACCGAGAGGAGATGGAAACCGACTGGTTTAATAACGATTTTTGATGAAAACACGGAAGAAAATGATACACCACGGGTAGGGTTTTCACCACAGGATGATGAGGAGTCGATTGATAGAGGAGGCACACCACACGACCAAGATTTGGGCTTGATCAGGGCTTCGATCAGCACAACTGGGGTGGGATGCATTATTTCGAAAGAAACAGAGAAGCTAGGGAGAGAGCAGCCGCAATATGAGAGAAAGACGAACTTAAAGGGTGTTTAATTCTGATAAAAGGGTTAAATAGCCAATTTAATGGATAAAGTATAGAGTAAGACGTCCATATACTTAGGGTTTACACAAGGAAACACAAGTTTTGCCCGAATTACAAAATGACCCTCAAATTCTTATTTTGCTCAATTACTTCCCAAATTCAAATTAGGGTTTCAATTAGGGATTTAATGATTTGGGGATTTTTAAATTGGGGGAAAATTGGGGTGTGACAAGAGGCAAGGTTTGCAAGGATTCAAGGGATAAACTATTTTTGAGTATGCATTCGATATATGCTTACGGTTAATAAGGCAATGTGTTCACCATGGATTTTTGGGAGATGTACATTTGTTTCATTGTGGATTTAAATGTGTTTCTATGCTGGTTTTTGATGATGGTTATATGTTGCTCAATTTGATGTTGTTCTTGTTTAAAGTTGAGGCTAGATGGATGACTAGGGATGCATTTAGAGTTTCCTTGTGGTTTGCCATGTTGTGCTGGTTGGACCAAGTTTAGTATGCTATGTTGAGTGTGTTGGTATGTTGCTTATGTCGAGAATGGTCTAATTGTGCATTTTGGTATGTTTGGCAAATTGGTTTAGGAAACAAGCCTCTAGAGTGGTCCTTTGGTAGTATGATGTTGTTGTGGTTGCCTAATTTGGTACAAATGTTAGATTGTGTATAATAAAGGGTCGATATGTATGTTCACAAGTTGTTAGGGGCCAATTACATCTAGAATTGTATGAAAAACCAGCTAAATTTGACATTACAGGCCCATGCGTACCGATACGCGAGAGACCGTATCGGTACGGCTAGGCATATTTGGTCAGGGTGTATCGGTACAGACATGGGCGTATTGAAACGTTATGTAGTTACTGGAATATCATTTTTTTAAATGGAGTCCGTGTACCGAAACACCAATGGAATCGTATCAGTACGAGATGTAACAATGCTGTGTACCGAAACGTCAATTGAACCGTATCGATACATTATGCAAGAACTTCTAAAAACATATCTTATACTCTAAATGGTGTACCGATACGGGACCAACCGTATTGAAACGGCAAGTTCACAACCATATCGATACGGGGATCGTTAATTCTGTTAATGTCATGTTGAGGCAATTTCAGTTTTCTTTCATTTTAGTCCCTGATTCTTGTTTAGCCAATTATTTGGGCATCAATGCTTGTTTGAAGCTGATTTTTGGCACGCAAGCATGGAATGAACTTAATTAAAGGTTGATAACTTAAAAGTTAGAAAAGTCCTATAAAGTTGCTGAAATTACGTTTTGGTCCCTGTTTTGTGTTCGTGGTCAATTGGATATCGTTACGATGCCCGATTGAGATAAGTGATCTCCTATGATCTGAATGATCATGTAGGAAAGATTTAATGTATCTAGACAAGATAAAATAAAAAAAGGTCGTGTTTAAAGGTTAATCTTTATGGTTTACCTCAGTAAACCTAATGTAGCTTGCTCGGTTTGGTCTTTCGACTAGGCCAGGTCTAGGGGGTTACATTTGTTGGTATCAGAACCAGGTTTACGAAAATTTGGGATGATGTTGCTTATTTAATTGATGTTGTTTGAACTACACGATGATTATGTAAATGCTCAGAAATTGATTAATGTTCCGTTGGGGTATGATTGGGGACACATTACCTATTACCAAGGATTTTAAATGCATTTTAAAGTTAACTTGGATTCTTTGCCTGATGCTAGCCTAAATTTAATGTGTTTTGATGCTTTTGTTAGCATGGCTTGACGTGAGACACAGTCTATGGCTAATACTGTCGGGATTAGGCAGAATAATGAGACAGAAGAGAATCTCCCTCATGTTTTACCTTCTCATCCTCCTGTGGTTCCTCCAGTTGATGTTGGGGCAGGTGAAGCACCCTAGATTCATCAAGTGCCAGTGTATAGCGATTTGACTCCATTAGTACAGGCGATAACAGAAGCTTTTCAAGCAGCGATGGCTGAATTACAGGTGCAGGCACCGACACATGTTGTGGTGGCAAATCAAGATTTACCCTTGGAGCATGTGAGGAGTTTGAGAGGTGTAGAGTTTCAAGGTTTGAGCCCTGAGGCAGCCGAAGGTTGGCTGGAAAAGACGATCCACATTATGGATCAGATGGGATACAACGAGGAACGTAAGCTAGGTTGCACTGTATCTCTGCTGCAGAGGGATGCATACAATTGGTAGGTGACCACTATTGTTGGCGTTCCTGAGGTGGATGTTACTTGGGAGTTTTTTCGGAGAGCTTTCAAGAGGAAGTACCTTGGTGCTCAGTACTTGGATATGAAGAAGCGCAAGTTTATGTCGCTATCTTAGGGAAGCATGTTTGTTACTGAATATGAGGTGAAGTTTGTCCGATTGAGTTAGTATGCTCTAAAGTTGGTTTCAGATGACCAACAGAGATGTGACAGGTTCCGTTATAGACTTGTAAAGGACATTAAGATGTACCTCCTAGTCGCATATTACACAGATTTTGATGTGTTGGTTAACCGGGCCAAGGATATTGAGCAGTTCTTGGGTACACCAGTTTAGGCTGCATGTGTGAACTTTGGTAAAAGAGTGGCAGACTCTAGCTCTTCTAGGAGGCAGAATGGGAGGTCAGGGACAAGAGGCATAAGCCAGATCATAGGCATGGTGGTGGAGTTGGGCAGGGTGCTCAGGGAGCTCGTGTTTTATTAGAGTGTGAGCGATGCGGTAGACGCCACGTAGGTATGTGCTGGGGTAATACTCGAGCTTTTTGGATCATCTGATCACTTGAAGCGTGATTGTTCTAGGGTTGCGAGAGATGTACCAGTGCAGGTTGTTGCACCTGCTAAGGGCCGAGGCCGTGGAAAGGGTAACTTTCAGAGGCGTGGGGATGTTCAGAGGGGTATGGCTCATGCCGCAGTGGTGAGACCTGATGGTGGTGGACCGACTCAGGTCTTTACTCACCGTGAGGGTCGTATTGACACGGATACTTTGCAATCCTTGTCATTGTTATCTTTAATTGATTCGGGGTCCACGCATTCATATATCTTGAGTGAACATGCATCTTTGCTGAATATTCCTGTTGAGATCTTAGATGTTGGCATGTTAGTCACAAGTTCTTTTGGGGAGACGGTTACAACAAGAAGGTTGTATCGGCATTGTCCTTTGATGGTGCAAGGACATGAGTTTGCTGTAGATCTGATGGAATTGCCATTCCATGGTTTTGATATCATTTTGGGTATGGATTGGTTGAGTGAGCACAAAGTAGTTGTGGAATGTGAATCCAAAAGGATATCCTTGAGGTTGGCTGACGACTATGAAGTTGTGGTAGTTTGTGAGAATGTTAAGTTTCTGTCCAATGTGGTTTCGGCTATTAGAGCGGAGAAGATGATGTTTGATGGCTGTCAAGCTTATTTGGCCATTGTTGTTAATCCAGAAGCTAAGGGGTGTTCGAGTGCAGGACATTCAGACCATGTGCGACTTTCCTGAAGTTTTTCCTGATGAGTTGCTGGGTTTACCTCCAGATAGGGAGGTAGACTTTCGCATTGAGACTTATGAAGGTAAAACACCAGTATCCATTGCTCCTTATAGGATGGCACTGAAAGAATTGAAGGAGTTGAAGTCACAGCTTCAGGAGTTGTTTGTAACACCCTCACTCGGTTTAGTAGTAAATCGGCTGGGGAGCATTACGGTGAACATTGGAAACACAAATAATTTAAAACTTTTCAAGAACACATCTCTAATAGGCGAGATGAGTGATTAGCAAGAAAGTAATCTAGACAATTACTTTTGATCATACAAGCAAAACATGTTTATCATTCTTGTTCATTATATGCTAACCATTTATTAGTCATTTTTAAGTTACATTCAAAGATTAATAACTACTTAGTCATGTAGTCATATATAACATTCAAATAGCATTCTTAACTAGCAAGGCATTCATAATCAAGTATACAAGCATGTCCATCATATTATTCATCTAGGTTACCACTTAGATTATTCATTTTCAAATCTACATTCATGCGATCATATAAACTTTCAATTAGCATACCTAGACTAGCATGTTTCATTTTAACTCAATCTCATTACATTCAAGACATGTAAATATTTCATGTAAGTTTGACAAAACACAATCATATATACATGAAGTCGAACATATCTCAAGCAAGCATATCATGCTTCATAGACATTATAAGTCATTAATGGGATTGATTACCTTTAATTGTTCATTCAAGGTTAATTGCTATTTAGGCATGTGAACAAGCAAGGCATTCGAATGGCCTATATAGACTAGAACATTTTCGTTTCAATCCAACATTCCATTTAAGTCATGTAAATATTTCATATAGGTTTAACTAGTTATACTTTTATGTACGTACATTCAAAAATAACTTCAAGTAAGCATGTGACATAACACTCCTTACCTACATGGCATTAACATGCTCAAGTATAACAATAAACATTTACATCGCTTATTTTAGTACATATATATGCAGCAAGACTCATTCGTTCACATGAAATTTTAACATTTACACATAGAGTTCTAGCTACCAAGTTGACAACATTAAAGGCCAACTTCATACATATATACAAAAGATCTTTCAAGTATCAAAATGCATGACTTAGCTTAACCATATACAAATCTAGGTGCCACCAACTACTAGGAGCATTACAAACAAGTATGGATTCATACTTATGCTTTGCTTGTGCCTTAATTCAAGCTCGAGAAATCTGACTTCGGGATCAAGCAATTCACCTTGAAGCACTTAACCTATGGTTTGGGAAGAGAGGAAACGAGAGTGATAAGTACGATATGTACTTAGTGAGGTAGTACTAGTTCTAACCAATTATTATGTCATTTCTACATTAATCAAGTAGCCCTATTAAGGTTTATAGCATTCCAAGTCAAGCAAAAATCATGAACTCATGTATCCTCATACTTATGGCAATCAAATATCAAGGCAAACAAATGTTAAGTAACCAATTTGTCAAGCAAATCAAGCAGCATGGTAAGCTTATCGAGTAATTATCAAGTGAACATTTTCTAGTATCATTCGAATAGCAAGATAGCATGACAAGCAAAGTCATAGTTCACAATTCAATCTTGAATCATCTCAAGTCAATTGATAGCATATTTAAGCAAATCACAGCATTTCCAAGTCAAGTGATATAATCACAATTTATTTCAATCTTATCGCTCAAGATATGTTCACAAGTTATACACATTGATTCAAGTGAGAGTATAAGTCCATTTCGAGTAGCATTTCATGTGACAAGTTTATCAAATGTACAAGTATACATTTTAAGTAGCATATAAGCCTTAAGCCTTAATTATTGCTTGTTACTTTCTTTAATTTAAGCCTTATTACTTACCTGTCTATTATACATGTTTATACATTCTTGCAATGCAAAATAGTCCATATTTTCATTTAGTCTAGCCAATTCAATCATATAATATGTACACATAATTTTCAATGCCAAAATAGTCCATATTTTCATTTAGTCTAGCCAATTCAATCATATAACATGTACACATAATGTATAATGCCAAAACAGTCCATATTTTGATTTAGTCTAGCCAATTCAATCATATAACATGTACACATAATTTACAATGCCAAAACAATCCATATTTTCATTTAGTCTAGCCAATTCAATCATATAACATGTACACATAATTTACAAAGCCAAAACAGTCCATATTTTCATTTACAAGATGTACTTGGCAGCAACACTCATTAATTCAAGTAAGATCGAGATCTTTTTCAAGTAACAATCATGTAACAAGAAATTCGAGTATACAAGTCAAGTAATACGTTCAAGAAATCAAGTTTGCATGTCAAGCAATTCAAGCAAACCAATCAAGTAAACATTAGCTCAAGTGAAATCATAAGCCATTCCAAGTAGCAAGTCATACAATACAAGGTCAAAAAATCAAGCATTACATGTCAAACAATTCGAGCATTTCAAGGATTCATGTCAAGTGTTCAAGATTTCTTATCAAGTCATTTAAATATTTCAAGATATAATTCAAGTATTCAAGATTTTCTTTTGAATTTCTTATTCAATTTCTCAATAAGGTTCATATATTTTTAACATGTTTGCCTTGGATCACAATTGGGTATGAATAATATTGGTCCGTGTTTGACCATAAAGGTCTAAGAGATACTTAGCTCAAAGCACATAGCAATGGCTAATATCAGGAACATGTAATCCTATACTTCTCACTATCCAACCAACTGTCGCCAATCTTCGTAAAACTCCCCCGTAACCTCCAATTGTCGCCAATAATATATTTCATGTAATGGGGCGTACCCCTAAGCTTTGGCTCATGGACCGTAGTCCCAAGTATACCATGCATCATATCATTGTATCCAAGGACTTCCATTGTAGGCAATTAAAGTCTTTATAATCTTTAAACTTTTATTAGAGGGGTATTCTTATATTTTAAAGCTTGTTGTTGTTTCTTATGTTTTATGCTTTCATGTTCAAGTCGAGACAATTCATATTCAAGAATTACCTTCAAGAAAGTTATAGCAATATCATGCTTAGCCCTTAGGCTAGTTGAGCCTTAGCTCTTCAATTACTTTTCACGTTTTCATGTGTTTCATGTTCAAGGCAAGAAAATTCATGTTCAAGGATCACATTCAAGCAAGTTATATCAGGGTCAAGCTTAGCCCTTAGGCCAATTAAGCCTTAGCTCAACATTTTGCAATTTAACTTGTTATTCGAGTAAACATTTTACATATGCCATCTTAGGCATCAAGCAAGGTCTTTATTTCATGACTTAATTCATGTTACCAAGTACTTTTATCATAGAAATCCATACAAGAAAGCATTCGATGGTTCATACCCAAGGCATCAAGAATCAAGCATTTACATCATAGAGCACTATCAAGCAAGCATTAAGTTTATGCAATTGGTCACAATACCATGTTATGCATACAAGCATCAATGTTTCCACACTTACATGCTAGCATTAGATTTAAACAACAATTCATATTCGAGAATTACATTCATAGTATAACTCAAGCAAGCAATTCAAATGGAATCATTCAAGGCAAGGAATCACACAATGTTTACACATTTCTTTCTAAATAATTTAACTTATCCATTTCCATGCTATTACTTAATCACAAATTTCAGCTTAGTCCAATCTTCCCTTTTAATTCATATTCAAGTTTAATTAAGCTCATTATCATGGCACATCAATAGAAAGAAGATAGACATGTAAATTTTGGTTAGGACCTAAGTCCTAACCCTATCAAAACTACACTCACAATATTCCAAGCTTAGCTAGTCTTGGATCCAAACTCCTTTGTGTTTGCCACTAGCTTGGCCACTCCTTTCTTCTTCCACAAGATTTACTCCTTGATCTAACAATTCATACAATTAAGACAAGGTACATTCATTTCTTCAAAACAAGGCGGCAATACACATAATTCATTCATTTCAAAACATCAAGGCTGCTGCTGCCAGACAACTTGTGCACTGTTTACTAAAACATGCATAACTTTCATTCCGTACGTCGGAATTTCAATTGGTTTACACCGTTAGAAAACTAACTTAATGGTCTTTCTAACCATATAGGACTTTAATTTTAATTCTTTTCCAATTAATACAGTTTTATCTCAAAGACAGACCAATTGCATTACTGAATAGTTTGCACTGTCTCTAGATTTTCATTTCTAAAATCCATTTTACAATCCAGAATTCCATTTCGTTTGTTTCTAATGAAAATAGACATATTAAGGTTCCATTCATATAAATTTCAGCCCTTAATTCAATTCATACAATTTATAGTGAATTTTTAAAGTTGCTGCCCAGAACAGAGTTTTCTGGGTAGATTTCACTAGTCTTGATTTTAGCTTCATTATTCACCTATATGGTGGTTCTAACATGTTAGTCTAACTTATTTTCACTCTCATACATGTCTAAGATAGCTCCATTTAAATCATTTACACATTATTACACTTGAAAACAGTCCTTATACTTTCATTAAACATTTTCCCATGCTTTAATAACTCATAACAGTCCACATATTTATTAAAACAGTCCTTACACAATTAGTCATGCTCAAAATGGTCCCCTAGTTCAGATATTTGTACATTCAGCCCTGTTTTCATACATACAATATTCAAGCATCAAACCAGTCCATTACTTTTTAATAAAACAGTCCACATATTCTCAATTTACTCAAAACAGTCCAGCTTTGCATATGTACAGATGTTTACATCAAAACAGGAAATTTCATGAACACGCATATATATATATATGTATGTATATAAGAAGCCCATTGATACATATACACACATAGATACACCAGAATAGTCCCATATGAACTTATAATGACACAACATAGACCAATTCCCATGTAAATATGGCAAAACTCATCATGTATACCACTCGATTGGACTAAATTTTACATAACACGAGTTTAAATTCTCTAACAATCCAAGCAACCATATGTTTCATAAAATATTCAGAATCAAACATTAAATTTAGAACTTGGATAGGGAGAAAAGAAAGTATAATCACCTTCTTTTTCAAACCGATGGAGATAAATTCACAACATGCACCATGAAGAAACAACCATTTGCAACCTTTCTCTCTATTCTCTCTCTAATTGCTAGGGTCGGTTATGAGAAGCATGAGGGAGATAATGAACATTCTTTATTATTATTATTTGATCATCTTTCATTCTCCCACCAAAGCCGTGAGTCACTAATTCTTTCTCACATTTGTTTTCATCATTTTCGTACAAGTGTACATGCCATTGTACTTATTAAATTCTAACATGCAAACTCAAATTTTTAGGCCATTAATCGATTTAGTCCATTGCACCTAGAGCATCATTCCTTTCATTTCTTTCTTTTAGTCCTATATACTTAATTTAGCTACCATGAAATACATTAGATTAATAAAACTCACACTTGAATTGGAACATACTTCCAAGACATGTTTTTGGGGTATTATAGGTCCTTTCTAATTTAACTTGCAAACTATATAGACTTGTTAATAGGTCCTCATCTTATATAAAAATCAATTTTTAAGGTACCCTTAAATCAAATTGAGCTATTATCGATTTGGGAACATAGTTTTAAGCTATATTTTGGGATATTGCAACATCTATACATTATCCACTTTACTAATTTGATAATAATTCCTTAGCTCAATTTACTCATTTACCTCCGATTCCATTAACTTGTTTACTTAATTGGTTTAAATTTAACCTTTAGAATTCTAATTATAACTTCTCAAAACGTGATTTACCTTGCAGAACACCTAGCCCGGATTTAGGGGTATTATATTGTTAGACCATGAGGAGCGCCTGTTCTCTTCGTGAAAAAGAAAGATGGTACGATGCGTATGTGCATTGATTATCGTTAGTTGAATAAGTTGACGGTAAATAATAGGTATCCGTTGTCGCTGATTGATGACTTGTTCGATCAGTTTCATAGAGAAGCGGTATTTTCCAAGATAGGTTTAAGATTAGGGTATTACCAGTTGAAGGTTAAGGATGTGCATAAGACCGCGTTTCGTACAAGATACGGGTATTAAAAGTTTCTGGTCATGCATTTTGGGTTGACAAATGCCCCGGCTACATTTATGGATATGATGAATAGAGTGTTCTATGAGTATCTTGATCAATTTGTAGTGGTATTCGTAGATGATATTCTCGTGTACTCTCGTACCGAGGAAGAACATGTTTGACATTTTCGGATTGTGTTGCAAGTGTTGAAGGATAATCAGTTATATGCTAAGTTGAGAAAATGTGAGTTTTGGCTTAAGGAAGTGACATTCCTAGGTCATGTGGTTTCTGTGGAGGGTAATCGCGTTGATCCACAGAAGATTGAGGCTATTCTCAATTGTAAGCCACCTAAGTCTGTATCGGAGGTGCGTAATTTTCTTGGGTTGGCTGGTTATTATCACCGTTTTGTTGAGGGGTTTTCGAGTATTGCTGCACCGTTGACCAAGTTGTTGTATAAGAATGTTCTGTATGTGTGGACGGAGAAGCAGCAACATAGTTTTGAGAAGTTGAAGAAAGTTCTAACACATGCTCATGTGTTGATTCAGCCTGAATCTGGGAGAGAGTTTGTGGTTTATAGTGATGCATCGTATGCTGGCTTAGGTTGTGTGCTGATGCAGGATGAAAAGGTCATGGACTTTGCATCGAGGCAGTTGAAAGTTCATGAGTGTAATTATCTAACTCATGATTTGGAGCTTGCGGCTATGTTTTTCACTCTAAAAATTTGGCGACATTACCTTTATGGTGAGAAGTGCGTGATCTTCACGGATCACAAGTGCTTGAAGTATTTAATGTCCCAGAAAGATTTGAATTTTAGGCAATATAGATGGTTGGAGTTGCTTAAGGATTACGACTTGACCATTGAGTATCATCATGGTAAAGCCAATGTAGTGGCGGATGCATTAAGTCGTAAGGTTGTGGTTGAGCTCCGAGCTATGTTTGCAAGGTTGAGTGTGACGCGGGAGGGTGGTTTGCTGGCTGAATTGCAAGTCAAGCCTACGTTATCGCAGTTGATTAAAGCTAAGCAACCGTATGATGATTAATTGGTTGAGCATGTTAAGGACATAGAGGATGGTAATCCGATAGATTTTCATTTTGATGATGATGGAGTTTTGTGGTTTTAAGGGTTGAATAGTGGTGTCAGATGATTCAGAGTTGAGGCACACTATCTTGACGGAAGCACATTCTAGTCCTTTTGCGATACATCCTGGTAGTGTTAAGATGTATCATGATTTGAAAGAGGTATACTACTGGGTTGGGTTGAAAAAGGACATGGTTGAGTTTGTGTCCAACTGCAAGGTATGTCAGCAGGTCAAGGCTGAACATCAATTTCCATCCGGGTTGTTGCAACCATTGAAAATTCTAGAGTGGAAATGGGAGAGAATCACCATGGATTCTGTAACAGGGTTGTCGTTGACACCAGCTAAGAAGGATTCTATTTGGGTGATTATTCGGTTCACAAAGTGTGCACATTTCTTGCCAGTGCATACAACATATACGTTAGACAATTTGGCACATTTGTATATAGCGGAGATTGTGCGCTTGCATGGTGTACTTGGGAGATATGTTGCGATGTTGTATTATTGAGTTCCAGGGAACCTGGGAGAAGCATTTGCCTCAAGTTGAGTTTTCTTACAACAACAATTATCAGGCAAGTTTACAGATGGCACCTTATGAGACGTTATATGGCTGGAGATGTCGTACGCCCTTATGTTGGGCTGAGGTAGGGGAAAAACATGTTACACTACCATATGTGTTGAAAGACACAGATGAGAAGGTTAAGCTTGTTTGCGATCGGTTGAAATGGCTACGAATCGGCAAAAATCTTACGTGGATTTGAAACATAAGGAGGTTGAATATGTGGTGGGCTATCACGTATTCTTGAATGTGTCACCATGGAAAAAGTTGATGAGATTCGGACGTAAGGGTAAGCCTAGTTTGAGGTTCATTGGACCATACAAGGCTATTGAGCGTGTGGGACCTGTGGCATATCGGTTGAGGTTGCCTCCCGAGCTGGAGAAAATTCACAATGTGTTCCATGTTTCGATGTTAAGGAGATATCGGTCATATCCATCGTATGTTATGTCGGTGGAGGATGTAGAGTTGAGGCCGGATCTAGCCTTCGATGAGAAACCCATAAAGATCGTTGATACCAGTAGGAAAGTCCTACGTGGTAAAACGATAGAGCTCGTAAAAGTCTTGTGGTGACACTGAGGTGTTGAAGAAACTACTTGGGAAAGCAAGACGGATATGAAGGAGCAATTTCTGCATCTGTTTCCTCCTGGTAATTTTGAGGATGAAATTTCTTAAGTAGGGGAGAGCTGTAACACCTCGGTTTTGGGCTTAGCAGTTTTGAGGTTTATTAGACGGTCTAGTGGACCGGGTTAGAGATTCGAGTCGAATTCAGGACCGTATATTTTTTTAGTAAGATAAAAATATGTAAAAATAGTTAAAATCATTTTTTAATATATATTGATTTTTGGTGGAATCAATTTTGGAAAATGGAAATTGAAAATATGATATTTTGTGTTAGTGACTAAAATGCGATTTTTGAAAACTATTTTAAGTGACTAAAATCAAAAGGGTCAAATCCTTAGAATCCTTAAGGAGCTAATCTACCAAGTGTTTGCTGGTGGTTTCTCCCTTTAATTAAATCATTTTAATCACATGTTTTAAAAGGTTGTTAAAATGGATTAAATATCTAAAGTTAGTTATTAGCTTTTAAAAGAATTTCACATAACTTTTTCCTAAACTTTTTCTCTCAACTTCTTTTCTTCCAAACACTTAGAGTTTTATCAAAATCTAGAGATAAAGAACTCATTTTACTCAGATTATTGATTTTAATTTGTTCCTTTAACTTTGTTTTGCAAAATCTCATTGAAATCTTGTATTTTCTTAGCTTTTAACAAGCCAATTGAGGGAGAAATCACATAACAGGGGTAAGGTTCGTGATCTCCTCTGTTAAATGGTTCTTTATTGATTTTCCCAAGTATTTTATCTTTGATTTATAAGTTGTAATGTGGTTTTAATGTTTTATCCATGTTTGATTGAGTTATCTTGGAAATTTGGATGAATCATGGTAATTTTTGAACTGGATATGATTTCCAGTAATTGAGATGGATTTAATATATATTTTGGATGTATTTTGATGTTGATAAGTTGTTTGTATAAATAGAATCCCGAAACTCTTGAATCTCTAATTAGTTAGGTTGCTAGTTTTGAGTTATTATGGTGATATTCGAGTTTAATCTTTGCTGGAGGTAAAAGGATGTTAGGAAAGGGTTTTGGATGTTGTTAGATGTTGATTGAAGGCTTGAATTTTTGTTTTATGGCTGAGTTAAGTTTTGGAAGCTTTTGACGATGTTTTCGGTATGTTTCAGATGGTTTTTGATTGGGCAACTTGGGAGTTGCGGGAGATTGTTGTTAGGCAATGGTTTGAATGCATTTTAATACATTTATCCTCTGGTTGTATGTGTTTAAAACATGTGATAATCAAGGCGACGAAGCTTGACGTTGTTTGGTTGCTTGCCGGAAGCTTGTTTCGCGTTGGCAAGGAAGGCAAGGCGTATCGGTGAGTCGAAACTGGTTTTAATTACTTTACAAAGGTTTGTAAAGGTTGTTGGGAGTTTAGGGTAAGCGTGAGACAGTTGCCTAATCTCGAAAGTAAGTTCCCCTTATTTTGCTCTTGAATATCGGTTTAGATATGAGCATGTTGTTTGCATGTTTTGGTGATAAACATGGTATGATTTACTTACTGGTAATGCCTGATTTTGAGTACATATACAGGGTTTAAAAGTATATTAAATGCTAGTGAGCATTGGTTTTCATTCCAGATGGGAATGGTGTTATTGCATTGGCAATGAGATGCGCATATGTGAAATTTTATGAAATGCATTGTAAAACAGTAAGTAAATGGTTTTGTAAATGATATATTGGCTATGTGACAAGGTGAGAAAACAATCGGATATAGTTGGCATGCCATAGGATTAAAAGTGCACTATAAAATATGAACAAAATCGATCGTGGTCATGGGTCCTTGAGGTATGGCGGTTTAACTAGGCCACTCGGACTGTTGGGACATCATTTGGGGGCATGCAGTTTAACTAGGCAACCCAATCGATGGTGATCTTGTGGTTTAACTAGACAAGGGTGAAATCTCGTTGTTTAACTAGGCGAGGGTGTTAAATCTTGCGGTTTAACTAGGCAAGGTTTGGGATATCATGCGGTTAACTAGGCATGGTATGAGAGATTCGTGTATCCGATATGTGTATGAGATAGAGGCAGTCTATCTGGGTCACTATAAATGCCAATATATGTGAAAGTCCACGTGTTGAACCTTGTTTATAATGCTTTGGGAATATAAGCATGGTTTGGTAAAAAAATGCTTTGGAATTCAAGCATGGATTATTTATGATGTTATAAAGGTTATTGTGTTTTGATTCGGTTGGAATCATGGAAAAATGCTTAGGTTGTAAGCACGTTTTGAGAAAATCAAGCATGTGGTTTTTAAATGGTTTTATGCATCATTGTTTATGAGCATCCTCACTAAGCATGTGTGCTTACGCTCTCTTTTCCTAATGATATAGAACATTAAAGTTCGGGGCAGCAACGACAAGGTTTGCAAGGATCCAAGGGATAAACTACTCTTGAGTATGCACTCGGTTTATGTTTCCGGCTGTGTTCACCATGGATTTTGGGGAGATGTACATTTGTTTCATTGTGGATTTAAATGTGTTTCTATGATGGTTTTTGATGATGGTTATATGTTGCTCAATTTGATGTTGTTCTTGTCTAAAGTTTAGGCTAGATGGATGACCAGGGATGCATCTAGAGTTTCCTTGTGGTTTGCCATGTTGTGCTGGTTGGACCAAGTTTAGTATGCCATGTTAAGTGTGTTGGTATGTTGCTTATGTTGAGAATGGTCTAATTGTGCATTTTGGTATGTTTGGCAAAGTGGTTTAGGAAACAAGCCTCTAGAGTCGTCCTTTGGTAGCATGATGTTGTTGTGGTTGCCTAATTTGGTATAAATGTTAGATTGTGTATAATCAAGGGTTGATATGTATGTTCACAAGTTGTTAGGGGCCAATTGCATCTATAATTGTATGAAAAACCAGCTAAATTTGACATTACCGGCCCATGCATACCGATACGTGAGGGACCGTATTGGTACGACTAGGCATAGTTGGCCATGGTGTATCGGTACAGGCAGGGGCGTATCAAAACGTTATGTGGTTACTGGAATATCATTTTTTTGAAATGGAGCATGTGTACCGAAACACCAATGGAACCGTATCGTACGGGATGTAACAATGCTGCGTACAGAAACACCAATTGAATCGTATCGGTACGGTATGCAAGAACTTCTAAAAACATATCTTATACTCGAAATGGTGTACCGATACGGGACCAACCGTATTGAAACGGCAAGTTCACAACCATATCGATACGGGGATCGTTAATTCTGTTAATGTCATATTGAGGCAATTTCTGTTTTCTTTCATTTTAGTCATTGATTCTTGTTTAGCCAATTATTTGGGCATAAATGATTGTTTGAAGCTGATTTTTGGCATGCAAGCATGAAATGAACTTAATTAAAGGTTGATAACTTAAAAGTTAGAAAAGCCCTATAAAGTTGCTGAAATTACGTTTTGGTCTCTATTTCATGTTCGTGGTCAATTGGATATTGTTACGATGCCCGATTGAGATGAGTGATCTCCTATGAGCCGAATGATCATGTAGGAAAGCTTTAATGCATCTAGACAAGATAAAAGAAAAAATGCCGTGTTTAAAGGTTAATCTTTCTGGTTTACCTCAGCAAACCTAATGTAGCTTGCTCGGTTCGGTCTTGCGACTAGGCCGGGTCGAGGGGGTTACAAAATATCACACGACTAGACATAACATACGCTGTAGGATTGGTAAGCAAATTCATGGAGAATCCAAAACAAGATCACTGGATTGCATCAAAAAGAATTTTGAGATATGTCAAAGGTACGTTGGATCATGGATTATTCTACAAGCATTCACAAAATTTGAAGCTAGTTGGATATTCTGATAGTGATTACGGGGGAGACTTAGATGATCGGAAAAGTACTTCTGGATATATATTCCATATCAGCTCTGCGGCATTTTCATGGTCCTCAAAGAAACAACAAACAATAGCTTTATCAACATGTGAAGAGGAATATATAGCTGTTGTTGCATGCACATGTCAAGCAATCTGGTTGAAGAATATTTTGGACGAATTAAATTTTGCACAAGAAGAGCCGACTACAATTTATGTCGACAATAAGTCTACCATATCTCTTGCAAAGAATCCAGTCTCTCATAGTCAAAGCAAGCATATCGATAGAGAGTATCATTTTATACGAGAACAAGTGAAGAACAAAAATGTGGATCTAGTTTATTGCAGAACAAAATATCAACTTGCAGACATCTTTACGAAGCCGTTGAAAGATGAAACATTTCATAGATTGAAAGAAAAGATTGGGATGAAAAATCAGGTTTGAAGGGGAGTGTTAAAAATCAAACCTAATTTTTTGGTTCCCCTAAGTAGGCAAGGTGATAAGAATTAAATGGATGAATATTCTAGTATGGCGGCAATGGAGTGTTAGAATTCAAATTCAACTTGAAGACAACATGTGGCAACATTAAAAGATCCTTATTAATTAAGGATGGAAATTGGAAACAAAGTTGGAACTTCATGGAGCTTCCAAGTGTGGTTCAAGAGTCCTTAACATTTAAGCAATGGATAAGGTGGCAATGTGTAGAAAATTCTAGGATTAGTTTAAACAATATTTAATTATGTCTAGACATTTCCTTAAGTCGCTTTACTAGTACTATAAATAGGCATGTGTTGTAGTTGGTTAGATGTATGAGTGAAGAGTGAAAATTGAGAAAACAAGCTTAGCAAAGTTTTAGAGAGAGGTGAAAAAAAATCACCAAGTGTGTGTGTGAAAAACTTGCAACAGCTAGTGTTGTGTCGAAAATATTTGTACTTGTGGTTTGTTCATATTAATAATATAGTATTGAGTTTTATATCGAGTGCCCACCAACGCTTCCAACAGCTGAGAGTTTCTCGGCTAAAAGATTGACAGATTTGTTGGTGATTGCAAATATTGAAGATCCAACTTTTGACTTGTTATGAAAACTTAAAGTACCGCAAAAAGTTAGGAATTTCTTATGAATGTTAAGAATAAAGAGGATTCCCACAAAAGAATTTCTTAGGGAGAGAGGTGTAAAAATGGATGAAGATTAGAGTGGATATTCTTGGTGCAATTCTGGCGTGGAAGATGTAAACCACTTGATGTTAGAATGCAGATATGCAATCTATTTTTGGAGAATGTTCTGCAATTGGTGGTCAATCTTATGGCCGAATCTAATCCTCATTGATGACCTTTTTAATTTTTGTTTTAATATTACTTGGAAAGGTCAACTCAGGACTGTATGGCTTATTTCAATAGCTTCAGCTATATGGAGCTTGTGGCTGGCGAGGAATGAGAAGGTCTTTGAGGATAAAGCAACCACCACGAAGGATCTTTTGTTTTACACAAAGATGAGAGCCTTTATTTGGATCAAAGCTGTTGACGATTCGTTTCTACTCAATGAGGAAAACTGGTGGAATAATCTTGCAAGTTGTGTTGTAACCAATACGAAAACTCTCGATTGGCTTCCTTCAAATGAGGGTGAAGTAAAGTTTAACGTGGATGGAGCTTACAAAGAACCAGTAGCAGGTGTGGTGGTGTGTTGAGATCAAAGTCGGACGACATTAGAATGATGTTCTCAGGACCTGTTGACACAATCTGTTTTGATTTTTTAGAACTCGTGGCAATCAAGACAGCTTTATCAATTTTCGTTGAAGTGGGTTGGTTAGGAAAAGCAGATCTTATAGTTGAGTCGGATTCACAAATAGCCCTAAATTGGATCGAAGACAAAACCCTTAGGCCTTGGTGTTGGTGGAATCTTTTTGAGGAGATTGATAGGTGGATCAAAAACATTTCCCAGGTGAAGTTTGTGTATGTATCAAGAGAAAGGAATCGGCTTGCAGATCCCCTAGCAAAAGAAGGAGCCTGTCGAAGTGTACTGTTTAAGGCATGGTGGTGATAGCACTCGACGTTGGTCTTGCTCCTGCAAT
Organism: Hibiscus mutabilis; assembly: GCA_019671005.1. Classification (NCBI taxonomy): domain Eukaryota; kingdom Viridiplantae; phylum Streptophyta; class Magnoliopsida; order Malvales; family Malvaceae; genus Hibiscus; species Hibiscus mutabilis. The sequence continues at coordinate 4,667,107 of CM033733.1, read as the reverse complement.
TTCCTTGAATGTTCTCTCGCTTTGATTCAATTGGTTGGCGCCATTTTTGTTTTTCTGTGTTGTCTAGTGCGTAGTCAGTTTGTTTTGGATTTGGATCGAAGCATTCCTAAGGCTGATCTTTGTTTTGTTGCTTGCCAAGTTGAGCTGTACTATTTTCCTCCATTTAAGTTTAGGGAGGTTTTTAACGAGGTACTCAACTTGGGCTAATAAAAACTTATCAATAAAATCTTTATATTACTGAGCAAAAAAAAGTATCAAACCATATAGTTTCTTCCCCACCAGTTGTAAATCATTAAGATTGAAACTTAAAAAAAAACTGTTAAAATCCTCCGAACTAGACAATGGGATAACACAGCCATTCTTCTCGCTCCGGTTTCTAACAACATTGAAAAACGCCCCCTAATATTCACGGTCAACCCCAACACTCTAATAATCCAAGACAAGATTCTCATATTGTCCCGAAAAAATATCAGAATTTTTTTTACATTTCTTTATTGAGGTACTCACCTTCCTCCAACAATGCATTTCATGTCTCGCAACACGATTTTTTTGACTCCAATAAAATTTGAGTTACAGCATTAACGCATTTCATGTCGTGGCCTGAGCAAAACCCCCTTGCACCTGGCCCTTGCTATCTCTAGGACAAGCAAGAACACAGACAGCAGCAGTCCTTGTCGTGGGGTCAAATGCACCATCCAAGTTGATTTTTACAACACTCAACTAGGTAGTTCCACCAGCTGATCATAGCGTTGCACTTTCTTCCTATTCCATGTGTTCTGTGAAGTTTTTTTTTTCAAAGCAAAACTTGCAGACATGTTTACGAAGCCGTTGAAAGCTTAAACATTTCATAGATTGAAAGAAAAGCTTCGGATGAAAAATCAGGTTTGAGGGTGAATGTTAAAAATCAAACCTGATTTTTTGGTTCCCCTAAGTCGGCAAGGTGATAAGAATTAAATGGATGAATATTCTAGTATGGCGACAATGGAGTTTTAGAATTCAAATTCAACTTTAAGACGACATGTGGCAACATTAAAAGATCATTATTAATTAAGGATGGAAATTGGAAACAAAGTTGGCAACTTCATGGAGCTTCCAAGTAGAGGCGAATTCAGAAATTTAAATTTGGTAGTTCATTAACCGACAATAAAGATATTCATATTCAGACACCACCCCTATTTTTATCACCTTTGTCCTCTTACATATATATATTTTTAAAATAATTTAATTATAAATTTATCCTATTTTCAAACAAAAAATAGAAATTTAAAATCTCCAATTAGGTGCCTTACAATACGACAAGTCACTCAGAAAAATCACGCCTTCAACGATGAAAATCAATAACACCAATCACCTAACAACATTACATAATCAGAAACAAAATAAAAATCTCCTAAAAACCTAATGATCACCTAAACTCGTTAACCTATAGCATCTATTACACATTCACATGTTCCGTGAAGTCATCGAAAGTTAGCAGGTCCAAAGCTTCCTCCATCCAACCTAGTAGCCTGGGATCTACTGGCAGCAATCTGTTTAGGCAACCCAGCTTTTTCAACGTTTCATCGATACCAATATGGTACGCCCATATGGAGTGGCCGTTGTGGTGGATGCAACAGACACATTGAGAAAAACATATTTACATGCGTAAAGAACTTACATGTTTCTCTCCAATGTGTCTGTTGCATCCACCGCAACGGAAACTCCAGGCGGGCATACCATATCAATATCGAGAAATGTTGAAAAAGCGGTCCTACATTATCACTATAAAGCATTGGGAGATACGGACTGTTGCAGAGAATTCCCTTCACCGTCCCTCTTACCTGAAAATTTTATTCAAGTTAAAGCATGCTTTTAAGTACTCTTGCGAGACCAACTAATGTTCAAATGGATTATAGTTGTATATCCCACAAGAAATCAACTTTTTTACATAGTTTCATTTCCAGAGAAGCCAAGTCACTTCAGAACCACTTCAGAAATTAAAACGGAAATATTGCACTTTTGTTGTCAATTTCTGGCATTAATATATATTAAAAGAAATGCAAATATTTCCTTGTAAATTTAGAACGAATAATCACACCAAGAATTGAACTCCAGCAGTAAAAGAAGAATCTTTATGTGTTTTTGTTTGTGTGTAATGTGTATGATATATATATATAAACAAAGCAATGGTTTTGAATATCATTCATTGGGAAGGAAGAACGAAATTGGGGGAATGATCAACTTTGATTCTTTCATAGGGATACGGAAATAGAGAGGAAAAGGTATCTTACAAATTGAGGCAGATCACTCCATCAAATGCCTGAACAATTGTTTTTATGTGTTCTTGCAAGAACACAAAATGTTACACAGAAAGCAATAATCATACCCCCTAAGTTCAACAACAAAATCCAAAGTTGAAGTTGTGATGGTAAACGAAAGAGAGATGATACTTTGGCCATAGCAGTTGCTTCCAAGGGCGCCGATGTGGTTTCTGCAAAAATATCAATTTAATAACTTAGGGTAAATTATATAACTTAGGATAAATTACACATATCATCATTGCTCTATCTTCTCACTCATATTTTGGTCACTTAACTTTAAAAATCTTAATTTAATAACTAAACTTTCGGGTTGTTCTTGTTTTAGTCTCTCCAAATTCTTTTATAATTATTTTGGTATGACATGATATTTTTTTTTATTATTAAATATAAAAAGTAAAATTATATTTCATAATATTAAATTCAATTTTGGGCTTTACAGAACGAGGATTTAAAAAAATGTAGAACCATTAATATGTAATCGTACTAAAATATCAATTAAAAAGTTTTATGTATCTTTGTGAATGTTTGATCTATTTTCTAAATTCTATAACTTGAATTGTGTCATGGTTAAAAAGGGTATTGTAATAAAAAATTGAAAACTCTTAAGAAAAGGTTTCCTTTTGATTTGAATGCGATAGTTGGTTGAGGATTTGTGTATCTAAGCGTTACATGTAATCCAAGGAATTAATTGAAATTATATGCTTCAAGAAAATGAGATTAGAATATGAAATATGACTTATTTGCCATCTTATAAGTGCAAATTAATTGCAATGATATCTATGTTCATCCATTGCAAATTAATTGCAATGACTAATTTGCCATCTTATATGGTAAGTTTCGAAGTTAAAGTCATGAAGTGGATTTTATAAGCATAAAAGGTTGGTGTATGTGTTTTTTTTAATTGGTTTTAAAGTTAGTTCCTTGGCTAGAGTAGATTAATTGATGTAATGGATGTACAAATATATGCTTGCATAATTTGAACACGTATGAATCTTTAGAAATCTGCTTAGGATGATTAAAGTCATCTATGAAATGCACCTGAGGTGAAAATGACATGTTTGCTGCAAAAATTTGCAAATTAATTGCAATGACTAATTTGCCGTGTTGGTGGTGTTGTGGTCGAATGATGGTGTTGAGTTGGCCATGGACTGTGGTGCCGAGTGGTTGGTCGACGATGCTCAGGCAAGGTATTTTGTTTTCTTTTTCTTTTCTTCTTTTTGTTTTGTGCCTTTATTATGTTGCACTTTTATATCCTCTTCCCAGAGAGAGGGAGATTTTTAATGAAACGCACAATGTGGATCTATGATTTTTAATGAAACCTATTAGTACCATAATATTATTAACATCTACAATTAAATTTGAACAACTTGGCGCAAAAAAATTTCAAATAAAGTTTGAGTTATAAAACAAGACTAGTAAATAAAATAACTTAAAATTTTTTTTACTGGACTTAACTCTACTAGATCAAATGGTCAACCTAATAGGAAGAACCTGGTAAACTAGAAAAACTTTTTGTTTTACTTAATTTTATGTACGGAGCTTTACCGAGAATTGAAGTGTTTACATGTAGGGTTTATAACCAAAATTAACACATTTCATCTTTATTAGGTTGATTAAAAATTGACCTCAAATATTACTCAAGCTCCTTCATGTTTTGAAAAGGGTAATTTTTTTATATTATTATTTCTTACAAGCCGATTGTTAAGGTTGTGAGGCTTGTTAAAAACCTCACTAAATCTAGGTAATGGAAAAGAGATCAAGCATCTCACAAAATGCAAAAAAATGTCAAACGATTCACCATAACTGATCTACCAAAACCAGACCTATACACCTCCAAAATTGCTCAACATTATAACGTTTTAATCTCCAACCCATTATTCAACGCAACAGACAACAAGGGTCTTTCAGAAAATGCTCGTTGGTCCTCTACCACCAAACTTTGAATAGTTCTGATCTATACAAACCTGCCTTGGCAAGATAGTCAGCCATGCCATTCCGCCTTCTCGAAACATAGATAAAATCCTTGTCGTGTTGTCAAATGCACCATCCAAGTTGATTTTAACAACACTCAACAAGGTAGATTCCACCTGCTGATCATAGCGTTGCACTTTCTTCCCGTTCCATGTGTTCCGTAAAGTTTTTTTTTTTTTTTTTCAAAGCAAAACTTAATTTTTATTAAAGATAAAATCTCCAACTAGGTACCTTACAATACGACAAGTCACTCAGCAAAATCACGCCTTCAACGATGAAAATCAATAACACCAATCACCTAGCAACATCACATAATCAGAAACAAAATAAAAATCTCCTAAAAACCTAACGATCACCTATAGCATCTATTACACCTTCACATGTTCCGTGAAGTCATCGAGAGTTAGCAGGTCCAAAGCTTCCTCCATCCAACCAAGTAGCCTGGGATCTACTGGCAGCAATCTGTCTAGGCAACCCAGCTTTTTCAACGTTTCCTCGATACCAATACGTTACGCCTGTATGGAGTGGCCGTTGTGGTGGATGCAGCAGACACATTGGAGAAAACACATATATACATGTTTTTCTCCAATGTGTCTGTTATTAACGGACACTCCATGCGGGCATACCATATCAATGTCGAAAATGTTGAAAAAGCGATCCTACATTATCACTATGAAGCATTGAGAGATACGGACTGTCGCAGAGAGTTCCATTCACCGTCCCTCTTACCTGAAAATTTTATTCAACTGAAAATTTTATTCAAGTTAAAGCATGCTTTTAAGTACTCTTGCGAGACCAAATAATGTTCAAATGGATTATAGTTGTATATCCCACAAGAAATCAACTTTTTACACAGTTTCATTTCCAGAGAAGCCAAGTCACTAGATTCTATCGATGATATATGTGTCATGGAAACGTATGTGCTTTTCTAAATTTAATTTGTTTCCTTCAGAACCACTTCAGAAATTAAAACGGAAATCTTGCACTTTTGTTGTCAATTTCTGGCATTAATATATATTAAAAGAAATGCAAATATTTCCTTGTAAACTTAGAACGAATAATCACATCAAGAACAGAAACAAGAATTGAACTCCAGCAGTAAAAGAAGAACCTTTATGTGTTTTTGTTTGGGTGTAATGTGTATGATATATATATATATATAAAAACAAAGCAAGGATTTTGATTATCATTCATTGGGAAGGAAGAATGAAATTGGGGGAATCATCAACTTTGATTCTTTCAGAGGGATACGGAAATAGAGAGGAAAAAGCAACAACAGGTATCTTACAAATTGAGGCAGACCAATCCATAAATGCCTGAACAAATGATTCAAGAAGTAAATACGTTTGTTAAAAACGATGGCAAGTTTTTATGTGTTCTTGCAAGAACACAAAATGTTACACAGAAAGCCAATAATCATACCCCTAAGTTCAACAACACAATCCAAAATTGAAGTTCTGATGGTAAACGAGAGAGAGATGATACTTGGCCATAGCAGTTGCTTCCAAGGGCGCCGATGTGGTTTCTGCAAAAATTATCAGTTTAATAGCTTAGGGTAAATTATATAACTTAGGATAAATTACACATATAATCACTACTTTATCTTCTCACTCCTATTTTTGTCACTTAACTTTAAAACTTTTAATTTAATAACTAAATTTTTGGATTGTTCTTGTTTTAGTCCCTATAAATTCTTTTATTATTATTTTGGTATGACATGATATTTTTTATTATTATTAAATATAAAAATAATTTATAGTAAAAGTAAAATCATATTTCATAATATTAAATTCAATTTTGGGCTTTACAGAATGGGGATTAAAAAAATGTAGAACCATTAATATGTAATCTTACCAAAATATCAATTAAAAAGTTTTATGTATCTTTGTGAATGTTTGATCTATTTTCTAAATTCTTAATTCATTAGCAGGCTGATTTAGTGTGCATGAATGATCAAGAAATGCTTAGGAAATTCTTAATTCATTCACGATAAGTTTTAGCAAGGTGAGAAATTAAGTTTAGTCAATATTTCTTGGTTAAGAAGGGAAATCTTGGTGCGGGTGATAATGCAACTGCTCCAACTACTATGCCACCAATGTTGGCTCTTGGAAAAGGGAAACGTGGGAGACCTCCAAAGGAGTCGGTGAGAGGGGGCGCGACAACTGTTGGTCCTTGTACAGTTGCTTCGGACGTTAATAATCAAGCTTTATCTTCAGATTCTGATGGTCATCAGATGTTTTTGTGTGAGGCTCGCGCAACGTTGGTTTTGGATAAGTTGGTGGGGATCTTGTCCATTGGGAGAGAGGAGGATATCATAAACGAAAATGCTCAAGTTATTAAAGGTCGAGAAAAAGATAGTTAAGTAGAGGTGATTAGAGTTGTTGCGAAGTTCTGGAGATGTTTGTGGTTGGTTGATTTGTATGGGTTAGGAGCTTCGTGCTTAATTATATTAGTGTTGTTTTGTGTATTGTTTGCAATGGTTTAATTCGCATTTTCAAGGGGCTTGTGCAAGTTGCCGTGTTGGTGGTGTTGTGGTCGAATGATGGTGTTGAGTTGGCCACGGAGTGTGGTGCTGAGTGGTTGGTCAACGATGCTCGGCCGAGGTATTTTGTTTTGTTTTCTTGTTGTTGTTTTGTGTCTTTATTGTGTTGCACTTTTATCCTCTTCCCATGAGGGGGAGATTTTTAATGAGAACCACAATGTGGGTTTACGATTTTGCATGATTTTATTGGATTTATAGAATATATGTTTATAAAAAGTCGTTTAAATTGGATTCAATTAGTACCATAATATTATTAACATCTAAAATTAAATTTGAACAACTTGACGCAAAAAAATTCAAATTTGAACAACTTGACGCAAAAAAATTCAAATAAATTTTGAGTTATAAAATAAGACTCGTAAATAAAATAACTTAATAAAAAAATTTAACTCAACTCTATTAGATCAAATAATCACCCTAATAGGAAGGACCTGGTAAATTATATTATTATTATTTCTTACAAGCTCATTGTCAAGGTTGTGAGCCTTATTAAAAACCTCTATGAATCTAGGTGAAGGAAAAGAGTACTACACAACCTGACTAAGATCAAGCATCTCAAAAAATACAAAAAATGTCAAATGATTCACCATGACTGATCTACCAAAACCAGACCTATACACCTCCAAAATTGCTCAACATTAGAACATTTCACCAACCCATTATACAAAGAAACAGCTACCAAGGGTCTTTTAGAAAATGCTCGTTGACCCTCTACTACCAAGCTTTGAATAGTACCATCCTCCATGCGAAGAGCCCCACCGCAACCCGCTAAACCTTCTTTGATAGAACCATCCACATTGAACTTCATATCCCTGCTCTTGGGGGTATCCAATCTTGCCTAGAGACTTTGCCTAATGTTGCACCTTGCTGGACACTCCCACCAATTCAACTTGTTCAATAACATCTCACTGTTTTCAACCTTAACCCAAATAAAAGCTCGCATCTTTGAGTAGAATACAAGCTCATTTAGATCCATCGACTTCCCTGAGAAAACCACCTTATTCCGCTTTAACCAAACGCTCTGCAAGGCTGCAGCCACAATGATTAGCCAAACTGTTTTTAAGGTACCTGTCCAAGACACACTAAAACAAAAATCAATGAATTCATCTATATCAGCAAGGTTTAACCATTCGATATTCCACCAACTACAGAATTTTTACCAAAAAATATGAATATGTTGACAGCTCACAAAGTGTATTGTTATTTTGTTTTTTAAAATATTTTTATTTTTAATTTAATGTTTAAATATAATTTTACTTTCATATATAGAATCATAGAAATGAGAAAGGGATCAGAAAAGGGAAAAGGAGAGAGCAGAGGGAGATGAAAAGGGAACCGATGAGAGAAGAGAAAAGAACGCGGCTGCTTGGAAAGGGTACAAGGAAATGGAGGAGAATGTGACCCTATTTGTTCTAAACCTCCGAAAAGAGCTTCATTGGAAAGGGTTGTGGGCTTTGTTTAGTTACCATGGCGACGTGATGAGGAGTTCATTCTGAAAAAGAGGAGTCGATGCGGTCGTAGATTTTGCGAGATATAACCCTCTTTTTGTTAAATGGAAGAAGTCAAAGTATGAAAGAACAAACCAAGAATCACTTTCAGCATATGAGAGAGGATGTCTCTTCCAACATTCATACTGAGGAGGTAACTGAGGATGTCTCTTGTGTAGTTAGAACTACTATTAACATCATTAGAGTGGATAAACTCGTTGAGTTATTTTTCAAAAAAGGGAGTGGAGGATTTTTGACATTCATCAAATTGCTGAGAATCCAACTATTTGACAAGTAGAAGGAGTTGTAGACAAAGTCGTGTGACAAAGATTGGAGTCTTGTGTAGTTAGAACTACTATTAACATCATTAGAGTGGATAAACTCGTTGAGTTATTTTTCAAAAAAGGGAGTGGAGGATTTTTGACATTCATCAAATTACTGGGAATCAGTTTCTATTGGGGATTGATCGCGAAGAGATGGTGTCAGAATGCTTTTCACGGAATTGGAGTTGGCAATTGGATATTTTTACTGATTCATCAAAATGGTCGAAAGATTTTTCTCCGGGCAATAGAGTAAGGACACTTTTACCAATCATCCGGATGTGGTGGAAGGGTCAACACCTTCAGTCCCTATTTGTGGTATTAGCTAGGGGTGACAATGAGCCTGATTGGCTTGCAAGCTACTCAGGTTCGGCTCGGTCAAAGCTCAGCTTGAGACCTTAACAAGCTGAACCGAGCCAACCCAAGCTCGGCTTGAAAAGCTCGTGAACAGGTTCTAAATAATTATATATATATACACTCCATATATATTTGTATGTTTCAATATTTATTAACTTGTTATCATGGTTAAATACTTTAAACATCCTTCTCCTTGTGGACTTGCATAATTTAGAAAATGTACTATAGTTACTTGAAGACTTCAAAAATAAATATTATTCATATGTTATTTTTCAAAACTTCAAAAAAATATTTAAAACCAATTTGAGGAAAGCAACAAGCTGAGCTCGAGCCGATCCGAGCTTGAGTTAAGCTCAAGCTGTCCAATTCGAGCTTGAACCAAGCTCATTTATAATATTTTCAAGCCGAGCCTCGGCAGGCTCGGGCTTGGCTTGTTATCACCCCTAATGTTAGCCACGTGGAGGACGGTTTGTACGTTAATTCAAATAGAGAACGATAAGAGATAGAGACAACGAGAGGTAAATTTATTATGGGTCTGAGATGGTGTTTGATAGGCATCTTAATTGTTTAGATTCTCGGGTAAATGAAGTAGTAATTGTAACGGGAAATTTCTATTAAATTTGGGTTTATATTAGAATAAAGAACGCTTGGTTTATGGGAAGTGTTCTTGGGATTTCAAGAGTTGAATCTTAAAAACATTGGTTTATGGGAAGTGCTTTTAGGATTTCGGGAGTTCAATCTTAAAAAACACGTTTGGGTAATAATTTTAGTGTTAGCAAAGATCTAATTTTTTTTGGTGAAGAACATGGGAGTGTTCTCGGGAAAAGAGTTTTACATCGAACATTGGATGATCCGGATCCGAGCCACAACTTGAGCCTCCCTTTGTTGGATATTTCATCGCGACACCTCAACTTTCCTTTCTCTCAACATCATCCTTTTTTCTTTTCAATTTTGTTCTTTAATTTTCCTTTCTATTCATTTTGAATCTTTATTTTGTTTTTTTATTATTTGTTCGCATGTACCTATTTATTTAAATTTAGTTAATATTTTTGCCTTTTTATTTTAGGATTAGATCCTTTAATTAGGATATTTAGGTTAAATAATTCTAGATCCCCTAAAGTTCTGTTAATGACAAAATCGATTTACTTTAATTAATTTGCTCCCATAATAAATTACTTATTTAGGTTAAACTCTAATTAGGTTAATAAATTAAGGTTTTTAAATAGGTTTTGATTAGGGTTATCCTAGATCTTTAAATAACTTAAATTTAGTACTTTAGTAAATATTACCTCATTTAAATCATTCTTGATTAAAGCAAAATTTTATAAACTAAAACCTATAGATATTAGGCTTAAATGTAAATTATGCATGATAAACCCAAAGCACGTTAAAAATATAAGTGACCAAATAAGCGTCGTTTTACGGGCGTTGTGGGGGTGCTGACCCTTCCCCACACGTAACATTGCCCCTGAACCTCTGAGATTTCGTAATCTTTAGTTTGTTTTAGGTTTCCGGTCTACCTATTAAGAAAAGACCGGTGGTGACTCCGTTATCACAGCTTGGCGACTACGCTGGGGAGTTTAGTAAGCGGGCACAATTTTTGTTTGGTCACGAAATATTTTATTTCGTATTTTGGGGTTTTTGTGTTTATTTGTTTATATTATTTATTTATGTAGTCACCAATTTATTCGGTCCTTTAAATTTTATGCTTGTAATATAGAGTCCTTATATAAATTAGAGTCCATAAAAATGTTTATAAAAAATAAAAAAGAAGTCCATGTACATGAGTAAAGGCCTAATTTGCCATTTTTATTATTATTTCATTTATTATTATTATTAATGTATTTTAGTTATTTTTGCAAATCACACAAGTTCTTAACTATGTCAAATATGGGAAGATTGCAAGAGATTTTGGTCCAACAAATATGGGAAGTCGAGTGATGTGCAGGGAATTCTAACTGTGGACTCATGACAAATTTTTGTTAGGATCCAAGCATTTTGGGGTCAAGATGTCTTCTTAAGAAATGACCGTCTTTCGGTTACCTTACCAGCGCATCTTGAAACGCCTCAATCGAATGTCAGGAGCTCAAGATATGTTCATTTTACTGAAGACGGGGCGTGTAGAAATCTAGATACTGGTCCAATACAAAAATATGATTTTATGACGAATTTTTAATTACTTTATTGATTATTTGTAATTAAAATTAATCTTCGGCCTTTCTCTATTAGTTTTAATTAATTTAGGATCTTTTTGTATGTAAGGAAAGTGGTTTGATGCCCAAGTAAAGACATTATTCTCTTTTCTAAAAAAGAATATTTAGCATCAATGTTTTAGGGGTTTTAGGGTTTTTTGGAGCCTATAAATAGGGTTTATTCTTTTGTAATTTTCACAAGAAAAGATTCACACAACACACCATAGACAACTAAACACAGAGAAAATTATACACGGAAAATACAAAAAGCATTCTTGATAGAAATAAAAAGCAGAGATTTTGTCTATCTTTTTTTGTTCAAGATTTTGTCTTTATTCTTGTTTCAAGAATAGTAAAGATCCAAGACGATATGACGTGTGAAAACTCTTCCACCTAATTTAGTAACGTGTCTAGCCTTTTTTTAGTTATTTGATCCCTTTATTTTATTTCTTTTCGGTTTAGCACTTTCTTTTTCATTTTTCGCATTTGATTTCCTTTACATTTAAGCATTTACTTGTTTATTTAAATTGTTGTTTCATTTTAATTTGTGCTTGTCATTTTATTAATATTGCAATTTAGTTGTTTGTTCGGCGTTTCCTTGTTTCAATTGCCTATATTTGTATATAATATATATTTGTTATTTTTCTTAAAGTATATGTATTACAACTATATGCATTTATATGTTTTATGCATGTATATAATTTAATTCCTTTCTGCATATATTTTTATTAACTATGGTAATTGACTAATTAGATTTGATCCCTTATTTACATATTTGTTAGTTTAAATTTAATTTATTAACTTTTTAGTGTTTTAATTCATTGTTTACATGTTTGTTTATATCCTTTTTACTATAGCAATAAATTGATTTTGTTTCATTTAATACACATATTTTTATAATATTCTGGTATTTAATTTCCTATATCTGATATATTTTATGGCATAGTTAGAGTTATTACCATATTATTTATTTATTTCTAGCATATCTATATGTATATATGTTGCATTAAATTTAGCATGTTTAATTTGATATTGTATACATGTCATTTGTTTATTTAATTGTTTAGTCAATTCTATCACATTAATTCAATTTATATGATTTCACTGGTAACTTTAAATTGTATATAACTTGACAATTTATGATCTCTTTTATTAATTAAACATGTTCTTTAATTCTTCTGCTTCTATGTTTATATCACAAAATCTCTTAATTTTGTGACCCGGGTCCGACCCGAGAAGTGACAGGGCGGGTACCCGACCCAGGGAAAAAAATTTCCGTGTAAATACCCGGCTATTTATGTTCGGGTAATCGGGTCAGGTCAGTCGGGTCGGGTATTTTTAAACACCCCTACCCGAAACTATTAATTGGTCAAAAAATCTTTGTGATGTGTCAACATCTTATTAGTCGAAATAATTTTCTTTTGACCTAAATAACTATCGGACTTAAAATGACCAGAAATGATAGTTTAGGGGCTTATTTTGATATATGATATTTTAAAATTTAAAAAGAACATAAATATTTATATATGTTAGAAAAGCCTATAAAATGATATTTTTGTAACCATGGACTTAAAGTGGCCAAAATGATAGTTTAAGGGCTTATTTTGCCCAAATCATAGTTTAGGGGTTAAAGTGGCCAAAATGATAGTTTAAGGGCCTATTTTGCCCAAATCATAGTTTAAGGGCCAAAAGCAAAAAAAAGGCATAGTTTAAGGGCTTCTTTTTGGTTTAAGCCTTTGTTTATTTAATTGTTTAGTACAATTCGATCACATTAATTCAATTGTATGATTTCACTGGTAACTTTAAATTGTTTATAACTTGACAATTTATTATCTCTTTTATTAATTAAACATGTTCTTTAATTCTTCTGCTTGTATGTTTATCTCACTTTATTTTTGTAAATAAATATGTACATTTATGTAAATTAAATGTTGTCTATTTTAAACGCCTTTAATTTATTAGATCACATAACTAATTTAATGTATTAAATAATATTTTGACTACTTTAATTCAATTTAATGTTAATATGTTACTAATTAAGCATGATTCTTTTATTGCATGTATAAAATTGCTTAATTTATGCACTACTTTTTATTAATAAATTCATTAATCATAACGTTACCTTAATTAGGATTCTTTTAAATAACTTGGTTGTTGATAAAATTGACACTTAGGTTAGATACTTTAGAATAGTTTCCCTTGATTACTTACAATATCCTTAGGCTAGTTCCTTAGTATTTTCGATAGAGCCTTGGATTTAGGATCTTGTAAATAATAAACTATGACTTTTAATTAGAGTAATTACTTGTAAATAAAAGCCACTAGAATTAGTTAGATTCTTGGTAAAAATAGACTTAAGGTTTAATTAGAATATAACACGTGCATGTATAAACCCAAAACACTTTAGAAAATATTAGTGACCAAACAAACGCTGTTTTACGGGCGTTGTGGGATTCTAATCCTTCCCCACACATAACCGTGCCCCCGAACCCTGAGATTTCATAATCTCTAGTTTGTTTTAGGTTTTCAGTCTACCTATTTAAAAAAGGGTCGGTGGCGACTCCGTTTATCACAATTTACTAATCTGTTTCTTGTTTTATTTCATCTGTTTCTAGGCGCATCATAACATGAGCCTTCTACCCGGTCTAAATCCTTTTAAGTGGAAGTTTAGTAGCTCTGCCTTCGTGAGTAATCCTCCGTATAGGCCAGTGAACAGTTCCGGGGTCCAAGATACCTATGCCTTCATGAGTAATTTTCCGTATGGGCATAGCAAAATGCACCCCTCGAGCCGTGTTTGATCCACAAGCCTGTGATGGGACAAGATCGAACTTCTCACCTACCTCAGTAGGGGTGGGTTCGGTTCGAGTACCCTTTGCACCATGAACCCACAATTTCCTTTTACTATTTAGTTTCTTCTGTTTTGGTGGTGGTGTTCATAGGGCTTGAGAAGGTGGTGCTTGTTCTTAATTTATGGAATGATTGAATTTAGACTTGTTGCAGTTTGATGATATGTGAGGGGTTACAGGCTTTGGTGTAGGTTTTGTATGCTGCATTTTAAGTGAATGGTGATTGAATGTTGATGTTTATGAATTACGTGCTGTAAATGTCTAATGCTTGAAGTTTTATTTGTTTCTTAGAGGCATACGGAAAGATTAAACTTTTTATACTGGAGTTGTAAGTTTGGAGTAGTTTCGTTTGTAGTAATGTTGTTTTTTGCTGTTGTTTCTTGCAGTAGAACTTTTACTTCATTACTAAATATTAGTCATTATATTAATGGGTAAAACTTTGATACACAGGCTGTGTAAAATTAATTTTACAAAAGCCTGTGTATTTACACCATAAAAACTCAAATTCTAAATTTCTAACCCTAAAAAACTAAACCTTAAATCCTATGCACTAAATTCTAAACGCTAACCTTAAATTCTAAACCATACAACCGAAACCCCTAAACTTTAAACCTTAAACTAAAACTCTAACCCCTAAAATAAAAGGCACGTGTAAACTAAAGTTTACACGGCCTGTGTATCAAAGTTTTTTTCTATATTAATATGTAGCTACTAACTCATTAGTTTTATTACATTTTCTGGATGAATTAATATTTTTCGACTCATGATATTAAATTCAGCCATTTTTTTATAATTAGTATAGACATTAAACCATCACGTATATATTTTAATACTCTTCACATCAACTAACTAATTAACTGACAAAGAGAATAGTTTTCTCAACCAATTATCAATTTTTGAAAAATGCAAGTCTATAGTTTTCTTTATTGGACAAAATATCATAAAATTTCGGGAACAAGACCTTAGGCTACGAGCTTCTTCTGAATAGAGAAAATTTGATAACATTATCCTCAATGAAATAGTGGCAAGTGTCGATGCAGTGCGCAATGAAATAAAACCATGCTCACCGCCAATGAGGATTTAGGTAGAGGACTGCCCCAATTGTCATTAACACAATTGCGTAACAGACCCAGAATGCCGCATAGAAGGCATGCATATCCAACAAACCGCTTTCTTCTTCAGTGCTAGATGCATTTGGTGAAATTGGGGTCGGACCAGTTCCGGTGCAACTTTCATGCTTTGGAGGTCCACAAAGAAGAGGATTTCTCAAGTAGCTGTTTTCATCAAACGTTGCAAATTGAATCTTCTCATGTGGAATGCTACCTGATAAATTGTTGTAGGACACATTGAAGATTGCCAGAGAGTTCAACTCCATCAATTCGATGGGGATTATGCCGCTTAACTTGTTGTAAGAAAGGTCTAAACTCTCAATTTGTTCAAGCTTTGAGAATGATGAGTGTATAAAACTAGTCAAATTGTTGTGGGACAAGTTTAGTGAATGGAGCTCACTCAAGTTTCCTATTTCGGGCGGGATGTGGCCGGTTAATCTATTGCAAGATAAATCAATTCCAGACATATAATCAAGAATATTACCTGAATATGTATACAATCGTAAACACTACTTGTTCTTCCACATAACTACTAGGATACCAATGCATTGTATCAAAGTTGGTATCTTCTAATACTTGAATTCCAAGTCCAATCCCAAATGTCTTAAAAGACTTTCCATATGGCACAAGAGAGAAATTACTTAGACAAGAAGGAATAGGACCAGAAAGCTTGTTTTGAGAAAGATCTATTATACTTAATGACTTCAATCGGCATATTTGACTAGGAATTCACCCTCAAAGTGATTGGCTTTCAAAAGGAAGATTCTCAAAGCTGAAAGGCTGCCAATCCAATCTGGAATTTTGCCAGTAAAGTTATTTTGGCTAAGATCTAATGTCACCATTGAAGAGCTGTTGTAAAGTGCATGTGGCAGTCGACCACTTAGGCAATTTCTGCTCAGATGGAGATGCTTTATGGTTAGTGAACCGATGCAAGATGGCACAGAGCCAGAAAAATTGTTCCAAGAAAGGTCCAAAAATCTAAGCGAACCCAGATTACACAATTCAAGAGGAATATGACCATCGAAATAATTGTTGGAAAGAACTAATGTTTCCAAGCTTGGCACATTCCAGAGCCATCTTGGGAGTTTACCAGACAAATGGTTGTTGCTTAGATCTATATCCTCATGAAAAGAAAAACTGATGGCTGAGATATCAATTTTAGGTATCTCTCCATGAAAGCTATTGCCATCCAAATATAACTGCTCCAGTGTAGTTAAGCTAAATACTGAAGCTGGTATTTTTCCACTCAAGTTATTATTCGAGAGTCTGAGTCTCCACAATGAGTTACTCTTGGCTAACTCTTCCAATATTTCTCCAGAAAAAGAATTATATGATAGATCCAACTCGAATAAAGACTTCAAACCACCAAAGCAAGGAGGAATATTACCTTCAAAGGCATTCCGAGACAAGGTAGAAATCTCTAAATGTGGAAATGTTGAGCATATGTTGGTTGGAACTTGCCCTTGCATTTCATTGTTAGACATATCAACTTCAAACATGTTAACATTAGCATGTTTCGGTAACTGTAGAGGGCCCTTGAAAGAATTGCCGGCCATGAGAAATTGCTGTAACCTTGTATTGTTCTCCAACAACCAAGATGGAGTTGTCCTCCAAAGTTGTAGATAAAGTCGTGTGGCAAAGATTGGAGTCTTGTGTAGTTGGAACTACTATTAACATCATTAGAGTGGATAATTATCGTTGAGTTATTTTTCAAAAAAGGGAGTGGAGGATTTTTGACATTCATCAAATTGTTGGGAATCAGTTTCTATTGGTGATTGATCGCGAAGAGATGGTGTCAGAATGCCTTTCACGGAATTGGAGTTGGCTATTGGATATTTTTACTGATTCATCAAAATGGTCGAAAGATTTTTCTCCGGGCAATAGAATTATATGGGTAGCTATTCAGGGAGTTCCCGTGTTTGCTTGGAATAACTATACGTTCAATAACATCTTAACAACATTGAGGGAAACGTTATGGATTGTAGATGAACATCTCTAAGGATGCAATTTCCCCATTAAACGGACAAAGCTCCTATCAAAACATATGACTTCCATTGATGAAAAAATCAATTTGATGTAGCGATGGAGTTAGTTTCTCACTTTTGGTAACAGAATTCATTTTCGCAGTCTGGTCTGAGTCATCTGATATTGGGAGTAATTTTTATGTTCAACCAGAGTCTCCCTTGAGTAGTGATGGGAATCATGGTGAGTCTAGCATTAGAACGTCGATAATTCAATCGGCGAACCAAAAGCCTGCTAAGAACACCATATTAAATTTGCCTGATGTTGTCGAGTGGGATACTAATGCATACATTATTGATGTAGTTGAAAGGTGGAAGATGTTTAAGGTGTTGCTTCAAGCTGGAGAGAAAGTGAAGTAAAAAGCAATTGAAGCGTTTGGGAATAGATTATTACATTCTAGAAAGAGTAAGGACACTTTTATCAATCATCCGGATGTGGTGGAAGGGTCAACACCTTCAGTCCCTATTTTTGGTATTAGCTAGGGGTGATAACGAGCCTGATTGGCTTGCAAGCTACTCAGGTTCGGCTCGGTCAAAGCTCAGCTTGAGACCTTAACAAGCTGAACCGAGCCAACCCAAGATCGGCTTGAAACGCTCGTGAACAGGTTCCAAATAATTATATATATACACTCCATATATATTTGTATGTTTCAATATTTGTTAACTTGTTATCATGGTTAAATACTTTAAACTTCCTTCTCCTTGTGGACTTGCATAATTTAGAAAATGTACTATAGTTACTTGAAGACTTCAAAAATAAATATTATTTTTTCCCAAATAGGTTTTCATATGTTATTTTTCAAAACTTCCAAAAAATATTTAAAACCAATTTGAGGAAAGCAACAAGCTGAGCTCGAGCCGATCCGAGTTGGAGTCAAGCTCAAACTGTCCAATTCGAGCGTGAACCAAGCTCATTTATAATATTTTCAAGCTGAGCCTTGGCAGGCTCAGGCTTGGCTTGTTATCACCCCTAATGTTAGCCACGTGGAAGACGGTTTGTACGTTAATTCAAATAGAGAACGATAAGAGATAGAGACAACGAGAGGTAAAGTTATTATGGGTCGGAGATGGTTTTTGATAGGCATCTTAATTGTTTAGATGCTCGGGTAAATGAAGTAGTAATTGTAACGGGAAAGTTCTATTAAATTTGGGTTTAGATTAGAATAAAGAACGCTTGGTTTATGGGAAGTGTTCTTGGGATTCCAAGAGTTGAATCTTAAAAACATTGGTTTATGGGAAGTGCTTTTAGGATTTCGGGAGTTCAATCTTAAAAAATACGTTTGTGTAATAATTTTAGTGTTAGCGAAGATCTAAGTTTTTTTGGCTGAAGAACATGGGAGTGTTCTCGGGGAAAGAGTTTTACATCGAACATTGGATGATCCGGATCCGAGCCACAACTTGAGCCTCCCTTTGTTGGATATTTCATCGCGACACCTCAACTTTCCTTTCTCTCAACATCATCCTTTTTTCTTTTCAATTTTGTTCTTTAATTTTCCTTTCTATTCATTTTGATCTTTATTTTGTTTTTTTATTATTTGTTCGCATGTACCTATTTATTTAAATTTAGTTAATATTTTTGCCTTTTTCTTTTAGGATTAGAGCCTTTAATTAGGATATTTAGGTTAAATAATTCTAGATCCCCTAAAATTCTGTTAATGACAAAATCGATTTACTTTAATTAGTTTGCTCCCATAATAATTTAGTTATTTAGGTTAAACTCTAATTAGGTTAATGAATTAAGGTTTTTAAATAGGTTTTGATTAGGGTTATCTTAGATCTTTAAATAACTTAAATTTAATACTTTAGTAAATATTAACTCATTTAAATCATTCTTAATTAAAGCAAAATTTTATAAACTAAAACCTATAGATATTAGGCTTAAATGTAAATTATGCAACATAAACCCAAAGCACGTTAAAAATATAAGTGACCAAATGAGAACAAGTGAAGAACAAAATTGTGGATCTAGTTTATTGCAGAATAGAGGATCAACATGCAGACATGTTTACGAAGCCTTTGAAAGCTGAAACATTTCATAGATTGAAAGAAAAGCTTCGGATGAAAAATTAGGTTTGAGGGTGAATGTTAAAAATCAAACCTGATTTTTTGGTTGCCCTAAGTCGGCAATGTGATAAGAATTAAATGGATGAATATTCTAGTATGGCGGCAATGGAGTGTTAGAATTCAAATTCAACTTTAAGACAACATGTGGCAACATTAAAAGATCCTTATTAATTAAGGATGAAAATTGGAAACAAAGTTGGCAACTTCATGGAGCTTCCAAGTATGGGCGAATTCATAAATTTAAATTTGGTAGTTCATTAACCGACAATAAAGATGTTCATATTCAGACCCCACCCCTAATTTTTTTCACCTTTGTCCTCTTACATATATATATTTAAAATAATTTAATTATAAATTTATCCTATTTTCAAACAAAAAATAGAAATTTAAAGAGAGATATTTTTTTATTAAAAGAGAGATAATAAATTTGAGAAAGTAAACTAAACATATATGGGAAAAAATTGTAGCGAAAACAAATAAAAGAGAAGACAACTCAAGAACAAAAGAAGAACGCTTAAGAACATTCAAGAACGTTCAGTAACATAAGAGAGAATTTAGAGTAAATGCCTTTTTGCTCAGATAATATATTGAATGAGATGATACAAATGAGGTGGGAGGCTCTCTATTTATAGTTGAGCTCTCACACAATAAATGGTCCAGATCGATTTACATGGATGGGGAAGATTAACCCAAATCTTTACAAGATACCATAATCTATGAAAGAATATCAAATCCTATCTAATCACATCAATTAGAAGATATCTTTCTTTAGATATGTGATCATACTTGATATGACAAGATTCTTTCACAATCTCTTTTGATTTGTTGTCTTCTGTCATTTCTGAAAAGTTAATATGATCGAGTTCTTTAAAAATTTTCAAGTGATGGGCCAAATTTGATGGTTTAGGCAAATCCGACGTCCCGCATAAAATTTCTTTGTCGGATACTTACGTTATTGTCTTGAACTCAAATGTGCGTGTCGTGACATTATGTTTAGTCAGTAGTTAATTACTTCGTTATTGACTTGTATATTTGTTACGGTAGTTAATAACTCTGCTAGGTAGTTAAAAAAGTAGTTGGGCATTTTCTAATTTGTTAAAAGATAGGCTTATATATACTCTTAATTGCAGATTGGCTTTGTAACTATTATTGATATTGTTCCATTTAATACAAGTCTAATGAAAGTTCTCCAGTTAAACTTTTCTCCTTTTTGGCTAACCCTAGCCGTTTTGTATTTCTTTTCTTTCTTTCTTTCTTTTGTTTTAGTCATTTTTTTTTTGCTCATCTTGTTGTTGTTCACTTCTCATCACCAGTCGCCGATGGTGTTCATCATACAAGCA
Source organism: Hibiscus mutabilis (assembly GCA_019671005.1). Lineage (NCBI taxonomy): Eukaryota > Viridiplantae > Streptophyta > Magnoliopsida > Malvales > Malvaceae > Hibiscus > Hibiscus mutabilis. The sequence continues at coordinate 4,646,558 of CM033733.1, read as the reverse complement.
CACCCGCTTCACAGCACCAATCATGATGTTAATTATACAAAAGTGCTCTTAAAAATTGTGTATATCCAAAAGCCTCACAACATCTTCACCGTCGTTAAAAATCCTCTGTATCCATCTTTCATCACCACCTCTGTTCATCAAAATTAATGGTAGGTCACTTGACCTAGGAGGCACTACAGTAGATCCGCCCCTGCTTCCAAGTGTGGTTCAAGAGTCCTTAACATTTAAGCAATGGATAAGGTGGCAATGTGTAGAAAATTCTAGGATTAGTTTAAACAATATTTAATTAATGTCTAGACATTTCCTTAAGTCAGTTTACTAGTACTATAAATAGGCATGGTGGTGATAGCACTCGACGTTGGTCTTGCTCCTGCATTTTCCTTGAATGTTCTCTCGCTTTGATTCAATTGGTTGGCGTCATTTTTGTTTTTCTGTGTTGTCTAGTGCGTAGTCAGATTGTTTTGGATTTGGATCGAAGCACTCCTAAGGCTGATCTTTGTTTTGTTGCTTGCCAAGTTGAGGTGTACTATTTTCCTCCATTTAGGTTTAGGAAGGTTTTTAACGAGATACTCAACTTGGGCTAATAAAAGCTTATCAATAAAATCTTTATATTACTGAGCAAAAAAAAAAGTATCAAACCATAGTTTCTTCCCCACCAGTTGTAAATCATTAAGATTGAAACTTTAAAAAAGTCATCGAGTGTTAGCAGGTCCAAAGCTTCCTCCATCCAACCAAGTAGCCTGGGATCTACTGGCAGCAATCTGTCTAGGCAACCCAACTTTTTCAACGTTTCCTCGATACCAATATGGTACGCCTGTATGGAGTGGCCGTTGTGGTGGATGCAGCAGACACGTTGGAGAAAACACATATATACATGTTTTTCTCCAATGTGTCTGTTGCGCAACGGACACTCCACGCGGGCATACCATATCGATGTCGAGAAATGTTCTCAAAGCGATCCTAGATTATCACTATGAAGCATTGAGAGATACGGACTGTGGCAGAGAATTCCCTTCACCGTCCCTCTTACCTGAAAATTTTATTCAAGTTAAAGCATGCTTTTAAGTACTCTTGCGAGATCAAATAATGTTCAAATGGATTATAGTTGTATATCCCACAAGAAGTCAACTTTTTTACACAGTTTCATTTCCAGAGAAGCCAAGTCACTAGATTCTATCGATGATATTTGTGTCATGGAAACGTATGTGCTTTTCTAAATTTAATTTGTTTCCTTCTGAAGCACTTTTGTTGTCAATTTCTGGCGTTAATATATATTAAAAGAAATGGAGTAAAAGAAGAACCTTTATGTGTTTTTGTTTGTGTGTAATGTGTATGATATATATATATATATATAAACAAAGCAAGGATTTTGAATGTCATTCATTGGGAAGGAAGAATGAAATTGGGGGAATCATCAACTTTGATTCTTTCAGAGGGATACGGAAATAGAGAGGAAAAAGCAACAACAGGTATCTTACAAATTGAGGCAGACCAATCCATAAATGCCTGAACAAATGATTCAAGAAGTAAATACGTTTGTTAAAAACGATGGCAAGTTTTTATGTGTTCTTGCAAGAACACAAAATGTTACACAGAAAGCCAATAATCATACCCCTAAGTTCAACAACACAATCCAAAATTGAAGTTCTGATGGTAAACGAGAGAGAGATGATACTTGGCCATAGCAGTTGCTTCCAAGGGCGGCGAAGTGGTTTCTGCAAAAACTATCAGTTTAATAACTTAGGGTAAATTATATAACGTAGGATAAATTACACAGATCATCACTACTTTATCTTCTCACTCTTATTTTTGTCATTTAACTTTAAAACTTTTAATTTAATAACTAATTTTTTGGATTGTTCTTGTTTTAGTCCCTATAAATTCTTTTATTATTATTTTGGTATGACATTATATTTTTTATTATTATTAAATATAAAAATAATTTATAGTAAAAGTAAAATCATAATTCATAATATGAAATTCAATTATGGGCTTTACAGAATGGGGATTTAAAAAAATGTAGAACCATTAATATGTAATCGTACCAAAATATCAATTAAAAAGTTTTATGTATCTTTGTGAATGTTTGATCTATTTTCTAGATTCTTAATTCATTAGCAGGCTGATTTAGTGTGCATGAATGATCAAGCAATGCTTAGGAAATTCTTAATTCATTCCCGATAAGTTTTAGCAAGGTGAGAAATTAAGTTTAGCCAATATTTCTTGGTTAAGAAGGGAAATCTAGGTGCGGGTAATAATGCAACTGCACCAACTACTATGCCACCAATGTTGGCTCTTGGAAAAGGGAAACGTGGGAGACCTCCAAAGGAGTTGGTGAGAGGGGGCGCGACAACTGTTGGTCCTTGTACAGTTGATTCGGACGTTAATAATCAAGCTTTATCTTCAGATTCTGATGGTCATCAGGTGTTTTTGTGTGAGGCTCACTCAACGTTGGTGTTCGATAAGTTGGTGGGGATCTTGTCGATTGGGAGAGAGGAGGATATCACAAACGAAAATGCTCAAGTTATTAAAGGTCGAGAAAAAGATAGGTAAGTAGAGGTGATTAGAATTGTTGCGAAGTTCTGGAGATGTTTGTGGTTGGTTGATTTGTATGGGTTAGGAGCTTCGTGCTTAATTATATTAGTGTTGTTTTGTGTATTGTTTGCAATGGTTTAATTCGCATTTTCAAGGGGCTTGTGCAAGTTGCCGTGTTGGTGGTGTTGTGGTCGAATGATGGTGTTGAGTTGGCCATGGAGTGTGGTGCTGAGTGGTTGGTCAACGATGCTCGGCCGAGGTATTTTGTTTTCTTTTCTTGTTGTTTTGTGTCTTTATTGTGTTGCACTTTTTTCCTCTTCCCATGAGGGGGAGATTTTTAATGAGACCCACAATGTGGGTTTACGATTTTGCATGATTTTATTGGATTTATAGAATATATGTTTATAAAAAGTCGTTTAAATTGGATTCAATTAGTACCATAACATTATTAACATCTAAAATTAAATTTGAACAACTTGACGCAAAAAATTTCAAATAAAGTTTGTGTTATAAAATAAGACTCGTAAATAAAATAACTTAATAAAAAAATTTAACTCAACTCTACTAGATCAAATGATCACCCTAATAGGGAGGACCTGGTAAATTATATTATTATTATTTCTTACAAGCCCATTGTCAAGGTTGTGAGCCTTATTAAAAACCTATATGAATCTAGGTGAAGGAAAAGAGTACTACACAACCTGACTAAGATCAAGCATCTCACAAAATACAAAAAATGTCAAATGATTCACCATGACTGATCTACCAAAACCAGACCTATACACCTCCAAAATTGCTCGACATTAGAACATTTTAATCACCAACCCATTATACAAAGCAACAGCCACCAAGGGTCTTTTAGAAAATGCTCGTTGGCCCTCTACCACCAAGCTCTGAATAGTTATGATATATTCAAACCTGCCTTGGCAAGATAGTATGTCATGCGATTCCGCCTTCTCGAAACATAGATAAATTAGACCATTCCGATTAGATGCGTCAATCGATCTATTTCCTAGAATAACTCCCACCATCGTCAAGGACAAAGCACAGGGTTCCCGACCCAATTTAATGCCACTTGGGAGTCGAATTCGACAATCAGACCCACATTTGCAGACCAAATGGCTTCCATGAACACTGTTAGTGCAGTTTTAATCGCAGAAACCTCCGCATAATCTGAATCTATCACCATTACAGGACCTAAAAACAGCGCCCTTACAGTACCATCCTCCATGCAAAGAGCCCCACCACAACCCGCTAAACCTTCTTTGACAGAACCATCCACATTGAACTTCATATCCCTGCTCTTGGGGGTATCCAATCTTGCCTAGAGACTTTGCCTAATGATGCACCTTGCTGGACACTTCCACCAATTCAACTTGTTCAATAACATCTCACTGTTATCAACCTTAACCCAAATAAAAGATCGCATCTTTCAGTAGAATACAAGCTCATTTAGATCCATCGACTTCCCTGAGAAAACCACCTCATTCCGCTTTAACCAAACGCTCCGCAAGGCTGCAGCCACAGTGATTAGCCAAACTGTTTTTAAGGTACTTGTCCAAGACACACTAAAACATAAATCAATGAATTCATCTATATCAGCAAGGTTTAACCATTCGATATTCCACCAACTACAGAATTTTGACCAAAAAGTATGAAAATGTTGACAGCTCACAAAGTGCATTGTTATTCTGTTTTTTAAAATATTTTTTTTAATTTAATGTTTAAATATAATTTTACTTTCATATGTAGAATCATAGAAATGAGAAAGGGATCAGAAAAGGGAAAAGGAGAAAGCAGAGGGAGATGAAAAGGGAACCGATGAGTGAAGAGAGAAGAACGCGGCTGCTTGGAAAGGGAACAAGGAAACGGAGGAGAATGTGACCCTATTTGTTCTAAACCTCCGAAAAAAGCTTCATTGGAAAGGGTTGTGGGCTTTGTTTAGTTACCATGGCGACGTGATGACGAGTTCATTCCGAAAAAGAGGAGTCGATGCGGTTGTAGGTTTGGTTTTGTTTGATATATCAACACAGCTGAAGCCCTAAGAGCTCAAGAGAGGCTCAGAGGTTTTTCTATATTTGGATTTTGTGTCCAGGTGGATTTTACGAGATATAACCCTCTTTTTGTTAAATGGAAGAAGTCAAAGTTTGAAAGAACAAACCAAGAATCACTTTCAGCATATGAGAGAGGATGTCTCTTCCAACATTCATACTGATGAGGTAACTGAGAATCCAACTATTTGACAAGTAGAAGGAGTTGTAGATAAAGTTGTGTGCCAAAGATAGGAGTCTTATGTAGTTGGAACTACTATTAACATCATTAGAGTGGATAAACTCGTTGAGTTATTTTTCAAAAAAGGGAGTGGAGGATTTTTGACATTCATCAAATTGCTGGGAATCAGTTTCTATTGGTGATTGATCGCGAAGAGATGGTGTCAGAATGCATTTCACGGAATTGGAGTTGGCTATTGGATATTTTTACTGATTCATCAAAATGGTCGAAAGATTTTTCTCCGGGCAATAGAATCATATGGGTAGCTATTCAGGGAGTTCCCGTGTTTGCTTGGAATAACTATACGTTCAATAACATCTTAAAACATTGGGGGAAACGTTATGGATTGTAGATGAACATCTCTAAGAATGCAATTTCCCCATTAAACGGACAAAGCTCCTATCAAAACATATGAGTTCCATTGATGAAAAAATCAATTTGATGTAGCGATGGGGTTAGTTTCTCAGTTTTTGTAATAGAATTCAATTTCACAGTCTGGTCTGAGTCATCTGATATTGGAAGTAATTTTGATGTTCAACCAGAGTCTCCCTTGGGTAGTGATGAGAATCATGATGAGTCAAGCATTAGAACGCCGATAATTCAATCGGCGAACCAAAAGCCTGCTAAGAACACCATATTAAATTTGCCTGATGTTGTCGAGTGGGATACTGATGCATACATTATTGATGCAGTTGAAAGGTTCAAGATGTTTAAGGTGTTGCTTCAAGCTGGAGAGAAAGTAAATTAAAATGCAATTGAAGCGTTTGGGAATAGATTATTACATTCTAGAAAGAGTAAGGACACTTTACCAATCATCCGGATGTGGTAGAAGGGTCAACACCTTCAGTCCCTGTTTTTGGTTTTAGCTAGGGGTGATAATGAGCCTGATTGGCTTGCAAGCTACTCAGGTTCGGGTCGGTGAAAGCTCAGCTTGAGACCTTAACAAGCTGAACCGAGCCAACCCAAGCTTGGCTTGAAAAGCTCGTGAACAGGTTCCAAATAATTATATATATATATATATATATACACTCCATATACATTTGTATGTTTCAATATTTGTTAACTTGTTATCATGGTTAAATACTTTAAACCTCTTTCACCTTGTGGACTTGCATAATTTAGAAAATGTACTATAGTTACTTGAAGACTTCAAAAATAAATATTATCTTTTCCCAAATAGGTTTTCATATTTTATATTTCAAAACTTCAAAAAAATATTTAAAACCAATTTAAGGAAAGCAACAAGCTGAGCTCGAGCCGATCCGAGCTTGAGTCAAGCTCAAACTATCCAATTCGAGCTTGAACTAAGCTCATTTATAATATTTTCAAGCCGAGCCTCGGCAGGCTCAGGCTTGGCTTGTTATCACCCCTAATGTTAGCCACGTGGAGGACGATTTGTACGTTAATTCAAATAGAGAACGATAAGAGATAGAGACAACGAGAGGTAAAGTTATTATGGGTCGGAGATGGTTTTTGATAGGCATCTTAATTGTTTAGATTCTCGGGTAAATGAAGTAGTAATTGTAACGGGGAAGTTCTATTAAATTTGGGTTTAGATTAGAATAAAGAACGCTTGGTTTATGGGAAATGTTCTTGGGATTTCAAGAGTTGAATCTTAAAAACATTGGTTTATGGGAAGTGCTTTTAGGATTTCGGGAGTTCAATCTTAAAAAACACGTTTGGGTAATAATTTTAGTGTTAGCGAAGATCTAAGTTTTTTTGGGTGAAGAACATGAGAGTGTTCTCGGGAAAAGAGTTTTACATCGAACATTGGATGATCTGGATCTGAGCCACAACTTGAGCCTCCCTTTGTTGGATATTTCATCGCGACACCTCAACTTTCCTTTCTCTCAACATCATCCTTTTTTCTTTTCAATTTTGTTCTTTAATTTTCCTTTCTATTCATTTTGATCTTTATTTTGTTTTTTTATTATTTGTTTGCATGTACCTATTTATTTAAATTTAGTTAATATTTTTGCCTTTTTATTTTAGGATTAGAGCCTTTAATTAGGATATTTAGGTTAAATAATTCTAGATCCCCTAAAATTCTGTTAATGACAAAATCGATTTACTTTAATTAATTTGCTCCCATAATAAATTAGTTATTTAGGTTAAACTCTAATTAGGTTAATAAATTAAGGTTTTTAAATAGGTTTTGATTAGGGTTATCTTAGATCTTTAAATAACTTAAATTTAGTACTTTAGTAAATATTACCTCATTTAAATCATTCTTAATTAAAGCAAAATTTTATAAACTAAAACCTATAGATATTAGGCTTAAATGTACATTATGCATGATAAACCCAAAGCACGTTAAAAATATAAGTGACCAAATAAGCGTCGTTTTACGGGCGTTGTGGGGTGCTAACCCTTCCCCACACGTAACCTTGCCCTCGAACCTTCGAGATTTCGTAATCTCTAGTTTGTTTTAGGTTTCCGGTCTACCTATTAAAAAAGACCGGTGGCGACTCCGTTATCACAGCTTGGCGACTCCGCTGAGGAGTTTAGTAAGTGGGCACAATTTTTGTTTGGTCATGAAATATTTTATTTCATATTTTGGGGTTTTCTGTGTTTATTTGTTTATATTATTTATTTATGTAGTCAACAATTTATTCGGTCCTTTAAATTTTATGCTTGTAATATAGAGTCCTTATCTAAATTAGAGTCCATAAAAATGTTTATAAAAATAAAAAAGAAGTCCGTGTACATGAGTAAAGGTCTAATTTGCCATTTTTATTATTATTTCATTTATTATTATTATTAATGTATTTTAGTTATTTTTGCAGATCACACAAGTTCTTAACTATATCAAATATGGGAAGATTGCAAGAGATTTTGGTCCAATAAATATGGGAAGTCGAGTGATGTGCAGGGAATTCTAACTGTGGACTCATGACGAATTTTTGTTAGGATCCAAGCATTTTGGGGTCAAGATGTCTTCTTAAGAAATGACCGTCTTTTGGTTACCTTACCAACGCATCTTGAAACGCCTCAATCGAACGTCAGGATACGGGTCCAATACGAAAATCTGATTTTATGACGAATTTTTAATTACTTTATTGATTATTTGTAATTAAAATCAATCTTCGGCCTTTCCTTATTAGTTTTAATTAATTTAGGATCTTTTTGTATGTAAGGAAAGTGGTTTGATGCCCAAGTGAAGACATTATTCTCTTTTCTAAAAAAAGAATATTTAGCATCAATGTTTTAAGGGTTTTAGGGTTTTTTGGAGCCTATAAATAGGGTTCATTCTTTTGTAATTTTCAGAAGGAAAAGATTCACACAACACACCATAGACAACTAAACACACATAGAGGATTATACATGGAAAATACAAAAAGCATTTTTGATAGAAATAAAAAAGCAGAGATTTTGTCTATCTTTTTTTGTTCAAGATTTTGTCTTTATTCTTGTTTCAAGAATAGTAAAGATCCAAGGCGATATGACGTGTGAAAACTCCTCCACCTAATTTAGTAACGTGTCTAGCCTTTTTTTAGTTATTTGATCCCTTTATTTTATTTCTTTTCGGTTTAGCACTTTCTTTTTCATTTTTCGCATTTGGTTTCCTTTACATTTAAGCATTTACTTGTTTATTTAAATTGTTGTTTCATTTTAATTTGTGCTTGTCATTTTATTAATATTGCAATTTAGTTGTTTGTTCGACGTTTCCTTGTTTCAATTGCCTATATTTGTATATAATATATATTTGTTATTTTTCTTAAAGTATATGTAATACAACTATATGCATTTATATGTTTTATGCATGTATATATATTTTAATTCCTTTCTGCATATATTTTTATTAACTATGGTAATTGACTAATTAGATTTGATCCCTTATTTACATATTTGTTAGTTTAAATTTAATTTGTTAACTTTTTATTATTTTAATTCATTGTTTACATGTTTGTTTATATCCTTTTTACTATAGCAATAAATTGATTTTGTTTCATTTAATACACATATTTTTATAATATTCTGGTATTTAATTTCCTATATCTGATATATTTTATGGCATAATTAGTGTTATTACCATATTATTTATTTATTTCTAGCATATTGTCACGGGGCTAGACTTCTGAACTAGCCCAACGTGCGGCCTTAGTCGATGTTCTTAGACAAACGACTAAGTAATCCTGAATACTCACTCCGGAAGATCGAATACTTCCAAGGCACACAAACACAAGATCGTTCCAAGAGGAACCGAACAAAAGAGGAAGGCAACAAGAACAAAAGAAAGAACGCGAAGAACACTACAGAGTGTTTTTAGAGTAAATGCCAAGTTTATTACTCAAATGATGGATGAATACAATTGAGGTGGGAAGGCCTCTATTTATAGTTGAATCCCCATACAATGAATGAACGAGATCGAATCACACTAACGGCTCAGATCGAAAGCCACCTACCAAATATACACTAACTAAGGAAACTCTATCACTATGAAATTATTTCCTTAAGTTTGTGTTTACATTGAGAGATATTCTTATCCCTTGAAATATTCCCTGGTAAGATGCCATCTATTAATTTACCAGGCTCAATGTATTTGGGCTTTCTTTTAGTCTCCAACGATCGAACCAAGTCAGGTTGTCTTCTCGGTAAGCCTATAACCTCTTGGGTTGTTGGTTGCGCATCTGTCTCGGACCCAAATGTGCGGGTCGTGACATTCTCCCCCACCAAATTCGGCGATGCCCTCATCGCTGTCTCAGAAAGGACTTCGCTTGGTTGATCTTGGATCTTCCATGGTACCTTGGCTTGCTCCCAACTCAGAATCGGGCAATGATGTTCCCCCATAAGAACGGCTCCCCCCATAAGGAGCGCTCGACTCGGACTGGGTTGTTTTCCCATACAGACTACTCGCCTTGGTTCCTTCCGCCATGTAACTTCTCCTCGCTCCGCATCATTGCGCACATCTCGATGAAGTTTGGGATGCACCTCTTTCGTGGCATTCACTCTAACCGGCATCAACCCTTTCCTCATGAAGTTTGGTGCCTCGTTGCCCATTGGCAACTTTTCCCGCATTGACCCTTCTTCACACTTGAAGTTCAATGCTTCTTCCACCTTGCCCAAAGGTGCTTCTTCCACGGGCCTCATGTCGCTAGCTGACTTGGGCAGCTCTTGCCCCACTAAAACAGTCCCTCCAACAGTAGCTCCCAAAGCGATGTCTCCTTGGCTTGGAGCATCCTCGATAAGCTGAATGGCAGTTAGCGTCTTGTTTCCTTTACCCTTGTCTCGGTACGTGGGCACAACGCAACGTTGTTTGCGATCTAAATCATAGATGACGTCGGCACAAGGAACGATAAGAGCATCTATATGGTCAAGGAAGCTTAGTCCCAAATCAAAATCAAAGTCATCTAAATTGATTACCTTGATGTCTTCCTTGCCCTTCCATTCACCAATCTGCAGCTCAACCTTTCGTGCCGTTCCAATAATTGGAATTTCTTTAGCATTCACAGTCTTGATCTTTCCAGTTGAACCCACAACTCTAAGACCAAGTTTATCGGCAGCCTTCTTAGACATGAATAGATCGGTTGCTCCGGTGTCCACTAGAGCACTCCTCGATCGTCCCGCAATGTTGATGTCGACAAACATCAACCCTTTCTGCTTGCGTACTCTCGCCTTAGCAGAACTCAGTATCATCGAACCAAGTCTTGCAGCCTCACTCTGTACGGGCTCGTCCACCCCCTTGGATGGCTTGACTCGATGTGGGCATGCTCGCAACTTGTGTGGCCCCTTACATTGGTAGCACTTTAGTTGCTTCTATACCCTCGACTTGATCACTTTGACACTCGCAATCGCACCAAGTCTCGTCACTTCTTCTTCCGACTCATCAGACTTATCGCCTTTGACAGCATTAAGACGATCATTCTGGGGGCAATATTTCATCATGTGCTTCCCTCCGCAGGTGCAGCACACAAGACCTTCCCCATTCTTGACTCCCCCACAATAGCCCTTGCCTCGGGGCTTGAGGGACTCTGCCATCTTGAACTCAGCTATGGATTCAGATGCGGTCATAGCCTTGGAGAGTTCTTCGACTCCCATCCTCTTCAGCTCTATTTTGGCCCATTGCTTAAGCCCGTTTTTGAAGACAAAGAGGCCTTCTGCTTCAGTGATGTTCGTGATTTGGAGTTTGAGTTCAGTGAACCGTCTGACATACTCCAGGATGGAACCTTCATGCTTGAGTTCGTGCAGCTTCTCCCGAGCTTCTTGTTGGGCGTTCTTTGGGTAGAATTGTTCTTTGAACTCAGCCTGAAACTCTTCCCAAGTCCCGATAGGAATATCCTTGCTCTTCTCCTTAGAGCATCTGCGTCACCACCATAAAAGTGCAACGTCAGTTAAGTAAACAGAAGCAATGTTTACCTTATCCGCATCATCCTTGATGCCTGTAGCACGAAAATATTGTTCCATGCTCCACACAAAGCTCTCCACGTCCTGAGCCGATCTAGTTCCACTAAACTCCTTCGCCTTTGGCACGTCCAACTTTGGTCTGATTGTTGTCGTGTTTAACATACCAGTCACGGTAGCTTTGTAAACTTGAAGCTTTCCCTTGAGCCCCTTAATTTCCTCCATCATCTCTACTTTCAAAGCCTTTAGCTCGGCTTCGAGTGCATTGCTCCTTCTGTCCGCACTGTCGGCACACTGGTCAAGGCCTTGCACGTTGTTCTTTAGATCCTGCACGCTACTTTCGAGCTCCTCTCCCGAATAGTCCAGCTCGTCAAGACGTACTCTCACAACGTCAATCTTCTCTTGGGCATCCTTCATAGATCCTTCGAGGTTTTCCACCCTTTCTTCCAGCGTAGGCACAGTGTTGCTCGAACTGTCTCACTTTCCATCGTCAGCCTGGGTCTCTGCACCCTTTTGTGCTACCACATTCCCTCCTTTCTTTGCCATCTCTAATCAGTGTTTGCGCTCGAACACTCGCTCTAATACCAACTATCACGGGGCTAGACTTCTGAACCAGCCCAACGTACAGCCTTAGTCGATGTTCTTAGACAAACGACTAAGTAAGCCTGAATACTCACTCCGGAAGATAGAATACTTCCAAGGCACACAAACACAAGATCGTTCCAAGAGGAGCCGAACAAAAGAGAAAGGCAACAAGAACAAAAGAAAGAATGCGAAGAACACTACAAAGTGTTTTTAGAGTAAATGCCAAGTGTATTACTCAAATGATGGATGAATACAATTGAGGTAGGGAGGCCTTTATTTATAGTTGAATCCCCATACAATGAACGGACGAGATCAAATCACACTAACGGCTCAGATCGAAAACCACCTACCAAATCTACACTAACTAAGGAAACTCTATCAATATGAAATTCTTTCCTTAAGTTTGTGTTTACATTGAGAGATATTCTTATCCCTTGGAATATTTCCCGGTAAGATGCCATCTATTAATTTACCAGGCTCAATGTATTTGGGCTTTCTTTTAGTCTCCAACGATCGGACCAAGTCAGGTGGTCTTCTCGGCAAGCCTATAACCTCTTGGGTTGCTGGTTGCGCATCTGTCTCGGACCCAAATGTGCAGGCCGTGACAATATCTATATGTATATATGTTGCATTAAATTTGGCATGTTTAATTTGATATTGTATGCATGTCATTTGTTTATTTAATTGTTTAGTACAATTCGATCACATTAATTCAATTTGTATGATTTCACTGGTAACTTTAAATTGTATATAACTTGACAATTTATGATCTCTTTTATTAATTAAACATGTTCTTTAACCTTCTGCTTGTATGTTTATATCACTTAATTTTTGTAAATAAATATGTACATTTATGTAAATTAAATGTTGTCTATTTTAAACGCCTTTAATTTATTAGATCACATAACTAATTTAATGTATTAAATAATATTTTGACTACTTTAATTCAATTTAATGTTAATATGTTACTAATTAAGCATGATTCTTTTCTTACATGTATATATTTGCTTAATTTATGCACTACTTTTTATTAATAAATTCATTAATCATAATGATACCTTAATTAGGATTCTTTTAAATAACTTGGTTGTTGATAAAATTGACACTTAGGTTAAAAACTTTAGAATAGTTTCCCTTGATTACTTACAAGATCCTTAGGTTAGTTCCTTAGTATTTTCGATAGAGCCTTGGATTTAGGATCTTGTAAATAATAAACTATGACTTTTAATTAGAGTAATTACTTGTAAATAAAAGCCACTAGAATTAGTTAGATTCTTGGTAAAAATAGACTTAAGGTTTAATTAGAATATAACACGTGCATGTATAAACCAAAAACTCTTTAGAAAATATTAGTGACCAAACAAAAGCTGTTTTTACGGGCGTTGTGGGATTCTAATCCTTCCCCACACATAACCGTGCCCCCGAACCCTGAAATTTCGTAATCTCTGATTTGTTTTAGGTTTTCAGTCTACCTATTTAAAAAAGGGTCGGTGGCGACTCCGTTTATCACAATTTACTAATGTGTTTCTTGTTTTATTTCATCTGTTTCTAGGTGCATCATAACATGAGCCTTCTACCCGGGCTAAATCCTTTTAAGTGGAAGTTTAGTAGCTCTGCCTTCGTGAGTAATCCTCCGTATAGGCCAGTGAACAGTTCTGAGGTCCAAGATACCTATGCCTTCGTGAGTAATTCTCCGTATGGGCATAGCAAAATGCATCCCTCAAGCTGTGTTTAATCCACAAGCCTGTGATGGGACAAGATCGAACTTCTCACATACCTTAGTAGGGATGGGTTCGGTTCGAGTACCCTTTACACCACGAACCCACAATTTCCTTTTACTATTTAGTTTCTTCTGTTTTGGTGGTGGTGTTGATAGGGCTTGAGAAGGTGGTGCTTGTTCTTAATTTATGGAATGATTGAATTTAGACTTGTTGCAGTTTGATGATACGTGAGGGGTTGCAGGCATTGGTGTAGGTTTTGTATGCTGCATTTTAAGTGAATGGTGATTGAATGTTGATGTTTATGAATTATGTGCTATAAATGTCTAATGCTTTAAGTTTTATTTTTTCTTAGAGGCATACGGAAAGATTAAACTTTTTATACTGGAGTTGTAAGTTTGGATTAGTTTCGTTTGTAGTAATGTTGTTTTTTGCTGTTGTTTCTTGCAGTAGAACTTTTACTTCATTACTAAATATTAGTCATTATATTAATATGTAGCTACTAACTCATTAGTTTTATTATAGTTTCTGAATGAATTAATATTTTTCGACTTATGATATTAAATTCAGCCAATTTTTTATAATTAGTATAGACATTAAACCATCACGTATATATTTTAATACTCTTCACATCACCTAACTAATTAACTGAAAAAGAGAATAGTTTTCTCAAACAATTATCAATTTTTGAAAAATGCAAGTCTATAGTTTTCTTTATTGGACAAAATATCATAAATTTTCGGGAACAAGACCTTAGGCTACGAGCTTCTTCTGAATAGAGAAAATTTGATAACATTATCCTCAATGAAATAGTGGCAAGTGTCGATGCAGTGCCCAATGAAATAAAACAATGCTCGCCGCCAATGAGGATTTATGTAGAGGACTGCCCCAATTATTATTAACACAATTGCGTAACAGACCCAGAATGCCGCATAGAAGGCATGCATATCCAACAAACCGCTTTCTTCTTCAGTGCCAGAAGCATTTGGTGAAATTGGGGTCGGACCAGTTCCGGTGCAACTTTCATGCTTTGGAGGTCCACAAAGAAGAGGATTTCCCAAGTAGCTGTTTTCATCAAACGTTGCAAACTGAGCCTTCTCATGTGGAATGCTACCTGATAAATTGTTGTAGGACACATTGAAGATTGCCAGAGAGTTCAACTCCATCAATTCGATGGGGATTATGCCGCTTAACTTGTTGTAAGAAAGGTCTAAACTCTCAATTTGTTCAAGCTTTGAGAAGGATGAGGGTATAAAACCAGTCAAATTGTTGTGATACGGAAGCCAGGATCCAAGAATTACCTCAAAATCTAGGAACCCTCTAGATCACAATTAATCTAGCAAACTCACTAATATAATCCGAGAAAACCCCAAACTCCAAGTTCAGCAAACCGATAATAAAGCATGATCTTGATGTAGAAAATGAGATAGAATGAATTTGTGGTGGCGGTGTTGGATAGATTTGTCCTTGGCACCCTCCTAATCGCAATTGAATAGGCAAACACCTGCAAACGGCACGAATCTCTCCGATGAATGGATGATGACGAGATAGATGTTGTAGGATATTTTGTCCTCGGCACCCTCTTAAACGCGATTATCTAAGCAAGCACCCTCAAGCGGCTCTAACCCACCCTCCTAGATGCAATTACCTAGGCAAGCAAGAGTGTGAAGATGATCTCCATTACAAGAACTTGACGAACTTATGTTGAAGAAGACTTCTAATACGAAAAATAACAAGGCAAATCCATCTACCTTGAAAATAAAATGGCCCATGGCCAAAGGTTTTTTGTAACTCAAAACTTCATGATGTTCTTCTTATTAATGAAGCAAATATGGCTTTAAATAGGCTACAAATGAAGAGTTCAACTTAAATTAGGAAAAGTAAACATAATAATAAAATAAATAAACATATTTTATCTAATCTAAAAAACTAATAAAAAAATAACAAATCTAATCCTAAATCATCTAAATATCTTCATAAAGAATCCTAGATTAAATTTAAGTACAAATAATCAATAAAATTATTGAAAATTCGTAATAAATAATATTTCCCGTGATAAAATTGTATAGAAATTTCTGCTCGCACAGTCTTTACTAAAATGAACATAACTTGAGCTCCCGATATCGGATTGATGTGTTTCAAGATGCGTTGGAAAGATAAGAGACAGATGAATATGTTTGAAGAAGACATGTAGACTCAGAAGTTCCCGGATCCCATCCGAAAATTCGATGCAAGTCGGTTGAAATTCCAGACTTATAAAATAGCTTCAACACTTTGGCTACAATGCATCATTTTAGCCCCGGATACATGTATCATGTTGTGGGACAAGTTTAATGAATGGAGCTCACTCAAGTTTCCTATTTCGGGTGGGATGTGGCCGGTTAATCTATTGCAAGATAAATCAATTCCGGACATATAATCAAGAATATTACCTGAATATGTGTACAACTCTTTCTTTGTAGTAAACACTACTTGTTCTTCCACATAACTACTAGGATAACAATGCATTGAATCAAAGTTGGTATCTTTTAATACTTTAATTCCAAGTCCAATCCCAAAAGTCTTAAAAGACTTTCCATATGGCACAAGAGAGAAATTACTTAGACAAGAAGGAATAGGACCAAAAAGCTTGTTTTGAGAAAGATCTATTATACTTAATGACTTCAATCGGCATATTTGACTAGGAATTCACCCTCAAAGTGATTAGCTTTCAAAAGGAGGATTCTCAAAGCTGAAAGGCTGCCAAACCAATCTGGATTTTGCCAGTAAAGTTATTTTGGCTAAGATCTAATGTCACCATTGAAGAGCTGTTATATAGTGCATGTGGCAGTCAACCACTTAGCCAAGTTATGCTCAGATGGAGATGCTCTATGGTTAGTGAACCGATGCAAGATGGCACAGAGCCAGAAAAATTGTTCCAAGAAAGGTCCAAAAATCTAAGCGAACCCAGATTACACAATTCAAGAGGAATATGACCGTCGAAATAATTGTTGGAAATAACTAATGTTTCCAAGGTTGGCACATTCCAGAGCCATCTTGGGAGTTTACCAGACAAATGGTTGTTGCTTAGATCTATATCCTCATGAAAAGAAAAACTGATGGGTGAGATATCAATTTTAGGTATCTCTCCATGAAAGCTATTGCCATCCAAATATAACTGCTCCAGTGTAGTTAAGCTAAATACTGAAGCTGGTATTTTTCCACTCAAGTTATTATTTGAGAGTCTGAGTCTCCACAATGAGTTATTCTTGGCTAACTCTTCCAATATTTCTCCAGAAAAAGCATTATATGATAGATCCAACTCGAAAAAAGACTTCAAACCACCAAAGCAAGGAGGAATATTACCTTCAAAGGCATTCCGAGACAAGGAAGAAGTCTCTAAATGTGGGAAGGTTGAGCATATGTTGGTTGGAACTTGCCCTTGCATTTCATTGTTAGACATATCAACTTCAAACATGTTAACATTAGCATGTTTCGGTAACTGTAGAGGGCCCTTGAAAGAATTGCCGGCCATGAGAAATTGCTGTAACCTTGTATTGTTCTTCAACAACCAAGACGGAGTTTGTCCTCCAAAGTTGTTATTCGAAAGGTCAAGATATCTCAAGTCATACTGGTAGTAGAGGAAGTTTGGAAGTTCTTTGGAGAGTCCATCTGTTGAATAGTTTGACATACTCAAGAGTTTTAGTAGAAACTCCGAGTTTTTGGTCCGAATCTGAGATGTAGCTTTTAATTTCATTCCAACTTAAATCCAAGCTCCTCAACTTGTTAAATTCTTTACATATTCAAGCCTAACAGAAGAAGAATTAAGACCTCAAAAGAAAAACTAAAACCCCTTTATTCATTGCCCCTGCAAAAAGAAAAACTAGGAGAGAATCTAGCCTACCTTTGATATGAACAGATCCTTTCAATTCATTTCCACCCAAATCCAATGTTTTTAAAGATGAAAGATGATCCACATGTAAGAGGATATTATTCTTCAAAAGGTTGTCACTTAAATCAAGAATTTACAAATTACAAAGTCTTAAAAGCCATCTAAAACCTGCCAATAACGGTTAAAAACCTTTCCCATTCATTACCACTCTCACATATCTATATTTATGAAGTTGTCTGTACCTAAATAAAATGGAGGTGAAATTAAATTTACCATTGGTATGGTTTGATTCTGTGAACTTGTTTCCTGCTAGATATAGAGATTTAAGAGATGAAAGCTCACTCAATGATGATAAGATGTTCTCATTCAAGTGATTTTCACTCAAGTCAAGGACTTGCAACTTTTTCAATGCAGATGCTACCTCAAACAGAATCAAGAGGAAATTGCAACAGATATTGATTTGTATTCAACAATGGACAAATTGCTATAGGAAAGGCAGCAAACAAACCTTGATTGTGGACAAAACCAGCAATTCTATTCCCAACCAAGTACAGACTCTTCAACTCCTTAAAGGGAAGAAACAAGGAAGCATTGAGATAACCAGCCATTCCATATGGATCTTCCTGTCATTTCCTTGTATAATTAAGAGAAAGTTGTATGACTCGACTACTGGTGTTGCTGCATTTAACCCCTTTCCCATTGGCAACAGAGCGAACCCTTTACGTCCACCCAGTCGATCAGAGCAGAAGGAGAATTGAAGAAAGATTTGAGTTGCAAGAGAGCAACCCTCTCTTGCTCCAAGCACCCCTTTGTTTCGCACCACCCTTGTATCAACAAAACTGCAAGTAACAGTATCCAAAAACATTTAGTCTCCATCATATTAAAGCACTCAACTAAGGTTATAATATTTCGATGCATTTGGTCACATTGAGACTTGAATTACGCACTGAAGAACCCACACATTCCCTCAAAAGTTGTGTGAAGGTCTAGACCAAGACTTTGGAGTCAACCATATAAGAAAAAGAAAAAACAACGTTCGCTTTGACATGACGCAGTTTTGAATACTTTTAATTGATGGTGTTGGGTGTGGGTCAGATACCCCCATAAGTCATCAAAAGGAGTTGCACCTTTACTTTTACTCGGCTTTTTATTTTTTTGGAGGGTATCGGCAGATAGGCAGAAGCAAAAATTTAAAAAAAAATACGGACAAAATCCGAGTAGATGAAGTATTAGATTTTTTTAAGTAAATTCAAGAATTTAAATTATGATCTTGTAAATGGTGCAATTAGATAAGAATCGTTGTTCATGTAATAGACCTCTACGATATGTAATTTGGATTAGTTAACAATGGATTGAATACCCGTAGTTATACAAAAAGAACATGGATGATCTCTTCTGTTTTCAATTTATTTGATTTGATCAAATACTTTGAAAAAAAATATGATTTGGTCACTTACGTTATCGATTTATTATATTTTGGGACCAAAGTCTCCCGTCGTCGATCACCATTGTCGGTGACAATCGGACCCAAAATTTCCAATTCAATAGTATTAGCTTGGATTGACCTAAAAAAGAAACCATTGGATTTGCTTATATCCATAGCAGTTTAATTTGTCTTTTATTTTGTATGCAAAAAATGAATTGCAAAAAGGATGTTAAGCACAGTGCTTTGATTTTTTCCCTTTACAATCGTACGATATCACATGTCCTCGTGGAACATGGAACTGCTATAGTTTCCATAATTGTCAAATCCCCTGGCTTTCATCAATAATCCAATTCCAGCAATTAATTTTCCACAACCACCTTGTTGAATATGGTTTGCTATTGAACACACCTTGTATACACTACACGTTTTGGAATTTTTGGTGTACATCCTTGATTGTTTTCCACAAGGCATGACCATGAAGGCATCGAAACCAATGAAGCTGATAACTCAGTAGAGGAAAGCAAGAAGAATATGGCTGGCTATGTAACCCCCTACACCGGCCTATGCGGAAGGCATGGCATAGTAGATTACATTTGTTTTATTTTTAACTTTTCTTATATCGATTATAGAAAATTTTTGGACTTTTCAGGGATTTAGCCATAATTTAAAGTTTAATATAATGACCATGAGTGAAAATGGATAATAGCAATAGTCAAAATAGATGTATTGAAGTATCGCCAAGCAATAAAAGTTAACAAAACAAACCCAGCCAAAATAAGTTATACATCCAAAATAAATGGCACATGTTACCCTGGTAATAAAAGGTGGATAAGAACATTACAATCTAATAGAATCCAATGTGCCGATCCTCCAAGTGTCGGGTACCAGGTGGCTTATCAACAACAATATGAAAGGAGAAGTGTGGAAGTGAGCTATAGAGCTCAGTGTGCTCCCAAAAGTGCAACAATAAAAAAAACATTTTCAATACATCAAGTATGCATAAAGGTATCACCATAAAAAAAGCAACCAACGGTATACATGCAACCTATCTACCCTCCAACCATACACCAATATTCAGCTCCCCACTGAGCTACATCCGTAAGGATTTACCTAAGCCCGATGCATTAGGAGCCACCCTAAGGGATACCTTAGGTCCGTAAGGATTTACTCGGGCCAAAGCCGCGACACCTACCCATAAGGGGTACCTTGAGTCTGTAAGAATTTACTCAGGCCGTAGCCACGACACCAACCCAAGGGGATACCTTGAGCCCGTAAGGATTTACTCGGGCCGTAGCCATGACACCTACCCAAGGGGATACCTTGGGCCTGTAATGATTTACCAGCTTGATCAAGGCTGCACCTGCATACACTCCATCAAATATCCCGTATATGTCCTCATGTATCATGTCCAAGTCATTAACATAATATCATGATCAACCATATTCCATGTCATATTCATGTTAACCCTATCTGTGTGATTCATGTTGCATGTTATGCGAAGTCATACACGATATGCATATACAAACATGTTATAATCATGGTAACTTTTTTTACGCGTACTTATAAAAATAATTATTTCAGATTTAAAATCGTATATAGCACATAAAGAGGGAACACACCTCAAAAAGTGGTAATGAGCGATCTAAGATCCAACGTCTCGCTCAACGGTGTGGGAATGAGTAATAATAGGGTCTCGCGGCTGGACTGGCCGGGACGAGCTGGGTTGATTTGCGGCACAAACAGGAGATTCTCGATAACAACCAAAAAATATCCTTAAATAGACCTCTCATATACCATTAATAATTATCAACAAGTTAACCTATTACAAATAAAGACGCTTGCATTTCGGGTTCGATTTTTGGAGGTCTTAGAGTTGGAATTTCATAAAACGGGCTTCAAAAACGGGTTCATCACGTCGAAAAACATAAAATAGGACCTTTTCGAATAAAGTTGACTTTTTGGTCAAAAGTCAATGCTGACGTGGCATGCTGACGTTAGCAGTTAACGATGACATGGCAGCTGACTTGGCATGCCTACATGGCATGCTGATGTGGCAGTCAATGATGACATGGCAGCTGACTTGGCATGCCTACGTGACATGCTGACATCAACAGTCAACACTGACGAGGCAGTCATCGGTGACATGGCAGCTGACTTGGCATGCCTACGTGGCATGCTAACGGGGTGGCCAGCGGTCAACGTTTGACTCCGGTCGGGTCGACTATATGGGTTGGACTGATTAATTCTCGGGTTAATGGGTCGGGTCGATTATGGATCAGGTTTAACGGGTTGGGTCGACTGGGTTTGAGCTATAACCTGCATGGGCTCGGACCGGTTTGAACCACTAGACCTGGGTCGGCTCAACCGGTCCGGCCCAGTAATAATAGACCAGCCCACTCTTCTCATCCTAGACTCCGATCACTAAAAGCTTACCGGAAAACGGGGGTCGTTAATTCTGTTAATGTCATATTGAGGCAATTTCTATTTTCTTTCATTTTAGTCCTGATTCTTGTTTAGCCAATTATTTGGGCATAAATGATTGTTTGAAGCTTATTTTTGGCATGCAAGCATTAAATGAACTTAACTAAAGGTTGATAACTTAAAATTTAGAAAATCCCTATAAAATTGCTAAAATTACGTTTTGGTCCCTATTTCGTGTTTGTGGTCAATTGGATATCGTTACGATGCCCGATTGAGATGAGTGATCTCCTATGAGCTGAATGATCATGTAGGAAAGCTTTAATGCATCTAGTCAAGATAAAAGAAAAAAATGTTGTGTTTAAAGGTTAATTTTTTTGGTTTACCTCAGTAAACCTAATGTAGCTTGCTCGGTTCAGTTTTGCGACTAGGCCGGGTCGAGGGGGTTACAAAATATGACACGACCAGACATAACATACCCTGTGGGATTGGTAAGTAGATTCATGGAGAATCCAAAACAAGATCACTGGATTGCAGCAAAAAGAATTTTGAGATATGTCAAAGGTACGTTGGATCATGGATTATTCTACAAGCATTCACAAAATTCGAAGCTAGTTGGATATTCTGATAGTGATTACGGGGGAGACTTAGATGATCAGAAAAGTAATTCTGGATATATATTCCATATCAGCTCTGCGGCATTTTCATGGTCCTCAAAGAAACAACAAACAATAGCTTTATTAGCTTGTGAAAAGGAATATATAGTTGTTGTTGCATGCACATGTCAAGCAATCTAGTTGAAGAATATTCTGGACGATTTAATTTTTGTACAAGAATAGCTTACTACAATTTATGTCGACAATAAGTCTACCATATCTCTTACAAAGAATCCAGTCTCTCATAGTCGAAGCAATCATATCGATACAAAGTATCATTTTATACGAGAACAAGTGAAGAACAAAAATGTGGATCTAGTTTATTGCATAATAGAAGATCAACTTGCAGACATGTTTACGAAGCCGTTGAAAGCTGAAACATTTCATAGATTGAAAGAAAAGGTTCGGATGAAAAATCAGGTTTGAGGGTGAATGTTAAAAATCAAACCTGATTTTTTGGTTCCCCTAAGTCGCAAGGAGATAAGAATTAAATGGATGAATATTCTAGTATGGCGGCAATGGAGTGTTAGAATTTAAATTCAACTTTAAGACAACATGTGGCAACATTAAAAGATACTTATTAATTAAGGATGGAAATTGGAAACAAAGTTGGCAACTTCATGGAGCTTCCAAGTAGGGGCGAATTCAGAAATTTAAATTTGGTAGTTCATTAACCGACAATAAAGATATTCATATTCAGACCCCACCCCTATTTTTTTCACCTTTGTCCTCTTACATATATATATTTTTAAAATAATTTAATTATAAATTTATCTTATTTTCAAACAAAAAATAGAAATTTAAAGAGAGATATTTTTTGATTAAAAGAGAGTTAATAAATTTGAGAAAGTAAACTAAACATATATGAGAAAAAATTGTAGCGAAAACAAATAAAAGAGAAGACAACTCAAGAACAAAAGAAAAACGCTTAAGAACATTCAAGAACATTCAGTAACACAAGAGAGAATTTAGAGTAAATGCCTTTTTGCTCAGAGAGATATATTGAATGAGATGATACAAATGAGGTGGGAGGCTCTCTATATATAGTTGAGCTCTCACACAATCAATGGTCCAGATAGATTTACATGGATGGGGAAGATTAACCCAAATCTTTCAAGATACCATAATCTATGAAAGAATATCAAATCCTAACTAATCACATCAATTAGAAGATATCTTTCTTTAGATATGTGATCACACTTGATATGACAAGATTCTTTCACAATCTCTTTTGATTTGTTGTCTTCTGTCATTTCTGAAAAGTTAATATGATCGAGTTCTTTAAAATTTTTCAAGTGATGGGCCAAATTTGATGGTTTA
Organism: Hibiscus mutabilis; assembly: GCA_019671005.1. Taxonomy (NCBI): domain Eukaryota; kingdom Viridiplantae; phylum Streptophyta; class Magnoliopsida; order Malvales; family Malvaceae; genus Hibiscus; species Hibiscus mutabilis. Next base: position 4,623,416 of record CM033733.1, on the reverse strand, counting down.
GGCAAATCCGACGTCCCGCATAAAATTTCTTTGTCGGATACTTACGTTATTGTCTTGAACTCAAATGTGCGGGTCGTTACATTATGTTTAGTTAGTAGTTAATTTCTTCGTTATTGACTTGTATATTTGTTACAGTAGTTAATAACTCTGCTAGGTAGTTAAAAAAGTAGTTGGGCTTTTTCTAATTTGTTAAAAGATAGGCTTATATATACTATTTATTGCAGATTGGGCTTCGTAACTATTATTGATATTGTTCCATTTAATACAAGTCTAATGAAAGTTCTCCAGTTAAACTTTTCTCCTTTTTGACTAACCCTAGCCGTTTTGTATTTCTTTTCTTTCTTTCTTTTGTTTTAGTCATTTTTTTGCTCATCTTGTCGTTGTTCACTTCTCATCACCAGTCGCCGATGGTGTTCATCATACAAGCACACCCGCTTCACAGCACCAATCATGATGTTAATTATACAAAAGTGCTCTTAAAAATTGTGTATATCCAAAAGCCTCACAACATCTTCACCGTCGTTAAAAATCCTCTGTATCCATCTTTCATCACCACCTCTGTTCATCAAAATTAATGGTAGGTCACTTGACCTAGGAGGCACTACAGTAGATCCGCCCCTGCTTCCAAGTGTGGTTCAAGAGTCCTTAACATTTAAGCAATGGATAAGGTGGCAATGTGTAGAAAATTCTAGGATTAGTTTAAACAATATTTAATTAATGTATAGACATTTCCTTAAGCCAGTTTACTTGTACTATAAATAGGCATGGTGGTGATAGCACTCGACGTTGGTCTTGCTCCTGCATTTTCCTTGAATGTTCTCTCGCTTTGATTCAATTGGTTGGCGTTATTTTTGTTTTTCTGTGTTGTCTAGTGCGTAGTCAGTTTGTTTTGGATTTGGATCGAAGCATTCCTAAGGCTGATCTTTGTTTTGTTGCTTGCCAAGTTGAGGTGTACTATTTTCCTCCATTTAAGTTTAGGGAAGTTTTTAACGAGGTACTCAATTTGGGCTAATAAAAGCTTATCAATAAAATCTTTATATTACTGAGCAAAAAAAAAAAGTATCAAACTATATAGTTTCTTCCCCACCAGTTGTAAATCATTAAGATTGAAACTTAAAAAAAAAAAAACTGTTAAAATCCTCCGAACCAGACAATGGGATAACACAGCCATTCTTCTCGCTCCGGTTTCTAACAACATTGAAAAACGCCCCCTAATATTAACGGTCAACCCCAACACTCTAATAATCCAAGACAAGATTCTCATATTGTCCCGAAAAAATATCAGAATTTTTTTTTTACATTTCTTTATTGAGGTACTCACCTTCCTCCAACAATGCATTTCATGCCTCGCAACTCGATTTTTTTTTACTCCAATAAAATTTGAGCTACAGCATTAACGCATTTCATGTCGTGGCCTGAGCAAAACCCCCTTGCTCCTGGCCCTTGCTATCTCTAGGACAAGCAAGAACATAGACAGCAGCAGTCCTCGTCGCGGGGTCAAATGCACCATCCAAGATGATTTTAACAACACTCAACTAGGTAGTTCGACCTGCTGATCATAGCGTTGCACTTTCTTCCTGTTCCATGTGTTCCGTGAAGTTCTTTTTTTCTTTTTCAAAGCAAAACTTAATTTTTATTAAAGATAAAATCTCCAACTAGGTACCTTACAGTATGACAAGTCACTCAGCAAAATCACGCCTTCAACGATGAAAATCAATAACACCAATCACCTAACAACATCACATAATCAGAAACAAAATAAAAATCTCCTAAAAACCTAATGATCACCTAAACTCCTTAACCTATAGCATCTATTACACCTTCACATGTTCCGTGAAGTCATCGAGAGTTAGCAGGTCCAAAGCTTCCTCCATCCAACCAAGTAGCCTGGGATCTACTGGCAGCAATCTGTCTAGGCAACCCAGCTTTTTCAACGTTTCCTCGATACCAATACGGTACGCCTGTATGGAGTGGCCGTTGTGGTGGATGCAGCAGACACATTGGAGAAAACACATATATACATGTTTTTCTCCAATGTGTCTGTTGCGCAACGGACACTCCATGCGGGCATACCATATCAATGTCGAGAAATGTTGAAAAAGCGATCCTACATTATCACTATGAAGCATTGAGAGATACGGACTGTCGCAGAGAATTCCATTCACCGTCCCTCTTACCTGAAAATTTTATTCAACTGAAAATTTTATTCAAGTTAAAGCATGCTTTTAAGTACTCTTGCGAGACCAAATAATGTTCAAATGGATTATAGTTGTATATCCCACAAGAAATCAACTTTTTTACACAGTTTCATTTCCAGAGAAGCCAAGTCACTAGATTCTATCGATGATATATGTGTCATGGAAACGTATGTGCTTTTCTAAATTTAATTTGTTTCCTTCAGAACCACTTCAGAAATTAAAACGGAAATCTTGCACTTTTGTTGTCAATTTCTGGCATTAATATATATTAAAAGAAATGCAAATATTTCCTTGTAAACTTAGAACGAATAATCACATCAAGAACAGAAACAAGAATTGAACTCCAGCAGTAAAAGAAGAACCTTTATGTGTTTTTGTTTGGGTGTAATGTGTATGATATATATATATATATAAAAACAAAGCAAGGATTTTGATTATCATTCATTGGGAAGGAAGAATGAAATTGGGGGAATCATCAACTTTGATTCTTTCAGAGGGATACGGAAATAGAGAGGAAAAAGCAACAACAGGTATCTTACAAATTGAGGCAGACCAATCCATAAATGCCTGAACAAATGATTCAAGAAGTAAATACGTTTGTTAAAAACGATGGCAAGTTTTTATGTGTTCTTGCAAGAACACAAAATGTTACACAGAAAGCCAATAATCATACCCCTAAGTTCAACAACACAATCCAAAATTGAAGTTCTGATGGTAAACGAGAGAGAGATGATACTTGGCCATAGCAGTTGCTTCCAAGGGCGCCGATGTGGTTTCTGCAAAAATTATCAGTTTAATAGCTTAGGGTAAATTATATAACTTAGGATAAATTACACATATAATCACTACTTTATCTTCTCACTCCTATTTTTGTCACTTAACTTTAAAACTTTTAATTTAATAACTAAATTTTTGGATTGTTCTTGTTTTAGTCCCTATAAATTCTTTTATTATTATTTTGGTATGACATGATATTTTTTATTATTATTAAATATAAAAATAATTTATAGTAAAAGTAAAATCATATTTCATAATATTAAATTCAATTTTGGGCTTTACAGAATGGGGATTAAAAAAATGTAGAACCATTAATATGTAATCTTACCAAAATATCAATTAAAAAGTTTTATGTATCTTTGTGAATGTTTGATCTATTTTCTAAATTCTTAATTCATTAGCAGGCTGATTTAGTGTGCATGAATGATCAAGAAATGCTTAGGAAATTCTTAATTCATTCACGATAAGTTTTAGCAAGGTGAGAAATTAAGTTTAGTCAATATTTCTTGGTTAAGAAGGGAAATCTTGGTGCGGGTGATAATGCAACTGCTCCAACTACTATGCCACCAATGTTGGCTCTTGGAAAAGGGAAACGTGGGAGACCTCCAAAGGAGTCGGTGAGAGGGGGCGCGACAACTGTTGGTCCTTGTACAGTTGCTTCGGACGTTAATAATCAAGCTTTATCTTCAGATTCTGATGGTCATCAGATGTTTTTGTGTGAGGCTCGCGCAACGTTGGTTTTGGATAAGTTGGTGGGGATCTTGTCCATTGGGAGAGAGGAGGATATCATAAACGAAAATGCTCAAGTTATTAAAGGTCGAGAAAAAGATAGTTAAGTAGAGGTGATTAGAGTTGTTGCGAAGTTCTGGAGATGTTTGTGGTTGGTTGATTTGTATGGGTTAGGAGCTTCGTGCTTAATTATATTAGTGTTGTTTTGTGTATTGTTTGCAATGGTTTAATTCGCATTTTCAAGGGGCTTGTGCAAGTTGCCGTGTTGGTGGTGTTTTGGTCGAATGGTGGTGTTGAGTTGGCCATGGAGTGTGGTGCTGAGTGGTTGGTCAATGATGCTCGGCCGAAGTATTTTGTTTTCTTTTCTTGTTGTTGTTTTATGTCTCTATTGTGTTGAACTTTTATCCTCTTCCCATGAGGGGGGGGGGGGGATTTTTATTGAGACCCACAATGTGGGTTTACGATTTTGCATGATTTTATTGGATTTATAGAATATATGTTTATAAAAAGTCATTTAAATTGGATATAATTAGTACCATAACATTATTAACATTTAAAATTAAATTTGAACAACTTGACGAAAAAAATTTCAAATAAAGTTTGAGTTATAAAATAAGACTCGTAAATAAAATAACTTAATAAAAAATTTTAACTCAACTCTACTAGATCAAATGATCACCCTAATAGGAAGGACCTGGTAAATTATATTATTATTATTTCTTACAAGCCCACTGTCAAGGTTGTGAGCCTTATTAAAAACCTCTATGAATCTAAGTGAAGGAAAAGAGTACTACACAACCTGACTAAGATCAAGCATCTCACAAAATACAAAAATGTCAAATGATTCACCATGACTGATCTACCAAAACCAGACCTATACACCTCCAAAAATATTTTAATCACCAACCTATTATACAAAGCAACAGCCACCAAGGGTCTTTTAGAAAATGCTCGTTGGCCCTCTACCACCAAGCTTTGAATAGTTATGATCTATTCAAACCTGCCTTGGCAAGATAGTAAGTCATGCGAAGAGCCCCACCGCAACCCGCTAAACCTTCTTTGACAGAACCATCCACATTGAACTTCATATCCCTGCTCTTGGGGGTATCCAATCTTGCCTAGAGACTTTGCCTAATGATGCACCTTGCTGGACACTCCCACCAATTCAACTTTTTCAATAACATCTCACTGTTATCAACCTTAACCCAAATAAAAGCTCACATCTTTGAGTAGAATACAAGCCCATTTAGATCCATCGACTTCCCTGAGAAAACCACCTCATTCCGCTTTAACCAAACGCTCCGCAAGGCTGCAGCCACAGTGATTAGCCAAAATATTTTTAAGGTACCTGTCCAAGACATACTAAAACAGAAATCAATGAATTCATCTATATCAGCAAGGTTTAACCATTCGATATTCCACCAACTACAGAATTTTGACGAAAAAATATGAATATGTTGACAGCTCACAAAGTGTATTGTTATTTTGTTTTTTAAAATATTTTTATTTTTAATTTAATGTTTAAATATAATTTTACTTTCATATGTAGAATCATAGAAATGAGAAAGGGATCAGAAAAGGGAAAAGGAGAGAGCAGAGGGAGATGAAAAGGGAACCGATGAGAGAAGAGAAAAGAACGCGGCTGCTTTGGTAGGGAACAAGGAAACGGAGGAGAATGTGACCCTATTTGTTCTAAACCTCCGAAAAAAGCTTCATTGGAAAGGGTTGTGGGCTTTGTTTAGTTACCATGGCGACGTGATGACGAGTTCATTCCGAAAAAGAGGAGTCGATGCGGTCGTAGGTTTGGTTTTGTTTGATATATCAACACAGCTGAAGCCCTAAGAGCTCAAGAGAGGCTCAGAGGTTTTTCTATATTTGGATTTTGTGTCCAGGTAGATTTTGCGAGATATAACCCTCTTTTTGTTAAATGGAAGAAGTCAAAGTTTGAAAGAACAAACCAAGAATCACTTTCAGCATATGAGAGAGGATGTCTCTTCCAACATTCATACTGAGGCGGTAACTGAGAATCCAACTATTTGACAAGTAGAAGGAGTTGTAGATAAAGTCGTGTGCCAAAGATTGGAGTCTTGTGTAGTTAGAACTACTATTAACATCATTAGAGTGGATAAACTCGTTGAGTTATTTTTCAAAAAAGGGAGTGGAGGATTTTTGACATTCATCAAATTGTTGGGAATCAGTTTCTATTGGTGACTGATCGCGAAGAGATGGTGTCAGAATGCCTTTCACGGAATTGGAGTTGGCTATTGGATATTTTTACTGATTCATCAAAATGGTCGAAAGATTTTTCTCCGGGCAATAGAATCATATGGGTAGCTATTCAGGGAGTTCCCGTGTTTGCTTGGAATAACTATACGTTCAATAACATCTTAAACATTGGGGGAAACATTATGGAATCATGATGAGTCTAGCATTAGAACGCCGATAATTCAATCGGCGAACCAAAAGCCTGCTAAGAACACCATATTAAATTTGCCTGATGTTGTCGAGTGGGATACTGATGCATACATTATTGATGTAGTTGAAAGGTGCAAGATGTTTAAGGTGTTGCTTCAAGCTGGAGAGAAAGTGAATTAAAATGCAATTGAAGCGTTTGGGAATAGATTATTACATTCTAGAAAGAGTAAGGACACTTTTACCAATCATCCGGATGTGGTGGAAGGGTCAACACCTTCAGTCCCTATTTTTGGTATTAGCTAGGGGTGATAATGAGCCTAATTGGCTTGCAAGCTACTCAGGTTCGGCTCGGTCAAAACTCAACTTGAGACCTTAACAAGCTGAACCGAGCCAACCCAAGTTCGGCTTGAAAAGCTCGTGAACATGTTCCAAATAATTATATATATATACACTCCATATATATTTGTATGTTTCAATATTTGTTAACTTGTTATCATGGTTAAATACTTTAAACCTCCTTCTCCTTGTGGACTTGCATAATTTAGAAAATGTACTATAGTTACTTGAAGACTTCAAAAATAAATATTATATTTTCCCAAACAGGTTTTCATATGTTATTTTTCAAAACTTCAAAAAAATATTTAAAACCAATTTGAGGAAAGCAACAAGCTGAGCTCGAGCTGATCCGAGCTGGAGTCAAGGCCAAATTGTCCAATTCGAGCTTGAACCAAGCTCATTTATCATATTTTCAAGCCGAGCCTCGGTAGGCTTGGGCTTGGCTTGTTATCACCCCTAATGTTAGCCACGTGGAGGACGGTTTGTACGTTAATTCAAATAGAGAACGATAAGAGATAGAGACAACGAGAGGTAAAGTTATTATGGGTCGGAGATGGTTTTTGATAGGCATCTTAATTGTTTAGATGCTCGGGTAAATGAAGCAGTAATTGTAACGGGAAAGTTCTATTAAATTTGGGTTTAGATTACAATAAAGAACGCTTGGTTTATGGGAAATGTTCTTGGGATTTCAACAGCTGAATCTTAAAAACATTGGTTTATGGGAAGTGCTTTTAGGATTTCGGGAGTTCAATCTTAAAAAACACATTTGGGTAATAATTTTAGTGTTAGCGAAGATCTAAGTTTTTTTGGGTAAAGAACATGGGAGTGTTCTCGGGAAAAGAGTTTTACATCGAACATTGGATGATCCGGATCTGAGCCACAACTTGAGCCTCCCTTTGTTGGATATTTCATCGCGACACCTCAACTTTCCTTTCTCTCAATATCATCCTTTTTTCTTTTCAATTTTGTTCTTTAATTTTCCTTTCTATTCATTTTGATCTTTATTTTGTTTTTTTTTTATTATTTGTTCGCATGTACCTATTTATTTAAATTTAGTTAATGTTTTTGCCTTTTTATTTTAGGATTAGAGCCTTTAATTAGGATATTTAGGTTAAATAATTATAGATCCCCTAAAATTCTGTTAATGACAAAATCGATTTACTTTAATTAATTTGCTCCCATAATAAATTAGTTATTTAGGTTAAACTCTAATTAGGTTAATAAATTAAGGTTTCTAAATAGGTTTTGATTAGGGTTATCTTAGATCTTTAAATAACTTAAATTTAGTACTTTAGTAAATATTACCTCATTTAAATCATTCTTAATTAAAGTAAAATTTTATAAACTAAAACCTATAGATATTAGGCTTAAATGTAAATTATGCATGATAAACCCAAAGCACGTTAAAAATATAAGTGACCAAATAAGCGTCGTTTTACGGGCGTTGTGGGGTGCTAACCCTTCCCCACACGTAACCTTGCCCCCGAACGTCCGAGATTTCGTAATCTCTAGTTTGTTTTAGGTTTCCGGTCTACCTATTAAAAAAGACCGGTGGCGACTCCGTTATCACAGTTTGGCAACTCCGCTGGGGAGTTTAGTAAGTGGGCACAATTTTTGTTTGGTCACGAAATATTTTATTTCGTATTTTGGGGTTTTTTGTGTTTATTTGTTTATATTATTTATTTATTTAGGCACCAATTTATTCGGTCCTTTAAATTTTATGCTTGTAATATAGAGTCCTTATCTAAATTAGAGTCCATAAAAATGTTTATAAAAAATAAAAAAGAAGTCCATGTACATGAGTAAAGGCCTAATTTGCCATTTTTATTATTATTTCATTTATTATTATTATTAATGTATTTTAGTTATTTTTGCAGATCACACAAGTTCTTAACTATGTCAAATATGGGAATATTGCAAGAGATTTTGGTCCAACAAATATGGGAAGTCGAGTGATGTGCAGGGAATTCTAACTGTGACTCATGACGAATTTTTGTTAGGATCCAAGCATTTTGGGGTCAAGATGTCTTCTTAAGAAATGACCGTCTTTCGGTTACCTTACCAACGCATCTTGAAATGCCTCAATCGGACGTCAGGAGCTCAAGATATGTTCATTTTACTGAAGACGGGGCGTGTAGAAATCTTGATATGGGTCCAATACGAAAGTCTGATTTTATGACGAATTTTTAATTACTTTATTGATTATTTGTAATTAAAATCAATCTTCGACCTTTCCCTATTAGTTTTAATTAATTTAGGATCTTTTTGTATGTAAGGAAAATGGTTTGATGCCCAAGTAAAGACATTATTCTCTTTTCTAAAAAAGAATATTTAGCATCAATGTTTTAGGGGTTTTAAGGTTTCTTGGAGCCTATAAATAGGGTTTATTCTTTTGTAATTTTCACAACGAAAAGATTCACACAACACACCATAGACAAATAAACACACAGAGAGCATTATACACGGAAAATACAAAAAGCATTCTTGATAGAAATAAAAAGCAGAGATTTTGTCTATCTTTTTTTGTTCAACCAATTCACTAAGAATTCTTCTCTTTTCTAGGCTTAGGAGGCAACATTTTACAATCCTAGACTCACTCACCAAGTCTAGCATCCAAAGCTTACAAATCGAGTTTTGGGAACACTCTCAAACAAGAGAATTCTTAAGCAAATTGAAATCCCTCTAAAAGGTGTTTGTTTGTACTCTAAAGCTCTCACCCAAACCTAAAACACTTGAGCATACATTGACATTTAAGCTCACAAGGGTTGCCTATTACAAAGAGTAAGAAAATTAAGAACTAAGACAAATTTTCATCATAATGTTGTTGACTTGAGGATCATTAGTTGTAAATGGTGCTTGAATGGTCCTTTTATCTTCCCAAATGAGTTTCTAGCCGTTGGTAACCGTTAGGGATGATTTGGAGCCGTTGGGGATCTTTTTCCAACCAAATCTGCCATTCTACAGTATAGGGTATCGATACCCGAGCAGGGGTATCGATACCTGACCTAAAAAAGAAAGAGTCATTGGAGAAAAATTGAGGAGGTATCAATACCATGAAGAGGGTATCGATACTGGCCTTAGGGTATCGATACCTAAGGTAGGGTATCGATACCAGAAATCGATTCTGGAATTTTGAAAAACAAAGGATATCGATACCAGGCAAGGGTATCGATACTGGCCTTAGGGTATCGATACCGAAGGTAGGGTATAGATATCAGGGGCCTGATTTTGACATTTGAACCTATAAACATTGTGTTTTTTGACTTTAAAACGTTCCAAAATCATTTTAACATATTGTTTGGACTTAAAATTAGTTTTTCAATATTTTCAATTTAGTCCAAAAATATTTTTTAGTTATTATATCAAAACAAATATACTAACATATACATAACATTATTTATTATTGAATCCAATTCAAAAATATTAACCCTAACTCAAACCTTCCAATTTCAACATTTAGCCCTTAATAAAAAAGGGGAAAAATCTTTATGGGCATTTTTGTCAAAGTGAAACATATAGACGAGAAACAAAGGGACCCACCAACTTAAAATCATTTCCAAATTCCAACTGTTAAGCTAGCACGTTGTAAGAGATTTGTATCGACCCCTTCATTTGGAAAAAAAAAACTGAGGAACAGAGGCAGAGAAAACAGCAATAGTGAAAAGAAAATGTTATGTTTCAGATCAAACCCTCATATATTGTTCTTTCTTTTCCTTTTCTATTTGTTTCTTGTCCGACCTGAAGTAGTTTCTGAAGCCTCGCATATCCGAACTTCATACATCCCAGGTATCATTATCACTTTTTTTTGTTTTTTAATGGAAAATTTTGGTTTTAATTTCTGGGTTTTTGTGTTTTTAACTGTTTATTTAAAAAAATTGCTTTGATAGGGTATCATAAAAGTTTTGTCTTTGGGGGGAGAGAGCACAGTGAAGTGTTGGCATGGAAGAAGATAGAAAGGAGGAACCTTGCAGAGGGAAATGGAGGAGATAACAACTCCTCTTTGATTTTGGCTGAAAACAGGACTCATAGGAGAGACCCTCTTAATGATCTTAAGAAGGATACTGGTGGCTGGAATATCAGCAATCAACACTACTGGGCTGTATGTTGCTTCATCTCTTCTTTACCTTTTTAATTTTGTTCTTTTATTTATTCATTTTTTTCTATTTTCTTACTATTTATGTTGATTTCTATGTCAATTTGGTACTTTTCTTATGAAAAATTGAGAGATTTAGCTAGGTTTTCTGAATTGTCTATGTTTGTTGGCTGGTTTGCTTCTGTCTGGTTACTTCATGATTATTTCCCCCCTTTATTCTGCTGCATACAATCTTGAATTGTAAAGTTGTATCTTATTTTCTTTTTATTTTATTATGATTTTTCACAGAATTTATGAAAAATGTAATTGTAATCGGTTTTGATTATTGAGAACAATTAATTCTAGTCATTGAGTCCTGTAAATCTGTTATTCCCCTAGGTTCTTGCCTCAGCTTTGATTTCATTCAGCTGTCTTATTTTTGATAATTTAATATCAATAATCTTGCTAGTTACTCATAATTCAACTTAAAATACTCTAATATCTGGTTTCATACACCTTACTTGTAAAGTAGATCTATTAATTCATTTTATTAATATCATTTTCTTGGTTTGTATTGCGGTCTGTGGGTTTGACAGCAGCTCCTTTCTTTGTCATCGCTGCAGCCTGGTTTGTGTTATTCGCGTTGTGCTTATTCATCCTATGCATCCGCCATTGCTGTTGTCGACTAGATTCTTATGACTACTCTCGGATAGCTTATGCGCTATCTCTTATTTTCCTCATACTCTTCACAATTGCTGCAATGTAACTCAATTCCCCTCTCTTTGTAAACTTTCAATGTATGTGTGTTTAATGAACCGTGTGATAATTCACTCAAATTTTGACTTCGCATTACAGTGTCGGGTGCGCCGTGCTGTACACTGGTCAGGGGAAATTTCATGCCAGTACAACAAACACACTGAATTATGTTGTTCATAAGGCAGATGTTACAACTGAAAACCTCAGGAATGTGTCGGGTTATCTTTCTGCAGCTAAAAACATAAACGTGGATTCAACTATTCTATCGCCCGACATGCAAAAAAGCATTGATGATGTCGACAAGAAGATCAACTCTTCTGCTTCGACTCTTTCCACTAAAGCAGCTGATAATAAAGACAACATTCAACATTGGTTGGACCATGTGTAAGTTAAAGCTTTTAGAATCTTGAAATTAGAAAAACCGAGCAGTGCCGATCATCAAACTGATCTTCATGCTAAATGCTGCAGGACATTGGAACTTATCATCGTTGCCGCTGTGATGCTCGGTTTGGCATTTATTGGATTCTGTAAGTTACAATGTCGCTTTCATTATTCCTCCTAGATTCTTGGTATTTTGTTTTTTTATATTATGATTATCATCTAATCTTTTTATGCTATTATTTTGATGACTTGCTGCAGTGTTCTCGATTCTCGGATTGCAGTGTCTGGTCTACACGTAAGTAAAGTACTGTTATTGCTTTTTCAGTTGTATGCTTTAGAATAAATTGTATAAATCTTGAAGTAAACATGTGTTACTTATCACTTTGTTATTAACCAATGCAGCCTGGTCATCTTTGGATGGATTCTTGTTGCTGGTACATTTATTTTATGTGGTGTATTTAATCTCCTCCACAAGTATGTTCTACTCAAATCCCACGATTCTCTGTAGATAACTTATATATATATAGCTTTCGTACTTAAATTGTAACTTGCGAAACAAACGTCACTTTGTCGATATCTCTTCTCAACTCTCATTGCTCATTCCAACTTGAATATGCACATAGGGTCTTTGATATGTCTTTCTTGCTTCACAGTGTCACGGGAGATTCATGTGTTGCTATGAACGAATGGGTCCAGAATCCCACTGCCCATACCGCGTTAGATGACATTTTGCCATGCGTGGACAATGCAACTGCCCAAGAGACCTTCTAACAAACGAAGAATGTCAGTCACCAACTTGTAAATGTTGTGAATGGCATCATCAATAATGTTGCCAACCGTAATGTCTCTCCACAATTGGCAATGACACCTTTGTATTACAATCAATCTGGTCCGTCGGTGCCAGTTCTGTGTGACCCATTTCATTCTGATCTCACGGAGCGTACGTGTGCATCTGGCGAAGTTAGCTTGACCAATTCCTCAGAGGTAACGAAAATAGCCTTTCGTATAACTGGAATTTACTTCACCATACATAAGTAGGGATGAAATATATCTGTTTCGAACAGGTTTGGAAGAAATATATCTGTAACGTTTCTTCGTCCGGGATTTGTACTACGCCTGGGCGGCTGACCCCAAAAGTTTGCAGTCAGATGTCGGCTGCAGTGAATGTTAGTTACGGTCTATATCGCTATGGTCCATTCCTGGTTAATTTGCAAGACTGCACTTTCGTGCGCGATACGTTCACAGATATCAGCCGTGTTCATTGCCCAGGTCTGCGCCGCTATAGTCAATGGATCTACATCGGACTGGTAGTAGTGTCCACAGCCGTGATGCTGTCATTGATCTTCTGGGTAATCTATGCAAGAGAGAGAAGGCACGGCGTCTATACTAAACAGCAAGATACTCGAGTGGAAGGTGCATACAAGGATCATTAGGACTCCACAAGTTGAATCCTCTTGTTTTCTTTAGGTCTGAATCTGTGTAGTAGATGTGCTTAATGTTGTGCCTGATAATATTTGTCCACGAACAAGCTTATTTTTCTAAGATCCAGCATTTCCCCTATGTAAATTGCCCTAAAACCAAAACTTGTGCATAGAAGTTGGGTAACATGTCTTTGTCAGTGTGATTAGGGATGCCAAATCCCACTAATTGCCAACTTTTTTAGTGGGGTTTATTAGATAAGGTGAGTGAGAGTGACGAATTCCAATGCATGTGTGATGGTGCTTTTGGATTCTTGGGACTGACATATGCAAGTGATCCATGTTAACTTCGTCGGCACTTCAAAAAAATGTTCAATTTTTCTAATTATCCTCGAGTAGTTGTTCTTCATAATTGATGCATGACCTTAAAAAAGAGAGATGAAAGGGAGGGTAACCCTTCAATGATTGGTCTAGCGGATGAGATATTTTATCTTGTTTTTGAAGTAATAAAGCAATGTCTTGTTCAAGAGTGAGACCCGTCACCTGTCCTACTTATTATTCACTTTAGCCAGTTTGGCACTATTTTTGGAAAATACGGTCGAAAAATAAAAAATGGTTTTTTATTGTTTAGTTTAAAATACGAGTGTTTAGTATTGCTGTTAAAAAGTATTTTTAAGTAGATAAAATGTCTATTTTAGACTTTTTTTAAAAAATATAAAAGAATTTGTGATATAAACGAGGATTAGGGATGGCAACGAGCCGGATTTGGACCGGATCCAGTTGGACCCAAATCTAGACTCGTTTTCAAATCCTAGATCCAGACCCGCCCCGGATTCGTGGGTCTAGAAAATTAGGATCCAGATCCAATGGATCTCACGGATTCGGGTCCAAAACGGGTTTGTTAAAAAACGATCATTCCACCTATTTTTTAACGTAATAAAACTGTCATTGACTAATTTCACATCGCATTTCCAATGGAGGAAAGATTAATTTCAATACAACTAGTAACAGAATAAAAAAATGATAAACTAAAGTCTCAAAAAAATCCAATACAATTACACAAATGTCTTTTTAATAACACAAACATTAAAAAAAATGTAGAAAATAAAATATTTCATTGTCGCAAGTCGAGTACCGCACTTCTACCTCCTTAAAGTGTTAGTCTTCATCACTACTTAATCCATCAACATCCTAAAACAAACAAGAAAAACCAACTAAAAAAAAAAATTTGTTTAATGAAAATAATATTTGTGAAATTTAAATATTAATATTAAGGTTATTTAATATAATAACTTTCTTATATGTCATGTCAATGATATTCACTACTTTTGCATCATCATCACAATCTTCATTAATAGTGGAACAAGCATGTGTTCCTTCAAAAGTATCTTTGTCATAAATAAATAAAAATTATATTAAAGAATAACCTAAAATATAAAATTAAAGCACAAGAAGGAAAATAATATTTTAAAACCAAATGTGGGTTTTTCTATAAACGGGTCCAGATCCTGATCTTAGTGTTAGATCTGAACCCGGATCTGTACTTTAATCAGAGGATCCAGATCCGGCCCAGATTCGCCAGGTCTAAAATTTTAGGATCTAGACCCTATAAAATGGATCTGGATTTACGGATTCGGGTCGGGTCGGGTTCAGGATCCATTGCCATCACTAACGAGGATGTATGAATAAATTTATTTAAAAGTGCTTTTGGAAAGGTTAAAAAGCTAGAAATTTAAACTTTTGAAAAATAATTTTCAAATTAAACTGAAAGACACTTTTGAGATAAAAAAAAACTACTTATTTTTTGTCTTAAACTAGCTTTTGGCCAAAAACTGATCTGAAAAGCAATGCAAAACAGCCGAGTTCATAATCCTCTCGTTTTTTCAGAGAGAATCGAGGCTGAAAAGTACTGAATTCTCACTATTTTCCTAAGAGAAAATACTGTCAAACACATCAACTTTTAAAAACACCCTTGTGTTCCACCAGTTTTTATTGAATTGAGGCTGACCCATTCCTAATTATTGTTTGTAAATTTAAAAAATTCACAACCAATTTAGTTCCTTATTGTTTTTGTTTAATCCATTATTTTCCGTCATTGAATTCCTTTTATTTTTTATTTTCATTTTCATTCTTTTGGTTCAGAGTTGTTTGGCTTTGAGGTACGAGGCTCTAGTTCTTCGGGAACACAAGTGTTATGGACGCACAAGAGGGTACAGAGTTGGTCGAGCCAACAAACCAAGAACCACTAGCTGGTGCAACAGAACGCAGAGGGACCATGAAAAGGAGAATGCCCAAGTCGTTAACTGATTTTGTTTTATTCTAAAAAGTCTGCTATATAAATAACTGAAGCATCGTTGTGTAAAGCGGAAGCAAAAACTTGGATATTTCCCATCTTTTCTCTGAATCTATTCCTTCTTTTCCTCCATTTCTTCCTTATTTTTCCTTCCAGACCATTAGAACCTGACATTTGGTGCTTTCATTGTACCCTGAGCTATGGTGAACAACTCTGAGGCTATCAAATCCCTCCAAGAAGCATCGACCCGTCATGAACAGTCGTTGACCGCGCTCCAGACTACGGCGGCCGAAAATAAGCTCACGCTCCAGGATGTTTTACGTCAGATATCAAGAATGAGTTATTGGCACTGGCACAGCAGGTCACGACCATGAGTGAAGCCATGACTGGCCCGTTTTCACGAGGCGCGTTTGAATGACTTGAAGCGGACTTTGGGTCGCGGTTTTGGGTCCAAATCCTCCCCCTGCTACCCACTCCAACGATATCATCTACTGGGCCGCGTACTATGCCGGGTCGTCCTCCACCAATTGAGTCTGATCCTAAACTCTAGTTTTCCCCAGCCACGCAAACTCTCTACCGCCAAGGCTCATGCTTGTCGAGAGAAAGGGCTATGTTTTTATTGTGATGCCAAATTTGTTCCGGGTCATCGTTGCAAAGATCCTCAGCTGTTTTTGTTAGATGATAATGCCGGAGAAGATCCAGTTGAGGGCCCTGGGACCGATCATGAAGCCGAGGAAGGGGATGTGGAGAATAGGGACACTCTTTGGTGTCGTTCAACGCTCTCACCGACTGTTACACACCAAACATGCTGCGGGTTACAAACTACGCCCAATTTCCGCGTTTTGGTGGGCAATGGGGAAAAGTTAAGATCTGAGGGTTGTATCCGCGAGCTACAGGTCCGAATTCAAAATACTGAGTTCGCTACTGATTTTTATGTCCTTCCTCTCGAAGGAGCTAAGATGGTCCAACAATAGTTGCAAGTTTCTCCTGTGGAATGACTTAATTTTTGTAGAGCAATCACTAGAGAATTGCTTTTATACTATTGATGCAAAGGTATTTTACAAATAGATGCTTTCATTTTGCCTAAATCCCTAACCATATTACCCTAAAATTAATATTATAACCTCTAAACCTTAAATTTTAATCCTGAATCATAAATTCTAATCATGAACCTAAAATTCTAAACCTATATACTTAAATCACTAAACTCTAAATCAAATCCCTAAAATTAAGTACGATTGTGAAAACTTTTCGTTTTTACCACTAATACATGAACTATTTTCTCATTATTTATCCTTCGCCGTATTTTATTATGTAATGTTAATTCTTCAAACATCATCAGCCCAATTCGTGATGTGAATATTCATCCCAATTCATTATGCTAAGAGAGGCCCAAGGATAAAAGCCCAACTTATATGGCGAATTCCAGTTATAATTTGCTTATTATCTGTTAATGCGATTAATTAAATTAAAATATAAAAAATAATATTTTATTTGAACCCGTCGTACTTTGCAACGAGTTCACTGTAACGATGTTAGTTTAGTAATATTAGGATGTAATGGTGTAAGTTTTGTCTTTATGATGAATATTCTAATACATAAATTTTATAAATATTATAACCAACAATCAGTTAGTTTAGTGGGATGAGACACTAAATCATTTAAACAAGATAAAAAATTTAAATTTTTTTTAAACAATCAAAAGTTTAAATTTTGTTGGCTGTTAAAGTGAACAAGAAGTAAGAATGAGAAACATACTTTGAAGATGAAGCCAGAATGCTCAAAAGTTTATGGACCAATTTAGAATGAAAGACATAATTTGAAGATAAAATTAGAATGTTTAAAAATTTGAGGACCAATTTAAAATAATAACTATATTTTAAGGATTTTTGGTGCAATTAACTCATTTTTTAATTACACAAGTTATTATATTATGAGTAGATTTATAATTGAGTCATCATATTTATAAAAAAATCATAATTGAATCACTTTATTTATCGATTATCAGATCACTTTGATATTTTATAGTGAAAATGACGAAAGTGCCCCATCCGAAGAAAAATCTGGATTTACAAGTTCCGGACCAGAATCCACCTTGTATAAGTATTAAGTAGTCACTAGGCCGGCACTGTGAATTATCATCTCAACAACAAAAACGAAGCCGAGAGAGACAAAAATGGCGACTGCAGCCAAATCGGGAAAAAGTGTTGTGCTTCTCTGCGGCGACTATGTCGAGGACTATGAGGCTCTTTCATTTACTTCCTTTCATAGGTTTTGTTGTTTTTCTCCCTTAAATTTTGTTAATTAGTATGTAATGGAAGGTGAAATGATTAGGTTATGGTCCCTTTCCAAGCACTGCTGGCTTATGGTGTATCAGTGGCCGCTGTTTGCCCCGGCAAGAAAGCCGGCGAGGTTTGCCGCACCACTGTTCATTATCTTGCCGGCCATCAGGTTCATTAAATATTTACCCTTTTGCTCAAAATATCATGGGATTTCTTGTCCATCTGAAAAGCGTGTGTTTTTGTTTGATTGGCAGACATACTCGGAGTCCCGTGGTCACAATTTCACACTGAATGCATCATTTGATGAGATAGACCACATCAAATATGATGGTTTGGTTATACCTGGAGGACGGGCTCCTGAATATCTTGCTATGAATGCATCTGTATTGGACCTGGTGCGCAACTTTGTCAATTCTGGAAAGCCTGTTGCCTCTATTTGTCATGGTCAATTGATTTTGGCTGCTGCCGGGGTGGTTGGAGGTCGAAAATGCACTGCTTACCCTGCTGTTGGACCTGCTCTTGTTGCCGCTGGTGCATCTTGGGTTGAACCTGATACCGCGGCTGCTTGTGTTGCTGATGGGAACATCATTACCGGGGCTACCTATGACGGGCATCCCGAGTTCATTAGGCTCTTTGTGAAAGCACTAAGAGGCACCATAACTGGGTCAAACAAAAGGATCCTGTTTCTTTGTGGGGTAACTTCTCATTCAATGAATTCAATGTATATTTGTCTCGTTAGGAAAATTACTTTTGTTTATAATGAATTTACTGAATTTGTTATGTATAGCCTTGTGTATTGCTTTGCTTACCTGTTGACTGGATATTCATGTAATTGAGATGAGATTTCCAAGATATGTGCAAATTTTTTTTGCTGATAAGAGTAAGAACCTAAATAAAGCTTGACAAAACCCGGGACTTAGCTCAGTTGGTTTATGCAGCCATGTTTGAGAGATAGTAGCTAGCAGGTTCGGGGTTTGGATCCCAGCATTTGTAATCCCTTCTCTTGTTTCCTGGTTGTTGCCTACTTTGTACAAAGAATAATGACAATAAATAGTTAAGTTTAAAAAAGGAAATGTGCTTGGTTGTGATACCTTAACACGTTGCTTCTCTTGCTTAATTTACAGGATTTTATGGAAGATTATGAAGTAACTGTTCCTTTCCAGTCACTTCAAGCTCTAGGGTGCCATGTAGATGCAGTTTGTCCTAAGAAGAAGGCTGGCGATTCCTGCCCAACTGCCATCCATGATTTTGAAGGTGACCAAACTTACAGCGAGAAGCCAGGTCGTGATTTTACTCTAACAGCTAACTTTGAGGGCATAGATGCCTCAAGTTATGATGCTCTCGTCATCCCTGGGGGTAGAGCACCAGAATATTTAGCACTAGATGGGAAAGTGATTGCTATAGTGTAGAATTTTATGGAGTCCAGCAAACCAGTTGCATCCATTTGCCATGGGCAGCAGATTTTAGCAGCTGCTGGTGTTCTCAAGGTAGTATTCCTGACATTGATTGTTGTTTACTTTTGCAAGTTCACAGTTTACTTCAAATTCACTTATATACATACATGCATGCATGCAGTTTACTTGATACATGTTATAGGATCATTCTGAGTTATCACATACACGCATCACTATTTCATACTACAATGTTTATTATCTAATTAGAATCATGCATTTTTCATCGGCATACTTTACATCTTCAAGATTTAATTGTTCAAGAACATAAACTTTCCTTTTCTTTCTTTTCGGCTTACATTTGCTTTCAAACACATTTTGAAGAAAACAACAGTGGTAAAAGTAGCAAAAGAGTTTCTTTATAAGCTATATTCTGTTGCTTACCATATTTGCTAGCAAATTAGTTAACTCCAACATTTGTTTTGTCCGCCTCATAAATTCGTATCCGTCATATGATTCTGGGGAAGAAGTGTACTGCATACCCGGCTGTGAAACTTAATGTGGTCTTGGCAGGAGCAACGTGGTTAGAACCTGAGCCTATAGATCATTGCTTCACTGATGGAAATTTGGTTACTGGAGCAGCTTGGCCAGGTCACCCAGAGTTCATTTCTCAATTAATGGCTTTGCTCGGCATCAAGGTTTCCTTCTAGTTGATCCATGTGGCAAATATAGCAAAATCTATATGAATATGTGATGCCCCTTCTGGTAAGCTGTATGCTTAATGCAGTCACATTCCAATAAGGTTATCTCCTTAGCCCTGTCTTCCCTCGTCTGTAAAAGGTTTTACTTTGTGTACTAAAAGAGATGGTTACATAATAAACAATTCTTGAAAGTTGGAACAATGATGTTTGGGTTATGAAGAGAAGAAAATGCAGCTGAAATTGCTTAAACGTATTAGTGATAGCGTACTCGGTCCAAAAATCATGAACAGAAATGAAAGAAAGTTTCTGATCAAAGCTCAACTTCTAGATTTTGCCTGCTGAAAAATTGGCCATTTGTCCAGCTATAATGAAATTTACATTTCTCTATTCAATCACAATTTGGTTTATAGTTAAAAAAAATCTAAACGCATCAAAATTTCGTTTTAATACGATTTATTATATTAAATTCATTGGTCCCCAAACTATAGTTAACTGAATTATATGTCCTCAAACTATAGTTATCATTCTAAATTAGTCCTCAAATATTTTAATATTTTAATATTATCCTCAAACTGTCTTTTATTCTAAATTAGTCTCTAAATTTTTGAGCATTCTGCATCCCCAAATCTGTTTTCTCTCTAATGAGTGATTATTTATGTCCTTTTGAGAGATCTCCTTTTTCTTGTTGTATGAGCCCTTTTATACCATCCAGACATGTGTCATGATATGGTAGTCCAGACATGTGTCATGATATGGTAGTCGTGGCGCTTGTCATTGGACTAGCTACGACTTGATGTTGTAAGTTTACTTAGTCACCGATGACTTTCGCTCATACTAACACGTGTTCGTTGGATGCCGTCCGTAATTGCGGGCCGCTCCTTTCTATTTACCTTTGCAGGGGTAGATCATAGTGCTCTGTGCGGATCGTAGTACTCAACTATAAATGTCCGTAAGTGCTAATAAATTTTGACATTATCAATAGAGCAATTAGCAAATTAATAATATAATAAAAAAGTTATTTGAATTTTTGTAATTTAATTTCGATCTCTTCAAAAAAATCTGACGTAGTCGCTTTGTCCTCGCCGTCAACGCTGTTTGACCTCAAATGTCAAATTGTGAATGGCCCTTTGAATTGACCACCAAAGCTGAAACTTTGAATAAAAGTCTGTTTCCTTGAGTGATCCTCATGCATTTAAGAAACAGGCAGTCGCCATTGACTTGACCTTGCTCAATTTAAATGACCCTTTACCCCTTCAAACTTCGATGGGAATTGAGGCACCAAATGCTCCCACACATGTGGACCAAATGGGTAATACAAACACCCTTTTCAAAGCTACAAAAGACCCCATCATTCTCCCACTTCCCTGTAGTTCTCCACGCAAACAAAATCGAAACCAGCACCGGCAACAGCCCAGCTTTCCAGCTAGTCATCGAGCTTTTCGAACCATTTCCGATGTTCTCAATGTCAAGAGCTTCATCATCAAACTCCAAGTCCGAACCCCGCACATGCCTGTGTTCGCCAACGTCGCACCCAGGGTCCTTTAGGTGCACCCTGCACCGCAATCTCAACAAAAAGGCATCCACTCGAAGTCGAACGAGGGCGGTTCATGACTCGCCAAAGTATCATGCGAATGCGAAACCCATGAAGCAATCAATCTAATTTTCGACCCAAATTCCAGGAAAAGCCAACAGCCTGATATTGTTGAGCCTTTTGCTCGGTAGCTCAACTGTACAGCCCATTAGAAGTTTGTCACTAATAAGTGTAAAATGCACACGACTAGAAAGAATTTGAAAATATTTGGGGTCATTTAATTTTAAAAGCTTTAAATAAATCAATGATGCAATACAAGATAATAAAATAAGTTGTGGTTAATATGAGAGTTGAGGGTTGTGATTTTTATTAAAACTGATATACAAATATATTTCTAATCAAAGCCATCATATAAGCATCGACACCTTTCAACTTAATTAATTATTACTATATAGTATCTGATCGAGTATAGTTCATTTGATATTGTAGATAGTATAATACATAGAGAGATGTGAGATCTAACATACTTGAACATTTAATATTATTCGATATATGAATAGAGAGAGGTTTGAGTAGTATATATATTATATATTGAATGTAGAAAAGCTAATACTACATAATATTAATGATAATCATTCATAGGGATACGTATACTGAAATAAAAGATTTCAAATATTTATAATTTGGGGTCTGAATAGTTTATCAAATGATTTATTTAGTCCTCTTAATATATCATAAACGGACGGATTAATAATTTTTTTGACTAATTTTAATCTTAATTCTACCTAGAGAGGAAGGGAAGAGGGGACTCTAAAGAAAACAAGGGTGTCCTTAGTAGGTCTAGAACTTATGACCTAAAAAAATACGAGAGAATAAAGATGAGCAGTTTGACCAGTAGGTCAAATATACTTACTTGCTCGAACGAATTAAAAATTGAAATGTATCTAAATGTAAATTATATATAATAAAACTTAAAACCCACACATAATATGTACGTGTAATAAAACTTGTGACTTGAGATATTAAAATTCGGAGAGCTCGGCCTACCATCTTTCTTCTTTGATTATTCCTTTGAAATCTGATTCTTCCAAGTTTAGGAATTGGCGGTGGACAACCTTCATTTTATAATATTTCTATACCAACTACTTTGAAATTAAAATCCACCTAACATTTATTGGAATTTTTACAGAAATATGTGGGGAATTTTTTTCCAAAATAATGCATGTGGTAGTTTATTTCTCAAAATAGGGTAGCTTTTAAGTACCACTAAAGACGGTACCAGCTGGTACCGTCTTCACCCTTATTATTTTTTGTTGTGTGCAGGATGACGTGGTTGGTGGAGGTCAAAGACTGGGCCAGCTGGACTCGATTTTGAACAGTGAAGACGGGCTCAGCTGGCCCCGACTTCATTTGCCCTCATGGCAGGCTTTGCAGGCCTGCAGTGGGACGTGTCACGCATGCAGGGGTGTCGGGGTGGGTGGTCTGGTTGGGTGGCAGGCTTAGGTACCAGACCTTAGGCCTAGTATTTGATTGAAATTGGGAGGTGAAATTTGAATGAGTTGTGTTTAATTTTTTTTAAATATATAGGGGTAAAGGTTAAAAATTTGTAAGTGTAATTAAAGGAGATATAGGGGTATACAAGGGAAATTTTGTGTTAAATAGTTAAGGTTTGAATGAAAATTAAGTGAGGAAGAAGGAGTGGAAGAAGAAGAAGAATATTGGTGAATAAAAAATTGTGTAAGTTTATTGTAATTATTTATAAATTTTTTATAGTGGGTTTGTTTTATTTTGTATGTTTGATATAGTTTGTTCGATATCTGATTAATTTAGATTCGAATGCTAGTTTATTT
The DNA here is from genome assembly GCA_019671005.1 of Hibiscus mutabilis. Taxonomy (NCBI): domain Eukaryota; kingdom Viridiplantae; phylum Streptophyta; class Magnoliopsida; order Malvales; family Malvaceae; genus Hibiscus; species Hibiscus mutabilis. The sequence continues at coordinate 4,600,286 of CM033733.1, read as the reverse complement.
AAAAAAATCAAAATTGAGTTTGTTCGAATTATATTAATGTAGATTGGATTGGAATATATTTAAAAAAATCAAATTTTTTGTTTGATATAGATTCGAATTTTAAAATTTATTTTATAAGTGAGTATGTTATTTAAATGAATTATTTTAAATTTTATTTAGTATATATATATTAGAAAAAAATTGAAATATATTAGAAATATTAACAAATAAACTTTAAGTTTGATATAGATTCGAATTTGAGTTTGTTTGAATTTAATTAATGTAGATTCAAATGTTAGTGTAATTCTAAAAAAATTAATTTTCGTTTGTTCAATTTTTATTGTTGTAGGTGGGAAAATGAGCAACAACAGATTTGTGACGATTATCCATTACAAGGGACAAATGGTGAAAACCAATACGGGCATTGTATTTGAATCTGAATCCACTACGAAGATGAGATTTGAAAACAATATCACACTTCGAGAAATGAAGGGGAAAATAGCACAGAAAATTGGAACAAAGATTCATGGGTTGCGTTACCGGTGGATGACATGTGATAATACAGTCAGATATTGTGCAATCAATCTCGAAGACGATGATGATGTTCAAATGATGATTGCATAGCATGAATCTATGAAGGTTCGATATATCGAGTTGTTTGTCAAGGTGCGTGATGTCCCCAACACATCCAGGAACATTGTTGGACAACAAGGTCAAATGGAATTCTGTAATGAGATTGATATGCCCGGAGGCAGTTTTGTGGCAATGTTGGCAAGTGGAACATCGGGTGCATTTCACCCAACAGGGCCTTCGACATATGGTTCATCATACATGCCGGTGTTGATATGATCGATGATGTTGATGTGGGAAACCTACGTGGTCGATGGGGTGAAACACTTGAAGATTCTAGTGAAGATGAAGATATTGGGGATCTCGATCTGTTCCTTAACGACGTAGGTGATGCCCCTAGTTTTGGTATTGGAAAAATCATTCCGACCGGTGACAATATTACATTCTACGAACCTCTCACTCACATGAGCTTAGTGGATTTCGATGCGATGAGGGTGCCTCAATTTCTTGATATGCCCCGATTAGCTTCGAGTATGCATGGTGAGTTATCCATTGGACTTCAATTTGATGAAAAGAATGAAGCTACATTGGCAGTGAAAGAGTACAACATCAAGAATCACGTGGACTACGTTGTTGTAGAATCCAATCAGAGGACTTTCTTTGCCAAGTGTGTAAAATATGGTGAAGGGTGTAATTGGAATATCCGAGTTTCGAAGCTTCAAAGGAAAAATTGTTGGGAGGTGACAACATACCCGACAGAGCACACATGTTTACAGACTTCCATTGACCAGGACCACCGTAAGTTAGACTCCACTGTGATAAGCCATCACGTGATGAAGCTTGTAGAAGCCAATCCAAGGGTTCCCGTTTCCATTATTCAAGCAACCATTGCACAACAGTTTGGATACCAGATCAAATACAAGAAGGGGTGGCGTGCACGTAATAAGGCAATGGAGTCAGTATATGGGGATTATGATAAGTCGTACAACGAGTTACATAATTTATTACTTGTAATGACACATTTCATCCCAGGCACCATAGTGAGGTATCAAACCACAGATGCGTACGACGGAGAAGGCCAACTTGTTGAGGGGCATAAATTTTTTCATCGACTCTTTTGGTCTTTCAAGCCTTGTATTGAAGGTTTTCCATACTGTAAACGTATGATCCAAGTCGATGGGACGTGGCTGTACGGTAGATACTCTCATGTGTTGTTGATTGCTGTTGTGCAAGATGTGGAGAATAATGTCTTTCCGATTGCATTCACAATTGCTGAGCAGGAATCAGAAAAAGCGTGGAATTTCTTCTTGATGAATTTACGAGACCATGTCGTCAAAGAAGATGGGGTATGCATTATATCCGATGGAGGGTCAGGTATAAAAGAAGCAACTAATCGGGAAGGAAGTCGTTGGACACCTCCACACGTATACCCCGCATATTGTATGCGTCACATCGGCAAAAATAGCTACGAGAAGTTTAAGAATCAATACCTTCGTAGTGAGATTTTGAGCATGGGTAAGCATATTTCTTACAAAATCAATTATATTATCATATACATTTATTTATGTTTGTGTTTTGATTTCTCTCGGTCATGACACAGGATATATACTAACGCGACCAAAATTTGAGAGGAAGATGGAAAATTTACAGAAGTACGGTGAACGCATTTAGAGTTGGGCAAATAATATCGAGAGGGAAAGATGGGCCCAATCCTATGATGAAGGTAGTCGACGATATAGACAGATGACAACCAACCTTGTAGAGTGCATAAATGGAGTGCTCAAAGGTTCACGTCATCTCCCAATAGCCAGTTTGGTGAAAGAGACGTACTACAGGCTGGCAAAAGTTTGGGCAGTTAAAGGGAAGGAGATCGAGGCCTTGATAAATAGGGGACAATCTTGGGCTCCCGAGCTTGTGCAAAAAATGAAAGAAAATATCAGTAATGCAACGTCACTGCAGGTATATAGGTTCGACCGAATCAATCAGACGTTTGATGTTGTTAGACCAAGACTCAACAACGAAGCCCCGCACTGAAATGTATTTCAGGTCAATTTCAGACGTAGGTGGTGTGATTGTGGAGCATTCCAGGCTTGGCGATATCCATGTACTCATGCAGTTGCAGCATGCATGTCTGTAGGGTTTGGCCTGTACACATAAGTTGATGAATGCTTCGATCTCCGGAGGATGGTTAGTATTTCCAGAATTGAGTTTCCACCGACCGCGAATTCAAATTATTGGTCGTCGGTAGAGCATGAAAAATGGTTACCTGATCCTCGACTACGTAAAAGCCCAAATGGTCAACCTAGATCAACTCGCATCTATACCAGCATGGATGTTCATCAAAGAGAGAAGGGAAAACGGAAGAGATGCACCATATGCAGGGCTGAAGGGCATTCGAGATCAAATTGCCTAAATGAACCTAGATTCGTGCCAATGTCTCACTGATTTATTATGTTTCTATTCGAAAATATTATGTTTATATGAGTAAAAAAACTGAGATTTAAAGTTTATTTTTTTTATCCTTATTTTGTTAATTTTAGGTACATTTTTGTTAATTTTTAAAAAGTAGTATTTTTTGTTAAAATTTTTTATCCTTAGTTAGCCCCATTTTAATAGTAAAAATATTTAAATTTCATGCTTGAATACTTGCATATTTGATAGATTTAGCTAAAGTTAGTGAATAATTAATTAATAACAGTGGAAACATAAATACAAAAAATTCAAAATACATACAATTATTTCTTATGTAATTTCTGGCCATGATAGAGAGTGGTGGAAAGATAACTCTACGGCGGCCGTCGAGCACGATGGGGCCTCTGTGCTACGTTGGGATCCTCTTCGGCTTCCTCTCCAGTGTAGCTCGGCTCCACAGTCACCGAGTGCATAGGAGGTGGTGTTGTGAAGAAATCCATATGACTGCCCTGCCATCCCATAATATCTGGTGAATCCAAAAAAAATTGCATTTCCTGAAAATCCATGTGCTTGCTAAAATTTGAGTAAATGGGTGACACTCTGGCGGATAGAACTCGGGTCTGTAAAAACCAGTATCATCACACCCGACATTATCAGCGGAGCTCGAACCCGTTCCAGGTTTTACAAATGTCTGAACTGGTTCCTATTCCTATATATCTGGCGTCGGTACTGTGCCCAGCTCCAAGTTCCAGTCGGTTGTCCAACCTTCTGGGTTTCTACTACCAATGTTTGTACTACCCAATGTGTCCGCTGCAAACTTTGAAGATTTACCTTTGCCACCATATTTTTCTTGTATCTGTGGCATTCTTCTCGTCCTTCGAGAGTAGTTAAGTACAGTTTTCCATTAGTACGATACCAAATCATGTACTCTGAACTCTCATTATTAAAATCATCAGCATCTGCTAGACTGCGATTGGGCAAGGATGAACCTCTGTCGCTCCATAGAGCAATGTACTCAGCATGACGGACTTCCCAATCCGTATCTACACTGCCACGTCCATCAAGGCCGTGAAGAAAGTAATGATCACGTGGAGCATGCGGAATGGACTGGTGGAATCCGAATTGCCTCATCACTCTATCAGCAAAGTGGAACTCGATAGTAGCAAAGTGGATCAATGGTGTAACACTACACCATAAAACTGCATCCACTGCCAAATAATCTGGTAGACATATGTTATCATTCTTGTAAGCAGTCCAAATAAACTGCAAAAAAATATTATCTTTAATAAAACATCTAACTACATGTACATATTAAATTTAACGAAATAAACTTGTGTTCCACATACATGTTCCTCACAATACGAATCAATATAGGATCTACAGACTCTGACGTTGTTGTGCACTAATCCAGTCTCATGCTTTTCGTCGCACCATCTACAAATAAATCACAACAATATTTAAAAATGTAGATTATTTATATTTAAACATTCAACTCAAAATCAGGATAGTTACCTTGTAACAAGAGGAAACTGTATATGTGTTCGAGTGATCAGTGTAAAAAAAGGGAAGTCGCTGCCAAGCCCACACTTGCAATAATAGCAGGCATCCACCAATACCCGATACCTTCTTACCCTTTTCCAATATAGCGCCCTTGCACAACTCCCGATACAAACACGCTAATATGGCTGATCCCCAGCTATATTGGGAACTTTCCCAATGAGTCCCAAAAAACTGTAGATATCTGACACTGACCAAATTGCCAGATTTATCCGGCATTAGTACCCCACCAATCATCTGCAGAATATATGCTCGACTAGCCTGATAAATCTCTTCAACCGGGCTATACTGATTAAGTCCAAATTCACTTTCCAACCAACTCAATTTGACACGAGACCCTTTCACATTGCTTCCATGTGGCACCTTTCCAAGGTACCTTTCGCAAATTTCAGTTGTTGAACCACTAGTACGCCCGACTAGTGGCTTTCCGTTTACAGGGACCCCGATAAGATATACCACGTCTTCTAGCGTGATCGTGCATTCTCCACAAGGCATATGGAATGTATGCGTCTCAGGTCTCCAACGCTCAATTAGAGCGGTGATCAATCCGGGAACCAACTTGTACCCGCGAAGGAATGTCGCATGATAAAATCCCGCCATGTACAAGAAGTTCATGATTCTTTTATCTAGCGAAGTTTCCACCATGCATCGATGATGTCTAAATGTATCATCCGCCTCCTGCAATTAACACATTATATAAACAAAATTAATATATAAAAAATACGAAAAATACATAAGCTATTTTATTTCAAATAAACCTTACCATCTCATCAATCTCAAGACTAGTTATGTGTCGATCCTCTAAATGCAACAGTGGAGTTTGTTCAGCCATCCTACATGACAAGTAAAATAAACATTAGTCACCCGAACCCGACACTATAACATACAATTATAAAGAAAAACATAATAGTTTTTTTAAAAAATTAAAAACTATTTCAACTTAAAACTAAACCATCTCAAACATAAATAAAAATAATAATATGAACATACTATTTTTTAAATTAAACTAGACATAAAATTAAAATTTTAAATTACAATATAAATTATATCAAACTATGACACTATAACATACTAACTAAAATAACACTACATGCATGCATCAAATATAAATTATATCAAAGATACATAAAATCTAAATAACATACAAATTTTTTTAATTAATCTACGGCATACAATTACAAATTTTAATTACTTGTCGTACTAATTAACATTAAATTTTTAAAATAAAAAATTTAAAATAAACATTAAATATTCAAATATTATTACTAATTAAAAAATTAAATACACATGCTTACTTATATTTCTCCATCTCTTCTTCTTACTCTCTTCTTCTCAAAAAATTCCTTCAACACTCAACACATTTCACATTTAAATTATCAATTATTATTATTACTAATTAAAAAATTAAATACACATATTACTTACTCACAATATTTCTCCAAATCTTCTTATCCTCAAATCAACAATATTTCACATACTTTCAACCTTCAATAGCAAAAAAAAAAAAAAATAAAATTATAATGATACACACACAACTAATCATCAACAACAAATAATTTTTTTTACAAACAAAACGTTTACTTACTCACAATATTTCTCCAAATCTTCTTATCCTCAAATCAGCAATATTTCACACACTTTCAACCTTTAATAGCAAAAAAAAAACATAAAATTATAATGATACACACACAACTCATCATCAACAACAAATAATTTTTTTTTACAAACAAAACGTAATAAATTTACATACAAAAATATTTACAAATTTTCGAATCTTCTTCTCCAAATAATTTTCACACCTTCAACTATCAAATTTTCTCACCTCTCCCCCCACACCCCCTATTTAACTCACCCAAACCCCTCTGCCACCCAACCAGACCACCCACCCCGGCACCCCTGCATGCGTGACACGTCTTCACTGTTCAAAGTCGAGTCCAGTTGGCCCAGTCTTTGACCTCTACCAGCCACGTCATCCTGCACACAACAACAAAAAAATTAAGGGTGAAGACGGTACCAACTGGTACCGTCTTTAGTGGTACTGTAGAAATTACCCTATTTTGGGAAATAAACTACCACATGCATTATTTTGGGGGGAAAATCCCCCACATTATTTCTGTAAAAATTCAAAAATTTATTCAAAAAGAAATCCACATATACTTGAAGGAAACGGAGCCCGTTTGTTTACCCATTCATAAAACTACTACTAGTTATTTCGGGAATTTTCTTTTTTTTAAAAAAATAAATAATTTTCTTGCTAATATTTCTTAATTATATATAAAGAAAAAAGAATATCAACACAACTGGTAAGAATTTTTGTTTGTCAAAAAAATCGTATGTTTTGCAAAAGTATAATAATAATAATTAGTTGGTGGTTATGGGGACGCTCGTCTGTATTTTAGACTGGTGCAAGGGCTAGAACTCAGAAAGAATTAAAGGGATGAAAATTTTTTAATTTGGGTTTTTTTACTTTTCAATGATTTAGCTCTAAAAAGATAGAAAATTAAAAATAAATTACTGAAACTTTACATTTTCTAATTTAGAATTTATTTTATATAAATTTATTAAGAAAAATTTATGTATTCATTTTAAATTTTATTACTGAGTTGTCATGCATTTTTTTTATCAAATGCATTTACCTATTGATTTTTAATCAGTTTTTATATAATATATAAATGGTATAATCGAATTTTCTATATCTCCGTCTGAGTAAATTAATGAGAAGAACAAATTAAGACGTAAAAATATTCCATGAGAAAAGTTACATCATTTATGATTAAGTATGAATTGAAGATTTCTAATAAGGAGTCAAAATATGTTATTACGTGGAAGAGTTGTTATCATAGCAATAGGCTGTCACAAGTAACAAATCTTCATCATTTTTCGAGTTGAAGCATTTTTTAATGTAATTGATTTACAATTGCGAGAACTTGACAATCAATTTAGTGAGGTGAGTAAGGAATTAGTTGTTTGTATGTCTTGATTTCATCCCTCTATTCAATTTTTTATTTTGATAAAAAAAATTATGACTTGATGAATTCTATCCTTTAGAATTTTCAGAAACTAAATTGATATTTTTTTGAATATTCATTAAGGAATTTCATTATCTATTTTCGAAATGATCAGAGATTTGTTCGGTTATTTTTATAAGGAAAATTTTGTTCCTGGATAGCATGAATGTTATTGTACATCGATATTAAAAATATGAGAATTCGTCGTGAATAATTGAAGTCACTTTTATGTACTGGTAAGTTAAATTTCCTATAACTTTTAAATTGTGCATCGATACTAAAATATAAAAATTCATCATGAATAATTGCAGTCACTTTTATGTACTAGTAATTTGTAATTCGAATTTCATATAACTTTTGAATTTGACTTTTGATGACTTATTTAATTTACATTTTACTTACATATGACTATATCTATTATTAGTCAGTAAATTACTAAATTTAAAATCCTACATTTGCCCTCGATCTAGCCACCAATTACATACGGGAAACTTTACAACCGTCCACAAATAATAATATAAATAAGGGCAAGATTGTGTTTCGTTAGTCGACTTTAAAATTTTATATTTTTTATTTGTTTAAGTATTTTGTATCATTTCAGTTACGGTATTATTAACTTCTAAAAGGAAGGATAATGTGATGTGTTAAATAATTGGCATAATAACACATTTGACCCTATTTAATATTTTGTCAATAAGTTCTGGAGCAAGTGATTAAAGCTCTCAGTTAACACCCTCTTATTTTTTTTGGGTTGTAGGTTCGAAACTCATTAGAAGAAAATTCCCCCTCCCCTCCCTAAGGTAGTAATTGTTAAAAAAATCCTATTTAATATTTTATAAATTTGATCTACCGTTATAAAAATGACCCTCAATGTTTTCACATTTTTCATTTTGTTTTCTAAGAAGTTAAACAAGTAGTAGTTTTATAAATTTGGTCCCTTAAAAAACATCTATGTTGTTATACGCTTGAACCCAACATCCCGAATTCACTCATTTTTTAGTTTTTGGTTCAGACCCAACCTATAACATCCCAACCCGGATGCTACAATTGGGCCTTAAGCCCAAAACTTGGTCCATAAAAATCTTTCAGTTTGGTTCGGCCCAATAAACCATTTACCAAAAAATTTAAATCAAATAATTGAAAAATGTAATTAAATAATTAAAATCGTTACATCCGAGATCCATTAAATCAAAATATTTGACTTGACCAATACATTTTACAAAATGTGGTGTACATACTCAACCCGTAAGGTCCTATGAGTACATAACCCACTAAATACTAGTGACGTACTCTGGCAACCTCCGTTTGCTAGAATCTCATACTGAAAGTGCTCATCGGTCCCGCGATCCCACGATCAACCTACGCACGAAAACAACGATTCTGAGCACCGAGCTTACAAAGCTCAGTGGTACACATCTATTCTACTATACTTCATGCTAATCATAAACATAAGCATACAAGCTAGTACGAGCAATAAGAAGAGATAAACATGTAGAGCTACCATAATCGCCGAAACACATATCAAGAATATATACAACTTCACAAATATCATAAGCACATCAATAAGGCAAACCAAGAGAGAGACCTAATGTCACCTGACACTGGAAAGCCCACTCATGCTCGAAATCTCACATCGAGCGAATATACTCGAAATCTCACATCTAGTCTTCAGTCAGAATCTCACATCGAGTGGGGCTCAGAATCTCGTATCGAGCAAATATTGTCACCCGAAATCTCACATCAGATGACCTTCATTTCATCACTCAGAATCTCACATCGAGTGACCTTCATGTGTTACAACACTCGCTCACTGGTATCCGGATCCCACCAAACAAAGACTTATAACCAACCAAGTTTCCACACATGGCAAAACCACATATGATCCACTAAGGATCCACACAAGTGCCTTACCTGGCACACAACATCATACGACCTACCACGGGTCCCTATTGTTATTATTACAATTAATTAAGCATTACCGAGTTGTTATATTTTATGGAGGAGTATATAATTCATTTCCATCAATTATTTCCATCAATCCACATTATCTCATTGATTATAGTGATAATCGCTTCATTAATCATATTCGTCAATTTCCATCTTAAACTGGCCTTTAAACTAGTTAGTGTTGATTACCGGTTTCATAAGCAATTTATCGAGTATTTGTCGGTATTGGTCCATTATTACAGCTCCCGTCTTTAACTAGCATTATAGGCCATTAAGCATGTCGGCAACAATATTAATTACGGGGCCCTATTCTACCCCTAAAGCTTATGAAAGTTATTAGATTTTGTTGCTAGCGCATTTAAATCATTTAATATTAATTACCAATTTTTAAGCATTTAATCGAATATTTATCGGTATTATATTTAAGCATAATTTCCATCGAACAAGTCAATTCATTCAGACCAGCATACAGAGCACCACTATTTATAAATCTAACAACCAATCATCAATTCCCTATACAAATATTTGAACAACCTTATACAATCTCTAAAGCTCATACAAATCTCAATGTATTCCCAAGCTCACCATGCATCTCATTTTTATCAAGCCTCTTAATACTAGTCTCAACACGGCTTAATTATCATCAACCTATTTTGCAGTCACTAGCATGCAAAATAATCACATTTATGATGCTCATGAAGTATTTCAGAGTTCTAGGTGTACTAACCTTAATTAAAATACCGCTAATTCCTCATCCGAGCTTCCCAACTACTCTGCTCGTCCCGATATTTGCTCTAAAATATTCCTCGAATAAATACAAATACAACTTGTATTAATTTTTCATACTCACTAAGTAATTCACGAGGTCAAATGCTCAAAAACAACTTATCGGGTTTGAATTTAGCAAAATAGACTACATCATTGGATTCAAAACATCGAGAAAACTTTGGGTAAGGTCCCCTAAAAAAATTCAACAGCCCAGTCAATGCCCTGGTCAAGCTAGCCGATCTGGTGCAACGCGGTGCACCATAACTAGTATACACCCGCAAGGCTTGATCCAATGTGGCCGAGCCTACGTGAAACTGGGTGTAGGATCCAGTGTAGTGCAGTGCACTGTAGCTGTGTGCACCCGCCTGCTGTTGCGTACGCCTAACCTCGCCGGCAGTGCATGGTGGCGCGTGGGAGGCTCTTCGATGGTCAGACAGCAGGGACGAGCTTCAGTCCTATTGTTTTTTGTCCGTTGGCTCTGATGGTGGTCTCTATTTTTTGCGGTGATGGCTGGAACGTGGTGTTTCCGATAAGGCTAGATATTTCTTTCCCCCACCCTGGTGAACGACAGTGGCTTTGGCGACGCAAGGACCACCGTCGGACTCCTCTCATCGAGCTAATGATGATAGCGGCTTCGGTGACATCCACGGCGGCCTGGACGGCGGTGAAAAGCCCCCTGAACTTTCTCTCTCTCTCTAAAAACCATATTTTTCTTCTCTTTTTCCCGTATCTCTTTCTTTCTTTTTCTTTTTATTTTTCTCTCTCCCCTATCACATCACCACCCTACTTTTTATTCAAAATATCCACTTTCTTTTTCCCTTTTTTATCCACAATTAATAAAATACCACTTTCTCCTTTTTACCCCTAAGCCCAGATAATTATTCTTAATTGGGCTCTCAAACATAAGGCCCAAATAATTTGGGTCCAAGGCCTAATTTCGCAAAGTCCAAAATTTGGGTCGTTACACAACCGTTCAAAACACTGAGAAACGAGACATAAAGAGTGAAAATGATGGCTTGGGAGATTCATTGATTGACCGAGTGGTCTAGTATGCTCATATTGTTGTTGAAAAAATATGATAATGTGGAAAATTTGAGACATATTTTCTATGGGTAAAGGTGGAGATTCGAATAATAAAATTACGTCTTCATATTCTACTCCATGAGACCTTTACAACGATATCTCATACGTTCAAAACAGGTGAGAGATGAATGAGAAATTGATGCTCAAAGTAGGCTGGTGAAATGAGTTAAGGACAAGGGAAAAGCTTATATCCCATATTGATGGGTTACCAAGCGTGGGATATGTTTATATACAAGACTCTACTTGGTGGTTATTGAATAACTTAAGTTGATATGACATGGGTAACGTGAATGTTTTGACCGGTCGGGCCCTTCGTGGGCTTGTGGTTATATTTTAACCCGTTACGAGATAATTATCTTAAATTTGGATATTATTATTTGAATATTCTAAAATTAAAAGGATAAATGTATGATAAGATATTAGCTTTTAATTTAAATATTATTGTGATAATGCTATTTGATAAATGAATTTTATTTTAAATAAAATTCAGATAATTTACAAGTTTTATTTCCAATGAAACTCCTACATCTATAAATAGCATGCAAACCTACTAGGTTTTACAACTGCAAAAACACATAGAATTTCTACTATTTTTACTCTGTGAATTTTTAAAGTGTTTTCGGTGATAGAGGAAGGCAAGATTACAGTTCGTGATCTCTGCAAACGTGCTATTACAGTTGATCATATAGTTGTTGTATATTGGGAGACAGACGACCAACATATCTCAAGCACCATAGGAGTGGCCAAAAATCTGTCTTAAGGAAACTGTGTTTTCACGGGCCTCAACTCGTTTCTACTCAAACGAATTGCGGTTTATGTTTTAAATTCCTTTATTTGATTCCTTTATTTTTTCTGTTAATTTCTTGGCAATTTATTGCAGTGAAGGAAACATGGGAGAAGTTGTACAAACATATTCAAGTACAGCAGCAGCGAATGGATGATCCGAATGTGCATAGTTTTATTCGTTTCTTTTATTCAATTTTCTATTTTTAACTTCAAATTTATTTGTAGTTAATTTTGTTCAGTTCGATCTAATAATAAATTTAGTATTTATTTTTACTAGTTTATTATTTTTATTGGATTATTAACGCCTATTGTCTAACAATCTTAAGACAAAATTGAGTTTTAATCCAAGACAAATAGATTATCTTAGTTAAGGAAAATTGATGAATATGTCTTATTATGGTTCTTGTATCATTGTGAATCGAGTATGCATGGCAATGAAAAATATCCCGCTCTTCCAAAAATCTCGTCGGCCATAAAATCAAATTCATATACGGCGTCAATCGAAAGGTTAGTGAAAGCTTATACCACTGCCGCATTTGTATTGTCTTCCAGAGACGTTTAATGGGTATGATTTCCCATAATATTTTTTTTTTGTTTAATAGTCTCTTGTATCTTTTTTGGAATATTAATTTCATATATGTTTTCATATAATGAAATCGATTGGAGGAAATGGTAATATATTGTGCTCCATTAAATATGGAATTTTGAGTTTTATATACATTTTCTTTCATTCTAATGGTTTTTTTAAAGAAATTTATAGAGACAGACAAGATATTCAGACGTAATCGTGATTTGTTTGGAATCTAAGATATAGTAAATAATTTTTTTGGGTAATTCCCGCCGTTTAAACTGTAAAGGATTTGTATATTTGATAAATGATAATATTTACAGTTAACCTATATATATGCTTACAAATGAATATACAAGGATAAGGGAAACCAAATATTAAATACAAATCAAATATTTAAATACAAGATAAGATTGTGATAGAGATATGATAAGATAGGATTTGAATGAGATTTGACTAAGAGTTATCTCATGGATTTGAATGAGATAAAAGTTATCTCATCTTATCATTATCCTTAATATGCCCCAACAAGATAGAGGATCCATCGGAGACTCCAATCTTGGACCGAAAATGGATGAAGAGATTACGACTAAGCGGTTTGGTGAGCATGTCCGCAATCTGAGCTTTGGAGGGAATGTGTTGAACAAGTAAGGAACCCGCAACTAAGTCACGAACAAAGAAGTAATCAAAGGCAAGATGCTTCATACGAGAATAAAAAACTGGATTTTTGCAAACATATGTGGCACTGAGATTGTCGCAGAAGAGAGATGGTGGTTTTGGTAATGCCACGGCAATTTCTTGAAGAATATGTTGAACCCAAAGCACTTCAGCAATTGCATTTGCCACGGCACGATATTCAGCTTCTGTGAAGGAATGAGAAACAATTTTTTGACGAGCTGACTGTAATCACTCATTTTTGTCTAAGTTTTAGTACATTTAGTATTATTGTAATAATAATATTATTAATCTTAAAAAACTAAAAAATATAATAAATAAAAAAGTAAAACAAAAACAAAAAAAAAACAAAAAAATAATAAAAAAGGGGAAGGGAGTGGAGCATAAGGCTCCACATCACCCACCTCACCCCTCACATTGCCTATAAATAGGCATTCAATTGGGGGGCAATTGGAGAATGGAATCGGCGGTGGGCAGGCCAAATAAGGGAGCTTAGGCTCCCGACTAGCCCATGACCGGGACAGTGTCCTCGGTCCTAATCGGTTCGATCGGAGTCTTATTTTGGATCCGATCTAGTTATTTTTTGGAGAGGTCATGGTAGATCCTGGTGTGGTTTAGTCGGGGTTCGTCATTCGAACTCCTAGTTAGGTATATTTTCTTTCCTTTTTATTTATGTTGTAATTTTTATGATTTAATGAAGTGGTGATTAATTTAAAATTGTGTTTTTAATTTGTATGTTTATCTATGTTTTAGATTAGTATGTTTTAAATTTATGTTTTATATTAATATTTTATTTATGTTAGATTTATTTTTATTTATGAGTTAGATTAATATTTATGTATGTATGTTTTAGATTAGTATTTTATTTATGTTAGATTTGTTTTTATTTATGAGAAAGATTAGTATTTTATTTATGTTAGATTTGTTTTTATTTATGAGTTAGATTAATATTTATGTATGTATGTTTTAGATTAGTATTTTATTTATGTTAGATTTGTTTTTATTTATGTGTTAAATTAATAGTTATGTATGTATGTTTTAGATTAGTATTTTATTTATGTTATATTAGTATTTTATTATGTTATTATTTATTTATATTTTTATCGCAATGTATTTATTTATATTTGCCATGTTTTTATAAGTTTGCATAACGGACATATATTTTGTCAATGCGGTGCCCTTTTATTCGAGCGTAAACGGGGCCAGTATCAGGCGTAGTGATAGTGGTTGGGCGTTTACTCTCGAATAACGGGGCCTTTAAAATTTACTCGCACATATAACCAGATTTTAATTTAATTTTCACTTTAATCTGGAAAGTCTAATATTAATAAAGCGGTAGTTATTAAAGTACCAATTTTAGGCGGTGTGGGGGTGTTAATCATTCCCCATCCGTAACCGACTCCCAAACCCATCAATTTTAAATCTCTGATTTTTTCGGTATCCGGTCCACCTTGAGTGACCGGAGGCGACTCCATTTTTAAATAAAACACAAGTTTTATAAAACTCCACGCGGAAGACATTATTTTCAAAAGTAAAACAAAATAAATAAAAACACATTTTTTTAGCGAGAGGGACATCGCTACACTGACTTCCAAGAAATAAGATTAGATCCAAGATAAATAGCATATCCAGTAGTGGATCGACCATCCGTAGAGGATCTTCCCCAGTTCGCATCAACAAAAGCGGTGAGATGAAGGGAAGATGCCGAACGAAAAAGGATGCCATGGCATAATGTTCCTTTGAGATAACATATGATGCGTTTAGCTACTGTCCAATGTGCAAGTGAAGGACCATGCATGTATTGCGACAGACAATTCATGGCAAAAGAAATATCCGGACGAGTAAGAGTGAGATACTAAAGGAGACCAAGTAGTCAACGATACCCAAAAATATGAAGTGTCGTGGATGGCTCCGGCGGAGGTAACTTGTCGGAATAGGACATAGGTATGGAAATTGCCTTGGCACTTTCCATTTGAAATTGAGTCAAGATGTCATAAATATATTGTGCCTGAATAAAAATAACCAATAAGAGTAGAAATAGCCTCAATGCCAAGAAAATGGTTGAGCAAGCCCATATCCTTCAAAGCAAACTTCGTAGATGATATGTTGGTGAAATGAGCAATAAAATCAGTGTTATTACCAGTAAGCACAATATCATCCACGTAGACTAGAAAGTATAAAATAACTTCTTTTACATTATAGATGAAGAGAGAGGCGTCAGCCTTTAATTTCATAAAACCAAAATGAATGAGAAATTGAGAGAGTTCAACATATCATGCCCTCGGGGCTTGCTTGAGTCCATACAAGGCTTTACGCAACCGAAAAATATGAGATGGGTGAGTAGAATCAACATACCCCAAAGGTTGTTCTAGATAGAATTTCTCATGTAGGGTGCCATTTAAGAAGGCATTATTAATGTCAAGTTGCTTGATGGGCCATGCATTATGGAGGGCAAGAGTGAAAATAATACACACCGTAACAGGTTTCATCATATGACTAAAAGTCTCAAAGTAGTCACGACCAACTTCTTGAGAATACCCTTTCGCTACCAGTCGAGCCTTGTATCGATCAACAGAGCCATCAGCACGTCATTTCACACGGAATACCCATTTGTCCCTATGATAGATTGTGTAGACCGTGGAACAAGATCCCATGTTTGGTTGTGTAGCAAAACATTAAACTTATCATCCATGGCTTGTCTCTATAGTGGGTTTTTGAGAGCTTGAGTAACAGTCTTTGGCTTTATTGTAGAAGGCAAATGATGACATGTATTAGCATTAACAAATGAAGGACCAAAGTTCCTCGGATTTGGCTGCCGAATCCGCTGTTGTGGAATGTAAGGGGAGACAGCTTGTTGTGGCAAGTCAGGGGCGATATCTTACTGTGGCAGATCAGCCAAGGGAATTGGTGTGACAATGGAATCATCAGGTTGTCGTGGCGGGTTAATCATCAGGTTGCCATGGCATATTAGACAATGAAGCATCAGGTAGCCGTGGCATGGGAGGCAATGAAGCACTATATTGTCATGGCATAGTAGGCAATAAAGCATCCGATTATCTTAGTATAGGGAGGACACATCATGTAGCAAAAAGGAAGATGCGAGAAATAAACCGAACATGACGAGAGACATAGATTCTATTAGTAGTCGGCTTTATGCATTTATAAGCAGACTGCGTCACAGAGTATCCAAAGAAAACACATTCAGTGGATTGTGGCTCAAGTTTATGTATAGTGTATGGTCTTAGCCAAGGAAAGCACAAGCATCCGAATGGTTGAAGCTTGTCATAATTCGGTGCTTGTTGATAAAGGAGAAGGTAAGGTGATATATTATCCAGTACCGGTGTTGGCATCCGATTAATAAGATAAGCAGCTGCCTAAAAAACATGAGTCCAATACTTTGTTAGGAGGGATGCAAAGTGAAGTAGAGAAAGTCCAGTTTCCACTATACGACGATGTCTCCGTTCAGCAGTCCCGTTATGTTTCAATGTATGAGGCGGTGAAGTAAAGTAGGAAATACCGCCCAAATTCAAGATGGGCAAGAGCTTAATAAACCCACCTTCATTGTCAGATAATAGAGACACAATGATCTGATGGAAAAAGCTTTCAACAAGCCTTTTAAATTGAGGAAATATGGTCGCAACATCAGATTTCTTCTTCATCGGGTATAGCCAAGCATACCTGGTAAAATGATCAACAAACACCACATAGTATGAATATCCATCATAAGACATATGCTTAGTGCTCCAAACATCAGAGTAAAGTAATTCAAGAGGACGAAAGCTTGACATAGTGTTTTGACCAAATGGTAGTTTATGACTTTTATGAACAAGACATGAAGTATATTGAAATTTTGTCAAACTATTTGGGTGATAAGATATATTATAAGTGCGTAATATAGAAGCTAAGATTTTATTGGATTGATGACCAAACTTATGATTTAGTTGATCCTTAACAAGAAATGAGAGTCAAAGAATTCAACAAACATATGATTAGTTTGACTAAGTTGACCTAGGGATAAAAGGAACACAGAGCATAGTAGACACCACTAATTTTATTGCCTCGAAGAAGGGGAATTCCCGTTGGTCGATCCTTAACAAGAAAATGAGAGTCAAAGAATTCAACAAATATATGATTAGTTTGACATAATTTAGAAACTGGCACCAAATTTGTATTTAACTGAGGAACACATAAGACATTTATGAGAGAAAGGGGCTTGGTAGTCGTGGGAACAATGCATCGACCAATATGAGATATAGGTAAAGAGTTACCATTACCCAAATAAATTGTACCAGAACCATCATAAGGGGAGATATCCTGAAAAGACATCGTGGTCATTGTGGTGTGATGCGAGACACCACTATCAAACATCCAATGAGTCAGATCATATGATAAAATATCAGTAGCAGTGTTAACAACTGGTGAATCAGATGATGGCTGCTGATAAAAGTTATGGTTGTGAAGGAATCGATCAAGCTTACGAAAATCTTGAATAGCATGCCCTGGCAAATTACAAAACATGCACACAACATCTTGTCATCTAGAATGACTAGATTGAGGAATAGGACTACGACCGCCACCTAAAAACGAATGGCCAGAGCGACCACCCTTTCCTCAAGAGTGGTTGGTGGAATAACCATGATTTGAATTAGCCCGCTACGCAGAATATGTCGTGGCAAGAGGTATAGCTTGGCCAGACTCTTATAGGAGTCTCTCATTATCAGTTAAGATCTTAAACAACTCAAGCATGGATGTCGATGTGTTACGCACACAAAGGGCAGCAACAATTGGACGATAATAACCACCCAATTGATTGACAATAGAAATCAAGAGATCTGCATCAGAGACAGGGCAGTTTACCAAGGCAATATCCTGCATGTCTCTTATGTAGTCAAAGATAGACCTAGAACCATACGGATTGCGAGCCAAATTAGACTTGAGAGAAAGGATACGACCGAGAGATGCTCGGACATAACTTGCAAATAGAGTATCCTAGGCAATTTTGGCGGTGATAACGGATGAAATAAGTGGTTGAACTTGATCATCACAACTGCCAAGAAAAGCACTGATAAGAATTTGATCATGAAGATACCATCATAGATATTCAGGAATGGCAATTGTTGTCGCGACATCGGTAAACTGATATGGGGAAGGCTGCGAACCATCAATATAACCGAGTAGCCCAAAACCAATGAGAGTAGCCTCCACCTGGCAACGCCCAATAAGAAAGTTGGCAGTTGTAAGTTTGATTGGGAAGTTGGTTGGTGCAGTAAGATGCACAAGATCATTGGAAGTAGAAGACGGAGCCATGAAAGGAGATCTGGTTTAAAAAAGAGCGAAAATAAGAGGGAAAATTAGTAGACAAATTTCTACTTCGCTCTGATACCATGTAAAAGATTTGTACGTTTGATAAATGATAATATTTACAATTGACCTATATATAGGCTTACAAATGAATATACAAGATAAGGGAAATCAAATATTAAATACAAATCAAATAATTAAATATAAGATAAGATTGTGATAGAGATATGATAAGATAGGGTTTGAATGAGATTTGACTAAGAGTTATCTCATGGATTTGAATGAGATAAAAGTTATCTCATCTTATCTTTATGCTTAATATAAACGGATTTACTTGGTTTGTAAACCGAGATCTCTTAAATGATTCGTTTCAAGATTTATTTTCTGTCATTTTAACGGATTTACTTGATCTCTTTTTCTAAACAAGGGACAATCTTAATAATTCCATTTTATTCAAATTTTCTATGGACAAATCTGTTTTTTTAACCCCCTAAACCCGACCCAGAAGAAATAGGTCGAATCTAGGAAGTCACGTTTGAAAACTTTTCGCACAAGAAAACAAATTTTAAAATTATACTTTAATTTAGAAAGAATATATATATAACTATAATTTAATAAATATCTCATAAAATACAAAAATCATAATTGATATTCGAATATTTAAATAAAATTTTTGAAGTAAAACCATAATAAATGAATGCCAAAAATAATCTCAAAACATATTTAGTCTCGAAGTATGAAATTACATCAATGTCTCAAAATAATAATTTGGATAACTAAAAATAGTTTCGTACTGAATATTAAAATAACCGAATAAAATGTGAGATCCTTCAAGTACCACATCGCCTAAAGTCCAAAGATATATGTAAGAGAAAACTATGGGGGAGTAAGCTAAAGAGCTTAGTGTGTCGTTAAAGTGCAAGAAAACCATAGTCATAAAACAAAGTAATATTTTCTCAAGTTTCTTTAAAACATAAAACAATGGTACAATATCACAAGCGTGATACAATGCACCCCAACTACGTCCGCCAAAGATGAGGAAGGTTCCCATAACCTCATCGCTATATCGTCACCATTCGAAGTGGAATCGACCCGAAGGTGGAGCCACTGATCCGAAGCAGAATTCAGCCCGAAGAGTGACACCACTGAACTTCCTCCGTACAAATCCCAACCCATGCTCATACATGTATGATGTTTAAAACTCAAATTTCATAAACAAAGTTCCATAAATCCGATATTCCATAAACATACTTCATAAATCCATAAATCATGGTTTTCGTAAATTCTAATGTTTCGTATATCAAATATTTCATAAATCATAATTAAAAACACATTCTAAAATCGTATGCATATGATGTCAACCATACAAGCCAGAATGCAGATCATAATAAAGTAAGGTATAAAATCATATAAAAATTATTTATTTATAGCACCGGAAGAAAACACACATTTGCCAAAGCAAACTCAACCTACTGATTGAGGCGTTTTTCAGGATCAAAAGCATTAGGTCCAGTTGTATTGGTACCTATGAGAATAATCTTACGATAACACTATTACTATTATCACTATGATTAAGGAATTATTCCTAAATACTTATTCAACGAAATTTAATGGTACATAAATACTTGTCTGATTTGAATAGTTGATCTTCAAATTAACCGAAGACATAGTTGAATTGAGCGGTGCCAAAGATTTAGCGGGGTTTGATTGAATTAAATAAATAAAATAAAAAAAAGAAAAAGGGAGATGTGTTTCGAATATAAATAGAGAGGGGGAAAGGCGGCAGCCGTGAATGAAACTAAATTTGCAAGGAAGAGGGCGTGGCTTATATAACTAAATTTTGGATAAATTACAAGGTAAGTTCTTGTACTTTTCTAGGGTTCACAAAATAGGTACTTAATATCAATTTTTTATAAAAAGATCACTAAATTTGTTTAAAATTCAATTAATTCCCAAATTTATTAATTAGGGTTTTATTTTTAAATTCCTAATTTCTAGGGTTTTGAATTTAGGGATTTTAAAATTAGGGTTTTAAATTTGGGGCAAAAATTTGGGGTGTTACAACTCTCCCACCCTTAAAAGAAATTTTGTCCTCGAAATTTCCAAACTTAGCGATAGATCCCTAAAATTAACTGACACAACTTAAAATTCTTCGTTCTGAATTCCTCATTCTTCAACATAAAAGGTGGCATAGTAATTTATCTACAAAAGGAAATAATTCTATAATTAGAGATGGTACTTGTAGTTTTTATTCTAAATATATCAATTCTTTAAAATAAAAGATTTACCAAAAAATCCCATTTTTCCCGAAAATATTTTATATGCATGCAAAAATCATTTTTGGTTTAAAATTTCATATGAGCCTCACAGTCCAAGAGTTGAACTTAGCTCTGATACCACTAAATGTAACCCCTAAACCCGGCCCAGAAGAAATGGGCCGAATCTAGGAAGTCACGTTTGAAAATTTAACCCTCAAGAAAACAAATTTTAAAGATTATACTTTAATTTTAAAAGAATACATGTAATAATAATTTAATAAATATCTTATAATAAATAATTTGACAAATGTCATAATCAATATTCGAATATTTAAATAAAATCTCTTAAATAAAACCACAATAAATGAATGTCAAAAATAATCCCAAAACATAATTGATCTCAAAGTATGAAATTACATCAATTTCTCAAAATAATAATCTGGATAACTAAAAATAGTTTCGTACTGAATAATAAAATAACCGGATAAAATGTGATATCCTCCAAGTACCGTAACGCCTAGGTTCTACGTATCTGAAAGAAGAACTAAGGGGGAGTAAGCTAAAAAGCTTAGTGTGTCTCTAAAGTGCAAGAAAACCATAGTTGTAAAACAAAGTAATATTTTCTCAAGTTTTTTTAAAACATAAAACAATGGTACAATATCACAAGCGTAATACAAAGCACCCCAACTACGTCCGCCAAAGATGAGGAAGGTTCCCATAACCTCCTCGCTACATCGTCACCATCCGAAGTGGAATCGACCCGAAGGTGGAGCCACTGATCCGAAGCAAAATTCAGCCCGAAGGGTGAAACCACTGAACTTCCTCCGTACAAATCCCAACCCATGCTCATACATGTATGATGTTTAAAACTCAAATTTCATAAACAAAGTTCCATAAATCCGATATTCCATAAACATACTTCATAAATCCATAAATCCTGGTTTTCGTAAATTCTGATGTTTCGTATATCAAATATTTCATAAATCATAATTAAAAACACATTCTAAAATCGTATGCATATGATGTCAACCATACAAGCCAGAATGCAGATCATAATCAAGTAAGGTATAAAATCATATAAAAATTATTTATTTATAGCACCGGAAGAAAACATACCTTTGCCAAAGCAAGCTCAACCTACTGATTGAGGCGTTTTTCAAGATCAGAAGCATTGGGTCCAGTTGTATTGGTACCTATCAGAATAATCCTACGATAACACTATTACTATTATCACTATGATTAAGGAATTATTCCTAAATACTTATTCAACGAAATTTAATGGTACATAAATACTTGTCTGATTTGAATAGTTGATCTTCAAATTAACCGAAGACATAGTTGAATTGAGCGGTGCCAAAGATTCAGCTGGGTTTGATCGAATTAAATAAATAAAATAAAAAAAGGGAGATGTGTTTCGAATATAAATAGAGAAGGGGGGAAAGGCGGCAGTGAATGAAACTAAATTTGCAGGGAAGAGGGCGTGGCTTATATAACTAAAATTTGGATAAATTACAAGGTAAGTTCTTGTACTTTTCTAGGGTTTACAAAATAGGTACTTAATATCATTTTTTATAAAAAGGTCACTAAATTTGTTTAAAATTCAATTAATCCCTAAATTTCTTAATTAGGGTTTTATTTTTAAATTCCTAATTTCTAGGGTTTTGAATTTAGGGATTTTAAAATTAGGGTTTTAAATTTGGGGCAAAAATTCAGGGTGTTATAGTTTTAACAGAAATTGTCATCGAAAGTAACATTGGTTACTATTCTATTCAACAGAATCTAGAGTGTTGATTCTGACCGAGGTCTTGAATCAAAGAATAGAAGAACTTTGTTTTCTATGTCAAATTACATTCTCAAAGCCTAGTCTGATGCACATTATGAAGTGTACAATGTTTGAAAATGGCTAAAGAATTGTGAGGGTCGTTAGACTATAAGTAAAATGTAATTTGTTTGTGCTAAGAAATTCTTAGTTACCAAATTCTTAATTTTGTGATGATTGATTCCAAATTGATGTAAATCAAAGGCATTGACTTTAATTGATCACTCGCGGTATTCTCGCAAAAGGAATGGTCAGAAGTGAATCCATTCAGACGTTAGTTATTTGAAAAGCTAACATTTGTTTGGAACGACTACAAGAACTTCCTTAAGCATAACAGAATGAAACCATAAACGGTGATTGAAAAAAAATATGAAAGTGCATGTTTAGGATTGGTTCTTTGAAAAACTTGTTATTTAAGTGTGCCTAGCGCACCACCTTTCTTTTCATAAATTACCTACCTGGTGCACTGTTCATTATTGTTCTTTCTAATAAGACCGTGTGAACTTTTGTTTTAGGATAAGGATGAGGATAAGCTCTATATAAGTAATGTTGGTACTATGATTTTGAATATGAATTTTGAAAAGAACTACAACTTCAAAAATGTGCCTTACATGTGGGGGAAAGCTGTTTTATTAGCTAATTACCCTTTAAATAAGGTTCCCTAAAATTAAAGAAATAAGACAACATATGAGTTATGAAAGAGAATAAGCCCTTCCTACAAATACTTAAAAATGTGGGGGGTGTCTTGCTAAGGTAACAATCTCATTACCAAAGCAATGACATGAGAAGTTCGATAATGTCATGATGACAAATGACTTCAAGATAATGAGTGAGGCAAATATGTATATGTCAAAATTACCGAGATTAGATATATTATTCTATGTATGTATGTTGATGACATACTCATTGTTGGAAGCAACAATGAAATGGTAAAACGTACCAAAGACATGTTAAATTCCAGATTTGACATGAATAATATGAGACTAGATGATACGATTTTGGACATCCAAATCAAACGGTCACATGAAGGTCTCATATAGTCACACTATGTGGACAAATTCTTGAGAAATTTGGCAAGGATAATTCTGGTATAGCTAGAACTTCATTAGACACGAGGCAAGATCTGTCTTAGACACGAGGCAAGATCTGTCCAAGAATAAAGGTAAAAATGTTGACCAAGTAGAATATGCAAGGGTTATAGGCAGTCTAATGTACCTCATAAGCTGTACTAGACCAGATATTACGTTTACTGTGAGCAATTTAAGTAGATTCATAAGCAATCTAAGTGAAAATCACTGGAAAGCGGTTGTAAGGGTATTGAGATATCTTAGATGCACTCAAGATTATTGATTGCATTATTTCAGAGATCCTACTATTTAAAAGATACTCCGATACTAGTTAGATATTTAATATTCAAGATATCAAAGGCAGAAGTGGATGGAAATCCTCAAGACAAACGGTTATAACTAGATCCATAATGGAATCTGAGTTTGTAGTTCTAGGCAAGTCTAGAGAAGAAGCCGAATGGCTTCAAAATTTCTTAGAGGATATTCTTGAATGGCCAAAGTATGTGCCCACAATATGCATATATTGTGATGACCAAGCAAAAATTGGTAGAGCATGAAGCTTTATGTACAATGGTAAGTCGAGACAAATGCGTTGTCGACACAGTACCATTAGACAACTGATCTCGTATGGGGCTATCTCTATTGATTTTGTAAGATCAAATGATAATGTTGCAAATCTGTTAACGAAAGATTTGAATCGAGATCAGGTTGAGAAAACATCGAAAGTAATAAGACTAAAGCTCAGGGAAATTTAAGGATCTATATGAAGGAAAACCCTACCTAGTTGACTAGCAATCCCAATATCTAAGTTCAAAGGGACAACTTACTTGCATAAACCTTGTGATGTCACTTTAGAGGTTCTTCTCCCAAGTATGTTCCTATGATGTGAACAATGATCAAAAGTGGAATAGGCTAAGCAATACTTTTAATGACCATTGTGCGTTTCTGTGAGCTGAACAACATAAGTCACCTATGTGAGAGTGAAGTGGGGCCGCTTCAAAAAGACTATTGGGGCATAGTTCTCTCAAACTCTTGCAGAGCCAGGCATACCCATGAGAACTAATATTCATGCCAGATAAATAGTTGTGTAAAGTATATCATCGTTTACACAAACGACTGAACAGTTCAAAGACATCACGTCTACTGGTCAGCCAATGAAGTAAATATACTTTCACAATGGAAGGTTCAAGGGTGGACACCTACCTATCCTATACAGCTATAGATCGTAGAATCTATCACCACATCGAGTCAAAATGTTTTGATTAAATCAATTTCATTCATGTGGGGGATTGTTGGAAAAAAATATGATAAAGTGGAAACTTTGAGGCATATTTTCTACGGGTAAAGATGGAGATTCGAATAATGAAATTACGTCTTCATATTCTACTCTATGATACCTTTACAACGATATCTCACACGTTCAAAACGGGTGAGTGATGAATGAGAAATTGATGCTCAAAGTAGGCTTGTGAATTGAGTTAAGGAGAAGGGAAAAGCTTATATCCCATATTGATGGGTTACCAAGCGTGGGATATGTTTATATACAAGAATTTACTTGGTGGTTATTGAATAACTTAAGCTGATATGATATGGGTAAGGTGAATGTCCAGACTGGATGGGCCCTTCGTGGGCTTGTGGTTATATTTTAACCCATTACGAGATAATTATCCTTAAATTTAGATATTATTTTTTGAATATTTTGAAATTAAAAAAATAAATATATGATAAGATATTATCTTTTAATTTAGATATTATTGTGATAATGTTATTTGATAAATGAATTTTATTTTAAATAAAATTCAGATAATCACAAGTTTTATTTCCAATGAAACTCCTACATCTATAAATAGCATGCAAACCTACTGGGTTTTACAACTACAAAAACACATAAAATTTCTACAATTTTTACATTGTGAATTTTTAAAGTGTTTTCGGTGATAGAGGAAGGCAAAGTTACAGTTCGTGATCTCTGCAGACGTGCTACTACAGTTGATCATATAGTTGTTGTATCCTGGGAGACAGATAACCAACGTATCTCAAGCACCGTAGGAGTGGCCGAAAATCTGTCTTAAGGAAATTGTGTTTTCATGGGCCTCAACTCGTTTCTACTCAAACGGATTACGGTTTATGTTTTAAATTACTTTATTTGATTCCTTTATTTTTTCTGTTAATTTCTTGGCAATTTATTGCAGTAAAGGAAACATGGGAGATGTCGTACAAACAGATTCAACTATAGCAGCAGCGAATGGATGATCTGAATGTGCATGGTTTTATTCATTTCTTTTATTCAATTTTCTATTTTTAACTTCAACTTTATTTGTAGTTAATTTTATTATGTTCGATCTAATAATAAATTTAATATTTATTTTTACTATTTTATTATTATTCTTGGATTATTAACACCTATTGTCTAACAATTGTTTTATTTTGTATGGGGTCTGAATCCTGATATTAATTTTAAAATGTAATTATCACTCCACTTAATAAAAATAATAATAACTTAAACTTAATTGAAAAGAAACGATTAACCAAGCGAATTGAAGGATGCAACGAAGAAAGTATAAGCAAATAGGAAGTCGAGTAAATGAAAACCATTTCAACATTAAGATCTAATTAATTATAAATAACCGAAAGGGGCTGCAAAGAGAGAAATTTAAAAATGATTAAAAAGGAGTAATTGACTCATTCGTGTTGATTTAACTTTTTTTATGAGAAAAAGAATATCGTTACAAGTCTCGTTAAAAACTCTTTAAATTTAACTAAAAAAATGCTCGTAGTGATATTTACACAGGAATCACATAAATGTTTAAACCACCAAAACAAAAATTACCCGTCAAATCAATCTATAAAGAGATTAATTTAGACTCTGATTCGCCGTAAGTAGCGAGAAAATTCTGGCGGTAATCGTGTTAATTTAACTTTTAATAAGTAACTTCATTAATTAAAAATGTAATCATTTTTCGTTTTCCTTTTACTAATTTGAATAATCGTTTAGCTCTCTATTTAGCTCGTTTTTTGAACCACAAGATCGACGCTGTTTTTCTTATATGTAAAATAAAGGTAAACTAACTAAATGGCCACCATACTATGGGTAAATTTGCAATTCGGCCACAATATTTTTTTCCGAAGCAATTAAGCCACCATACTATTAATTTGGACTCAATTTAACCACATGCCGTTAGAACCTAACGGCATGGTGATGTGGCAGTTAAAAATAAAAGGGTATAATTACACATTTAGTCCATACTATTTATACATTTTTAATTTAATCCTAATTTTAAACTAATAAAATAAATTAATTATTTAATTAGGTGGCACCTTATTGCAGGACTTTAATTATTTATATTTGATTTAATAAAGTTATTTTCTTCCTCCAATCAGATGGTGACATTTAGAAGAGAAAAAATGTTTTCACCCTTCTTGCATTTGGGAGGAATCAAACACTTGTCTAATAGGTGAGAAGCAATGGCTTTGCCACTACACCAAGCACAATTTTATGCTTTAAATCACTAAATTCAGTATATATGTCTTACTATTTTTTACATTTATTCTTTTAATTTCATATATATAATCATAGAATTAATTTCACATATATAATTCTAACCCTAAACCCTAATCCTTAATCCATAAACCCTAAATGTTAATTTCACATCTATAATCATCGAATTAATTTCACACATATAGCCCTAAACCATAAATCCAAAATGGCAAACCATAAACCCCAAATACAAATGCTAAACCCTAAACCTTATACCCTAAAACCTCAACCCATATACTAAACCCTAAACCTCCAACACAAATGCTAAACCCTAAACCTTATACCCTAAAACCTAAACCCCAAATACCAAACCCTAAATGCTAAACATTAAACCCTAAATACCAAAACTTAAGTATTTATGGTTTGTGATTTAGGGTTTAAGGTTATATATGTGAAATTAATTCGATGATTATATATGTGAAATTGATGTTTAGGGTTTTGGGTTTGGGATTTAGTGCTTAGGGTTTAGTATTTAGGGTTATAAATATGAAATTTGTTTGATGATTATATATGTGAA
This sequence comes from Hibiscus mutabilis, assembly GCA_019671005.1. NCBI lineage: Eukaryota > Viridiplantae > Streptophyta > Magnoliopsida > Malvales > Malvaceae > Hibiscus > Hibiscus mutabilis. The sequence continues at coordinate 4,572,433 of CM033733.1, read as the reverse complement.
ATTAGTGTTTAGGGTTTATTCATTATCGATTAATTTTTTTTAGTATTTTGGGGTTTAGTATTTGGGTTTGGGTTTAGGGGTTAGAATTATATATGTGAAATTAATTCTATGATAATATATGTGAAATTAAAAGAATAAATGTAAAAATAGTAAGACATATATATTGGATTTAGTGATTTAAAGAATGATATTGTGCTTGGTGCAGTGGCTAAGCCATTGCTTTCTCTCCTATTAGATAAGGGTTTGAATCCTCTTAAATGCAAGAAAGGTGAAAACTTTTTTTCTCTTCTAAATAGGGGTGGCACGTTCACTAATTAAATAATTAATTTATTTTATTAGTTTAAAATTAGGACTAAATTAAAAAATGTGTAAATAGTAGGGACTAAATATGTAATTATACCATTTTATTTTTAACTGCCACGTCACCATGCCATTAGGTTCTAATGGTAGGTGGCTAAATTGAGCCAAACTAATAGTATAATGGCTTAATTGCTTCGAAAAAAAAGTGTTGTGGCCAAATTGCGACTTTACTCATAGTATGGTGGCCATTTAGATAGTTTACCCATAAAATAATTACTGATAATAAATCTAAGCAGTTTAGATATAAATAATAAAGTTAGCACACCTTTATTTCCAATTTTTAAACCATCTTACTATTTTAAACGTCATACCAAATGGATACACTACTTTTGATTTTAAATTCTTAATTATGATTTAGTAAAATAATGTGTAACTTGTAGATTAAGATAGTCATACAGAGACAAATTGTATTTAATTTTGTGTGTATGTTGGGGGAATAATGAAAGGGTTATGTATATTATAATATTATTATCGCTTGGGGAGCAAGATTAATAATGAAATGTAAGAGGGAGACAAGCTTTCCTTTCCCGTACAGAGAACCTAAGCCTAATTATTGTCCCTCTAACATTAACATTAACATTAACAATAGTATGATGCACCTTTCTTGGATATCAAATCTGCCTTTTTCTCCTTCCTCTCTGCTCCACCTAAAGATATGTCAGTCGAACTAAATTTAATTGACTGAATTATTATTATTTATAATGGATAGCCAGCTACCCAATTGTGGAAAAATACTTAACAAATTACTCCTAGAAAATACTTGATATTATTTATCAAGGTGGTTTAAAGGTTTACAGGTCTTGTGCAGTTTATTAAATGAGGTATTTTAATTTATAATCTTAAATATATATAAAATATTTTTAAAATATTTTTTTAGTAAAAAATATATTATGAGTTTTCATTAAAGTCATTTTTTATTTTTTATAATTTATTAAACCAAAATCTTTTCTTTTCCCTTATAAATATTCAATTTAATTTATTTGGGACATTTTTTCTTGGGACATGTGTTGTTGCTTATCTTTCACGTGTCCAAGACCTCACTGTTATTTATATGCATTATATGTTTCCTAACTAAATTGTAAAGAATGAGACAAAGCCAATTGAAATCATTTTGTTTCAGTGCTCTCCAATAATTGATGATTATACGGTGTGGGTTGGAACATTTGGTCCTGGTTTAGTCCAACCAATAAAAATGAACGATATGGAAATCTCAAATAGTCATTAAATTATTCAATCTCTTTGTGTAAAATGTCTATTTTTTTAACTTTATATTAGGTCATATCTCTATTCTTTGATTCCGTGGGAACATATATTGTCAAAAAGAAGAGGAAAAAAACTAGTTAGGGAAAGCCAACTAATGTGTTTTTTATATAAAAATAAACAATTAAAGGATTCAAATAAAATAAAATAAAATAAAATATTTATATCTGATGTATTTATTGATAATACTTCATATAAAGTGTACTTCCAATTAACTCCAACTAAAAACTCCCAAATTTTTTTAACCAATAAAGGATTCAATGTCGATATATTAATTGGATTCTAATAACCTACGGATTAACTTTATATGAAGTGTACTTCCAGTTCCCACTATTTCTAAATTGATTAAATTAAGAAATGAAAACATAATGTGTGCTATAATTACAATTAGTTTAGATGCTCAACTATAGAAAAATAAGAATCAAATATTAATATTTTCGTCAGAAAATATATATGGATTAATATTGATACACTACTGCCAGTATAAAAAAGTTTACACAAGCATACCTATTTTAAAGCCTAAATCTAAAATTTAAATTTCTAACTTTAAACCCCTAAAATTCTAACCACGAATCTTAAACCTTAAATTCTAACTATAAATCTTAAATTTTAAAACCTACAGCTTAAATCTCTAACCTCTAAACACTAAATAGCCTCACTTGTGAAAATTTTATTTTTTATTGTCGGCATATAGAATAATAGGTTTAAATTTGATACACAGGTTTTTACACACGCCTGCCTATTTCTACTATAAATCAAAATTAAACCTAAACCCTAAAAACTAAACCTCAAACCTTAAACCCTAAATTCTAAACATTAACCTTAAATTCTAAACTTTATAACCTAAATCCCTAAACTATAAACTCTAAACTAAACCTCTAATCCCTAAAACTAAAAGACTGTGTATCCAAACAGCGCGGCTAACACGTCTTTGCATGCCCAACGCTGACAATTTGTTGTTAGGTATATAGTAAATAAAATATAAGTATTTAACATGAGATGTATATAAATAATATAATGTTTTAGTAAATTCAATTACTTTGGACTGAGTTTGAGAATATTTCCACATGAGACAAGCTACCGTGTCTTTCATGCTGTTCTGCACAAAAGTTAGCATCTTCCCGGTATGAGCAGATTTTGAATTATTATCTTTTGTTAGGAGATTTGGCCAGTAGCTATTCGGTCCATTAACTTTTATTTTGTTATTATTTAATTTTTTAATAACTATTTATTTCATTAAGGGTAAACTACAATGGAGGTTACTCAATTATGATCATGGTTACATTTGGGTCACCAAATTATTAAAAGTTATATTTGGGTCACTCAATTATGGTAAGGTTACATTTAGGTCACCCAATTATTAAAGGTTACATTTGGATCACTCAATTATGGGTAAGATTATATTTGGGTTACCCTTCATATCTAAAAAAAGTATATCAATTTGTGTATTAAATTTAAAATATATATATCAAAAAAGGTTTTGATACCACTGTTGAGTGATCTTGAAACCTTTCGGGTAGAAAACTTTCGGAATCAAAACCTAGGTCATGGTTTCCATACCATTGCATTGCTTTCGAAACCATGCACAAATTTTCGAAATCATACCTAAAAGTTTTGATACATTTGCCTGTGTAACGACTAGTTTTTCGAAAACTATTTTAAAGGTCTGGAAGCTATTTGGAAGATCTCGAAACCATCGTGCAGGTCAGCATTAAATGCTCTGCTTTACGACTTTCCAACGGCCATAAACGTCTAGAAACTTACTTCACACTACAAAAGCAAGTCCAGGGCACTTGAAGAAGGTTATTATACCTATCTAAGCTTAATGATGAAGAAAAATATTTTTAAGTCTTTATTTCTTTATTTCTCTTGTACATAGTGTATAGAGTACTTCATTGTTTATTCTTTGTACTTTTTCGTAGTGAACTTAAATCTTTGTAAACACCTACATTGAGAGGTATTTTTGTTTATCTAAAATCAAACCTTGTAAATGTGAAAGATTCTAGTTTAGCCTTAGAAAACTAGAATTGTTCTATCTTAGCCATTGAAAATGTTATACTTTGATTCAAATTCTAATTGGTAATTAAGTTGAGTTTTATTATAATTCTAGTGGTTGAGATTACTTGGTAATTAGGATTTGCTTTAATGAGTAAATATCTATTTTAGGTAGGAGATCTTATTGAATAAGGTTTCTTGGTGACCAAGTATTTTGGTCTATAAATATAGACTAAGTTTAACATTTTGAATTATGAGAGAACGAGAGATATGAGAGAATGGGAGGGGGAATTACTCTGGAGAGATATAACCACTTTTAGGATCTTTACAACTATTGTGCCTACGTTGTAGAGATGGGTATTGTAGGGATGTTGGGAAGAGTGTTTTGGTTCCACCGGGTCATGGGATTTGTACATCGAGTTTTGGGATTACATGGGTTATCATGTATTTGTACTTTTCGGGTTCTCTATATTATTAGTGGATTGTTCGTTTCTCTCGTCCGTGGAGGTAGACTATGCTGAACCATGTTAAATCTTGTCTCATGTGCATGTCTTGGTCTATGTCGTTATCGCTTTGGTTATTTTGCCGCATAACAAATTCCTAACAAATAGTATCGTAGCTATGGTTCGAGCTGCGCGATTGTGGATGTTGTGGATTTTGCGGTGTGATGTTGGAGACATGCCAGATGAGTATTGCTGCAACGAGCTTTCAGTTGCAGGGGGAGTAATTCTCAAATTCAACGGTGCTTCAACGGATACTACATAAGAATTGGAGTTTTTGAAGACTTGGCAGTGGTGCTTCAACGGATATTTGGCTTAACGTAAAAATTGAAGCTGTTGAAGACCAATGCTCGAATAGAATTTGTGTCAATGGGGGATTTGTTATATTTTAACTCAAATTCTAATTGGTAATTAAGTTGAGTTTTATTGTAATTCTAGTGGTTGAAGATTACTTGGTAATTAGGATTTGCTTTAATAAGTAAATATCTATTTTAGGTAGAAGATCTTATTGAATAAGGTTTCTTGGTGACCAAGTATTTTGGTCTATAAATATAGACTAGGTTTAACCTTTTGAATTATGAGAGAACGAGAGATATGAGAGAATGAGAGGGAGTGAATTACTTTGGAGAGATGTAACCACTTTTAGGATCTCTACAACTATTGTGCCTACGTTGTAGAGATGGGTATTGTAAGGATGTTGGGAAGAGTGTTTTGGTTTCACCGGGTCATGGGATTTGTACACCGAATTTTGGGGTTACATGGGTTATCATGTATTTGTACTCTTTGGGTTCTCTACGTTACTAGTGGATTATTTATTTCTCGTGTCCATTGAGGTATGCTATGCTAAATCATGTTAAATCTTGTCTCATGTGCATGTCTTGGTCTATGTCATTATCGCTTTAGTTATTTTGCTGCATACCAAATTCTTAACAAAAAAGATAAGGGTCGTAAGGTTATGCCTTGTCCTTAAAGGCAAGAATTCATAGTAGTAAATTAGAAAATCTTTAGTGGTGGTAAGCTAAGGTAGTGGATGTAGACTTAGTTTAGAAGTCGAACCAGTTTAAATCAATTGTGCAAATTTATCCATTTTATTTCAATTTCCATCAATTTTTCAAGAAATCAATTCAACCTTTATTGACGGTTTTCGATTGAACGATTCGAGACCAACAAATTATAACAATAGTAAACAAATGAAGGGATGATGGATTCCCTTGTCTGGTACCTTTGGCACCCGCAAAAATATTCTACCAATCCTCCGTTTATTGCCACCAAAACCTTTGATTCAATAGTAATATTGAGGTAACGATATTTTTTATGCCCAAATTTAATACTCCTCATATTTGAATTTGAATACATCTCGTTCTAAAGAAAATGAAAATTTTCTCCATTTATTAGGATCGGTGTTTTCAACTCGGAGGACATGAACTTTTTATCATTTCTTTGCACTCATTCCACAATTGGGCAAAAAAAAGAAGGAAAAGAGGTAAAGGAGCGTGAGAAGGGGAGGATGAATGATGAGTCCTCATGTTATGTGCAACCATCATAATGAAGGTTAAGACATCATGCAACATCATGTTAATAGAAATTTGAAAACGCTTAAAATAAAGGCTTATATATATTGTAGAAAATAGGGAAAAGTATTTTGGTCAGTGATCAATCTGATTCACTGTTTTTCCTTGAATTGGTTTGAAGAGTACATACAAGCCAACTATTTATAGATTTAGTACAGGGAGTTCTAATAAAATTCAAACTAGTCTATATAAAATATGATCTTATAAGATAAGAGATAAAGGTTATCTAAAATACTTAGTAGATAAGAGTTATATGCTATCTAAACTACTTTAAGAGATTAGAGTTATAGGATATCTAAATTAATTAGATATTTACAAAAGAATTATCTCTATTTACATGACAATTATCTACACCCCCCCTCAAGCTGGTGAATACATATTGTAGATTCCCAGCTTGGATTTAAGATCGTCAAGAACCACTTTTGGAAGAGCCTTGGTAAGAATATCGGCCAACTGTTGCTTTGTAGGAACATAGCCGAGTTTGATAACTACATTGCTGATTTTTTCAGTGATAAAGTGTCTATCTATCTCCACATGTTTGGTACGGTCGTGTTGAACATGATTTTTCGCAATACTAATAGCAGATTGACTATCAGTTTGCAACTCAAACTGCTTGTAGTGATCTAATCCCATTTCGGTCAACATTCTCTATAACCACATGCCTTCATAAATCCCAAGTGCTAGTGCTTGATACTCGACTTCTGCACTGCTCATAGACACCACGGGTTCCTTTTTACTCCTCCAAGTGACCAAGTTTCCCCACACAAAAGCATAATACCCACTAGTTGATCTTCTATCAGTTAACTCACCAGCCCAACTTGAATCAGTAAAAATTCTTACTGATCTTCTTCACTTTTCTTAAATAATAAGCCATGTCCCAGAGTCATTTTAAGGTACCGTAAAATTCTATATACGGCATCAAGATGCTCCTCTCTTAGATCATTCATGAACTGGCTAACAACACTAACAGAAAAAGCAATGTCAGGCCTTGTAAGGGACAAATAAATTAGCTTACCAACCAATCGTTGATACTGCTCTTTGCTTACTGGAACACCTCCATCATCTTTTCTGAACTTTAAGTTGGGCTCCATTGGGGTTTTGGTTGGTTTACAACCAAGCATGCCAGTTTCTGTCAAAAGATCAAGGATGTATTTCCTCTGACAGATAACTATACCGGATTTTGATCTTGCCACTTCCATTCCAAGAAAGTACCTAAGACTGCCAAGGTCTTTGGTTTCAAATTCCTTGGCTAGTGAATCTTTTAGCCTCTTTAATTCTTCAACATCATCCCTAGTGATTATTATATCATCCACATAAACAATTAAAATTGTTCTTTTGCCATTTTGATTTACCTTAATAAACAAGGTATGGTCGGTTTGACATTGTTTATAACCACTCCCAATAATTACCTTGGCAAATCTATCGAACCAAACCCTTGGGGACTGCTTTAGGCCATACAAGGATTTTCTCAATTTGCATACTTTGTGAGCTGTCGAATCTCTCTTGATGCCCTCCGGAATTTCCATGTACATTTTCTCTGTCAAATTGCCATTCAATAAGGCATTTTTGATGTCTAATTGATGAAGTGGCCAATCCTGGTTCACGACAAGAGACAGTAAAACTCTTATTGTGTTTAGTTTTGCAACTGGAGCGAAGGTTTCTTGGTAATCTATACCATAAGACTGTATGAATCCCTTAGCCACTAACCTGGCCTTGAATCTTTCAATGCTGCCATCCGAATTGTACTTTACTGTGAAAACCCATTTGCATCCCACTGGCTTCTTTCCTTAAGGTAGATCTGTCAGAGTACAGGTCTCATTTTTCTCAAGGGCATTTATTTCTTCCTCGATCGCCTTCTTCCACCTAGGATCATCTAAAGCCTCCTCTATTGTTCTTGGAATCTGAATGTCATCAATCTTTGTCGTGAATGCCTTGAATGATGGCATTAAACGGCTATAAGCAACATATTTTTCTATCGGATGAGCAGTACACTTCATCACACCTTTCCTTTAAGCAATTGGCAAATCATCAGTATTAACAAAAGGAATAGGATTTTCATTAAGAGGAGAATCCGTACCTTCCAAGTTTTCCATGGTAATTGGACTCAGTTCCAATTCTTGGCAGTGTCTAGGTTGCAAGGTGGACTTCTTTCTCCTTTTGTATACACTAAGTTTTCTCCCTTCTGGTTGGGTCTTTTGAGGAGTTTTGGAAGGTGATGGATAGGTTCTTTGTGGAGTTTTAACAGGGCTGAAATTTTGTCTAGTAGGAGAACAATGTAGAGATGGTTGTAAAGGAGATGAAAGCACGGGTTGTGGGATAAAAATGGATTGTGAATTAGAATTCGGTTGTGATGATAAACTTGACGAGTTCTGAAAGTTATCAAAAAACTGAAATTGAAATTCATCTTGAATCTCCCCCTGAATTTTGGTTTTAGAGAAATAAGGTTTATTTTCAAGGAAGGTAACATCCATAGTAATGTAAGTCTTTTTTGTAATTGGAGAATAACACTTGTAACCCTTCTTAGTGGATGAGTAACCTAAGAAAACACACTTGAGTGACCTTGGATCCAACTTAGACCTATGTTGTTGATAAACATGAACAAAAGTTGAACACCCAAAAATCTTTAGTGGAAGATCACATGACATAGGTTTGAACCAAGGAAATTTTTTAAGAAGAACATCTTTAGGAGACTGGAACTTTAGTGTTCGACTAGGCATCCTATTAATAAGGTGAGTGGCAGTTAGGACAGCTCCCCCCCCCAAAAAAAATATTTAGGAACATTGGAAGAGAATAAAAGAGACCCAGCTACTTCCAAAAGATGTCTATTTTTTCTCTCGGCAACCTCATTCTGTTGAGGACTATCAACACAAGAGCTAATATGAACAATGCCCTTTTCTTTAAAATATGATCCTAGACTCTTGGAGAAATATTCACTCCCATTATCAGTTTTAAAAATGTGGACTTTACTTTGAAATTGATTTTCGACCATATTGTGAAAGGTTTTAAAATTTTCACTAACTTCAGATTTTTTCCTCATAAGAAAGGTCCAAGTAGTCCTACTATGGTCATCTATAAAGGTTACAAACCATCTAGATCCACTAACATTTTAACTTTGGAAGGGCCTTAAATATCACTATGGATGATGGAAAAAGGATGAGAAGGTTTATAAGTGGATGGATGGTATGTAGTTCTTTGATGTTTGGCAAATTGACAGATGTCACAATGAAAGGATTTGATCTTTTTATTGGTGAACAAATCTGGGCACATCTTGGCCAAATAAAAGAAATTGGGATGACCTAGTCTAAAGTGTAGTAACATAATGTGACTGGAAATAGGGTCCGATGTGGAAATAGATTTGGAGATACAGCTGGAATAGGCTTGTTTTGGTGAAGGCAAAGAACCTTGAAGAATGTAGAGTCCACAGTGCAACCTAGCATTGCCAATTATCTTCCCTGAATCCAGTACCTGAAATTCACAGCCATGTAAATCAAATTTAGTATAACATCCCAAGTCACGGACAATTTACTAACAAATAACAAGTTGCAAGCTAATTTTGGAACATAAAGCACGGAGTTCAATTCGATATCCTGATTTGCTCGAATTGTTCCACTTCCTTCAATGGCTGCTAAGGAACCATCTGTCGTCTTTACATTGGATTGGGCCCCAAGCTGGCTGAATTCTGTAAATAAGCTAAGATATCCTATCATGTGGTCAGAGGCTCCACTATCGACAATCCAAGTAGTGAAGTTTGTGTTGTCAACAGTATTTGCAAAAGAAAGATTACCTCCATGTTGCTTGCTAAATTGGCCGCTAATATTTCTTACATAGGTGACCAAATGTGATTGATTGTCCCTCAGTGGTCGTGGGGATGGACTAGCTTTTGAGCTAATCTCGAATGTTTTTTCGCCAGCCATTAACCAAAGATTTTTTTGGATAGGATCTGAAAAACCTAGACTTATACCATGTAAAAAATAGGGAAAAGTATTTTGGTCAATGATCAATCTGATTCACTGTTTTTCCTTGAATTGATTTGAAGAGTACATACAAGCCAATTATTTATAGATTTAGTACAGGTAGTTCTAATAAAATTCAAACTAGTCTAGATAAAATATGATCTTATAAGATAAGAGATAAAGCTTATCTAAACTACTTAGTAGATAAGAGCTATATGCTATCTAAACTACTTTAAGAGATTAGAGTTATAGGATATCTAAATTACTTAGATATTTACAAAAGAATTAACTCTATTTACATGACAATTATCTATATATATATTTTGTACCTGAACTATGTAAATTCTCCCGAGTTGGTACTTATAAAATTTTTGTTCTCAAATTAGTATCTGAACTAAACATATTCTCTCAAATTGGTATCTGAAGAATTTTTGCTCCAAAATTGATACTTGAACTAAGCACTTTCTCTCAAATTGGTACCAAAATTGGTACATTCTATCAATTCGACTATTATGCCTAATATTTTTTTTGAAAAAAATGTCACGTGTTCAATTTTGATTCATTCGTACATGTCACATCAGCTTCCGTGATGAAAGTAGACAAACTCGTTAACGGCAAAATACCTCATATATGAAGCTGAAAATTTTAAAACATTGCTTATAAAACTAAGAATTTAGTATATTTCATGTACCAATAGAGTAACTTTTTTTTATCTCACCTCCTATAAGAACATTGTAATTGGTTTCATCTCAATCGATATAGCGTAATCAATCAATTATCCATTAATATAGCAATAAATAACTGATGTTAATTAAGTCTTTATTAGTATTAAAAAATGAGTTTAAATCTCTACAATTCTTTCTTTTATCTCCTAACAAAATGAATTAATTCTCCGATTAAATTCAAAGGATTAAATTATTCAAATATATGAATGTAAATACAAAATTCCAATAAACTATTTTTTTGAAAATACCAAACTTTCAAAGCATATACTCCCTCCGTCCCATTTTGTAGTGCCCATTTTCTGTCCGGGCTTAGCCCAAGTAAAACAAACCCAAACTCGTTTTTTTATACCCAATAAACCAATCTGATAAAAAATAAAAAATATCTCATTTACAAAATTAACCCTAATCCTAAATAACCTAAACCAAAACCCTAATACTCTTCCCTGCGCGCGTGGCCGCCACCGCCCTCTTGGTCTGCGCCACCGCCCAATTCTAACCTGAAAAGCAAGAAATATACATTATGTCAGATCTGAAAAAAGACAACTTGCATGTATTTTTTATCTTTATTTTAGGGTTATAAAAACCCCAAAATCAGATGTAATCGAAGACGATTTTTGGGGAAAAAAGAGGGAGTTTTTGGATTCGAATGTAAAAAAGAGAGAGAAGGGATTCGGATATAAAAAAGGAGGATCTCGCAAAAAAGAGGGTTCGAAGTAAATAAAAATTTCCAGATCTATCACCACGGTTCGAATCAAAAAAATATATAAAAAGGTAAAGAAACATACTTTTATTCTTCTTATAAGCTCAGATCTACTCACCTAGAAGCCTTTTGCAAGAATCCGGCCCCGGATCCGTGTTCAGCGCATCGAAAGGATCCGGAAAAGTGACACCTTATGCGTTTCCGACCACCGGAAGCGGCGGCGACAACCACCGGTAGCGGCGGCCACTTCCCCGGCGAGCCAGCCGGTAGAGAGAGTTGAGAGATCTCTTTTGGTTTTTTTTTTTAACTGCGAATATAATGAAATTTTTTTTTTAAACTTAACTTATATACCAGATATAAATTAGGGGTTATTTACATACTTAATCCCCCTTCCCATTACGCTTTTTAAAAATCATCTGCCTCGTGGTTTAATTACATTTTAAGTCCCTAAAAGCTTCGGCCACTTCGCAAATTAGTTCCGAATTCAGTTTTAATCAATATTAAATGAGAAAATTACCGGTTTAGTCCCCTAACTATGTAAATTACTTAATTTTAGTCTTGTTTTTTTTGTTGTTTGTTTAATTTCTTCACAGTTTCTTTGGTTTCTTTAATTTTGGACATTTTTATTTATATATTTAATATTTATTCGACATTCTTATCATTTTACTTTTTGTTTGTTATATATAATAAGTATATGATACAATATTATATATTATATGTACATTATTATTATCATTATTATTACATATATGTATATATATATATATATATTATACATATAGTATATTACGCATGTTGCATTTATGTACATACCTATATTATTATTATCTTGTGATATATCATATTTATATATATTATAATATATATTTTAATGTGTATAGTTTTTTTTATATCAATGTATAGTATATTACTATATTTATCATATTATGTATATTATATTATATGCAAAATATATTATTATACCTACATATATTTTTGTTTATCTTACTTCAGATTTTTTTTAACTCGGTAAATTTAAGGGAATATTTTCCAATTTATTTCGGATATCGGCTAGAAAGTGACATCCTGACTCATTCAGGTGTCGTCTTCCTCGGTTTTGTAAATAAGGAAATGTTCTCCTTAGACCGTTTTTTAGGGATTAAATTTTAAATTAAAAAACCGAATTTTTGCTTTCTTGCAAAAACAGCACTTAATCAACGCGGTACCAATTTTGGGCGTTGTGGGGGTGTTAATCCTTCCCCACGCGTAACCGACTCCTGAACCCAACGTTTTGAATCTCTGGTCATTTTTACGGTCTCTGACCTACCAAAGTGGCCGGTGGCGACTCCATCCATTTTTTTCATTTTTCCACATTTTCTACCACCTCATAATTTTTTAAAACTTTTTATTTTCCTAATTTTTAATTTTTACGGTATTCTGCTAAGAGCGTCATCCCGATCTTTGGGTGACGTCTTCTTTGATATCTTAAAGAAATACAATTTTTTAATTATATTTTTCGTGGAGGGAAAAACCACGTTACAATAGATAGCGACTCCGCTGGGGACATTTTTTAAGAGAGTCAGGCCAACGTTGATTTTGTGTTTGTCTTGCAAGAAATTCATAAATTCGATTTGATTTAATTTTTAATCCCTCGGCATTCATGCATGAGCTTTCTACCCATGCTCCTCAACCCTTAAGTGGGAGAGATTACTTCGTTCCGTGGGGTCTTCACCTCCTTAGTGTTGTAATGTGCTCCTAGAATATTGGTCATTATATTTCGTGGGGTTTTTACCCACGTATGATATAAGGGTCGTATTCCCCCGAATCGATGTCCTCGCGACAATTCGGGTACCCTTTCCTTAGATCCGAACCGCATATAGTGAGCCGTAAGAGCCAATCTTTTTAAGCCATGCGAAACTCTGCCCGTTTAGTGGTCACCCTTTTAGGGCTTTGGTGCATTTATTTTTTTATGTACAGTTTTTTATCTGTTTTATTTTTATATCTAGACTAACCTCATTTCCTTGTTTTGATAGCATCATATTAATTTCACTCATTTTGCATTAATTGCATGACACCATCATTTTAATTTCTTGCATTCACCGGCATAGAGTACTGATTCACGACTGGTTCCTAATTTGAAAAATTCACTATCGGGAGAAAATCTGGTACCCTAGATATCAAATGCAACGTTCAAAGTCGCGAATAAATCCCGAGAACTAAAAAGTTAGGCCACAAAAACCATTTTTGAATCAATACCTCCACACTTAGGACATGCACCTTGCATTTACGTGCATTCATTTTTTTAAGGTTTTAAGACTAATCCTCGGGATGCCCCGTGACAGTGACACTAGATAGAGAAAAATGTCAACCAATTCAGCACCTCTATGGAACTCGACGTAAGACCAAAATGACGAACGAAGATAGGTTGGATCGCCTTGAACAAATTCAAAGGGACATGCAAGCAGATTTGGCTAAGAAGATGGAAGAGCAGCTAGCCAAAGCCCAGCAAGATATGGGAGAACAAATTAAAAAATACCAACAGGACATCTTAGGCCAGATAGGACAAATGCTAGGACGTAAAATCCCTGAGCAATGAGAGGTTTTTGTTACAAATCCTACAGGAAATCCCGTTGATGTGGACGAAGACCCTACGTATCCTCTAGGATTCACTCCTCCTTATGTTGATGTTCGACTTGACCCTCAAAAAATACTTTCTCGAGGGAAGTCGCCACTCCATCAGGCTGGTACATCATCCCCTATGAATATACCCGCCACATTATGAGCTAAGCTTGGAGGAAATAAAGCTAAAAACTTCGTATCAGAAATGGACCGGTTGGTCAAATTTGAGAAGTCGAAGAGGGAGACTTCAAGAGAGATCGATGAGCATTGCAAGAGACTCGAGGAAAGATTGGAAGCCATGGATATAGTGGACGCCTTCATTGGGTTTGATGCTAATAAACTCAGCCTTGTTACATACTTGGTGCTACCTCTTAAATTCAAAGCACCAGAATTCGAGAAATATGATGGGACAAGTTATCCTCATGCTTATCTTACCATGTTTTATCGAAGAATGACGGGATATGGTAGAGACGACAAGTTGTTGATCCACTGCTTCTAGGACAGCCTAATTGGATCCGCCACCAGATGGTATAATCAACTAAGCCGTCACCAGATAAAATCTTGGAAAGACTTGGCCAGGGCTTTTCTAGAGCAATATCGATACGTCAGCAATATGGTGTCGGATCGTTAGACTCTGCAACACATGAAGCAGAAGTCTAACGAAGGCTTTAGACAGTACGAACACCACTGGAGAGATGTAGATACCCAAGTTCAATCCTCACTCGGTGAGAATGAAACGGTGGTTACATTAGTCCAAACATTAAAAGGCCCAGTTCTGGATCGTCTTATAGGAAATGCAACCACCAACTTTTCTGATCTAGTCTTATCTGGTGAGCTTATCAAAAATGTTGTAAAGAATGGCAAAATCGGCGCCGATGGAAGTTCTTCCCACAAGAAGACATCATATGGAAAAAAGGACAACGAAGTGAACGCTTCGGGCGTCTACAATGTTAATTATGCAAAATCGGCACGTTGATACAACCCAAAGCTGCAAGTGCTCAAGGTTCTTTAATCCAAGACTATGCACAAAAAAGGAACACCGAAAAGCAAAAATTTACTCCACTACAAATTTCCTATGGAGAACTATGCAAATAATTGTATGACAGCCATTTGGTAGCACCTTTCCACCAAGCTCCAGTACAACCTCCTTTCCAGGGTAGTATAACGCCAACGCTAGATGTGACTATCATGCAGGGCAAGTGGGCCACTCGATCGAGACCTGCATAGGCTTCAAAAAGCTTATAGAAAAATTTATTAAGCTCAGGGTGGTAAGCTTCGGAGACTCAGTTGGGCCAGCCACAAGCAAGGATCCCCTACCGAAGCATAAAGACGTCTGAATATGTCAATGATACCTTTTTGTGAAAAAAGACAATGGCCCATGCCAGACAGGTCCTAAAACTACAGTGTTATGACCATAGTAGGTCATCTAGTAGTTGTCATCTCTTTCAAAATGATGTTCTTTTGTGTACCTCACTTGCCTAAGCCCAATGGCAGTGAGAGCATTTTGTACGGGCCTAAAACTACAAGGTTCAATGGAAATGCATTTTGTTTACCTTAAGTTGATCATACTCGTGCTTAATGTGAATTAAAACTTATGTATGACTTACAAATGGCCATGAAATAAGGCATCATGAATTTCAAAGCTCGAACTTGCTACAAAGTATTTTTAAGGGGCATACACACGAAGATAATTAAGGAAAATTAAGGCATCTTCACAATACAAGACCGAATATTCAATCTGACCAGCAGAGAGTCAGGGGCATCCCTTTGAGGGGCAATCATTTACACACTCTTTAAGATCATTTGGCATCAAGTGCATGCATCATACATTCATACAATTTATCATGCATTCAGAATAAACATATACATTTAGACATAAAGTTGCATACATCCATCATGCATTGATTTTTTTTGCTGGAACATATAAACAGGTCCAAGAAGGAGACCGAAGAACCTCAATTATGGGGGCAACAACATGATGATCAACCTTTAGCCCCGAAGAAGGTTGAATATGCAGAAAATCTCAAACATCCAGCTCAATGGCAAAATTTTGAACATTTACTAATAAATGTTCTTCTTCATTTTCAGATTTCGTGCTACCGTTGATGGTGCAACAAATTAAAGTTTTCTTAGGATCCCGTCTCTTCGCCAGTGATGTAGCAGATCCTACTATTTCTCAATCTCGCCTCTCCGTCAATGGTTTTGTAAGATCAAATTTTCTTTCGGATCTCATCTTTCCGTCAGTGGTGTAGTGGATCCCATTATTTTCAGATCCTGTTTCTTCGTCAGTGGTGTAGCGGATCAAAATCTTTTCCAGATCTTGCTTCTCCGTCGGTGGCGTAGTAGATCAAGTATTTTGTCGGTTATGCCTCCACCAGTGGTGGTAAACCAACTTAGTTCAGATACAGTCTCTCCGTCAATGGTGCAGCAGATCAAACCCTATCTAGGTCTCGCTTCTTCGTCGGTGTCCCAGCTAAACCAAACTTCCTTCCTCGGATATTATATCTTTTTTGTAGTTGTAGCTCAAAAAAGAAGAAGAAAAAATAAAAAAATAAAATAAAAAAGTAAAAAAAAAATCAAATTAGAAAAAAATCAAAAAAATCAAGTTTTTTTTAAATAATCAAAAAATCAAAAAGAAAAAAAAAATCAGAAAAAATCAAAATCAAAAAAATTAAAGCTTCATTCTCCGATGCTACCTCTTTGTCGGTATTGCAGCTGGATCAAAAAAATTTACCTTTAGATCGCGCCTCTTCGTCGGTATTGTAGCTCAGTCAAATTCAGGTCATGCCTCTTCGTCGGTGTTGTAGCTAGATCAAAATTTACAGACTTCCGATCCTGCCTCTTCGTCGGTGTTGTAGCTTGATCAACCTTACTGACCATACCTCTTCGTCGGTGTTGTAGCTTGGTCGAACCATATTATTTTTCGGTCATGCCTCTTCGTCAAGTGTTGTAACTGTACCAAATTTATAGACTTCTGATCTCGTTTCTTCGTCGGTGCTGTAGCTGGATCAACCTTACTGACTTCAGACCCTACCTCTTCGTCGGTGTTGTAGTTGGGTCAAACTTTACTGACTTCCGGTCTTGCCTCTTCATCGGTGCTATAGCTGGACCAAATCTAATAACTTCCGATCATGTCTCTTCGTCGGTGTTGTAGCTAGATCAACCCTTCTGACTTTAGACCTTGCCTCTTCGTCGGTGCTGTAGCTGGGTCAAACTTTTACTGACTTCAGGTCTTGCCTCTTTGTCGGTGTTGTAGTTGGACCAAATTTATTAACTTTCGATTATGCCTCTTCATCTGTGTTGTAGCTGGATCAACCCTATTAACTTCAAGACCTTGCCTTTTCGTCATGTGTTGTAGCTTGGTTGAACCATACTTTTCCCTGGTCATACCTCTTCGTCAGGTGTTGTAGCTAGGCCAAATTTACTCTTTCAGATCATGTCTCTTCGTAAGAGTCGTAGCTGGATCAGACATCAAAATTTACCAACTTTCGATCATGCCTCTTAGTCAGTGTTGTAGCTGGATCCAAAGCTTTTTTAACAAGTCTGACAGAATGTTGGCACAACGTGCTTAAACACGGTAAAGTTTAAGACAATGGATAATTCAAACGTGCATCGAAAATCTATTTTCACGAATGGTCGAAGGAAAATAAATCTTTTGAAAAATTCAATGTCACGATTGGTACAAACTGATTGAACCTAGGGGAATGGTACAACTAGCCCGGAGCAAACGGCTACCGATAAAGGCAACTCAAAACTGTTGATCCCTGTACATTTGGGAAAAAATGCAAAAGAAGCTCAACATTAAATTTTACCAACTTTCGGTCCTGCCTCCTCGTCGGTGTTGTAGCTGGACCAAATCTTCATCTATCGATCACGTGTCTACGTTAGTGTTGCTGTTGGATCAAATTTTGTAGACATTGTCTCTTCATCACTGTTGCAGCTAGGTCAAAATTTCTCCAGGCATTGCATCGTCGTCAGAGTCGTAGCATGCTGAGCTCGTTTTGTCTCCTCCAACGAATCGTCTCAGATTTTTGCCTTCCCTAACGGACCCTCTATTTTAAAGGCTTTGCTTACAAGAGTGACAAAAAAGATCAAGCGAAGCTAAAGAAGAAGCGGTGGCCAGATAGAAAGGAACCCAAATCCCACTGGACATAAAATGGTTACTCTTTTGTCTTTGCTCTATTCCTGTACACAACAATGCGCAAAGAGGGCAGCTGTAGTGCCCATTTTTTGTCTGGGCTTAGCCCAATTAAAACAAACCCAAACCCAATTTTTTAAACCCAATAAACCAATCTGATAAAATAATAAAAAAATCACATTTACAAAATTAACCCTAACACTAAATAACCTAATCCAAAACCTAATACTTTTCCAAAGCCTAGCCGCTGCTGCCCCTGTCTTTACCCAATCCCTGCGTGCGTGGCCGCCACACGCAGCACCATTGGCCACGCGCGCCACCTCCCTCTTGGTCTGTGCCACCGCCCAATTCGAACTTGAAAAGCAAGAAATATACATTATGTCAGATTTAAAAAAAAATGCAACTTGCATGTATTTTTTATCTTTATTTTAGGGTTATAAAAAACCCAAAATCGGATGTAATCGAGGACGATTTTTGGGGGAAATGGAGTTTTTGGATTCCAATGTTAAAAAAAGAGAAGGGATTCGGATATAAAAGAAACGAGGATCTCGCAAAAAAAGAGGGTTCGAAGTAAATAAAAATTTCCAAATCTATCACCACGGTTCGAATAAAAATATAAAAAAGGTAAAGAAACATACTTTTATTCTTCTTATAAACTCAGATCTACTCACCTAGAAGCCTTTTTGCAAGAATCCGACCTCGGATCCGTGTTCAGCGCGTCGAAATGAACCGAAAAAATGACCCCTTTTACTTTTTCAACCATCGGAGACGACGCCGACAACCACCGGTGGCGGTGGCCACTTCCTCGACGAGCCAGCCGGTAGAGAGAGTTGAGAGATCTCTTTTGGTTTTTTTTTTTAAACTGTGAATATAATGAATTTTTTTATAAAAAAACTTAACTTATATGCCAGATATAAATTAGGGGTTATTTACATACTTAATCCCCCTTCCCATTCCGCTTTTTAAAAATTATCTGCCTCGTGGTTTAATTACATTTTAAGTCCCTAAAAGCTTCGGCCACATCGCAAATTAGTCCCGAATTCAGTTTTAATCAATATTAAATGGAACAATTATCGATTTAGTCCCCTAACTATGTAAATTACTTAATTTTAGTCTTGTTTTTTGTTGTTTGTTTAATTTCTGCACAATTTCTTTGGTTTCTTTAATTTTGGTCATTTTTATTTATATATTTAATATCTATTCGACATTCTTATCATTTTACTTTTTGTTTGTTATATATAATATGTATATGATACAATATTATATATTATATGTACATTATTATTATTATTATTATTACATATATGTATATATATTATACATATAGTATATTACGCATGTTGCATTTATGTACATACCTATATTATTATTATCTTGTGATATATCATATTTATATATATTATAATATATATTTTAATGTGTATATTATTTTTCATATCAATGTATAGTATATTACTACATTTATCATATTATGTATATTATATTATATGCAAAATATATTATTATACCTACATATATTTTTGTTTATCTTACTTACAGATTTTTTTAACTCGTCAATTTAAGGGAATATTTTTCAATTTATTTCGGATATCGGCTAGAAAGCGATATCATGACTCATTCAGGTGTCGTCTTCCTCGGTTTTGTAAATAAGGAAATGTTCTCCTTAAACCGCTTTTATTGGGATTAAATTTTAAATTAAAAAAAAAACGAATTTTTGTTTCCTTGCAAAGACAACACTTAATCAACGCGGTACCAATTTTAGGCGTTTGTGGGGTGCTAATCCTTCCCCACGCGTAACCGACTCTCGAACCCAACGTTTTGAATCTCTGGTCATTTTTACGGTGTCTGGCCTGCCAAAGTAGCCGGTGGCGACTCCATCCATTTTTTTCATTTTTCCACATTTTCCACCACTTCCTATTTTTTTAAAAAACTTTCTATTTTCCTATTTTTCAATTTTTACGGTATTCTGCTAGGAGCGTCATCCCGGTCTCCGGGTGACGTCTTCTTTGATATTGTAAAGAAATACAATTTTTTAATTATACTTTTCGTGGAGGGAAAAACCCTTTTACGACACATTTAAAACTTCTATTGTTTACTTTTTACGTAATTTTAGAAAAAAAAATGTTTGTGTAAAAAATATGATGTAAATTAATTGAAACGATAATTTTATCATTGAAAAGTTGAATTTTGTTTTGTTAGGAAACTAAAAAAGTATAAAAAATATGCCTTTTAAAAGTTGATTTTTTCAATAAGACATTTTAAATGAGACAATTTTAAAACACAAAATGAACATATTGAGTGAGACAGAGTGAATAAAATAATACTACTAAATTTTACCAACGTAATTGGTTCAAGTAATAAACAGTTTAATAATGCTTAAACATGTCTTGAGTTTGAGACTTTGTATATAAAATATTTTTATTAAAAAATTTACCCATAAAAATTAAATATATGACGCAGATCAGTTTGAACTAGTAAGGATAAAATTGAGAGTATAAAAAAAATTTTAAATCTATTAGCCGATAAGGAGTGTGTCAATAGTGTCAGAAAGCTGATAACATACGTGGCAGCAAAGTGCTGAAGCTTCTCAATGCTCTAAAAGCTGTCAGTGAGTGTGTTTAACAAATAACGGGCATTAACTGACCCCTGCCAGCTGTGGTCCGTTCTTCGTCTTTTACGTCGTAATTTTAGAATCAGGAAAATATATTATAATTGATTTTTTATTTATTTTATATTTTTAAGGCTAATAAAATACTCTCCAACTTTTTCTTAAAAATAACAATGACAGTACAACGGCAAAGAATATTGACAACGGCATTGAAAATAAATAACACAAAGTTCAGGGGTACAACTGCAAAATCCAATAATCAAAAATCCCTACTTTGCAAATATCGCGAAATTTCCAAACCCCCTCACCCTATAAATACATGGCTCGAGTAAGGCAAGGTTTGCCCAACTGAACAGCCAAACACGGCTTTTTAGAAAATAAGAAAAAAAAAACTCTATTTTCTCTACTTTCACGCCTTCTCTCTCTCCTCTGCAATTCCAGAAAAAATGGCGACATCTTCTAGACGAACCAGCGGTCCGGTTCTCAGATCCCTCTCCCCGTCCGGCCGGTTCTGCCCTCACTACGCTTCACAGTCTTCATCTTCTTTAGATTCCTCAGCGTTTTCTTTCTCGTGTTCAAGTTTTTCTTCACGCTCCTCAACTTTCTTCAATCAACACAGATCTATCTCTCCGCCACGTGTCAATCTCTACAACCACCGCCGGTCGGCGCCGTCCGTGCGATTCACGCTTGATAACCGTCCAATCTCGCCGAACCGTTCGATTACCTCCGTCCGTAGAAACACCGAGGTCGTGAGGAATTTGGAGAAGCAACAGCCGAAGCGTACTTGTATGTGTTCCCCCGTCGCATCCTGGTTCCTTCCGTTGCAGTCTTCATAAGAGCTTCAACAATTCGCTGGCGGTGTCGAGTTACGCGCCAAGTAATCGGCTCAACGCGCGTAGATCTGCGATGACGAACTCGCTGGTTAGAATCGGAGGAGTCGAAGGAGATCTGGTTAAGAGAGCGTTGTCGGCTTTGATTAGACCTTCGTCTCACCAGCAACGTCGCCGAGCAGCGTTCCAGCCTAGGCCTAGCCGGCTCTCCGTGATGTCAAAAGCGGAGGATTTATAAACATCACTTCTGCGGTATGTGTAATCTTCTAATGTTTTTTGGTTGAGTATCCGAGATTTTTCGGTGATAGGAGATCGAGCTTCGGAGTAACGCCGGATGGTAGCGTTGAAGTCAGATACCGGCGAAGAGGTTGGAGATCTGGACGAAGGATTCGGGACGGACATGATTTTTACTGTACTCCGGGTGACCGAAACCGTAGAATCCGAGGATCAAATTATCATATAGTTTGTTGGTGTAAATACATATATTTGCGGGCAATGGCAAATTTGAGGAGCCTTGAGAAAAAAAAAAATCCTTCAAAAATCTAATTCTAATCTGATCGGACTAACTATAATCTATAATTCCCATGCCAGATCTTAATTTTGACCGATTCTTTCTTCTAATTGATTTGGCCATTAAACGCCATTCATTCCATTCCATCGCAGTTTTCTTTCCCGTGATTCGTTTGGTTTGAGGGTTTCCAATTTTCCATTTCAGCCGTTTGTTCCGTTTCTCCTTTGACTCGTCCCGTTCATCGTTTTCGTATGTCCCGTCTTCTTTTTTTTCCTGTAATTTTGATTTACTTTTTAATTTCCATTTAAGAGCCATTTTTAATTATTTTTATTCTGATTGTTTTGCAGGTATCGAAATTGGACAACTCCTAAACGGGCAGAATTTTATATAAATGGAATTTAGTTGGACACGCAAAGGAGGATCGGAACTGAATTTAATTTAGACCATGATCTGGAAGATATGCTTACCCCTTTGCTGAATTTGATGGAAATTAAGGGAAAAGCATGACACAGTAAATAATTAAATATATTGAGATTAAATAAGAAGATAACATTAAATCACAAATATCTATATTTGTAAATAGAAGATGGGATTGAAGAAATAAAGAAAACAGAAATATCTATATTTATAAATTGAAGAAACTTTTGGAGAGGGGGTTGGACAAAACTAATTTCATATCTAATAGACATTAATAAAGGAAACTTCAAAATGGTGAAGTGCCTCTTCAAGTTGCCAAGGGACCGTTAGAAACCAAAATTATCAACAGCTACAAGAATAGCTTCAAAAGGAACTCAACTTAATATTTATATTCTTAAATTATTACTGTTATTATAAGATAATATATATTTTTTATAATATAATATATGTTTATTAATATTAACTTTTTAAGAATATATTCGTACCGTGGGTTACCTAGAGATTAATATTATCTTTTTCACTGAAATTACTTGATGAATTTAATTCAACCTACTGTTTTCATCTCTCCCTTAAAAAAGATAAAATCTTAAAATTATATATGAACTTAGCAAAATTTATATTATAATACATACATTTTGATTTGTAAATTGTATATATGAAATTTTAATTTGATTCAATTTTAAAATTACTCATACAACCATAACCATTAACATGTATAAATTTAAACAATTATACTATTCTAATATAAAATTAGATGTATGTATTTATCTTTTAAATTGAGTACAATTTTTTTTGACAAATCTTAATTATAATTTTAATACTACTTAGAGGGAAGGAAAGAGAAACTCTTGGGGAGGAAGAAGAGTGTTCTTAAAGGGTTTAGAATCGATGACTTAACAGAATATGGGGAAACAAAGATGAGCAGTTTGGCCAACTGGTCAAATGTAATTGCACTTAAATTATGTACAGTTAAAATCAAAATTTTATTTATAAAATTAAATTAAAATTAAATCAAAGTTCAAACATTATATTATACTTTAAATTAAATTAAATTTAATGTTTACCTCATAAAATGAAGGATCAAAACGTTGAACAAAGAACAATTGGATCGATTCGGTTGATATTGTTGTAGGTAATTGTTAGAGTTTGATGCTAATGAACATGATAAAATTAGATTGAATTTTGTAAAATGAAATAAAATAAAATAGATTTGATTTATTATTATTTTTGTTTAACCATAAATAAATTTAAATTGAGTATTGTAGATGTCTATTGTAAAATTTTAAAGCCCTGATCTTACTTAAGGTATTTAATGTCTTATCTCAAAGGACCAATTGATTGTTGGTTTATTACTTTAGTGTTAGAAATGAATATGATCTCATCTATTGAAAATTCATTTTAATTGTATGCATTTTGGGGGAAGCCTAAAATGAATCTACCTCTATATTTTAAGCTTGAGTAGGGTTTTCCCCTAGTAAGTAACAATAAATCTTCGACCGTGCCTTTTTCTATTTTTTTAAGTTCACAAGAGACACAATAATTTAGTTTAATTAAAAAATAAAGTGACACCTAAAACTCATTGAATCCCGATTAAAAATTTAGTGATTCATGTCACCATTTCTGACTAAAATAAAATAAAATAAATTGCTCTATGTCAACCTCTCAATCAATGACGGATCTTTTAAGGGATTAAGGGCCACACTATCAAAATTTTAAAAAATTTAAATTTTACTTTTAATTTTTTTTGAAATTTTAATTTGATCTTTTTAAATTTTTTAAAATTAAATTAAAATTTTAAATATTTTTAATCAAATTTTCACTCACTTTTTAAATTTGTTTGTTAAATCTCTCAAAATTATTAAAAATTTTAGTTAAATCCTCAATTTTTTTAAAAATTGTTTAAGCCTCTATTTTTTAAATATTAAGTTGGCCCCTCAAACTTTTACTCCAAGATAGGGGTAAGCGTTTGATCGAATCGAGTCGAGTAAAAAATTTTGAGTTATGCTAGTTGACGCGTCATATTTTACAACTTGAACTTAATTTAAATTTTTTTCGATTCGAGTTTATAAAATTCGAGTCGAGTTCGAGTTTTCGAGTTCCTATACAAATTTAATTGTAATTATTTATCATGTTATAGTACGGTTTGATTTCAATTTAAACGAATTTCTCTAATCATATAAGATATGCATATATATATATATTTCTTGATATTATTTTTCACATGTATGAGTAAGATTTGTAATGTTATTTAATAAAAAATATCATCTAAATTTCTAAAATATATTTATAATATTATTTTTAAATAAGAAACTTTTGGGGATAAAATATTGATGGGACTATAAATAAGTCAATGAATTGATGTGAAGAAAAAAACAAAAAATCAATTAAAGGACTAAATTGCAAAAACGAATATATTTGTTAAAAATATGAATTGAAGTTATATAGATATTATATAGTGTTATGGAATCATGTGGTTTAATTTTGGTCAAAAATAGACTTAAAACGAAAGAGGAATTGAAGAAATGGAAAATCATTCAAAGTTAAGGGGCTAAAATGCAAAAGTAGGAAATTTAATTTAAAAATATGAATTGAAGCTAAATAGGTATTCTACAGTGGTTTAGGAGCATGCGGTTCAAATTTGGTAAAAAATTAACTTAAAACGAACGAGGGATTTAAGAAATGAGGAAATCATACAAAGTTAAGGGGCTGAATTGAAAAAATATGAAATTTATTTTTAAAAATATAAATTGAAGGTAAATAAGTATTCTAAGTTGATTTAGGAATATGTGGTTCAAATTTGATCAAAAATGGACTTAAAATGAATGAGGAATTGAAGAAAAATGATATTAGAGACTAAATCGCAAAACTGTAAAATTAGTTTTTCGATTTTTCGGTTTTTCGAGTTGGGAAAATTTCAGCTCAACTCGAACTCGAATTTTTTTTCGAGTTACTAGAGTTGACTCGAATAAATCGAACAACTCGACTCGAATAACTCCATAGTGCAAGGTAGAAAATTTTAAGATGTGATTATTAAAATATGATTTTGTAATTGTCTTAAGTGATTGCAATAGAGTATATGTTCATATATATTTTTAACCCTTTGACAATGCACACACATTGTAGACAAAACGATTTGAACTCGAGTCTCTTAATATAAACATCATTCTCTTTTTCACTTAGACCACTTGTTGAATTCAATAAAAGATGATTTTTTGTTTACAAATCTTAAATTTAATGTTAATTCTACCTAGAGGAGAAGGGAAAGAAGACTGTAGGGAAAAAAAAAGGAGTACTCCTAATGGGTATAGAACTCATGACCTAAGAGAATATGAGAGAACAAAGATGAGCAGTTTAATCAACCAGCCAAATATATTTGCTCTTAGCAGGTGTTTTTCAAACGTTCATTCTTTAAAGCAAATTTATAACCGATTAATAGAATAAATAAAGTAAAGAAAAATAGTAAATAGATTACAAAATTTGGTAACGGTTACAAATGTTTTGTACTTACAATATCATAATCTTTTACGTTACACTGAAATTTATAATGCTCTATTAAAGCTTCTAAGCTTATACTAAAACTTTTAACGTTTGAAATTCTGGTATACGTTAGAAAATTTTATATATTAAATATATAATAATTTTAGTATTTCATTAGAATTTTTTGTTACTTCAAAAAATTTGGTATGATTATAAATTTTTAGTATCAATAAAAAAAAATTATATACCTGTTAGCGAATATATATATATATATATACGAAATATATTTTAGAGTAATTTTAGTACATCTTTTAATGGGTTGATCCAAGTGGTAATAAGCTTGGTATGCCTTAAGTAAAATCTCGAGTTTGAGACACTGTATATGCAAAAAATCACCGTTGGGAGATTCACTCACCAAAGCTAAATGTGTGACGAGAGTCGGTCCAGATTAATCAGGACAAAACTCTGAAGAACCGAGAAGACAACAAAAAAATTTATGACATATTACCAAATTTCTAAAACTACAATAAAATTGATGCTTGACCAAAATGTTATCTATCAAAACTTTCTAGCAGTTGACCAAAATACGTATATGACAACTTTTATTGCTTTGTCAAAGTATATTACTTCTTTCATAATTTCTATCGCGCCAAAAAAAAATGTACAATTTAACACAAAACTTATAACGGTATCAAAATATTTATATTGGACAAAATTTCTAATCACAATCCCTAATTCTAAACCACTAACCTTAAACCTCTAAACCCTAAACCCTAAATTAAATATCAAAATATATAACCTTTACTACCTACCGAAAGATGTACTAAATACTAAATTTATGGAATTTTTTACCAAAATATTTAAAATGTCAAAATATATAACCTTTACTACCTACCGAAAGATGTACCAAATACTAAATTTATAATAATTATAATTTATTGGCTAAAAATTATCAAAATTTTCAAAAGATCAAAATATCTAATAATATTCTTTTAAAAACCTTTTCCTAAACTTTTGAACAGAACTACCCCACACAAAGGTTGCTTGAATCAAGGTTTTTGCTATAGTATTAGAATGGGTCGTATTGATAGATAAGTATAGTACATTTTAAATGATACTAGGTGATTTAGATTGTTTCTCAATCAATAGTTTCTTATTCCCATATGCACTTCCTCATTTTTATTTTTAATAATTACATCGAAAATAAATTATTCATTTAATTAATCTATCAAAGTTAATTAACAATTTTAGATTTCATACTTACATGTAAATATAATTATAATATATAATTGAGGTATATTTGTGTGTATATATAATTTATATTTTATTAAGAAACTAAAAATTAAACTATATATACACACATGAAAACTATCAATATTTTCAAACGATACATTGAAACATATGGATATCACTATGTATCAGTGTTCGGAGAAAATTAATGCGTGACCAAATGCCGTTTAGCAAAGTTGCTCATCTTTGGTTCATTATATTCTCTTAGAACATGAATTTTAGACCTACTAGAAGTACACCTTTCTTCCTTTAGAGTAGACCTGGTAAACTTGACCTGAGATTCGAGAACCGAACCGATTTACTCGAACCGAGACCCAAATTCGACCCGAACATAATGATTAGAATTTGATTTGAAACCCAAAATAAATCGAATCAATCCAAAACCGAACCGAATTTCAATTGTGTAATCACTCATTTTTAACCGGGTTTTAGTATTATTAGTATTATTTTAATAGTAATATTATTAATATAAAATTAATGAAAAAATAAAAAATCATTAAAAATAATTAAAAAATTAAATTAAAAATTAAAAAACAAAAAAAAAGAAATTACACGGAAGAGGGTCCACGTTACCCTTAACCTCCCTACTTGCCTATAAATAGAGGCAGGGGGGGCTGCAATTCACGCCCAAAATGCCATGAAATTGGCAAGGGCAATCGGCACCCAATTTTGGGAGCTAGGCTGGCCGGGTCGGGACAGTGTTATCATTGAAAAGTTGAATTTTGTTTTGTTAGGAAACTAAAAAGTATAAAAAAATATGCCTTTTAAAAGTTGATTTTTTCAATAAGACATTTTAAATGAGACAATTTTAAAACACAAAATGAACATATTGAGTGAGACAGAGTGAATAAAATAATACTACTAAATTTTACCAACGTAATTGGTTCAAGTAATAAACAGTTTAATAATGCTTAAACATGTCTTGAGTTTGAGACTTTGTATATAAAATATTTTTATTAAAAAATTTACCCATAAAAATTAAATATATGACGCAGATCAGTTTGAACTAGTAAGGATAAAATTGAGAGTATAAAAAAAATTTTAAATCTATTAGCCGATAAGGAGTGTGTCAATAGTGTCAGAAAGCTGATAACATACGTGGCAGCAAAGTGCTGAAGCTTCTCAATGCTCTAAAAGCTGTCAGTGAGTGTGTTTAACAAATAACGGGCATTAACTGACCCCTGCCAGCTGTGGTCCGTTCTTCGTCTTTTACGTCGTAATTTTAGAATCAGGAAAATATATTATAATTGATTTTTTATTTATTTTATATTTTTAAGGCTAATAAAATACTCTCCAACTTTTTCTTAAAAATAACAATGACAGTACAACGGCAAAGAATATTGACAACGGCATTGAAAATAAATAACACAAAGTTCAGGGGTACAACTGCAAAATCCAATAATCAAAAATCCCTACTTTGCAAATATCGCGAAATTTCCAAACCCCCTCACCCTATAAATACATGGCTCGAGTAAGGCAAGGTTTGCCCAACTGAACAGCCAAACACGGCTTTTTAGAAAATAAGAAAAAAAAAACTCTATTTTCTCTACTTTCACGCCTTCTCTCTCTCCTCTGCAATTCCAGAAAAAATGGCGACATCTTCTAGACGAACCAGCGGTCCGGTTCTCAGATCCCTCTCCCCGTCCGGCCGGTTCTGCCCTCACTACGCTTCACAGTCTTCATCTTCTTTAGATTCCTCAGCGTTTTCTTTCTCGTGTTCAAGTTTTTCTTCACGCTCCTCAACTTTCTTCAATCAACACAGATCTATCTCTCCGCCACGTGTCAATCTCTACAACCACCGCCGGTCGGCGCCGTCCGTGCGATTCACGCTTGATAACCGTCCAATCTCGCCGAACCGTTCGATTACCTCCGTCCGTAGAAACACCGAGGTCGTGAGGAATTTGGAGAAGCAACAGCCGAAGCGTACTTGTATGTGTTCCCCCACGTCGCATCCTGGTTCCTTCCGTTGCAGTCTTCATAAGAGCTTCAACAATTCGCTGGCGGTGTCGAGTTACGCGCCAAGTAATCGGCTCAACGCGCGTAGATCTGCGATGACGAACTCGCTGGTTAGAATCGGAGGAGTCGAAGGAGATCTGGTTAAGAGAGCGTTGTCGGCTTTGATTAGACCTTCGTCTCACCAGCAACGTCGCCGAGCAGCGTTCCAGCCTAGGCCTAGCCGGCTCTCCGTGATGTCAAAAGCGGAGGATTTATAAACATCACTTCTGCGGTATGTGTAATCTTCTAATGTTTTTTGGTTGAGTATCCGAGATTTTTCGGTGATAGGAGATCGAGCTTCGGAGTAACGCCGGATGGTAGCGTTGAAGTCAGATACCGGCGAAGAGGTTGGAGATCTGGACGAAGGATTCGGGACGGACATGATTTTTACTGTACTCCGGGTGACCGAAACCGTAGAATCCGAGGATCAAATTATCATATAGTTTGTTGGTGTAAATACATATATTTGCGGGCAATGGCAAATTTGAGGAGCCTTGAGAAAAAAAAATCCTTCAAAAATCTAATTCTAATCTGATCGGACTAACTATAATCTATAATTCCCATGCCAGATCTTAATTTTGACCGATTCTTTCTTCTAATTGATTTGGCCATTAAACGCCATTCATTCCATTCCATCGCAGTTTTCTTTCCCGTGATTCGTTTGGTTTGAGGGTTTCCAATTTTCCATTTCAGCCGTTTGTTCCGTTTCTCCCTTTGACTCGTCCCGTTCATCGTTTTCGTATGTCCCGTCTTCTTTTTTTCCTGTAATTTTGATTTACTTTTTTAATTTCCATTTAAGAGCCATTTTTAATTATTTTTATTCTGATTGTTTTGCAGGTATCGAAATTGGACAACTCCTAAACGTGGGCAGAATTTTATATAAATGGAATTTAGTTGGACACGCAAAGGAGGATCGGAACTGAATTTAATTTAGACCATGATCTGGAAGATATGCTTACCCCTTTGCTGAATTTGATGGAAATTAAGGGAAAAGCATGACACAGTAAATAATTAAATATATTGAGATTAAATAAGAAGATAACATTAAATCACAAATATCTATATTTGTAAATAGAAGATGGGATTGAAGAAATAAAGAAAACAGAAATATCTATATTTATAAATTGAAGAAACTTTTGGAGAGGGGGTTGGACAAAACTAATTTCATATCTAATAGACATTAATAAAGGAAACTTCAAAATGGTGAAGTGCCTCTTCAAGTTGCCAAGGGACCGTTAGAAACCAAAATTATCAACAGCTACAAGAATAGCTTCAAAAGGAACTCAACTTAATATTTATATTCTTAAATTATTACTGTTATTATAAGATAATATATATTTTTTATAATATAATATATGTTTATTAATATTAACTTTTTAAGAATATATTCGTACCGTGGGTTACCTAGAGATTAATATTATCTTTTTCACTGAAATTACTTGATGAATTTAATTCAACCTACTGTTTTCATCTCTCCCTTAAAAAAGATAAAATCTTAAAATTATATATGAACTTAGCAAAATTTATATTATAATACATACATTTTGATTTGTAAATTGTATATATGAAATTTTAATTTGATTCAATTTTAAAATTACTCATACAACCATAACCATTAACATGTATAAATTTAAACAATTATACTATTCTAATATAAAATTAGATGTATGTATTTATCTTTTAAATTGAGTACAATTTTTTTTTTTGACAAATCTTAATTATAATTTTAATACTACTTAGAGGGAAGGAAAGAGAAACTCTTGGGGAGGAAGAAGAGTGTTCTTAAAGGGTTTAGAATCGATGACTTAACGTAATATGGGAAACAAAGATGAAGCAGTTTGGCAACCTGGTCAAATGTAATTGCACTTAAATTATGTACAGTTAAAATCAAAATTTTATTTATAAAATTAAATTAAAATTAAATCAAAGTTCAAACATTATATTATACTTTAAATTAAATTAAATTTAATGTTTACCTCATAAAATGAAGGATCAAAACGTTGAACAAAGAACAATTGGATCGATTCGGTTGATATTGTTGTAGGTAATTGTTAGAGTTTGATGCTAATGAACATGATAAAATTAGATTGAATTTTGTAAAATGAAATAAAATAAAATAGATTTGATTTATTATTATTTTTGTTTAACCATAAATAAATTTAAATTGAGTATTGTAGATGTCTATTGTAAAATTTTAAAGCCCTGATCTTACTTAAGGTATTTAATGTCTTATCTCAGTGACCAATTGATTGTTGGTTTATTACTTTAGTGTTAGAAATGAATATGATCTCATCTATTGAAAATTCATTTTAATTGTATGCATTTTGGGGGAAGCCTAAAATGAATCTACCTCTATATTTTAAGCTTGAGTAGGGTTTTCCCCTAGTAAGTAACAATAAATCTTCGACCGTGCCTTTTTCTATTTTTTTAAGTTCACAAGAGACACAATAATTTAGTTTAATTAAAAAATAAAGTGACACCTAAAACTCATTGAATCCCGATTAAAAATTTAGTGATTCATGTCACCATTTCTGACTAAAATAAAATAAAATAAATTGCTCTATGTCAACCTCTCAATCAATGACGGATCTTTTAAGGGATTAAGGGCCACACTATCAAAATTTTAAAAAATTTAAATTTTACTTTTAATTTTTTTTGAAATTTTAATTTGATCTTTTTAAATTTTTTAAAATTAAATTAAAATTTTAAATATTTTTAATCAAATTTTCACTCACTTTTTAAATTTGTTTGTTAAATCTCTCAAAATTATTAAAAATTTTAGTTAAATCCTCAATTTTTTAAAAATTGTTTAAGCCTCTATTTTTAAATATTAAGTTGGCCCTCAAACTTTTACTCCAAGATAGGGGTAAGCGTTTGATCGAATCGAGTCGAGTAAAAAATTTTGAGTTATGCTAGTTGACGCGTCATATTTTACAACTTGAACTTAATTTAAATTTTTTTCGATTCGAGTTTATAAAATTCGAGTCGAGTTCGAGTTTTCGAGTTCCTATACAAATTTAATTGTAATTATTTATCATGTTATAGTACGGTTTGATTTCAATTTAAACGAATTTCTCTAATCATATAAGATATGCATATATATATATATTTCTTGATATTATTTTTCACATGTATGAGTAAGATTTGTAATGTTATTTAATAAAAAATATCATCTAAATTTCTAAAATATATTTATAATATTATTTTTAAATAAGAAACTTTTGGGGATAAAATATTGATGGGACTATAAATAAGTCAATGAATTGATGTGAAGAAAAAAAATACAAAAAATCAATTAAAGGACTAAATTGCAAAAACGAATATATTTGTTAAAAATATGAATTGAAGTTATATAGATATTATATAGTGTTATGGAATCATGTGGTTTAATTTTGGTCAAAAATAGACTTAAAACGAAAGAGGAATTGAAGAAATGGAAAATCATTCAAAGTTAAGGGGCTAAAATGCAAAAGTAGGAAATTTAATTTAAAAATATGAATTGAAGCTAAATAGGTATTCTACAGTGGTTTAGGAGCATGCGGTTCAAATTTGGTAAAAAATTAACTTAAAACGAACGAGGGATTTAAGAAATGAGGAAATCATATAAAGTTAAGGGGCTGAATTAAAGAAATATGAAATTTATTTTTAAAAATATAAATTGAAGGTAAATAAGTATTCTAAGTTGGTTTAGGAATACGTGGTTCAAATTTAGTCAAAAATAGATTTAAAATGAATGAGGAATTGAAGAAAATTAAATTAGGGACTAAATCGCAAAATTGTAAAATTTGGTTTTTCTATTTTTTTTGTTTTTCGAGTTGGGAAAATTCTAACTCGACTCGAACTCGAATTTTTTTCTAGTTACTCGAGTTGACTTGAATAAATCGAACAACTCGACTCGAATAACTCCATAGTGCAAGGTAGAAAATTTTAAGATGTGATTATTAAAATATGATTTTGTAATTGTCTTAAGTGATTGCA
Source organism: Hibiscus mutabilis (assembly GCA_019671005.1). Taxonomy (NCBI): domain Eukaryota; kingdom Viridiplantae; phylum Streptophyta; class Magnoliopsida; order Malvales; family Malvaceae; genus Hibiscus; species Hibiscus mutabilis. Next base: position 4,539,527 of record CM033733.1, on the reverse strand, counting down.
ATAGAGTATATGTTCATATATATTTTTAACCCTTTGACAATGCACACACATTGTAGACAAAACGATTTGAACTCGAGTCTCTTAATATAAACATCATTCTCTTTTTCACTTAGACCACTTGTTGAATTCAATAAAAGATGATTTTTTGTTTACAAATCTTAAATTTAATGTTAATTCTACCTAGAGGAGAAGGGAAAGAAGACTGTAGGGAAAAAAAAAGGAGTACTCCTAATGGGTATAGAACTCATGACCTAAGAGAATATGAGAGAACAAAGATGAGCAGTTTAATCAACCAGCCAAATATATTTGCTCTTAGCAGGTGTTTTTCAAACGTTCATTCTTTAAAGCAAATTTATAACCGATTAATAGAATAAATAAAGTAAAGAAAAATAGTAAATAGATTACAAAATTTGGTAACGGTTACAAATGTTTTGTACTTACAATATCATAATCTTTTACGTTACACTGAAATTTATAATGCTCTATTAAAGCTTCTAAGCTTATACTAAAACTTTTAACGTTTGAAATTCTGGTATACGTTAGAAAATTTTATATATTAAATATATAATAATTTTAGTATTTCATTAGAATTTTTTTGTTACTTCAAAAAATTTGGTATGATTATAAATTTTTAGTATCAATAAAAAAAAATTATATACCTGTTAGCGAATATATATATATATATATACGAAATATATTTTAGAGTAATTTTAGTACATCTTTTAATGGGTTGATCCAAGTGGTAATAAGCTTGGTATGCCTTAAGTAAAATCTCGAGTTTGAGACACTGTATATGCAAAAAATCACCGTTGGGAGATTCACTCACCAAAGCTAAATGTGTGACGAGAGTCGGTCCAGATTAATCAGGACAAAACTCTGAAGAACCGAGAAGACAACAAAAAAATTTATGACATATTACCAAATTTCTAAAACTACAATAAAATTGATGCTTGACCAAAATGTTATCTATCAAAACTTTCTAGCAGTTGACCAAAATACGTATATGACAACTTTTATTGCTTTGTCAAAGTATATTACTTCTTTCATAATTTCTATCGCGCCAAAAAAAATGTACACGAACACAAAACTTATAACGGTGTATCAAAATATTTATATTGGACAAAATTTCTAATCACAATCCCTAATTCTAAACCACTAACCTTAAACCTCTAAACCCTAAACCCTAAATTAAATATCAAAATATATAACCTTTACTACCTACCGAAAGATGTACTAAATACTAAATTTATGGAATTTTTTTACCAAAATATTTAAAATGTCAAAATATATAACCTTTACTACCTACCGAAAGATGTACCAAATACTAAATTTATAATAATTATAATTTATTGGCTAAAAATTATCAAAATTTTCAAAAGATCAAAATATCTAATAATATTCTTTTAAAAAACCTTTTCCTAAACTTTTGAACAGAACTACCCCACACAAAGGTTGCTTGAATCAAGGTTTTTGCTATAGTATTAGAATGGGTCGTATTGATAGATAAGTATAGTACATTTTAAATGATACTAGGTGATTTAGATTGTTTCTCAATCAATAGTTTCTTATTCCCATATGCACTTCCTCATTTTTATTTTTAATAATTACATCGAAAATAAATTATTCATTTAATTAATCTATCAAAGTTAATTAACAATTTTAGATTTCATACTTACATGTAAATATAATTATAATATATAATTGAGGTATATTTGTGTGTATATATAATTTATATTTTATTAAGAAACTAAAAATTAAACTATATATACACACATGAAAACTATCAATATTTTCAAACGATACATTGAAACATATGGATATCACTATGTATCAGTGTTCGGAGAAAATTAATGCGTGACCAAATGCCGTTTAGCAAAGTTGCTCATCTTTGGTTCATTATATTCTCTTAGAACATGAATTTTAGACCTACTAGAAGTACACCTTTCTTCCTTTAGAGTAGACCTGGTAAACTTGACCTGAGATTCGAGAACCGAACCGATTTACTCGAACCGAGACCCAAATTCGACCCGAACATAATGATTAGAATTTGATTTGAAACCCAAAATAAATCGAATCAATCCAAAACCGAACCGAATTTCAATTGTGTAATCACTCATTTTTAACCGGGTTTTAGTATTATTAGTATTATTTTAATAGTAATATTATTAATATAAAATTAATGAAAAAAATAAAAAAATCATTAAAAAATAATTAAAAAATTAAATTAAAAATTAAAAAACAAAAAAAGAAATTACACGGAAGAGGGTCCACGTTACCCTTAACCTCCCCTACTTGCCTATAAATAGAGGCAGGGGGAGGGCTGCAATTCACGCCCAAAATGCCATGAAATTGGCAAGGGCAATCGGCACCCAATTTTGGGAGCTAGGCTGGCCGGGGTCGGGACAGTGCCCTTGGTCTCAGTTGGTTCGATTTAACATTCGATCGAGGTCTTTTTTTAGATTCGATCTAGTTAATATTTTGAGAGATAGTGGTAGATCTCGATGGAGTTCAGTCGGGTCCGTCATTCGAGCTCCTAGTTAGGTATATTTTATTCCCTTTTTATTTGTGTTGTAAATTTTTTTAACTTAATGAAGTATTAGTTAATTTAAAATTGTATTCTTGTTTTTAGCTTGTATGTTTATTTATGTTTTATATTGATATTTATTTATATTTATTTATGTTTTAGATTAATATTTTATTTATGTTAGACTTGTTTTTATTTATGTGTTAGATTAATATTTATGTATGTATGTTAGATTAGTATTTTATTATGTTAGTATTTATTTATATTTTTATCGCATTGTATTTAAATGATTTCACATGTTTTTAAGTTGAATTTTGGAATAAATTGTCAATGCGGTGCCTTTTTATCCGAGTGTAAACGGGGCCAACATCAGACGTAGTGATGATGGTTGGGCGTTTACTCTAGGATAACGGGGCTTTTAAAATTTACTCGCACTTATGACCAAATTTTAATTTAATCGCCACTTTAATCCGGAAAGTTTAATATTAATAAAACGGTAATTATTAAAGTACCAATTTTGGGCGGTGTGGGGTGCTAATCCTTCCCCATCCGTAACCGACTCCCGAACCCAACAATTTTTAAAATCTCTGGTTTTATAGTGTCCGGCCTACCTTAGCGGCCGGTGGCGACTCCATTTTTTTTAAAAATAAAATACGTTTTTTTTTTCTAAAACCCACATAAAACATTTTTTAAATACCCGAAAGACCTCAAACACCTTTAAAACCCTCGTTTTTAGCGTAAAAAGTACATCGCTACAGATGGCGACTCCACTAGGGACCCGTTTTTTTGTTTTTAAAATACAAATAAGAGTCAAGCTTTTAAAATAATTACCGCTTTACTAATATCGGAAGTTCCGGATTAAAGTGACTATTAAAGTAACATTCGGTTATAATTGCGCATTTATTTTAACGCATTTAGAATTTGGCATATAAACCTATCTTTTTAAGTGGAGGGAAAACGCTAATGCTTTCGTGAGGATATCGTTCCTCCGTATGGGCCTAGCAAGTACCTTCGGGGCTCGAGTGCCTTATGCTTTCGTGAGGATAGTGTTCCTTCGTAGGGGTATAAGTGAATGGGTCCCCCTGAATTGAACCTGGTTGAAAGGAGCCTATAATGGGTGATGATCGGGGGCCTTGCTACTCTTAGTAGGGGACAACAAGGACAATTCGGGTACCTCTTAGCGCCAAAACTGCATGTAGAGAATATAGAAATCCCACCCCTTTAGAGCCATGCGGATAACCTAGGTGTTTTAGACGGGATATAAATAGGGTTTTTTTTGTGTGTTTATCTTATTTAATTTGCCTTTTATTTATGCATTTATTATTTTTATCCGATACTAACTCATTTCTTTTTGTGTTTTATTTTTATTTTTATTTTACACATACTTTTGTTGCATTATCATTGCATCTACATTACATAAAGGTGTTGATTCAAGTGGTTTGCCCGATCAGAAAATCTTTCATCGTGGAAAAAAGGTATTTTAAGGAGGACGACATTAACCTAGTCGTGCGACATTGGTTAGAGGTTAATCAACGGGTCTGAGATAACAGTTTGCCGATCAAGCGTGTAGTGCCAAAGTATATAATCGAGAGCCTACAACAAAATGACCTATGAGAGCTTAAAGAGATTTGGGAAGGATGGGATCGGCGACTACATGACATGCTTTTCAACAATTATGGCGACATAGCCCAGCTAATGTATGTTCGAGTTAATCAGCCTTTATTCCGAACCATTTTCCAGTTTTGGAATCTAGTTTTTTTGCTGCTTTACCTTCAACGGCCAAGACGTGATGACCACGGTAAAGGAATATACAGCCTTGCTCAACCAGAAGAATGTACAGAAATATTGGATCTATGCAAAGTCATTGAGGAATCAGAACTATCCATTGAAGTTCAAAATCTTTTGATAAGCGAGGATTGAGCCAACGATTTGATTCAGAATTGAAGAGATAGCCTAGCATCTTCATGGGAATGTATCCGAGATAGCACACCCGAATGAGGTAATAAAGATATACCGATTCGTTTTGGGGACATATGGTTTGATCATCTTCCCGAGGGTATTCGAAAACATCGATGTAGCCACCTTAGCTCTATTTGAGCGCATGAGGAGGAAAACAAATACGGTACCGGTAATCTTAACCGAGACTTTCATTTCTTTGAGTGCGACCCAAAAATATACAGATGGGTATATCTGTAGAAGTCTTCTTTTCTAGCTCCAGAATCTGGACCCTTTAATTCCTATGAAAGTCGTTCGAAAGAGTGATTACCAGTAGAATCAATGCCTTTATTTGCATTCATTTTGCATATCATGACATGGTGTTGATTCAAGAACGGTTCATTTAAAAGGCTTTCAAAATAGAAAAAAGTCTGCTTTGCCGAAAACAATAATATTACAGTATCAAGTTAGGCCTAGCAAAGACCAATCGAGAAAAAAGACGATCCGATAGTAAAGCACGTGCGGCGCAGAGGACCTAGTGGAGACTACGGAACACTGATTTTAAAATCTTCACATTTAACCCTTTGTAAAAATCTCAAAGATTTTAATTTAACTCCTTCAAAAAAAATTGAAAATATTATTATTGTGTTTTGAATTCTTTTCCCTCCTAAAACTTAAAAAAACAAACCTTAAAGTTTCATTTTAAGTAAGTTAAAACTTTTTTATAATAAAAAAGGGGAAATCTTTAAACCAAATGATCTTTGAGAATTTTAATGCAAACCCAAAAGTTTTAAAGACTTTTAAGTAGACCCCATTTGAACCGCTAGGATCCAACCCTATTTAGACGCATTATTCGAAGATCGGTTTGTTTGCACCCAAATCAACCGAAGAATAAACTTTTGTCTGCATTATGCCTACACTTGTCAATGTTTTTTATAAGCCAAAGCATGAAGATCATGACGTCACAAGTCTATGGAGTAGCATAAGAGGAGAAGACGAGGTCACCCATCATCCTGAAGATGACGTGGAGCACGAGCTTTGCTTCCCGAAGTCAAGATCTCCAGAAGGAAGCTAACTGATTAGTTTCTTGCAACCATACATTTTTCTATTGAATAAAAGTCTTTTAAGGACTGTTTGAGAATCAACACCGTATTTGCATTCATGCATTGCATTGCATCACATTGTACAGTCATGGCATGTTTTACATAACATTGTCATTACCTTGCATGAAATTTTGAGGGAGTAATCCGAAGACCAATTAGAGTTTTTTCGTGAATAAAAGAATTGGACACACTCAAAAATCAAGATTCGAGCAGTTAGAAGATGGGCTCGAAAAAAGAAAAAAAAGAAGAAAGAAAAAAAGAAAAAGAAAAAAAAGAGAGGAATAAGAAGTTTGATACCTTCAATACAAGAGAACTCTGTTTGAACCCTGATTTGGTTATTCCTCATGATTTCAAAGATTCTCAGATTTGCGCATGATGATGGAACAAGATGCCCCAAGTTTCCACCGCTTCCACGACAGTCTAGCAGGACCCGCCGTGATATGGTATAACTGTTTGAGTAGAGACCACGTTCAGTCGTGGGGAGACTTAGCCGATGCCTTTTTGGGCCAACATAAATATGCTTTGGGTCTAACACCAAGTCGTCAGTATCTCTCGGGTACGAAGATGAAACCAGATGAGAGTTTCAAGGAATGTGCTTTGTGATGGCGGAGATTAGCCGCCCAAGTGCAGCCTCCCATTGCTGAAGAGGAAAATTACTTCTATGTCTCAAGCCATCTTCCGTATTTCTTCTTTGATAAAATGCTCGGAAAATTGAGGGGCAAATGTGATGACTTTAATAGAATAGATGATCCAGAAAGGAAAATTGAGTCTTAATTCAACAAACAGACATGCCTAGGAGTAGAAGGAAAAAAATAGATAAATGGGTACCACTTTCAAGGTTCTCGTGATCGTAAAAGAAGAAGCCAGGCAGATTCCTCTGAGTTATCGAGAAAAATTCCTCGAACAATGACATATTTAGAGTTATTCGGAGTATTTCATCTCGGACACGTGGCCTCATCTGGTCAAGGGTTAGTACCTTACCTCCGGGCCGATAAAGATTACGCCCAGCTCATCTGCTCACTGTTTTGATCCATACAGTACATGTGAGTTCTACATTAAGGTGCCGAGGCATGACACCAAGAAATTTGGGGTCGTTAATAGAAGAAATCAAGAAGCTGATTGACGAGGGAGTCATGACGAGAGAGTTGATCCAGCGGTGGAAAAACAAGAAAAGTGGCATAAGCCTACACGAGCCAGAACGAGTTAGTACCCGGGGGATAGCCCGAAGGTCCCTACGATTTTCTCATCATTTCACAAAGAAATTCTCAAAAAAAAAACTCATTGTTTATCAGAATAACAAATCACATTTCCATTTAAAAAGTATTTTTATATTTTTGATTCTTTAAACATTTTATTTTTATGGGGTAGTTTTTGTTCTCCCATATGCATATACATACATTTTTGAATGGACATATGTATATATATCATTTCTATACTAGGTCCTCAAATTTTGAATACAACAATACATTTGTTTTAGATTCAAAGATCAACTCTAATTTGCTTATATTTAGAAGAGATTGAATGTTGTGAGGATACTGTAAATGTGAGTATCTGCTAGTTTACTTAGGCCAACAGAGGAACAATACGAGTGTTTAGACAAATGACAGTTCCCATTTTAGAAAATTTCCTTCTCATGCACTTGTCATTTAAGATCCTTGAATCGAGAGTTGACCATAAACCTCTACCCCCTGAAGGCTTTCTCAGGTCATCTGTGAATGTGACGACGAATGATATTCTTTTACCAGAAGAAAGAGATGAGACCAGATAGATTGGATACGAAGATCAAAAAATCATCATAAGAAAGTAGTTGAAAACAAAGATATGTCCAAACAAAAAACCGAAGAAAAGAAGAGAAATGGCAATCAGAAGGCCGAAACAATCCAGATCGAGTAAATATAAGAATTTTTTCCATAGATTTCAATATCAAGAGAGCTGCAGAGAGGCAATTAACTTCGAGCGGAAGATAACATCAATACCTAGTATAGATACGTATTGATTCGAGGATACGTCCACAGACTCGAATAAGAGGAAAGAGACTCTAGGCTAAAAACCCAAAATGGACAGTCTAAAAAAAGAGACAGAAAAAAAACAAAAAAGTGAGAAAAAAGAGAGAGATTACACTCCACTGTTTGGGTTTACTAAAAGGTATTCCTGGATAAGAGTGTTTAAAAAGAGAGAAATGAGTAGAATTTTCTAGGGCACTTCGCTGTAGTGAAAAGCTTAGAAAGTGGTTGTACGCTCCATCAATCTTTAAGCAAAAGTGGAGTAGCTACATGAGTGATATATTCAAATCATGACTATGCCAAGTAACTCAGGGTTCTGTTATATGCTTCATCATTATCCTCGAGACAAAGGACTGTGATGAGTAGAATTCCCTTCGAAAAAAAGAAGAAAAAAATAGAAAAGAAAAAGAAAAAGAAAAAGAAAGAGAGAAAAAGACAAAATGAATAAAAAGAAAATATTGTACATACTTCACACACATATCAAATAATACAAGAACGAGACTTCAACTATGAGCAAGAGACGCAAAGAATCCACATTTCAAGTAAATATCTGTTTTGAAGATTTGTATAGAAGCTCGAATTGAAGCCAAGCCAAGACAAGTCAGCCCAAAGATTGCCAATTTCGAAAAAGGAAATGAACTCTATGGTGAAAACCCAAAAAAGTGGCAGTCTAGAGCGATCCAAGAAAAAAATGAAAAAAATGAAAAAGAAAGAGAAAGAAGAAAGAAAGAATAGCATTTCATCTGGGCGTGCCAATCATAAGAATTCCCAGAAATGTATTTGTAATCCTTCATTCAAGAAATCTCAGTTTCAAGGAGTTTTGGAGGATCAAACATTTTTTAACAGAAAGCGAACATCAGTACATAGCCAGAATGCAAGACAGCCTACACTAAAAAAGGAAATGAACTCTAGGGTGAAAACTCTGTAACGGACAGTCTAGAGTGATCCCAAAAAAGAAAAAAGAGTACTTCATGTGAGCATATCCAGATCATACGAGCACAGAGATATGACTTCGTCTAACCATGAACCAAAGGCCTACATTACGAGCCTCCAAAGACCATTCTGATCATCCATGGATATCCAAGTTGGATGAGAATGCCTTCAGATTACATCCCGCATATAAGGGTTAGCCTTTCTTTAAGGAACGTTAAACTTCGAAGTGCCTGATCGACACCCAAATAAGGAAAGGATGGGGCATGGTGAGATAGTGAGATTAAGAGAGCCACCTTAAACGGGGTAGACATTAAGTAGGGGATTGTTCCTCTCAAAAGCCTAATAGACCAGAAGAGACTATACATTTGCATATATCTCCACAATAGTCAAGATCTTCTAAATATGCACTTCATTAGAGTTGATCTCTGGCAATTTGAAGCAGATGTGCTATGGTGTTTTATATTTTGGGGGCAAACATGTTTTAAAAGGTTTGACATTTTCTCCCAAAGTTTTGATGTTTGTCATTTCCCCCAAACATTAGTTTTTAAAATGTTTGGCAATATATTTCGAATTTTGTTTACCATTCCCCAAACATTAATTTTCAAAAATGTTTGATTTTAAAAAGAAAGAGATGAAAAAAAGAAAAAAGATGTTTACCATTTGTTCCAAACAATGTTTTTAAAATGTTTGGTATTTCCTCAAAGTTGTGATTTTCAAAATGACTGTTATCTTTTCAAACAATTATTATTTTTATACTGAAATACACACAAGTAAATTGCCTTTTGCATTACTTTAAAAATAAATGATGATGAGATTTAAAGCATAGGGACCGAGAGTTAGTTCCCGTCGAAATGCTACGAGAAGATCAAGGATGAGCTCAGGGCATGGAAGCATTTTTGCTCACCCTAGTGATTAGAAATGGATCAAGGCTCTGTATGATGGGTCAGAAAATTCGAAGCAGTAGAGCACGTGATTGAATGGGGCAACGCCAAGCGAAGAAGGTGACAAGAGTTCTTATAAGGACCAAAAGATCATTTATGAAGACATGTGATAACCCTGAAGACAAGAAAGCCTTCCGCACGAAAGGTTTGAAAGCATATTAATTCAGATTTGAAGTGATTGATCAAATGATTATTTAAGAGCATATAGTGAAGAAGTAAAGAGATGAAGAAATCTGAGGAACGACCTTTCAGGGTGTAAGACTTTAAAACAAAAAAAATTGAAAGAAAAAATAGAAAAAAAAAGAAAAGAAAGAGAGTGAGAGAATAAAGAAGAAAAAAAAGAGAAGAAAAAAAAAGAAAGAAAAAAGAAAAGAAAAAAAGAGAAAAGAAAAAAGAGGAGAGATAATAAGAAGAAGAAAAAAGAAAACATTACATTGCATGCATCATATAGATAGAGGCTTGTCAATTTTTGCTTGTTTTAGACAGGTATTTGAAGAATTGTCAAAAAGCTTGAAGAAGTAGATTTTATTAAAGAAAAAAAGATTGGCAACCATAGTAGCGTGAGGCCAAATGACGGTAGTCATAGTAGCGTGAGGCCAAATGTCGGTAGCCATAATAGCGTGAGGCCAGATGACGGTAGCCAAAGTAGCGTAAAGCCAGATATTAAGTCCTTCGTGCTATCAATAAGACTTTCGAGCATGATGATAAGACCTTCGGGCCACCAGTAAGTCTTTTGAGCATGGTGATAAGTCTTTCGGGCTATCAATAAGTCATTCGGGCATGATGTGGCAGCCTTAGTAGCGTGAGTCCAGAAATATCGGAAGCCTTAGTAGTGTAAGTCCAGAAAGATTAGCAGCTATAGTAGCGTGAGGCTAGATGACGGCAGCCATAGTAGCGTGAGGCCAGATGTCGGCAACCATAGTAGCGTGAGGCCGCCAAAGTAGCGTAAAGCCGGATATTAAGTCCTTCGGGCTATTAATAAGACCTTCAGGTATGATGATAAGACCTTCGGGCCATCAGTAAATCTTTCGAGCATGGTGATAAGTCATTCGGGCCATCAATAAGTCCTTCGGGCATGATGCGGCAACCTTAGTAGCGTGATTCCAGAAAGATTGGTAGCCTTAGTAGCGTGAGTCTAGAAAGATCGGTAGCTATAGTAGCGTGAGGCCAGATGATGGCAGCTATAGTAGAGTGAGGCCAAATGTCGGCAACCATAGTAGTGTGAGGCCAGATGACAGTAGCCAAAATAACGTAAAGCCATATATTAAGTCATTCGGGCCATCAATTAGACCTTCGGGCATGATGATAAGACCTTCGGGCCATCAATAAGTCCTTCAGGCATGATGCGGTAGCCTTAGTAGAGTGAGTCCAGAAATATTGACAACCTTAGTAGCGTGAGTCCAGAAAGATAGACAGGCTTAGTAGCATGAGTCCAGAAAGATTGGCAGCCATAGTAGCGTGAGGACAAATGATGGCAGCCATAGTAGCGTGAGGCTAGATGTCGGTAGCCATAGTAGCGTGAGGCTAGATGACGGTAGCCAAAGTAGCGTAAAGCCAGATATTAAGTCTTCCGGGCCATCAATAAGACCTTCGGGCATGATGATAAGACCTTCGTGCCACCAGTAAGTCTTTCGAGCATGGTGATAAGTCCTTCGGGCCATCAATAAGTTCTTCAGGCATGATGCGTCAGCCTTAGTAGCGTGAGTCCAGAAAGATCGTCAGCCTTAGTAGCATGAGTCCAAAAAGATCGACAGCCTTAATAGCGTGAGTCCAGAAAGATCGGTAGCCATTGTCAGCGTGAATCCCTAAAATTGAAGAAAGATCGGTGGCTATTTTTGGCGTGAATCCCTAAATTTCTAGAAAGATCGGTAGCCATTTTCAGCGTGAATCCCCAAATTTGAAGAAAGTTCAGTAGCCATTTTCGGCGTGAATCCTCAAATTTGAAGAAAGATTGGTGGCCATTTTTGGCGTGAATCCCCAAGTTTCTAGAAAGATCAGTAGCCAATTTGGCGTAAATCCCCAAATTTGAAGAAAGATTTCGGCAACCTTAGTAGCGTGAGTCCAGGAAGATCGGCAGCCTCAATAGCGTAAGACATGATTGGTAGCCATTTTGGCGTGAATCCCAGAAAGATTCGAAGATAAAGGTTCTATATAGGAAGGGCTTGTATTTTCGAGCCCTCGCAGTGAAAGGTTCTATATAGGAAGAACCCGTAACTTCGAGATTTCAGATGCTAAAAGTTATATATAGGAAAGACTGGCGACTCCAGGGTTTGAAGACTAGTAGTTCTATATAGGAAGAACTCCCAGTCAGAAGAATCCATCCGTGACGCAGAAGGTTTTATATAGGAAAGACTCGTCGCGTTGAAGGCGAAGAGTTCTATATAGGAAGGACTCCGAGCTTTACCGTCTCAGAGTGAAAAGTTCTATATAGGAGAGACTCGTAACTCGAGGCTTCAGAGTGAAAGGTTCTATATAGGAAGAGCCTGTAGCTCCAAGATCGGAAGGTGACGAAGTTATATATAGGAAGATCTTACAAGCCTGAAGATTCAACTAAGGAAGAGCGGAGAGTTCTAGAAGAACACGTGATTCCGAAGCCAAAGACAAGGAATTAGGTAAAAAATGAGTGTTTTTGATATTTGTTTTGTTCTCGTTTTACAAGAACAAGCAAAGAGGTACAGTTGTAAGCACTCATTTTTTTACCGGGTTTTAGTATTATTTTAATAGTAATATTATTAATATAAAATTAATGAAAAAATAAAAAAATCATAAAAAATAAAAAATAATTAAAAAATTAAATTAAGAATTAAAAAGCAAAAAAAAAAGGAAATTGCATGGAGGAGGGTGCTCTATGTCACCCTTAACCTCCCCCAACTTGCCTATAAATAGAGGCAGTGGAGGGCTACAATTCACGCCCAAAATGCCATGAAATTGGCAAGGGCAATCGGCACCTAATGTTGGGAGCTAGGCCGACCACAAGGCTGGCCGGGGTCGGGGATAGTGCCCTCGGCCCCAGTTGGCTCGATCCAACATTCGATTAGGATCTTATTTTGGATCCGATCTAGTTAATTTTTGGAGAGGTCGTGGTAGATCTCGGTGGAGTTCAGTCGGGGTCCGTCATTCGAGCTCATAGTTAGGTATATTTTCTTCCCTTTTTATTTGTGTTGTAATTTTTTTAACTTAATGAAGTATTAGTTAATTTAAAATTGTATTCTTATTTTTAGTTTGTATGTTTATTTATGTTTTAGATTAATATTTATTTATATTTATTTATGTTTTAGATTAATGTTTTATTTATGTTAGACTTGTTTTTATTTATGTGTTAGATTAATATTTATGTATGTATGTATGTTAGATTAATATTTTATTATGTTAGTATTTATTTATATTTTTATCGCATTGTATTTAAATTATTTGCCATGTTTTTAAGTTGCATTTTGGAATAAATTGTCAATGCGGTGCCCTTTTATCCTAGCGTAAACGGGTCCAGTATCAGGCGTAGTGATGGTGGTTGGGCGTTTACTCTCGGATAATGGGGCTTTTAAAATTTACTCGCACTTATGACCAAATTTTAATTTAATCGTCACTTTAATCCGGAAAGTTAAATATTAATAAAGCGATAATTATTAAAGTACCAATTTTGGACGGTGTGTGGTGCTAATCCTTCCTCATCCGTAACCGACTCCCGAACCCAACAATTTTTAAAATCTCTGGTTTTATGGTGTCCAGCATACCTTAGTGGCCGGTGGCGATTCCATTTTTTTTAAATATTTTTTTTTCTAAAACACACGGAAAATATTTTTTAAATACCCGAAAGACCCCAAACACCTTTAAAACCCTCGTTTTTTAGCATAAAAGGGACATCGCTACAAGTTGAACTGAAAATTGACCTCAACCGAATCGAATGAACCCGAACTAATTTTCAACCAAACCGAACGGACCCGAACCGATTTCACCCGAACCGAAAGCAACCCGAAATAAAATATATATATATATATATATGTTAAAATAAATAAATAAAGATGAGATGTGAATTGTTGCACAATACACCAAAAAGCCAAATATAAAGGGTATATAAAGTCATAAATATGATAGAAAAACCTAACTCGACCTGAAAATCCGACTAAAACCGATCGATCTCCTATTAACTCGATATTGACCCGACCCAAAATCAACTGACCTGAAATCAGCCGAACCAAAAGTCAACCGAACCGAAGTCTTGACTCGATACCCGAATCGAAATCACCATAGACTCAAACTAAAACCGAACTAGACTCTAACCAAATCGAATCGAATTTAAACCGAATGTAGTTGGACCCGAAATAACTCAAACCAAAATCGAACCGAATGACTCGTTTGCCACCTCTACGCTAGAGTCCTCCATTTCCCTCCCTCTAAATAGGATTGCGATTGAACCCAACAAGTGTCCTATTGGAAAAGCGGATGATGTTCATCCTAGGAGACACGGGTTCAAATCACTTTGTCTATGTATGAACAGATAATACCTTGTAAGCATCTTTAGACTATTAAAAAAATAGGTTTGAGATTAAAATTAGTATTTGTAAAAAAAAAAAACTCTTAATGCGTTAACCCAAAGCTCTATCTTGCCAAATCTATTACATATTATTTAATAACTTTTTAGCGAAAATTTTATTATGTTAAAAAACTACAATATAACTGTAGCGAAGGCACGCTAAATAAAAACGATGGTGTTTTCGAAGGATTTTTGAAAGGTGTTTGGATATAAAATATTTATTCCGTGGGGTTTACAAAAACCTTATAAAAATGGAGTCGCCACCGGCCACTTAGGTAGGCCGGACACCATAAAACCAGAGATTCAAAAGAGCGGGGTTCGAGTCGATTCACGGATGGGGAAGGATTAGCACCCCACACCGCCCAAAATTGGTACTTTAATAATTACCGCTTTATTAATATTGGATTTTCCGGATTAGAGTGACGATTATTTTAAAATTCAGTCATAATTGCGAATAAATTTTAAAGGCCCGTTATCCGAGAATAAACGCCAACCACTATCACTACGCGATCTTCGCCCGTTTACGTTCGGATAAAAGGGCACCGCATTGACAATTTATATATCATATGCAATCTTAGTGGCAAAAATATAAAACATGGGAAAATATTTAAATACAATAAATATTGACATAACATAATACTAATCTAACATAAAATGCTAAACTAAAACATACATATATACATATTAATCTAACTCATAAATAAAAACATGTCTAGCATAAATAAAATATTAATATACAACACAAATTTAAAACATATTAAATATTAATCTAACACATAAATAAAAACAAACTCAACATAAATAAAATACTATTCTAAAACATACATAAATAAATATTAATCTAACTCATAAATAAAAACATATCTAACATAAATAAAATATTAATATACAACACAAATTTAAAACATATTAAATATTAATCTAAAACATAAAAATAAAAAATAAGACTAAAATTTTAAGATAATCGATACTTCATTAAATTATAAAAATTACAACACTAATAAAAAGGAAAGAAAATATACCTAACTAGGAGCTCTAACGACGAACTCCGCCGAGATCTACCGCGACCCTCCAAAAATTTAACTAGATCGGACCTAAAATAGGACCCGATCGAATGTTGATCGAACCAATCGGGGTCGAGAGGGCACGCCCCAACCCCCCCCAGCCTTGCGGCCGCCATGCCCCTATGAATTGATGGCAATTGAATTGCCAATTTCTCTTCAATTTTGGGCGTCCATTTCTCTTCAATTGGGGTGCCTATTTATAGGCAAATGTGATGGAAAATTGGGTGACGTGGAGCACCCTGCTCCACGCAAATTTCCCTTTTTTTTCTTTTTTTTTGATTTTTTTTATTATTATTATTATTATTTTTTTTTACTTTTTTATATATATAATTTTACTATTATAATAACACTAAAACCCGGTCAAAAATGAGTGATTACAGTTGCCCCTCTTTGCTTGTTCTTGTGAAACGAGGACAAAGCAAAGATCAAAAGCACTCATTTTATCGGACTTCGGTTTGTAGCCTTGGAAAACGAATTCTTTTGGACATCTCCGCTCTTCCTTGGCTGAATCTTCGGGCTCGTAAGTTCTTCCTATATGGAGCTTCGTCACCTTCCGATCTTGGAGTTTTATCAGACTTCCCTGTTTGGTTTGTAGCCTTGGAAAAGCGAATTTTTTTGGACATCTCCGCTCTTCCTTGGCTGAATCTTCAGGCTCGTAAGTTCTTCCTATATAGAGCTTCGTCACCTTCCGACCTTGGAGCTACAGGCTCTTTTTGACACAGAACCCTTCGCTCTGATTTTTATCAGACTTCCCTGTTTGTAGCTTTGGAAAAACGAATTCTTTTGGACATTTCCGCTCTTCCTTGGCGAATCTTGGGCTCGTAAGTTCTTCCTATATAGAACTTCGTCACCTTCCGATCTTGGAGCTACGAGCTCTTTCGACATTGAACCCTTCGCTCTGATTTTTAGCTTTGGAAAACGAATTCTTTTGGACATTTCCGCTCTTCCTTGGCCGAATCTTCAGGCTCGTAAGTTCTTCCTATATAGAACTTCGTCACCTTCCGATCTTGGAGCTACAGGCTCTTTCGACATTGAACCCTTCGCTCTGATTTTTAGTTTTGGAAAAACGAATTCTTTTGGACATTTCCGCTCTTCCTTGGCCGAATCTTCAGGCTCGTAAGTTTTTCCTATATAGAACTTCGTCACCTTCCGATCTTGGAGCTACAGGCTCTTTCGACATTGAACCCTTCGCTCTGATTTTTAGCTTTGGAAAAACGAATTCTTTTGGACATTTCCGCTCTTCCTTGGCGAATCTTGTGCTCGTAAGTTCTTCCTATATAGAACTCTTGACGTCTCTGCAGCTCGGAGCTGCAGGTTCTTTTTCGACACAGAACCCTTCACCCTAAGACAATGAAGCTCGGAGTCTTTCCTATATAAGACTCTTTGCTTTTGACACAACAGGTTTCCTATATAACCCTGTGTCATAGGTGAATTGCTTTGACTGGGAGTTCTTCCTATATAGAACTGCGAGTCTTCACCTTGGAGCCATCAGTTCCTCCTATATAGAACTTTTTGGCGTCTGAAATCTCAGAGCTACAGGTTCTTTTCGACACAGAACCCTTCGCCCTAAGACAATGAAGCTCGGAGTCTTTCCTATATAAGACTCTTTGCTCTTGACACAACAGGTTTCCTATATAACCCTGTGTCATAGGTGAATTGCTTTGACTGGGAGTTCTTCCTATATAGAACTGCGAGTCTTCACCTTGGAGCTTTCAGTCCTTCCTATATAGAACTTTCAGCTTCTGAAGCCTTGGAGAGGTAGATTCTTCCTATATAGAAACTCTCTCTAGAGCTTGAAAACATGTGTCTTTTGTATGTAAAACATTGTCTTCTCATTTGGGATTTACACCGTGATGGTCTTCGATGTCTCTTTGGATCTGCAGATACCTGTCTGAGATGAAAACAAAAATGCTATGACAAATGAATTGACATGCTCCTAATCCTAGTGATGTCTGACTATTCATGATGTATGAGATTCAATATCTTGGTGGGCTTGTTTTGGTCCTTATTTGACGTTCACTTTCTCCTTTCTTACGGGCATCGATACCCCGCTTCACTGCCAAGTTCAATCATCTCGACCTTTCTTTTTTCCTCCAATTATGATTTGGAATTTTAAAAAGCGCCTTTCGGGTTTTCACTTTAAAGAGATTTTTTTCGAGATAGTATTTCTTGACGGCATCGAAATTTACGGAATTTTTCAGCTCGTCCCGTCCATTTCTCATTAGGATCGTGGCTCCTCCCGAGAAGGCCTTTTTATGACGTATGGTCCTTCCCGATTGGGCATCCATTTTCCTCGAGAATCTTTACGGATAGGGAGGATTCTTTTGAGTACCGATCCCTTTCTTTGAATTCTCTTGGGCGCACCTTTTTGTTGTAAGCTTTGCACCATCCACACTTTTGGTACATCGACCATGACAAATGGCTTTTAGTCTTTTTGTCAATGAGATTTAGTTGGTCGAGTCCGCCTGTACCCATTCAGCTTCTTCCAGTTTTACTTCGTTTAAGACCGGAGGGACGGAATCTCTACCTCAATTGGGAGTCTTGCTTTGGTACCATACACCAAGGAGTAAGCGTTGCCCCCGTTGATGTGCGGATTGACGTTCTATAGGCGAAAAGGGCAAAAGACAACTTCTCATGCCAATCCTTGTAGGTATCCGTAGTCTTCGCTATGATCTTCTTTATATTTTTGTTTGCTGCTTCCACTGCTCTATTCATTTTAGGACGATAGACTGTGGAATTATGGTGTGTTATTTTGAATTGAGTGCACACGTCCTTTATTATTTTGTTGTTCAGATTGGAAGCATTATCGGTGATGATCCTCTCTGGCAATCCGTATCGACAAATAATTTTCTTCTTTAAGAACTTACAAACTGTAGTCCTGGTGATATTGGCGTAAGACGCTGCCTCTACCCATTTGGTGAAGTAGTCTATGGCGACCAAAATGAAACGGTGCCCATTGGAGGCCTTCGGATGGATCTGCCCGATAACGTCCATGCCCCATGCTGCGAAAGGCCACGGAGAATTCATGGTGTGTAGATGCGATGGGGGTGCATGAATTTTGTCGAGCATAAATTTGACATTTGTGGCATTTCTGGCGTAATCGATGCAATCCCCTCCATGGTCAACCAGAAATAACCGTATCTCATAATTTTCCGAGCTATAGATAGCCCGTTGGCGTGCGTTCCACAGATCCCGTCATGTACTTCGGCTAAGATTTCCTTTGCCTCCCGGGCATCCACACATCTTAGCAATGTTTGATCATGACTTTTCCTATACAGGATCTCCCCATCTAGGACATATTTCGTTGCCATTTTTTTCGAGCGCGCTTTTGTCATTGTGTCGTTTGCCCTTTCTGGATACTTTTGAAGCTTGACATATTGTAGGATATCATAGTACCATGGATTCCCGTCAATCTCTTCCTGCACATTACAACAATGAGCAGGCTTTTCAAACGTCTGCATCTCAATGGGTCTCATTTCTGCCCAGGTGTTTGTTTTAAACATGGATGCCAAGGTTGCCAATGCATCTGCCATCTGATTTTCTTCTCGGGGCAGGTAATTGAAGCTGACCTTTTCGAACTCTTTGACGAGCTCTTGGATTAATTCGTGATATTTGACCAATTTCGGGTCTCTGGTTTCCCACTCCCCGCGCAATTGGTAAATGACTAAGGACGAATCTCCGAACACTCGAAGTTCCTTAACCTTTCTCTCGATGGCTGAGTTTAGTCCCATGATGCAAGCTTCGTATTCAGCTATATTGTTTGTGCAGAAGAATTCCAATCTGCTGGTGAAAGGATAATAGACGTCCTCAGGTGAAATTAGCACTGCCCCTATCCCATGTCCGAGGGCGTTGGAGGCTCCATCGAAGTAAAGTTTCCATGACTCATCATCTGAAATCTCTTCTTCGGTTGTAATGCACATCAAGTCTTCGTCTGGGAAACTAAAGTTCAATGTCTCATAGTCATCCGAAGCACGACTAGCTAGGAAGTCCGCTACGGCACTCCCCTTTACGGCTTTTTGATTAACATATACGATGTCGAGTTCGGATAAGAGCATCTGCCATCGGGCCATCCTTCCTGTTAGCGCCGGCGCTCCCATTAGGAACTTTAATGGGTCTAGCTTGGATATCAACCAGGTAGTATGGTACAACATGTACTGTTTGAGCCGCTTGGTAGCCCAAACTAGAGCACAACACAGCTTCTGCACTGGCGGGTACCGTGTTTCGCAATCATTGAATTTCCTACTTAGGTAGTAGATGGCCTGCTCCTTCTTTCTTGACTCATCGTGTTGCCCCAGCACACATCCCATTGAATTCTCGAAGACTGTTTAGTGGTCGACCAGGCACTGGTGCGACTAAAATGGGAGCATTTGTCAAGTACTTTTTGTGCGAAAGGCTTTCTTGTCTTTAGAGTTATCACCCGCCATCATAAATGATCGTCTGGTTCTTATATTATTCTTATATGAACCCTTGTCATCTTCTTGGCTTGGCGTTGTCCCATTCAACCACGGGCTCCACTGCTTTGAATTTTCTGGCCTATCATATAGAGCCTTGATCTATTTCTAGTCACCAGGGTGGGCCAAGATGCTTCCATCCCTTAAGCTCTTCCTTGATCTTCTCGTAGCATTTCGACGGGAACTAACTCTCGGTCCCTATGCTTTAAATCTCATCATCATTCATTTTTAAAGTAAAGTAAAAGGCAATTTACTTGTGTATATTTCAAAAAATAATGATTGTTTGAAAAGATAACAGTCATTTCGAAAATCACAACTTGGACATTTTGAAAACATTGTTTGGAACAAATGGTAAACATCATAACTTTGGGAGAAAATGTCAAACCTTTTAAAACGTGTTTGCCCCCGAAATATCAAACACCATAGCGCATCTGTTTCAAGTTGCCAGAGACCAACTCTAATGAAGCGCATATTTAGAAGATCTTGACCATTGTGGAGATATATGCCAATGTATAGTTTCTTCTGGTCTAAAAGGCTTTTGAGAGGAACAACCCTACCTAGTTTCTACCCCGTTTAAGGTGGCTCTCTTAATCTCACTATCTCACCATGCCCCATCCTTCCCTCATTTGGGTGTCGATCAAGCACTTCGAAGTTGACGTTCCTTGAAGAAAAGTTAACCCTTATAGGCGGAATGAAATCTGAAGACATTCTCATTCAACTTGGATATCTATGGATGACCAGAATGGTCTTTGGGGCTTGTAATGTAGGCCTTTGGTTTATGGTTAAGTGAAACAGTATTTTTGTACTTGTGTAACTTGGATATGCCCATTGTTCTTTCCTTCCTTTCTTTTGGATCACTCTAGATCGCCCGTTTTGGGTTTTCACCCTAGAGTTCATTTCCTTTCTTTTTATTGTATGTTGCCTTGCATTCTGGCTATATATAACGATGTTCGTTTTTTGTCCAAGAATGTTTGATCCTCAAGAACTCCTCGGAACTGAGATTTCTTGAAGGACTACGAATACATTTCTGGGAATTCTTGTGATTGGCACGCCCAGATGAAATGTTATTCTTGCTTTCTTTTTTTCTCTCTTTTTTCTTTTTCACTTTTTTCTCTTGGATCGCTCTAGACTGCCCATTTTTGGTTTTTCACCTAGAGGTCACTTCCTTCTTTTGTACCTTCAGATCAATGTATTTTGGCTGGATATTGATGCCAGCGCAGCTCGGGTAGACTACTCTTTTTCTTCATTTTCAGGATCACTCTAGACTGCCCATTTTTGGGTTTTCCCTAGAGGTCATTTCCTTTTTCAAAATTGGCGATCTTGAGCCGACTTGTCTTGACTTGGCTTCAATTCGAGCTTCTATACTAATTTTCAAAACTGATGTTTACTTGAAATGTGGATTCCTTCTGCTCTTGCTCATAGTTGAAGTCTCGTTCTTGTATTGTTTGATCTGTGTGTGAAGCATAGACTCGTATTCTTTCTTTCTTTCTTTTTCTTCTTTTTTTAGACTGCTTCACTCTGGGTTTTTAGCATTGAATCTCTTTCTTCTTATTCGAGTCTATGAATGTATCCTCGAATCAACACGGATCTATATTGGTATTGATGCGATCTTCCGCTCGGAGTTAATTGCCTCTCTGTAGCTCTTCCGATATTTACTCGATCCGGATTGCTTGACCTTCGATTACCATTTATCTTCTTTTTTGTTTTTTCATTTGGACATATCCATGTTTTCAACCACTTTCTTCTGATGATTTTCTGATCTTTGTACCCAATCTGTATGGTCTCATCTGTGTCTTACGGTAAAGTAAAAGAACACCATTCGTTGACATATTCACAAATGTCCCGAGAATGCCTTGGGGTAGAGGTTTAGGGTCAACTTTCGTTTCAAGGATCTTAAACGACAAGTGCCCGAGAAGATAAATTCTTAAAATGGGAATTGCCCATTGTCTAAACACTCGCTTTTGTTCCTCTGTTGGCCTAAGTAAACTAGCGATATACTCACATTTACATATCACCACAACATTCAATCTCTTCTAAATATATGCAACTTAGAGTTGATCTTTGGGTTTGAAGCAAATGTCTTTATTGCATTCAAAATTCGAGGACTGGTATAGAAATGATATATACATATGTCCATTCAAAAATGTGTGTATATGCATATGGGAAAACTACCCCATAAAAATGAAATGTTTAAAGAATCAAGAATGTAAATATGTTTTTCTAAATGGAAATGTGATTTTTAATTCTAATAAACAATGATTTTTTTGTTGAGAATTTCTTTGTGAAATGATGAGAAAACCGTAGGGACCTTTGGATTATCTCCGTGGTGCTAACTCATTCTGCCCCTTCCAAGGTAGTGTAGGCTTGCCACTTCTCTTATTTTTCCACATTGGATGGCTATTTTGTCACGACTCCCTTATCGACCAGCTTCTTAATTTTTTAACGACCCCAAATTTCTTAGTATCATGCCCCAAAGGCCTCAATGTTTTGAAAGTGATACACATTTATCTCTCTGTTTTCTTTTGCTCCTAGGCAGTCCGGTCTTTAAACTAAGGTCCCGAGTGCATGTTTGTTTCTCGCTCTGATTGTCATTATTAAGTCCTCAAAGCTGACCTTCATTTTCTCGAGCATATTATTAAAGAATAAATATAAAAGATGGCATAGAAGTCAATTTCCTCTTCATCTACGGGGTTGCACTTGGGTCACTAAACACAGACACACCTCAAAGCACATTCCTTGAAGCTTTCATCAGGTTTCATCTTCGTACCCTAGAGATACCGACGACTTAGTGCTAGGTCCAAAGCACATCATATCACGGTAGGTCTTGCTAGACTGTCGGGGAAGTAGTGGATCGGTAATTTTTAATGAATCCCTCCATCTTTTGCAGAATATGGCCACGTGAATCTTGAGGCATCTTGTTCCATCATCATGTGCAAATCTGAGAATCTTTGGAATTCGAAGGAACGACCAACCTAGGGTTCAAACAGAGTTTTCTTGCATTAAAGACATCAAACTTCTTGTTTTCTCTTTTTTCCTCGAGCCTATCTTTTAACTGCTCGGATCTGGATTTTTGAGTGTCTTCAATTCATGATAAAACTCTAATTGTTCTTTGGATTACCCCTCAAAAAATTTATGCAAGGTGTAAAATATGTCATGATTGTACAATGTAATGCAATGCAATGCAATGTAATGCAATGCAATGCAATGCATGAATGCAAATGCGGTGTTGATTCTCGAACAGTCCTTAAAAGACTTTCAATCAAGAGAAAAATGTCCGTTGCAAGAAACTAATAATGAATTACAGTGACAGATTTAGCTTCCTTCGAGATCTTGACTTCGGAAGCAAAACATATGCTCCATGTCTCGACGTCGTCTTTAGGATGATGGATGACTTCGTCTTCTCTTCTTATTCTATTTTATGGACTTGTGACGTCATGATCTTTATTTTTGTGGCTTCTAAAAATGACATCAACAAGTGCGGGCATAATGCGATAAGATCTTTTAAGGTGCAAACGAATAATACGTCTAAACAGGATGGATTCTATCGGTCCTAAGGGAGTACTTTAAAAATTTTAGGGTTTAAATTAAAATTCTCAAAGATCATTTGGTTCAAAAATTTTAACTTACTTAAAAATGAAACTTTTAGGTTTCTTTTTGTTATTATTATTCTTCTTCAAAGTTTTATGAGAGAAGAAGTTTCAAAGCAAAATAATAATATTTTTAATTTTTTTGAGTTAAATTAAAATCGAGAATTTAAAAACGGTCAAATGTGAAGATTTAAAATTAGGATTCTCGCGTACCCCGATCAATCTTCTCGTCGCGACGTGCCTTATTGTCGTCATCGTCTTCTTTTCGCGATTGGTCTTTGCTCGACCTAACTTGATCTTTGTAATATTATCGTCCCCGCAAAGCGACTTTTCTATTTTGAAAGCCTTTTAATGAATCGTTCTTGAATCAACACCATGTCATGATATGCAACATGAATGCAAATAAAGGCGTTGATTCCGCTGGTAATCACCCTTTCGAACGACTTTCATGGGAATTAAAGGGTCCAGTTACAAAAAGATCCATATTACAAAAGGAGTCCCTATTACAAAAAGAGTCTATTACAAAGTCTTAATTACAAAATAAAATTCTACACATAAACTCTAGCTCTACCTCTTACCTCCTCGACAGCTCTGAGCAACTTGATAAACCTTGGTGCTTCTTCCATGTCCGGGGTTATGAAAGGTCGGAGAGTCGTGGCTTCGGTAGCTAAGTCATTCACACACCTTGTAGCTCGTTGTATGTCCACCATTAGGTCTCGTGTGTATACTTTGGCACTACACGCTGTTCGCAAATTGTTACGTCGGATCTGTTGAGTAATCTCGACCGATGTCACGCGATCGGATCGATCTTTGTCCTTCCTAAGACACCTTTTGTCCATGATGAAAGATTTTCTAATCGGGCAAACCACTTGAATCAACGCCTCTATGTAATGTGGATGCAATGATAATGCAACAAAAATATGTGTAAAAATAAAATAAAAAACAAAAAGAAATGAGTTAGTACCGGATAAAAATAATAAATACATAAATAAAAGGACAAATTAAATAAGGTAAATAAACAAAACGACCCTATTTATCTAGTCCAAAACACCTATGGTTATCCGCATGGCTCTAACATGGTGGGTTTCTATGTTCTCTACATGCAGTGTTGGTGCCAGGAGGTACCCGAATTGTCCTTGCTGTCCCCTATTAAGGGTAGCAAGGCCCCCGATCATCACCCATTATAGGCTCCTTTCAACCAGGTTCAATTCAGGGGGACCCATTCGTTTATGCCCGTACGAAGGAACGATATCCTTACGAAAGCATAAGGTACTCGAGCCCCGAAGGTACTTGCTAGGCCCATACGGGAGAACGATATCTCCACGAAAGCATTAGCGTTTTCCCCCCACTTAAAAAGACGGGTTTATATGCCATATTTTAAATGCGTTAAAATAAACGCGCAATTATGACCGAATGTTAATTTAATAGTTACTTTAATCCGGAATTTCCAATATTAGTAAAGCGGTAATTATTTTAAAAGCTTGACTCTCATTTGTTTTTGAAAAACAAAAATGTCCCCAGCGGAGTCGCCATCTGTAGCGAAGGCACGCTAAATAAAAACGATGGTGTTTTTGAAGGATTTTTGAAAGGTGTTTGGATATAAAATATTTATTCCGTGGGGTTTACAAAAACCTTATAAAAATGGAGTCGCCACCGGCCACTTAGGTAGGCCGACACCAAAAACCGTAGATTCAAAAGACAGGGTTCGGGAGTCGGTTACGGATGGGGAAGGATTAGCACCCCCACACCGCCCAAAATTGGTACTTTAATAATTACCGCTTTATTAATATTGGATTTTCCGGATTAGAGTGACGATTATTTTAAAATTCAGTCATAATTGCGAATAAATTTTAAAGGCCCGTTATCCGAGAATAAACGCCCAACCACTATCACTACGCCTGATACTGGCCCCGTTTACGTTCGGATAAAAGGGCACCGCATTGACAATTTATATATCATATGCAATCTTAGTGGCAAAAATATAAAACATGGGAAAATATTTAAATACAATAAATATTGACATAATGTAATACTAATCTAACATAAAATGCTAAACTAAAACATACATATATACATATTAATCTAACTCATAAATAAAAACATGTCTAGCATAAATAAAATATTAATATACAACACAAATTTAAAACATATTAAATATTAATCTAACACATAAATAAAAACAAACTCAACATAAATAAAATACTATTCTAAAACATACATAAATAAATATTAATCTAACTCATAAATAAAAACATATCTAACATAAATAAAATATTAATATACAACACAAATTTAAAACATATTAAATATTAATCTAAAACATAAAAATAAAAAATAAGACTAAAATTTTAAGATAACTGATACTTCATTAAATTATAAAAAATACAACACTAATAAAAAAGGAAAGAAAATATACCTAACTAGGAGCTCTAACGACGAACTCCGCCGAGATCTACCGCGACCCCTCCAAAAATTTAACTAGATCGGACCTAAAATAGGACCCCGATCGAATGTTGGATCGAACCAACTGGGGTCGAGGGCACTGCCCCCAACCCCGGCCAGCCTTGCGGCCGGCCATGCCCCTATGAATTGATGGCAATTGAATTGCCAATTTCTCTTCAATTTTGGGCGTCCATTTCTCTTCAATTGGGGTGCCTATTTATAGGCAAATGTGATGGAAAATTGGGTGACGTGGAGCACCCTGCTCCACGCAAATTTCCCTTTTTTTTTTTTTTTTTATTATTTATTATTATTATTATTATTTTTTTTACTTTTTTATATATATAATTTTACTATTATAATAACACTAAAACCCGGTCAAAAATGAGTGATTACAATAACTAAACTAATTTTCTACTTTTCAAATTATAAAATATATACATGTAAATATTTTTAATTAATTAATTGGTAATTATTTGATCAATCGGCAGTCATTTATTTTCCATAAACGAGCTTTTAAAGCTGTGCCATAAACTCTAATTAATAAATTATAAACTCTAAACTTAAAATCATAAAATATATTCTCAAATCTCAAAAAATTATAACCAGTAAAACCTTAAACCCTGAAAATTAGACGCTTGAGGAAAACAACTTTACCACCACCTGTGCATAGAATGTTTTTTCTTAGTTAAAATGATATAAAATATTAAAATAAAAATTATTAATAATTATGATATTCAACGTTTATAGCGAACCAATATAATTATACACCATTAACCAAACCGTTCGCACATTATCTGTTCCGTATTTAATAAGTTGAACATAAAATAAAATTAAAGAGTTTAAAAATATCTGATTATCATAGATTTTATGGAATTTTTTGGAGATCCATTAATTGGTCTAGTGATTAAAGATGCCCATATTATCTTATTTTATATGTGTTTGAATCTAAGCGTAGAAATGTAATATCTCTCTATTTAATAAAAAAATAAAAAAAATACTTTGATATACAAGCTTGTGTAAAAGTTTACACAAGCCTTTCAATTTTAAGGCTTAAGTTTTAGGTTAGGGTTTAGGGTTTAGGGGTTTAGTGTGTAGGGTTTAGAATTTAAGGTTTATGGTTAGAATTTAGAGTTCAAGATTTGAGGTTTAGGTTTTAGGGTGCTATGGTTTGGGATTTAGGTTTTAAATTTTATAGAAGGGTTGTGTAATTTTTTTACACAGCTTGTGTATCAAAGTATAACCCATAAAAATATATCTTAACTATAAAATAGGTGCCTAAATTTTTTTTCTTACTAAAGTAAGTACCTCAGTTGACTTTAAAACAAGCCAAAAATGAAACTTTAGGCATCTATTTCAGCTAAAAATGAATTTTAGGCACATATTTTAGTTAAAAAATGCTTTACGCACTTATTGCAAAAAAGACATAGTTTAAGCACTTATTTTGTAGTTAATCCAAAAATATTTATCAAACTCTTTAATTATTTTTCTTTTTTGGTGCAGACTTTAATTCTATTTCCTAAATATAAGAAACTTTCATATAAAGTGAATAATGGAGCTCACCTAATTTCACAAACTTCAGTATCTTGAGATGTAAGTTAAGAAAGAGAGTAGATTTTGAAATTGGGTAAAGATCTTAAGGAACGAGAATGGCAGAAATGAGAAATAAACAAATGAATTGTTCCTATCATCAACCCAATGAAAGAGACCCCATTAATTGGGTAGGTATGAGGTGCGGCTACGTTGCGGTACCAATCAAAATTTTACAAAACACGGAACTTAACATGTTATCTACCAACTTAAAATGTTAGACTTTTTGATAACATTTTAGGTTGGTGCTCTCACGATAAATATCGATATTTATAGACAAGTTTCGATACTTATAAAAACCTAAATGTTATCAGAAGTTATAATTATCGATACTCGGAGTTAAGTTTTGATATTTAACCACCAACCTAAAATATTATAAAAAAATATAACATTTTCGATTTTAAATTTCGTATTTTATAATATTTTTGGTTGATGCCGCATTGCGACTCTACGGCACTTTAGACTCGCCCCCATTAATTCTCTTTAAAAACCTTGGTCTTTATATTAAATCATAGAGATTAATTCCCCCCAAAATATGAAGGTTTTTGAAAGTGAAATATGTGCAATTTCAAAAGTAGTACATAAACTTCTATGTTTATAGAAGTTTCATTTATTTAGTATAGTTTGGCTAAATTCACTTACCCCTAAGGTTTAATGAAAAACATATTAACATATACCTCTATTATTGTTTATCTATACATTTTCTATTTTTTTTTTCAAATTATAATATAATAAAAAAAATAAATGCGTTAAAATTATACTAAAAACTATAAAGTTAAATTCTAATTAAATTGTACTAAAAATGATAAACAAATTTGATAACCGAAGTGACCATTTTGCAGCACTTTAAAGTTGGGTGACCTAATTAAAAACTTATTAATAGTCAGGTGATTATCTAGGTAGTTTTCCCTTTAGAAAAGCTAGTTTTCTTCTACATGTGTTGCACTTGTATGCACACATTTATTTTTATTATTTAATAATTATCTTTTCTATACAAAGATAATTAAAATATAAAAATATAAAATTATTACAATAATTAAAGGATTTTAAATCATTATTTGAGTAATTATACAATATTAAAATAACGTTTTATAACGTTTAAAAGATAAACATATAAAAAGATTAATAGAGTTTAGAGTTTAGGTTATTGTTACGGGGCTAGACAAGGTTTGGGCCGTGACATTATTCTCTCCCCAAATATCGTTTAAGTTTTTCTTCATCTCTATTTTAGTTGATGGCAATATTAATTTTAGTGTTGGTCGTTGACCGTTAATATTTTTTAATTTTTTTTGCTTTCTTTTTTCCTATATCTAATGAAGCTACATACCGCTCGAGTAGAATTTTATAAGCTTTAATATTAAAATTTTAAAATTAGAACTATATATAATAAATTAAACATACGAATTTCGTAATTTTATATTATTTCATCATTAATTAATACAATCTTCTATTTTCTCCGGTACATTGCCATTGGAATATGAATCGATATTTCATTTTTTTAAGAATAATTACTTTAATATTTTATTCTTTTTAAGATATTTCTAATTTTTTAATGCTAACATTCTCCATTTTTTTTGTCTCGGTGATTTGATTTATGTGCTATTTTAGTGAAAATATCAAATTGATGGAGGCTATTATAGTGTTAGATGCTAATTTAGGATGTGTGTTCCGTCTGTGTTGGGGGTTACAAGATTGGCTCCGGATGATGTTTGGTCCTTTGACATTGGATTTATTTGTATTGACAGGTTTGAGTTGCACGTTCGATACTATGATGTATATTCTCTCTGTCTCAATAAATTTATTTAATATTAATTTTTTTGTAAATTATTTTAACTTTGACTCTTTATTATTGATAAAAATATAAAAAATATGTTTTAAAAATCTTCAATCAAATAATTTAAAAATATATGTTTTTATAAAATTTAATTAATTAAAATATTTAAAATAAATATAATCAAAGGTTAAAATTTTGACTTTTAAAAAGTAAATATTAGACAAATTTAATAGGACAAAAAATATACTAGAAATGATTGTTAATTGCGAATTGAATTTTCTAGGCAATGTTTTTCATTTTGTGCCGAGGGTGTCGTGTCTTGGTTTGATTTTCTTTCAATCAGTTTTAGGTAGGGTGAGCGTTTGATCGAGTTGAGTAAAAAAATTTTGATTTATTTGAGTTAATGCGTCATATTTTACAATTCAAATTTTATTTAAAATTTGTTCGATTCGAGTCGAGTTTATAAAATTTAAGTCAAGTTTTTGAGTTCCTATACAAATTTAATTATAATTATTTATCATGTTATAGTACAATTTGATTTCAATTCAAACTTTCACGCTCTGACAAAATATTTCTTAGATAAACAAAAAAAGATGCATGATATTTTTGCTCAAAGTAAATAACAAAACTCAACCTAATTAGCTATGTTTTATAGGTGGCCGGCGGTTTAGATAGTTTGTAGATAGGCTTGCATATATGAGAAAATCCTTGAGATTAATGTCTTCGTTCATTTATTTTTTTGAGAGTTTGAGATCAAATAGAACACTAAGAAATAATGCAACCTTTGTTTCGTGTATTTAAAGAAAGAAAGACTCTGACCAACAAGTTGGTCGAAGTGATAAGCAATTTGGTATCATTTAAGTAAATTTTGAGTTCGAGGCGTTGTGTATGCAAAAAATTCTCACTGGAACACTCACTCACCAGAGTCAAGTGTACGAACCAGGTTGGTCTGGATTAGTTAGGGCGAAGCCCTGAAAATTAAAAGGGCAACAAAAATAAAGAAAGACTCTAATCAAAGTTTTCCATAATTATCTAAGTTAATTGCATCGTACGTTCTCAGATTATGACTCTTATTTTAAATTGGTCCTCACACTTTTAAACATTGTAAATTAATCCTCAAAGTATGACTTTCAATTTAAATTAGTCCCCAAACTTTCGAGCATTTCAATTTCATCACCAAACTATGATTGTCATTTTAAATTGGACCTCAAACTTTTTGGAGGTTCTAATTTCATCCCTAAATTTCAGTATATGCTAATCATATTGTATGTTACTAAAACTATTATATAAATTGTTGTCATGTAAACACTGATGTGTATTATGAAATAATATGATTTGGTATAAATGATAATTTGAGGATAAAAATGAAACATTCAAAAGTTTGAGAAACAATTTTAATATAAGAGTCATAGTTTGAGGGATGAAAATGAAATATTCAAAAGTTTGAAAATTAATTTAGAATAAAAATACTAATTTAGTGACGAAACTAAAATATTTAAAAATTAAAAAACTAATTTAAAATAAAAGTCATAAGTTCGGAGACGTTGATATAAGTAACACTGTTTGACTTCAAGGAAATGAAGATTTTATCGAATAGGGTTTCATCATTAATAATCGACTTTATCATTTAATTTATTTATAAAAAAGATAAGCATACCATTAATAATATAGTTATCCATACTTTAAATACAATCATGATATATAAAAACCCACCAACAAGATATAAATATAATATCCTAATCTGGCAAATGGCAACCCATGTGATGAAAGCAAAGTAGATAAATTGGTGTACACAGCACCCAACAACATGGGACCATTCATATGATATATCTACTTTATAAGGTAAATTATGGCAATTTCCATTTCAGCAACATATCCATATCTTTGGGCATGCAGCCGAGCAGGTCCACATTCCAACAACAGAATGATCAAATTCACCTATATTTGATCTGATTCATCTGAATCGAGAGCTGCAGTGTTTCAGAGGAGCTGATGCATTCTCATGTGCATGGATCATGCCACGTGGGGGGTTTGTTTGATGATGATCATACGGTAATTGATTCCACAGGATAAGGATGGATATATTGGAGTTTTGACAATTTTTTTAATTTTTTTTCATGGCCCCCCACCTCTTCTTGCTGCCTAGTTCTTACAGAACAATAATGTGCTATGAGTTGGCGAGTGGAGTCAAGGCAGTCAACAATGTATAAAGAGAAATGGACTCTCGTTATGCTCCGTCACTATGAATACCTACTTGATTGAATCAATCTTTTGTTACTTCTCTATATTGGTTAACACGAGAAATGGACTAAATTGATTTTTTAAAAATCATGGACTAAATTGATTTAATTCGTGTATAAAGAGAAATTCCAACCTAACATCGATTCTCTCCGAATTTAATATATTTTATACTGATCCAATATAATAAAAGCATAATTCAATTTTGATTTGATTTTGTTATTAAAAAACTATTAAATTCGACTAATCTAAAAAATAATAAAAATTTTATATAAAATATAATAAAAAATATGTAGTTACAAAATATATTAGGTCGGAGAATTTTTACTCTAAACCCGTACTTATCTCGCTCCAACTTAATTTTTTAATAAAAAAATTTGCCCCTATTGGCTCCGTCAGACCCAACAGAACCATGTAAGTTTGCCATCCCTACAAGTGGCAAAGGGTCTCCTTGAACAAAGCATAGAAGAATTAGAAGGAAACGAAGGGGATTTGCAAATAGTGGCAACTGCATGCATCGGTTGCTTCTTCTTAAGATCAACTCCAAGAAAGCTTGACCCAAGTGAAACTTCAAAGCTTGCAATGGTACACCTCTTTTCCCTAAAGGAAGCTTCAGGTAAACTTTCCATTTTAGCTTCTCCCAAAAGCTATCAATAGCTTGGTTTCATAAGCAACAATACCAATCTCCTTTAGGCCCAGACTCTTGTGTTGGCTGCACATCATTGTAGCTAAGAAGTTAGGTAGCCCAAACTTCATATGACTGAGGTTGTTGGAATGGAAGTGTCGGGATTCCAGTATCATTGTTAATGAATGATTATGCAAGTTGTCCATATATAAGGTGATTATGGCGCTGTTACTCTACGCAAGCTGGACTTAAAGGCAGTCATCACATCACATGCATGCTTTCAATTGCAATGCACATGCACCTATATATGCCTTTTCCTTTGATGATTGTTTGTGTTCATTTAGTATATGCATTGAATGGTTAGGTCCAAAGGCAAAATGTCATCAAACTGCAGCATACATATACATTCAGTGCCCATGCTGGTATTCATAATTCGACTGAGACATGTCCAGTTATCCATCACATTGCTATGGAAGATGAAAATGGTTGTATTAATCATGTTTCCAGCACCAACTTTTGAAGATCAAGCAGCATGCAGTGAAAAACTCACTAACACCAGAAATAATACATCAAAACACACTAGCTGATGGATATGAGGTCCTAAGCAATTGCAAACACAAATTTGGTAAATAATTTTGGTGTTTTCACTTCCAGTTTCTTTTATTCATTCAACAGAAATGATATGTACATCAAACAAGGCAAGAAATACTGGTAAGCAGTAAGCTTGCAGTACATAATCTATAGATTCTTTTATTACAACAAGAAAGGCTGAAAGTTTCCCATTTGAAGGATTACATCTCAAGCAAACCATAAATCTTAAAGTATATATAGTTCTTAGAAAATTTTAGATTACATGAAATCAAAAAGAATGCAGACAATGGCATGCAGATTGATAGAGCTGTAAAAGACACTTCTGTATGACCATATCTCACCTTTCCAGACAATAAAACTGGGGAAAGATACATGGTGAAGTCAAGTAGGTTTCATGACCTGAAACAGTGCTTCCCAATATGTATGTTCAACGAAGTCCCCACCTGCCTTCTCCCTGTTGTTGTCAGCATGAACCTTTTGGTAGGGAAAAAACCGAACAACCAAAATTAAGCGGAAGCACAATTGATGTTCTTTCTTCCCAAAAACCGCAAGTCAATAATTATGGCAGACACAATATCATAAATATGTTCTTTAGCAACACTAATCAACCACAAATCAACAATGCAATCACAACACAAGTAAATCGAGACAACGATATTTTATGTGGAAAACCCCTCTAAATCAAGGGTAAAAACCACGGGACTTTAAAGTCCGATCAAAAGCTCCACTATAATCAAATGTTTAACTACAAGACTACAATATGCAACCTACAACAAGCATTTAACTCCAACAAGGCTAATAACAAGTAGTCTTTAACAAAAGAGAGAAAAACGAGAGAACATCACAAAAAACGCAGATGCTGTAAAATAGAGATTTCTGACGCTACAAGACTCGGATGAAAAATCCGACCGTACAAAGTCAAGAACTTCAAGTCGCCTAGTTGCTGTCCAAAAATTAACTCAATTGAATCACAGATGGACCTCTAATTAAAGAGTTGATCAAAACTGCTTAAAGTTTGAAAAATAATTTCCTCTCCTGTTTTTCTCTCGAATGATTTTCTAAGCTCTCTATCTCTTTCAAAATCTGCCCACACACTCTATAATACACTAAGCCATTATTAAAGGCTTACAAAGTTAAAAACAAATAAATGTTGCAGACAAAAATATACCAAACACCAACAACCCTTTGAAATTTGGGGTGTAAACTGTGTGGGTTACCCACATAGTGGGACCCTCACCCAACACCTTTGGGCTCCTATTCGCCAGCATCAACCTCTCTTGTGCCATTGCAAAATCAATAGAACCGGATATTATCGGGCTCTTGTAACTGAACACCAACCTCTCCTGCAGTTTCCTATCTAGGGGCCCTGATAATTTTAAGCTCCTAGGAGTCACCAGCAGTTTCTCTTGTCCTCTATAATCCAAGAGACCAGATTTCGCAGTTGTCCCGGTTCTCTGCATTGGGTGTTCTATCTTCAGCTCCTTGTTGTTCTGATCACCCTTGCCCTTCTTTGACAATGCATCTCTCCACTTATCTTTATACGAAACCGGCGCCGGCAGCTCCTTTGCGACCGTGTTATTCTCATGGTGAACCATTTTGTTAACATACTTGTTGAAGCACTTCCTGGTTTTGTTGAATGCCAAAATGAGCTTGGACAAACCATTAGGGGCTTCTCTAACATCCTTCCTAGCAAGCTTGAGAATCTCCAGCCTATGCTTGGCAACAGAAATGCCCATGCTCTGAAGGAATTTATGGTTGAAGTATGGTAAATCCTCCCTTTGGAGCTCGTTCCCAGAAAAGGCAAGGCCATACTTATAGACAAGGGAGGGCTGAAGGCCAGTTTTGGATAACTAGGAGTACCAGTCCATGGCTTCGGTGGTTGGCTTATGCCATAGGATGGTCAGGAAATGGGATGTGTTATAAGATGTTGCATGTGAGCGGTCCAATACAAGGTTCCAAGTAGGTTTAAAAGGATCAAGTAAATGTGGTGGGTGTGTAGGGATATCTTTTCTGTCATCTGTAATTGAGATTTGGATGGTTGTTGAAATTGAGAGGGACGCGAGACACGTGAAGGGAAATTATCATCCATTGTAAGGCGTTTCCATAGGGGGGCATTATCATCAACTTTTGTCCTTTCCTTGGGCTACGCCATGGGTGCATGTGCTAGCCATTCCTAGTCAGTGAGTGATATCTTCAATAAGCAAAACGAGATGTGTGTCATTATCATCCTACGTAAATTTCATTGTAAAAATCTCGTGTAAAAGAATCAATAAAAAAGTAAAAAGAGTTTAAAAGAATAGGGTAAACTACATACGTGGCCACTGAACTATGAGGTCATTCCTATTGTGACCATCCAACTAAAAAACGCTTCAATCAGACCACCAAATTATTAAAGTGATCTCCTATTTTGGCCACCAACCGTTAAAATCTAACGGAAGAGGTGACTTGGCGGTTAATAAAAATTTGTATAATTACATATTTAGTTTATATTATTTACCTATTTTATCAATTTGCTCTTAATTTTAATATAATTAAATGAAAGTAATCAACCAATCAGATGATAACACGTGTCGAATGGTGACACGTGTCAGCACCCGATTGGAGAATTTACTCTAATTTTTAATTTATTTTATTTAATAATTTTCATCCAATCAAATGGCGACATGTGCCACCTGATTGGGTGAAAAATTAAACATATGGGGAAGCTGGGAATCAAACCTGCTACCAGCTAATGAAAAACACTAACTCTACCTCTTGGCCAATCACTTAGGTTGGCTTAGATTTGTTTACTTTTTTTTTATTTAATCAAATACCAATAAGTGCCAGTCTCCTAAACTTTCTGAAAAGAATTCTGTTATCTCTATGAAAAGAAATGATTGTTGTTATATCTGCTATGCGATGCATTCTTTTAAAGCTCCTAATCAAGAAATCGTTTTGAAATTCCTCAGGTTCCAGGATTAGATTGCCTTCAAATAAGCTTCCCATTCTTTAGAGATTCTCCACGATGTACTCTCTAAAACTTTGGAACCAAATTCTGTTGTTGAGGTCTTAATCATGTGACTTAAGCTAGCCCAATGATTTGCTAAAATATTTCAATGTTGGCATTGGCAGATGCAGACTTCTCAATCAAGTGAGGTGGACCAGCTATGATATCTGGTGGGATATTATTTGAGGCAGATAATAGGCATAGCCCACTTGGTGCTGCAACATTTAACGTAATCAGTACGCGGAAATGGGCAGTTAGCAATGGAGGCTTGTTTGCAGACATCAATAATCCACAGTATGCGGAAAACACCTACCAACACTCCGGGAATGTATCAGACTTCAAGGCTATCCCCAGGATCACTCAGATACTATGGCCATTAAATAAACAAAGTTAGCAATTCTAAGCGAACCGAAGCACTTGGCCTAGCGGTTGAGTCATGCCTTTCAATTACCTGGTGATCACTTTAATAGTTCGGTGGTCTGAATGACTTCTTAATTCGGTGGTCAAAATAAAAACGACCATAGTTCGGTAGTTACTTGTGTAGTTTACCCAAAAGATTATGTAAAATGCTTTAACTAATACATTTTGGAGTTAAAACTTGTGGGATTGGCAAAAGGGTTTTACGTGTGCTCCCCCCTTTTGACATGAACATGGTAGGGCATGGCTGATTAAATGTGGCCCCTCATAACTGAAATTGATCTTTGCTGATCGTCTTCATCAAACCTTTCAACTCTCTTTTTTTTTTTCTCATCTTCCCCACATAGTCACGACCTGGGACTATCCGGCCAAACCAGAAATAACGAACTATCTAAAACCACTATCATTCCATTCTCACTATCAACAATAAATTATTTTGAACTCATGAAATAATAATTTGTTTTCTTTTGTTAATACCTTTATAATAAAAAAAACATTGTAGAATAAAAGATCGATTCTGCTTTTGCAACTTAGAATAGAAATCTTTTGCTCTTTTTTGGGTACTCTTATTTATGCTCTCACACTAAAAATTTAAGTTTAGGGTTCATGTTTAAGGTTAGAGTTTAGTATTAGAGTTTAGGGAATTTAGGTTAGAGTGTATTTTTGAAGTTTAGGGTTTAAAATTTAAGGTTAAAGCTTATAATTTAATTTTTTAATGTTGGACATAAAAAAATGACACTGAAAAAGGCAGAAGAATTTTGTTCTTGCAGCCTAACCCCTTGAAAGTTATTGGGTTTATTTGTACAATTTACATAGCACCACGAAATGGTTCAAGTTAGAGGGTGACAATGAGCTGAAAAAGCATTTGTTGGGTGTAATGATAACACTTTTATTTAGAAAATCTAGATTTGAATTTTAAAATTGACATCATTATAAAAACAATTAATTACTCTAAATATAAATAGTAAAATAATTGAGAAAATATAAAAAAAATTAAACCTACAAAAATCAAGATAAATGAGCAAAAGATATTTTTAGTGGGCACTAAGCCAGTTTTGAAAAATAGCATCGATAACGCCTATTAAACCAGTTTTAAACGCCCTTAATTATAATATTATTATTTTTTATTTTTTCTTTTACTTTATTAACTTGTATTATAAATTTATTTAATTTTCGGGTACCAGTTATAAATACCCTATGTAAAAGTCATAGGGAGGTTTGAATATTCATACTAAACCACCTAAATTTGAATTAAAGTTCATCAATTCAATAATGATATGACAAAAAGCCTTCAAGCTTATCTAGATATTTGGTCGAACAAGGTACCGAAAATAGTTTTAAATATTTAAGTAAAAATTAATTTAGTTGAGTCGAATAATAATATAGGGTAATAAATATTTTATTAAATCAAAACAATTTTATTCAAGTGATTTAAACTTTATATAATAACTAATATCTTCTGATCAAAAACGAAAGTTTCCGGGAGAAACTATGCAAATTCCCGTTAAAGATTAGATTAATTTTTATTTTTCTGATTACATTTGATTTTTGAGTTTTAATGTATATCGATAAAGAAATTCACAAAAAATATTTTTTATATCTTAAATCTTTGAAATAATAAGACTAAATATAAAGATAAATAACCTATATTTCATTTTTTCCTAAAAACCAAGTTTTTTTTAAAAAATAATTATCACTTCCAATCAAATTTCAACAATTAAATGTTTGGTACAGTAACGCTTCTATTGTTGACTTTATGGAAAGTTTTGAGTGGTGGAGCAGTTGGCGGAAGACTTTTTTGGTTCACGGCCAATTTGGTCAAAAACGGCAACGATTGGCCAGGCCTAGCCAAGCATGCTTCGTGGCGGCTTCTTTGTATTGGATACATTTAGTGGTGTGCATTTTCGGATAAGAATAATATCCGAATTGAAATTTTTAGATAATCGATTTTTTAGATAGGTAAAATAATAATTTTGTATTTAATTTAAAAAATTTAGATATTTGATTTTTTAGATATCCGAATTTTTGAATCAGGTATCCGAATATGATTTAGTTTGAAAAAAAATTCAAATTCATATTTTGAAATAAATAGTGTATTATTTACTTAATTAAAAAGGGTTTGAAATATTTGTGGGTAAAATTCTTTTTTATAAACACTGTATACGAAATAAAAAGAACAAATTTTATCAAACAATAATTCTTTATTTAGAAGATTTTCTTTTAGAATGTAATAATATCATACAATTTATTTTATTAACTATAATGTTAAGCTTATGATAATTATCTATATTAATATGCTCATACTAAACTGGACTATGAATAAATACAATGCATAATCCAATCATATGCAAGGGGTGTGCAAAACCGGGTTCGGTTAACTGTTAGCAAATTATTTCGGTTAACCGGTAAGTTCGGGTCACTCAATTCTCGACCCTAAACCGTAACCATTCAGCCTGTTAAACCGTTTATTCGGTTAATCGAAAAATTCGGTTCGGTTCGGGTAACGGATTTTTATTTTGTTTATTAAAAATATAAATTTTGATAATATGTTAGAAAAAATATATACTTTTAAAAACCGACACATGATATTAGTATCTTTTTTAATACTCGAAGTTAAGCACTTAAACTTCATAAAATGAAATTATGGTTTTACTTTTGGGGAATGAGAAAATAAAATAAAATCTGATTTTTTAATATAAAATATTAAAATAGCATATAATATAATAATATATATTATATAACCGGTCGGTTCGGTTACCCGATTTGTCCCAAAACCATAAACCGCAACCAAATTGGTATTCTTTTTTTAAAATAAAAACTCGAACCGAAATCAAATTTTTCGGGTTTCGAAATCAGTTTCGATTTTTCGATTTTTTGCACGCCCCTAATATGCATGATGTATCTTTTCAAATGAAAACAAATATCAAAAGGGTTTTCTTTCGAACAAATCAATATGTGAATGAAAGTGTGATTAATCTATTTAAATAAATATTTAAGCTTAAAATATAATTAATTAGATTATTTTAAAAATATATATTTAATTAATAAAAAAATCTCAGAAAATTGAGCATTATTAAGTACATAATTACCTCCTACTAAGAATTTGAAAATTATAATACTTAGATTAACCATAATTGAAACTTGACCATTGTCTTATCGCCTTATAATGAGTAATCACCTTATAATGACTAAGAAAAGTCAGTCAATTTTTTTTTTTTATAGAACATCACCTTGTACTTAATAATTAAAATTTAGGCGATCCGTATCCGATCCAATTACCTGAATTTTTTTCGGATATCCGATCGAAATATCTAAAAATAAAAAATGGATTGAATATCCGTATTTTCGGATTGAATCATCGGATAAACGAATCGAATTATTCGGATCGAATTTTTTTGCACACTACTATATACAACATTTATGTTGGTCGCATTTTAGCAGCACCCTAACCTTGCCAATCATTTAAGATAGAACTTAGGCTTATTTATTGTTTCCGATAAATAATAATAATCAAGTAGTAAATTTTGGTATTTAATTGATAACATGTATAATTCTTTAAAAATATGTTTTACTAAATTATATTCATAGACTGTTTTATATTATTGTTTACAACACAAAGATTATAGTTTTTTTTTAGACAAATATGATTTTATTTAAAGTAATTGAATTATATAATTTATATTTAATTTTGCGCCTCATTAAAAATTTCTCTTATATAAAGTAAAAAAATATACACAACTATATACAATCAAACACACCAGGTAAATCAGCACACCACTCTAATGTTTACATTAAATTACACAGCTTGCAACGTATCTTTTCATATATATATATATTAAACATCATAAAGATACTACAGATATAATATATCAAAAATAAAAAAAAAATTAGTACGCTAAAAATTTCATACAAATATGCAGAAAAAAATAAACATTTTCATGAAAATTAACATACCATCAAAACTTATGCCACAAAAGCCAATGAAAAATGTGCCACAAAGTCAGATGAACACGTGACTCAAGAGTAGAAATTTTTATTAAAATTAAGAAAATAAAATATAAGAGAGCAAGAAAAATAATAAACACTGGTGGCCTACAACCAACTCAACTCATCTTTTGTTGGTGTATTTATTAGGCACCGCTCTTTAAATTAATTTAGATGCGCTAAAGCCATCTTCAAAGCTATGAAATCAGAGGTATCAAAGCTGGGGAGCTCACTCTTGGTGCCTTGTGTCCAAGAGCTAGCAGAGAAACCATTGAAACAAATTCCACCTCAATACGTACGTACCGATGAAGATTCTCCCATCGTATCTCACACAAATCCGTCACCACAAGTCCCTGTTATTGATATGCAGAAGCTATCTTCTGAAGAGGAACTGGCGCAGCTGCATCATGCATGCAAAGAATGGGGTTTCTTCCAGGTATGTATTTTCTCTTACCTGTATGAGATGTTGGGGTTTTGAATTTAAAAGATGAAACCAATCCATGTTGCAGTTAGTCAACCATGGGGTGAGCTCTTCACTGGTGGAAAAATTGAAGATGGAGGTCCAACAGTTTTTCAATCTTCCAATGGAAGAGAAGAAGAAGCTTTGGCAAAAACCAGATGCTGTAGAGGGATTCGGACAGGGCTTTGTTGTGTCTGAAGAGCAGAAGCTTAACTGGGGAGATATGTTCTACATGATTACTCTTCCAACTTATTTGAGAAATCCTCACTTGTTTCCTAATCTCCCACTCGCCTTCAGGTTATTTTGATCTGCATCTGTCGAGTACAATTAAGCCATATTCCATAGCATCTTTTATATTGATGGGCTAAGTTTTTGTTCTTCTCTTCCCCTAATTAATAATTGATTGCAGAGAAACCTTGGAAGCTTATTCTGTGGAACTGAAACATCTTGCCATGAAACTGCTGGACTTGATGGCAAAAGCTTTAGGGATGGACCCGATTGACATGAGAGTATTGTTTGAAGAAGGGCACCAAGGGATGAGGATGAACTATTATCCCCCATGTCCACAGCCAGAGCTTGCAATCGGTCTAAACTCTCATTCTGATGCCAGTGGCCTCACCATTCTGCTCCAAATCAACGAGATGGAAGGTCTTCAGATAAGGAAAAATGGGGTTTGGGTTCCCATCAAACCACTTCCAAATGCTTTTGTCATCAACCTTGGAGATGTTACGGAGGTAAACATAAATTTATGTCCGTTATTTTCTTTCCATCCCGCAATAACTTATAATAGAATATCATTTTTAGGATATTCTATTAGGAGTTATTCCTTTTTTTAAATATAGTTTTGACCGGTAGGTGAATGATATTTGTTGTTTCGAATTTGCAGATAGTATCCAATGGATATGCCAAAGCGTTGAGCACCGTGCGACCGTTAACTCAGATAAAGAAAGAGTTTCAATTGCTACATTTTACAACCCGAACTTTGATGTTGATTTGGGACCGGCACCAAGCCTGATTACTCCACAAACTCCACCGCTTTTCAAGACACTACGCGTTGATGACTTCTACAAAGGTTTTCTATCGCGCGAGCTCCGTGGAAAATCCTATGTGGACACCCTAAGATTGAGTTTGGACAAGTAATTTTTTTGAATGGTCTAAAGTGGTTACAATTTATTATTTATGTGTATTTATTTTTAAATAAAATAATACAAATATGTAAAAGAATGCAGGGATAATAATACTTAGGTCCGTTTCTGATTTTGGTGGACGAATCTAAAAATTGGACTCCTAATAACATATCTTGAAAAAAATAAATTTTAGTAAGAGGCATAAAATGCAAAACATCAATAAATTTTATTAAACAATTACTCACACAACAATTTCTACAAACGTTTCTAGATGTAAAATCACTAATAATAGTGTGGACATCTATATGGTCTAACATATTTTTCTCAATACATAAAATGGCCAGATCATTCAACTTTTGTTGCGACATTGACGACCTCAAGTAGGTTTTCAACAATTTTAACTTTGAAAAACTTTTTTTCGGAGATGCAACGGTCACCTGCATAGTTAAGAAGATTCGATAAGCAATTAAAACTATTGGATAACAATTCGCAACTTTAACAAACTTGAGAATTTTAAATGCCGGCATTAACTTATTTGGTAAATTCATATGCAACAATTTCAATTCTAAAAAATATTATCTACATCAACATCAGACAAATCATTGTAAAAAAACAAAAATAATTTTAAAGTGTGCAAATTTTTTGTAATTCAACGTTACCTAAAGATTTTAACATTTTTGAATAAAAAAACTAAAAAATATTGTCGAATAACTTTAATTAAAATAGTTAAAACTAAAATTCTTAGAGATGTATTTGAATTTTTATTCTCATTAAAAAATTAAAAAATATCCTTAAAATTTTAATTATATAACATTAGATCCCACTGATATGTAGACTAATTAAATACCAACGGCTTTTTACACCCGCTATACCACTTAACTATTTAAGTGGTTTTAATGTAGCCACCGACCGTTAAAACATAAAGGAGAGGCCGGTAAATAAAATTAGTATAATTACACATTTGATCCTCATTATTTATACATTATATCAATTTGATCATAAATTTAATTTATTGTAATAAATTTATCCTCTAGTCATATAGTGACATGTGTTACCATTTGATTTGAGGAGTATTTTTCTTAATTTTAAACTAAAGGAAAATTTTAAAACCAACCTTAGATTCGGCGGAAATCAAACAAGTGATGGCATGAGTGGAGTTGAGTGAACTCAACCGCTGAGCCAAGGATTATTAGTTATAGTTTTCCAATTTGTTTTATTTAAAACCTGCTCAGAAAGAATTTAATCACCTTAATCATGATTATCAAATTTTTCTTGATAGCAGATCAATGGCACAACTGTGTTATGAGGACAACACAATTCCTTGGTAGCAGTTTCATTTTCGTACCATAATCGATGTTGAAGGGATGAAGAATAATGATGTTACAGATTTAATTGGTGTGGTGTTTGTTATCAGTCCTACTTCTCTGTTAATGAGAAAAAATGATACATAAATTTTGAAAAGATCCCTTCATTTGAAGGACATGTCTGATCGGAGCATTGAATTAACTTTATGGGGAGCTTTTTGCAACAATGAAGGACAAAAGCTCCAAACTTTGTGTGATTCGGGAGAGTCCCCAGTTCTGGTTGAATGAATCTCATTGGATGAGACCATAAATGACGTGGAGTGCCGGGACCATGTAATAATTTCTCCCTCTCATGAATGGGGATCTGCAATGCAACAAAAAGGTTACTACTAATGGAGATGAGAAATGGCGGTGTGACAAATGTGATAGGTCAATAGATGAATGTGACTACAAGTATATTCTTCAGTTCCAGATACAAGATCATACATGCATAATGTGGGTGCTTGCTTTTCAGGAATCTAGTAAGGGTCTATTGGGGATGTCTGCAAAAGATTTGTATTGCTTGAGGTATGAAAATCAAAATGTGAAAAAGTTTAAGGAAATCATGCATCAGGTTATGTTTAACAAATATACTTTCAAGTTGAAAGTAAAGGAATAAACTTTTAATGATGAACGACATGTGAAATCGACGGTGGTGGAAGTGGAAAATATAATTTTTTTCTCAGAATCGAAATATCTTTTGAATTTGATTTACAAGATTAAAGCCAACGATTCTTGCCCTTTTGCATCAAAGGCAGCAACTACCACTCCTAGTCATGGAATGAATTCTTGTGGGATCGGAACGGATGGTAATGGTATGTCAAATGCCGGTGATCATAGGCTTAGAGAAACAATTTCAAGCATGAATCTTAGCCCATCAATATAAAAGATGCTATGGAATATGGCTTAATTGTACTTGACAGATGCAGATCAAAATAACCTGAAGGCGAGTGGGAGATTAGGAAACAAGTGAGGATTTCTCAAATAAGTTGGAAGAGTAATCATGTAGAACATATCTCCCCAGTTAAGCTTCTGCTCTTCAGACACAACAAAGCCCTGTCCGAATCCCTCTACAGCATCTGGTTTTTGCCAAAGCTTCTTCTTCTCTTCCATTGGAAGATTGAAAAACTGTTGGACCTCCATCTTCAA
Source organism: Hibiscus mutabilis (assembly GCA_019671005.1). Taxonomy (NCBI): domain Eukaryota; kingdom Viridiplantae; phylum Streptophyta; class Magnoliopsida; order Malvales; family Malvaceae; genus Hibiscus; species Hibiscus mutabilis. The sequence goes on along the minus strand of CM033733.1, from coordinate 4,495,732 downwards.
TTTTTCCACCAGTGAAGAGCTCACCCCATGGTTGACTAACCGCAACATGGATTGGTTTCATCTTATAAATTCAAAACCCCAACATCTCATACAGGTAAGAGAAAATACATACCTGGAAGAAACCCCATTCTTTGCATGCATGATGCAGCTGCGCCAGTTCCTCTTCAGAAGATAGCTTCTGCATATCAATAACAGGGACTTGTGGTGACGGATTTGTGTGAAATACGATGGGAGAATCTTCATCGGTACGTACGTATTGAGGTGGAATTTGTTTCAATGGTTTCTCTGCTAGCTCTTGGACACAAGGCACCAAGAGTGAGCTCCCCAGCTTTGATACCTCTGATTTCATAGCTTTGAAGATGGCTTTAGTGCATCTAAATTAATTTAAAGAGCGGTGCCTAATAAATACACCAACAAGAGATGAGTTAAGTTGGTTGTCGGCTACTAGTGTTCATTATTTTTCTTGCTTTTTAATATTTTGTTTTTTTAATTTTAATAAAAATTTCTACTCTTGTAGCACGTGTTTCATCTGCCTTTGTGACACGCTTTTCATTTACTTTTGTGGCATAGGTTTTGATGGTATGTTAATTTCTATAGAATTATTTGTTTTTCTCTGCATATTTGTATGAAATTTTTAGTGTACTAAAATTTTTTTGATACATTATATTTGTAGTATCTTTATGATGTTTAATAGGATATATATGTTATTATTCAATATATATATATATATATATGAAAAGATACGGTGCAAGCTGTGTAACTAAATGTTTATTGCCCTTATTCTTAGAGACACTAACTAAATGAGCACTAATCAAATGAGTACTTTTACACTTATAATGCTTCAACTTTTCTTCCTCTTTAACCCAATGGGAAATGAGCTTAGTTAGAGACTACTTCTCCTTTTGACAGTTGTAACTATTTTTGAATTGGTTAAACTGTTTAGGAAGCGGTACCAAAAGCATAAGAACAAAAATTGCTAGCAAGTTCGATCTTATGTGCCTTAAATTTTGAAGCATTATTAAATATTTTTATAGTGTACTCGCTCACATTTTCTTGACCCTTATATTTGATATACATCAAAGAAGGCATAAGTGATGTCATCTTAACCTTAATGTTTTGGGTAAAACATCTCTTAATTTTGTTAGGAAAACCCTTAGTATGAGTAATCTCTTAGATTTGTGCTCCTAATGACATCTAGAATGTTGTGCTTTATGTACATTAGACTCATGCAATTCGAACGATATCACCTCTCAAAATACCTTTTATGGGTGCTTACCGCATTGAGAAGAGCAAGTTGTTCTTTCCTTAGTGTAAAATCTATGTTCATACAACTATCAAATACAATATGTAAATATCTTTTCTATTTCTTGAAATTAATTTCACTAAACATGAGTGTAGAATGTATATTAACAGATATTGTGAAAGAAAAAGATAAATTACCTAAATATAGAACAAAAATAAATAAATAAAAACAAGCTCAAATAAATATTCATAAGTAAACAAATAAATTCAAAATAATGGCTAGTTCCCCTCAAGATACAAAGCACAACTTTAGTATCAAGTTTTTGGATAGTAATATTAACTGTAATCGGTACTTTTGTTGTAACAATCAAACATTGACAATAACTATGTCAAACAACAGATTAATCTTTGGACTAATGTATTGCTCACATAAAATACCTTATAATTGTCACACATTTATCACCTTTCAATTAAATTAAAAGATAACCAAAATAATAATAAATTTGAATAAAGGTAAACCTCATATCAAGAAACCAGACACTCCATTAAGATTTCATCTTTGGACAAAACATTAACTTGCAAATGATATTTTTGTACAATAATCAAACATTGATAATAAGAACATGTCAAACAGAATTTTTTTTTGGGTCGATTTATTGCTCACATATAAAATTGAATAATTATCACATGTGTATTACCACAGTTGCACATGTAACAACATCAACTATTAATCTTCATTTTTGCCGATTAATACTAACATAAGCTGAATTACATGCGCAAGACCTTCTATATTTTAAAATAAAATAATTTTCACAATAGAGGTCACTTTGGTGACTTAATGTTTCAATTAATTTATCTCAAAATATATAATATAAATATACCGATATCCAAATTTAAAATTTTGTAATAGTCAAAGCTGAAGTTTCTGATAACACTTAAGTTTCTGAAATACCCAAAATAATGTTGTCTGAATGAGGCTATTAGAAATCGAAAAACCGAAATCATTGACTGTTTCTCGAAAATTTTCTTAAACATGCATTTACCAAAATTAAAATTGAATTCAAAACAATCAATCTTTAACTAAAAGTCAAAATCAAAAGTATCATATAAATGAATAATTCATATAATGATCACATGATACTTTAATATATTAATAATAACCTAACGATCAAATTTAAAAACTTTGATCAAACTGAATCGAATATACATCAATGCCAAATAAATATTTTATAATCCATACTAATAATAATAACATGTAATCAAAACTAAATTCTAAATCATGATTCAACTCCAAATAACTACGTAAAGTAGAAATATACTTTAAAAGTAGCATGCTAAAAACCATTCAATCATAACTTAATAATCAAAAGCTTACTGTAATTTTATGTAATAACATCTAAACAACCAAAAAGATTATTATCTTCGTATGTTAAAAAAACCAAATATATAAACCAATACAATCCTTAACTATATTAAGCATAACTCATGACTGAATTTATTTTAAATTCAAATCTACAAAAGATTAAAATCTTATGTTTTATCATGTTCTAAATATTTGTCTTAATGCCTAATGCTCAAAACTAAAATTTTGATCTAATCAAATTGAATATATATTTTAAATCAAATATATATTTCATAACTTGAGTTACCATATGCTATTGCAACAAAAACAATATCAAAGTTTAAAGGTAAATTTATATTTAAGTTGTTTATAGTACTAATGAATTTCTAAAAAAATTTGATATATGACATGCATATTCATAACTGTAAAAATTCTAAATTAAACCATTACAAAAAAAGGTCAATGCACATGATAAAACCAAAAGGAATGTTAATTCATTTACAGAATTCCAAAACATAAAATAAGGCAAACCCTAATTCATGATTAAACCAAAAATAAAATCCAAAAGTCTCCATCGCACAAAATTTCAAAAGGAAAGCAAAATTAATAAAAAAATTGAGCAACCCTAAATTAATTGCCGCATAAACAAGATTAATCAATAAAAAATGAACCCTAGATTCCAAGGAAAAAGTAATGAAACATTAATGCGACGCTAAACAACAAAAAAGAATTTACGATTCTTATTTTCTATAGAAAATTAATCGATTCTCAATGATTCAACATGATGAGTCTCTGATGCAACTTGTCAGAACTAAAGCATACCCAAAACATAACATGTATGAAAACTAACCCAGGGTCTATCATGCGAAATCATAAGAACAATAAACTAAATGCGAAAGTGTACTTGAATACATTGATGGACTAAAAACCTTGAATCTTTTGATGAGATCGCCTAGAAGGTGGTTACGATCTTCCGAGAAGATAGGTTAGCCCTTGCGTAAAAAAAATTCTCGACGGGAGAAGAGTAATACAAGTTAACCTATTTATTGGGGACCACTATCTATTTATATAGTTGATTAATAATCAACTATTAAATATTTATAACTCTTCCTCTTATTGAATTATAAATATATCTTACGGTATTTACACTTTTATTTCTATAAAACTTTAATACCTATGACACGCCTAACATAATTGTTCATTTAATTTTGTGAACGCAGTGGAATTAAGAGGAATAAGATTGAATAACGAGTTACCACTCTGGACGTCGATGGCACCTCCCAACCAATTTAGATATTGCTCGAAAACAAATTCTCACTCGGTTTGCCAGAAAAATGTTAGAACTAAGAAAATGCGTCTGTATTAAATTCATCGAATAATGGATGATATTCTCGACTATTTTATTAGAGCGGAGATGCATATAGAAGAGAACTAAGAAGAGGTAGCAGAGAATATGAACAGGCGTGGCCGTTTCGATCAGGTGTCAACTGATTCAAGATGTTTTTCTGTGTTCGTTGGGAATCTATCTCCCAAAGTTCATTGGAGTCATCTGAAGAAACTATTCCAAAGATTTGGTCGTGTTCTGGATGTCTTTATTCCCCAGAAAACTGATGTGTCCGGAGCCAAATTTGGTTTTGTTCGATTCCCATCTTTGCGTGAAGCTGAAACAGCAGCGGTGATGTTTGGTGGAGCATGGGTCGTCGATCGTCGCATACTCGTAAACATTGCTAAGTTGAGCAGCAGATCGAGTTACTGGAGAAAGGTACGTTCTTTTCCTCAAAGTAATAATCTTGCAACAAATCAATTGAATGATGTCTTAGGTGTTAGTGGGTAGAACCTCTCGAAGATGCAGAGTATTAACGGTAATCATCCATCTCCATCAATTATTGGGGGCGTGATTGATAAGGAGAAGAAGGCTATACTCAGAAAATGTCTCGTTGGAAGGTGTAAAAATTTCATGAAGGTGAAAGTGTTAGAATTAATCATAACAGATATGAAATCTAAACCCAGGATCTATCATGTCAAATCATCAAGAACAATAAACTGAATGCGGAAGCGTACCTGAATTAATCGATAGATGAAAACCTTGAATCTTTTGATGAAGATCGCCTAAAAGGTGGTTGTGATCTTCCAAGAAAATAGGTTTTCTCTTGATGTAAAACTCTCTGACGGGGAAGGAGAGAAAAACAAGTTGACCTATTTCTTGGGGACCACTACCTCTTTATATAGTTGATTTAATAATCAACTATTAAGTATTTATAACTCTGCCCCTCATCGAATTATAAATACATCTTATGGTATCTACACTTTTATTTCCATGACATTTTAATACCCATGGCACGCCTAACATAATTGGTCACTTAATTTTTGTGTCATACTTTAAAATAGCAATATACATTATACATATGTGCCCACTATTATGGATTTTAATCCAACAATCTCCCACTTGGGCAACATATGTTTCCTGACAAATGTATAACCTTATGAGCTCAAAAATTTGCTATTATATAATAGGTATTCTGTAACAATCTCGTCCATCAACTATATCGATATAGGATCAAAGCAGCCTTTGTCGTATCAATCGTGACAAGACCCATCAATGGTCACGTATACAAATATAGTCAAATGACATAGATCAATCATGGACGCGTAGCATGGAAAATTACATGAAATGTGAACCAAACATGTCTATTTCCAATTGGTCCTCCTAAACCTTAGTGAGATCAAACTTTCTTGAATTCAGAGTGTGCATAAACCAAAAGAACTTTATTTCTGCAGAAAATAATCTTAAAATAACTTTAAAAACTAAAAGTAACCAAATTGTGTCTAAACCAAATGAGCATTGTTCAAAATTACAAACTCCCACTAAAATCGTATATCTTTATATAACATTACACCCACATGAGTAGTGTGCTCATGAAAGACCTAGGGTGATAGTTTCTTAATAAAGCGCAAAAATATGAGTTTGTACCAACATGCTCTATAGACACACAATCACTCAATTTTCTTTAACAACTAGGAACTTAATATTTATGTGCTTCAAATTTGAAGTGTTCCTATTGTTTATAGAATAAATGAATGCATATTTATTGTCACAAAATAATCGAAGTGATCTTTCTATTCAATCTATAATTAGCAGCCCATGTGACAAAATTCTTTTGCATCAATATTCTAATAGAATCAAAGTCTGTAAACTTGATGATCTCTAATTTACGAACTCCGATATGTGAGCATGTAATTTTTTGTTCTCTAAAGATATTTCATAACCCTATTGGCTGCTATTCAATGATCCATAATATGATTGCTTAAATATCTGTCTAACATTCCAACAATGTACGCAATATCCAAACGCATACATACTTGAGCATAAATTAGAATCTCAATAGCTTATGCATATGGAATATTTTGTATTTTCTAAATTTCAAGGTTACTTTTAGGGCATTGAGTAAGACTAAATTTGTCTTCTTTAGCAATTTGAGTATCACTTAGTTTACTCCCACTGAACTTGTAGTATATACAATTGTCAACCAAATTTATCTCTAAGCCGAATGAAATAATCAATATGAAATTTATAATTTCATTAATGAGAGTCCTACTTAAGCTCATAGATGAATTTATTTAATTTACATATCATTGATTTTGTATCATTAGACACAAATCTATGATTGTACCATATAATTCATTTCTTCAATGTCGTCATTGAAAAACACAAGCCTAACATCCATCTTATGTAGCTCAAGATTAAAATAAGAAACAAGCGTCATGATTATCTTGAAAGAGTATTTCAATGAAACTTGAGAGAAAGTCTCCACAAAATCAATGTCTTCTTTTAGAGTATATCCTTTAAATACAAGACATGCCTTATACTTGTCCGCATTATCATTTGCATCCTCTTGGTTTTAAATATCCATTTACAACCAATTGGTTTGCACCTTCATGTAATGAGACAAATTCCTAAACTTTATTGTCTTGCATAAAATTATACTCTTCTTGAATGACATCAATTCACTTTTGAGAGTCAGAACTTTTATGATTTGATAAAAAATGAATGAATCATTTTCTATCATTCCATTATTATCCTTATTTTCTTGAAGAAATACAAAGTAATAATCCAGAATAGTATTTCTCCTTCCTCTCTTGGATATCTTTAATGACACTTGTTTTTTTTTAATATTTTCTTTTATTGCCCTTACTCTTAGAGACACTAACTAAATGAGCACTAACCAAATGAGTACTTTTACCCTTATAATGCTTCAACTTTTCTTCCTCTTTAACACAATGAGAAATGAGCTCAGCTAGAGCCTATTTCTCCTTTTGACAGCTATAACTATTTTTGAATTGATTATACTATATAGGAAGGGGTACTAAAAGCATAAGAACAAACAATTGTTAGAAAGTTCGATCTTATGTGCCTTAAATTTTGAAGCAATATTAAACATTTTCATAATGTACTCCCTCACATTTCCTTGACTCTTATACTTCATAGACATCAAAGAAGGCATAAGTGATGTCATCTTAACCTTAATGTTTTGGGTAAAACATCTCTTAATTTCGTCAAGGAAAACCTTAGATAAGTAATCTCTTTAGATTTGTGCTCCTAAAGACTTATAGAATGTTGCTCTTTATGATCATTAGACTCATACAATTTGAACAATTTCTCCTCTCAAAATCCTTTTTATGGGTGCTTACCGCATGAGAGGTGCAAGTTATTCTTCCCTTAGTGCAAAGTCTGTGTTCATACAACCAAATACTATATGTAAGTGTCTTTTCTATTCCTTGAAACTAGTTTTACTAAACATGAGTGTAGAATGTATTTAACAGATATTGTGACAAAAAAGATAAATTACCTAAATATAGAACAAAAATTAAATAAATAAAATAAAAACAAGCTCACATAAATATTCATAAGTAAACAAATAAATTCAAAATAATGGCTAGTTCCCCTCAAGATACCAAGCACAACATTAATATCAAGTCTTTGGACAAGAATATTAACTCAGAAAGTACTACTCTTGTTGTAGCAATCAAACATTGACAATAAACTATGTCAAACAATAGATTAATCTTTGGACTAACGTTTGCTTACATAAAATACCTTATAATTGTCACACATTTATCAATAACTTGTCGTTGTAATTACACCAAATATTAACTTTCCTTTGGGCCAATTAATAAACGCATGAATTACAAAAACTCATAATTATCTTAATATTTTAAATAAACTAATCTACACAAAAGTGGTCACTTTGGTGACATTATGTTTCAATTAATCCATTAAAATATTAGACATCCGAAGCCAAAATATGAATTTAATTGTTTTAAAATATTTATCTTAATTTTATCTTTCAATCAAATTAAAAGATAATCAAAATAATAATAAATTTGAATAAAGATAAACCTCATCAAGATACCGGACACTCCATTAATATTTTATCTTTGGACAAAACATTAACTTGCAAGTGATATCTTGGTACAGTAATCAAACATTGATAATAAGAACATGTCAAACAAAAATCTTCCTTTGGGCCGATTTATTGCTCACATATAAAACTGAATAATTATCACATGTTTATTACCACATTTGCACATGTAATAATGTTAATTATTAACCTTCCTTTGGGCCAATTAATACTAACATAATCCGACTTACATGCACAAAACCTTCTATATATTAAAATAAAATAATTTCCACAATAGAGGTCACTTTGGTGACTTAATGCTTTAATTAATTTATCTCAAAATATATAATATAAATATACCGATATTCAAATTTAAAATTTTATAATAAATTTAAAACTGAAATTTCTAATATTAAGTTTCCAAAATAACCCAACATAAGATTGTCACATAATGAATCAATATTAAAAAATCGAAAAAAATTTTGATTTTGAATGAATTAATCAAAAAAATTTAAGCATGCATTTGCCAAAATAAAACTTAAATTCAAAACAATCAATCTTTAACTTAAATTAAATATATATAAATGAATAATTCATAAAATGATCACATTAAACTTTAATATATCAAATTTGAAATTCAACTATTAATCTTCATTTTTGCCGATTAATACTAACATAAGCTTAATTACATGCAAGAAGACCTTCTATATTTTAAAATAAAATAATTTTCACAATAGAGGTCACTTTGGTGACTTAATGTTTCAATTAATTTATCTCAAAATATATAATATAAATATACCGATATCCAAATTTAAAATTTTGTAATAGTCAAAGCTGAAGTTTCTGATAACACTTAAGTTTCTGAAATACCCAAAATAATGTTGTCTGAATGAGGCTATTAGAAATCGAAAAACCGAAATCATTGACTGTTTCTCGAAAATTTTCTTAAACATGCATTTACCAAAATTAAATTGAATTCAAAACAATCAATCTTTAACTAAAAGTCAAAATCAAAAGTATCATATAAATGAATAATTCATATAATGATCACATGATACTTTAATATATTAATAATAACCTAACGATCAAATTTAAAAACTTTGATCAAACTGAATCGAATATACATCAATGCCAAATAAATATTTTATAATCCATACTAATAATAATAACATGTAATCAAAACTAAATTCTAAATCATGATTCAACTCCAAATAACTACGTAAAGTAGAAATATACTTTAAAAGTAGCATGCTAAAAACCATTCAATCATAACTTAATAATCAAAAGCTTACTGTAATTTTATGTAATAACATCTAAACAACCAAAAAGATTATTATCTTCGTATGTTAAAAAAAAACCAAATATATAAACCAATACAATCCTTAACTATATTAAGCATAACTCATGACTGAATTTATTTTAAATTCAAATCTACAAAAGATTAAAATCTTATGTTTTATCATGTTCTAAATATTTGTCTTAATGCCTAATGCTCAAAACTAAAATTTTGATCTAATCAAATTGAATATATATTTTAAATCAAATATATATTTCATAACTTGAGTTACCATATGCTATTGCAACAAAAACAATATCAAAGTTTAAAGGTAAATTTATATTTAAGTTGTTTATAGTACTAATGAATTTCTAAAAAAATTTGATATATGACATGCATATTCATAACTGTAAAAATTCTAAATTAAACCATTACAAAAAAAGGTCAATGCACATGATAAAACCAAAAGGAATGTTAATTCATTTACAGAATTCCAAAACATAAAATAAGGCAAACCCTAATTCATGATTAAACCAAAAATAAAATCCAAAAGTCTCCATCGCACAAAATTTCAAAAGGAAAGCAAAATTAATAAAAAAATTGAGCAACCCTAAATTAATTGCCGCATAAACAAGATTAATCAATAAAAAATGAACCCTAGATTCCAAGGAAAAAGTAATGAAACATTAATGCGACGCTAAACAACAAAAAAGAATTTACGATTCTTATTTTCTATAGAAAATTAATCGATTCTCAATGATTCAACATGATGAGTCTCTGATGCAACTTGTCAGAACTAAAGCATACCCAAAACATAACATGTATGAAAACTAACCCAGGGTCTATCATGCGAAATCATAAGAACAATAAACTAAATGCGAAAGTGTACTTGAATACATTGATGGACTAAAAACCTTGAATCTTTTGATGAGATCGCCTAGAAGGTGGTTACGATCTTCCGAGAAGATAGGTTAGCCCTTGCCGTAAAAATTCTCTGACGGGAGAAGAGTAATACAAGTTAACCTATTTATTGGGGACCACTATCTATTTATATAGTTGATTAATAATCAACTATTAAATATTTATAACTCTTCCTCTTATTGAATTATAAATATATCTTACGGTATTTACACTTTTATTTCTATAAAACTTTAATACCTATGACACGCCTAACATAATTGTTCATTTAATTTTGTGAACGCAGTGGAATTAAGAGGAATAAGATTGAATAACGAGTTACCACTCTGGACGTCGATGGCACCTCCCAACCAATTTAGATATTGCTCGAAAACAAATTCTCACTCGGTTTGCCAGAAAAATGTTAGAACTAAGAAAATGCGTCTCAGATTAAATTCATCGAATAATGGATGATATTCTCGACTATTTTATTAGAGCGGAGATGCATATAGAAGAGAACTAAGAAGAGGTAGCAGAGAATATGAACAGGCGTGGCCGTTTCGATCAAAAATAACCGATTCAAGATGTTTTTCTGTGTTCGTTGGGAATCTATCTCCCAAAGTTCATTGGAGTCATCCAAGAAACTATTCCAAAGATTTGGTCGTGTTCGATGTCTTTATTCCCGTAAAACTGATGTGTCCGAGCCAAATTTGGTTTTGTTCGATTCCCATCTTTGCGTGAAGCTGAAACAGCAGCGGTGATGTTTGGTGGAGCATGGGTCGTCGATCGTCGCATACTCGTAAACATTGCTAAGTTGAGCAGCAGATCGAGTTACTGGAGAAAGGTACGTTCTTTTCCTCAAAGTAATAATCTTGCAACAAATCAATTGAATGATGTCTTAGGTGTTAGTGGGTAGAACCTCTCGAAGATGCAGAGTATTAACGGTAATCATCCATCTCCATCAATTATTGGGGGCGTGATTGATAAGGAGAAGAAGGCTATACTCAGAAAATGTCTCGTTGGAAGGTGTAAAAATTTCATGAAGGTGAAAGTGTTAGAATTAATCATAACAGATATGAAATCTAAACCCAGGATCTATCATGTCAAATCATCAAGAACAATAAACTGAATGCGGAAGCGTACCTGAATTAATCGATAGATGAAAACCTTGAATCTTTTGATGAAGATCGCCTAAAAGGTGGTTGTGATCTTCCAAGAAAATAGGTTTTCTCTTGATGTAAAACTCTCTGACGGGGAAGGAGAGAAAAACAAGTTGACCTATTTCTTGGGGACCACTACCTCTTTATATAGTTGATTTAATAATCAACTATTAAGTATTTATAACTCGCCCTCATCGAATTATAAATACATCTTATGGTATCTACACTTTTATTTCCATGACATTTTAATACCCATGGCACGCCTAACATAATTGGTCACTTAATTTTGTGTCATACTTTAAAATAGCAATATACATTATACATATGTGCCCACTATTATGGATTTTAATCCAACAATCTCCCACTTGGGCAACATATGTTTCCTGACAAATGTATAACCTTATGAGCTCAAAAATTTGCTATTATATAATAGGTATTCTGTAACAATCTCGTCCATCAACTATATCGATATAGGATCAAAGCAGCCTTTGTCGTATCAATCGTGACAAGACCCATCAATGGTCACGTATACAAATATAGTCAAATGACATAGATCAATCATGGACGCGTAGCATGGAAAATTACATGAAATGTGAACCAAACATGTCTATTTCCAATTGGTCCTCCTAAACCTTAGTGAGATCAAACTTTACTGAATTCAGAGTGTGCATAAACCAAAAGAACTTTATTTCTGCAGAAAATAATCTTAAAATAACTTTAAATCAAGTAAATCAAAATTGTGTCTAAACCAAATGAGCATTGTTCAAAATTACAAACTCCCACTAAAATCAGATATCTTTATATAACATTACACCCACATGAGTAGTGTGCTCATGAAAGACCTAGGGTGATAGTTTCTTAATAAGCGCGCGCAAATATGAGTTTGTACCAACATGCTCTATAGACACACAATCACTCAATTTTCTTTAACAACTAGGAACTTAATATTTATGTGCTTCAAATTTGAAGTGTTCCTATTGTTTATAGAATAAATGAATGCATATTTATTGTCACAAAATAATCGAAGTGATCTTTCTATTCAATCTATAATTAGCAGCCCATGTGACAAAATTCTTTTGCATCAATATTCTAATAGAATCGAAGTCTGTAAACTTGATGATCTCTAATTTACCAGAACTCCGATATGTGAGCATGTAATTTTTTTGTTCTCTAAAGATATTTCATAACCCTATTGGCTGCTATTCAATGATCCATAATATGATTGCTTAAATATCTGTCTAACATTCCAACAATGTACGCAATATCCAAACGCATACATACTTGAGCATAAATTAGAATCTCAATAGCTTATGCATATGGAATATTTTGTATTTTCTAAATTTCAAGGTTACTTTTAGGGCATTGAGTAAGACTAAATTTGTCTTCTTTAGCAATTTGAGTATCACTTAGTTTACTCCCACTGAACTTGTAGTATATACAATTGTCAACCAAATTTATCTCTAAGCCGAATGAAATAATCAATATGAAATTTATAATTTCATTAATGAGAGTCCTACTTAAGCTCATAGATGAATTTATTTAATTTACATATCATTGATTTTGTATCATTAGACACAAATCTATGATTGTACCATATAATTCATTTCTTCAATGTCGTCATTGAAAAACACAAGCCTAACATCCATCTTATGTAGCTCAAGATTAAAATAAGAAACAAGCGTCATGATTATCTTGAAAGAGTATTTCAATGAAACTTGAGAGAAAGTCTCCACAAAATCAATGTCTTCTTTTAGAGTATATCCTTTAAATACAAGACATGCCTTATACTTGTCCGCATTATCATTTGCATCCCTCTTGGTTTTAAATATCCATTTACAACCAATTGGTTTGCACCTTCATGTAATGAGACAAATTCCTAAACTTTATTGTCTTGCATAAAATTATACTCTTCTTGAATGACATCAATTCACTTTTGAGAGTCAGAACTTTTATGATTTGATAAAAAATGAATGAATCATTTTCTATCATTCCATTATTATCCTTATTTTCTTGAAGAAATACAAAGTAATAATCCAGAATAGTATTTCTCCTTCCTCTCTTGGATATCTTTAATGACACTTGTTTTTTTTTAATATTTTCTTTTATTGCCCTTACTCTTAGAGACACTAACTAAATGAGCACTAACCAAATGAGTACTTTTACCCTTATAATGCTTCAACTTTTCTTCCTCTTTAACACAATGAGAAATGAGCTCAGCTAGAGCCTATTTCTCCTTTTGACAGCTATAACTATTTTTGAATTGATTATACTATATAGGAAGGGTACTAAAAGCATAAGAACAAACAATTGTTAGAAAGTTCGATCTTATGTGCCTTAAATTTTGAAGCAATATTAAACATTTTCATAATGTACTCCCTCACATTTCCTTGACTCTTATACTTCATAGACATCAAAGAAGGCATAAGTGACGTCATCTTAACCTTAATGTTTTGGGTAAAACATCTCTTAATTTCGTCAAGGAAAACCTTAGATAAGTAATCTCTTTAGATTTGTGCTCCTAAAGACTTATAGAATGTTGCTCTTTATGATCATTAGACTGTACAATTTGAACAATTTCTCCTCTCAAAATCCCTTTTATGGGTGCTTACAGCGAGAGAGGTGCAAGTTATTCTTCCCTTAGTGCAAAGTCTGTGTTCATACAACCAAATACTATATGTAAGTGTCTTTTCTATTCCTTGAAACTAGTTTTACTAAACATGAGTGTAGAATGTATTTAATGAGATATTGTGACAAAGAAAGATAAATTACCTAAATATAGAACAAAAATTAAATAAATAAAATAAAAACAAGCTCACATAAATATTCATAAGTAAACAAATAAATTCAAAATAATGGCTAGTTCCCCTCAAGATACCAAGCACAACATTAATATCAAGTCTTTGGACAAGTAATATTAATCAGAAGCGGTACTCTTGTTGTAGCAATCAAACATTGACAATAAACTATGTCAAACAATAGATTAATCTTTGGACTAACGTATTGCTTACATAAAATACCTTATAATTGTCACACATTTATCGCCACAGTTGTCGTTGTAATTCTGCCAAATATTAACTTTCCTTTGGGCCAATTAATAAACGCATGAATTACAAAAACTCATAATTATCTTAATATTTTAAATAAACTAATCTACACAAAAGTGGTCACTTTGGTGACATTATGTTTCAATTAATCCATTAAAATATTAGACATCCGCCAAAATATGAATTTAATTGTTTTAAAATATTTATCTTAATTTTATCTTTCAATCAAATTAAAAGATAATCAAAATAATAATAAATTTGAATAAAGATAAACCTCATCAAGATACCGGACACTCCATTAATATTTTATCTTTGGACAAAACATTAACTTGCAAGTGATATCTTGGTACAAGAATCAAACATTGATAATAAGAACATGTCAAACAAAAATCTTCCTTTGGGCGATTTATTGCTCACATATAAAATCAATAATTATCACATGTTTATTACCACATTTGCACATGTAATAATGTTAATTATTAACCTTCCTTTGGGCCAATTAATACTAACATAATCCGACTTACATGCACAAAACCTTCTATATATTAAAATAAAATAATTTCCACAATAGAGGTCACTTTGGTGACTTAATGCTTTAATTAATTTATCTCAAAATATATAATATAAATATACCGATATTCAAATTTAAAATTTTATAAATAAAAAAAAACTGAAATTTCGATAACACTTAAGTTTCCAAAATAACCCAACATAAGATTGTCCGAATGGGGCTATCGTAAATCGAAAAAAAAAAAATTTTTGACTGAATTAATCAAAAAATTCCTTAAGCATGCATTTGCCAAAATAAAACTTAAATTCAAAACAATCAATCTTTAACTTAAATTAAATATATATAAATGAATAATTCATAAAATGATCACATTAAACTTTAATATATCCATAATAACCTAATGATCAAAATTGAAATTCTTAATCAAACTAAATAGGATATGAATTTCATAAGATTAATGACATGCTTTCCAAAACCAAAAGTATATTCCGTAGATAACATTAATGGCATAATTAAGCATAGTGTGAAACAAATATAAGCCAAAGGATCTGTACAAAACTAAACAAGATTGAACAAATTCAACCATAATTTATTAGACTAATCCAAATATAAAGCTTCGAGAGCTAACATCATTATAAAGTTTTCAAGTCACAAGAAATTTACCACGACCAAGCCCAAGTCGGACTTTTTCTTAATAACTAACGATTAAAATTAAAATTTTAATCAAACAAATCGAATATATTTACTATTAAATCCAAAACAAACATATCAATCATCAATTAAAACCAAAAAATATATCGATGAAGAGCCATGGTAAGTTTAATATATCCAAAACCACGATATCGTTAGAAAAAGGAATTCAATTGTCATCGGCAATTGAATTTGAAAGCATCAAAACTTTAATGTTTGTCAAAGAATATAATAACCCTTAAAGATTGTACAGCAAACATGGGCAGCTTAAAGTTTCACAATAACCCTACATATACATACTTTATGATAATTCAAGCATAATGGTTATCGCACAAGAGATTATCACAATATAAATCCAAATAAGGTTGATAACCTAATAATTGTAATCGGAAATTTAGGGGAAATTGCTTAAACAGTAAGCGCCGGAAAAACAAAATCCAAAGCATTAATTAATCCTAAAACATGCAACCACCCTAATTATACCGTAAATATTTAAACCCTAATTATTGAAGAACTTAAAAAAAAAAAAACTTGATCCATAATATAATTGCCGCTAATTGTATAAAACCATCAAAAGCAAGCAACGTATGCATAAATTCAATAGTTTATGATTCGATTTTCTATAATAAAATATAAAACCTTAAAACCTTCATTCGTCATAAATTAAAACTTAAAGTTTCAATATCCGTATTTAATCTAAATACCAAATCAAAATAGAATCGATCCAAAAAAAAGTAAATCCGTTTTCAATGATTCAACATGACGAGGCGCTGATGCCACTTGTTAGAATTAATCATAACAGATATGAAATCTAAACCCAGGATCTATCATGTCAAATCATCAAGAACAATAAACTGAATGCGGAAGCGCGTCAATTAATCGATAGATGAAAACCTTGAATCTTTTGATGAAGATCGCCTAAAAGGTGGTTGTGATCTTCCAAGAAAATAGGTTTTCTCTTGATGTAAAACTCTCTGACGGGGAAGGAGAGAAAAACAAGTTGACCTATTTCTTGGGGACCACTACCTCTTTATATAGTTGATTTAATAATCAACTATTAAGTATTTATAACTCTGCCCCTCATCGAATTATAAATACATCTTATGGTATCTACACTTTTATTTCCATGACATTTTAATACCCATGACACGCCTAACATAATTGGTCACTTAATTTTGTGTCATACTTTAAAATAGCAATATACATTATACATATGTGCCCACTATTATGGATTTTAATCCAACAGAAAGTTTTAGCAAAAAAACTCCAAGAAGAAGGTATTACCGGCCTTACAGTAATGAACTTGTCTGGTACATACATGTTACTAATGTTTGACTCATATGAAAACATGGTGAGGGTCAAATCTGAGAAATTGGCAATTTATAGTAAATGGTTTGTTAGCCTCGTCGAGTGATCAGAGAAGTTTAAGGCGAAAGACCGCAGAGCTTGGTTGTCCTGCTTTGGCATTCCAGCTCATGCTTGGAGTGTAGATACTTTTCGGAATTTAGCTTCGAGATGGGGAGAATTAATTTCAGTTGATGAGTCCACTCTCAGTCCTGGTTCATTTGCTTTGGCAAAATTCCAAATTGTTTCGGAGCAGAGTGCCAAAGTTGATGAGAATGTAATTCTTATGGATGGGAATGAGTTGTTTGACATTCTCGTCACTGAGATTGATCCAACTTTTCCCCCTAAATCTTGGTGGGTGGTGGACGATGAGATCTCCTTGGGTGAAGAAAATGCAGTTGTATACGAAAATCATGAAAAGTGTACATACAACTATCAAATACAATATGTAAATATCTTTTATATTTCTTGAAATTAGTTTCACTAAACATGAGTGTAGAATGTATATTAACAGATATTGTGAAAGAAAAAGATAAATTACCTAAATATAGAACAAAAATAAATAAATAAAAACAAGCTCACATAAATATTCATAAGTAAACAAATAAATTCAAAATAATGACTAGTTCCCCTCAAGATACAAAGCACAACATTAATATCAAGTTTTTGGATAGTAATATTAACTGTAAGCGGTACTTTTGTTGTAACAATCAAACATTGACAATAACTATGTCAAATAATAGATTAATATTTGGACTAATGTATTGCTCACATAAAATACCTTATAATTGTCACACATTTATCACCTTTCAATTAAATTAAAAGATAACCAAAATAATAATAAATTTGAATAAAGGTAAACCTCATATCAAGAAACCAAGCACTATTAATATTTCATCTTTGGACAAAACATTAACTTGTAAATGATATTTTTGTACAATAATCAAACATTGATAATAAAAACATGCCAAACAGAAATTCTTCTTTGGGTCGATTTATTGCTCACATATAAAACTGAATAATTATCACATGTTTATTGCCACAATTGCACATGTAACAATTCAACTATTAATCTTCATTTTTGCCGATTAATACTAACATAAGCTGAATTACATGCGCAAGACCTTCTATATTTTAAAATAAAATAATTTTCACAATAGAGGTCACTTTGGTGACTTAATGTTTCAATTAATTTATCTCAAAATATATAATATAAATATACCGATATCCAAATTTAAAATTTTGTAATAGTCAAAGCTGAAGTTTCTGATAACACTTAAGTTTCTGAAATACCCAAACTAACATGTTGTCTGAATGAGGCTATTAGAAATCGAAAAACCGAAATCATTGACTGTTTCTCAAAAATTTCCTTAAACATGCATTTACCAAAATTAAAATTGAATTCAAAACAATCAATCTTTAACTAAAAGTCAAAATCAGAAGTATCATATAAATGAATAATTCATATAATGATCACATGATACTTTAATATATTCATAATAACCTAATGATCAAATTTAAAAACTTTGATCAAACTGAATCGAATATACATTAATGCCAAATAAATATTTTATAATCCATAATAATAATAACATGTAATCAAAACTAAATTCTAAATCATGATTCAACTCCAAATAACTACGTAAAGTAGAAGTATACTTTAAAAGTAGCATGCTAAAAACCATTCAATCATAACTTAATAATCAAAAGCTTACTGTAATTTTATGTAATAACATCTAAACAACCAAAAAGATTATTATCTTCGTATGTTAAAAAAAAACCAAATATATAAACCAATACAACGTAGTGATGGTTGATAGAGCTATTCTGTTTAATGCGGATGCAGCGTAGTGATGTAGTATTGCTGTTTGAAAGTTACTTTTATGGTGATGGTTGATAGAGCTGTTGTGGTATTTCTATTTGTTGGGGGTGTTGTTATAAGGAGGAAATTGAATCCTTGTTTTATCTTAGGCGTGTTTTTCTTTTGTAATCCTTAATTATGTTGTACTCTTTTCCTCGACCTAAAATTAGAGAGTTTTTTAACGAGGCACACAATCATGTTTAAACTTGTACGATTCCTTCTCTAATAAATCATATTTGCCGAGAAAAAAATAATAATAACAAAGTATGAGACTAAACCTCTAAATTATCTAATTCCAGCACTATTCTCCTTACGCCAAAACTCCATGCGGCTTTCAAGCCTTCATAAACTTCTCAAAGCTCGACACGCCAACATCCATCGCTGTGCAGAAACCG
The DNA here is from genome assembly GCA_019671005.1 of Hibiscus mutabilis. NCBI lineage: Eukaryota > Viridiplantae > Streptophyta > Magnoliopsida > Malvales > Malvaceae > Hibiscus > Hibiscus mutabilis. Next base: position 4,476,571 of record CM033733.1, on the reverse strand, counting down.
AAGGTTTTAGAAAAATCCAATAACCAACGTCCTTCACAAGATGGTCCTCCAGTCGTCCTACAACCTGCCTTTTTTTTGTTGCGATTCGTATCTTTGGTTTGCTGAAGGACAAAGATTTGTTGAGGTGCATTTATTTTTCACTACTCGCCTTTTTTTTTTACAAAAGAACCCCTTACTCTTCTTTAAATTTAGATGCTTTGAAGAGAGGTAGCATTAGCAAAGCCATCTTGAAAGGTATGGAATCAGATTCAGAAGTACCAAAGCTAGGGAGTTCACTCTTGGTGCCTTGTGTCCAAGAGTTAGCAAAGAAGCCATTGAAACATGTTCCACCTCGATACGTATGCATCGATGAAGACTCTCCCATCGTGTCTCACACAAATTTATTGCCACAAGTTCCGGTTATTGATATGCAAAAGTTATCTTCTGGAGAGGAACTGGAGCAATTGCACCATGCGTGCAAAGAATGGGGTTTCTTCCGGGTACTTTTTTTCTCCTAGCTGTATGCTGCTCCAAATTTCGGCTTCAAAACCATTATCATTTAAGTAGTAGGAAAAATGTATATTTTAATGATGCAACCATGTTGCAGGTAATCAACCATGGGGTGAGCACTTCACTGGTGGAAAAAATGAAGACGGAGGTCCAAGAGTTCTTCAATCTTCCAATGGAAGACAAGAAGAAGCTTTGGCAAAAACCAGATGAAGTAGAGGGATTTGGACAGGCCTTTGTTGTCTGAAGAGCAGATGAAGTAGAACATGTAAGTATTAAGGACTAAATGTGCAATTATTCAATTTTTTTGTTAACTGTGACGTCACATTGTTGTTAGATTAGAACACAAATTATTAATGAATCCCACAAATGCACCTCTATCCAAACTATTGATTCACAATTAATCATAAGCGAAATTGATATAAACTAATTAATCTAACAGCATATCCTGTTCGACAACCCTGAATCAATGTCCAAAGCGAATCTTCAATTCAGATGCTAGTGGGAGTGATTTCGTACTGAATTATAGTTGCAGGCTGAAGGAGGAAGCACAACGAGCACTAGCTGGAAAGGAATCCCCTGCAGCAGCTGGTTAATCGGCAAAGGCGAGACACTGAGCATCGGAGTCCACCGCGACAGGGATGGTGCAAGACATGTTAGTCTTGGCTTGACTACACGTGGAAGTGTTATTCGAAACGATTGCAGAAAATGGATTCTTGACTTCTCTAAGTACATAGGGAGGTGTACGGTCATGGAGGCGGAAATATAGGGTGTCTACAAGGGAATGAAATCTGCTGCGAGTTTGGGAATGACTCAGATTATTGTAGCGTCGGATAGTCTTAAAGAGGAGCATAAGGAATCAGTGGGATGTATTTGACTCTTTTGCAGCATTGTCTTTGCTCTATTTCGAGAAGATTGGCAAATTTCTTTTGTGCATATTTACCGCGAGGGTAATAAGATAGCCGATGGTGTGACCAAACTCGTAAATGATGATAGTTCTGCATGTCATTGGTTTTATAGTCTCCGGATGAAATTTTAGTTTATTTACATGAAGATTGTAATAATTAAAAACATTATGTCGAATTATTCATGAATAAATCTATCTCATTATTATGAAAAATATAATCCCTGCATCTCTTTGATTTAGGAGTCTTCGTGGCAGTCTTTTCGTTCTATGTGGAAAATGGAATTGGCAATTCTGAAAGAGACGCAATTCAATTCCACTGGCCGTGGACATCAACATTGTTGTTCTTTGCCAACGTTTGGTTGTAATGGATGATGAAAATAGTCTGCCACCGCTGATTATGTCTCTTTTAGTACTTCACTTTAAAAAATTAGATTTAAAGTTTAAGATTTATAGTTTATAGATAAGGTTTAAGGATTTAAGGGTATGCCATATTTTTATTGCGTAAGATTTAAAGTTTAAGATATAAAATTTAAGGTTAGAATTTAAAATTTATTTTTTAATATTACTAAAGGATTTTTGTTCAGTAATGAATGTCTCTAAAAGAGATCACTTTTAATGGTAAAGCTTTTGATCTCAACTTTTTTATTTATTTGCATTTGAGTTGGTGGTACAAAGTAAAGTAATTTTCATAGTCACTTTGGATAAACGACTTGTCATTATCCTCCGAAACAAGCAACAATAATAGAGGATCAGTCTGGGCAAGGGTGGTACCTCTAAGGGACCAAGTGAAAAAATTATTAAATAAGCATGTCATGCCACGCTATTTATGATCTTATCTAATAATAATTTTTCATCTCATTTTTTCAAGATAAGTCTTCACTTTTTCCCTACATATCATTAAATAGTGGTAGTTATTTAGAAGTTACGCTGAAATAAATGAATCTCATTGGATGGACCGTTGATGTCGTGGTGAGCCGAATCCATCTAATAATTTCTCGACCAAGAGACACTCCCCCAAGTTCTAAAAATTAGAAAAAAATTAATTTAGCATAATGGTAAAATTATATTTTAGTCCCCTTAAAACATATAATTTATATTGTTACCTCCCTTTAAATTTAAATTTAAATATTTTTAAATGTCTCCTCAGTATATAATGTTGATTTCCTCTGTTGAGTTCGGAATAATATCTCAGCTGCATCCTTAGGCCTTGGCGTTGGTGGAATTTTTTTAATGATATAGACAAACTATCAAAGAAAATATCCCTGGTGAAATTTGACTATGTTCCAAGAGCAAAGAACGGATTAGCAGATAACCTCGCAAAAATTGGCATGTTTAGAACTGTGCTATTTAAAGCCTGGTGGTGAAATGTTTAAGTCTGGTATGTCTAATGGTGTTTGTTTGAGGAGATGTTTAGATATCCAAGCAAGTGGCTCGTAGACTTGTCAGCCTAGTTGGGTATACTATTTTTCTCCAATTAAGATTAGAGAGATTTTAATAAGGCTCCCTACTATGACAAAAAATTATTATTAATAAAATTTATTACTTAGCAAAAAGAAAAAAATCTCAGCTGCAGGGTTTATTACACTAATTAATCATTTAAGCAAAGTTAAAGGTCGAATTATGACATTGTAAATAAAATAAATTGGGTTAGAATAGTCGTCTCATAATAAACTTATACAATATCAAATTCGGATTAGTCACTAAATTGAATATCGACAATTATAAAATTATCGATATTCATAATTTTTACTTTACTTCAATAAAGTTGATTACAAGAATTACATATACTACCTCGTATTCATCTCTAATGGTAGACTCTATAAGGTAGGTATATCAAATAACAATTAAATAAAAATAAATATTGGATGGTTAACTAATTATATAGAAAATGAATATTGGATATTTTTATTGGCCTATAAAAAAGGTCAACAACTCAAACGAAAACATAATTTTAATTTAATTTTTTTAATATTCAAACCATTTTAAATTTGTTGACATTGTTAAGTCCTTACATTTAGGAATTAGGTAGGTAACTTTTTTTTGGTAAACCATTTATTTTATGGATAATTATTTGATATACTAGTGGTAAAAAATTTTAATTTCTACAAGAACATTAATTTTAGGGTTTAAGGACTTAATTTAGAGTGTAGGGGTTTAAGCCGGAAATTAAGTGAGAATGATTGCTATCCTTTGTTGGAAAAGATTAGATCTAAACTTAGGGGTGATCCAACAAGAAGCTTAGCTATGGGGGGAAGGCTTCAACTTATTCGACTAGTTCTTTTTAGCATAGCAAATTATTTGTGTAGACAATGGGTCATTCCCAAGTCCGTCATCCAAAAGATCGAATAGATATACAGTCGGTGTAACACCCCTGTCCCGGATGTCATAATTGGGCATCAAGCTCAAACTAAAACCATAAAATTTTGTCAGTAGATTTAGCCCAAACACATTCATTTCATAAAATCCATTAAGTTCAAATATTTAACATGTGCAAATAGTTAAAAACGTTACATGAGAGCTTCATTTAAAATACATACTTAAAAGCATTCGACTCATAATTTAAAATCCAAAATAAGAGTTATAATACAACATAGGGTCCTATGAATACATAGTTCAAAAAATGTAAATATTGTACTCGAACACAAGTTGATGTTGAGGCCCTCTCCTATGGCACTCCAACGATGCACGTCTACCTACTAACTTGCGAACGAAAACAACAATTCCGAATGCTGAGCTAACGAAGCTCAGTGGATACACTTCCACTCAACCATGCTTCATGCAAATATAAATATGAGCATGTAACTAAGATGACAACATGGCAAAAACATCATGCAAATATGGCGCTACCTCAAACCGCCTAAACATATAGCAACAACCAGTAATCAGGGCTTCTCAAAGCATAAGCCTTTAACTACACTATACATATCTATATGAGTGAGGCCCCCATCCATACAACATTAGGACCCTACACCCTATGCACGAGATCTCTCATCAAGCATCTTCGAATGAGGCTCGCGTCCATATAGCATTAGGATCCTACATTCGAAATCTTCAACCATGGTGTTGCAACACGCTCCTTCTCTCACTGGGTATCTGGATCCCATCAAACATGGTAACATAACCATACACATGCCCTTACGTGGCACACAACAATTAGTCGATCCACCAAGGATCCTTATTATTACAACACAACAAGTCACCCAAGTTTTGAATAAGTTATTTATTCATAAAGCTCGCCTATGAGGTTTAAATCTCAGTTTATCAGTTTTACTATTTATTTTATCACTTTAGAAGCCCATTGGGCCTTAGTCCTCGAATTATAGGTCCCTCAAAATCAAAATGAAATTTTTGGGCAGATTGTCCAGCGATTACCGATACCCACTTAAGAGTATCGATGCGCTCATGTGGGTACCGATACCCACATACGCGTATTGATACTCATTTTTCCTTCTGTAGGGGTTTAACCAAAATCCTATACCGATATATGAGGCCGTGTACCTATACCCTAGCTGTACCGATACACTCTCTAGTGTACCGATACTCATTTTGGCTACTGGAATTTGATGGAACATGAGGGGTATAGATACCCCCTTATACGTACCGATACACCCTTACAATTTGGCTTGATTTCATCAGTTTTAACACGGGGTGCTGATACGTGTTCAACCCCTATCAGTACTCAAACCTAGAATTCAAATTCTGAAGTTCATTGATTTCCTTATCAGCCCCCAAAACCCAAAGTTAAGGCCTCAAAACATGCTTACAAGTTATGGGAAATGATTTGAGTGGTTTCCTACCATTTTAATCCATTTTAACATCAATCTTAAAATTAGCCATTAAAGAGGTCTAAAGCATTCATACAACCCAAACATCACCCAAGTAACAAAGCAATCAAATTGATGATTTCTAGGAACATAATGGAGTTGGTAGTGTACTAACCTTTCTTCCAAAGCTGAAAGCATGCCCTTCTCCAAGCTCAAGGCTTCATCTTCCCTTGACTCTTGGAGTGCTCTCCAACCTCCTTGACTACAAACAAATGTTGTAAAATGAGTTACAACACTACTGGGAGATTAAAAAAAGATTAAAGGTATGATTCTACAATAAGAAATGGAGTCAAAACCCCCCATTCCCATTCACTTGTTCAACCCCCACCAAAAACTCATCCTCCTCCAAACTTGATGAAACTTACCTTGGAATGTAGATCCTTGGATGATGATTAACCTTCTCTCAATGACAAATCCGAGATTCACATTTAAAATAACCAAGATTCAACATTTCTTGTGGGTGAAGAGTTGGAAGATGAGAATGAAGGAAGGATGAAAACAAGGGGGACAAGGTGATCTAATTCCTCTTGCTTTTCTATAGAGGAATTAAAGGTACTCACCTTTCCCTCTTCAAATAATTAGATAATTACCTTCCATCATCCTCTTAACACAACCCAACACCAAAAATTAAGCCCAACACCCTAAAAAAACCCACCAATGCTCATAAAGCCTAAACATCTTGGCCCAAACGCAAAGCCCACGCTTTGGGTTAAATCGACCCTCAGATTCTGAAATCCAGGTCATTATAGTCAATTCTTTTAGAAGTAAAATGATACTTCAACTACAGGTGCAAGAGTCAGTTGGAAGCATATATATAGTTTAAAATCGAAGGGGGGACTATGGCTGAAATGTATGGATTGTTGGAATAAAGCATGTCCCATGTTGCTTGTGCAAAACATCCTTGCAGGTGAGGGATCATTGTGGGTGGTTTGGCTCACAGAACATGTCTTTAAAGATGAGAGTTTTGGAATATTAAAGCTAAGCCTCACTTTAGTTGGGTACTAGGAAACTTCTAAAGTTGAAGAGCGAAGTTGTTCGTCTCTTCCCTGTTGGGACTAAGTTTACCTCAATCAGAATTTCTTGGATTTGGGACACAATTAGAGAAAAGAAAAGCAAGGTTGAATGGCATAAGCTGATTTGGTACTCGTCTCATATTCCTAAACATTCTATAGGGCTTGTATGGCAGTATTGGACAAGCTCCTAACAAGAGATCGATTAAGGAGAGTGAGAGTGGCATTAGATGAAGGATGTTTGCCGTGTGAGTAAGCTTACGAAACTCAGAATCATTTATTTTTTCGAATGCCCTTATTTAAGTAGAGTATAGAACCTTGTTTTGCGATTGTATCGGTTGGACATGAGAGTTATAAGCTAAGAGTACTATGAGTTCTCACGAGCGATTGACAATTTAAAAAGGTAGATCTATGATTATGCATATCTTCAAAATTACATGGTTAATTATGTAATTTGGGAGGAAAGAAACAACAAATATTTTAGAGGAATTACTCATATGGTAGAGGATCTTGTAGTTTGCATAAGGCATAAAGTCAAAAGATACCTCCAACGTTTGACTGAATAGTCACTTTGGCCCATATTCTTTTTTTGGAGCAACTCAACCCTCAATGTTTTATTTTGGATCAAAATGACCATTTAAGGATGAAAATTGTTAGAAAATTGTTGGTAAACAATTTGAAATGACTTCACAGAATGATGAGTCAACAGAAAAAATATTTTATATTTAATATAATTTTATAAAATTATTTTTTGACTAATGTAACATTTTTTCAAGTCAACGCATTTATCTATATAATATTGCCATGTTAGCGTGCACTGTCATATAAGTTTGTCACGCCATTTCAAGCCATTTACCATTAGTTGACTAACAGTTTTCATCCGCACGGGGGCCATTTTTTACCGACAATAAAACGTTAAGGGTTGAATTGCTCCAAAAAATAGGGGCCAAAATAACTATTCAGTCAAATATTAAGATATTTTTTACTTTATGCCTTTGTATAAAGGTTGCCCGTTGTTTATACCGCCTTGATCTATAGGAGACATTATTCACGTGACATCGTTCGATTTTGGCGATCGAAGCATCTGACGGTTAAAAATCCATCAACCTAACATCCTCCAAAGCTCGATCGGGTGTTGACGACTTCACAAGAACCACCTAATAATTCCGATTCCACCAAATTACCCAAATCAATGGTGATGGTCTTAATTGAGGCAGGAAACTCAAGACCACCAACCTCCAAAACAGAACACTGTTGCGCTTAATCAAGCTGCCTCGCCTCAGCCTCAGCCTCAGCCTCAGCCTCAGCCTCACGCTAGGTAGTTAAATGTCACTTAACGTAAATTGTAATATTTTTAAAATTGAAATCAAACATTCAAAGGCATAGGCTTTTTCTATTTTCTTGTCCACAAAGGTAGGATTAGGTTATATCTTCCCTCTACAGCAATGCTCTAGTTTTAATAAGTATTTTAATATTATCTAATGCTCCAACTGATGTTAAATGCATTACGAGTTTGATTTGTTCAATAACATCATCCCTATCCTATATTATAAAGAAACAAACAATTTTCTTTTTATCCTTTTGCTCGATGATTAGAGTTGGAAATTTTAAATTACAATTTATACTGATAAAATTTAAAATTACAGTGTCAAGTTAATATTATAGTGCCAAAATTTAAAAATAGTATAAATATTTATTTAAAATAATAATAAATTTATTTTTAATATATTTTGTATAAAACTTTTATAAAAAAATCAATAATTTTTTAAAATTTCTCTGCCATTGTTTTTGTCCTCATCATTTGAAGGAAAAAATGGGACAAGTTTCTTGGATCTTGGTATATTTTACAATATAGGCTACAGAAAAAAAAATTATTGAAGACAAGATGATTCAAAGATTTAAGAGTTATGTGCAATTTATTAAAATATAACCTTTAATTTTAAAAAATATATATATTTTATTTTTTTCTCGACAAATAGTATAATTTTATTAAGAGGTATTAATGCATGACCCAAATTTCATGCAAAGGATGAAAAGAGTGCAACATACTAATAATAGAAGAAAATAAAAATCAACTCGAACGCAAAAGTAACTAAGAAGCATCCCAAACACCCAAACAACACGTCATACAACAATACAACAAACCAACCATCAACACACCATTGCATCACCCAACATCAACGAAGCATATTACAACAACATATAGCATCATCCACAAACGATAGCAAAACCAGCACAATCACACCAACAACACACCGGCGCAACCAATACTCGAACACGTTATCAATGCATCAACATCGCTTCATTAATCTCAACCCGTTAGAACCAAAAGAACATCACAACAACAAAACCCTTCATACTTACCTACTTCAATTCACGACATTACATCAAAAATCTGCTATCACCCAATACCCACTCTAGACAACGAACGCGATAGCCTAACGGCTTCACTCATATTCTACTACAAAAAGCTCACGCTAATTATTTTTGCAAAAAAAATTTCCGCAAAGATTCTCCCCATTATAACACAAGCATATTACATAAAAACGATACCCAATTTTTGTATATTATTGAGAGATGAATTTGAGATAGGGTTTGAGCTTCCTCCCACGCCAACTCAATATTTTTTGAATAGTCTAAAGGTGATTAAAATATAGTATCTATTCATATATATTCTTAACCCTTTGACAAAGTACACACCTTGCAAATAAAGCAATTGAACACAGGTCTCTTAAGATGAACATCATCCATTTTTCCACTAGGACCACTTATTGGGTTCACCACCTCAACATTTTCCCGAGCCTTACTATTTTGTTTCTTTACGACTCGATCGTATTTTTTTGCCAACCGAAAGCACTACGTCTTGAAGATCCGATAAGGACCTCTATTTCTTTTTGCCCATAACATGTGTCTCTGCCTTGGACAATTCTGGAGGGGTGGATCACAAGCTTCATCATGACTCAAAATGGGATCACAAATTGACTCTACACTTTCCAAATCATTAATCAAGTTGGCTGTAACGCCCCGATTTTAGGGCTTAGCGGTTTAGTGGGTTTTTAGACGGTCCGGTGGACTAGAGTAGAGATTCGAGTCGATTTCGGGATCATATATTTTTGGTGTTGGAAAAATTATGGAAAAATGCTTAAAATCATTATTAATTATGTATTTAATAATGGTAGAATCAATTTAGAAAAATGAGATTTGGAAGATGGACATTTTGGTAGTGACCAAAATGAAAGTTTTGAAAACTGAGATTTTCTAGTGACTAAAATGAAAAAGGTCAAATACTTAGAATCTTTAAGGGGCTATTTTAACAATTGTTTTCTAATGGTTTCTCCCTTAATTTAACTAATTTTAACATGTGTTTCAATTGGTAACTAAAGAGGATTTTGTTAAAAAGTTGGTTAACTTTTCTAAAACAAAAATCACGTCATTTTCTCTCAACTTTTTCTCTCCATTCTCTCCTCAACCAAACACTCATGTTTTCATCAAATTTCCAGAGGTGAGGTGGTTTCTAACTTGATTTTATTGTTTCAAATTGTTTATAAAGATTATTTACACAAAATCTTACAATAATCTTGTGTTTTCTTAGCTTTTCACAAATCAATTGAGGGAGAAACTTCACAATAGGGGTAAGGTCCGAGATCTCCTCTATTGTATGGTTCTTTATTGAAATTATCAAGCATTTGATCCTTGTTTTTGTGTTTCTAATATGATTTTGATGATTCTCTAATGTTTAATTGAGTTCTTTGGGGAAATGGATTGATTCGTGAAATGAATCTGATTTCCAGCAAGTGAGGTTGTTTTGATTCATATTTTGGATGTTTAGTAATGTTGATAAGATATTTTTATCAATGGAATCCTGGAACTTAAGAATCTCTATTTGTTTAGGTTGTTAGTTTTGAGGTTTTGTGGTGTTTCTTTGGTTGTAAGGTTGCTGTAGGTGGTAGGTTGTTTTGGATCTGTTTTTAGATGTGTTTTGATGTTGAAAGTGATGCTAGGTTGATAGATGTTGGCTGGGTTTTGAATCGAAGTGTTTTGGTTATGTTTTCGGTTGTTGTGGAGGGTTAATCGTGAGGGTGTTGTGGAAATCCGAAGAGGATTGTGGTTGTGTAGCGATCATTTTTCGCTAAAAAACGAGCGTTTTAAGGTGTTTGGGGTCTCTTGGGTATTTTAAAAAATGTCTTCCATTGGGGTTTTAGAAAAAATGTATTATTTTAAAAATTGAGTCGCCACCGGCCACTAAGGTAGGCCGGGCACCATAAAAACCAAAGATTTTAAAAATGTCAGGTTTAGGAATCGGTTACGGATGGGGAAGTATTAGCACCCCCACACCTCCCAAAATTGGCACTTTAATAATTACCACTTTATTAATATTAGACTTTCCGGATTAAAGTGACGATTAGATTAAAATTTGGTTATAAGTGCGAGTAAATTTTAAGGGCCCCGTTATTCGAGAGTAAAATGATAAACCACCATCACTGCACTTGATACTGGCCATGTTTACGCTCGAATAAAAAGGCACCGCATTGACAAAAATATATTTGAAATGCAACTTAAAATATGACAAATATAAATAAATACAATGCAAAAAAATATGAATAAATACTAACATAATAAAATACTAATCTTGTAATATCCCATTATTGGATTAGTGACCAAAACATAAAGAGTTAAAAGTTAGTGGTTTTAGTTTACTGACTAAAACGTAAGTTTTGTGACAAAAGTGAAAAGTTGAGAAAAGTTTAAGGACCAACATAGTAATTTTCCCAATAATTATTTTTATTTCATAAATAAATAGATCATCTAAGGGTGTGGATCGAATATAAAAACTATGGTTTGATCTGATGTTTCTATTATTGAGAAATTTACGGTTAAAGTTTAAGTGTAATTCGGGTAATCGTATGAGCTTGAAATTTTATGAAAATTTGAAGGAAGTCTTAGGAAGACCCGAGGAGCATAGCATTGAAGTTTTGAATCGTTTTTAATCAGTTTAGATTCGATTCTATTCAGTATTTTGTATAGGTGATAGAATGGCATTTTGGAGGATATAAAGATTCATTAATGGCAAAATGGTCATTTTATCCATACTTTTTAATTATAATTGATTTGATGATAGGGTTGAGTATAGGTGTTGATTTATAATTGGTCATAATCCAAGGGTGAAATGATCATTTTACTATAAAGAAAGATTTTTGTTTTAAATTAAAGTTTTAATTGCCATTTGGCATTAAAGAAAGAAAGAAAGAAAAAAATTGGAAACTTTGCTCATCTTTTCTCTCAAAGTGCCAAACCACAAGGAGACTAGGTAAGGAAAATTTCAATTCAATTTTTGGCTTGATTTGTTTGGTTTTTGGCTAGAGACATGAAACAAGAAATTGATCTCCCTTGAATTCTCTATCTTTTGACATAAGTTTTGCTTAGTTGCCATGTCTCTAGGTTGAGATTGATGATTTGGGTGGTTGAAGAACATGTTAGGTTTTCATGTTTTAAGGTTCAATCAAGTTGAAAATGGTGTTGTAGTGTTGTTTCCATGCTTGAAATGATGAAAATCTCTTGGAAAACTTTTAGGGACCAATTCGGTTATAAGAAGAAAATTAGGGGAAAATTTGTGAAAATTTATTTGATAATGGACTAAGTCTATACTAAAGATGGGTCATAAGATAGAAAGTTTAAAAATCTGTACAGAAATGTACGCAAAAGCAATATGTTAAAAAAATCAGCATAAATTCCACAATTAGAATTAGATGGTGAATCTTATATATTTAGGGCAACAGAATTTCAGAAAGTTCTGGGCTATGACGAGAATGTAGGAATTTATTTGAATTTTTGTGTAATGAGTTTGGACTAATAATTTATTTGATTAGAAAGCTTAATGAATCTAGTTTAATTAGAAAATTTCGAAATGAACTTTTGATGTCTATAAAAAGTTTTATAAATTTTTAAGTAAGGTAATGCAGGCTGCCGGTTTTTCTATATTAAGAAATTTTAAGGTTTAAAATTTGTTAGTAACATCACTGACTTGTATTTGGTGATAAATACGAGAAAGAGATGTCAAAAATCTAACATACATACACATTAATCTAACTTAAAAATATAATAATTAAGGTAAAATATTTAATACTTATACCTATCAAAAATATCTAGATATATTTAAAGTTAATAGTTTATATATGTTATTATTTTAAAAAAGGTATTTATTTATGTAATGATTAAATAAAATACTATACATATTTTACAAATGTGCGTAAAAACTTATATATATATGCTTAAGAAATATGATAATAATAGTATAGAAAAATTATGGATATAATATTATATACATATATAAGGTACAAAAAAACATATACTTAGCTTCTTTTTTTTTTTGCTTGCTTTTTAACTATCAATATATGAACATAGTATGTACATTCTTTTTTTTTTTGCTTGCTTTTCAACTAGCAATATATGAACATAGTATGTACATAAAAACATATACAACTCAAATATACATAAAAAAACATAATGTATCAATACATATATCTTACTTAGTATACATATATAGATAAACATGACGTAATATACATAGATATATATTAAAAACCATTTATACATACATACATACATATACACATAGGAACAAATATACAAGAACAGATAAAAGCCATGAACAAATACATATCATGATAAAAAACATATTAGAGATGAGAAAATTGAAAAACAAATATTAAACAACCACCAAAAATTAATCTAAACACATTCTAACAAGGTATAGAAACATATGAACATAAAAATATATAAAAACGTAAGAACTACAAAAAAATAAAAGATTACTAATAAAACATCATTTCTATTAGATCATCAAAAAGGATTATACCACAAACATACACCAAAAAATAAATACCCAAACCTAAATATGGTAGTGAGCTCTCTCCCTTTGTCTTCAAAATAATATGAAAGTCCCAATTTCCCCATTTTTCTTCAATAGCCGAGCCCCCCCCCCCAATTTTTTCCAATTTGTTTTTGGTCTCCTTTTTTGCTTCCCAATCTGCCCTCTCCCTTTAATGGATCACGGGAAAGGAATTAAAAAGATAGGGAGGTGGCGTGTGTTTTTGTGGAGTGTGGGAATGGGGAAATAGGGGAATGGGTGAAGGGATGGGGGCATGTGTGGGGAGGCATGGTGATAGGGCATGAGGTGGCATGCCGCTATTTTTTTCTATTTTGTTATTTTTTTTAATTTGGTTTAATTAGGGTAAGTGGTTCGAATATAATTTGGGGCCCGGACAAAAAATGGGTATTACAGCTGCCCCTCTTTGCTCATTGCTGTGTAACAGGAATATAGCAAAGACAAAAGAATAACCATTTTTGTCCGGTATGGCTGAACTTCTCTCTTTTTGACGCGTGTCTTCTTTCTTCGGTAGATCTTCTTTCTCTTCGGCGCAAGTCTTCTTTACATACTTGATGAATCTATTTTGTCACTCTTGGAGGAAGTAAAATCTTCAAAATGGGGTTGATGGAGAAAAATGAGTGTGACTCGCTACATTGTGGATGACGGTGTGATTCCTAAAGAAAATTTGACCCAGCTGCAACACCGATGAAGAGGCAGGGTCTGCAAAATTTGATCCAGCTGCAACACAGACGAAGAGGCAGGATCAATGGATGAAAGTTCTGATGTCTGATCCAGCTACAACTCTGACGAAGAGGCAGGATCGAATGATTGAAAGCTCATTTTTTTATTTTTTCTTTCTTCTGCTTTTTTCTTTTTTTCCATTTTTTTGTTTTTTTTTTGCATTTTTCCTAAATGCACAGGGATCAACGGTTTTGAGTTGCCTTTACCGATAGCCGTTTGCTCCGGGTTAGTTGTACCATTACCCTGGATACAATCATTTTATACCAATCATGAAATTGGATTTTTCCAAAGGATTTATTTTCCTTTGACCATTCGTAAAAATGGATTTTGATGGACATTTGAATTATCCATTATCTTAAACTTTGACGTGTTTAAGCACGTTGTGCCAACATTTCTGTCGGACTTGCCAAAATAACTTTAATCCAGCTGCAACACTGACGAAAAGGCAGGATCAAAATATTGAAACTTGGTTTGCTTTTTTTTTCTTGGCTTTTTCTCTCTTTTTTCCTTCTTTTTTTCTCTTTTTTCTTTTTTGCTTTTTTCGTTTTTCTTTTTTCATTTTTTTCATTTTTCTTTTTTGCTTTTTCATTTTTTCTTTTCATATTTTTTGCTTTTTTAGATACAACATTGATAAAACTTGAAAGTTAGTAAATTTTGACCAAACTACAACACCGACGAAGAGGCATGGTCTAAAGTTAGTAATGTGGGTCCAGCTACGACACCGACGAAGAGGCAAGACCAAAAGTTAGTAAATTAGGTTCAGCTACAACACCGACGAAGAAGCAGAACAGAAGGCTAAATTTGACCAAGCTACAACATCGACCAAGAGGCAAGGTCTGAAGATTTGATCTAGCTACAACTCTGACGAAGAGCCAGGATCAGAGATTTGGTTGCTTTGCGATCAAGCTACGAATCTGACGAAGAGGTATGATCGGAACTCGGCAAACTTGGTTCGGCTACAACACCGACGAAGAGGCATAACCAAAAGTTAGGTTTGACCAAGCTACAACACCGACGAAGAGGCAAGGTCTGAGGATTTGATCTAGCTACAACTTTGACGAAGAGGCAGGATCAGAGATTTGGTTTCTTTGCGATCAAGCTACGACTCTGACGAAGAGGCATGATCGGAATTTGGCAAATTTGGTTCAGCTTCAACACCGACGAAGAGGCAGAACCGAAAATTATATTTGACCAAGCTACAACACTGACGAAGAGGCAAGGTCTGAAGATTTGATCCAGCTACGACTCTGATGAAGAGGCAAGGTCGGAGGGTTGGTTTCTCTACGATCAAGCTACGACTCTGACGAAGAGGCATGATCGAAATTTGGAAAATTTGGTTAAGCTACAACACCGATGAAGAGGCAGAACTGAAAATCAATCATATTGGATCTATCCACACCATCAACGGAGGGGTAAGATCGAATTTTAGCACTTGGACTTCACTAAAACATCAACGGAGAAGTAGAATCGAATGACAGCAATATGAATCCTACTGTGCCATCAACGGAGGAGTAGGACTGGATTTCAGCAATTTAGATCTTGCCATACCATCAACGGAAGAACAAGATCGGTGAATGATAGCGGCTTGGACTCATCTACACCATCAACAGTGAGACAAGATCAGATGATGAAAGTTGATAAATTTCCTTTTTTCTTTTCATTTTTTTTGAGTTTTTTTATTTGATTTTTTCTTTTTCTTTTTCTTTTTTTTCTTGATTCTTCCTTTTTTTGACTTTTTCTAATTTTTTGACCTTTTTTATTTTATTTTTTTGCAATTTTTTCTAATTTTTTAATTTGATTTTTTGATTTTTTTGCTACAACTATAATGAAAAAGGTAAATTCTGAGGAAGAGCTTGGTCTAGTTGTACCATCAACGGGAAAACGAAACCTTGGCAAAAATTTGATCTGCTGCACCATCAACGGAGAAGCGAGAATCGAAAAATGCAGGATCTGCTACATCATCAACGGCAAAACGAGATCTAGAATAAATGTTTGGATCTGTTGCACCATCAACGGAGAAATGAGATATTTAAAATTTGATCTGCTACATCATAAACAGTAAAGCAAAATCTGAAAAAATGTTTGGATCTGTTGCAACATCAACGGATATGCGAGATCTTCAAAATATCTAAACTGCTGCACCATCAACGGTAAAACAAAATCCAGAAATGTTGGTCTATCACTAATGACGAAGGTAAGATATGAAAAAGTTACTTCTGCTGCTCTACTGGCGGAGAGGTGTGACCTGAAAATGAAAAAAAATTAGTCCGTAAATGTTCAAAAATTTTGTTGCTGGTACCTTTTATTTAGATGTTTCAGCATCTTTTTTGGTGTTTGGCCTCTTCAAAGACTAAGGTTGGCCGTCGTGATTGCCCCCACGTTGAGGATATTCAATCTCTTTCGGGGACCTGTTTATATGTACAAACAAAAATGCATGAATGCATCTAATTTTATGCTTAAATGTATGTCTATATCCTAAATGCATGGTGATTTTGGTGTATGCACTTAATCTAAATGTATGACGTATGAAAAAATGATTCAATGCAAGATGAATGCAACTAAATGCATAAATGTGACATGATTTTCTTTTATGGCCCTAAAAGGGATGCCCTTGACTTCTCACCGGTCCTGTTAGGATCTTGGTTTTTTCATGCGGCGGTGCCCCGACTTTGTGCTGGGTTCAGTCACCTTTCTTTGAATTAGCTTTCATCTGGGAGAATGCCCCAAAATTTTGTTCGTTTTATGCCATCGTCTGGGAATATTCTTGTAGCAAATTTGAAACCCTAGAGCACATTTTGTTTCCCCCTAAGTTGGGTTCATAAGTTGGTTCATGGCAGCTCATCATTTTTTTGGATCAGGTGAAGTTTTACAGGCTATGTTCGATGTAGACATTATACAAAAGTTCGACTCAGCAATGAAGACTGGGCTTTGGCAAAGAATTCCCCCATATTAGGGCCTTGTTAGAGGCACATTGTTTGTAAAAGATGTGGAGGGTACTTGTGGACATGCCCCAAGATCAGGCTCTTGTAAAAGGTTCTGTAAGGTGCTAGGTCGTCCAACTTTGTTGTATCTAATGGGTTAACCCGGGGACCGACTTTAAAATTTTCAAAATGAATGCATGTAAATGCAAAATGCATGTCTTAGATATGAAAGTATTTATTCAAAAATGGTTCTCGTGGCTTAACTTCTGAACTCACGGGATTCATTCGCAACTTTGAATATTGCCTTGATATTTAGAGTGCTAGATTTTCTCCCGATGATAATTTTTCAAATTGAGAACCCGTCGTGAATCAGCATTTCATGCTAGTAGAATGCAAAAATTAAAATGTCATGATATGTCATGTAGTTAATGCCAAAATGAACAGATATGATGTGATCACAAAAATGGGTCAATTTGAAATTAAAATAATCAAATGAATAAATTAAAGTAAATAAGGTAAAAATGAAAGATTTCTGATCAGGCAAACCACTTGAACAAACACCTTTATGTCATGCACTGCTAATGCAACAAAAGTATGTGTAAAGTAAAAAAGCAAAAAAAGAAATGAATTAGTACCGAATAAACTCAATAGATACATAAATAAAAAGCGAAGTAGATAAGGCAACAAGCAGAGCAATCCTATTTATCCTATCTAAAACACCTACGTTATCCGCATGGCTCTAAAACGGTGGGCTTTCTATATTCTCTACATGCAGTTTTGGTGCTAAGAGGTACCTGAATTGTCCTTGTTGTCCCCTACTAAGAGTAGCAAGGCCCCCGGTCATCACCCATTATAGGCTCCTTTCATCCGGGTTCAATTTAGGGGGACCCATTCGCTTATACCCATACGAAAGAACGATATCCTCATGAAAGCATAAGGTACTCGAGCCCCAAAGGTACTTGCTAGGCCCAAAGGAGGAACAATATCCTCACGAAAGCATTAGCGTTTCCCCCCACTTAAAAAGACGGGTTTATATGCCAAGTTTTAAATGCGTTAAAATAAACGTGCAATTATAACCAAATGTCAATTTAATAGCCACTTTAATCGAGAATTTCCAATATTAGTAAAGGGATAATTATTTAAACAGCTTGACTCTCTTTTATTATTTTGAAAACAAAAAAAAGTGTCCCCAGCGGAGTCGCCATCTGTAGCGATCATTTTTCGCTAAAAAAATGAGCATTTTAAGGTGTTTGGGGTCTCTTGGATATTTTAAAAAATGTCTTTCATTGGTGTTTTAGAAAAAAATGTATTATTTTAAAAATGGAGTCGCCACCGGCCACTAAGGTAGGCTGGGCACCATAAAAACCAGAGATTTTAAAAATGTTGGGTTCGGGAGTCGGTTATGGATGGGGAAGGATTAGCACCCCACACCGCCCAAAATTGGCACTTTAATAATTACCGCTTTATTAATAGTAGACTTTTCGGATTAAAGTGACGATTAGATTAAAATTCAGTTATAAGTGCGAGTAAATTTTAAGGGCCCGTTATTCGAGAGTAAACTGATAAACCACCATCACTGCGCTTGATACTGACCACGTTTACGCTCGAATAAAAGGGCACCGCATTGACAAAAATATATTCGAAATGTAACTTAAAATATGACAAATATAAATAAATATAATGCGATAAAAATATGAATAAATACTAACATAATAAAATACTAATCTAACATACATACACATTAATCTAACTTAAAAATATAATAATTAAGGTAAAATATTTAATACTTATACCTATAAAAAAATATCTAGATATATTTAAAGTTAATAGTTTATATATGTTATTATTTTTTTAAAAAAAGGTATTTATTTATGTAATGATTAAATAGAATACTATACATATTTTACAAACGTGCGTAAAAACTTATATATATATATATGTGCTTAAGAAATATGATATAATAGTATAGAAAAATTATGGATATAATATTATATACATATATAAGGTACAAAAAAAATATATACTTAGCTTTTTTGCTTGCTTTTTAACTATCAATATATGAACATAGAATGTACATAAAAACATATACAACTCAAATATGCATAAAAACATAATGTATCTATACATATATCTTACTTAGTATACACATATAGATAAACATGACGTAATATACATAGATATATATTAAAAACTGTTTATACATACATACATATACACATAGGAACAAATATACAAGAACAAATAAAAGCCATGTACAAATACATATCATGATAAAAAAAACATATTAGAGATGAGAAAATTGCAAAACAAATATTAAACAACCACCAAAAATTAATCTAAACACATTCTAACAAGATATAGAAACATATGAACATAAAATATATAAAAACGTAAGAACTAAAAATAAATAAAAGATTACTAATAAAATATCATTTCTATTAGATCATAAAAAAGGATTATACCACAAACATACACCAAAAAATAAATACCCAAACCTAAATATGGTAGTGAGCTCTCTCTCTCTTTGTCTTCAAAATAATATGAAAGTCCCATTTTCCCATTTTTCTTCAATAGCCGAGGGCCCTCCCCCCCCCAATTTTTTCCAATTTATTTTTGGTCTCATTTTTTGCTTCTCAATCCGCCCTCTCCCTTTAATGGATCATGGGAAAGGAATTAAAAAGATGAGGATGTGGCTTGTGTTTTTGTGGAGTGTGGGAATGGGGAAATAGGGGAATGGGTGAAGGGATGAGGGCATGCATGGGGAGGCATGGTGACAGGGCATGGGGCGGCATGCCCCTATTTTTTGCTATTTTGTTATTTTTTTTTGAATTTGGTTTAACTAGGTAAGTGGTTCGAATATAATTTGGGGCCCGAACAAAAAATGGGTATTACATGTTGCTGTGTTTAGAATGCACTATGATGCATTAATCCTCTGTTGTTTTGTGGTAAAAACAGGGGAGGTTGATCCGGAAGTGATCGGAGAAGCATAGGAGGCTTCAGATACTTGTTTCGAGTCGGCGAATCGAGTTTCGCGTATCCGTGAGTGAAAACGTGGATTCCAGCTTTGGAATGTTTTAAAGGTGGTTTTTGGGAGTTTAGGTAGAGCTTGAAATGCTTACCTAAGCTCGGAAGTAAGTAAAGTGATTTTACTCTCTCGGTCGTGCTAGTGTTAAATGGTTTTATGCACTTGTTTTGATTTACATATTACCTACTGTATAAGCATGATTTAAAGTATTCGATATACTGTTTTAAGCATGATTTGCTGAAGGATGCACATGGTAAGTGTTCCTTGTAAGTATGGTTTATACTTGTGGTTTAAAGCATGGTTGTTGCTTTGGAAAAGGCATGGTTTAATGCTTGTTAAAAACACTGAAGTAAATGTTATTTGGTTAATTATATTGGCAAGTGATGTGGTTTTAAAATTGTTATCGGATATAGTTGGCCGACCATAGGATTGAGTGCACTGTAAATAAGTCGCCTTGGATGTTGAGGGGTTTATACGGTGTCCCGAATACTCCATCCAAGTACCCTAACGGTAGAGGGGTTAACAGTACCGAATACTCCCGTTAGTGGGTTAAGCATCTAACCGATGAGAGGGATGGGTATCCTAATAGGTTGAAAGTGTACTCGGTTGTTATTGTACCACGATTGTGATTGTATCGCTATTCTGGTTGAGATGGCTTGAAGTGTTGGGTTAACACTTGTTGAATCCGTGTATCCGATGAAGTCTTTTGTTAATGGAATTGTCTAATGATCACTTGTAAGCCAATATAATTGTTAATGTATCATTGAAATGTTTTATGATGTATAATGTGGTTTATACATGTTTCTCCTTAAGCTTTGCATTTTTTAGTAATGCATGAGAAGGATTAAGTGGAGGGTTAGCAATGTGTTTTGCTGTTGGTTAATGATACATATAGCATATGGTTTAATATGCTGGTTTTAATGATGTAAAATGCACATTTTAATAGGGACATGATGTTTTAAAGGATGATGTTAAGTGAATGGTTTTACATGCATTGATGGTGTTTTTTTGAGCACTCCTCACTGAGCTTTGTGTGCTTACACTCTCGTGGTCCATCAATGCAGATAATTGAGGTCTTGGAAGGCAACAAGAAGCAAGGGGATCTTGGCAAGACTTGTTTCCAACCTATGTTTTGGTTTATACTGTAATGATTAAAGGCAATGAGGGTACTTGTTATGTTTTGGGAGACGTTTTGTGGAACTCCTTGCTTGGGTATATTTCTTTAGTTGCTCTTGGATTGTAAATAGCCTTTAAGGATTGATTTTGGTGCTGGTTTGTCTTTTGGTATGATGCTTGGATGCAAAAATTAGGAAGCATGCCTATAGATTCTCTTTTGATGCATGATACTTTGTTGTGCTGCTGTAATGGCGTTGCTTGTTGGCTTGTGATATGTTTGGCATGTTGGCATTAGGTTATAATCATGTTGGTTTGATTAGAGTATGCCTTTAGAGTTAGAAACCAGCAAAATGTGACATTACAGGCCAAGGCGTATCGATATGCGGGGGACTGTTTAAAATATTTCAAAAGTTAGGTAATTTGGCTTGTGGGATTGGTACAGGCCTTGTGCGTTTCGATACGCCTAGGAAAAATTTGGCTTGGCGTACCGATACAGGTATGAGCGTTTTGATACGAGTTTTAGTCTCTGGAATTCACTTTTTCATCATGAACCCGCGTATCGAAACACCTGAGAAGCCGTATCGGTACAGTTTAAAATATTTCAAAAGTTAGGTAATTCAGTTAGGCGTATCGATACAGTATGGAAGTGTACCGAAATAGGGTGTTTTAAACCGTATCAGTACGGGCTTGCCCGTATCGGTACGGATGACCGTTTATTCTGTTAATGTCACTTTTGTGCAATTTTGCTTTCTTTGCATTTTAGTCCCTGAATCTTGCCAATGAAATTATATGAGTTCGAATGATCAGAATGAGCTGAAATTTGTGATGGAGGTATGAAACCTGACTAATTAAAGATTCTTAACTTAAAAATGAGCTTTAATCCTGAAATTTTCTATATTTGCAATTTGGTCCCTAAATTGCAAATGTGATCAATTAGATGTCAAATGGATGCCCGATTGAGTTGGTGTTGAACCTGATGTCTGTATGAACATGTAGGAATAATAATTTGCATCTTGACAAGATAAAAAGAAAAAAACTGGACTGGGTTTGGTTATATCTCTTCGGTTTGCTATGGCAAACCTAATGTAGCCTTCTTGGTTCGGTTGGGCGTCTAGGCCGGGCTCAAGGGGGTTACATTGGCCCTGCAATCAACTACCAAAAGGACCCCCATTTAGCTCTTTATTAACTACCAAAAGGACCCTATTTAGCTTTTTATTATTATTTGTATATGTGGCAGCATCATTCCCATCAGCAAGCATTGAATTAAAATTACCTTCTCTATGAGCTTTTCCAAGCAACTTATTTGCATCTTCTAGAAATGGCTCCTCAAGTAAGCGCTTTTTGAAAGCTAGCATCCATTCTTTTCTAAGGGAAGGCAAGAAGACTCTTCCACTTCTCTTCTACATGACACCGACGAGTAGGGAGAAACTTTCACCTGGTTTAAATAATTAGCTCTATTGAAGCAGCTTTGAGATGTATTCAAAGCATTCTCTACATGATCAAGCGACATGGGACAATATCATCACCCTCTGAAATCGAAGACTCCTCTCAAGATGAACATAGACTGGAAGATGGTTAAAATTTAGAAACACACACTTTAAATAGCTTATTTCCCACCTTGAGATTGATAGTTTCGTCAACTCTAAAATTATGGACCATAATATAAGAGCTCTATCAAAAGCAACTAGATTAAAAGTCTTCTCATCGATCGAAATTAAGTCACTCCATTTACCCGTAATGCTTCAAAATGTCTTTGGACACCAAGCGAATGCCAGGACCCCATAGCAAGACAACCAAACATTCCGACTACAACACTCAATATCTTCCGACCATACTTCCACCTTTTCAAAACATTTCTCCAAAATGATTTTTTGTTCAACAAATACTTTGTTCATGCTCTCCTTGTCTTCTAAGATGATTAAAACTGCTAATCTACAGAGTCTCATGATTGATGGCTTCCTATCTCCATTGATATTTAAACTCCTTACAAGCTCTTTGACATTGGATTCTAAAATCGTCAAGTTTATTGATAACTTTACACGCATCCTCTTTTCGGGCAAAACGAACAAATCCAAATCTACTCCCCCATTCTCCTCTTATTCAGGTTGAAATAATCTATAACCACTTAATTTTTGTCAAAGATTAACCACAGTCCTTGACAGTGAAGGTTCTCTGGCAGGTTGGAGACGATCAACGTGGTGCAGCTTTCCCCAAAGTTCTTGCTCGCCTGAGGCGCCTGATATTTTCTCATATTCCATAAGGAAGAATTAGGTGTTTGATAGACTGGTTTTTGAATAAAAAATAAGTATAACAAAATTCAAAATCTATGAAGTATAACAACATTTAATTTTCTTCTTTTGTTTTACTTGTAGTTTATAACCAATCTTTTGTTTTCCCTTGTAAATATTTAACTTAACTTATTTTGGGACCCTCCTTTTGATGAGACAGTATAATCGATCTTGTTACACATATTCATAATCACCCTTGATCATCGAACTTAAATATTGGTAAAACCGCTAAAATTCATGGGTATAAAACTTCAAATCTTGTATCAATGGATAAAAGGATGTTTCCACACTTAAAGTTCCGCAAGTAGTTACAAGATCACATGAGCGGAACCATCTTTAGATGTGACACCTTAAATTTTTTTTAGAAATTTTTATATAAATTTTATGTAAAAATTTTGAAAATAATATTAATAAGATTTTTAAAAATATTGACAATAATTTTAAAAATAAACAACCATAAAAGAATTGACATCAACTGTTTGTTGTGTAACGACCCAGATTTTTGAGTCATCAGGTTAGCGTTGACCTGAGCCTTGGGCTTTGAGTTTTGAGTGTGTAATAAACAATTTGGGCCTTGTTTAGGCCTTGTATGATAGATGAGGGACTAGGGATGTAATTTTACCAACCCTTGGCAACCCATCTCATTGTCTTCTTTGGACAAAAGATGCCTATTACATCATCCTCATAACTCATCTTCAACCTTTCAAAAGTTTCTATCTTCCTAGCAAGAACTCTTGGGAAAACTCAGGGTAAAGTTCTAAACTTTGCCTTCAATCTTGTCATCCGAGATTTTGGGTTTTAGATATGTTAATCCCCACACCGCGATCTACACTTCGATATATGAATGGTTGGCAATGGTGGTAAGATGGAGATATGGGTTTTAGTGGGGGTTTTTTGGGTGTTGGGTGTTTTAGGGCGGATTCATGTTGCAATTCCATTTGAATCTCATTTTAAGCTTTTTAGAGTGTAACAAATTCGTTTTTACACTTGTTGTTTAGCTAAGGAAGTTGGGGAGCCATCCAACACCCAAGACAAAGAGAAAAAGTGAAGTGGAGCTTGGGGTTGAAGGATTCTGGGATTTTGAGCAAGGTTTGTACATCTCTAACTCCAATGTGCTTCATGCTTTTCATAAATGTGATTGCTTTGCATTGTTTTAAGATTTTGAGTATTAAGAGCTTGAATATGGATGTTAATGGTGAAACTCGAATTTTGTGTTAAAAACCCGTAAAAATGGTAGTAAACCATCTTAATAATCTTTCATAAGATGCATGTTCGAGTTAAGGGGTTAAGGTTTTGATTTGGGGGCTTGGTAAGCGAATTCCCAAGCCTTAGAAGCCATTTTTATGTTCGGTATTGATACGCAAGAGGTCGTATATATACCCTGTGTTCTGGGGAATGAACACAGGTAAATCTTAAGGGGGGTATCGATATAGGCTTGAGCCGTATCGATGCCCCCAATTCTTTTGGAATTCCAATAGAGAAATGTAATGTCGGTACGCGTGAGGGCTTATCGATACCGAGTGTGTATTTGTACATGTACCTCGTGTACCGGTACATAGTCAACGGTCAACCCCATATTCTTAAGGTTGAGTATCAGTACGCATTGTTAGGTATCAATACCTAGAGGGCGTATCGGCACTTATTGTTGGGTATCGATACCCACTAGGCAATCTGCCCAAAAATGTTGATTTTTACCTGGAAAGCTGAAAAACTATATTGTTCGATCCAATAAACCTCTAATGGCTTGAAATGAGTTGTAAAATTGAGAAACTAAGAAATTGCCCTATACTCCAGCATAAAACTTAAGAACTCGGTAATTACTTTGTGTGACATATATGTTGATAGCAACCATAAGTGGGTACGACCATGTGATAGTGTTGTGTACCATATGGGCACTTGGTTGATAGGATCCAGATACCCAAGGAAGGTACTATAGTACATGTATGTGGAAATGCACTTGATGTCTTTGTGGTCTTGAAGGGCATTCACTACCCGATGTCTTGGCGGTCCTGGGTGTGTGGCGTGGCAAGGTATTAGATGTCTATATGGTCCTGAATACTCGATGTGGCACTCGATGTCTAAGTGGTCCCGAGTGTAATTCTTGGCCAACTTGATGTCTTAGTGGTCCTGGGTTAACATGTTTGGTTATCGCGATGGTGGTAAATAATGCTTGAATTGTTCATCCATGCCTTATACCCATTGCTTACTCATGCATTCTTACTTTTATGATCATCAAGAAGTTTTGTAGAGTAGACATGTGCCATTGAGCTTTGTTAGCTCAGCGTGCTGATGTGTTGGTTTTTTGTGCGTAGGTTGACAGGTCACTCTTTGGAGGAGCACATCAACAAGGATTTCCCCGACATCGAATCAACTCGAGTACTATACCTTGATTTTAGTTGTAGGGCTATGTATCCCTAGGACCTTATTGCAATTGGTCTGTAACTTTATTTCTACTTTATCTTGATATACGGTGTTTAAATCATACGGAGCTCCATTTATATTTTGGATTTGAAATTACTATGAAACTTTATTTAAATGACTTGTCTTAAAAGTTGCTTTGGCTAAACTTGGGAATTAAAAATCAATGAAATTTTTATGGGTCGAGTTAGAGGAAACCAAATGTAGCGTCTCGGATCTGGTAGGATCAAGGTGTTACATGCTGAATAAAAATTTCTTGACCTTTTGAGTGCCCCTATTTATGTCCCATACTAAAAACTTAGGTTTAGGGTTAAGGCTTAACGTTAGAGTTTAAGATGAGAGTTTAGAGTATTTGGGACATGGTGCATTTTTAGAGTTTAGGGTTTAAGGTTTAAGATTTATAATTAAGGAGATTTTTGTCCCAATATGCTCTACTACTCAAAGAAATCATTTTATATTATTTTCCGAAGTTATTAACTCAACAACTTTTACTAAACACATTTCTTTTTCTACCATCTTTTTAGTTTTCCAATAAAACAGACTTTAACTATTTAAGGATGAAATCGTCATTTTAATTACTTTACAACACATCTCTTGCACAAACTTTTTCTTTCTAAAACTACGTGAAAAGTCAACAAGGGACAATATTTTTGGAACGAATGAAGTATAAGAATATTAATTAGAGCTTCTGCTTAATAATAATAATAATAATTTTTATTAAATAGTATTACAACTATATTCCTATAGCATATGTCGACATTCGAACTCACACAAGGGATGAAGCGGATGAGCATATATAACCACTAAGCCAATTAATAGATCTCTTCTGATTGTAATATTATTAGTTGTCTAAGATTTGACTTCTATCATTTTTCTAATTATAATAAAATAAAAGGTTTGTGCTAATTTATTGTCGTAACAAATAATTTCATATGAGCTTAAATTTTCAGCACGAGCATGTTTGGCGGATGCGTCACAATTGCTCTGATAAATCCTAATTTAGTAATTTTGAAAATATTTTGAACTTGTTCGCTCTTAGTTTCCCTATTGTTGGACCCAAAACTGTTTTATTAAAGGGTGAACTAGTGATATGGCCAGTTACATTTGGTAAGTGTATATTTTTGCTTACCAATTTTAAAAAAATAAGCATTATAGTTATTTACGTTTTCGTTCTGTAAATTTATGGTCACTGGAACTTTTATTATCGTTAACCTTTAACTAAAAGGATCAGGCAAGTTAAAAAATAAAATGGTAAACTACAAGAATGGTTATTCACTTTCGGTTAGCAATTTTAAGAAGTAACATTCCGGTCACTTACGTTATTGATTTGTTACATTTTGATCACTGAACCGTTAATGTGTCATGTTAAAAAAGGGTTAGTTTCTATTTTGACCTTTAATCTTAAATAAAATATCAGTTTGGTCCCTAAAATCTCCCAACCTCTTTTTATCTACACTGTCAGCGCTCACTGTGAGTGCCGTTCCGATGATCTTATTTGGCCAGTGATGGATTTGACCACCTTGTCTTCGTCCACTTATCTTCACCCTCCATCTCCTCCTTTGCCTCCTTTTACTACTTATCAAAATGTCATGCTCAAGTTAAAAGGCCAACAGCGACTACAGCCCGAAATGTCAATGCCTGCGGGAAAAATGAAGAAGGATCTAGCAGATGGTAGGAGAAAGGGGAAGCATAACGACATATGTATTTGATGAGTATCGAAAAGGCTGTGCGATTAGGCGTAAGGAAAGACAAGAGACAATGACTACTACAATGGGTGTTTCACACTGCCAAAGCATTTTCAAGTGCAAGAATGAACGTGTCTACATGTCACAACCCTAGCGTACGCAGCATCTTAAGAACCCAAAATTGAGGATGAAGCTTTCGATCTCTAATGATTTGGACAACTCAGATGTCAAAGATGAGAATGATGGCAATAGGTCTGATGAGTGTTATATTTAGTTATTATTTTATCGATAATTACTCCTTGTTAATTATTTGATATTGCTAATTTGGGTTGTTTTTATTCGTTTTTGCGCAAGACCTCAATTTCCAGAAAACAGCACTAAAAGAGCATGTTCTGTAGTTTTTTTTATTTTCTAGAATCCAGGCCGAGCTAGTGGGCATGAAGGCTGACGTGGCGTCTGGTCAGCAGTTTCTAGAAGATGACGTCAGCAGCGTCAGATAGCTTATCAGTCGCGAATCGATAGCTTATCAGCTAGGATTTTAAATCCAAACTTGGAATTATCATTTGTATTTAATTTAAATATTTTTTGGATTTATCTTTTATCTTTTACGATTATTTTAGGGTTTTAAGATGCTATAAATACCCCATTGGGGTAAGCTATCTCTCATCTATCATTTTTAGCTTTGTTTTTACTTTGGAAATTTATAAAATTCTCTCTTCTTTTCATTTTTGTTCATTTAGTTTTTTTACTTTCTTTTAAAATGCTAAGCATGGTTTTCACCATAATCATGCTTAGCTAAAATTTTCGATTAGCCAAGGGCTTAAAGCGAAGCTTCGATTCACCTTGTGAGAATTAAAAAGCACTTAACAACTTTGTTTTACATTCTCAATTTTGTGAAAACGTAGATCGGCAATCGGCCTTTCTATTAAAATCTTTTCGCTTTCACTTCAAAAAGCTAGCGTTGACTTGATTGTTTTTGAGATTTACAATTGGGATGAAGGAACGAAGATAGTCGTGGTTTTGACTTCCTATGAACAAACTTAGCGACGGATTCGCTAAGGAGAATTGAGATCGGATTCGATTCTCATTGAGACAACATAATTCGAGTCGGGTTTTCCAAATTTTAAAAACTGTTTATTCTAACGGCGATAGTCGCGGTTAGTCTAACCAGAATTGGAATCTAAAAATTGATTTAGATTACCGGTTTACCAAAGAGAAAAACAAGTTACAAGGGTTGGGCCTTGTAGACTATAACCGGCATGTATCCGGAATAAAAAATTCTTTTTCAATAATTATTTTGAATTGAAGCGGAGCAAAAGCTTGAGGCTAATTAATTTAATCAATTTATTTTTACTTCATTTATTCTCGCAGTGATTTTACTCTTACTCTCTAGTTTCTTCGATCAAACCTCCTTATTCACTAAATTATCTTGCAACAGTTAGAATCAGAACAACCATATATCAGCAACTTCTTAGTCCCTGTGGACCGACACCTTATTCTATATACTACGTTTTTATTTATTTATTTATTCTGAGATTAAGGAATATTTATTTGACAGTTCACGACACTTTTCAAATTGGCGCTGTTGCCGGGGACTACGGCAAAGTTACTAATATTGTTTGCTTTGATTTATGACCAGGAAGAATCTAGGCGAATTTGCAGATTTTGAACCAAAATAGAAATAGTTGCCTGAAGGTTGCTCACACGCACACTTCAGGAAAGGAGACAGCGACAACAATGATTCCAACAAGAATTAGAACCATCCTCCACAACTGAAACACACTTTGAGGACACCGACAACGAACAGATTCCAATGGGTGACGAAGATCAAACCATTCACCAACTTGTCGCGGCACCACATAATCAGTAGCCATTATGCATTACGTTCTCGAATGGAGAAACACCATTCGCGCTTAAGACGGGCTTGATACATCTTTTACCCACCTATCATGGTTTGCCAAGCTAATATCCACATAAACACCTAAAAGAATTTCACATGGTTTGTTTGAGTACAAAACCATAGGGAGTACCCGAAGACCAAATAAAACTTCGTGCTTTTCCTTTTTCTTTAGCTGATATTGCCAAAGATTGGTTATTTGACTTACCTTCTAATTCTGTTACAACTTGGACTGATATGGCGCGACTGTTTCTTGATAGGTTTTTCCCTGCGGCTAAGGCGAGCGAACTAAGGTAGAGCATCTTGAGTATCCGACAAAAGGATAATGAGTCGTTATACGACTACTGGGAGAGATTCAAGAAGCTGTGGCAAATTGCCAACAACACGGGCTATCAGAACAAACGCTTCTTCAGTATTTCTACGAAGGCCTATCTCCAATGGAAATGAAGATGATCGATGCAGCAAGTGGAGGAGCACTTGTGAACATGACCCCAACAGCAGTGAGAACTCTAATATCTACAATGGCCGCTAACTCCCAGCAATTTTGCCCTTCTAGTGAACCTTCTCGATGGGTTCACGAGGTAAGTAATGTTTCATTAGAAAATAAAATTGACAAATTGGCTGAAATTGTTCAATCCCTTATTGCAGATAAAAAATTCGCGACTAGACTTTGCGGGATATGCACGAGTCCAGAATATCCAATGGATTGCTGCCCGATGATACAAGAGGAAGACGCTGCCCAATTAAATGCCATAGGCAATTTTCTCAGACCTTCCCAAAGACAATACAATCCTGATGCTAATACATATAACTCAGGATGGAAAGATCGTCCGAACTTTAATTACGCACAAAACCAAAGACCAAACCAAGCACACCAGCAGAGGCAGCCCTATCAGCAGACGAAATCATCTTTAGAGTCTATTGTTGAACGATTGGCGATATCTCAAGAGAAGTTTCAGAACCGCACCGAGGCCCATCTACAAGAGTTGGACAAACAAATAACCCAATTGGCCCAGACAGTAGGGCGACTCGAGACTCAAGGTAAACTACCCTCTCAAACTGAGCCAAACCCAAGAGAGAACGTCAATGCTATCACACTTCTAAGTGGCACCACTATCGAACCAAAAACCACGAAAGAAGACTGCCAAAAGAAAGACAAGGAGAAGGCGCAGTCCCTCATCCAGCTTGATACATCAGGTTTGTCTTCTATTCCCTCTCCCTACGCCGTGCCACCTCTTTTCCTATCAAGGCTGGTAAAGCGAGACAAACAAGCCGAAGAGAAGAAGATCTTGGATGTGTTCCAAAAAGTGGAAATCAATATCCCACTCCTTGAAGTCATCCAGAAAGTGCCAAGGTATGCCAGGTTCCTAAAAGATTTATGTACTAAAAAAATGACTTACTGGAATCGAAAAAGTAAATCTCGGAGAACAATTCTCAGTCGTTTTCCAGCGAAAGCTTCTGCCAAAATTAAAGGACTAAGGTATGATCGATATTCCCTGCAAAATTGGTAATGTTGGTATAAAACATGCAATTTGCGATTTAGGGGCTTCTATTAACGTTATGCCACTTTCTCTATATAACTCACTATCTCATGAGCCCTTGAAGGATGCAAAGGTGACAATATAGCTAGCTGACCGTTCCAAAATATATCTAGAATGACTCCTCGAGAATGTTCTAGTAAAGATAAACGACCTCATATTTTCGGCAGACTTCTATGTGATAGATATGGAAAACGATCGGTCAAACACTTTCTCGGAAATTCTTCTTGGACGTCCCCTTCTAAGCATAACCCATACAAAAATTGATGTAAGAAATGGAATTCTCACAATGGAATTTGACGGTGAGGTTGTTAAGTTTGATGTTTATAAAGCAATGAAATACCCTGACAATGTTGCTAGTATTAACTATATTGATGTCATTAAACCTGTCGTTGAAGAATATTTTGAGACTAATTTCATTAATGATATGTGCAGAGAAATTGAAGAATTTGAAAGCGACATTAGGGAGTTCGAATATATTTTTTCGATTAATGATGAGCCGAATCTTGCACCTTCACAATCTAAACTTCTACCTTCGATTTTGCAGGCACCGGAAATTGAACTTAAACAGCTGTCGAATCACCTCAAGTATGCATTTTTAGGGGAAAAATAGACATTGTCGGTAATTATTTCCAACAAGCTGTCCAAAGAAGAGGAAGATGGTCTGGTAACAGTGTTGCGAGTACATAAAGAGGCAATCAGATGGACCATCATGGACATAAAAGGACTTAGTCCCTCAACTTGTATGCACAAAATCAAGATCGAAGAAGGAGCGAAACCGTCACGACAAGGCCAGCACCGTTTAAACCAACCAATGATGGAAGTTGTAAAGATTGAGATACAAAAACTCCTTGATGCAGATGTAATTTATCCAATTTCAGACAGTGACTGGGTAAGTCCAATTCATATGGTACCTAAAAAGACTAGAGTTACGGTACCTAAAACCAACCAATGGATGGCGAGTTTGCATCGATTACTCGAAGTTGAACTCCTTAACTCGAAAAGATCATTTTCCATTACCGTTTATAGATCAAATGATAGAATGTTTAGCCGATAAATCTCATTATTGCTGCCTTGATAGTTTTTCAGGTTTCTTCCAAATCCTTGTGGCACTTGAAGATCAAGAAAAAATGACTTTTACATGTCCGTTCAGAATATTCGCCTATCGTCAAATGCTATTTGGGCTCTGTAATGCGCTAGCTACGTTCCAGATATGTATGGTAAGCATATTTTCTAATTATGCCGAGAAAGGAATTGAGGTATTTATGGACGACTTCACGGTTTACGATAATTCTTTTGGTAAGTGTCTATTGAACTTAACAAATGTTTTAAGACGATGTCTTGAATTTAATCTTGTGCTAAATTATGAAAAATTTCATTTTATGGTTGATAAAGGACTAATATTATGAAATATTGTTTTATCTAAAGGGATTGCCGATATTATACGCTCATTTCCTTACCCCACAACTGTGAGGGATGTTCGTTCTTTCCTTGGTCATGCAGGATTTTACCGTAGGTTCATCAAAGATTTCTTGAATACAGCACAACCGTTATGCAGTCTACTTCAAAATGATCAAATCTTTGATTTCAATGAGGAATGCAAGGAATCGTTTGATGTACTAAAAGAAAAACTTGTGACGGCACCGATTGTTCAACCGCTGAACTGGGAGTATCCATTCGAACTAATGTGTGACGCGTCGAATACAAGTGTTGGAGCTGTACTTGGCCAAAAAATTGGAAAAACACCACATGTCATAGCTTACATATCTCGCACCATAGATCCAGCCTAGAAAAATTATTCAACAACAGAAAAAAAATTGTTTGCTATTATTTTTGCTCTAGAAAAATTTCGATCATATTTACTTGGCACTAAAATTCTTGTGTTTTCTGATCATGCAGCCTTGCGATATTTGATGAGCAAAAAGGAGGCAAAACCAAGGCTTATCCGTTGGATCTTACTTCTTCAGGAGTTCAATATGGAAATTAAGGATAAAAAGGGATACGAAAACCTCGTAGCAGATCACTTGAGTCGCATTCCCCTTTTCTCGTCCAATCCGCCGGTTAAATATGAGTTCCTCGAAGAAAGGTTGATGATGGCGTAGAAAACTACACCATGGTTCGGGGATGTGGTCAATTACTTGGCCATATGTAAGTTACCACTACATCTACCGAGAGCTGAAATTAACCGACTAAAGCAAGAATCCCAATTTTATATTTGGGATTATCCCTACCTTTGGAAGCATTGCTCAGATCAAGTAATTAGGTGATGTATCGCCGAAGATGAGGTAAATTCAATCCTAAACTTTTGTCATTGCTACTCATGTGGCGACCATTTTAGACCAAAGCGAACTACGCACAAAATTTTTGAATGTGGTTTCTTCTGGTCCAACATTTTTCACGACACGTACTTATTTTGTAAATCATGTGAAAGATGTCAACGTGTAGGAAATTTAAGTCGTAGGAACGAAATGCCACTTAACCCAATTTATGTATGCGAAAGATTTGATGTTTGGGGAATTGATTATATGAGTCCTTTTGTTTCTTCGTTTGGAAATTTTTACATAATTATTGCTGTAGATTATGTATCTAGGTGGGTTGAAGCTAAGGCTACCCGAAATAATGATGCCAAAGCCACAGTTAATTTTCTTAAAGATTTCATTTTTTCCAAGTACGGCACACCGCGAGCGATAATAAGCAATAGGGGAAAGTACTTTTTTAATCAAGTAATTGATGCTCTCATGAAGAAGTTTGGAGTTACTCAACGGATTGCAACATCTTACTATCCACAAACCAATGGGCAAGCAGAACTGTCAAACCGTGAGATTAAATCAATACTTGAGAAAATTATAAAGCCGGATCATAAAGACTGGAGTGTTAAATTAACCGATGCATTATGGGCATACCGAACTGCATATAAAGGTCCAATTGGAATGTCGCCATACCGCCTTGTTTTCGGGAAACCGTGCCATTTGCCGGTTGAATTAGAACATCGCGCGTATTGAGCGGTACAACAATGTAACATGGAAATGGATGCAATCGGTGAAGCGCGCAAACTGCACATCCAGGAACTTGAGGAATTACTTTAAATCACTTACGATAGCGCTCGGATATTTAAAGAAAAAACTAAGGATTTTCATGATCGAAACATTTCTTTTAAATCTTTTGCTATCAGACAAAAAGTTTTGTTATTTAATTCCAAACTTAAACTTTTTGTAGGTAAACTACGATCAAAGTGGCTTGGACCCTTTACAGTGACTCAAATTTTTTCTCATGGTGCGATAAAAATTAAAGATGACTCGGGCGCATAGTTTAAAGTGAACGGTCAGAGACTGAAACCGTACTATGAAAACGCCCCAATTGGTCTAGTCGAAGAATTCAGTTTAGAAGAACCACTAGTCTAATTCAAGTCGTCGAGCTAAACGACGTTAAATAAAACGCTAAATGGGAGGCAACCCATTTTTACTTTTTTTTAGTTTTTATTTTATCTGAAATTTTCTTTATTTTTTATTTTGTTTATCTATTTATTTATTTTCTTTATTTTATTTATTTATTTTTGCCTTAAATCATTTGATATTCCTTGTTTTTAATCGATTTTTTTGGGGTTTGCTACAGTGAAGGAAACACCATGGTGCACAATAGCACTTCCCTTACCATTCACAACACGTTAGCTGGCCCCAAACTATTCCAATTCCAAAACCAAAAATCAGTTTCCTTATCCCAAACGATTTTAAGCCAATCCGAAAACCCTTATCCCCTTCTTTTCCTTACAAATTTTAAACCTCCCATGGACCCCACCTTTGATAACCTATCACATCCCATACCATTTGACCAAATTTATTCTCTTCCCTTCCCCTTATCACGTGATAACCTAAAGAAACAAACCAAACTCTTATTTCTCTAAATCACCTAGCCGCACTCCCATTCCCCAATGCATTCAGCCAACACAAAAAACACCCCGCCGTCTTCCTCAGACTCAAGAGCCAGTCGTCCTTGGTGGCCATCGGTGATTTGCGCCACCATAGTTCGTGGACGTTCCTAGCGATTCCTACTTGCAGCCAACTCCATAGCCACCTCCTTTTCATGGCAGAGGACAAGGACAACAAACTCCTCTGCCACACGAGCCAGAAACCACTGCGCCACCCCCTCCCCCCCTGTCCGAAGAAGTCGTCAGCGGCGAGCAAACGTCGCTCCACCACCTAAACCCGAGCCAGCCCCGTTCGCACAACCTCCTCATCATGGCTTTGCAGTGCGGCCAAAACGAACCGAGCAAGAGCCGGTTTGAGCCTCGATTCTCCTCATTCGGCCTCACTCAACCGCCCCGCCTTCACTCGGCAGCAACAGACACCGTCACCATCTTTTCACTCCATGCCTACTACCGATTAGTCTAGCCCATCCCACCACCAACAGCTGGCCTCGACCTCCCATTTCATGCACTCGACAGACCCTAATCTTCACGACGAGGTAAACTCTGAATTTTATTCCGTTCAGCCCTTATTAATTTTCCACCCTATTTTTGGTTATACAGATTACATCAATACCAACTTTATAGGGGAGGCTTCAACAGAATATCCCAATGTCGACAACGACCAACAAACTTCATCTCATCCTACCAGCGAGCGACCAGCTTCACCTTCATTTGCAGCCAGTACCGGTGAAGGCGCTATACCAACCGACTCACAAGATGGTAATGAAGAAAATGCTGAACGTTACCGCCACGGCCGTACTTATTCTGTTCCAATTGAGGAGAATCTGAATGGATATTTGGAATTTGAGCTTGATGAGTTAAGGAATTTCAATAGTATCCGACATCGCGCATTTCAGGTTTGTAAATACATTCATGAGCCAACGTTTGATATCTTACATCTGCGTGAATCTGTTATGCATTACTTTGATGCTATAGGATGGTGTTTATACCTTGCAGTCTGATGTAACACGTACTATGAATTAGTTTTTGAATTTTATGCTATATTCTCATTTAGGCATAGGCGTGTTGTAATGTACATTCACCTGATGTTATATCCTTCCGTTTGCTAGGACAATATTTTTAGATGTCTATTACAGATTTTAATTTTTCTATGAGATTCGTGACGGATGTCGGGGATCAAGGCTATTTGACTACATTACTTGAGATCTCGCAGGATTTTAACTCTGATATGGCCTACGAAGCGCTTACTGCCACCGTAGGGGTAACATTCGATGCTCGCATCACCAAAGGTTGGAATATCCATAGCTCGGCTCTTCGCTACATCCACCGGTTCTTAGCGTACAACTATTCTGGGTGTAACGACACTTCATCGTGTTTGAGTAAGGTTGAACTTTTCTTTTTATGGTGTATGCAAACCGGTATAAAGGTAAACCTTGGATTTTGGTTCGCTCGTGCTTTTGAGCATGTTGTGCGAAAAAATCGCCCACTAATTATCGTCCTTATATTACACATCTTGCGTCTAGACTTTTTCCATTAACATTTGATACTTCCCAATTTACTTATGCTTTTACCATGGATGCTCTAGATGCACGATGTTTAGATACTGTGGGACTCTTGGCGAGTACAGTTAATGCCCCTTATATTGTTCCTCTGGGGGTCACTACACCTAGGAATGCTCGTGTCTTCCTTCGGAAACCCGCACCACAACCAGCACAAGGGGAGAACCGCCAGTCGGACATGAACGAACACCTCAACACCATCGAGACCGACATCCCTGAGATTCTCTCTTACCTTCGCCCGGGCACATCTCGACGAGGCCGTGGTCGTGGTCATGGTTGTAATTAGCTCAGGGAGTATTCTATTCCCTCTTTTTTTCTTTATTTTTCATAATTGGGACATTATGACTTAAGTGAAGGGTGGAAGTTGCATCAAATTTTACTTTGTTTATTCAATTGGCTAGAACTGGGTTTTCTTGAATTGATGTATTGGACTTAATGGTTGCATATCTCATTTTTCACCTTGTTTCTTTGTTTTTCTTGTGGATTTTATTCTCTCTTTCGTTAGAATTTAGGAAACATGACGGCAATTGGCATGATTAGTTTTTCTTTAAATTTTCAATTGACATTCCATGCATTTGTTAGTTGAATTGGTAGCATGACTTAGTACAATTTGAACCTTTCATGTGAGTCTTTGAGCCTAATGGCATACATTTTCATTCTTGCTCTTTGTTTACTTGAGTGTGCCGACTAATTCTTGGCATTCTAGAACTTGTAGCGTAATGCTTTTCGAGACTACACGATTGAATATGTTGCTTTAATATGATAGGGGCATTAGGATTTAACCATTTTCTCTTCCCCAAAAAAATAACCTACCCTTGTTTATCTTCCCCTTAGTGAGCCAATTTTTGAGCCTTATATCATTTTCTTTGTTTATCACATCATTAAACCGAGCCTATTTTTATCTCCGTTTTTCCTTTTTTTTGTCACCCTTTTTCAGGACGAAGTTAAGATTGTTCCACGGACACAAAAAACAACACTGTTCGAACAGTGCAGAAAAAGTAGTGAAGAAAAAAAAACATTGTTTGAGCAGTGTAGAAAAAACATTGTTCGAGCAGTGCAGGAAAAAAAGTGTTGTGCAGTGCAGGGAAAAAACAGTGCAGAAAATTCGAAATGATTTGAACAGAAAAAAAGAAGAAAAAAGAATATACTGTTTAGTTCAAACAGTAGCAAAAAAAATTTTAAAAAAGAAAAACGAGTGGAGTGAATAAAGCTTTGATTATCTCATTTCTTATTTCCTTTCTTCAATTTTTGCTTCATTTCGAATAATCCTTTGGCATGATCTTTTTGTCTTGAATTTTAAACCCGATTTTTTCCCTTTATCCTACCCGAACCTTAGCCCCATTACAACCCTTTTAAAGACCTCTTGATTATTGCATCATGTTCATACTTAGTAGTGGAGATTAGATTTAGTTACAAGCTTATGGTAATGCTTTGATTAGTTAGGCTTGAGCGATTCTTTTTACCCGAAACACTTGAGCGGAATGAGTGAACCAATGTGAGGTACTAAGTATTGCTTCTTTGAGATTAATGAATAATTGGAATGTCATGCTTTACTATTACTTGCTTTTAATTTTGCCTTTAGCTTGATTGCTCTTGAGTTTTATCAATTGCTATGATTTTGATTTGCTTAGAAGTCTTGAGAATTTTGTGAAATTGAGATGGCAACTTGAAATTCTTGATGCCTTAATTGAGAAATGCTTGAGGACAAGCATTGAATAAGTGATGAGGAATTTGATGAGTGTTTTATTTAGTTATTATTTTATCGATAATTACTCGTTGTTAATTATTTGATATTGCTAATTTTGGTTGTTTTTATTCATTTTTGTGCAGGACCTCAATTTCCAGAAAATAGCACTAAAAGAGCATGTTCTGCAGTTTTTTTTTCTTCTGGAATCAAGGTCGAGCTAGTGGGCATGAATCTGGGCATGAAGGCTGACGTGGCGTCTGGTCAACAGTTTCTAGAAGATGACGTCAACAACAACCTCAGATAGCTTATCAGTCGCGAATCGATAGCTTATCGGCTGAGATTTTAATTCAAACTTGGAATTATCATTTGTATTTAATTTAAATATTTTTAGGATTTATCTTTTTATCTTTTAGGATTATTTTTAGGGTTTTAAGATGCTATAAATACCCCATTGGGGTAAGTTATCTCTCCTCTCTCATTTTTAGCTTTTTTTTTACTTTGGAAGTTTTATAAAATTCTCTCTTCTTTTCATTTTTGTTAATTTAGTTTTTTTTTACTTTCTTTTAAAATGCTAAGCATGGTTTTCACCATAATCATGCTTAGCTAAAATTTTCAATTAGCCAAGGGCTTAAAGCGAAGCTTCGATTCATCTTGTGAGAATTAAAAAGCATTTAACAACTTTGTTTTACATTCTCAATTTTCTGAAGACCTAGATCGGCAATCGGCCTTTCTATTAAAATCTTTTCGCTTTCACTTCAAAAAGCTAGCGTTGACTTGATTGTTGTTGAGATTTATAGTTGGGAGGAAGGAACGACGATAGTCGTGGTTTTGACTTCCTATGAACACACTTAGCGACGGATTCCTAAGGGGAATTGAGATCGGATTCGATTCTCATTGAGACAACATAACCCGAGTCAGGTTATTCCAAATTTAAAGACTGTTTTATTCTAACGGCGATAGTCGTGGTTAGTCTAACCAGAAAACTGGAATCTAAAAAATGACTTTAGATTATCGGTTTACCAAAGAGAAAAACAAGTTACAAGGGTTGGGCCTTGTAGACTGTAACTGGCATGTATCTGGAGTAAAAAATTCTTTTTCAAAGATCATTTTGAATTGAAGCGGAGCAAAAGCTTGAGGCTAATTAATTTAATCAATTTATTTTTACTTCATTTATTATCGCAGTGATTTTACTCTTACTCTCTAGTTTCTTCGATCAAACCCCCCATTCACTAAATTATCTTGCAACAGTCAGAATCAGAACAACCATATATCAACAACTCTTTAGTCTCTGTGGACCGACACCTTCTTCTCTATCATTTTTATTTATTTATTTATTCTGAGATTAAGGAATATTTATTTGACAGTTGACGACGCTTGTCAAGGTCTAAGAAAAGCAAGAGGAAGCATCAAAGAAATTCTGGGTCAGACACTAATAGTGAGGCTTCATTTTTTGAGAATGATAGTGGTGCCTCATCTATTACGGGATCGAAGTCTTCTAAGCAAATATTAGCACGGATTACAATTCATCACCTGAGTATGAAGAAAATAGGAGAACGCAGAGGAGGAAGAACCAGAATAAGGTGAGGCATAGAAGGTACAACTCACCTTTGTGATGATTATAAATGACAATAGTTCCTAGTAGTTGTGCATTACTGAAGTTGTTTGTCGATTTCAACACTCGACTTGATTGGAATCTATTCGAGCTTGAACTCAACTTGAGTACTTTTGAGTTCTTAATGAGTTGAGACGAGCTACTCGATACCCGACCCAAAAAGCTCACGAGTTATACAAAAAATAATATATTAAATTTTTTGCATTGTATGTACCGATATGGTTTCATATTTCAGTGTGTCTATTAGGAGAAGGTTGTGGCATCTTTCTTGTTCTTTATTGTTTGGGATTGTGTTGTGTTGTGCAGTTTCTTCTCTTCATTTTACTTGAAATACTTTATGTCCAACACTAGTTTGATTTCGGTGGTGAGTCCCCCTTTGATGCTGCTGAGTTTCGGTTTTGAGTTTTTTTCTCTTGGTTTGGTTCTTTGGAAATAAGAAGGATCTTTCTTTGTTTCTTTTTTTTTTGGGTTTTGTTCTGTTGTTTTTGTTTCTTGCTTTTCTGGTGTGTTGCTGGTTTTGTTTCTGGTTTTTGGGCTAGCTTTTTTCTGACTTGACTGTGTCTGGTTTGTTCTTGAGATTATGGTTATGGTTTCCTGGAATATTAGAGTTTGAGGACAGAAAGACTCAGAGCTTTTAATTATACAGCCTCGAAGTATTGTCTTCCTAAGTGATATCAAACAAAAGAGTTCATATTTGAAGAAAATTAGTACCAAAATGAAGTTTGATTCTAGCTTCTTTTTGGAAATCGCTGTGGATTTAGCTCCGTGGGGGACGTTTGATGCTATCTTTTCTATTCTTACAAGTTGGAAAATTTTCGGATCATACTAGGATGCAGGTCTGAAGTTTGAGGAGAAATGTGACATGACTAATTTTTAAGCTGTAAACTCTAAGGTTATTGTGCTAAGGCATGATAAAGCTGTCATTGTCATTAATGATTTTTGTTTATTTCCTATTGTTAGTAAAGAGAGTGGAAAAGAGTTGAATTTTGAATTTTGTTGAAGGACCATTTTCTTCCTTTTATCTCTTTAATGAGGCCATCAAGTTGACTGAACTTAGCTGCATTGATTTGGATATGTTGGATCACGCGGGCTTGACCATAGGTATGAAGGTTGATCATTTGTTTAATAACCATTCGCTGAAAGGTTTTCGCTCTAGTCTTGTATCCCCTTTGCTTCTACAACCCATTAGACCACCTCCAAAACCCATCTTAATTACTATTTTTTCTTCAATTTTAAAGATCTGCGAGGACGACCTTGTATGGTTCTATTTCTTTGCTAAACTGGCTCTCTGCCCTAACCCTATTTTAGGAAGAAATCAAGTTGGTTTTCGTGCTCTGGCTAATCTTTGTGATTTTGCTCGAGTTTTACTGCAGCTTCTTTCAAACGAGTGTGCTTTCTTCTCTGATGACTATCCTATGATTAGGTCCTTGTTGATTCTCAACCAGGAGGCATGTCTCCGACCTTGGAACTCTCGTTGGAGATGTTACCAACTTCAGAGGATAGCACGAGGATCGATTGGTGGTTGCTTTGTAGTTGGTTTCATGATGCTGGATGTTTGTGTCGCTGAAGTTTATTTCATGAAGTTCTTGTGGTTCATGAATGCTGGTGCCATCCTCGACGAATTTTCATCTTAATAATGTTTTCTCGTACGAGAATAAGTGTTCCCTCCTTAAAGCTCTTAGGCTTTATTGCCAAGCTCTGACGTCACTGTTCTCAGGCGATTTCGATTCTTATCCAAATGGTGCTTTGTTGATTAGGTCCTTGAGTTTAACTATCGGGAGGCCTTTCTCAGACCTTTGAGCTCTCACAAAGCAAACCATTAGAAAAAGATGGATACTTGGTCTCCGATGAGCGGCGGCGATATTATCCTTATCCTTCTTATCATTACGGTGCCTGTTAACCATTATGTTTTTGTTTGTTTGTGATCTAATTTATGACTTATTTTGGTCATAGTTTTGTTGTCTTCTTTATGTTCTCAAGCCAATGTTTGACTTTGACTTTTCTGGGCAAATTTGTTGCCTTTTCCATTATGTACGGATCTCTTTAGTTTAATGAATTTTATACTCTATTGGTAAAAAAAAAAACTGATTTACAATCCTACCTACAAGGCTACAAATGCATCACCATTATTCACAATTAATCATTAAGGGAAATTGAATGGTTTAAACATTGAGTTCTTGTATCTTTTTATTTGAAAATCATACTTATTTTATTATTTTCTGTTTAATTTTATAATTTAATTGTTGATTTAATAATTATAAAAATAAAATGACCTTTTTAATCTTTTACACTTACAGTTTTTTTTTTTTATCAATTTGGCTCTTTGAAAAATGAATATATAGGTTTTTAATGGTTAAATTTTATAATGTTTGAATATGTTATAATTTTTAGATTTTTTTTAAATTCTCATTTTTTATTATTTTTATTAATTTAAAAAATTCCTTAAATCTTTTATAGGTTAAGCTACATACATGATCACTGAAGTTTGAGTAAAATTTTATTTTCACCATTGAAGTTTGAAAAGTTATGTTTCAGTCACTAACGTTTTCGTTTTGTAAAACAACGGATGAGTGTTGACCCGGGTTATGGACCTTGAGTTAGATTGGGTAATTGAATCTTTTGGGCCAAGTTTGAGCGTTATTGGATGAGAATTGAACTATATAAACTTAAAAGTGATCATTTTGGGACAATGGTGAAAGTTGCAGGTTTTATGTTGTGTTTAGACCCCTTCTTCAATTAAAATGGTTGACCACCCTTTATTTCTCTGGCATTTATAGGCAAATATTGCCTTTAGGGTTAAAAATTAGGGGAATAAGGCACACTGCCCTATAATTGGGATCTACGGCAAAAACTACAGTAACTTGAAGACGCCACCTGCAAATTTTTTATTATTTAAAATTTGAATTTCAATGAAGACACAACTGCCAAATTACGAAATTTGAGCCGCGAATCAGTAGCTGTAGTGAAAGAGAGGTCAGCCGTGTCAGCCGAATAAAGCTGGCTCGACAAGACGCCACGAGCAGATGGCGTTCAGGTCTGGAATATTCGTCTTAGAACGCCATCTGCAGGTGGCGACATAAGCCTTTAACGCCATATGCAGATGGCGTCGTGAGGCTGATTTTGTAATATTCAGCTTTGGACGCCATCTACAGGTGGCGTCATGACCCGAATATATATATAGGACATGCCCGAGAATTTTTGTTCTTTTGTTGTTCATTTTAAAAAATTTAAGGTTTAAGGAGTTTTTGTTAGGGTTTTTGGTAAATTAAGAGAGTCATTGGTGTGATCGAATATCACGGTGGATTGTGATACCGAAAACGTTTATGGTCGTTGGGGCAAAATAATTGATGATTTCAGCGATGATGACGAAAATGTTATACCAGTGGCAGAAGATGATGACGTCGAGTTGCTTGATGTTGATGCTATTAGGATCGCTGCTGCTCAGGGCCATGATCTTGATGTTGAGGAAGATGTTTGGGTAGTAGCGT
This sequence comes from Hibiscus mutabilis, assembly GCA_019671005.1. Taxonomy (NCBI): domain Eukaryota; kingdom Viridiplantae; phylum Streptophyta; class Magnoliopsida; order Malvales; family Malvaceae; genus Hibiscus; species Hibiscus mutabilis. Next base: position 4,433,576 of record CM033733.1, on the reverse strand, counting down.
CTGCTAGATATAGATTGGCTGATGAGCTGTCGGTTTGGGGTTATGTTCAACCAGAGCCCAATCTTCCAGCTTACGTGCCTCTAGTCCATGTGTATGAGGTGGACTATGCTACAATGCAGGATCAAAAATATGAGACACGTGTATTTTGTCATTCTTCAGCCTCAGCCTCAACCGACGGAGAGTTGAAACTCGGAGGTCAATTTGATACAAAAAAAAGATGCTCAATTAGTAATTAAAGAGTACTGCATCAGACGTCATATGCAATCTTGCGTTGCTAAATATGATAGCGGAACATATTGTGTAAGGTGCGTGAATTATAAGAGCAAATATAACTGGAGGATAAGAGTTTCGTATATGAAACGAAAGAAGATGTGGGAGGTCATAAGCTTCATTGATTAACATTCATGTACCATAACTTCAATCTCACAGGACCACATAAACCTTGACTCCGATTTGATATGCGCTTACACAAAGTCGTTGGTTGAGAAGAATCCGATGATTGCCATTGTAGTGTTGGTAGCAACGATCCGTGCACAGCTTGGATACATCCTATCTTACTATAAGGCATGGATGGCGAAGTAAAAGGTGATGGCATTAGTTTTTACCGTAGATCTCCAATTATAGGGCAGCATGCCTTATTTCCCTAAATTTTAACCCTAAAGGCAATATTTGCCTAAAAATGCCTATTTGCTCTTGTCTTTTACGGGGGAAAGGGGGCAGAGTGATATCACCCTTTTCCCTTCATCTTTCTTCTCCTACAAACCCCTATTTCTCTCTTTGTTCAACCTTGGTTTCTAGACACTAAAAATACGTTCTTTATTAATCAAAATTCTGATCCAGAATTTAAGATTCATAGATTCTTAATCTCTTCTTCAAGGGCTTCAAGAAAAGTGTATTTTTATGGTGAAAATGTAAGGTTTTCATTTATGGGTTTTTGGGAGGTTTAAGGCTTTATGGAGATTTTCCTTGATCTAAAGGTTGTAACTTTGTAAAAAAATCCCTCCATAAGTTTTAATCAGAGCTTTGACTCGAATTTCATGTTTGTGTGGTAAGAGGAACATGTTGGAGTGTTTTTTCAAGCTAGAGGCATGAAGAAAGTTCGAGAAAGTTTGTGTGAAAGCTTGATTTAGGGATTTCTTGCAAAAGGTAAGTATATTTGTGAATCATATGCTTCTTGAAGATCATAAAATGATTTCTTTGCTTGATTTTATAATATGTTGGGTGTTGTTGGGGTGGAGCTTGCTTTGGGTAATCAAAATAATGATTTTTGATGTTAAATATGTTGTTAGTAAGCTCTATTTGACTCATAAACACCATGGGAAATTTATTGATCACTTGGGGTGAAATGGTGACTTAAAGAGACAAGTTAAGGGAAATTCATAGCTTAAAAAGATAGTTTTGGGCTCAAGTACCGGTACCGAATGAACTGGTACTCGTACGGGGTTGGTTCATGCAATAACAAGAAAGAACTTGTGCCTGCGTACCTGTACTACATTCAAGCAGTACCGTTATGAGAGCTTCAAGTAGTAATGACTGGTTTATTTAGGACATTGAAGCCAATTTTGGTATCGGTACTGATGTAAGTATCGATACCATAGAGCCTATACAAGTACTTAATGGTAGTACTGATACCGGTAGTTAATTCAAAATTCTAGAATGCTATTTTGGTACCAGTATGCGTGTTGAGTACTAATACCATTGGAGTTGTAACGATACTCTTGGTTGAGTATCGACATTCGCAGTGTGCCTTGGTTATTAAGGTTCGTAAATGAGATGGGTAGTGACAATAGATCATTTAGCCGTAATGACAAAGAAGTACGCTTAATTCCCTTCCATAATTTAGTAAATGTTTATGTATCCTTGGTGGATGATGAGTTAGTAATAATTCATTAATAAAGCATAATTAACTATAATAAGGAATACATTCCATAACATACCAAAGGCTTGGTAATTAACATATAAAGATGACTCATGCTTAGATAGTGCTATGCCTTGAGAGCATTGCCTAATAGTTTGATCTTAGGGTCGTTTACCTCGTGATGGGGTTTATTAATGATCTAGGAGCATTTCTTACCTTATGGTTGTTGTATAAAGAAATTCTGATGTCCTAGAGTCAGTACTGCGGTACTTGCATTAGAGGATGTCTACTTTGGGCTAGGTGATCAAGTAGCATCCGACGTACTCGAGGCTATGTGATATGGGTGCGGTTAGGAACCTATTTGTGCCTATGGTGATCTAAGTATGGTTGATATACTCATGGCTAAAGTAATTCGAGTATGGTTGATATACTCGTGGCTATGGTGATAAGAGTATGGTTGATATATATGTGGCTATGGTGATCCAGGTATGAATGAACCTACTCGTTGCTATGATGATCTGGGTACGGTCATAGCTTCTTGTGGCTAACGTGATCTAAGGATGGTCAGGAGTGCTCGTGGCTTAAGTGATCTGTATACGTTCAGAACGTGCTTGTGACTATTATGATCCAAGTACGTTTAGGACATATCTGTGACTATAGTGATCCGAATATGGTCCATTTAACTCGACGTCTATGTGAGTTTGAGTAGCTTGACAACTATTTATGCTCAGGTAAAGTATAGACTTGTGTGCCAATGTATAGTGTTGCATGGAATGATTGTGCATGTTGTTATGGATGCTAATGAAAGATAGCTTATACAAGTATTAATCTCGATAGATTATGTGATCTCAAGTAAAATTGAAGTGTTGTGGTACATGTAAGACTTCTTGTAGATTTAAGGATACCTTAGGATAGGTGATCAATAACTCTAGCTTGGGTAGGCTAGATGATGACTCATATGTACTGAAGTCATATCTATGCTCTCCAGAATATAATTATCTTGCATGCTTATTTTATGACAATCGTGAATTGTGGTAGAGTAGAAATGTACCACTCAGCTTTGTAAGCTCAACATTCAGAATCATTGTTTTTGTTCGAAGGTTAGTAGGTGGTTCGTGATCAAAGAGCACATCGAAGGATTTCCCAGCACCGCACCGCTTTAGAGTACAATACTTTTGTTTAGTCTTGGGCTTATGTATTCATAGGACCATATGACTATTGAGTTTGTAACTTTATTTTGATATACTATTTTGATATGCAGTGCTTAAACTTGGAGCTCCTATTTTGTGAACTGATTTACACTACTTATTTAATTATATATGGTTCAATGTTTAAAATGATGGCTAAATATATAGTTTTTAAATGGAAACTTTTTGGGTTGATTATTGGGTGACCCGAATGTAGTACTTTGGATTCGGTTCGGGATTAGGGTGTTACATTTAGTAGTATTAGAGCCTAGCTTTAGCCGGTTCTAGATATCCCAGGGTGGTATAGGTGTTGTGGTAAGGTGTATAGTGAATACAAGCCCCTAAATTTAAGTTGTATTCTTCCAAGATTAGGGATCCTGATGGCGTTACCTTGTTTCTTTGTGATTTCAGATTCGATATGAGGTGTGATGTCAAACATGATCAAGGAAGTCGTGAGGAGAGGCATGTTTCTCAAGTGAAAGACTTTAATAAAGAGTCTATCCCGATGTGGGAAGCACAACCCTTCCGAGAGCTGTAGGAGACGTAGGGGTAAATTATTTTCATGACCTGAACCTCGATCTCTTTCAAGTCGTGCAAGTTATTTCATTATATTTTTTTTGAACAATTTCTACCCAGGGAAGGGAGAAGGAGAATTTTGCTCCTACTGGGTCTTGAACTCATAGCCTAGGGAAAGGAGAAGATGTTAACTGAAAGCTTTAACCGCCTACTCTAGAGATCATTGGCAGTTATTCCATTATATTCAGGGAAAACCATTGTTTCATATTAATAAAATAAAATAAATCGATGCAGATTCATGTTTACATAACATTAAATACCTAACTATTGTCGTGTTTTGGTATTGTAATTATGGGCAGAGCCACATGGGTGAAACCATCTTTAGATGTGACACCTTAAAATTTTTAGAATTTTTTAATATAAATTTTATGTGAAAATATTGAAAATAAAACTAATAAATTTTTTAAAAATATTGCCATCAATTTGAAAAATAAATGCCCCTAAAAGAATTGATATCCACTGTTTACTCTACCACACAAAGAAATCTTTTTATACTCCGTACTTGTAATTTTCTAAGTTATAACGTTGTATTAGGCACAGCTTACTCTTCAATAAATCTAGATGCTTTGAAGAAAGAGGTAGCAAAGCCATCTTCGAAGTTATGGAATCAGATTCAGAAGTAGCAAAGCTAGGGAGCTCACTCTTGGTGCCTTGCGTCCAGGAGTTAGCAAAGAAGCCATTGAAACATGTTCCACCTCGTTACGTACGTACCGATGAAGACTCTCCCATCCTGTCTCACACAAATCCGTCGCAACAAGTTCCGGTTATAGATATGCAACAGTTACTTTCCGAACAAGAGCTGGAGCAGTTGCATCATGCTTGCAAGGAATGGGGTTTCTTCCAGGTACTTGTTTTCTCCTAGCTATTTCCGATTCAAAATCAAAACCATTATCAATTAATTAAGTAGCAGGAAAAATATAGACTGAGATTTTGGGGTTTGAAATTAAAAGATGGAACCGTGTTGCCGTTAGTCAACCATGGGGTGTGCTCTTCACTGGTGGAAAAAATGAAGATGGAAGTCCAAGAGTTCTTCAATCTTCCAATGGAAGAGAAGCAGAAGCTTTGGCAAAAACCAGATGAAATAGAGGGATTTGGACAGGCCTTTGTTGTGTCTGAGGAGCAGAAGCTCAACTGGGGAGATATGTTCTACATGGTCACCCTTCCAACTTATTTGAGAAAACCTCGCTTATTCCCTAATCTCCCACTCCCCTTCAGGTTCTTTTCATCTGCATCTGTCAACACAACAGTCCCATAGTATATATCCTTATATCGATGAGCTAAATTTATTGTTCTTCTATTTTCTTAAATAATTGATTGCAGAGAAACCTTGGAAGCTTATTCCGTAGAACTGAAACATCTTGCCATGAAACTGCTGGACTTGATGGCAAAAGCTTTGGGGATGGACCCGATTGACATGAGAGTATTGTTTGAAGAAGGGCACCAAGGGATGAGAATGAACTATTATCCCCCATGCCCACAGCCGGAGCTTGCAATCGGTATCAACTCTCATTCGGATCCTGTTGGCCTCACCATTCTACTTCAGATCAACGAGATGGAAGGTCTGCAGATAAGGGAAAATGGGGTTTGGGTTCCCATCAAACCACTTCAAAATGCTTTTGTGATCAACATCGGAGGCATTATGGAGGTAACTATTAATTTATGTCTGCCACTTTCTACTCCCATATGATCAGAAGATGAATGGTATATTTTGTTTTTTTTTCTTCTGAGTTTGCAGATAGTATCCAATGGGATTTACAAAAGCATCGAGCATCGTGCGACCGTGAACTCCGTTAAAGAAAGGGTTTCAGTTGCAACATTCTACAGCCCGAAATTGGATGGGGACATGGGTCCGGCACCAAGCCTGATTACTCCACAAACCCCACCGCTGTTCAGGAGAATAAGCGTTGCCGATTACTTCAAAGGCTTATTCTCCGGCGAGCTCCGTGGAAAGTCCTATTTGGATGTCTTGAGAGTTCAAGCTGAGGAAATCAAACGTTAGACAACTATAAGGATAATACGAAAACATTCCACGATAGTTCTCCACAGTATCACCCAAATTTCGGATGCAATATTATGATTTGTCTAAGATTTGAATTTTGCCACTTTTTAATTAGTGATAAAAATAAAAAAGTTTATGTTAATTTATTGTCGTAATAAATATTTTCAATTGAGCTTAAATTTCCAGTTTGAATAATTTTGAAAATATTGTAAACTTGTTCGATTTTAATTTCCCCATCGTTGGACCCCAAGAAATATCATTTAGAATTTTAGGAGTTCGACAATGATCGGCAAAGCATTCTCCTCCATACACATAAAAAATTGTGTCGGTTTCCCTGTAAAAAAATATATTATTTTAAAAAAATCAGCCTATAGATTTAATAAAAAATAGTTTCATATGTAGGAAAACGTAAAAGATAAATTGTGGAGATATTTTGTCGATTATAAGATATTTTTTAGTTGGGTCATCCGGATGAAAAGTTTTAAACTTATCACCCATGTTATATGTGTTTATTTAAATGTATTACATATATTTTTTATTAAGTAGAAAGATAATAATATTTTTAAGATAAATATTGGAATTTAAATTTATATAAATTAGAGACAATATGAACATCCTTGATGAGGAGATTCCCGATTTGCACAGTAAACGTGATTATTATAATAAGTTTTTTTTAATATCTTTTATGTGTTTAGATGATAGTATACGTTATTTATTCTTAATAGAGGCGGTACCTGGTAAGGACCGGCAAAGCCCCCAATTTTTAAAAATATAAAAATTTTAAATTGGTATAATGGTAAAATTGTATTTTAGTCTTTTAAAACATATAATTTATACTGTTGTCCCCTAAATTTAAATATTTTTAAATGACCATCTATAAATAATATTGAGTTTTGCTACTTATTCTTAACTCTTTTTAGAACACATATCGTACAAACAAACTATTTAAAATCATGTCTTTTTTTCACTTGAACCCTACAATGAGTTTGTGATGCCATGGTTAGGATTTCGTTATCTTTATTTAGTAAAATAAGTTTGCTCTGAAACAAAAAGCAAAAATGACAATGAATGGATATACAATATAATAAGCAAAATATGGGAAGAAAATTGAAAAATATTCTTAAAAAAATAACATGAAGATGCAAAGATATATCACGATAAAAAAAAATACAAACACGCAATTGTTAAAAGAATGTCTAAAACACTAAAATATAAGATTAACCGAGTATAACACGAATTCGATACAAACATAAATATTTTATTTTAATTCTATCATTATAAAACTATACAAAATATAAAATACATTTAAAAAGATATGAATATTGTGATAACCCGTTTTATCTGGTAACCAACCCAGACCCAAAACCTATTTACACCCGACCCGGACCAAACCCGACCCATTAACCTTAAAATTATCAAAATGCCCTTTAACCCTAACTGTTGCCGCCTCTACTGCCGCCGCCGCAGCCGCCGTCTTCACTCTCCTACCACCATCGCCGACAACCACCCAAAATCCTTAAACCAAATCCACAGAAACCCTAAAAATCAACCAAAAATAATAAACCTAAAACCTAACCTACACGATACACCCATACCCCTGACCACCAACCCATACCCTGTCTTTAACAATCCCGTGAAATCCGGCTGGTTCATCAGATCTACAATAACAAATTAAAAAATAGAGGGTTAGTGTAAGGATTGGTTTATAAAAAACCAAACGAAAATGTAAAAAAGAGGGTTTTGAAAAAATTAGAGTTTAGAGAGGGGAGATTTGAAAAATCTCAGAAGGAAAAAAAGAAAGGGATTTCGAATCTGGAAAATTGTAAGGGGAAGAGAAAAAAAGAGAGAATCAGGGGGAATTTCAGATTAAAAAATCGAAAAGGAAGATAAGTGTAAACGAAAATTTTTAATAAAATTTCAAAAGAACTTTGTGGAAATAAAATCCGTTTCTTATTTTCGTTTTTTATTTGAAATCTAAAACCAATTTTTTGTTTAAAATTTTGATCTGAAACTAGGGGAAAGGGGTTTCGAATACCTGTCGATGTGGTTGTCGGAAGCCCATTCTTCGCCGTGAGGCTACGGTGGCCAGTGAACGGCGTTCGGCCGAGGGGAGAGCGGCGTCGGGAGTATGAGAGGGAGTTGAGAGGATTATGCAATTAGGGTTTCTTCTTTTTTTATTTCAATCTGGTTCGAATGAAAAATACCCTTGATATTTGTTTTAAGCATGTACATGAAACGACGTTGTTTCAGGCGCACCCGGTTCACGCGGTGACCCGACCCGGGAAGGATCCGCATTTTTGTTTAAGGGGTTAATTACGCTTTAGGTCCCTGGACTCTTCTCCCGCCTTTACTCGTGTCCAGGGGATAATTCCCCTTTCGGTCCCTATTCTTCTTTCTCGCCTATGTTTCCATCTCGTTTTCATTTTTATTTTGCATCTTTATTTCTCTTTTATTTCAATTTGGTCACCGTGTTTTAGTGTTTAATTTCCAGCATATTATTTCTGTTAATTTACATTTATTTCCTTACATTTCGCATTTGCTTCATGTTAGTCCTTTTTATATTATTCTAGCCATGCATTTTATATTTGTGCATTTTAGCCCTTAACATCTAGTTTCATGATATATTTTATATTGTTCCATGCATTTTAATATGATCCATGCATTCATATTAGCATTATTATTATTGTTATTGTTATTATTATTATTATTATTATTATTATTATTATTATATTTTAAGTTAGATTAGTATTCATGCATGTTTTAGAGTAGTGTTTTTTTGTTATGTTAGAATGCATTTTTATGTGTTAGATTAATGTTTATTTATGTTAGATTAGTATTTTATTTTGTTAGCATTTATTTTTTTTCGTATTGTTTTTATTTATGTTTACCATGTTTATTTTAAGTTGCAAAATGGAATATAAATTGTCAATGCGGTGCCCTTTTATCCGAGCGTAAACGGGGCCAGTATCAGACGTAGTGATAGTGGTTGAGCATTTACTCTCGAATAACGGGGCCTTTAAAATCTACTCGCACTTATAACCAAATTTTAATTTAATTGTCACTCTAATCCGGAAAGTCTAATATTAATAAAGCGATAATTATTAAAGTACCAATTTTGGGCGGTGTGGGGGTGCTAATCCTTCCCCATCCGTAATCGACTCCCGAACTCATCATTTTAAAATCTCTGGTTTTTATGGTGTCCGGTCCACCTTGAGTGGCCGGTGGCGACTATATTTTTAAATGAAACACGGGTTTTATAAAACTCCACGCGGAAGACACCATTTTCAAAAGTCTATAAAACAAAAAAACATTTTAAAAAAACACACATTTTTAGCGAGAGGGACATCGCTACAGATGGCGACTCCGCTGGGGAAATTTTTGTTTTTTTCAAAAAAAATAAGAGAGTCGAGCTTTTTTCAAATAATTACCGCTTTACTAATATCAGAAGTTCCGGATTAAAGTAACTATTAAATTAACATTCGGTTATAATTGCGCGTTTATTTTAACGCATTTAAAATTTGGCAGATAAACCCGTCCTTTTAAGCGGGGGAAAACGCTAATGCTTTCGTGAGGATATCGTTCCTCCGTGTAGGCCTAGCAAGTACCTTCGGGGCTCGAGTACCTTATGCTTTCGTAAGGATATCGTTCCTTCGCGCAAGCATAAGCAAATGGGTCCCCCTAAATTGAACCCAGTTGAAAGGAACCTATAATGGTTGATGACCGGGGGCCTTGCTACTCTTAGTAGGGGACAACAATGACAATTTGGGTACCTCTTAGCATCAAAACTGCATGTAGAGAACATATAGAAACCCACCCTTTTAGAGCCATGCGGATAACCTAGGTGTTTTAGACGAGATGTAAATAGGGTTGTTTTGTTTGTTTTGCCCTTTTATTTATTTATTTTATTCGGTACTGAGTCATTTTCTTTTTTGCTTTGCTTTCTTTTTTGCATACATCATTGCATTTGCATTACATAACGATGTTGGTTCAAGTGTGATAAGTGTTCAAAAGTACTATTTTTCTTACCCTTTTTACTCATATTATTGTTAGACTTAGGCTCATATTAGTTGCATAGTTAGCCATTCATTCATTAATCCATGTTTCCTTCCATCGTTGAGCTTGATTACATAACTTGGTAGTTTTTGTGGAAAATATGCTGCTTTGGTGTGCTTTGTGTGTGTATGTGCAGGATCACTTGACAAAGCAATGCCGAGCTAGTTGCCAGGGCAATGCATGAAGGATATGCCGAGCTAGTTGCCAGGGCAATGCATGAAGGAGACGCCGAGCCAATTGCCATGGCAATTGTCGACAAAGAGAAAATGCAATAGGGATGTCGAAATTAATGACTAAACAAGCCCAAGATGACGTGGAGCAAAGCCCAAACCCAAAGGAATTTGATTTCCATGCAGAGATTAAAGAATAATTAAATTCCAAGAAGATAAGAGAAGTTCTAGTAGGAATACAATTATAATAAAGAATTATATTCTTTAAAGATAATTTAATTCCAACTCAAACTCCTCCTCAAAGAATGACTTTGGCCTAGCCCTATAAATAGCAAGGAGATTTCGACAATCCATAGAGAGAGCATTAGGGGAAATTTCGACAAGACCAAGAGAGAGAGCATTAGGGAAAATTTCGACAAGTCCAAGAGAGGAAGCAAGGGATTTTCGACAAGCTTCATCTTTTCTTCCTTGTTCGATTGGGTTCATGCTAGGGATTATTTATCTTGTGTTTCTTTGGAACCTAGCCATGAACTAAATTTACTTGGCTATGGTTATTGTGTTTTGTGGTTGTGAGAAACTATTGGTTTTTGTTTAGGTAATAAGAGTTTGCACTTTTCTATTTCAAGGTTTATTCATTCTTGGTTCTTATTATTGTTTGCGAGTGAATTGGGAGAGGATCTCGTGATTTCATCTATTTATCTAATATCGGGAGAGTTAGATTCAAGAAACGAATGAATATGATCTTTATTCAATCCAATGATGGTGAAGATTAATCCGGCTTAGGAATAAGTTAAGGATTTCAACGGCTAAGAGGAGCGCAAGATTGGTTGTTGTTCACCCTTGATTCACGCAGGGATGTATTATCAAGGCATGCACAAGTAGCTAGAGTTTCGACTTAGGGATAAGAAGAAACCATTGAAGAACGCTCTGCCGAACCTTGAAGATTGCTGCCCAGACGCCCGAGTAGTTGCCCAACTAGTTGCCCAGGCAACCATCGATTAGTTGCCAAGGCAACCCCGTTGTGCAAGTTGCCACGGCAACTGAGTTGCCCGTGCACTCTTTTACCAAAACAATCCAATCGGCTATCACACCTCAACTCACGATAACCTGGCCTATCTCTCTCTCATTTGAATTCATCTTTTCTTTTACTTTATTGCTTTCTAGATTAGTCATTAGTTAAACTCCTATAATCCTTTACTTGTGTTTTTACTTTTTACAGTGCAAGAGACTAGATCCTTGAAGTGGCACCAATCCCTGTGGAGACGATATCTTTTATACTATAACTTGTGACGTGTATACTTGCACATTTGCGTAGCACTTATTACGCGCAACAAGTTTTTGGCGCCGTTGCCGGGGATTGGCAATAGCAACTTTGTTTTTACTTTCTTGCACTTTCTTTTTATTTTTCTTGTTTAAAAATTCAAAGGGCTAACAAACTTTGGTTTTGCATTGGTATATGACCAGGGCGAGACCGACTTCACCAGAATATCTCTTTGATCCAGAAATCGAACGAACCTTACAAAGACTTAGACGAAGGATAAGAGAAGCAATGGCAAATCAAGACGGCAATATGAATCAAGATGTTCGAGCAGGAGGAGGAGTGATTCTTGCACGAAACAGAACTATTCGAGACTATCTTGAAGAAGATCTTGATGGACTTAACCCAGGAGTTGTCGCACCTGAAATTGAAGCCGACCTTTGAGTTGAAACCGGTAATGTTTAATATGATCAACACAATAGGTCAATTTGGCGGCTCAAAGAATCAGATGCACGACAACATCTGAAATCTTTCCTCGAGATTTGCAACTCGTTCAAGATACACGAGTCACCCCGATGTCTTACGATTAAGATTATTCCCTATTCACTTTGGGATAGGGCGAAAGCATGGTTGAATAGCATTCTGCCGGATCCATAGCATCTTGGACTGATCTTTGTCGTGATTTCCTTACTAGATTTAATCCTACAAATTTGACTGATAAGCCGTAAGAACATTATTACTTCTTTTCGGCAGGCAGATGATGAATCCATGTACGAGGCTTGGGAGCGATATAGAGAACTTCTACACAAATGCCCTTTACACAGATTCCCGGTGTGGACTCAAGTAACAATGTTTTACAACGCCGTGAATACACCAACAAGGATGATGCTAGATGCCTCGGCAAACGGCATACTCCTAGATAAGTCGCCGGAGGAAGCAATGCAAATTTTAAACAAGCTGGCCAAGAATGACTATCAATTCCCATCTACTAGAAGAGGAGTTAGACGCCAAGCCACAATACATGAACTAGGATCATCAGATTCAATTTCGGCACAATTGGCCGCTTTAACCAAGATGGTCCAGAACATGCAAAAACCAAACAACACACATGAAGTCAAGGTAATGAATTCTTTTTGTGAGTTATGTGGTGATAACCATAATTCTTCTGAATGTATGTAGAATCCGGAATCCAGCTTCTATGTGGGGAATTACAATCGGAGCAATAACGTGATGTCCAATACATACAATCCAGCTTGGAAGAAGCACCCAAATTTTTCATGGAGTAATCCCAACAATGCTCTAAACCAGAACAATCAGAATGCACAAGCATCGGGATTCCAGCAGAATATGCCACGGCAACAGATGCCGCAGCAACAACCGACAACATCTAGTTCTTTGGAAAATTCTCTAAATGCTTTTATGATGAAAACTGAATCTTATATGGCTGAGAATAGTAATTTCATAAAAAGAACTGATGCTTTTATTAACAGGACCGAGATGAGATTGCAAAACCAAGAGGCGGCAATCAAATCATTGGAAAATCAAGTCGGACAGTTTGCTCAAAATCTGAATACTAGACCACAAGGAGGTTTACCTAGCGATACTGAAGTCGCAAGAGGAACTGGCCATGAGCAATGTAAGGCAATCACCACCAGAAGTGGCCAACAACTTAGAGAGGTTCAAACCTGCTCGTCAAACAAAACTCCACAAAAAGATCAGGACAAACCTAGCGGTAAAGCCTCAGATGCTGAACCAGGAATTGCCGCGGAAACCAACAATATGTATTCTTGGACAACCGACGATAAAGATGCCTCGGCAACTTGCGAAAAGCATGCCTCGGCAACCCTAGTTGATAACGCCTCGGCAACTCTAGATGTCCCGGTAATACCGTCAATCAGGTTCCAAACCAATGAAAGGATCGAAGATATCCGACGTCCACCACCATTCCCACAAAGGTTGAAGCGACAAAAGCAAGAATATCAATTCAAGAAGTTTCTTGATATCCTAAAGCAAGTCCACATCAACTTGCCACTGGTGGAAGCAATTGAACAAATGCCAAACTATGCCAAGTTTCTTAAAGACATTGTGTCCAAGAGAACAAGGCTAGGAGAGTTCGAAACAGTTGCCGCGACAGAGGGATGCATGGCAATGTTGCACAATCGTATGCCACCCAAGTTGAAGGATCCCGGAAGTTTCACAATACCCTGTTCCATTGGAAATCACTATGTCGGGAAAGCATTATGCGACTTTGGGGCTAGCATAAATGTTGCGCGTAATAAGTGCTACGCAAATGTGCAAGTATACACGTCGCAAGTTATAGTATAAAAGATATCGTCTCCACAGGGATTGGTGCCACTTCAAGGATCTAATCTCTTGCACTGTAAAAAGTAAAAACACAAGTAAAGGATTATCGAAGTTTAACTAATGACTAATCTAGAAGGCAATAAAGTAAAAGAAAAGATGAGTTCAAATGAGAGAGAGATAGGCCAGGTTATCGTGAGTTGAGGTGTGATAGCCGATTGGATCGTTTTGGTAAAAGAGTGCACGGGCAACTCAGTTGCCATGGCAACTTGCACAACGGGGTTGCCTTGGCAACTAATTGATGGTTGCCTGGGCGACTAGTTGGGCAACTACTTGGGCGTCTGGACAGCAACTTCAAGGTTCGGCGGAGCGTTCTCCAATGGTTTCTTCTTATCCCTAAGTCGAAACTCTAGCTACTTGTGCATGCCTTGATAATACATCCCTGCGTGAATCAAGGGTGAACAATAACCAATCTTGTGCTCCTCTTATCCGTTGAAATCCTTAACTTATTCCTAAGCCGGATTAATCTTCACCATCATTGGATTGAATAAAGATCATATTCATTCATTTCTTGAATCTAACTCTCCCGATATTAGATCAATGGATGAAATCACGAGATCCTCTCCCAATTCACTCGCAAACAATAATAAGAACCAAGAATGAATAAACCTTGAAATAGAAAAGTGCAAACTCTTATTACCTAAACAAAAGCCAATAGTTTCTCACAACCACAAAACACAATAACCATAGCCAAGTAAATTTAGTTCATGGCTAGGTTCCAAAGAAACACAAGATAAACAATCCCTAGCATGAACCCAATCGAACAAGGAAGAAAAGATGAAGGAGGAGGCTTGTCGAAATCCTCCTTGCCCTTGATGCTTGTCGAAAATTCTCTCCTCTTGCCCTACTTGGACTTGTCGAAATTTCCCTCTTGCTCTCTCTATGGAATTGTCGAAATCTCCTTGATATTTATAGGGCTAGGCCAAAGTCCTTCTTTGAGGAGGAGTTTGAGTTGGAATTAAATTATCTTTAAAGAATATAATTCTTTATTATAATTTTATTCCTATTAGAACTTCTCCTATCTTCTTGGAATTTAATTCTTCTTTAATCTCTGCATGGCAATCAAATTCCTTTGGGCTTGGGCCTTGCTCCATGTCATCTTGGGCTTGTAAAGTCATGAATTTCGACATCCATATTGCTTTTTGTCTTTATCGACAAATGCCATGGCAACTGGCTCAGCGTCTCCTTCATGCATTGCCCTGGCAACTAGCTCGGCATATCCTTCATGCATTGCCCTGGCAACTAGCTCGGCATTGCTTTGGCAAGTGATCCTGCACATACACACACAAAGCACACCAAAGCAGCATCTTTTCCACAAAAACTACCATGTTATGTAATCAAGCTCAACGATGGAAGGAAACATGGATTAATGCATGAATGGCTAACTATGCAACTAATATGAGCCTAAGTCTAACAATAATATGAGTAAAAAGGGTAAGAAAATAGTACTTTTGAACACTTATCACACCCCCAAACTCGAACTATTGCTTGTCCTCAAGCAATGCAAACTCATAATTACCTGCCAAGACTTCAAATTTTCACAAACTTAGCTTTGAACTTGATTTCAATTCTCTGAACCGGGGCACAAAGTATGATTGGCTTTTTATTTTTCGGAAAACTGAGGAGTTACTCGGAATCAAACTATAATGCTTGTGAGTGTGTGCGGAGTTGTGTGCAAGTTGATTTTTCGGATTCTATGCAAACAACAGGTTTTCAAATTACTTCATTGGGTTCTTTTTAACATGTTTTAACTAGAGCCAATTTCGGGCACCTCTAGTGTTTTGTTTTTAGTTTTCTTAAGTTAATTTAATCGACTAGAGCCGGTTTCGGGCACCTCTAGTTAAAATTTTTTTTAACGCCTCCTAGAGCCAGTTTCAGGCACCTCTAGTGATCAATTTTTTTAGCACATGCTAGAGCCAATTTCGGGCACCTCTAGCATTCATCCAATTTTTATTCTAATCCCCCAATTAGTTAATTATCAACCTAAGTTTACTAGAACTCCTTAAATCAATCAAACCACAACAGTGTTTCATCAAATTTAGTATCATAGTAAAATTCTAAGTTTTTCCATGGTTATCCTAGAATAAAAATTCTATCAATTAAGTGCATTGGCAAAGTCATCATCGAATATTCATCAAATCTAAGCAATTCTTGTTCCAATTTAAAGGCATGACAAGTAATTTATGTATCCTAAATGTAATACTTAAGTGTAACTAAACATGGTAATTACTAATAACAATCCCCCCCAAACTCGAGTGAGGCATTGTCCTCAATGCATGCATAAAAATAACGAAAAATAAAAATAAAAATGCATACAAGGACTTACTCCGAGAGTTCGTCATCGTAGATGATTAGTTTCCTTCTAGTCGGTGTCTTGATTCTTTTGCTTGAACGCGATGGTTGTTTTCTTGTTGCCGGGATGTCTTTAGCTTTGGTTGCCGTGGCATCTTCAGGGTTGGTTGCCGTGGCATCAGCTTGTGCAGGCACGATGTAGGTTGCCGCGCATCTTCTTCATTGGTTGCTGGGGGACAAATATTTTCGCTAATTAATTTCCTTAGCATAGTAGTTGTGAGTCTTGTTGTGAAAAAGAAAACAAAGAAAACCTGAAAACTAAAGATAATGAAGAGAAAAAAAAATATCTCCTAAAAATAAAAATGAAAATAAAAATAAAAAGAAAAAGAAAATACTGAAAGGAGAGCATGCTCATGCATCTCCTAAGTTGACCACTTCCTTGTTACGTTCCACATGGGCACCATTGTAGTGCTTCAATCTTTGTCCATTAACTTTGAATTCATGGTTGTCAGATATGGACTTGATTATCACAAAGACCGGGAGGAGAATGGTTTGACGACTTCGAATGGTCCTGACCATCTTGATTTCAGCTTTCCCGGGAAAAGTTTTAGCCAAGAATTGAATAGGAGAACTAGTTGCCCTGGCGTGAATTGCCGTGGCAATAATTTCTTGTCGTGCCATCGCTTTGTTTTCTCCTTGTAGATTCGTGCATTGTTATAGGCGAATGCACGGAATTCTTCTATCTCATTAAGATCCATCAAGCGCTTTTGTCCAGCACTTTCCCAATCCATATTCACGGTCTTGATTGCCCAGTACGCCTTGTGCTCGATTTCCACTGGTAGATGACATGTTTTACCATAGACAAGTCGGAAGGGGGACATACCTAAGGGTGTTTTGAATGCAGTGTGATATGCCCAAAGTGCGTCATCTAGTCTTAATGACCAATCCTTCCTTGAGGGATTTACAACTTTCTCGAGTATTCCCTTCAACTCCCGGTTGGAAATTTCTGCTTGCCCGTTGGTTTGTGGGTGATATGCCGTGGCGATCTTGTGTGATATGCCGAAGCGTTGCAACATCTTGGCAATTAGTCTGTTGTCAAAATGCTTGCCCCCGTCGCTGATAATTGCTCTCGGCATCCCAAACCGTGTAAATATGTTTTTCTGCAGGAATCGTTGCACGGTCTTGGAATCGTCGTTGGGAACTGCAGCTGCCTCTACCCATTTAGACACATAGTCAACGGCGAGTAAGATGTAGAGGTTGCCGAATGAAGATGGGAAAGGTCCCATAAAATCGATCCCCCATACATCGAACAGTTCCACCTCGATGATGTTCTGGAGTGGCATCTCATGTCGTCTAGAGATATTACCCGTCCTGTGGCAACGATCACATTGCTTGTAAAAGTCCTGGGCATCTTTGTACAGTGTTGGCCAATACAAACCGGATTACAAGACTTTGGCCGCGGTACGAGTTCCTCCAAAATGTCCTCCATAGGGTGAAGAATGGCATTGCCGGAGTACATTCTGTTGCTCTTCTTCAGGGACACATCGGCGTATAACCTGATCTGCATATTGTTTAAACAAAAGAGGCTCGTCCCAAAAGTAATGCTTAGCATCCTGGCGGAACTGCTTCTTTCCTTGGTGAGTAATGCCATACGGAAAAATACCACAAACAAGGAAGTTAACTAAATCTGCGTACCAGGGTATTGCCGAGGCATGTGCTGCCGTAGTGTCTGCTCCCAGAATTGCCGAGGCGTGCGCGTCAAAGACTGCTGCGGCGTTGAGAGTTGCCGAGGCGTGTGCATCCATGGTTGCCGAGGCGTCATGGGTTGCCGAGGCATCTAGGGTTGCCGAGGCAACTAGAATTTGTTCATCCGGGAATGCATCGCATATCTCTAGATCCGCGTCCTCCTCCCTATTGCGTTCCAAACGTGATAAGTGATCGGCCACTTGATTTTCTGTTCCTTTCCTGTCCTTAATTTCAATATCAAATTCTTGTAAAAGTAAAATCCAACGAATCAAACGAGGTTTAGCATCCTTTTTAGCAAATAAGTATTTGATTGCCGAATGGTCCGTATGAACAATTACCTTTGTACCAATTAAATAGGATCGGAACTTGTCAAATGCGAAAACTACAGCTAGTAACTCTTTCTCCGTTGTTGTGTAATTCACTTGAGCACCATTAAAAGTTTTACTAGCGTAGTATATCACATGAAAGGTCTTACACATGCGTTGGCCTAGGACTCGCTCCTACCGCGAAATCACTTGCATCACACATGAGCTCAAAAGGTAGCGTCAATCTGGTGGAACGACAATGGGTGCCGAGGCAAGCTTTTTCTTTAGGGTTTCGAATGCTTGAGTGCAAGAATCATCAAAATCGAAGACTTTATCCTGTTCAAGCAGATTACACAAAGGTTTAGTGATTTTAGAAAAATTATGAATGAACCTCCTGTAAAAACCTGCATGTCCGAGAAAACTTCGAATTCCTTTAACCGAATTTGGTGGGGGTAATCTCTCGATCACGTCCACATTGGCTTTGTCTACTTCAATTCCCTTGGATGAAATCTTGTGGCCGAGCACTATTCCTTCATCTACCATAAAGTGGCATTTCTCCCAATTGAGGACTAAATCTGTTTCTTCGCATCTTGCCAACACCCTCTCTAAATTGCCGAGACAACCGTCAAAGTCATTACCAAAAACCGAAAAATCATCCATGAAGATCTCAAGGAAGTCTTCGACCATGTCTGAAAAGAGTGCCATCATGCATCTTTGGAAGGTTGCCGGGGCGTTACACAATCCGAACGGCATCCTTCGGAAGGCATAAGTACCGTATGGGCATGTGAAGGTTGTCTTTTCTTGATCTTCTGGTGCTATGGCAATCTGATTGTAACCTGAATAACCATCAAGAAAATAGTAAAAGGGTTTACCTGCAAGACGGTTAAGCATTTGATCAATAAAGGGTAATGGGAAGTGATCTTTCCTAGTGGCTTTGTTTAGCTTTCGATAGTCCATACAAACCCTCCAACCGGTCACAGTCTGGTTGGGATAAGTTCATTATTTTCATTGCTTACCACTGTTATATACCTCCCTTTTCGGCACACATTGTACCGGACTTACCCACGTACTATCGGAGATAGGGTATATAATCTTTGGCGTCAAGCCACTTGATGATTTCTTTCATTACAACCCCTTTCATGGCATGATTCAGTCTCCTCTGGGCCTCAATTGAAGGTTTGTGATCATCTTCCAACAAGATCTTGTGCATGCACACCGCCGGGCTAATTCCCTTCAAGTCGGCAATTGTCCACCCTATTGCCTTTTTATGTAGCTTCAACATGTTGATCAGCTTCTTTTCCTGCTCAGGCTGTAACTTAGAGGAAATAATTACAGGTAATGTATTATCGGTCCCTAAGTATACATATTTGATTTGCTCGCAATTGTTTCAACTCAAGAATTGGTGGATTTTCGATAGAGGGTTTTTCGAGCTTACCTTCCTTACCTGAGTAGTCCAGTGGTTCAAAGTATGTACCTGGTCGGTTGACTAGCCAATTTGCCTCTTCTTGTTGTTCCTCATCGACCGGTTCTTCATACTCCTCATGTTCCTCGTGTTCGGCAATGTAGTTGCCGAGGCAACTAAATTCCTCATCGAAGTTAAACTCTGTCGTGGCATGAAGTAGTTGGCATTCTTCTGGATCATCGGCATGCCTTAGTGTTTGGAACACATTTAGTTTTACCTGCTGGTCATTCACCCTCATTGTGAGTTCTCCCTTTTCAACATCAATCAAGGTTCTCCCTGTCGCTAGAAATGGTCTCCCGAGAATGATAGGTGCATGCTCATCTGCTTCACAATCCAAAATAATAAAGTCAGCGGGAAAAATGAATTTATCAACTTTTACCAAGTATGTCCTCGATTTTTCCTCTCGGATGCACATAGGATCTGTCGGCTAGCTGCAGCATGACTGTTGTAGGTCTTGCCTTCCCGATTCCTAGTTTCTGGAAAACCGATTTAGGCATCAAATTTATGCTAGCCCCTAGGTCGCATAGTGCTTTCCCGACATAATGATTTCCAATAGAACAAGGTATTGTGAAACTTCCGGGATCCTTCAACTTAGGTGGCATACGATTGTGCAACATTGCCATGCATCCCTCCATCGCGGAAACTGTTTCAAACTCTCCTAGCCTTGTTCTTTTGGACACAATGTCTTTAAGGAACTTGGCATAGTTGGGCATTTTTTCAATTGCTTCCACCAATGGCAAGTTGATGTGGACTTGCTTTAGGATATCAAGAAACTTCTTGAATTGGTATTCTTGCTTTTGTCGCTTCAACCTTTGTGGGAATGGTGGTGGAAGTCGGATATCTTCGATCTTTTCATTGGTTTGAAACCTGATTGACGGCATTCTTTGGGACATCCGAGTTGCCGAGGCATTATAAACCGGGTAGCCGAGGCATGCTTATCGCAAGTTGCCAAGGCGTCTTTATCATCGGTTGCGAGGCATGCTTATTGCCGGTGCCCGCGGCAATTCTGGTTCAAGATCCGAGGCTTTGCCGCTAGGTTCGTCTTGATCTTTTTGTGGAGTTTTGTTTGACGAGCGGGGTTGAACCTCTCTAAGTTGTTGGCCACATCTAGTGGTGATTGCCTTACATTGCTCATGGCCAGTTCCTCTTGCGACTTCAGTATCGCTAGGTAAACCTCCTTGTGGTCTAGTGTTCAGATTTTGAGCAAACTGTCCGACTTGATTTTCCAATGATTTGATTGCCGCCTCTTGGTTTTGCAATCTCATCTCGGTCCTGTTAATAAAAGCATCAGTTCTTTTTATGAAATTACTATTCTCAGCCATATAAGATTCAGTTTTCATCATAAAAGCATTTAGATAATTTTCCAAAGAACTAGATGTCGTCGGTTGTTGTTCTTTGCGGCATCTGTTGTCGTGGCATATTCTCTTGGAATCCGATGCTCGTGCATTCTGATTGTTCTGGTTTAGAGCATTGTTGGGATTACTCCATGAAAAATTTGGGTGCTTCTTCCAAGCTGGATTGTATGTATTTGACATCATGTTGTTGCTCCGATTGTAATTCCCCACATAGAAGCTAGATTCCGGATTCTGCATACATTCAGAAGAATTATGGTTATTGCCACATAACTCACAAAAAGAATCCATTACCTTGACTTCATATGTGTTGTTTGGTTTTTGCATGTTCTGGACCATCTTGGTTAAAGCGGCCAATTGTGCGAAATTGAATCGATGATCCTAGTTCATGTATTGTGGCTTACGTCTAACTCCTCCTCTTCTAGTAGATGGGAATTGATAGTCATTCTTGGCCAGCTGTTTAAGATTTGCATTGCTTCTTCCGGCGACTTATCTAGGTATATGCTGTTTGCCGAGGCATCTAGCATCATCCTTGTTGGTGTATTCACGGCGTTGTAAAACATTGTTACTTGAGTCCACACCGAATCCGTGTAAAGGGCATTTGTGTAGAAGTTCTCTATATCGCTCCCAAGCCTCGTACATGGATTCATCATCTGCCTGCCGAAAAGAAGTAATGTCGTTCTGAAGTTTATCACAAATTTGTAGGATTAAATCTAGCAAGGAAATCACGACAAAGATCAGTCCAAGATGTTATGGATCCGGCAGAATGCTATTCAGCCATGCTTTCGCCTATCCCTCGGTGAATAGGGAATAATCTTAATCGTAGGACATCGGGGTGGCTCCGTGTATCTTGAACGAGTTGCAAATCTCGAGGAAAGATTTCAGATGTTGTCGTCGCGTCTTGATTCTTTGAGCCGCCAAATTGACCTATTGTTGATCATATTAAACAATACCGGTTTCAACTCAAAGTGGTCGGCTTCAATTTCAGTGCGACAACTCCCGGGTTAAGTCCATCAAGATCTTCTTCAAGATAGTCTCGAATAGTTCTTTTTCGCAAGAATCACTCCTCCTCCCGCTCGAACATCTTGATTCATATTGCCGTCTTGATTTGCCATTGCTTCTCTTATCCTTCGTCTAAGTCTTTGTAAGGTTCGTTCGATTTACGGATCAAAGGGATATTACGGTGAAGTCGGTCTCGCCAGTCATATACCAATGCAAAACCAAAGTTTGTTAGCCCTTTGAATTGTAAACAAGAAAAATAAAAAGAAAGTGCAAGAAAGTAAAAACAAAGTCGCTATTGCCAATCCCGACAACGGCGCGCAAAAAAAACTTGTTGCGCTGTAATAAGTGCTACGCAAATGTGCAAGTATACACGTCGCAAGTTATAGTATAAAAGATATCGTCTCTCTACGGGATTGGTGCCACTTCAAGGATCTAATCTCTTGCAATCGTAAAAAAAGTAAAAACACAAGTAAAGGATTATCGAAGTTTAACTAATGACTAATCTAGAAGGCAATAAAGTAAAAGAAAAGATGAGTTCAAATGAGAGAGAGATAGGCCAGGTTATCGTGAGTTGAGGGTGATAGCCGATTGGATCGTTTTGGTAAAAGAGTGCATCGGCAACTCGGTTGCCGTGGCAACTTGCACAACGGGGTTGCCTTGGCAACTAATTGATGGTTGCCAGGCGACTAGTTGGGCAACTACTTGGGCGCCCGACAGACAGCAACTTCAAGGTTCGGCGGAGCGTTCTTCAATGGTTTCTTCTTATCCCTAAGTCGAAACTCTAGCTACTTGTGCATGCCTTGATAATACATCCCTGCGTGAATCAAGGGTGAACAACAACCAATCTTGCGCTCCTCTTAGCCTTTGAAATCCTTAACTTATTCCTAAGCCGGATTAATCTTCACCATCATTGGATTGAATAAAGATCATATTCATTTGTTTCTTGAATCTAACTCTCCCGATATTAGATAAATGGATGAAATCACGAGATCCTCTCCCAATTCACTCGCAAACAATAATAAGAACCAAGAATGAATAAACCTTGAAATAGAAAAGTGCAAACTCTTATTAACTAAACAAAAGCTAATAGTTTCTCACAACCACAAAACACAATAACCATAGCCAAGTAAATTTAGTTCATGGCTAGGTTCCAAAGAAACACAAGATAAACAATCCCTAGCATGAACCCAATCGAACAAGGAAGAAAAGATGAAGGAGGAGGCTTGTCGAAATCCTCCTTGCCCTTGATGCTTGTCGAAAATTCTCTCCTCTTGCCCTACTTGGACTTGTCGAAATTTCCCTCTTGCTCTCTCTATGGAATTGTCGAAATCTCCTTGATATTTATAGGGCTAGGCCAAAGCCCTTCTTTGAGGAGGAGTTTGAGTTGGATTTAAATTATCTTTAAAGAATATAATTCTTTATTATAATTTTATTCCTATTAGAACTTCTCCTATCTTCTTGGAATTTAATTCTTCTTTAATCTCTGCATGGCAATCAAATTCCTTTGGGCTTGGGCCTTGCTCCATGTCATCTTGGGCTTGTAAAGTCATGAATTTCGACATCCATATTGCTTTTTGTCTTTGTCGACAAATGCCATGGCAACTGGCTCGGCGTCTCCTTCATGCATTGCCCTAGCAACTAGCTCGGCATATCCTTCATGCATTGCCCTGGCAACTAGCTCGGCATATCCTTCATGCATTGCCCTGGCTACTAGCTCGGCATTGCTTTGGCAAGTGATCCTGCACATACACACACAAAGCACACCAAAGCAGCATCTTTTCCACAAAAACTACCAAGTTATGTAATCAAGCTCAACGATGGAAGGAAACATGGATTAATGCATGAATGGCTAACTATGCAACTAATATGAGCCTAAGTCTAACAATAATATGAGTAAAAAGGGTAAGAAAAATAGTACTTTTGAACACTTATCAATAAACTTGATGCCTAAATCGGTTTTCCAGAAACTAGGAATCGGGAAGGCAAGACCTACAACAGTCATGCTGCAGCTAGCCGACAGATCCTATGTGCATCCAGAGGGAAAAATCGAGGACATACTGGTAAAATTTGATAAATTTATTTTTCCCGCTGACTTTATTGTTTTGGATTGTGAAGCAGATGAGCATGCACCCATCATTCTCGGGAGACCATTCCTAGCAACAGGGAGAACCTTGATTGATGTTGAAAAGGGAGAACTCACAATGAGGGTGAATGACCAGCAAGTTAAACTAAATGTGTTCCAAACACTAAGGCATGTCGATGATCCAAAGAATGCCAACTTCTTCATGTCACGGCAGAGTTTAACTTCGATGAGAAATTTAGTTACCTCGGCAACTACATTGCCGACCAAGAGGAACATGAGGAGTATGAAGAACCGGTCGATGAGGAACAACCAGAAGAGGCAAATTGGCTAGTCAACCGACCAGGTACATACTTTGAACCACTGGACTACTCAGGTAAGGAAGGTAAGCTCGAAAAACCCTCTATTGAACAACCACCAATTCTTGAGTTGAAACAATTGCCAGAGCAACTAAAATATGTATACTTAGGGACCGATAATACATTGCCTGTAATTATTTCTTCTAAGTTACAGCCTGAGCAGGAAAAGAAGGTGATCAAGATGTTGAAGCTACACAAAAGGTAATAGGGTGGACAATTGCCGACTTGAAGGGAATTAGCCCGGCGGTGTGCATGCACAAGATCTTGTTGGAAGATGATCACAAACCTTCAATTGAGGCCCAGAGGAGACTGAATCATGCTATGAAAGGGGTTGTAATGAAAGAAATCATCAAGTGGCTTGACGCCGGCATTATATACCCTATCTCTGATAGTGCGTGGGTAAGTCCGGTACAATGTGTACCGAAAAAGGGAGGTATAACAGTGGTAAGCAATGAAAATAATGAACTTATCCCAACCAGGACTGTGACCGGTTGGAGGGTTTGTATGGACTATCGAAAGCTAAACAAAGCCACTAGGAAAGATCACTTCCCATTACCCTTTATTGATCAAATGCTTGACCGTCTTGTAGGTAAACCCTTTTATTGTTTTCTTGATGGTTATTCAGGTTACAATCAGATTGCCATAGCACCAGAAGATCAAGAAAAGACAACCTTCACATGCCCATATGGTACTTATGCCTTTCGAAGGATGCCGTTCGGATTGTGTAACGCCCCGACAACCTTCCAAAGATGCATGATGGCACTCTTTTCAGACATGGTCGAAGACTTCCTTGAGATCTTCATGGATGATTTTTCGGTTTTTGGTAATGACTTCGACGGTTGCCTCGGCAATTTAGAGAGGGTGTTAGCAAGATGCGAAGAAACAGATTTAGTCCTCAATTGGGAGAAATGCCACTTTATGGTAGATGAAAGAATAGTGCTCGGCCACAAGATTTCATCCAAGGGAATTGAAGTAGACAAAGCCAAGGTGGACTTGATTGAGAGATTACCCCCACCAAGTTTGGTTAAAGGAATTCGAAGTTTTCTCGGACATGCAGGTTTTTATAGGAGGTTCATTCATAATTTTTCTAAAATCACTAAACCCTTGTGTAATCTGCTTGAACAGGATAAAGTCTTCGATTTTGATGATTCTTGCACCCAAGCATTCGAAACCCTAAAGAAAAAGCTTGCCTCGGCACCCATTGTCGTTCCACCAGATTGGACGCTACCTTTTGAGCTCATGTGTGATGCAAGTGATTTCGCGGTAGGAGCAGTCCTAGGCCAACGCACAGGTAAGACCTTCCATGTGATATACTACGCTAGTAAAACTCTTAATAGCGCTCAAGTGAATTACACAACAACGGAGAAAGAGTTACTAGCTGCAGTTTTCGCATTTGACAAGTTTCGATCCTATTTAATTGGTACAAAGGTAATTGTTCATACGGACCATTCGGCAATCAAATACTTATTTGCTAAAAATGATGCTAAACCTCGTTTATTCGTTGGATATTACTTTTACAAGAATTTGATATTGAAATTAAGGATAGGAAAGGAACAGAAAATCAAGTGGCCGATCACTTATCACGTTTGGAACGCAATAGGGAGGAGGACGCAGATCTAGAGATATGTGATGCATTCCCGAATGAACAAATTTTAGTTGCCTCGGCAACCCTAGACGCCTCGGCAACCCACGACGCCTCGGCAACCATGGATGCACACGCCTCGGCAACTCTCGATGCCGCAGCAGCCTTTGACGCGCACGCCTCGGCAATTTTGGGAGCAGTCGCCACGGCAGCACATGCCTCGGCAATACCCTGGTACGAGGATTTAGTTAACTTCCTTGTTTGTGGTATTTTTCCTTATGGCATTACTCACCAAGGGAAGAAGCGGTTCTGCCATGATGCTAAGCATTACTTCTGGGACGAGCCTCTTTTGTTTAAACAATGTGCAGATCAGGTTATATGTTGACGTGTCCCTGAAGAAGAGCAACAGAATGTACTCCGGCAATGCCATTCTTCACCCTATGGAGGACATTTTGGAGGAACTCGTACCGCAGCCAAAGTTTTGCAATCCGGGTTGTATTGGCCAACATTGTACAAAGATGCCCAAGACTTTTACAAGCAATGTGATCGTTGCCAGAGGACGGGCAATATCTCTAGACGACATGAGAAGCCACTCCAGAACATCATCGAGGTGGAACTGTTCGATGTATGGGGGATCGACTTTATGGGACCTTTTCCATCTTCATTCGGCAACCTCTACATCTTACTTGCCGTCGACTATGTGTCTAAATGGGTTGAGGCAGCTGCAGTTTCCAACAACGATTCCAAGACCGTGCAACGATTCCTGCAGAAAAACATATTTACACGGTTTGGGATGCCGAGAGCAATTATCAGTGACGAAGGCAAGCATTTTGACAACAGACTAATTGCCAAGATGTTGCAACGCTTCGGCATATCACACAAGATCGCCACGGCATATCACCCACAAACCAACGGGCAAGCAGAAATTTCCAACCGGGAGTTGAAGGGAATACTCGAGAAAATTGTAAATCCCTCAAGGAAGGATTGGTCATTAAGACTAGATGACGCACTTTGGGCATATTGCACGGCATTCAAAACACCCTTAGGTATGTCCCCCTTCCGACTTGTCTATGGTAAAACATGTCATCTACCGGTGGAAATCGAGCACAAGGCGTACTGGGCAATCAAGACCGTGAATATGGATTGGGAAAGTGCCAGACAAAAGCGTTTGATGGACCTCAATGAGATAGTAGAATTCCGTGCACTCACCTATAACAATGCACGAATCTACAAGGAGAAAACAAAACGATGGCACGACAAGAAACTATTGCCACGGCAATTCACGCCAGGGCAACTAGTTCTCCTATTCAATTCTCGGCTAAAACTTTTCCCGAGAAAGTTGAAATCAAGATGGTCGGGACCATTCGAAGTCATCAAACCATTCTCCCATGGTGCTGTGATAATCAAGTCCATCTCTGACAACCATGAATTCAAAGTTAATGGACAAAGATTGAAGCACTACAATGGTGCCCATGTGGAACGTAACAAAGAAGTGGTCAACTTGGGAGATGCATGAGCATGCTCTCCTTTCAATATTTTCTTTTTCTTTTCTTTTTCTTTTTATTTTCATTTTTATTTTTAGGAGATATTTTATTTTTCTTCATTATCTTTAGTTTTGAGGTTTCCTTTGTTTTCTTTTTCACAACTACTATGCTAAGGAAATTTACTGCCGAGATCCTTACCCCGGCAACCAATGAAGAAGATGCCGCGGCAACCTACATCGTGCCTGCCCAAGCTGATGCCACGACAACCAACTCTGATGATGCCACGGCAACCAAAGCTAAAGACATCCCGACAACAAGAAAACAACCATCGCATTCAAGCAAGAGAATCAAGAGACCGACCAAAAGGAAACTAATCATCTACGATGATGAACTCTCGGAGTAATTCCTCGAATGCATTTTAATTTTTCGTTATTTTTATGTTTCTCGTTATTTTATGCATGCATTGAGGACAATGCCTCACTCGAGTTTGGGGGGGATTGTTATTAGTAGTAGCTACATTAATCTTAAGTATTACATTTAGGATACATAAATTGCTTGCCATGTCTTTAATTGGAACAAGAATTGCTTAGATTTGATGAATATTCGATGATGACTTTGCCAATGCACTTAATTGATAGAATTTTTATTCTAGGATAACCATGGAAAAACTTAGAATTTTACTACGATGCTAATTTTGATGTAACACTGTTGTGGTTTGATTGATTTAAGGACTTCTAGTGAACTTAGGTTGATAATTAACAAATTGGGGGATTAGAATAAAAATTGGATGAATGCTAGAGGTGCCCGAAATTGGCTCTAGCATGTGCTAAAAAAAATTGATCACTAGAGGTGCCCGAAACTGGCTCTAGGATGTGTTAAAAAAAATTTAACTAGAGTTGCCCGAAATCGGCTCTAGTCGATTAAATTAACTTAAGAAAGCTAAAAACAAAACACTAGAGGTGCCCGAAATTGGCTCTAGTTAAAACATGTTAAAAAGAACCCAATAAAGTAATTTGAAAACCTATTGTTTGCATAGAATCCGAAAAATCAACTTGCACACAACTCCGCACACACTCACAAGCATTATAGTTTGATTCCGAGTAACTCCTCAGTTTTCTGAAAAATAAAAAGCCAATCATACTTTGTGCCCCGGTTCAGAGAATTAAAATCAAGTTCAAAGCTAAGTTTGTGAAAATTGAAGCCTTGGCAGGTAATTATGAGTTTGCATTGCTTGAGGACAAGCAATAGTTCGAGTTTGGGGGTATGATAAGTGTTCAAAAGTACTATTTTTCTTACCCTTTTTACTCATATTATTGTTAGACTTAGGCTCATATTAGTTGCATAGTTAGCCATTCATGCATTAATCCATGTTTCCTTCCATCGTTGAGCTTGATTACATAACTTGGTAGTTTTTGTGGAAAATATGCTTCTTTGGTGTGCTTTGTGTGTGTGTGTGTGTATGTGCATGATCACTTGCCAAAGCAATGCCGAGCTAGTTGCCAGGGCAATGCATGAAGGATATGCCGAGCTAGTTGCCAGGGCAATGCATGAAGGAGACGTCGAGCCAGTTGCCATGGCAATTGTCGACAAAGAGAAAATGCAATAGGGATGTCGAAATTAATGACTATAAAAGCCCAAGCTGACGTGGAGCAAAGCCCAAACCCAAAGGAATTTGATTTCCATGCAGAGATTAAAGAATAATTAAATTCCAAGAAGATAGGAGAAGTTCTAGTAGGAATACAATTATAATAAAGAATTATATTCTTTAAAGATAATTTAATTCCAACTCAAACTCCTCCTCAAAGAAGGAATTTGGCCTAGCCCTATAAATAGCAAGGAGATTTCGACAATCCATAGAGAGAGCATTAGGGGAAATTTCGACAAGACCAAGAGAGAGAGCATTAGGGCAAATTTCGACAAGTCCAAGAGAGGAAGCAAGGGATTTTCGACAAGCTTCATCTTTTCTTCCTTGTTCGATTGGGTTCATGCTAGGGATTATTTATCTTGTGTTTCTTTGGAACCTAGCCATGAACTAAATTTACTTGGCTATGGTTATTGTGTTTTGTGGTTGTGAGAAACTATTGGTTTTTGTTTAGGTAATAAGAGTTTGCACTTTTCTATTTCAAGGTTTATTCATTCTTGGTTCTTATTATTGTTTTGCAGTGAATTGGGAGAGGATCTCGTGATTTCATCTATTTATCTAATATCGGGAGAGTTAGATTCAAGAAACGAATGAATATGATCTTTATTCAATCCAATGATGGTGAAGATTAATCCGCTTAGGAATAAGTTAAGGATTTCAACGGCTAAGAGGAGCGCAAGATTGGTTGTTGTTCACCCTTGATTCACGCAGGGGATGTATTATCAAGGCATGCACAAGTAGCTAGAGTTTCGAATTAGGGATAAGAAGAAACCATTGAAGAACGCTCTGCCGAACCTTGAAGATTGCTGCCCGAGACGCCCGAGTAGTTGCCCAACTAGTTGCCCGGGCAACCATCGATTAGTTGCCAAGGCAACCCCATTGTGCAAGTTGCCACGGCAACCGAGTTGCCCGTGCACTCTTTTACCAAAACAATCCAATCGGCTATCACACACACCTCAACTCACGATAACCTGGCCTATCTCTCTCATTTGAATTCATCTTTTCTTTTACTTTATTGCTTTCTAGATTAGTCATTAGTTAAACTCCTATAATCCTTTACTTGTGTTTTTACTTTTTACAGTGCAAGAGACTAGATCCTTGAAGTGGCACAAATCCCTGTGGAGACGATATCTTTTATACTATAACTTGCGACGTGTATACTTGCACATTTGCGTAGCACTTATTACGCGCAACAAAGTGGTTTGCCTGATCAGAAAGCTTACCTTATTTACTTTAATTTATTCATTTGATTATTTTCAAATTGACCTTTTTTTGGTGATTGCATCATATCTGTTCATTTTGGCATTCAATGCATTGCATATCATGACATTTTGATCTTTGCATTAGTGCATTCGCATATAGGACATACTTTGTTTTTTACATGAATTCATTTCGAGATTGGTCCCTGGGTTACTCCATCTAATACAACGAAGTTGGTCGATCTAGCACCTTACAGAGCCTCTTACAAAAGTTTGGACTTGGGGGCATGTCCAAAAGCACCCCCACATCTTTTACAAACATTATGCCTCTAACAAGGCCTCACTATAGGGGCATTCTTTGCAAAGGTCCAGCCTTCATTGCCGAGTCAAACCCTTGCACCCCTGAAATGTCTATATTGACCACAGTCTGCAAAACTGCACCCAATCCAAAATAATAATGATTATAATGAGCTGCCATGAACCAACACACAATTTATGAACCCAACTTAGGGGGCAACAGAATCCGCACTCAAAGTGTCAAATATAAGAGTAGTGTCAGATGATGTCATGTAATGAATAAAATTTTGGGTCATCCACTCAGATGAAAGCTGATCAAACCCAGGACAAAGTCGGGGCACCGCCGCATGAAAAAACCAAGATCCTGACGGGACCAATGAGGAGTCAAGGGCATCCTTTTGAGGATCGAATCAAATCATGTCGCATTCATGCATTTAGTTGCATTCATATTGCATTGAATCATTCTTGCATACATCATACATTTAGATTAGGTGCATACATTTAAGTCGTCATGCATTTAGGATAGACACGTGCATTTAGGCATAAAATTAGACGCATTCATGCATTTTCGCTTGTACATAACAGGTCTACGAAAGGGATCAAAGAGCCTCAGCCATGGGAGCAAAAACACGACGACCAACCTTAGTCTTGGAGGAGGCCAAACACAAAGAAGATGCTGAAACACCCAAAATAAAAGGTATCAGCGAAAAATCTTTGACAATTACTAACCAATGTTTTTTCTTTTGTAGGATTTTATCCCTCCGACAATGGTGTGACGGACGTCAACATTCTCCCGATTCCTACTATCGCCAATAAAAATTCTTTTCAGACCCTGCCCTCTGTCGATAGAAAAGCAGCGTAAATTTTTCCAGACATTGTCTCGCTGTCAGTGGCGCAGTCATCCAACATCTTGTAAATCATGCCTCCGTCAGGGGTGGTACGCAAAGTTAATGTAGATCTTACCTTCACCGGTGGTGTTGCAGATCAGATTTTCCATTCAGCCCTTCCTCTTCGTCGGTGGTGTAGCGGGTCTCACATTTTGCTGATCTAGTCTCTCCGTCAGTGGTAGCAGATAAAAAAACTATCCAGATCTTGTCTTCGTCGGTGTTGCAGATCAAAGTTTCCATTCGGTCCTACCTCTCCGTCGGTGGTGTAATGGGTCCTACATTTTTCTGATCTAGTTTCTCCGTCAGTGGTGTGACATATCAAATCCTCTCCAAGTCTTGCCTCTTCGACGATGTTGCAGCTAGACCTGAATTTTACTCGGAATTTACCTTTTTATTATAGTTGTAGCTAAAAAAATCAATCAAAAAAATTCAAAAAAAGAGAAAAAATGAAAAGAAAAAAGAAGAAAAAGAAAAAAAGAGAAAAGAATGAAAAGGAAAAGAATGGAAAAAAAGAAAAAAGATGAAAAAAAAGAAAAAATCAAATGAGCTTTCGACCAAATTCTGATCATGCCTCTTCGTCAGAGTCGTAGCTTGATCACACAAAAAGAACAACTCTCTGATCCCGCCTCTTCGTCAGAGTCGTAGCTGGATCAAACCTTCAAACCTTGCCTCTTCATCGGTGTTGTGGCATGGTCAAATCTAACTTTCGGTTCTGCCTCTTCGTCGGTGTTGTAGCTGAACCTAATTCACTAACTCTCAGTCTTGCCTCTTCGTTGGTGTTGTAGCTAGACCAAATCCACTAACTCTTGATCTTGCCTCTTCGTCGGTGTTGTAGCTTGATCAACATTACTAACTTTCGACCATGCCTCATCGTCGGTGTTGTAGCTTGGTCAAAATTTACTAACTTTCTAGTTGTATCAACGTTGTATCTTAAAAAAATGAAAAAATAGAGAGAAAAAAAGAAAGAAAAAGAAGAAGAAAAAAGAAAAAAAGAGAGAGAAAAAAAGAAAGAAAAAGAAGAAGAAGAAAAAAGAAAAAATAAAAAAAATCAAAATGAGCTTTCAACCAAATTCTGATCATGCCTCTTCGTCAGAGTTGTAGCTTGATCACACAAAAAGAACAACTCTCCGATCCTGCCTCTTCGTCAGAGTCGTAGCTGGATCAAATCTTCAGACCTTGCCTCTTTATCAGTGTTGTAGCTTGGTCAAATCTTTCGGTTCTGCCTCTTCGTCGGTGTTGTAGCTGAACCTAATTCACTAACTCTCGATCTTTCCTCTTCGTCGGTGTTGTAGCTAGACCAAATTCACTAACTCTTGATTCCGCCTCTTCGTCGGTGTCGTAGCTGGATCAACATTACTAACTTTTGACCATGCCTCTTCGTCGGTGTTGTAGCTTGGTCAAAATTTACCAACTTTCAAGTTTTATCAATGTTGTATCTAAAAAAGAGAGAGAGAAAAGAGAAGAAAAGAAGAATGAAAAAAGAAGAAAAAGAGAGCAAAATGAAAAGTAGAAAAGAAAAAGCAAAAAGAAAAGGAAAACAAAGAAGAAAAAGAAAAAAGAAAAAGAGAAAAGAAAGAAGTTGTCAGTTTTCTGGTCTTGTCTCTTCGTCAGAGTTGTAGCTGGATCAGACATCAGGACTTTCATCCATCGGTCTTGCCTCCCCGTCAGTGTTACAGCTGGATCGAATTTCGTAGACCCTGCCTCTTCGTCGGCGTTGCAGCTGGGTTGAACTCTCTTTAGGTATTAGCTTATTATCAATAATGTAGCAAGTTGGACTCATTTTGCTTCCCCAACAGACAACCCCCTATTTTGAAGATTTTGCTTCCCAAGAGTGATAAGGTAGATCAACCAAGACAAGAAAGAAGACCTGCATCAATGAGAAAGAAGATCTACAGAAGAACGAAGACGTACGTCAAAAGGAGGAGCTCAACCGGACCAGACAAAATGGGTCATTTTTAATCTTTCCTCTATCGTCGTTACACAACAATGAGCAAAGAGGGGCCACTGTGATAACCCATTTTATCTGGTAACCAACCCAGACCCAAAACCCATTTACACCCGACCCGGACCAAACCCGACCCATTAACCTTAAAAATTACCAAAACGCCTTTAACCCTAACTACTGCCGCCTCCACTACCGCCACCATCTTCACTCTCCGACCACCATCGCCGACAACCACCCAAAATCCCTAAACCAAATCCACAGAAGCCCTAAATATCGACCAAAAATAATAAACCTAAAACCTAACCTACTCGATACACGTATACCCTTTACCACCAACCCATACCCTATCTTCAACAATCACATGAAATCCGGCTTGAATCTGGCTGCCTCATCAGATCTACAACAAAAAATTAAAAAATAGAGGGTTAGTGTAAGGATTGGTTTATAAAAAAACCAAACAAAAATGTAAAAAAGGAGGGTTCTAAAAAAATTAGAGTTTAGAGAGGGGAGATCTGAAAAATCTCAGAAGGAAAAAAACAAAGGGATTTCGAATATGAAAAAGTGTAAGGGGGAGAAAAAGAGAGAGAATCAGGGGAATTTCAGATCAAAAAATCGAAAAGGGAGATAAGTGTAAATGAAAATTTTTAATAAAATTTCAAAAGAACTTTGTGGAAATAAAATTTGTTTCTTATTTTTGTTTTTTATTTGAAATCTAAAACCAATTTTTTGTTTAAAATTTTGATATGAAACTAGGGGAAAGGGGTTTCGAATACCTGTCGATGTGGTTGCCGGAAGCCCATTCTTCGCCGTGAGGCCACGGCGGCCATTGAACGGCGTTCGGCCGAGGGGAGAGCGGCGTCGGGAGTGTGAGAGGGAGTTGAGAGGATTATGCAATTAGGGTTTCTTCTTTTTTTTATTTCAATCTGGTTCGAATGAAAAATACCCTTGATATTTGTTTTAAGCATGTACATGAAACGACGCCGTTTCAGGCGCACCCGGTTCACGCGGTAACCTGACCCGGGGAGGATCTGCGTTTTTGTTTAAATGGTTAATTACGCTTTAGGTCCCTGGACTCTTCTCCGGCCTTTACTCATGTCCAGGGGATAATTCCCCTTTCGGTCCCTATTCTTCTTTCTCGCCTCTATTTCCGTCCCGTTTTCATTTTTATTTCGCATCTTTATTTCTCTTTTATTTCAATTTGGTCACTGTGTTTTAGTGTTTAATTTCCAGCATATTATTTCTGTTAATTTACATTTATTTCCTTACATTTCACATTTGCTTCATGTTAGTCATTTTTATATTATTCTAGCCATGCATTTTATATTTGTGCATTTTAGCCCTTAACATCTAGTTTCGTGATATATTTTATATTTCCATGCATTTTAATATGATCCATGCATTCGTATTAGCGTTATTATTATCATTATTGTTATTATTATTATTATTATTATTATTATTATTATTATTATTATTATTATTATTATTATATTTTAAGTTAGATTAATATTCATGCATGTTTTAGAGTAGTGTTTTTTTGTTATGTTAGAATGCATTTTTATGTGTTAGATTAGTGTTTATTTATGTAAGATTAGTATTTTATTTTGTTAGCATTTATTTTTTTCGTATTGTTTTTATTTATGTTTACCATGTTTATTTTAAGTTGCATAATGGAATATAAATTGTCAATGCGGTGCCCTTTTATCTGAGCGTAAACGAGGCCAATATCAGGCGTAGTGATAGTGGTTGGGCGTTTACTCTCGAATAACGGGGCCTTTAAAATCTACTCCCACCTATAACTAAATTTTAATTTAATCGTCACTTTAATCCGGAAAGTCTAATATTAATAAAGCGGTAATTATTAAATTACCAATTTTGGGCGGTGTGGGGGTGTTAATCATTCCCCATCCGTAACCGACTCCCGAACCCATCATTTTAAAATCTCTGGTTTTTACGGTGTCCGGTCCACCTTGAGTGGCTAGTGGCGACTCCATTTTTAAATGAAACATGGGTTTTATAAAACTCCACGCGGAAGACATCATTTTCAAAAGTCTGTAAAACAAAAAAAAAAATTTAAAAAAATACACATTTTTTTAGTGAGAGGGACATCGCTACAAATATAAAACAAAGAAATATATTTTTTGAATAATATATCAACTAAATTTATTAGAAAATAAAATAGAGAAATATCACAAACGAAATGAAAATCTAAAAAAATAACAAAATAAAAGGTTAGGATGAGATAAAACACTAAAAAGAAAGAAATAAATAAAACTCATTGTCTCTATCCACCTACACCCTTAAGGACTGAAGTATAAGTGGTAAGTGAATTAACAACCTTGCAGACTGTTTCACAAAACAGATCTGACTGCATCGACGACAACTGTAAATTAGAGTCAATCATCATGAAGAAACTATCAACGAATGTAAATTTACCACAAAAGTAGGCGAAAACGTATCACAAAACAAAAAAATATATCATAAAAACAAATAAAACTAAATGAAAAGTAGAACATAAATAAAAATAAGAACTTAATATAAAAACAATGTGAAGAAACGGCTACTAACACTAAGATAAACGCCGCGGTCAGGTAGCCAAAAGAATGAAATAAAAATAAGTAGCGGCGCACGGAGATAAAGAGAGAGCGGCCATATAGTGTTTTAGTTTCAGTCTTTTAATTGTGCATAGAATAACAGAAACAGAAACCAGGCTAAAATCAAATCAATATTTGAAAGTAAAATTGTTGATTGGTTTTATTCAAACTTTTAGTTAAACGAACGGATGAAAATCGTTTGCCTCAAACTATGCTTCTTTTGGTTTCTCTACTTTAAAAAAAAATGGGTTTGAAGTTTAGAGTTTATGGTTAGAGTTTAAGAAATCAGGGGTAGGGTGTATTTTCTAAGGTGTAGTGTAACGATCTAAATTTTCAAGTCAACGATTTGGGCGTTGACCGAGTTGTGGACCTTCGTGTTGGTTGGAGTGATTGGACCCTTTAGGCTAAATTTGTGCTTTGTTGGATGAGATTTGAGCTATATGGGCTTTTAAGGTGATCATTTTGTAAAAGAGGTAAAAATCGGGGGGTTTAATGATGCTATTTAACCACCTTTTAAAGTAAAGGCTGACCTCTCCATTTATTTCCCTTGTCTGACGTTGGGAAAGGGGGAGACACCCTTGCATCATCTTTTCCTTTATCTTTTTCTTCTCCACCTTTACCATTCTATTTCTCCATCAAGTTTAATCCTAAAAATTCAAACTTTCTTCATCTATTCTTCTATCCAAGGTCTAAGTTTTTAGTATGTTAATCTTCTTCCCATAAGCTTCAAGAAAAGTATAATTTCAAGGAAAATGGGTAAGTTCTCCATTAATGAATTTTTGAAGGATTTGGGGTTTCAAGAGTTTTTACACATTTCTTTTGTTGTAAATTCATAGTAAAACCTTCTCTTAGATGTTATCTCAAGTCTTCTTTTCATTTTTCCATGTGTGTATGGCAAAAAAGGGGGTTTCTTTCAAGCTTGAGTTAAAGGGGAAGTTGAAGGAGATTTGTGTGGGAGCTTAAATTCGGGTTTGCTTTAAATGTCAATAAATCTCTGACTCCTTTAATTCTTGAGGATCATAAATTAATTGTCTTTCTTGATTTTATAGTTTTGTTGGGTGTTTATGTGCTAAACATGATTTGAGGATTTAAGTAATGGTTTTGGTGTTAAAAGTATGATTAAATGATCCTTGGATGCTCCAATATGTAGTAACTTTTGATAATCATTATGGCCTTGTAGAGGATGTTTTGGGGCATGTTAGAGTGATTATCGGGATTAAAAGTGGTTCTGGGATTAAGGTTTCGAAACCATATGAGCAAGTTTCGATAGCTTATGAATTTCTATGAAAAAACTGGATTCTGGAGCAAAGGTTTCGAAACCTTTGGAAAGGTTGCAAAACCTTTGGGCAAAGGTTTCTATAACTTTAGAAAGGTTTCGATACCTTTAGAAAGGTTTCCATACCTTTGGGGAAAGATTTCCATACCTTTGGTGAAAGGTTTCTATACCTTATAAAGGACGATGTTGGACATTGTTCTAAATGTTGAGAAATGTTTCGAATGGACATAGAAGCGATGTTTCATCGATTAATGGCTAATGGCATGATTAATTGAATAAAATGTGTATTCATTAAAGGTGATGATGTTGATTAATAAGTTGATGATAATTCGATAATGAGACTTAAATTGTAGAAATGACCAGATATGTTCCATAATGTACTAAAGGCATGATAGTGGGGCCTCTTACCCCATGATGGGGTGTATCAATGCTCGGGGAGCATTACTTATCTTATGAATGTTGTATAAAGGAATATGAATACCCATAAAGTAACACTTGATGGCTATGTGTTTCTGAATACTAAACGTCCATTATTCGATGACTAAGTGTTTTCGAATACGGGACTTCTGAAACTTGATGGCTACGTGTTTCCAAGTATGCTGTGAACCCTACTTGATGGCTAATTGTTTTCAAATACGAGACTTCCGCTACTTGATGGCTACGTGTTTCCAAGTATACGATGAACCTTATTCGATAACTAAGTGTTTACGAATACGAGACTTCCGCTACTTGATGGCTATGTGTTTCCAAGTATACGATGAACCTTACTCAATGGCTATGTGTTTTCGAGTAGATAACCCTTGTTACTACCCGATAGCTATATGGTTCTGGGTATGTAGCCAATGAAAGAACCCGAGTTAGAGGTGGTTCCAGGTTCGACTACCACTATGTTGGCACTTTTCAATTCTTTCACTTTCATGCCTAATACTCTATGCTTATGCTTGCATGCTTACTTTTAAGAACATTATGAATTATTATAGAGTAGACATGTACCACTAAGATGTGTTAGCTCAGCATGTGGATGTGTTGTTGTTTTTGTCCGTAGGTTGACAGTTAGGAGGAGCACATTGACGAGGATTTCCCAGCACCGTGTTTGCTTCAGAGTACAATACTTATTATTTTAGTTGGGCTAATGTATTCATAGGACTTTTCTACTGTTGAGTCTGTAACTCTATTAAAAATATTATTTTGGCATACGATGTTTTAAACTTGTAGTTGCTATTTTATAAACTTATTTTAAACGCTTATTTAATCATATGGATTTATGGAATGACTTGATATTTTGAAAATGGCTAAACTTATTGTTTTTAATGGAATTTTTATGGGTCTAATTTTGGGTGACCCGAATGTAGTACTTCGATCCAGATCGAGATTGGACTATTACATTTAGTGGTATCAGAGCTTAGGTTTAACTAGTTTTAGG
Organism: Hibiscus mutabilis; assembly: GCA_019671005.1. Classification (NCBI taxonomy): domain Eukaryota; kingdom Viridiplantae; phylum Streptophyta; class Magnoliopsida; order Malvales; family Malvaceae; genus Hibiscus; species Hibiscus mutabilis. The sequence goes on along the minus strand of CM033733.1, from coordinate 4,395,190 downwards.
AAACCCAAGGGTGGTATAGAGGTCGTGGTAAGTTGTCTAGTGAATACGATCCCTTAAATTTAAGTTGTACTCTTCCAAGACTGGCAATCATAATGATGATGCCTTGTTTCCTTTTGTTTTAGAAAAAGTTTAATGGCGGGTGATGCCAAATGCGACAAAAAATCGTGAGAAGAGATACGTCTATCAAGTGAAGGATTTCTTTGGTAATAAGTTTATCCCGAATATTGGGGATACGAGTCTTCTGAGAGGTACTGGAAGTGGATGGGTGAACCACCACCATGATCTTACCTATGCTCTCTTGCAAGTGGTGCAAGTTATCCCAAGGCAATCTAAAACTCCTCGCAAGACCCTTATTGAGAGGCTTCACCGTTATGGACCTAAGGATTTCGAAGGTTTGGGTGAGGATGAATCGATCAAGGCTGACTAGTGGTTAATAGACATTCAGAGGATTTTCAAATAGATGATGAGGAGTCCGAATGATGACCTTGATTGTATTGTCTCCCTTCTTAAGGGCAATGCACACAAATGGTGAGAGACTGTTGTGTTGGGTCTACAACTTACACTTTCGACATGAGATATCTTCTTGGATGAGATGAGAGATCAGTTCATGTATCTGGTATAAGGGGATCAGAGAGTGTTTGAGTATAAGAAAGATTTTTTACGGTTGATTCGTTATGTCATGGAGTTAGTTGCCACTCAGGAGTTGAGGTGTAAGAGGTTCAAACATAGATTGAAGGTTGACCTTCAGGTGCCTGTGACAGTGGGCCTATTTAGGAAATTCTCTAAGAAAACCAATAGTGTGAAGGCATTTGAGCGACTTTAGGGTCAACATCGAGTCAATTTAAAGACTCTAGATGGTATGTTGTGGGGACCCCAGACACTATAAGTCATTCTCATGCTCTATCTAGAAGGGTCCATGCTTCGAGGGATTTGAAAAAGGTTACTTCAGACCAGTTATCAAGGGAAGATCAGGGATTCGAACTCAGTGTTCATAGAGGTTCATTAATTTCTGCTCTAGAGAAAAGTACTGATGGTTCAGCTGAAGCGTGCTTCTTGCTTCGGAGAGTTTGCTATAGGTATCGGGCCCCGGGTTATATGACAAAGGACTGCCTAGTTATGGATGATGATATACCTATTCAGTCTCAGAGATTGACTTTTTCTTAGCATGGTCAGAGTTTTGCTAGAGGCGGTATTAGAGCATCGTCTGGACACCAGGGTAGAGGTACTATAAGATTCATCGTCAGAGTCGACGATCAAGCTATTGCTAGACAATCTGTCATTCAGGCCAGAGATGACAAGTTTGCCACTGTCGATATGTCAGGTACATGTGTTTGTTTTGGTTTTAGTTATTGCATTGATGAAAATTTGATCTCTCGTTCATATAATGGTTTTGATTCTTGTTGGATAAGTGTTGTGGTAAGATTTGGAGGAGGATGTTGGATTGATTAATCTGTTGGATTTATAAGTGCTGGTAGGTAAAGTTTTTAATGTGGATGGTGAATTGGGATTGCGAGTAACAGTTCCCAAGGACTTGTTAGATTTACTCTCTCCCTTGTTAGTGGGTGTTAAGGTTAGTCGTGAGAGCACAATGTATGCCTTATTTTGTAATAAAGATTCGGTGTTCAAAATGAATCAGGTTGTTAGTAATGGGCACGGGGAACCATTACCGCTCTAGCGGGAGAGCCATGTTCATGTGATGTTAGTTCAAAGAGAACATTGTATGTTGCAAGAAGTTCTTAGCCCATGTAGTAGATATGAGGGTTGAGAGTCTGAGGCTTTAGAGTTACGAATGTTTAAGAGGGCATTGAGGTACTCTTCGAGGGATAAGCGGTACCTTTTGATCATGGATTAGAACTCACGATAGAGGTAACGTCGAGTTCCATGTTAGTGTCTATCACCTTGTGGTATGGCGCCGACTGAACTTTTAGAGTAAGGACACATTTGTAAAAGTGAGTGAATATGGGTGTCGTCACCAAGTGGTTTACCTTGGGACGTGCATGTGTTAGTATGGCAAAGAATGGTGGTGTTGGATATGGTGAGTCAACATGTAACGGTGAAATATCGTTACCCATTTCTTAAATCTTGTAAATGGTTGAAGAGGTCGAGGTTTTTGTATAATCGTTCTAAATTTGAGTATCATAAGTGAAAGTTAAAGAGAAGTTATGATAAAAACTATGTTTGAGGTAATGTTTGGACCTTAAGGACAATGCGAGAAGTGGTTTGGGCTCATGAGTATGTCGATATAATCCAGAGTTCGATGATTTAAGTGTTTACTCTATCGAGTTTTGAGATGGGTTGTCTATATGCATGGTAAAGCAATGTGAAGATTGTTAGAGTAGCATAGCGAAAGCGTGGTTTATCGATTATGGTTATATGGAATCGAGATTCTTGTGTTGCAATAGATTTTATTGGAAAACTATTTGAAAATACTTAGGGCTTGTTAGAGTTTTAGTACAACTGTTCGTTGGGATTAAATGGTTGGTCTGGAAGGGAATATTCGAACCTTCAATGATGGTTAGGTGAGTTTTGATCTCTAGTAAGAGTCTGTAAGCATCAACGGTTTTTTTAGAGTTAAGTGGCTTAAATAGTAGAGTTGCATGATTGTGAGTTGGTTTCTATTGGTGTTAGGGTTAGTTCAAGTGAAGAGTGATACTAAGATCTGTTATAGTTAGCCAAGTTGGGAAATAAGGGTTGTTACAAGATAGATAGATAGATAGATAGATAGATAGATAGATAGATAGATAGATAGATAGATAGATAGATAGATAGATAGATAGATAGATAGATAGATAGATAGATAGATAGATAGATAGATAGATAGATAGATAGATAGATAGATAGATAGATAGATAGATAGATAGATAGATAGATAGATAGATAGATAGATAGATAGATAGATAGATAGATAGATAGATAGATAGATAGATAGATAGATAGATAGATAGATAGATAGATAGATAGATAGATAGATAGATAGATAGATAGATAGATAGATAGATAGATAGATAGATAGATAGATAGATAGATAGATAGATAGATAGATAGATAGATAGATAGATAGATAGATAGATAGATAGATAGATAGATAGATAGATAGATAGATAGATAGATAGATAGATAGATAGATAGATAGATAGATAGATAGATAGATAGATAGATAGATAGATAGATAGATAGATAGATAGATAGATAGATAGATAGATAGATAGATAGATAGATAGATAGATAGATAGATAGATAGATAGATAGATAGATAGATAGATAGATAGATAGATAGATAGATAGATAGATAGATAGATAGATAGATAGATAGATAGATAGATAGATAGATAGATAGATAGATAGATAGATAGATAGATAGATAGATAGATAGATAGATAGATAGATAGATAGATAGATAGATAGATAGATAGATAGATAGATAGATAGATAGATAGATAGATAGATAGATAGATAGATAGATAGATAGATAGATAGATAGATAGATAGATAGATAGATAGATAGATAGATAGATAGATAGATAGATAGATAGATAGATAGATAGATAGATAGATAGATAGATAGATAGATAGATAGATAGATAGATAGATAGATAGATAGATAGATAGATAGATAGATAGATAGATAGATAGATAGATAGATAGATAGATAGATAGATAGATAGATAGATAGATAGATAGATAGATAGATAGATAGATAGAGATAGATAGATAGATAGATAGATAGATAGATAGATAGATAGATAGATAGATAGATAGATAGATAGATAGATAGATAGATAGATAGATAGATAGATAGATAGATAGATAGATAGATAGATAGATGGTAGAATTTGGTTGTCAGAGTTTCTCTTATTCTTGAAAACATTGGTCATGGTGTGTATAATAGAGAAAGAACTGTTCCAAGTAGAATACCTTTAAGGTGGTGTCGCGTTCCGGACACATGTGGGGTTTGAGTTCAAAGAATTTTAAAACGAGGATAATGGTAGAGAGGAATGCTAACTGGATAAAACTCATCCGAAGTGAGTTCCTTGGGTTAATGTCTAGACAGTATTGTTTGAGGTTATCATATGTTGTTCTACTTTAGAGTTTGATGTGAGTGTGGCTTGATTGTTGGAAATGAATCATTGGGAATCGTTGAGAAGTCCAGTGTTTTGAGCTTTGGCTAAGGAAGTTGGTAGATAAATTTTAGAATCAAGGTAAACATATGTAAGATGAGTAATGGTTGGATCCGAGATAGTTGTATCTCCTCCCTCCTTTAATTTTGAGGACGAAATTTCTTTTTAGGATGGGAGAGTTGTAACAACCTAATTTTTCAAGTCAATGGTTTGAACTTTGACCGAGTTGTTGACCTTCGTGTTGGTTGGAGTAATTGGACCCTTTGGGCCAAGTTTAGGCCTTGTTGGATGAGATCTGAGCTATATGAGCTTTGAAGGTGATCATTTTGTAAAAGAGGTAAAAATTGAGGGTTTAATGATGTTATTTAACCACCTTTTAAAGTAAAGGCCGACCTCTCCATTTATTTCTCTTGTCTCACGTTGGGAAAGGGGGAAACACCCTTGCATCATCTTTTCCTTCTTCTTTTTCTTCTCCACCTTTACCATTCTATTTCTCCATCAAAGTTCCATTCTAAAAATTTTAACTTTCTTCATCTATTCTTCCATCCTAGGTCTAAGTTTTTAGTATGTTAATCTTATTCCCGTAAGCTTCAAGAAAAAGGGTAAGTTCTCTATCAATGTGTTTTTGAAGGATTTGGGGTTTCAAGAGTTTTTACCTATTTCTTTTGTTGTAAATTCATAATGAAACCTTCCCTTAGATGTTATCTCAACTCTTGTTTCATTTTCTATGTGTGTGTGGCAAAAAGGGGCCTTCTTCCAAGCTTGATTCAAAGGGGAAATTGAAGGAGCTTTGTGTGGGAGCTTAAATTCAGGTTTGTTTTAAAGGTTAGTACATCTCTGATGTAACACCCTAAAAACTGGCCTAGTTTAAACTGGGTTTCGGTGACCGAAAATTTAATATCGGGAAGTCAAATTATTGTATTGACCTTTGACCAAGTGGTCAATCACCCAAATATTGAACCCAAATCAAGCATTGTCATTGATTAAGGACCACATTGAAATCATTGAAACTTGGCTTAGTGACCTAGTTGTAAAAATTGGAACATTTAGGGTAAAAGAATAAAGCATGAAAATTAAGGGGCCAATCTTGCTATTAGCCCTCTCCAAGCTTAATCACCACTTACGTGGATTGCTCAGAATAATATCCTTCACTTGAAAAAAAGCTTTTGAGCTGTTGAAATTAAATTAAGAGATAAGGGAGATTTTAGAAACTTACTCGATTAGTACAAGCACCGTAGTCATCATCTTCTTCCTTGGAAGCAAGCACCTCTATTGGAGGATTTTCAAAGCTTTTATTCTTCCTTGTATTATTGATTTTAAGTTACTCCCATCGACATATTAAGGTAAGCTTATCGTTGTTTCATTAGTTTCCATAAGAAATCTATGGAAAAGTCAAGCTTTGGAATCTATCGAAATATAGATAAACTTTCATAGAATTTCAAGTTATGCTTTTATCGATTCTATGGCTAGTTATAGCTATAGATGTGTCTTTATTACCAAGTTACTGGAATCATAGTAATCCCCTTTCCTATATTGTTGTAATAGCTTAAAATATTCATAGTGAAGAAATGGTCAACCCACCAAAATTTGCCAAACAAGAGAAATAAGAGGAATGTTAACCGGGAGCCTTGAGAGACTCAAAACTATCAGTGAGTGTAGTTCATGGTTTGCATGGCTAGGTGTCATCCTTATTATATTGTCTTCTATAGTTTATTGTATGGTTATCATGGAATTGTTCATTGACTCACATAGAGCATTTTGTGGCAATATTCCTATCATTGGAAATCATTGGCAAGTCCTTTTGTGCCACCTTGTATTATGTTGCATTGGCAAGTTCATTGTATCGACAAGTTCATAGCATTGACTAGATCATTGTATCAATGAAAACATTGTACTGATAAGATCACTGTATTGACAAATATATTATATTGGCAAGGCTAAATATTGATGAAACTATTGTACTGACAAGGACTATGGGAGTTAAGGCTTAACTCTTTACAAGAACACTTTGCTATTGCTAAATACAGAAGATGTGTAAGTCGCCTTGCAATGGAAGTCCTTAGACACTTGGCATGTTACATGATATATTGGGACTATGGTCCATGAGCTACGGCTCAAGGGTAATGACCCTACATTGTATTGGCAGTGATGGAGGTTAGGGGGAGATGATGGATGATAGAGGAAGAAGTATTGATTCATTACAAGCCATTACTTTGTGCTTTGAGCTTGCTTAAACACGGACTACTATTACCGATGTCTAAACGTGATCCAAGGTGAACGATGTTAAAAGACAAGTAAAATTACTGGCAAGACTACTATATGAATAGACTAGAACAAGACATGGAAATTGATTTATGACATTAAGCATTGTTCATGTGTTGACATGTATTCATTGAGGTCACCATAATCATTGATTGCATTGCTCTCAAGAAATCTATTATTATTGTCATCATGATATTATTGGGTCACTACCTCACTAGGCAAAGTATGTCTAATGCATTTATTTCCATGCATATTTTAGGTTTAAAGACTCATAAGGGGATCAATCGTGGTTGGAGGTTCCAAGTCACACTCTCAAGCTTCTTAGTAAAGTCTATTTCCTTATAACTCCTAGAATGGTAGCATTTGGCATGAATGTATATTGGACATCTTATGTAACTTTTATGTGTGTTTTGTGAATTTCAAGTATGGTATGCTTTATTATGAGTAAATTAAGCAGTTGTTAACTACATGGATTTGTTAGATAGGAGAAAAGATACTAAGTTCGTGAATTTGTATTTGGCATAATGTTTGTACTTGCTTGATCATGGATGTACGAAAATGTTAAGGAATAAATGAATTGTGTTAATGAACTGATAATTAGATTGCATACTCATAACATATGACTAAAGGCATGGTTAACGGGATAAGCATGTGTCTTATTGACATTTGACTAAGTCTTAATATGGACATATATGATAGGGAAGTCTAAGGACTAAGTAAAGTATGCTCCAAGTATGAAATGGTATCATTGGTCAAGGCAAGAAATGCATAAATGGTGGAATTAGCCTTAAGCATGACAAACAAAATAAATGGACTTAGTTTATGGCGAGGGCAAGCTCTATATTGAGGTTTGCATGTTTATAGGTTGTACGAAAAACTTCAAAAGTATGGGACATTGATAAATTACTCAAATTGAATAAAAACCAGTTAAAATCTATCATTATAGACACAGACGTACCGATACGAGTGATGGCGTATCGGTACGGGTGAACGAATATGGCCATATAGGACATGGGGTACCAGTACATGAACAGTGGTATCGGTCAGGTTTTTGAATATAGAATTTGGAAATTTCTAATGGGGTATCGGTACGAGTGAAGCATGTACCAATCCCCTTATTATGCTAGGATCTTATACCGATATAGGTAAGACCGTATCGGTACGGGTAAATTTTTCTAGAATTCATGCATTAAGAGGGGTACCGATACGAGGTAAGCCCGTACCAATCCCCAACATCATGTGACATCGTATCGATACGACTTGGTATGTACTGATCCCTAATTGAATATCAAAATTAAAATTATGTAAGGGCGTATCGGTAAGGCCTATTGAGTACTAGTACCGATACATGTAATTCGGTTATTGACTAAAAATAAGTTTCAAACTTTATAGTTTAGTCACTATTATTGATAAGGAAAATCAGGCTACTGATCAAAGTCTAAGTGGCATGGAATTGGACATGTATGATAAATGATCATTGAATTTCATAGGGGTGCATTGGGTTACAAGAAAGGGCTAGTAAATTGTAGATTTTACATTTTGGTTCTTAAAGTAAGATGAAGGAAAATTGAACATACTAATATTATCCCATTGACATGAAATTTGACCCCTGGCTTAATATTGCTAAGAATAATATGTTAGTACTTATAATGATATTGAAAAATGATAAAATCTTTAATTTATAGATTTGTCCCTAAACTTCAAGAATGTTACAATTAGGTCCATCCATTGATGTTGCATACTATGAAATGAATCTTTTGCATCAATGACCATATTGTAGTGCTATTGATATAGCCATGCTACATTGTCTCATCGAAAATAAAAAAATTCTTGAAATTTTCATTGTTTAACTTTGGCATTATTTATCTTCAACGTCTCCGAACCCAGTTTTCTTCCAGACCGGGAAGGGGGTGTTACATCTAACTACTTTAATTCTTGAGGATCATAAATTAATTTCCTTGCTTGATTTTATAGTTTTGTTGGGTGTTTATGTGCTAAACAATGGTTTTGGTGTTAAAAGTATGATTAAATGATCCTTGGATGCTCCAATATGACTTAGTAACTTTTGATAATCATTAGGGCCTTGTAGGGTATGTTTTGGGTCGTGTTAGAGTGACTTTTTGGGATTAAAAGTGGCTCTGGGATTAAGGTTTCGAAAACTATATGAACATGTTTCGATACCTTATGAATTTCTATGAAAAAAATTGGATTTTGGAGCAAAGGTTTCGAAACCTTTAGAAAGGTTTTCATACCTTTAGACAGGTTTCCAAACCTCTGGCAAAGGTTTCCATACCTTGAGGAAAGGTTTTCATACCTTTGGGGAAAAGTTTCTATACATTTAGGAAGGTTTCCATACTTTATAAAGGACGATGTTGGGTATTGTTCTAAATGTTGAGAAATTTTTTGAATGGACATAGAAGTGATGTTTCATCGATTAATGGCTAATGACATGATTAAACCCTTGAATAAAATTTTTATTCACTAAAGGTGATAATGTTGATTAAAGTCGATGATAATTCGATAATGAGACTTAAATTGTAGAAATGACTAGATATGTTCCATAATGTACTAAAGGCATGATAGTGGGGCCTAGAAGCCCTTACCCCATGATGGGGTGTATCAATGCTCGGGGAGCATTACTTATCTTATGAATGTTGTATAAAGGAATTCGGATACCCATAAAGTAACATTCAATGGCTATGTGTTCCCGAATACTAAACGTTCGTTATTCGATGACTAAGTATTTCCAAATACGAGACTTTCGCTACATGGCTACGTGTTTCCAAGTATGCGATGAACCCTATTTGATGGCTAAGTGTTTTCGAATACAAGACTTTCGCTACTTGATGGCTACGTGTTTCCAAGTATGCGATGAACCTTATTTGATGGCTAAGTGTTTCTGAATACAAGACTTTCGCTACTTGATGGCTACGTGTTTCTAAGTATTCCGATAAACCTTACTCGATGGTTATGTATTTTTGAGTATGTGTTGTCTTCTACACGATGGCTATGTGTTTCCGAGTAGATGATCCTTGTTATTACCCGATGGTTATGTGTTTTCGACTTTGTAGCTAGTGAAAGGACTTGAGTTCGAGGTGGTTCCAGGTTCAACTACCACTATGTTGGCACTTGTCAATTCCTTCACTTTCATGCCTTATACTCTATGCTTCTGCTTGCATGCTTACTTTTAAGAACATCATAAATTATTGTAGAGTAGACATGTACCACTGAGCTGTGTTAGCTCAGTGTTCGGATGTTTTGTTTTTCACTGCGTTGGTTGACAGGTAGGAAGAGTGCATCGACGAGGATTTTCCAGAACCGTGTTCGCTTTAGAGTACAATACTTGTTATTTTAGTTTGGCTAATGTATTCATAGGACCTTACTTTTTGTTGAGTCTGTAACTCTATTAGAAATATTACTTTGGTATACGATATTTTAAACTTGGAGTTCCTATTTTGTAAACTTATTTTAAATGTTTATTTGATCACAATGATTTATGGATGAATTGATATTTTGAAAATGGCTGAACTTATTGTTTTAAATGGAATTATGATGGGTCGGGTTTTGGGTGACCCAAACGTAGTATTTCTGATCCGGATCGAGATCGATGTGTTACATGTAGGGTTTAGAGTTTATGATGTAAAATTTAAGATTAGGGTTTAGGATTTAATTTTTTAAATTTTTTATTGTATGACATAAAAATGAGCATGATTAGGGGTAGAATATTTTTGTTCTAAACGAACTATTAAATTTTTTTACCAAATAACTTGACTCGTATATACGTGTATTTATTAGCCACCGCATACACTTTCTTAGATATCATATAATTTGGCGAGATGGACAAGACATGCAAGGTCCATACTCAAAGCTATGACTACGAAGTCAGAGTTAGCAAAGCTACGAAGCTAACTCTTGGTGCCCAGTGTCCAAGAATTATCAAATGAACCATTGAAAAAATTCCCAACTCGATACGTATGCACCGATGAAGACTCTCATGTCGTATCTTGCACAAATCTATTGCCACATGTTCCTGTTATAGATATGCAAAAGTTATATTCACAAGAAGAAATAGATCACTTGCATTTTGCATGCAAAGAATGGGGTTTCTAATCTTCCAGGTACTTGTTTTAACCCATCTTGTTGAGAAATCATGATAATCAGCAAGTAATTAAACAAACAAGAACACAAGATTTTAACAAGGTTCGGCAATATGCTTACGTCCTCGGGAGCGATGAGCGGTTGTTTTCTTATTATGAGATTGATAATACAATTAGGTTACAAATACAATGTATAAGAGTAACCCTAGTACAATTACCAAAATACCTCGTACCGTACCGCGGGGGCTTCGCCCTCGTACCCCTAAACCCACTTAATCCAAGCCCGCAGGCTAACTCGAGACTCCTTTAATGGGCAGATTATGGCTTTATCTAGTATATGAGCCATACTTAACAAATCTCCACCTTAGCGAATATCATGCCCCCTTAAGAGATTAACCTTGGAGTTTCTCACATATCAAAGTGGGTTGGGCTACCATGCTTCTCTAGCAATTGCAAACATTCAACAAGTCCAAGCAATGCATGAACTTGTTAGTAGTAACTGGCTTGGTCAACATATCAGTTGCATTGTCTGTGGTATGCACATTTGTTGCGTGTGATAAGTGCTACGCAATTGTGCAAGTATACACGTCGCAAGTAATAAAGTGATATAAGTATCGAGTATCGTCTCCACAGGGATTGGTTTGGGCCACTTTGCTTAAGTTACTGAACTGTGAAAATAAAAACACAATTGATAATAGAGGTTTTAATTAACGAGAAAAGTAAAAGCAATAAACTAAAAGAATAGATGAAAGAAAAATAGAGAATAGGTCAGGTTATCGTGAGTTGAGGTGTGATAGCCGATTGGATCATCTTGGTAAAAGAGTGCAAGGGCAACTCAGTTGCCGTGGCAACTTGAACAGCGGGGTTGCCTTGGCAACTAATCGATGGTTGCCTGGGCGACTAGCTGGGCAACTACTTGGGCTTCTGGGCAGCAACTTCAAGGTTCGGCAGAGCGTTCTTCAATGGTTTCTTCTTATCCCTAAGTCGAAACTCTAGCTACTTGTGCATGCCTTGATAATACATCCCTGCGTGAATCAAGGGTGAACAACAACCAAACTTGCGCTCCTCTTAGCTGTTGAAATCCTTAACTTATTCCTAAGCTGGATTAATCTTCACCATCAATAGATTGAATAAAGACCATACTCATTCGTTTCTTGAATCTAACTCTCCCGATATTAGATAAATAGATGAAGTTACGAGATCCTCTCCCAATTCACTCGCAAACAAGAATAAAAGCCAAGAATGAGTAAACCTTGAATAGAAAAGTGCAAACTCTTATTACCTAAACAAAATCCAATTGTTTCTCACAACAACAAAACACAATAACCTCAACCGATCAAGTTAGTTCATGGTTGGGTTCAAAAGATATACAAAGAATAATCCCCAAACCATGAATCTAATGGAAGCAAAGAAGAAGAAGAAGTCGAAATTTCCCCTAATGCTCTCTATCGAAATTTCTCTATTTTTCTCTCTATGGATTGTCGAAATCTCCTTGCTATTTATAGGGCTAGGCCAAAGTCCTTCTTTGAGGAGGAGTTTGAGTTGGAATTAAATTATCTTTAAAGAATATAATTCTTTATTATAATTATATTCCTATTAGAACTTCTCCTATCTTCTTGGAATTTAATTCTTCTTTAATCTCTGCATGGCAATCAAATTCCTTTGGGCTTGGGCCTTGCTCCATGTCATCTTGGGCTTGTATAGTCATTAATTTCGACATCCCTATTGCATTTTCTCTTTGTCGACAATTGCCATGGCAACTGGCTCCGGCGTCCCTTCCTGCATTGGCCCTGCAACTAGCTCGGCATATCCTTCATGCATTGCCCTGGCAACTAGCTCGGCATTGCTTTGGCAAGTGATCCTGCACATACACACAAAAAAAACACCAAAGCAGCATCTTTTTCCACAAAAATCACCAAGTTATGTAATCAAGCTCAACAGTGGAAAGAAACATGAATTAATGCATGAATAACTAATTATGCAACTAATATGAGCTTAAGTCTAACAATAATATGAGTAAAAAGGGTAATAAAAATAGTACTTTTGAACACTTATCACGCCCCCAAACTCGAACTATTGCTTGTCCTCAAGCAATGCAAACTAACAATTACCTGCCAAGACTTTAATCATCAAATACATGCTTCAAACTTGAATTCAAACCTCGGAACCGTGGCACAAAGTATGATCACCTTTTAATTTTTCGGATAACATAATAATTACTCGGAACCAAACTATAATACTCGTGACAATGTGTGTGTGTAGTTGTGTACAAGTTGATTTTCAAGATTCTATGTGAATAATAGGCTTTTATCAATTTAAGTACCGAGGCATTTTTTTTATTTTCACTAGAGCCAATTTCGGGCACCTCTAGCAAAGTAAGCAATTTCTCATTTTATTTTAGTCGACTAGAGCCAATTTCGGGCACCTCTAGCGATTCTTTAATATGCATTAACTACTAAAGCCAGTTTCGGGCACCTCTAGCAAGAAAGTGCATTTACTACTAGAGCCAGTTTTTGGGCACCTCTAGCAAGAAATTAGCTTTTAATTTTCAATTTTAAATTTACCTAAATTTTAAGCAACCTAAGTTCACTAAGTTTCTTTCAATCAACAACCCACAACCGTGTAAAAAAAAATCAGCATCATAGTAAAATTCTAAGTTCTTTTCATGCAATCCTAAAATTAAAGGTTCTTTCAATTAAGTGCAGTGGCAAAAATTCATCATTGGATATTCAACAAGTCTTAAGCAATTAAATCAAATTAAAGGCATGACAAGTAACATATGCAACCTATATGCGATTGCTAAAGATGAATGCAACTAAACATGAAACTAACTAGAAACCAACACCACCCCAAACTCGAGAGAAGCATTGTCCTCAATGCACGTAAAAGTGAAACAAAATTTAAAAGAAACTAAATGAAATGAGTTAGTCGAAGAGGTCGTCACCTCGAGTGATGAGTTTCCTTCGTGCCGTTTGCTTGATTCAATTTCCGGTCAGTGGTTGAATGCTTGTGGCTGGTACCGCGTGAATAGCATTGCCTTGATTTGGTCCATGTTTGCCGATGCAGTTTTACTTGCATGTGCATCAGTAGTTGCCGAAGCCATTGTTGTTGCCTGGGCATCGCCAGTTTCTGTTGTGGTTGCTGTGGCGAGTAGTCGGCAGTAAATTTCTTTATCATGGTGGTTGTGAGTCTTGTTGTGGAAAAGAAAATAAAGAAAACCTGGAAACTAAAGATAATGAAGAAAAATAAAATATATCCTAAAAATAAAAATGAAAATAAAAAGAAAAAGAAAATATTGAAAGGAGAGCATGCTCAAGCATCTCCTAAAGTGACCACTTCTAATGTTACTGCATATCTGAGAAAACTTGAGGAGAGTCGTTTCTGATACTTCTTATAGTCCATCCGTTCCCTCCATCGGGTGATAATATTGCCCAAAAAGAGTTTGGCCAATGTACTTGCCACTACTCCCTTTTGCGTTACCATGGTGGAGGTGTCTTTCTTCTTTGTTCGCTTGTAGTCCATGTATACTCTCCACCTTGCTACTATTCCTGAAGGCACAAATATATTAATAGGAAAAATTATATCCATTCTCAACCATTCAATTACCTCATTCTTGTCGACTTCTATCATGGTTGGATGTAGCCTTTGTTGTCGTGGCAATTGCTGCTCAAGCCAATTGCCGTGGCAATCCGTTGTCAAATTTTGCTTTAAGTCAAGGGAAGAATCAATTTTCTGAAGAGCTTTATGAATCCAAACACCTTTTTCTTTTGGCCTCTCAAACATCTCCATCAGTAGAGATTTCGATGGCTTCAAATCTACCAACCTCGGTTCCTCAAGACATACCTGCAATGGACGAGGTGAGTTTTTAAAGAATTCAAAAGGTTCAACTATTACCTGCTCATATTCTATTGGCAAAGTATTATCATCTCGTTGATCTTGCATGTGGTCGTGTAATTGTCGTGGCAATTGTAGATGAGAGCAATCTACAGATTCCTGCTTTAACATCAACGTTGTAACCTTATGGGCATTAGGTTCCTCAGAATTTGCTGTAGTATTGTTGTTCTCAGCTTCACTGAGTGTTGTCGCGGCATTGCTCTGTTCAGGCTCCTCAATCATTGCCGAGGCAATTTGTTTTTCAGGCTCATCATGTGTTGGACAGTCTCTTTCATTGGCATCATCTTGACTTTGAGGTTCTAGTTGTTCCTCACACATTGGAGAGATTTCGTGCCTTGGGACGTCAGTATCCCTAGGAATGAATTGTTGGTGCATGTTATCTATGACATATGTGGATCTCCCCAATTGATCTTCTGAATCCCCTAAGGTTGCATCCCACTGAGCTATCCTCGTATCCATAGATTTTGATAGTTCTCGAATCTCTTCAATTGATCCGTCAAGTCTAGCCAAGGAAGCTAGTAACGTTTCCTCCAAGGAATTGGAATGCTCTTGAAAAGAACTACATTGCCATGGCGTATCTGTTGCTGCGGCAAAATTGTTATGGTAAAAAAAAATTTGAGCTTGTTGACCATACCATGAAGAATTTTGCTGTTGGTTCCCTCTATGGTCCTCCATGTAGTTATATGCACCGAAAATGTGAGGGCAATTTTCAAACACATGATGTTCTCCACACATAGCACAAGATTTTTCCACGGTATAAGTTCTTTGGGCTTTTCTCGGTTGGTATAGGTAATCATCAAAGGGTGCAAGAAACTCTTGATTGGATTGATTCATATCTTCCAACATCATCTCTCGAATAGGTTGTCTTTTGTTTCCCGACATGTTGATGTTCCTTAACTTGTAGCGCACCTATTTTTTTTTTTTTGATAAAACAAACAAAAAGAAAAGTTAGTAAAACTAAGAGAAAAAATGCAATAACAAAAATAACTAACACCAATTGCCAATCCCCGGCAACGGCGCCAAAAACTTGTTGCGTGTGATAAGTGCTACGCAATTGTGCAAGTATACACGTCGCAAGTAATAAAGTGATATGAGTATCGAGTATCGTCTCCACAGGGATTGGTTTGGGCCACTTTGCTTAAGTTACTGCACTGTGAAAATAAAAACACAATTGATAATAGAGGTTTTAATTAACGAGAAAAGTAAAAGCAATAAACTAAAAGAATAGATGAAAGAAAAATAGAGAATAGGTCAGGTTATCGTGAGTTGAGGTGTGATAGCCGATTGGATCATCTTGGTAAAAGAGTGCAAGGGCAACTCAGTTGCCGTGGCAACTTACACAGCGGGGTTGCCTTGGCAACTAATCGATGGTTGCCTGGGCGACTAGCTGGGCAACTACTTGGGCTTCTAGGCAGCAACTTCAAGGTTCGGCAGAGCGTTCTTCAATGGTTTCTTCTTATCCCTAAGTCGAAACTCTAGCTACTTGTGCATGCCTTGATAATACATCCCTGCGTGAATCAAGGGTGAACAACAACCAATCTTGCGCTCCTCTTAGCCGTTGAAATCCTTAACTTATTCCTAAGCCGGATTAATCTTCACCATCAATAGATTGAATAAAGACCATACTCATTCGTTTCTTGAATCTAACTCTCCCGATATTAGATAAATAGATGAAGTTACGAGATCCTCTCCCAATTCACTCGCAAACAAGAATAAAAGCCAAGAATGAGTAAACCTTGAATAGAAAAGTGCAAACTCTTATTACCTAAACAAAATCCAATTGTTTCTCACAACAACAAAACACAATAACCCCAACCGATCAAGTTAGTTCATGGTTGGGTTCAAAAGATATACAAAGAATAATCCCCAAACCATGAATCTAATGGAAGCAAAGAAGAAGAAGAAGTCGAAATTTCCCCTAATGCTCTCTATCGAAATTTCTCTATTTTTCTCTCTATGGATTGTCAAATCTCCTTGCTATTTATAGGGCTAGGCCAAAGTCCTTCTTTGAGAAGGAGTTTGAGTTGGAATTAAATTATATTTAAAGAATATAATTCTTTATTATAATTATATTCCTATTAGAACTTCTCATATCTTCTTGGAATTTAATTCTTCTTTAATCTCTGCATGGCAATCAAATTCCTTTGGGCTTGGGCCTTGCTCCATGTCATCTTGGGCTTGTATAGTAATTAATTTCGACATCCCTATTGCATTTTCTCTTTGTCGACAATTGCCATGGGAACTGGCTCGGCGTCTCCTTCATGCATTGCCCTGGCAACTAGCTCGGCATATCCTTCATGCATTGCCCTGGCAACTAGCTCGGCATTGCTTTGGCAAGTGATCCTGCACATACACACACAAAAACACACCAAAGCAGCATCTTTTTCCACAAAAATCACCAAGTTATGTAATCAAGCTCAACAGTGGAAAGAAACATGAATTAATGCATGAATAACTAATTATGCAACTAATATGAGCTTAAGTCTAACAATAATATGAGTAAAAAGGGTAATAAAAATAGTACTTTTGAACACTTATCAACATTCTATAACAATATCTCACCAGATGCAATCAACTCTCTAATTTTGTGAAACCTTACATCAATATGCTTAGTTCTAGCATGATACACCTGATTCTTAGCCAAATGCATAGCACTTTGGCTATCACAATGCAACTGAACTCCACCTTGCTGAATACCCAATTCATTCACTAGCCCAATAAGTCATAAGTATTCTTTTGCAGCTTCAGTTACTGCTATGTATTCAGCTTCAGTTGTAGATAATGCCATAATAGACTGAATAGTTGACTTCCAACATATAGGACCTCCACCAAGAGTAAAAACATACCAGTTGTAGACCTTCTATCATCCAAATCACCTGCATAGTCTGAATCCACATATCCTACAACCATAGGATCATTTTGCTGACTACAAAAAATAATTCCATGTCCCACAGTACCCTTCAAATACTTGAAAATCCATTTGACTTCTTCCCAATGTCGTCTACCTGGTTTAGACATGTATTTACAGACTTAACTAACAACATGAGCTAAATCAGGGCGAGTACATACCATCGCATACATTAGGCAGCCTACAGCACTAGCATATGGAACCTTTACCATCTCTTCCATTTCCTTATTTGTCTTCGGGCACTATTCTAAAGAAAGCTTAAAATGATTTGTCAATTGAGTGCTCACGGGCTTTGCATTGCTCATCCCAAACCTGTATAACACTTTCTTAATGTAGCCTTGCCGAGATAACCACAGTTTCCTTGAGCCTCTATCTCTGTGAATCTCCATTCCAAGAATTTTCTTTGCAGCTCCTAAGTCTTTCATATCAAATTCATGGCTCAATAAAGCTTTCAAACCAACAACATCATACATATTCTCTATCTCTGGCTAGATTATAATCCTGCAAATCAACTGTATTAGAACCACCAGATGTTTAGTTAGAACTTTCACCTTTCTCAGCTGCTCATGGACACTGTTCTAAATCCACTAGCACCTTGTCTTGGTTCTGCTGCAACATGAATTGCTCATCAAAAATTGCATATATGCTGATCACTATTTTCTTTACAATCGGATCCCAAAACTTGTACCCTTTGACACCTTTCTTGTAGCCTAGAAAAATGCACTTCCTCAACTTTGCATCAAGTTTTGATCTTTCATCACCAGGTACATGCACATAAGTAGGACAACCAAAAATTCGTAAGTGATCAAAATCAACTACATTACCTGTTCATACCTCTTTTGCAAGTTTTCCACCCAAAGATGCCCGTGGTGACCTGTTAATGAGGTAGCATGCCATACTCACAGCCTCTACCCAGAAGCTTTTAGGAAGCCCTGTATTCAGTCTTAAGCACTGAGCCCTCTCAGTTAATGACCTGTTCATCCTTTTAGCAACACCATTTTGTTGTGGTGTCTTGCGCACTAAAAAATGTCTCTGAATCCCATGCTCTTTGTAGAATTTTTGAAACTGTGAATCTGTGTACTCTGTGCCATTATCAGACCTTAAATACTTGATCTTTCTACCAGTTTGGTTCTCAACATCAGCTTTTCACATCTTAAACTTGGCAAATACTTCAGATTTTTGTTTCAAGAAATACATCCAAACTTTCCTAGAAAAATCATCAACAAAAGTAACATAATACATAGATCCACCCAATGATGATTCCCTGGTAGGCCCTCATACATCAGAATGCACATAATCAAGAATCCCTTCAGTTTTGTTCTTTCCAGTCGTGAAACTAACTTTAGTCTGTTTACCAAGAACACAAAACTTACAAAAATCGAACTTGCAGCTTTTAACACCATGCAAAAAATTCTTTTATGCAATTCAGCCATTCCACGTTCACTAAGATGACCAAGACGCATGTGCCACAGTTTTGCATTATCATCATATGACTCAACAGAATGAGCTCCACCTACAACTGTACTCCCTAACAGTTTATAAATATTCCCTGCAGTTATCTTTCCTTTCATCACAGTCAATGCACCTTTTAACAATTCTAATGGTTTCCCTATCCTCATCTGGTTTAGGAATAAAACCATTCTTATGCAAAGTGCCCAAGGAAATTAGATTCTTTTTCAAATCTAGTATATGCCTAACATCACATAATGTTCTAACAGTACCATCATACATCTTAATTCTAACTTCGCCAATACCAACAATATTGCAACATCTATCATCACCTAAATAGACTGAACCAGAATTAACAGACACATAAGTAGAAAACCACTCCATGTTAGGCGTTATATGATAAGAGCATCCTGAATCAAGTATCCATGCATCCGTGAACTGAGTTGTTGAAATAGAAAGCATATCACCATCACTGTAATATGAATTATCATTCTGCACCACATTCACAGTTTTGGATGATGCATCATGTTTATCATCTGTCTGCCTTTTTAACTTTGGACAGTCTCGCTTCATATGTCCTGGCTCCTTGCACTTGTAGCAATGAATCATCTTTTTGCCTCTAGACTTTGATCTAGAAGTTCGTTTTCCAGAACCTTCCTTATCTGATTTCCTTCCATGGTCTTGATTACCCTTAATATATAAACTATCAGTATGAGAGCTTTCCCCTGCATTCAGCTTCCGCTGGTTGTGAGCCAACAAAGTTGCAGTAATCTCTTCAGTTTTGATTGTTTCTTTCCCATATGTAAGAGTAGTCACCATGTGTTCATAAGAGGAAGGCAATGAACACAACATAATCATTGCTTTGTCTTCATCCTCAATCTTCACATCAAGTTGAGCCAAATCTGTGACTATTTGATTGAAGACATTCACGTGCTGCGCCAAATCATGACCTTCCTGCATCTTCAGCCCATACAACCTCTTCTTCAGATACAGTTTATTTGTTAGAGATTTCCCCTTAAATTGACTTTCCAATTTCTTCCATATTTCTTCTGGGGTCGACAGATCCATTACGTGATATATAATCTCATCTGCCAAACATAACCGTATGGTTCCTCTCGCTCACTTCTTTATTTCTTCCCAGTCTTCATCCTCCATCGATGCTGATTTTGCATATCATAAAGCCTTTAAAATCCCTTGCTGTGCTAGCAGATCCTTTACCCTCGTCTGCCACAATCCGAAGTTACCCTCACCATTAAATTTTGCCACTTCGAATTTTGCACATGACATTGCCATCTCAAACCTGGCTACTGATACCAATTGTTGAGAAATCACGATAATCAGCAAGGAATTAAACACACCTCAAAACCGAAACTGTGTTGCAGTTAATCAACCATGGGTTGAGCACTTCACTGGTGGATAAAATGAAGATGGAGGTCCAAGAGTTTTTCAATCTTCCATTGGAAGAGAAGAAGAAGGTTTGACAAAAACCAGATGAAATAGAGTGATTTGGACAGGCCTTTGTTGTGTCTGACGAGCAGAAGCTTAACCGGGGAGATAGGTTCTATATGATCACCCTTCCAACTTATTTGAGAAATCCTCACTTGTTCCCAAATCTCCCACTCGCTTTCAGGTTCTTTTGATCTGCATCTGTCAAGTACACTTAATTCATATATCTTTTATATTGGCGAGCTAAACTTGTTGTTCCTCTCTTTTTCTTAAATGATTTATTGCCGAGAAACCTTGGAAGCTTATTCTGTAGAACTGAAACATCTTGCCATGAAATTAATTATTGGACCTTATGGCAGAAGCTTTAGGGATGGACCCTAATGACATTGAGAGTGTTGTTTGAGGAAGGGCACCAAGGGACAAGGATGAACTATTATCCCCCATGTCCACAGCCAGACCTTGCGATCGGTCTCAACTCTCATTCTGATTCCGTTGGCCTTACCTTTCTGCTCCAGGTCAACGACATAGAAAGTCTCCAGATAAGGAAAAGTGGGGTATGGGTTCCTATCAAACCACTTCCAAATGCTTTTGTGATCAACCTCGGAGACTGTATGGAGGTGATAATTAGTTCATGTCCACTACTTCCTATTCCTTTTCCATATGGTCAGCAGATGAATAATGTTTGGTGTTCTGAGCTTGCAGATAATATCGAATGGGATTTACGGAAGTTTTGATCATCGTGCGACCGTGAACTCGGTTAAAGAAAGAGTTTCAGTTGCAACATTCTACAGCCCGAATTTGGAAGGAGAATTGGGTCCAGCACCAAGTTCGGTTGCTCCACAAACTCCACCGCTGTTCAAGAGAATGGGCGTTGTTGATTACTTCAAAGGTTTTTTCTCCCGTGAGCTCCGTGGGAAATCCAATTTGGATACCCTAAGGCTGCATTTGGACGAGTAGTTTTAAAATGGTGATGATAAAGTGGACAATGCCTCCTCCCGGTCAATGTCAATGTCAATGTCAATGCTTCGGTTGTGTCATTGGTGACTCGGAGAGAGGGTAACAAAGAAGCTTCGAGTGTTGTATTTCTATTGTTTTGGGTCAGCACTCTCTGCAAGTGTTCTATCTTGATTTAGATATGTTAAAAGTTTATGTATTATTTTAAAAGTTTGGCTTAGGTGGCAAATAAGTGCCCAAATTATAACTTTTTTCAGATAAATGTCGAAAGTATTTTTTGAGTCAAATAGGTGTTTAACATTTTTAAGTTTTTATTTAGGTGTCTTGTCATTAACAGCTGTTAAAAAAATTCTGTTAGCCAATAAAAATATGACACGTGAAGGTATTAAACATTTTTTGAATTTTATTTAAAAAATAAATCAAAAATTTTAAAATATCTTGAAATTTTCAAATAATCCCAAAATAATTCTTAAATCCCTAAACTCTCAAATCCGACCACTCTCACGGTATTGATTGCATGTCTGGTGACCGAATGATGCGTCCTCCCCTTATCGAACGACTCACACACCGTTCATTTTTTGTTATGCCACCGTTCGTTGCAAATTATTCGAATGAATCATTCGACGATTTCGACGTTTCGCACGACGTCGATCGATTTTCAACAACAAAGTGGTGGGGTAAATGGTCGTGATGGTCTCACCACCGCACACAATTTCTCCATCACTAATTTTACAAGAATCTGCACTACCGTCAAAGAGATGGTTTTGACGCCTTCCAATTTCAAAAAGATCTTCACTATCTACAGACCAACTTAAACTGGTTAAATTGTATGCATCATCCAATTAATGACCATTAGAGACTGTGTCACTGATCCTGCAACTGTTTTTCCTTCTCTCTGGATCGTAATCATCATCTTCAAAATTATCTGGAGGCCATTTATCCTCCAAATTTCGTGATGTAATTACATCCTCTGATATTGCAACTTCCTCTTTGAAAATATCCTGCCAAGGGCTGACAAAAGAAAAAATAGATTCCAACATGTGTATTCATTGTTTCAATAATTATCATCTTACACTCACGAAACTTACAAAACCAGCTTTGTTCTCCTAGAGGTATGTTCCCAATGTGGGAGATACAAGAACTTTTGATGGAAGACTAGATTGCATGTTCCATCACAAAGTACCATGTCATTATCCAGAAAAGTATCACATAATCTGCACATTGCCCCAAATATGTGTTCATGGTAAACAGATCCATATGAATGTAAAATAAAATCTATTTGTGCTGTAAAACCTGCTTGAACCTCATCAACAACGTTGAATCTACATCCAACCAATATCTCAACATTGCAAAAGAAAATACCAGGATCAAACAACTTGGATTGGATAGAAGCATGTGTTGGTAACGCTCTCCACTCATTCTCTAAAATTGAACCCAACCCCAAACTAGTTCCACCACCAACAATATTAAATACCAAAACCCTTGCAGTCCAGTGTAGTTACCACTCAACTTTCTCACTCGGTCAAAGCAAAGACACACACTCCCCTTACTAGCCGTAGAATATCCCCTAACACAATTATTAGCAGCATCTTCATTACCAGATATAAATTGCTCTGTATAAAACAGTTGTTCATAAGTCTCACTTACGAAAGTATTAAAGCATTATGGCAAGAACATATTGTTGTTTCACTTCCCCCGGGATCAAAAGAAATTAAAACCCCACTAAGATTGTTACCTCGACCAAATGAACAGTCGGTGGATGTGAAAATACTTGCCAATTGAACAGATTCCCTACTAGTCAGTGATGGGCATCGATTCGTGCAAGCCTTTCGTGGAACATATACCCCATGTTGTTATGCAAGTCTCCCCATTCGAATCGTATATCTGATTGTACGACATGAGCTGCCCAACCGCTAATGACATCAATCACCACTTTGTTGATTTCTTTTGTAGTTGAAAGTGGCTTACAAGAACATAAAGTGGTTGTTTGTTCATTCTCAAAATCAGCTTTCTCAGTCAAGGGAGCCATTTGACTTGAAGCTTCAAAATCCTTTTCATGTAGCCTGAATTTTCATTGCACTTGACTTCCAATCTGTTTAACATGCACTCCCAGTTCTTTCTTTGTTCATCCCAAGCTTTCATTTTTTTCCGATGGATCAAATAATTTGAACATGGATAATCTTAACAAATTGGTCAAAACTTCATGGGCAGCATAGTGGGTCCTGACTTAGGCCCATGGTCATGAGCAGTATGGAGGGAACTCGTCTAAGCTTCCTGGTGTACATGGAGAGTGTTAATATGGGCTCTTTGGTGTTAGACAACACGTGGTGTGTTTGTTTGGGCCACTTAATGTGCATCTGTCTCGGTCATTAGCTGATAGTATGTGATAATTTTTATTCCTTATATATATTTCTATTTAAGTCTTTAATTGAGTTAAAAGCATTGGCTAAACGAGTTCAAACTTAGCTTCTAGCTTGAACTTCTCTCCAATTCAAAAGAAAAAATTATGAACTCCAACTTGTACTGCCCTTATCTCTCCCTAATCAAATTGCTCTAATAAAATAGTATTTTTCTGAATCTTTTTGCTAAACAAAAAAGTTTCAAAAATACTTATTCAAGATGCTTAATTAAAAACAATAAAATTCACAATTTTATAACATATTCGAACACTTATTAATTAGATTTAGAATTGAAAAATAATCATTATTCATGTTTTTCGTGAAGTTAAAACACAACTGGAATAGGTAAAACGTCACTTCACCATTCGAATTTAATCTTTAAAATCTAGAGGCAAACGTTTTTTTTTTGTAAACTACATAAATGATCCCCTACTACGCTCTAATTCTTTTTTATATCTCCGACTATTAAAAGTTACAAACTGATATCCCAACTTAAAAAATTAATAAATTAGTTCGACACCGTTAAAATTTTAACGGCTAATGATGTGGCAGTTAATATAAATTGATATAGTTACATAATTAGCCCTTAAATTCTACACTTATTCTAATTTGATCCTAATTCTAAAAAATTAACCTATATAATTTTAATAATCTATCAATTTTGTTCATCTTCTTTTCTATTTCTCCTCTCCTTTAATTCTTCAATTCATTTTCACCCCAAAATCCATTTAAGAGCCCTATATTAGAGTGCACCGATTATGTTCGATGAATTGCACGTAACGAAACAAAAACCTCTGTATTCTATTGACGACTCGCTCCTTGGAAAGAGAAAAGATACTCAAAAATAGGTATATCATCTTTCTAATTTTCATTTAACAACCGTTCAAAGTTCGGATGTTCATTTTAAGCTGCAACAAAACAAAACGGACGCCTACCCCTACCATTCACAGCCCGCGCTGTTGTAAGAATAATAAGTCTATGATCCGACCCCAACATAGGTAAATAACATATTTTAGCCAAAGTAAATACCTCATACCATTTTGCATTACAAAAATAACGATCCAATCTCCGACTCAAAGAACCACGCACCCAAGTAAACCTTGAACCATTATATCCCATATCCAAGAGCCCAGTCAAAAAAAGAAAATCGCAAAACTTGGTACACGACGTTGCGAACCCCCGTGACGCTCCTCCACGCTACAAACGGCATTGAAATCGCCTGCCAGAATTCAAGGCCAATCATTCCCAGGATCGAGAGCACTAAGTTGGTTCCAAACAAGACTTCGACGACTATACTCAGGACTGGCATAAACGAACATGATAAAAAGCTGACGATTGGATTGCGCTTCAATACTCACTCCATGAAATAACTGATTCGACAAAGCAATCATATCAATACTGATAAAATTCTTTCACAACACCCAAATACCCTATAGAAGCCAGTCGCTTCCACCCTATACGATGATTCAAAACCCGAGCGACAAATAAAATCATCAGTATTTGCTACCCACTCTAGGTTCCATGATCGCCACAATATTCAGATCCAGCGATCTCACCAGAAGTCTAAAATATCTATTAAAATCAAGGCAAATAGTGCCTTGAAAGTTTCAAAAGATGACTTTAACAATTAAGATATATAATGATATGAAAAAACCACTTACTGTACATTCTCATTCTGTTCACCTTCAAACGTCTTGTTCGCAATCCATTGAATATTGGACCCCGCACCTACTGTCAAACTTTTTGCTAAAACTTCACCATGTTCAGAAGAAGTTCCAACAGTAAGTTCATTTGTAATATTTGTAACCCATTTAGAGACCTCTACTGGCTTTTGACTATTTCCAATAGTTTTTTTCTATTTACTATTTTTCCGAGGGAGATCAGCAGTGGCATTTACATTACGATTCGCCCCTTTTGTACTTGTCTTGCAAATCGTCCCATACATTGCTCGACTATTGTTATCTTTTAAAACTCTCTTCGACCCCTTCTCAATAACCCGGATGGTCGTATGTGTATCCGATTTCAACAAAGTAGGTGCAACAACCTTATTCTTGGCAGCTATCATAGGCGGTCTCACACTCCCCGGCAATGTTGAGTAAAAAACGATATTCAAAGCAGTCACCTCGCTATCAGCAGTAAGCTCTGTCGAGCCTATTCGGGCACCACTTTCATTTTGCCGAGACAACCCTTGCACTTGAATGCCTTCCATGGTCACGGATTCTTATTTCGTAGGAACCACTGAAACAGGTTCAGAACTATTGTTGGCTATTATTACATCACCACTTGGACCCTCTACATGGACTGGCTTCGGCATCGAAACCTATACCTGAGCATGCATA
Organism: Hibiscus mutabilis; assembly: GCA_019671005.1. NCBI lineage: Eukaryota > Viridiplantae > Streptophyta > Magnoliopsida > Malvales > Malvaceae > Hibiscus > Hibiscus mutabilis. The sequence continues at coordinate 4,369,324 of CM033733.1, read as the reverse complement.
AGACCCTTGCGTTGAACAACCCCATCACACACCTGTACACCATCACCCTCCATATTAGCAATCGCGCCAAACCGTGATCCCCAAACTTTATTCATACTCCATTTGTTATTGGAGCTGCTCCTAGAAATATTGAGCACACGTTGTCTCATACGTTCGACCTGCATCCAAGGCTGTACATATCCTCCACAGACGGAGTTGTTTTTTGCGCCACATTTGCCTCTACCACATTATTCCCAGGAGGGCTACACGACTTCATTGAGTGACCATACTCGAAACAAATGAGCGGTAGCCCCTCATACTCAATCTGGTGATACTTGCCATCAATAACAAGGCCTAGAATTAAGGGCTTATCAAGATTTACCATAATAGTAAACCTGCCTCGCTTACCTTCTGTAGTATTAAAATCCACCTGAACCATCGTACCCAACATACTTGCAATTGCCTGAAATAGATTCTTTGAGTAGTAGCGATAGGGCAGCCCCAGTAGCCGAACCCATGCAAGGATCTATTTTGGATACTCCACCACAATAGAGTGTAAAAACCAAAATATATATTCAATACGAATATAAACCCTAGATCGATATGTATGTCAAAACATTAAGAATAAATACTAGATTTGCGGAAGCGTACCTGAATCCATTGATGGAGATTTTTCAGAGGGTTTGATCTTCCAAGATGATAGATTACCTCTTAGCACACAACTCTCAGACGGGGAAAAGAGATATGCAAGTTAACCTATATCTCGGGGACCACTACCCTTTATATAAACTGAATTAAAACAGTTTATTAATATTTACAACTCTGCCCCTCATTGAGTTATAAATCTAACTTATGGTATCTACACTTTTAATTCCATGACAATTTAGTACCTATAACACGTGTAACATAATTGGTCACTTAATTATGTGTTAAACTTTATAATAGCAACGTACATTATACATATGTGCCCACTATTATTGAATTTTAATCCAACAATCTCCCACTTGGGCAACATATGTTACCTGACAAATGTACGACCTTATGAGCTCAAAAATTTGCTATCATGTAATAGGTATTCTATAACAATCTCGTCCCATCAATTATATCCATATAGGATCAAAGCGGTCTTTGCCATATCAATCATGACTAGACCCATCAATGGTCACGTATACAAACATAATCAAATGACATAGATCAATCATGGATGCGTAGCATGGAAATTACATGTAAATGTGAACCGAACATGCCTATTTCCAATCGTCCTCTTTAAACATAAGTGAGGTCCTTATCCAAATAAGAAAAGAGTGAATTAATCAATACTTTATTTCTGATCGAAAATAACCAAATACATAAATGTCTCAAAATAAACATAAACATAAAGTGAACAAATAACAAACTCCCACTCAAACAATAATATCCTTAAATGATGTAACACCCATATGAGCAAAGTGTGCTCATGAAAGACCTTGGGTGGTAAACCTTTTGTGAGCGGATCCGCTATCATAGAGTTTGTCCCAATGTGTTCTATGGATATTTGTCCACTTTGCACTCTTTCTTTCACAACTAGGAACTTTATGTCAATGTGCTTTGACTTAGACGAGCTCCTATTGTTGTTGGAATACAACACTGCTGATTTATTGTCACAAAATAATTTAAGTGGTCTTTCTATATTCTCCAAAATACGCAGCCCAAAAAGAAAAAATTTTCGCAGCCATATTCCATGATTAGATGTCTCGTAGCATGCTACAAACTCTGCTGCCCATAGTGGAAGAAGCTACAAGTGTCTGCTTTGCACTTTTCCAGATATAGCTCCACCAAACAATGTATAAATATAGCCTGATGTAGATTTTCTCTATCTTGGCACCCAAAGAAAATCAAATCCGTATACCCTACGACCTCCAAATGATCTGATTTCCTGTATGTGAGCATATAATATTTTGTTCTCTCAAGATACCTCATAACCCTCTTGGTCGCTTTCCAATGGTCCATACCAGGGGTTGCTTGAGTATCTCGCTAACATCCCAACAATGTACGCAATATCCGGACGCATACATACCTGAGCATACATTAGACTCCCAATAGCTGATTTATAAGGAATCTTATGCATTTCTTGAATTTCAAGATTACTTTTAGGGCATTGGGCAAGACAAAACTTGTCTCCTTTAGTGACAGGGGTGTCTATTGGTTTACTATTTTGCATGCCAAACCTTTTAAGTACTTTATCGATATAGTTCTTTTGTGACAATCCAAGAATACCCCGAGATCGATCTCGATGTATCTCAATTCCTAAAACAAAAAAGCGTCCCAAGATCTTTCATTTCAAAATGCTTAGATAGAAATCTCTTGGTTTCGCATGCGAGAAAGCCTATATCATTCGTGGCAAGCAAAATGTCATCGACATATAAAACCAAAAATATGTACTTACTCCCACTAAACTTGTGATACACGCAATCATCAACAATATTCATCTCAAAACCGAACGAGACAATTACTTGATGAAATTTGTGATACCATTGACGAGAAGCTTGTTTGAGTCCATAGATGGATTTTGTTAATTTGCAAACTATATTCTTTGGGTCTCCCGACTCAAAGTTTTCTGTTGCACCATATAAATTGTTTCTTCAATTTCTCCATTGAGAAACGCAGTCTTAACATCCATCTGATGTAACTCAAGATCAAAATGAGCTACAAGTGCCATGATTGTCCTAAATGAGTCTTTCGATGAAACTAGAGAGAAAGTCTCTGAAAAGTCAATGCCTTCTTTTTGAGTATAACCTTTAGCTACAAGACGTGCCTTATACCTCTCCACATTACCATTTGCATCCCTCTTGGTTTTAAAAATCCATTTACAACCAATTGGTTTTGCACCTTCAGGTAATGGGATAAGTTTCCAAACTTTATTGTCTTGCATAGATTTATACTCTTCTTGCATGGCATCAATCCACTTTTGAGAGTTAATACTTTGCATGGCCTGATGAAAGTTGATCGGATCATCTTCCATCATTCCATTATCATCCTCATTTTCTTGGAGAAATACAATATAATCATCCGGAATAGCATTTCTCCTTTCTCTCGTGGATCTCCTTAATGGCACTTGTTCTTGAGGTTGTTGAGTTTGTTCTTCTGGAACAATTACCTCATCCTGAATAAGAGGGAGCTGTTCGACATTGTCTTGTTGAGGTTCTGGATTCACTTCTTGATTGATTATCGGTATAGAAACTTGAGCATCATCAAAAGTGATAGTAGGAACTGAGTTAAAACTCAATTCCTCCTCAAAGACAATGTCTCTTACCTTATTTCTCCCTCCAAACTCAACATCCTAAAAAAATATTGCAATTCCCGTCTCAAAAATATTCTTAATTATGGGATCATAAAATTTATAGCCCCTAGATCGCTCAGAATAACCAATAAAGTAGTTGCTTACTGTTTTGGAGTCCAATTTCTTTTCAAGTGGCCTATAAGGCCTTGCCTCAGCTGGACATCCCCAAATGTGAAAATGCTTTAGAGTGGGCTTTCTACCCACCCAAAGCTCATAAGGTGTCTTTTCAGCTGCTTTAGTGGGTACTCTATTCAGAATGTACGCTGCTGTCTTTAATGCTTCTCCCCAGAGTGACTCGTAAGGTAGAAATGAGCAATCATACTTCTTACCATATCCTTAAGAGTCCTATTACGCCTCTCAAAGAACACTATTCATACTAGGTGATCCTGGCATGGTGTACTGTGGGACAATACCACATTCCTCTAGGAACTTTGCAAATGGTCCTGAACGTTGTTCACCTGATCCATCATATCTACCGTAGTACTCACCACCACGATCAGATCGAACTTTTTTAATCCTTTTGTTGAGTTGATTCTCAACTTCAGCTTTATAGGATTTGAACACCTCTAAAGACTGAGATTTTCATGAATGAGATATAAATACCCATAACGTGAGCAATCGTCTATGAATGTTATGAAATATTGTTGACCATTCCAAGATGTCGTAGGGAATGGCCCACAAATATCAGTATGAATTAATTCTAAGACATCTATAGAACGATTGGCGCCTAATCTCTTAGTTTTGGTCTGCTTTCCCTTGATGCAATTAACACAAACATTGAAGTCTGTGAAGTCAAATGACTCTAAAATACCATTAGACACAAGACGTTCAATCCTACACTTTGATATATGACCTAAGCGTTTATGCCATAATGATGCTGAATTTTCTTTATTTAATTTTCGTTTAGTACCACGTGATTCCACATGCAAGGTTTCACTATAGGATGCAATTGTATCTAACAAATAAAGGTTGTCATAAGCATTTAAATAACCAGTTCCAGCAATACTTGAATTTAAAGACAAAGTAAACTGATTGTTTCCAAATGAACAATAATAACCAAATTTGTCCAACAAAGAAATCGAAATTAAATTCCGCCTAAAAGACGAACAACAAAAGTGTCTTTCAAATCCAAATAAAAATCAGTTCCTAATAACAACCTAAAATGCCCAATTGCTTCCACTTCCACCGATTTTCCATCGCCCACAAAGATGTTTCTTTCACCATCACTTGGCTTTCGTAGCTCAGCAACCTGCATAGAAACACTTATGTGAGTAGTAGCACCAGAATCTAACCACCAAGTGTTTCTAGGTACTCAAGCTAAATTAACCTCGTAACAGACCAAAGTAAGATTCATACCTTTCTTTACACGCCATGCGTGATATTTGGTACAATCTTTCTTCATGTGTCCAGCTTGTCACAAAAAAGAAAACAATTATTTGGAACATTTTCTTGTTTCTTTTGAGCTGGACCCTTAGCAGCCTTCATTCGATATTTCCTTTTCTTGCCCTTGTCTTTAGAGGCACTAGACAAATGAGCACTTTCAGTTTTCTCACGCTTCAACCTTTCTTCCTCTTGAACACAATGAGAAATGAGCTCATTTAGAGTCCACTTCTCCCTTTGACAGTTATAACTAATTTTAAATTGGTTAAACTGTGCAGAAAGCGATACCAAAACCATAAGGACGAGTAAATCATCAGAAAACTCGATCTTAATTGCATTAAGTTTTGAAGCAATATGAGACATTTCCATAATGTACTCCCTTATATTTCCTTGACCCTTGTATTTCATAGACATCAAAGAATTCAGAAGTGATGTCATCTCAACCTTATCGTTTTTGACAAAACGTTGCTCAATATTGTCAAGGAAATCCTTAGCCTGAATAATTTCTTCAGATTCTGCACCCCTAAAGGTTTCCGGAATGCTATGTTTCATGATCATCAGACTCATGCGATTAGAACGTTCCCACCTCTCAAAATCCCTTTTGGCATCAGGGGTGCTTGCCGCAGTGAGAGGTGCAGGTTGTTCTTCCCTTAACGCAAGGTCTATGTCCATACAGCCAAGCACTATCAGTAAGTGTCTTTTCCATTCCTTGAAATTTGTCCCATTAAGCATGGGTATAGAATTGACATTAGCAGATATTGTGGCAGCAGAAGAACTAGCTGAATATAGAACAAAAGAATAATAAATAAATAAATATGCTCACACCAATAATTCATAAGTAAACAAATAAATTCAAAATAATGACTAATTCCCCTCAAGATACCAAACACAACATTAATATCAAGTCTTTGGACAAGAATATTAATCAGAAGCGGTACTCTTGTTGTAGCAATCAAACATTGACAATAAACTATGTTGAACAACAAAGTTAATCTTTGGACTAACGTATTGCACACATAAATTACCTTATAATTGTCACACATTTATCACCACAGGTGTTATTTGAAATTCGCCAAATATTAATTTTCCTTTGGGCCAATTAATAAACGCATGAATTACAAAAACACAAGCATCTTGATATTTTAAACAAGTTAATCTACGCAGAAGCGGTCACTTTGGTGACATTGTGTTTCAATTAACCCACTAAAATATTAGACATAGCCAAAACACGAATTTATCCGTTTCTAAAGGTTTATCTTTATACCTAATGACCAAAACTGAAATTTTGATCTAACCGAATTAAATATATATTTTTAAATAAAATATATACTTCATAAATGTAACCTAAGTATGCGATTGCTAAACGAGCAAAAAACAATGCAACATTTAAAAGCAATTTCATATTCTGGAAACAATATTTCAAATATAAATATATACCAAAGTTGAAATTCAATTTCCAGTAACCTAAAAAATAAAGAACTAACAGATTCCCAATTGCCGATTAATAAAGCAAAACAAAACCCATTAATTATGGCAAATAATAATTAACCAATTGAAATCAATGGAATTGAAATCGCACACAGAATCGAAAGCAAAAGACAATGAAATTGAAATTCAATCCCATCTTATGCGATTATTGCTGAAGGCTGAATCCATCGATGGAATTGAAGTCGCACATCAATAACGAAGGTAAAATAATTCGATTGCATAGAAACAAAAGTCGCATATAAGGGAAAACGGAGATTAAACCCTAATACATAAATTATCTCAATGATTCGACATATCCTGTCTCTGATGCCACTTGTAAAAACCAAAATATATATTCAATACGAATATAAACCCTAGATCGATGTGTATGTCAAATCATTAAGAATAAATACTAGATTTGCGGAAGCGTACCTGAATCCATTGATGGAGATTTTTCAGAGGGTTTGATCTTCCAAGATGATAGATTACCTCTTAGCACACAACTCTCAGACGGAGAAAAGAGATATGCAAGTTAACCTATATCTCAGGGACCACTACCCTTTATATAAACTGAATTAAAACAGTTTATTAATATTTACAACTCTGCCCCTCATTGAGTTATAAATCTAACTTATGGTATCTACACTTTTAATTCCATGACAATTTAGTACCTATAACACGTGTAACATAATTGGTCACTTAATTACGTGTTAAACTTTATAATAGCAACGTACATTATACATATGTGCCCACTATTATTGAATTTTAATCCAACATAGAGAACTCACGGGATCATGGCTGAACAGTCAGGTAGCTCTCATACACCATCCATGGACCTTCCATCAAAACCTTATCATAATCCGCATCAAAAGCAAACCTGATCAAGTAATAATCCTTGTCAAGATCAATTATAGGCAGCTCACCCATGGACCCCAATAGCCGCACGATCAAGGACTTGGAAAGCTTATCATCAATAGCCTTATGAATCCGATCCGAGAATCGAATTTCTGGTATGAGACCATTATGATTGACAGCAATATCCTTTGCCCGGAGTTCTACCTCAAGATCACCAATAAAATTGTCCTGTTGCCCTATCCCAATCTGTCCCGTAAACATGTCTTTAAACGATGGCTTGGCCACTGATGCTGGCGTGGTTCCCCGTAGACGCAGCCAGTGTGCTTTTAGGGTCGACATCTCCACTGCTGATACTATCCATCGCTGACGCAGTCACCCCACTGTTAATCATATCTAGATCCATCTTTTCCTCATTCATAAAAGTTTTCTTGCTGTCCGTTGGGGTACCCTCATTCTCCCTCGTCGGAGAGGACGCTGGCGCAAGAACATTTGGCGGCCGCCCAGACGGAAAGGCGTAATTCAAGCTAGGGTTTCCAAGGTTTTCGGAACTCTCCATCTATTTAGTGATTTTCTAATATTAGAAAAACAAAATTATTTTTTAAAATGTTTAATTACTCTCTTGAACAACAAAAATTCACTTATAAACACCTAAAAATCTAACATTTTTACTTAAAAATGACACTTTTTTTGTATGTTTTAAAGCAAAATCATTTACAACATTTTCAATATCAACTTCTTCCAAAAGATCACTCTCGATTTCCATCAAAGCAAGTGCATTTAAGTTTTCTTGCAACATAGTTTTATGTAAGTATCACTTCAACAACTTCAATTTTGAAAAATTTAGTTATGTAGAAATAACAATAATAGAAAGTCAATAAAATTTGTTTGGAGACGATTTCTTGAGTTTTGCAGTAGAAACATCGACCTTGGAGAGGTGTTTTAGACAGATCGATGATTTATGTTGTTGCGTGTAGGTTGTACCAATGTTTTTGTGAGGCGAATGATATGTCAAATGCGTTGACAATGGGATATGAAGCGAGAGTCATGACTACGAGTTCTAATATGAGAATCTATTCACGAGGTGGTCCACTAGTATCTGTTTCGTTGTGGATATGATATTTTTTTATTTTTTTTGTGTGGATTGGAGGTACTATGGTAACTTACTTGCATGGGAAGGTATGTTCTATAGTTACTGGTTCGTGATTGCAATGAGAGAGATAATTCGATAGTGCGAGTCCACCGCAGGCTTGTGGGTTTGTTGTTTAGTGTTGGCTCGTTTTTGCGCGTTTCTCATGTATCGTTTTCGTTTTACACTTGGTGTTGGTTTCGTTTTAGGCGTTTTTTTTTTTTTTGCATTACTATGTTGCACTATTTTTTCTTCATTTAGGTTTTAAAAAAAATTTAACAAGAAACATGCTAATGTCATACTTTGTATGATTTCATCAATAAAATCATACATTTTCTGATAAAAAAATAACTCTCTAAAAAATTTCAGCTCAATAAATAACGCATTTTATCTACATTAGATAACTCATATTTTTAAGAGCATTTTTAAAATTATTATAATGAGTTTTGAGATTAACGTCGTCCAATAAAAGTGATTTATCAGAATAAAAAAAACATTACCATATAATTTATATTGTTCAAATATCTTATCCAAAGAAATAATATTCGTATTTTGCAATTAATTTGAAAGACGATGTAAGTTGTTAATTGTTGAATATAAAAATTTATAAATATTTAATTTACTTTTGGATCTTATTTTTTAGGCCATGTACGGTCGCTCCACTTGTATCCCACTAATCTAATTTAACTATCATCAATATTTTCAATCCTATTCAAAGTATCGTCATTATCAGTGGCGGAGCCACATAGAGATTATGGGGTCAATTGATCCCACTTAACTTCTTGTGGTATGTAATTTTCAAAGAGTAAATGGGGTTTTTAAGGGGTTAGTATAAATTTTTTTATAAAAATATTAGAATCGACCCATTTGATTTATTTGGGTATATGCTTAATAATATTTATATTATAGTGATATAAAAATCCCTATAATTCATACTCTATTTGACCATACTATATAAAATTTTTGACTCTACCATTGATTATTATCATTTTATTTGCGCCATTTTGCTTGTCACATCAAAACTGTTGACACGTTTTATATTTCACAACGTAAATATATTACATATTACGTTTTTTGTTACCTAACTAAATCATTTTTTGGTATGGACATGGTCATGTATATTTAAATATTTCGCTTTCCACCATGAATTAGAAAATTTTCTTTTGAGTTTATTTTTCTTTTTTTTATATATTTTGTAAGGTATTTATTAAAAAGAGTCATGTAGTTAATCATTTACATTTTGTTGGTATGTATAACGATAGATGTTACTTACAAATTTTAAAACACTATATATTGAGATAAGAATTAAATCATCGATCACCGATTAAAAAACTCTTATTATCTCACTATAAATATACCAATAAAAATAACTATATTTTCTTGACAAAATATATTACAATCTTCACAATTTTTCACATTTTTCAATATTTTTATTCATTCACATTCATCGTAAGAGAACATATGAATCTCTTCTTCTTATATTAAATTTTCTATAGCATGATTGGATTTCTTGTCTAAAACCATAAGGTCCTATAAATACGAGTAAAAGAAAAAAAAATCAGTTATTTGAGTGTTGTTTGGTGTCCTCTTCGAAAGATGCATTTAAATTTTAACGTGAATGGGTCGGCGCGAGACAAATTAGTACCAGCGAGTGTGTGGAGGCATTTTGCGGAATGAATTTGGCCACACCCTTGCGTTGTTTTTGAGACCGCTATGAGTGACGGGGTCGAATGAGGCCAAAGTTCGTGCTACTTGTCACGTGTTGATCCTATTGAAGACTTCTAAATTGTGTACTACCTCGTCAATCATAATTGAATCGAACTCTGTAATAGCCATATCATGGGTTATATCACAACTATTGACACGTTTTACATTTTACAACGTAAATATATTATATATTACGATTTTGATTACCTAACTAAATCGTTTTTTTGTATGTATATGGTCATTCGGAAAGCAATCTCATGTATATTTAAATATTTCACTCTCATCTATTAAAAAAATATTTCACTTTCTTTCGGAGATTGAGTATAATTTATTTCATATGATTTTTTAAAAAAAATAAATTTATTATTGCAAAAACTGACTTCACTTTTGTATGTATTAAAAAATAAATTACGTATAAAAGCAATAAACGTTCTATACTATTTATCGAATTATGTATAATGACAGCTTTCCCCAGATCTTTTCAACGATTCTTCATTCTAAGTGTTAAACATTATTAATTTTTTTGATATTATTGTTGAGAAAAATATTTTATAATCATTTTATTTTTATTTATATTTTATGAATTATTATATTTGTTATAGTAAAATTTAAAGTCGTTTAAATTAAATGTCGACTTCATATAAGTAAATGGAAAGTTGGCATGTGAACCAAAATAATTTTATCTGATATTGACAATAATTTAAAAATTAAACACCCCTAAAAGAATTGACATCCACTATTTTGCTCTACGACTCGAAGAAATCTTTTTATATAATTTTCTAACTTATCTCTGCGGGTATATAATTAATAGGCAATAAGCACCATTTACTCTTCTATAAATTTAGATTGTTTGGAGAGAGAGGGCAGCAAAGCCATCTTGAAAGGTATGGAATCAGATTCAGAGGTACCAAAGCTAGGGAGCTCACTCTTGGTGCCTTGTGTCCAAGAGTTAGCAAAGAAACCATTGAAACAAATTCCACCTCGATACGTACGTACTGATGAAGACCCTCCCATCGTGTCTCACACAAATTTATCGCCACAAGTTCCTGTTATTGATATGCAAAAGTTATCTTCTAGAGAGGAACTGCAGCAATTGCATCATGCATGCAAAGAATGGGGTTTCTTCCAGGTACGTTTTTTCTCCTAGTTGTATGCTGCTCGAAATAACCATTATCACTGACGTAGCAGGAAAAATGTAGATTGAGATTTTAAAGAAACCGTGTTGCAGTTAATCAACCATGGGATGAGCTCTTCACTGGTGGAAAAAATGAAGATGGAGGTCCAAGAGTTCTTCAATCTTCCAATGGAAGAGAAGCAGAAGCTTTGGCAAAAACCAGATGAATTAGAGGGATTTGGACAGGCCTTTGTTGTGTCTGAAGAACAGAAGCTTAACTGGGGAGATATGTTCTACATGATCACCCTTCCAACTTATTTGAGAAAGCCTCACTTATTCCCTAATCTCCCACTCTCCTTCAGGTTCTTTCGATCTGCTAGTATCCTTTATATCGATGACCTGAATTTATTGTTGTTTTAATTTCTTAAATAATTGATTGTAGAGAAACCTTGGAAGCTTATTCCGTAGAACTGAAACATCTTGCCATGAAACTGTTGGATTTCATGACAAAAGCTTTAGGGATGGATCCGAATGACATGAGAGTGTTGTTTGAAGAAGGGCACCAAGCGATGAGGATGAATTATTATCCCCCATGTCCGCAGCCAGACCTTGCAATCGGTCTCAACTCTCATTCTGATGGCATTGGCCTCGCCATTCTACTCCAGATCAATGAGATGGAAGGTCTCCAGATAAGGAAAAATGGGGTTTGGGTTGCCATCAAACCACTTCCAAATGCTTTCGTGATCAACATCGGAGAGATTTTGGAGGTAACTATTAATATAATGTCTATGTAGCTTCGTCACTTCTTTCTACTCCCATATGATCATTAGAAGACGAATAGTATATTTTGTTTTTTTTCCCCGAGTTTGCAGATAGTATCCAATGGGATTTACAAAAGCATTGAGCATCGTGCGACCGTGAACTCCGTTAAAGAAAGGGTTTCAGTTGCAACATTCTACAGCCCGAAATTGGATGGCGACATGGGTCCGGCACCAAGCCTGATTACTCCACAAACACCTCCGCTGTTCAGGAGAATAGGCGTAGCCGATTACTTCAAAGGTTATTTCTCCCGCCAGCTCCGTGGAAAATCCAATTTGGATGTCTTGAGAGTTCAAAATGAGGAAATCAAACGCTAGACAACTATAATGAGTAATGATATTAAATTAGAGCTTCTGCTTCATAAATTAATAATCATAATCATATATATAATTTTAATGCAAATTACGAAAACATTCCCTTGGTACTAACAGAACACCTAAAGGACAAGGAAATTACAAGTCCACACCTATCTGAATGCACCATATCACAGGCGCAATAGCCAATAGTTCTCCGTAGTAATATTATCTTTTGTCTGATTTTCGAATCCTGTCAATTTTCAGATATAATAAAATAAAAAGTTTGTGCTAGTTTATTATTGTAAGTTGTAACAAATAAATTATTATGAGCTTAAAATTTCGGTACGAGTAACGTGATTGGCGTATATGTCACAATTGCTATGATAAGCATTAGTTTAAGTAATTTTAAAAAGGTATAATGTTAAAATAAATTCTCTAACGTTTGACTAAATAAAAATTATTTTCTTTATGAATAGAATTTTTTTTGTATCTTTTGATGTATATATGTATGTTTCAAAACTAAAAAAATTAAACTTTATCTGTACATGAATAAAAAAATTTTGTCCCTTTTCGGTGTTTTTATTTATGCCTAGCACTAAAAAATGAGGTTTAGGGTTTAAAGTTAGGGTTAAAGATTAAAGTTTATTATTAGAGTTCAAAGAATTTGAGGTATGATGTATTTTTTAGGATTTAAAATTTAAGATTAAGACTTAAAATTTAATTTTTTAATATTAGACATAAAAAAATACCGAAAAGGTACATAAGATTTTTTTTTCCATACGTACGCACCAAATTATGACGGCTTTCTAGTTTCTTGTATAAAGAACGCGAGGATAGATCAGATAATTTGGATAAATAGAGCTTAAATTAGTAGTTTTTTTGGTAATATGCATGTCTTTATTATGACTCATATTCGGAGTGCGAGGTTACCTTTTTCAACAATATTGTCTTCAAGGTTTGAACTAGCATCCTCATCTAGAAAGTGCAATGTACTTTACCAATGTATTAAATTAGTAAATTTTTTAAGTGAACTTTTTTGCAAAAAAATCAAATATAAATAAGATAATTATTTGATATACTAGCGGTGGAAACTAAAGGTTTCTACAAGTGCCTTAGTTTTAGGATTTATGGACTTAGTTTAGGATGTAGGGTTTAGGGGTTTAAGTTTAGATGTTTAGAATTTAGGGATAGTGGTTAAAATTCACGGTTTATAGTTAGAATTTAAGGTTTATAAGTTAAAATCTAAAACCTCACCATATTTCCCTAAAAACTAAACCTTAACCTCTAAACCTCAAATTCTAACCCTAAAAGATAAATTCTAACCATTATCCCTAAATTCTAAACTCTTACACCTAAACCCATAATCCCTACACCCTAAAATAAATCCCTAAACCCAATTTTTTTTAATTTCCACTGCCAGTGTATTGAATATAAATTTATATAAATATTACTTTAAAAAATCAATATATAGATTTAATGAAAATTAATTTTATATGTATGAACAACAGAATAATAATCTTTTGACTATATGAGTTTTTTAGTTTGATCATACGACTATAAAAATTTACAGATTAATCATCCGAGTTATCAAAAGTTACAAAATAATCACATGTCGTTAATTTTTAGATGAAAAGTTTTAACTTTTAGTTTCAATTAGAATTTGATTGTGATTTGAGGAGATTGGAAGGTTTTCCAATAAATTTGAACTGAAGGAAATAAATAGAAGAAAATTAATTTGTTGATCTTTTCGAGCGAGGAAACTACTGAACGATGACAAAAATGAGACAACAATCCAGTAGAAACTAAAAACTAAAACTTAAAATTTTTTGATTCGTCGTTGTTAACCACCAAATCAACTTTCAATCAACTATGTTAATCATTTAACTAAAAGGATCCTCGCCACCGTTGAGATTTATTGGAGACCTCTTTATTCATCAGAAACTTGACTTTGGCGACGACAACAAATTTGAAACTTTGGAGATTTTGAGGAAAAAGACTTTAATATGTCATATCAACGCTTCATAAAGGAAGCTAATGACAGTGACTATGAAAATCAAATTAAAAATTTCGTGATTGTAAAATTTTAAAAGTTCGATGACCAAAATAAAATATATTCTTAAAAACTAAATGACTACCAGTTTAGTTTACCTTTATTATTTGTAGGCATAAAGATAAATTAGTTTACCTTTATTATTTGTAGGCATAAAGATAAATTAAGCCTCAATGTTTCCTTATTGAATTGAGCCTTATTATTTTCCTAAACTAAATTTGACCACAACCTTTCAAGAAAATAAAGTTAAATTACTTCTCTTTAAGGAAAATGTTGACAAACATTACATTTTTAATGGTTTCGAGGTGATAACCACATAATCGTTTATATATGCTTTATACTAATACGGCACTAGTTGTCTTATATACCTTATCAATAAATAATTTTTAAAATTTAAAATCTTAAATGTATGTGTGTGTTAAAAATTGCATGAAGTATATATAGTGTTAGATGGGATGGTATGTGTATGAAGTAAAAAATTAAAAATGTATACAATAACGATAGCACATTAACAAAATTGATTTTACCATAATTTAATCATGGACTATTTTTTGTGGTTATAAGCGTCTATCAATATAAGAGAAATAGTCTTATAGTTCAAAATAAAAGTAAATTAGCATGCTTTTAAATAACCGCCAACAGAAAATACAATGTCAAATTTAACTCTAAAAAAAGAAAAAAAACATACTATAAGACTAGAAAAATACACCATAAGAGCAAAAAAAGTATGCTGCAAAAGCATAAAAAATAACAAAAATGATGAAAACTTATTAAATCAAAACACACTCAAATACACAATACTAAGAACTAAAAATATGAGAAAAAAAGAAAAAAAATAGAGAAGAACAAAATTAAGAGTTATGACCAAATATTGATGACAACCATTTAATCAAAAACGAACGATGTCACTTCATCATAGAGGGCCCTACCCCACGTAACAATTTTTTACCTTTTAATTATATAAAATAATTTTTTAAAAATATATAATTTAAAAATATATATTTTTCAAAGTCGGTTTTACTCGGCCAAACATTACTCAAAAGTCAGAACAGACTTTGAAACGCAACTGGAGTAGGATGTCACTTCATCATCCTCGTAAGTCATATCCTCATAAGTCATACATAATCTTTAAAACCTACAAGTAAACTATATTTGATTACAAAATAAAATATATTTATATATATTTTTAATTTTTTTTAACAATGTACGTATATTTTACACATAAAATAATTAAATTTAAATCTTTTAAAATAATGTAGTCACTAAATTTTAGCCTGAATCAAATGAGAATGAAAAGTTAGCAAGCAAATCAATTCAAACAAATATGAAAAAAATCAGTGAAGAAAAAAAGGAAGCAAATCATGAATCAATTCAAAATGGAAGGGAATCATATTATAATTAGGGGGGAAATTAGATTCTTTCTCCTTTTTCATGTTTCCATCATTGTAAATTGGCTATAAAAAGTTGATCCATATTCATTTGTAAACACACACCAATTCTGAGCAATACAAGTAGTAGAAGCAAGGAGTTGTAAGTATTTTTAGTCTTATTTTCTTTTGAGTATTATTTTTATTTTAATTTAAAAAAAAAAGAAAGAAAAATGGATTTTTACCTGATCATTTTTGAGCCGCCACAGTCATGTTTTTCATCCTACGAAGAACATGATGAACATGTTCAGAGAAAATCATGGGAGAAGTTTTGATTCAAAATTTTAAAGGAGGAAGAATGAAATGTGTTTATGGGAATAAATTTTATTATCATTTTGATTCAAATCTTATTTATTATTATAACTAAATGACCTTTTCTTTTTTTAATTATTGTACCTCTTTTATTATTCTCACTTATTTATTTTTAATTCGTATTTCATTTTAATTCTGGGTTGTCGATCAAGTGTTGACCCGATTAAGAGAATGATGCGCAATTTTTAAAAAATCATTAGCCTTATCTCTTTCCTTTAATATTCATTTAATTTCATGCGATTTAAATTCAAGTAATTTCTTTCTTTCTTTTGTTGTTTTAGATTTAGTTTTGTTGAAAACCCCAAGCATTAGTATCTTTTAGTCAAAATCTTTATGTTAGTCTAAAACCTTAGAATTATGTTCTCTTTGACATACATCTAATTTAATTCTAAAATTCTTTAGATTAGTTTCCTAGTATAGTTTAGTTGCCTTTTCACCCCTAGGCTTAGTTTTCTCTAATAATTTGACTCTTAACCAAACATGAACCCTTTAGGTAAAATTCACTTAGATTGATTAATCTTTTAATTAAGTTAATATTAATTAGCTTAGAATAATAGGAGAAAATTTTAATTTCTAATAAAATCAATCTTTTTTTAATGTTTTTTGTGCCATGTTTAATTTATAATCACCAGACATATAAATTGCAATGTGGTGTTCCACTAAAGGGGAAAAACGGTTTAGCGCTAGAAGTGTTGGCGGTGTTTATAGTTTATTCTCTAGATGGTGGGACCGTTAAAATGAACTCATATTTACAAATGGATAATAATTTAAATGTTATACGAACTTGCAAATTTCAACATAAGACAACTTGTAATCAGCTAGGTACCAATTTTTGGGCGCTGTGGGGGTGCTCATCTTTCCGCACGTGTAACCGACTCCCGAACCCGTTTTTGTTTTTCGCAGACCAAAATTGTTGTTTTAATAAAATAAAATGTTTTATTAAAATGACCCATTTTTAGATGATCCAATCACACCTTTGAAAAGATTGGTGGTGACTCCGTTGTTTTTTTAAACGTTGAGCCCGAAAAGGCTACGACAACTTGACGACTCCACTGGGGACATTTTTATTTTTTTTACAAAAAAAAGTCTAGCCACAAGCTTATTGCACTTTTTTCTTAATTTCGGAATTTGCTAAGTTCGTATAAAATTTTATTTAATTATCCATTAAGGAGTGTGATCTCATTTTATGCATTTAAAATTTGGCATAATAAGCTCTATACTTGAGATTTGTCCCGTTCGTTTAAATGAGGGGAAAACGCTATTGCTCTCGTAAGAAATATTGATTCTCCGTATAGGCCTAGCAAGTACCTTCAAGGCTCATATGCCTTATGTCTTCGTGAGAATACTGATTCTCCGTATAGACATGGGGAAATGGGTCCCCTTGAGTTGAACTTGATTCATAAGATCCTATAATGGATGAGGATCAAGGGCCTTGCTACCCTTAGTAGTGGACAACGGTGACAGCTCGGGGACCTTTTTAGAACCAAACCATAGTGCGTATCTAGAAGCCCACCCCAGTAGAGCTATGTGTAAAACTATAGAGTTAGAATTTGGTCAAAATTATTTCGTAAAAATAGTCTGTTGAAACATGTCCAGAAATGTTGGAATGCGTTGCCCAGTTATTATTCGTATAATGAAATTATTTTAGACCTTTTTGTTTTATTCATGTTGTTTTCAAGAATACTAACCCTTTTTTCTTGTTTGATATTGTTTAGCAATTTTTTCTTGCATCCACGTTGCATAATTTAAAGGGGTTGATTCTCAAACTGGTTGCTCGTTTAGAAAATCTTTTATCATGGATGAAAGGTACCTTAAGAAAGAAGAAGATAATGCGGATGTACGCCACTGGTTTAAGGTCAATTAGTGGGCAAAAGGGGATAATTTTTCAGTTGATCACGTGACAGAAACATCGGAGTATGCTCACATAAGTGTCAAACAGATTAATGTACATGAGTTGCGAGTGATATAGGACCGGTTTGACTATGAAACCAAATAGTTATTCTATAACTCCTATGGCTGGTTGAAGAAATAAAAGAGCTGAGAGCTTGGGCTGAGGCGTATTTGTAAAACAAATTTTCATCTTTTGTAATAAGGACATTGGTTATCCAATAAAAGTTGTTTCTAGAGCAATTATTTATGGGATCAATGCCCTTTGCTTGCATTCATGCATTTTATCGCATTGTATTTGCATCATTGCATACATGCACGTATAATAAAAGGATTAATTATAGCGAATTCCATTTAAGTAGCAAAGTTCTCACACAATTATGCTACTCGTTCATAAACCCGAGAAATGACTACTGAAGACAGGTTGTCAGTTTTAGAACAAAACCACAAGAACACTCAAGATAGACTCAAGCCCAGCGAGATACTGATAACAAGATGGCTGATGTGTTACGGTTCAGATTGCTCCCAAGTTTCTAAGGTTGAAAGTTAATTCTGAAGTGATGGATGGAATCAACTTCTCTATTTTCGTCTGAAAGTAGAAAAGATCTTTTTGTAAGGGTACGTGTTAGGTCTGCAAAATTTTTATTTCAATGAAATATGCATCTTTGACCTTGAAACCACACACAAAAACACACATATATATTATCTTACCCTTATAAATCTTTAGATATCAATTGTATGTTGTGACATTGATTCCAATATAAAGATCAATAGATTGTTGTGAAAACGATGAAGTGTGATTTGTTTCTCAAACTACTCAAGTTAGCAAAGTAAGAAAAGGAAGACTATCACGCCTTTGATGATGTTCAATGATGAGAAAACTTGGAAATTCATAAATGTGGAATCAAGGATTAGGCAAGTTTAACCAAGGAGAGTCGCTTGAAATTAAAATTCTAATAATAGTCTTCTATACGCAAAAAAGACACATAGATTGTAACTAGTAGCTTAAAATATCTTGGGGGCACTCCACTAAGGCTATAATGTTGAATATCTAATAAAGAGGTAATCCTTCATCTATTCTATACATTGTATTCATAAGTGGTTTTCAAATCCTAACAAAGTCAAATATTTAATGAGATGAAATCCCAAGATAAGTAAAAACGACCAGTAAAAAGAAAACCTCGAAGGCACTCTGATGTAGCTTTGAGGTTGAGTATCTAATAAGGTAGCAATGTTCCATCTACTCAATGCCTTGGCTTCACGAGTAATTTTCAAATCCTGTCAAAGTCAAAGAAATTAATGAAATGAATCTCGAGGAGGTCGAAAAAGGAAAAGCTAATAAAAGAGTGTCTAGTTGCAATCAGAAATACACACTTGCACTCGTAGAATTTTATTCTTAGAAAGATATTTTTGCACTCCCCTGTTTAAGCAAGTCTAAGAAGCTTGAACACATTTCTGAATGGAGAAAATGATGAGAATTGAAAAGGTGTTGTTTTCGACTGAATCAAGTAATGCAATAGTTATAAGGTGAACCGAGCAGTCTGGGAGAAATTTTACAACTTCAAAATATCACCGCGATATTCAAAGTTTTCATAGACGCAAGCCATGCTTAAACTCATCATTGGAGGGTTGAATCAGAGACGCCCATGCACTTGATATACAGGGCATCATATTCTATTTTCTTTCTTTAAAGTTCTGGTTTCCTTGGTCTTAAAGGCATCTTTCATTGAAATGACCACCAATAAGCAAAAATTTCTAAGTAGACAAAAAGATTTCTTCGTATTGCTTCAAAGAGAGGTCTTAAAATGTAGAAACCTTGAAGAATGTGTTCACTCTAATATATAAAGTCATGTAATTCTTATCAAGAGAAGGCACACGTATCATAATTTATTGCAAGGACTTATAGTACTGCTTCAGTTCACCATGCTGATAAAATAGTATTTTTATGATAAATGATGAGAAAACCCAAAGATGAAGGTGCAGTACATGACATGAGATGACAAAAAGCGTTTTGTGACAAATCTATCATAGTGGGGCATCTTTGTATGTGGAACAACAAGATGTGTTCATATGTAATAGTTCAGATGTAAACAGAAAAAAGGATAAGACAGAGCTTAAAAGAACTTGATTAATGAAGAAGTCAGGTGGCTTCTCTGAGTGAGGAAAATTGAAGTCACGTGACTTGAAGGTTTGAATAGAAAATGAACAACAATTTTTTTGGGCAAAAATTTTGTTGGGGGCATGAGAAGTAAAAATGGTTGTAGTTCAAAGACAATGAATACCCACTCTGAAGAACGAAGACACGAGTATAGGCTTGAGCAAATGATCCCAACAAGAATTCTACGTATCTTTTCATTTCTATGAGAACATGATTACACATGAGCAAATACTTATTTGCATCACAGAGCATGCTCATGCATCATCTAAATTATAATGTTATCATAAAGCATTCATACGGGAAGTCAAGCAAGCAAAATCCAAGAAGGTAACTTCGAGAAGAATTTTATGTATCTTTGCATCGACTAGGAAAACACACGTTCGCATGCCGCCTACTTTTTTTATAAATCAAAAGAATTTTTTAATTATATCCTTACTTAAGGATGTTTTTCTTAAAACAAAAAGAATTTCTTAATGATATCCTTGCTTAAGGATGTTTTTCTTAAAACCAAAAGAATGTTTTTCTTAAAACCAAAAGAATTTCTTAATTATATCATTGCTTAAGGATTTTTTTCTTAAAACACAGAAGAATCTCTTAATTCTATCATTGCTTAAGGATTTTTTCTTAAAACCATAAGATTTTATTAATTCTATCCTTTCTTAAGGATTTTTTTTCTTAAAACCAAAAGAATTTCTTAATTCTATCCTTTCTTAAGGATGTTTTTTTCATAAAACACATAAGAATTTCTTAATTTTATCCTTACTTAAGGATGTTTTTCTTCAAACCAAAAGAATTTCTTAATTTCATCCTTTCTTAAGGATGTTTTTCTTAAAACACAGAAGAATTTCTTAATTCTATCATTTCTTAAGGATGTTTTTCTTAAAACGCAAAAGAATTTCTCAATTCTATCCTTGCTTAAGAATTTTTTTCTTCAAACCAAAAGAATTTCTTAATTATACCTTTTCTTAAGGATGTTTTTCTTAAAATACAGAAGAATTTCTTAATTCTATCATTTTGGGATGAGACATTTTATTTTCAGAAACAGGTCATAGGCGAACGAAACCCTATGCCGTTTTATTTTTTAGCAAGAGCAGTAGGCGAACGATACCCTGTCGCTTTAACACAATCTTCAACCAGAATAAGAGGTGAATGATACCAATCATTTTGTGACGAGACATCTAATTTTTAGAAGAGGTTATAGGCGAACGACACCCTATGCCACTTCGTTTTTCAGCAGGAGTAGTAAGCGAACGACACCCTATCACTTTGGGACAAGATATCTTATCTTCAGAAGAGGCCATAGATGAATGACACCCTATGACGCTTCATTTTCCAATAAGAGTAGTAGGCGAATGACACCCTATCTCTTCAGTACCGTCTTCAACGGGAGTAGTAGACCCTATATCACTTTCGGGACAAGACACCCTGCATCACTTCAGAGAAGCATTCGTTCTTTTTAGCTCGACGTTCTTAGGTTTGAAGGATCAGAGTTTCTTTTTGCTACCTTAAGTTTGAAGGAGCGAGATTCGACTTGTTCTCTATAGAAGCGCGAGAGCAAACCCAGACAACCGATTTGTAGTTCAGCCGGATGAAATTAGTTCCTTTTGTTCTTTGCCCTATTCCTATTTCACCAAAATGAGCAAAGAGGGGCAGCTGTAGTCGCTGAATTTTAGTCTGAATCAAATGAAAATGAAAAATCAGCAAGCAAATTAATTCAAACAAATATGGAAAAAATTAGTCAAGGAAAAAAGGAAGCAAATCACCAAATCATGAATCAATTCAAAATGGAAGGGAATCATATTGTAATTAGGGGAAAATCATATTCTTTCTCCCTTTTCATTTTCCATCATTTTAAACTGGCAATAAAAAGCCGATCCATATTTGTAAGCACACACCAATTTTAAGCAATACAAGCAGCAGAAGCAAGAAGTTTTAGGTATTTTTCATCTTATTTTCTTTTGAGTATTCTTTTTATTTCGATTTTCAAAAAAAAAGAAAGGAAAAGGGGATTTTTACCCGATCATTTTTTGAGCCGCCACCGTCATGTTCTTCATTCCACGAAGAACATGATGAACATGTTCAGAGAAAATCATGGGAGAGGTTTTGATTTAAAATTTTTAAAGGAGGAAGAATGAAATGTGTTTATGGGAATAAGTTTTATTATCATTTTGATTCAAATCTTATTTATTATTCTAACTAAATGGCCTTTTCTTTTTTGAATTATTGTACCTCTTTTACTATTCTCATTTATTTATTTTTAATTCGTATTTCATTTTAATTTCGGCTCGTTGATCAGGTGTTGACCCGATTAAGGGAATGATGCATGTTTTAAAAAAATCATTAGCCTTATCTCTTTCCTTTAATATTCATTTAATTTCATGCAATTTAAATTCAAATAATTTCTTTCTTTCTTTTGCTGTTTTAGATTTAGTTTCCTTGATAAACCTCAAACATTAGTATATTTTAGTTAAAATCTTTATGTTAGCTTAAAACTTTAGAATTAGGTTCTCTTTGACATACCATCTAATTTAATTCTAGAATTCTTTATATTAGTTTTTTAGTGTAGTTTAGTTGCCTTTTCACCCTAGGCTTAGTTTTCTCTAATAATTTGACTCTTAACCAACCATGAACCCTTTAGATAAAATTCACTTAGATTGATTAATCTTTTAATTAGGTTAATATTAATTAGCTTAGAATAATAGGAGAAAACTTTAATTTCTAATAAAATAACTATTTTCTTTAATGTTTTTTGTGTCATGTTCAATTTATAATCACCGGACATATAAATTGCAAATTGATGTTCCATCAAAGGGGATAAATGGGTTAGCGCCAGAAGTGTTGGCAGTGATTATAGTTTTTTGTGCCATGTTCAATTTATAATCACCGGACATATAAATTGCAATGCGGTGTTCCACCAAAGGGGATAAATGGGTTAGCGCAAGAAGTGTTGACAGTGATTATAGTTTATTTTCTAGATGGCGGGACCGTTAAAATGAACTCATATTCACAAATGGATAATAATTTAAATGTTATATGAACTTACAAATTCCGACATTAAGACAACTTGTAATCGGCTAGGTACCAATTTTTGGGCGTTGTGGGGGCGCTCATTCTTCCCCACGCGTAACCGACTACCGAACCCATTTTTGTATTTTCGCAAACCAAAATCGTTGTTTGAATGAAATAAATGTTGTATTAAAATAACCCGTTTTTAGGTGATCCAATCACATTTGAAAATATTGGTGACGACTCCGTTATTTTTTTTAAACGTCAAGCCTGAAAAAAACTACAACAAATAAATATCATCCATTTTTCTACTATCACTTATTGGATTCTAAATTATCTTCTTTTTAAACATAACACAAGTAGACGATCATTTAAGCGTATAAATAATTCTCAATTTTTAAATTTGTATCTCATCTAATTCTTTTTAAACAAATTTAAAATTGTTACGGACTCGACCAATAATGCATAAATAATCCATCTAATTCTTTAAAACCTGAAATCAAGCATAGGCATAGCCTCTCTTTTTTTCCTTGCCGCCAATGAAATGACTTGGTTTATATTTTCCTTTGCAGCACAATGTTCTGGATTTTTTTGGCGGTGCTGGAATAATGATAAAATAATGATTTAATTACTAAAAGTATTTAAAATGTATTAATATTGTGAAATTAAATACTACGAAATCTAATTTCATTATCATCAATATTTTCAATCGTATCCAGGTGACGGTCATTATCAGAACTATTGACACGTTTTAAATTTTACAACCTAAATATATTATGTATTACGACTTTGATTACATAACTAAATCATTTTTTTTGTCATTCGGAAAGCAATCTCATGTATATTTAACCATTTCAATTTTCTTTGGAGGTTGGGTTTAATTAATTGACATTATTTTTTATCAGCAATGCATTTATTTATTGAAAATAAAAAGCCTTATAAATATAATCGTGTCTCATTAAATTTTTTTCTAAATTTAAATAAAGAAAAAAAGTATAAGTATGGCTATATATTAGTATTAATATAGAATAAAATTAAAATTAAATATATATTTTAAATATAAGAAATATGATTACTTTATTAAAAATTATAACCCATGAAAACCCTTTTTTCATATATATTCGAAAAATAAATTACGTGTTAAAAGGAATAAACGTTTTTATATTATTTATCAAACTATGTATAACGACTGCATTCCGCTGAGCGGTAAATATCATTACCACAAATCCACAATAAAAGACATTTTTAACAAATCCACAAAACCACAAACATAACGCCAAGATACACCCTTCATCCCGTAACATCCTTCCACATCCTGTCGAACCGAGTTTTCCACACGCCGAACCATCAACATTGAATTTCAACGAGCCTAAAAAGGATGTTGCCAAACTATACCAGCTCTAGCCGAAGTCCTCGCTACACAAGGCATACAACGCCATGGGCAATCCCACCAAACTGACTTCACCAATGCAAAGCCTCACTTGACAACGCCTTTACCCAATACCAAGAATGAGGCTGTACAAGGAAAAATAATTCTCCCATATAACTCCCTTAACTCGGCCTAGCCGAAATTGAGCTAAAAGGATCACATTAGGTTTATCGAAGCAAACCCGAGCTAATAACCTAAATCGGTCCTTTTTTTCATTTTATCTTGTCTAAATGCATCAATTTAATTCCTAAGGTAAACATGCATCAGCGGAAACGTTACATGAAATCAGATTTCAAAACAGAGTTCAATTGCTCAAATATACACTTTGGGGACCAAAACATAATTTTCACAAATTACAGGGACTTAATTAAAATTAAGTTTACTAACCCTTCATTAGTCCAATTTTATGCTCACATGTTAAATTTTAGCTCAAAAGAATCATCCAAGCTCAATTAATTGCATGCTTAACATTCAGGGACCAAATTGCATAATTTCCAAACTTCAGTAGGCTAAATTGCACAAGAACAATAGGGCGTACCGATACGGGCAAGCCCGTACCGATACAGTATAACGACCATAATGGCTACACATGCTGATACACGAACCACCGTATCTATACAGTGTGTTGACCTACCCGTACCGATACGATCTTGACCCCGTCCCGATACCCCTTGTGATTTCTTAAAGTAACCAGTTCACGTACCGATACGGTACCCCGCATATCCGTACAGCTCTTCAAAAATGCAGGGGTGTACCGGTACGCAAACCCATATACCGATACCCTAAGCTATTTTTCACCCAACTGAGCCTTCACCAGACCCTGCGTCCTGATCCTTGAGTACCCATTTCGGTACGCAGAGGCCTGTAATGACCTCTAGGTCCAACATAAGGCACTTTGGCTCAATCTAAACACATTCAACACGTATCTAAACATCATACAACATCAAGTGCATGCTTAACATTAACATACCAACATTTTAAGCAAACCTAACACACATAAAACCACCATCCACATCATCTATAGGCATGCTTCCTACTCAACATGTAAAAACCTCAAACCAAACTTCAAACAAGCATAAATGGCCAATTAGACATCCAAAACATCAACATAAACTTGCACAACCAGGGGGTTTAACAAACAATCCTCCTAAACATCAAATGACCACAATGCCTTTATTACTAGAAGTCTAAATCAAAATCATACTTTCGCAAACACAGGTCCTTGGATTTTCCTTCGCTTGCCTGCTATCTCCAACCTTTAATTCTCTGCATTGATGGAAAAAAGAGAGCGTAAGCACACTAGGCTTAGTGAGGAATGATCTAAAATAAAACACCATCAATGCATCTAAAACCATTTAACAATCCTTTTGAGAAACCACTTTCCTAAACACCTTTTAATCATCATTTTAACATCATCAACATTATCATGCCTTGTAAACCATACACTTAACATTTCCCAAAAATGCATATTAAACCATATGCAATATGTATCATTGATTAGCAGCAAAGTCTCATTTGCTAACCTCAATTTAAGCTTTCCCATGCATATTACCAATTCAAGGCTTAAAGAGTAAAACATGTTTAACAAACATTATACAACATAACCCATTCCATGATACATCATCAATTATATTGGCTTACAAGTGATCATTAACCGTGTTCCACTTTTCAAAATACAACATCAGATACACGAATTCAACAAGTCTTTCCATCACTTCATACCATCTCAACTAGAATTAAAGGTAATATTACAACTGGGTACAATCACAACCTAAACATCAGTTAGATGCATAACCCACTAACAGGAGTCTTTGGTACATAGATCAAAACCCCCGACCGTTAGGGTACTTGGATGGAGTTTTTGGTACACCAGATCAAAACCCTTCAACATCCAATACGACTTTTTAAAGTGCACTATCAATCATATGACCGGCCAACTATATCCGATAACATTTCTAAACCTTTTCATACCATCACTTGCCAATATAATTCATTTCTTAAACATTAACCCATTGTTTTTATATGCATCAAACAAAACCATTTACTCAATGCATTTTACCTTGCATTACCAATGTTTAAAACATTATCAAAACATGCATTACTCCCAAATGCATTAACATCATTAGGTAACCATTTTCCAGCATTAAACCATGCTCAAATTATGCATATACAATGAGTAATTAAACCATTAAAACAAGTGCATAAAAAATAAATGTCAAACCGAATTCGAGAGAGAATTCATCATTTACTTACTTACGAGCTTAGACCAGCGTTTCAAGCTTGATCTAAACTCCCAAACACAACTTTCAAACCTTTGAAAAGCTATAAATCACGTTCTCACTCACCGACACGCAAGGTCTCGCTTGCCGATGCAATAATTACGCCTCCAAAGCATCTAGAACTTCCGTTCAAGCTTGAGGTTCAACCTCCCCTACTTTTCCACAACAAAATAGAGGATTCAATGCATTAAAATGCATTCATAACCCAGCACCAACATTCCATATCAAACCTAACCAATTTCCACTCAATTACCCAACCACAACAACCGAAAACAACACCAAAACAACTACAAACATGACCCAACCACAAACCATGAATCTCAACCTTCACTTAACATTAATTAACATCCAAAAACATAATTACCATGTCCTTGTACCTCCAGAATTCATAAAACATCCACAACTCCTCAAAAACTCACAACCAACTACCTAGAAAATTAGAGATTCACATAGTTTCGGGATTCCAATGTTAAAATCAACTTATTAACATTATAAAAAATCAAAATCATATTCAAATCACATCAAGAACCTAGCAAAACAAATCCATAATGAAAATTAACCAAATACACCAATTAAACCTTGATTTAACCATTTTTCCATAATTAAATCTATAAATCTCATTAGAAAACATATGTAAAGGATCAATAACTTGGGAATTTCAGTAAAGAACCTTTTATTAGAGGAGAAGAACGAAGCTCACCTCTAACCTTGGCTTTCCCCTTAATTGGATGAGTTTACATGAGAAAACAAGTTCAAATCAAATAGGTTTTGTTAGGAAATCATTAAGAATCTATTTGGAAATAAAAAAATATTGAAATTAAGTGATTACCTAAGAAAATTGAAGTAGAAAAGAGTGTTTGGCTGGAGAGAATTTGAGAGAAATTTTTTTGGAGAAAAGTTAGTTACGTAAAATGACTTTTAAGAATTAATTATAGAATTAGTTCTCCAAGCCTATTTAAACTCCCTTAAAAACTTTTTAAAAATATCCAATTAAGGTAAAAATTCAGATATTAGACTTTGACCATATTTCTCCTTAAAGATTCTAAGTTTTGACCCTTTTACAAAACAGTCATTAAAAATAGTTTTAAAACTTTACATTTTGGTCACTAACCCAAAATGTCACTTTTTGAAACTTTTTTTTGTAAAATTGATTTTACCTAAATCATATACATATTAAATAATGATTTTATGATATTTTCCATATTTTTTCCTTACTCAAAAATATTAATTTCAAATTAATCCTGAAACTGAAAACATACTAATATTAAATAAATACAAAACTATATATCACCCGACTTCTAAACAAATATTAAAATAAATATAAAGATAAAGATCAAATTTTACCCCCTAAAAATTTGGATGAAAAACTTCGACTGATCGATCCATCGGACCGTCTAAACAACCTAGAAAACTTCTAGGCCCAAAATCGGGATTACAATTATCCCCCTTAAGTAATTTCGTCCTCTAAATTTACCTGATGAACATAAATGCGAAAATTGCTCTATCATGTCTGACTTACTCTCCCACGTGTCCTCCTCAACACCGCAATGTCGCCACAACAGCTCAACCGTCTTACCACGAAGAACTTTTCTACTGGAGTCAAGGATCTCCGTTGGTTTCTCATTATAGGACAAATTTGGTCGTAACTCAATATCCTCTGCTGGCATTACATGCGACGGATCTAAACAATACCTATGCAACATGGATACATGAAACACATCTTAAATCTTCTCCAGCTCATGAGGCAAACTCAACTGATAAGCCACAGAACCTATACGTTCCAATACCTTATACAGTCTAATAAACCTTGGACTCAACTTTTCTTTACACCCAAAGCGCAACACCTTCTTCCAAAGTGAGACTTTCAAGAAAACATTTTCACCAACCGCGTACTCAACTTCTCTACGCTTCAAATCTGTGTAGGATTTCTGCCTATTTGAGGTCGCTTTCAAATGATCACAAATAAGATTTATCTTATCATTCGTGTCTTTCAATACATCAGGCGTGGAAACATACTTTTCCCTAGCCTTAACCTAACACAAAGGTGTACAGCACTTCCTACCATACAAGGTTTCATACGGTGCCATCTTTATACTTGCCTGATAACTGTTATTGTACTCGAACTCCCCCAAAGGTAACTGTCTTTCCCAAGTTCCTTGGAACTCAATGATGCAACATCTCAACATATCCTCCAAAATCTAAATCAGACGCTTAGACTAGCCATCCGTCTGAGGATGATACGAAGTACTAAAATTCAAACGAGTACCCAAAGCTCGATGCAAACACCCCAAAACCTTGATGTAAACCATGGATCCTTATCCAAAACAATCGACTTGGGCACTCCGTGCAACCTCACAATTTTAGCAACATAAAGATCCAAAAACCTATCCAAGGTATATGTTGTACGTTCTGTTAGAAAATATGCACACTTCGTAAACTAATCAACAATCACCCAAATAGAATCCTTTTTAGTTGGTGTCAAAGGTAACCCCGACATAAAATCCATGGTGATCATCTCTCATTTCCACTATGAAATCCTCAACGATTGTAAAAACCTGGAAGGAAACTATTGCTCAGTCTTCACACTTTGACACACCATACACCCAATAGTACTCTTACTTTAGATTACGATACATCTTAGTACTAGCAGGATGCATAGCAAAAGGACTAGCATGTGCCTCGGTTAATATAACTCGTCTCAACTCAACATCACTAAGCACCACTATCCGATATTTAAAACACAACACCCCATGTAATATCCCAATTTTTGGCAAATGACCAAAACGTAAATTTTGAAAGTTTTGTGGCTAAAGTATAAACTTTGGAAAAGTTCCAGGATCAAAGTGCAATTTTCAAAAGTTATGTATTTTAAACCCTTAAATGAATAGTTTACCCCCAAGAATGACATTTTCGTACTACCCAAATTTTTTGTACGGAGTTTGTATTAATGGCTATAAAGCGATAAATTTTAGAAAAAATTCTGATAATCAGATCAAGCTAAAATTTCAGAGATAGTTCCATGTACCTTATAAGAGTCATAAAATATCATTTGATGAATATTTGGAAGTTAAAAAGATAGGGAAAATTTAAATCAATTGAAATGACATGGAATGGCAATTTTGTGAATAAGTTGATCGGTAAAGGGCATTTTGGTCATTTCACCCAAAAGGGACATGGAAGGAATTTTGAGATTTCTTTTATTTATGAATAGTGGCTGATTAGAATCCAACTAAGTCTACTTGGAATGTTACAAAATGGCAAATTAGAAATATAGATCTAGTTGGAGGGTATTTTTAGAAAGTGAAATTTATTAAATTAAAAATTCATTTTTTTCATAATAAAAGTGTCTTAAATACATGAAATATGAAGGAATTATCAGCCAAAATACCCTCCAAAGCCGTGGTGAAGAGAAAAACAAGATAAAATTTTTACAAGCTCGATTTAAGCCCCAAATCTCGATTTTCAGGTAATCTTTTGAACTACAAAGTTGTTCTACTCTTCGAGCTCTATTTTTTGATGTAAATAATTCATAGAATACTTTCTTGGTTGATGAGATTTGATATGAGGAAGAAATTAGGGTTTATGAACAAATTGAGGCTTTTATGATTTTATGAATCCATGGTTGATTTTAAGTTAGAATCATACTTGTATGATGATAGAATCATGTTATTGAGTTGGGATTTAAACCCTACATATTTTGATTTGTATAGAGAAGATTAATATTTATGGATTCAAATCTAACTTAGGGTTTGTGATGTTGGATTGATGATCTAGTAAGCTTAATATGTTATTTGGAAGCAAAACCCTAAGTTATTTAGGGACCATTTCGGCAAGTTTCAAAATTAAGGTACCAGATCTGATTTTTATGAATTTGATGTGTATCTACATTATTAATAATTTTATAGACATGAAAATGAAGTTAGAATGCTAAACCGATGATTAATTGCATTAGTGACCATTTCGACAATTTGTCAAACTTGAATGGTCTATTCGGCAAAAAGGATATGTAGAAGGAGTAAATCTGAATTTTTAGTTAAAATGATGGAATTAAGGTAGTAATGTTGATTTGAGGACTAATTTGCAAATTTAAGAAGCTTGAATCCTTATATTGGAAATTTGGTGACCATTTTGACAAATTAAGAGCAATTAGAGGAGTAAAGGTTTAAGCTTATTTTAATGAAGGATGTAAAGAGAACATATGAATACAAGCTTTATTCTAGCCATTTGAAGTAAAGTGATGGGACTAAATTGACAAGTAGAGAAATAAGGACAAGTTGGTGTAAATTAGAAGTTATTCATGGAAAGTTATGTTGGAATTTGAATTATGGCAGTAAGTTTTAAAATTCGCCATAAATTCTACAAAAATGGTTAGATGATGAATTTTATACCGTTTTAATGATTTTCTAGTCTAGTTTCGTTTCCAACAAACAGAAACTAATTTCGAGTTCGAGTTAAAAGATATGAATTTTTAATCGAATGAAGGTCAAAAAAATTATAGAGCAGTTTCTGCCTGGACATCTCTATAACGTGAATGTAAGGAATTTTCATAATTTTTTTAGATTTTATTAATTTATGTGGCTTATACCTTTAGAACCGTTATCGAATCTAGTTTCTACAGTAGAAAGGAAATTAAGATCCAGTATGTATTCTGCCCTGTACAAGTAAATCTTTGAAGGTAGCACAAGCTATCAAAAAAATGGAATTTGAAACATTTTGTATTTAAATGTTAGTTAGCAAGCTCGGAAGAGTTAATGGAAGTTAAAATTGGTCACTAAGGACCATAATGAGTTTTTGAACAGTACAAGGAAGAAAGGAAAATATTTGAAAATTTTATATTTGAATGATTATATTAGACATCATGTCTAAGGTATTGTTAGATTTGAATCTAACAAATATTTTATTTTATTCATGTGGTTAACGAAGTCAAGTCCAAATCAAAGAAGGTTTGGGGTACTATAAAAGAAAGGATTGAACTAGGACTTAGTGAGGTATTGTGTTAAGTGGCCAAGGTGAGTGCCTTAATTATTACTTAATTATGCATATGATAAAGGGAGGCTTGCGATAAGCCAACCTTATTTATGAATACATGATATGATATATGTTAAAGTTATATTCTACTGTTTAAATGTAGTAAGTAATATGGCGAGCAATGTGGGGACAATGTTCCTGACATATGACTAAAGAATTATTTATGATATGATATGTTATGTTCATAAAAAAATTAAGAATAAGTGATGTGTTTGATACATGATCACTGACTGGAAAATTATTCTTAATAAATAAGCTAACATGGCTTGAATAACATACTATTTTAAGTATGAGAACTTATTTGTGAAATGTTATGATAGTCACTATAACCGATATGTTATTTGAATATGGTAAGAGCAAGTAATATGTATAATACATTGTCATTGCTCTGATAGATATCTTCGTTATAGTATACCTGATATTATTTGGGTTATGAACTGCCATTGCGATTTATTGATGACATCTGATATGATAACTTCTAATCATGATATACATATATCTATATGCCCAAGTATTACAAAGTGGGAGTCCTTGGTATAGTTGGCATGCCATAGAGTCTTACTAGCTGCATCATTCTGTTATAATATATGTTTGTTTTGTGACTACTACGGTGTCACTTCCACCTTGGGGATGTAAGCCTATGGTGCTAAGTGCACTAAAGAGGTGTTTATATAAGGAGCAAAGAGCGTTCTTGATTATATGAGAAGCAAAGAGCATCATAGAGTACGTACTCATTTGTCTTTTCCGTTTGGCACTACGGTGTCATATTTCAGATGACTCGCGTACCTAAGGTCTCATAAAGTATACTTTAGGCAAATTTAAAAGATTAATAAAAGTGCGGGTAATCGAGCCAGTGAGATTGGCAAATTTCGTTATGTACTAAGTTTTCTGTAAATTTTTGGTACTAAGTACGAGAAATAACAGGTTCTCCGTACTCTCTGTATATCTCAGTATTTTCTCGATTATGTTAAGCTCAGTAATATCTGTATTTCTTTGTTTGATATGTTAGGCAAAGAATTAGAATTATGATAAATTTTTCCATGAAATGCCATAAAAATTGGGTATATTATGCTATGAGAAGCATGTTGAAGTATGTCACATGGACATGATGAACTTAATACAAGTAATTTATCAGTTATACTTAGATAAGCTAGATATAAAAATAAGACTTGAATTATGTTCATGTCAGTTATTTGATAACCTTATATGCTTTGCCTCACTAAGTGAATACTTAGCGTGTGTTGTTTCACGTGTAGGTTATTTGAAACTTACTGGAAGAGGAGTCAAGCATGTTGATCAAGTTGTCAGTAAGGCATTCTAATTTATGATATTCTCTAGTGGGCATGTATCAATTTATTCGTTAGTTGTTTTAAAGGTATAAGTTTGATTAATAGTCAAATAAATATGAATTATTCGTATGGTTAAAGAATTACCGGTGATGATATTTAATCGGGTAAAATTTTATTTCTCGTTTATAGCGTAACGATTTTAAATTCAAGAAAGGGCTTAGGCAGTTTACCTAGTTTTCACCCTAAGTTACATACTTATTTTAATAGCTGACTAACATGTTTTATAAACCAATTCATGGTCAAAATTAGCAACATGCAAATAGTCTATGAATACTTTGAAAGTCGAGAAATGATTATTTTATAAACTAGTTTTATGTCATATGTTTTTAAAAAAAATTTAAGTCTAGAACTCTATTAAATAATATTGTGACATCCTTAATGTGTATTCGTACTATGAGTATACGCTAAAGGTGTTACATTTAGTGGTATCAGAGCTACAGGTTTAGCAGTTCTGGATGCTAAACCATGTTTGTTATAAGTTGTTAGTAAATACATGCCCCTAGAATATCATATTACTGATGTGTTGATTGTATGACTTGAAGCTACTCCTTATTAGTATAGGATAGAATAAGATTATAGTAAAGAAAGTAAGACACTACCAGATTTCGTCAATCGACGAATCTCAGAGGTCAATAAAGGACCCATAGCGTGTACAATGAAGTGAAATAAGTATTGTAATTAACTTCAGTTTGGGTTGAGTTTTCTGCATTGTAAGGAGCTGATGCAGTAATTGTAAGATGTTAGTCCTTAACATCTATATATGCACTTATGTTTATAACAACATAAGTTACAAAGAAATTTAGATATTAAGGGCTCACATTTCAAGGTAAAAGACAGCCGTAGGACTGTAAGTTTATGATTAAATCATGTTAAGAATATCTTTGATAAATTAAGATATTCAGATATAAAAAGTAAGAAGAAGAAGAAAAAGAAGTATCTTTACTTGAGAAATATAAATGCTTAGGAGTCAGAAAGAGACCCGTAGTAGTATAAATAAGGTAAAGTATGTATTGTTCTCGACTTCTGACTTGGCTGAGCTACTTATGCAGTAGGGAGCTCAAGCACAAGAGTAGAGAATACTATTTTAGATATTAGAAGAAATACATGAGAGGTTTTAAACTCCAGTATCTATATTTGTTGGGGCATTGATTGTTAAAACTTTAAGTTTTTGAGTGCTCTGAATTTTATAGTAAAGGTGAATTGATGACTACTTATCTGAAGTTAAAGGATGATAAAAATCATATTGGAAGGTCTGAAAGATACGAAAATTGAAAAGTTAGAAGAAGTAATATTGTTACTAAGGGAATATGTTTGTATTTGGGTGGACTAATGCCATAGAGTAGTACTTACAATAGAAGTGACCTGGAAAATTTCCTAGAAGGAATTAAAAGAGCTGAAATCTTAGCTGTAAGAATTGTTAGACTGGAGTTATAATCAATCCAGTGTGCTATTGTAAGAAGCTCCAAAATTATTCGTAAAGAAGGAAGATAGTTCTTTACGGCCATGTAGTGAATATTTATAAAGGAAATAAGAAAAAAGAAATGATATATTTTCTATCAGGATTATCAATTAACCTAAACCAGAAAGACTTGATGTGAGTTTTGGTTATTAAAAGTGACTTTCTTAGGTCATATTACTTCAGCTGTAAGGATCCGAGTCGATCTTAAAAATATACAGTCTATTGTGCAATGGGAAAATTCCCAAAAATATTATAGAGGTTTGCAGTTTTTTAAGACTTATTGGTTATGATCGAAGGTCTGTGAAAGATTTCTTGAGGATATGTTATGAGCATGTATAGTTGAGTTCGAGATCATGGAAAAGATATATTCCATTAGTAGAAATTGCTTATAATAATAGTTATCAAGAAAGAATACATATGGCACCCTACGAAGCTCTCTATGGTCGAAAGTGTAAATCACTATTAAATTTGTATGAGTTGAAGATCGTAAATTAATTAAGTCAGATCTATTACAAGAAATGGAAAAAAAGTAAAGATTATACAAGATAATCTTAAAAAGACTGATGATCGACAAAAGTCTTATGCAGACTTGAAAGGAAAAGATATTCAATTCGAAGGCAAAGGAAGAACATGATGCCTATCTTTGCATTGTTCTTCAGACTTTTCAAGAAAAGAAGTTATATGTTAAGATGTCAAAGTGTAAATCTTGGTTGCCATAAGTTGTTTTTCTTGGTCATGTGCTTTTGGCAGGATATATAAGAGTAAATCCCAAGAAAGTACCAACTATAGTTGAATGGAAACCTCTTTAGAATGTCTCCGAGGTTTGAAGTTTCTTGGGACATGTTGGTTATTATCGAAAGTTTGTAAAGAATTTCTTGATGATTGCCTCCCCACTGACCAAGCTATTGAGGAAAGATATGTCATTATGTTGGACATATAAGTGCCAATAAAACTTTGAAACATTAAAGAAAATATTAATTGAATCCCCGGTATTAGTACAGCCAGAATCGGGCAAAGAAGGTGGATCGAGCTTCTTAAGGATGATGATATGATCATTGACTATCATTCAGGAAAAGCTAATGTGGTAGCTAACGCCTTCATTCGAAAGACATGTGTTGCCTTAAGAGCTATGAATGCGAGACTGCATTAAAAGAAGATGGTGCTTTGATTTCCTAGTTAAGAATAAAGTCTACTTTATTAGATTGATAAAAGATTTTGAGAGAAAAGATGAGAAGTGTTTGTTAAGGTTCAAATAAGTGGAAGAAGGTGAAACCAAAGACTTAGAAGTTAATCTGTTGGATGCTTGTATTATTAAAAAAATCTATTTTTTCAAACGATGAAAAATTGAAGAAACAACTTATCTTCGAGGTACGTTATAGTCCTTTGATTGTACATTCCGGTGGAAATCAGATGTATCAAGATTTAAAGAGTCGATATTGGTGGCCAAACATTAAAAGAGTTATAACTGAGTTTGTTTCTAAATATCTGACATGTCAACAAGTAAAAGCAGAACTTTAGGTACCTTCTGAATTATCGTAACTGATTTCTATTTCTTAGTGGAAATAAGAACGAGTGATGATGGATTTTGTATCATGAATATCTTTGACATCAAATAAGAAGGATTCAATCTAGATGATTGTTAATAGATTGAGTAAGTTAGCACACTTTATCCTTGTTCGAACATATTACTCTAGGGATAAGTATGTTGAGTTGTATATTAAGGAAATAGTTCGACTACATGGAGTACCAGCCTCAATTGTATCTAATAGAGATCCGAAGTTTACTTTAAAATTTTGTAAGTCTTTACATAGAGCCTTGGATATTCGACTCAATGTTAGCACAACTTTTCATCCTCAAACAGATGGACAATTAGAGCGGACTATTCAGATTTTTAGAGGATATGTCAAAGGCATGTGTGATTGAATTCAAAGGATCGAGATGTAGTTGGCCCTAAGCAAATTAAAGAAGTTAAAGATGAAAAAACATGGAATCAAAGAACTAAGGAAATAAGTCAATTTGTCTTGTTAAAGTTCTTTGACGAAATCGTAAAGTTGAGGAAACAACTTGGGAAAGAAAAGAAGACATGAGAAAGCAGTTTCCTCACCTTTTTAAACCAGGTACGTGTTGAAAATTCGAGGAAGAATTTTCTTAAGGGGGACAGAATTGTAATATCCCAATTTTTAGCTAGTGACCAAAATGTGATTTTTGAAAGTTTTGTGGCTAAAGTATAAACTTTGGAAAAGTTCAGGGATCAAAGTGCAATTTTCAAAAGTTATGTATTTTAACCCTTAAATGAATAGTTTACCCCCAAGAATGACATTTATGTGTTACCCAAATTTTTTGTACGGAGTTTGTATTAATGGCTATAAAGCGATAAAGCTTAGAAAAAATTCAGATAATCGGATCGGGCTAAAATTTCAAAGATAGTTCCATAGACCTTAGAAGAGTCATAAAATATTATTTTATGAATATTTGGATGTTAAGAAGATCAGGAAAATTTTAAATCGATTGAAATGACATAGAATGGCAATATTGTGAATAAGTTGATCGATAAAGGGCATTTTGGTCATTTTGCCCAAAAGGGACATGGAAGAAATTTTGAGATTTCTTTTATTGATTAATAGTGACTGATTATAATCCAACTAAGTCTAGGTGGAATGTTACAAAATGGAAAATTATAAATATAGATCTAGTTGGAGGATATTTTTGGAAAGTGAAATTTATTGAATTAAAAAATCATTTTTTCATAAAACAAGTGCCTTAAATACATGAAATATGAACAAATTATCAGCCAAATACCCTCCAAAACCGTGGTGATGAGAAAAAGAAGATAAAATTTTTACAAGCTCGATTTAAGCCCCAAATCTCGATTTTCAAGTAATCTTTCGAAGTACAAAGTTGTTCTACTCTTTGAGCTCTATCTTTTAATGTAAATAATTGATAGAATGCTTTCTTGGTTGATGAGATTTGATATGAGGAAGAAATTAGGGTTTATGAACAAATTGGGGCTTTTATGATTTTATGAATCCATGGTTGATTTTAAGTTAGAATCACACTTGTATGATGTTAGAATCATGTTATTGAGTTGGGATTTAAACCCTACATATTTTTGTTTGTATAGAGAAGATTAAGGTTTATGGATTCAAGTCTAACTTAGGGTTTGTGATGTTGGATTAATGATCTAGTAAGCTTGATTTATTGTTTGGAAGCAAAACCCTAAGTTAAATATATAGGGACCATTTCAGAAAGCTTCAAAATTAAGGGACCATATCTTTTTTTTATGAATTTGATGTGTATCTATATTATTAATGATGTTATAGACATGAAAATGAAGTTAGAAGGCTAAACCGATGATTAATTGCATTAGTGACCATTTCGATAATTTGTCAAACTTGAATGGTCTATTCGGCAAAGAGGATATGTAGAGGGAGTAAATCTGATTTTTTAGTTAAAATGATGGAATTAAGGTAGTAATTTTGATTTGAGGACTAATTTGCAAAGTTAAGAAGCTTGAATCCTTATATTGGAAATTCGGTGACCATTTTGACAAATTAAGAGAAATTAGAGGAGTAAAGGTTCAAGCTTATTTTAATGAAGGGTGTAACGAGGACATATGAATACAAGCTTTATTCTAGCCATTTGAAGTAAAGTGATGGGACTAAATTGACAAGTAGGGAAACAAGGAGAAGTTGGTGTAAATTAGAACTTATTCATGGAAAGTTATGTTAGAATTTTCATTTGGCAGTAAGTTTTAAAATTCGCCATAAATTCTAAAAAAATGGTTAGATGATGAATTTTACACCGTTGTAAAGATTTGCTAGTCTAGTTTCGTTTCCAACAACGGAAACTGATTTCGAGTTTCGAGTTAAAAGATATGAATTTTTAATCGAATGAATGTTAGAAAAATTATAAAGCAGTTTCTGCCTGGACAGCCCTGTGACGTGAATGTAAGGAATTTTCATAATTTTTTTTAGATTTTATTAATTTATGTGGCTTATACCTTTAGAACCGTTATCGAATCTAGTTTCTACGGTAGAAACGAAATTGAGATCTTGTATGTATTCTGCCTTGCACAAGTAAATCTTTGAAGGTAGCGCAAGCTGTCAAAAAAATGGAATTTGAAATATTTTGTATTTAAATGTTAGTTAACAGGCTCAGAAAAGTTAATGGAAGTTAAAATTTGTCACTAAGGACCATAATGAGTTTTTGAATAGTACAAGGAAGAAAGGATAATATTTGAAAATTTTATATTCGAATGATTATATTAAACAGCGTGTTTAAGGTATTGTTAGATTTGAATATAACAAATATTTTATTTTATTCATGTTGTTAACGAAGTCAAGTCCGAATCAAAGAAGGTTCGAGGTACTATGAAAGAAAGGATCGAACTAGGACTTAGTGAGGCATTGTGTTAAGTGACCAAGGTGAGTGCCTTAATTATTACCTAATTATGCATGTGATAAATGGAGGCTTGCGATAAGCCAACCTTATTTATGAATGCATGATATAGTATATGTTGAAGTTATGTTCTACTGTTTAAATGTGGTAAGTAATATGGCGAGCAATGTGGGGACAATGTTCCTAACATATGACTAAAGAATTATTTATGATATGTTATGTTCATAAAAAAAATTAAGAATAAGTGATGCGTTTGATACATGATCACTGACTGGAAAATTATTCTTAATAAATAAGCTAAAATGA
Source organism: Hibiscus mutabilis (assembly GCA_019671005.1). Taxonomy (NCBI): domain Eukaryota; kingdom Viridiplantae; phylum Streptophyta; class Magnoliopsida; order Malvales; family Malvaceae; genus Hibiscus; species Hibiscus mutabilis. Next base: position 4,330,174 of record CM033733.1, on the reverse strand, counting down.
CTTGAATAACATATTATTTTAAGTATGAGAACTTATTTGTGAAATGTTATGATAGTCACTATAACTGATATGTTATTTGAATATGATATGAGCAAGTAATATGTATAATACATTGTCAATGCTCTGATAGATATCTTTATTATAGTATACCTGTATTATCTGGGTTATGAACTGCCTTTACGATTTATTGATGACATCTGATATGATATACAAATATCTATATGCCCAAGTATTACAAAGTAGGAGTCCTTGGTATAGTTGGCATGTCATAGAGTCTTAGCAACTGCATCATTCTGTTATGATATATGTCTGTTTTGTGACTACTACGGTGTCACATCCACCTTGGGGATCTAAGCCCATGGTCCTAAGTGCACTAAAGATGTGCTTATATAAGGAGCAAAGAGCGTCCTTGATTATATGAGGAGCAAAGAGCGTGCTCGAGTCTATACTCATCTATCCTTGATTATATTAGAATTATGATAAAGTTTTCCATGAAATGCCATAGAAACTGGGTATATTATGCTATGAGAAGCATGTTCAAGTATGTCAAGTAAACATGATGAACTTAATACAAGTAATTTATCAGTTATACTTAGATAAGCTAGATATAAAAATAAGCCTTGAATTATGTTCATGTCAGTTATTTGTTAACCTTATATGCTTTGCCTCACTAAGTGAATACTTAGCGTGTGTTGTTTCACACATAGGTTATTTGAAACTTACCGGAAGAGGAGTCAAGCATGTTGATCAAGTTGCAATCTGTCAAACATCAGTAAGACATTCTAATTTATGATATTCTCTAGTGGGCATGTATCAATTTATTCGTTAGTTGTTTTAAAGTTATAAGTTTAATTAATAGTCAAATAAATATGAATTATTCGTATGGTTAAAGAATTACCGATGATGATATTTAATCGGGTAAAATTTTGTTTATCATTTATAGCGTAACAATTTTAAATTTAAGAAATGGCCTAGGCAGTGTACCTAGTTTTCACCCTAAGTTACATACTTATTTTAATAGCTGACTAACATGTTTTATAAACCAATTCAGGGTCAAAATTAGCAATCTGCAAATAGGCTATGAATACTTCGAAAGTCGAGAAAATATTATTTTATAAACTATTTTTATGTCAGATGTTTTAAAGAAATTAAGTCTAGAACTCTGTTAAATAATATTGTGACATTCTTAATGTGTATTCGTACTACGAGTATACGTTAAGGGTGTTACATCCCATCATCATTAAAGTGAAAATCCATATGATTTCCATCCATGATATCCTTATTATTGTGGCTGATGCTTTTCTTTAATCAACTGTGACAAAGATGGCTTCACTTGGAAGTCAGTCAACAAACCCCCATCACGAGTCACGCTCAACCTCCCAAACATGGTCTCAACTTCACAACAGCCTTTCTACTCAAAGCATCAGCCACAACATTTGTCTTGCCTGGATGATACTCGATCGTTAAATCATAAACCTTAAGCAACTCTAACCATCTATGTTGCCTAAGATTTAACTCTTTTTATGACATCAAATACTTCAAACTCTTGTGATCCGTGTACACAATACACTTTTCACTATACAGATAATGCCTCCAAATCCTCAACGCAAACACCACCGTAGCAAGCTCTAAATCATGTGTAGGGTAATTGCGCTCGTGCACCTTTAAGTGCTTCGATGTGTAAGCTACAACCTTCCCACCTTGCATCAACATACACCCTAACCCCACGTAAGATATATCGCTATAGACCACAAACTCTCTTCCCGACTCAGGTTAAATCAAGATTGGAGCTTCTCTCAAAGCTTCCTTCAACTTCTCGAAAGCTTGATGTCTAGCTTCTGTCCACTCAAAACGTACATCCTTTTGCAACAACTTGGTCAACGGAGCAGTAGCCCTAGAGAACCCATCCACAAAGCGTCGATAATAACCTACCAAGCCCAAGAAACTACGGACTTCTGTCACCGACTTAGGTTTCTTCCAATTCACAACCGCCTTAACCTTTTGCGGATCCACCCGAATACATGCCTCCGAAACAACATAACCAAGAAAGACCACTTCCTTAATCCAAAACTCACATTTTCTTAACTTGGCATAAAGCTAATTATCCAACAACGTTTGCAACACAATCCACAAGTGTCGGTCATGATCATCCTCGATACGAGAGTACACAAGAATATCATCAATGAACACTACTATGAATTGATCCAAGAATTTATGGAACACCCGATTCATCATGTCCATAAATGTTTCAGGCCCATTCGTCAATCCAAACGACATCACTAAAAACTCATTATGGCCGTATCTCGTACAAAAAGCATTCTTCAGCACATCTTTATCCTTAACCTTCAACTGATAGTATCTAGATCTCAAATCTATCTTGAAAAACACTGTAGCACCCATGAATCGATCGAACAAGTCATCAATTTGCAGTAAAAGATATTTATTTTTAATCGCTAACTTGTCCAGTTGCTGATAGTCAATGCATATCCTCAAAGTTCCACCATTTTTTCACAAACAACACCAGTGCTCCCCACGGTGACACACTAGGTCGGATGAAACCACGGTCCAATAACTCTTAAAGTTGCATCTTCAACTCTTTCAACTCCTTTGGTGCCATGCGATACGATGCAATTGACACCAGAGCCGTATCAGCATACGTTTCAATACAAAACTCCACTTCTCTATCTGGAGGCAACCCATGCAACTCCTCCGAAAACACCCCCATAAAATCACAAACAGTACATATATATTTTGTTTGCACTTCCTTCATATTTGGGTTCATAACATAAACCAGATATGCTTAACACCCACACTCTAGCAACTTATGTGCTTCCATAGCTGAAACCACATTGGATAAGAACTTAACATTCTCACCTATAACTACTACTTTATAATCATCAGCAAGTTTCAACGAATCTCGCTTGGTTTCAAAATTAACCACAACCCTATGCCCAGACAACCAATCCATACCCAAGATCACATCAAAACCATAGAACATCAACTACATCAAGTCAGCCGCAAACATATGACCTTGAACCATCAGAGGATACCTCCTATACAACCTCCTCGTAACAACCGTCTCTCTAAAAAAACTTGTTACTTATATACCCACATCTAACATTTCTACTAGTATATCAAGCAAATATGCATGCTCATGCAAAATATATGAATACGTAGAAATAGAATTTATAAGAGAAAATAATGACATAAACTACAAGGTAAAATTGCCTGCTATCACATATGTGTCATTCTTCCTCTCACGATACGCATAGATCCTCCCAGGTCTACCATCCTCGGGTCAAACTGCCACTGTATGCGCTACAGTCCTCTGTTCTTTCTCTTTTCACTAGAAATTACCTTGACCGTGCACACGGCCTCTCGGTGGTGCAATAATAGGTATAGGTGCCTGCCTACCCCTAACTAACAACAAAAAATCACGTCTCATATAATCTCTAGATCCATAATTCCAACAGGAATTCACAGCCACAGCCGAAGAAGCTTGTCTTTCTCTGGCCAAACATGGATAATCTCACCTCAAATGATATCGTAATCCACAAACCCAACAAACATTATGTGTTGCTTTGGACTGTACACTCTGCCCATGCGATCCTCGCCTAACACCATCTCCACCACGTCTCGCATCCAAACAAAATCTCCTATCACGATGCCTCTTAGACTAACCACCACTGGAACCAAAATTTGTAGCTCTCTTTCCTGAGCCAGAACCCCTTGAATGATGAGATAAACCCAAACTCTGCTCAATGTCCTTCGCTCGTGTAACCATTACGTCAAAATTTGTATAGTCAGTGGCCAACATGTAGGTCTTAACATCCTGCTCCAAACTGTAACAAAATTGGTCACAACGATGCCTCTTATCCGGTACCAACTCAAGCGCATATTGGCTCAGCTTCACAAACTATACCTCGTACTTATATACTGCTATGCTGCCCTGAACCAAGGCCATGAACTCACGTTTCTTCTCATCCAAGTATTTAACTCCTAGATACTTCTTCCTAAAGGCAGCTTAGAAGAACTCCTAAGTCACATCACTGGGTTTTATACCCATGATCACAATAATCCACCAACTGTATGCATCACCCTGCAACAGAGACACCGTACATCCCAGCTTACAGATGTCACTATACCCCATCTGATCTAAAATCTAGTTTGTACTGACAAGCCACTCCTCGAATGTCTCGAGTGCCAACCATCTAAACTCAACTCTTCCCAAGCTACACATATGCTCTAACGGTAACCCCAGATTAATAGTAACAGTAGGTGCCAGTACGGTTACATGTACTCTAGCTATCGCGGCCTAAAATACCACAATTATCGCTTGTACCTAAGGCGTAATATCACCATACACCGGACTATGAGGTACATGTGGTACTTGCTCTACTCCCTCAGGAAGATTAGGCGGAGGAGGTGGCAATCCCTCAGGATGCACTATCTCACCCTTGACTCTCTGCCCTCCGGCAGCAACATTCGTGTCCGATCGCAACTCTCTCCTTGATGGCATCATATAAAAATGTATGTAGAACCATTTAACAGTCCTTTTGAGAAACCACATTCCAAAACACCTTTTAATCATCATTTTGACATCATCAACATTATCATGCCTTGTAAACCATGCACTTAACATTTCTAAAACACGCATATTAAACCATATGCAACATGTATCATGGATTAACAGGAAAGTCCCATTTGCTACCGTCAATTTAAGCTTTCCCATGCATACTACCTATACAAGGCTTAAAGAGTAAAACATGTTTAATCCAACATTATACAACATAACCCATTCCATAATACATCGTCAATTATATTGGCTTACACGTGATCATTAACCAAGTTTCACTTTTCAAAATACAATATCGGATACACATATTCAATAAATGTTCCCAACACTTTATGCTATCTCAACTAGAATTAAATGTACTATTACAACTGGGTACAATCACAACCCAAACATCGGTTAGATGCATAGCCCACTAACGGGAGTAGCCGGTACATAGATCAAAACCCATCAACCGTCAGGGTACTTGGATAGAGTTTTCGGTACACTGGATCAAAACCCCTCAACATCCAAAGCGACTTTTTATAGTACACTATCAATCCTATGGTCGGCCAACTATATCCGATAACATTTCCAAAAACTTTTCATACCATCACTTACCAATATAATTCATTTCTTAAACATTAACTCACTGTTTTTATATGCATCAAACAAAACCATTTACTCGATGCATTTTACCTTGCATTACTAATGTTCAAAACATTATCAAAACATTCATTACTCCCAAATGCATCAACATCATTAGATAACCATTTTCCAACATTAAATCATGCTCAAATCATGCATATACATGAGTAATTAAACCATTAAAACAAGCGCATAAAAACTAATTGTTGAACCGAGTTCGAGAGAGAATTCACCGTTTACTTACTTCTGAGCTTAGACCAATGTTTCAAGCTTGATCTAAACTCCCAAACACAACTTTCAAACCTTTGAAAAGCTGTAAATCACGTTCTCACTCACCGACACGCAAGGCCTCGCTTGCCGATGCGACAATTACTCCTCTAAAGCTTTCGAAACTTCCGTTCAAGCTTGAGGTTAAACCTCTCCTGCTTTTTCCACAACAAAACAGAGCATCCAATGCATTAAAATGCATTCATAACCCAGCAACAACATTCCATATCAAACCTCACCAATTTCCACTCAATTACCCAACCACAACAACCGAAAACAACACCAAAACAACTAAAAACATAACCTAGCCACAAACCACGAATCACAACCTTTACTTAACATCAATATACATCCAAAAACATAACTACCACGTCCTTATACCTCCAGAATTTATAAAACATCCATAACTACTCAAAAAACTCACAACTAACAACCTAGAAAATTAGAGATTCACCTAGTTTCGAGATTCCAATGTTAAAATCAACTTATTAACATTATAAAACATCAAAATCATATTCAAATCACATCAAGAACCCAGCAAAATAGATCTAGAACAAAAATTAACCAAATACACCAATTAAACCTTGATTTAACCTTTTTCCATAATTAAATCATTAAAGCTCATTAGAAAACATATGTAAAGGATCAATAACTTGAGAATTTCAGTAAAGAATATTTTATTAGAAGAGATGAACAGAGCTCACCTCTAAACTTGGCTTTACCCTTAATTTGGTGAGTTTACATGAGAAAACAAGTTCAAATCAAATAGGTTTTGTTAGGAAATCATTAAGAATCCATTTGAAATTAAAAGAATATTGAAATCAAGTGATTACCTGAGAAAATTGAAGTAGAAAAGAGTGTTTGGCTGGAGAGAATTTGAGAGAAAATCTTTTGGAGAAAAGTTAGTTATGTAAAATGATTTTTAGGAATTAATTATAGAATTAATTCTCCAAGCCTATTTAAACTCCCTTAAAACCTTTTTAAAAAATATCCAATTAAGGTGAAAATTCTATATTAGACTTTGACCAAATAGCTCCTTAAAGATTTTAATTTTTGACCCTTTTACAAACAGTCACTAAAAACAATTTTAAAACTTTACATTTTGGTCACTAACCCAAAATGTCACTTTTCGAAACTTCTTTTTGTAAAATTTATTTTACCAAAATCATCTACATATTAAGTAATGATTATAAAATATTTTTTTCATATTTTTTCCTCACTCAAAAATATTAATTCCAAATTAATCCTGAAACTGACTCGAATCCTCTAATATGATCCATTAGACCGTCTAAACAACCTAGAAAACTCCTAGGCTCAAAATCGGGGCGTTACATCCCACCAAAAATTGTTTGTTATTAAACATATCTTTATTGCGCACCAACCACAATGACCACAACACCGCCACACAACCAGCTAACCACCACTGACGAAGCTCTCCCACGAAACATCCATAAAAGCCTTGAACCAAGAACTCGGCTAACGATTGTGGCATCACCAAAGACACATGCCACCATAGCAAAAACAACACCCAAACCTCCCTAGCAAGTCAACAATGGAATAAAATGTGCTCCAAATCTTCTTCGACTTCCCCACAGCGCACACACACTAAAGACGTCTCACCTAACGGTACTCCACGAGACGAAGCAAAACTAACATGGGCAACTATTGAACCGACACAAACCATAAGAAACATTTAATCTTTGGTGAAATTACTATGGACGAAACTTTAAAAGCCTCACACCCTTCAGCTACAAAAACCCACAAACTCATCAAAGAAGTAAGCTCTTGCACCGAGAATCTCCTTTGCATATTAGGCTCCCACACCAACATATCCTCCACACCCGGTCGCACCACCCAACCACAAACAACAGCTTATAACTCCTCCAGCTGTCGCGACTCGAGAGCGCGAAGCTCTCTAGAGAAAAAATCTTCCCAGCAGTCATGTTCCAACAAGCCATTCCATGTGTAAGTTAAACCACAACCTAAATCATACAATCTAAACACTTAAATTCTAACCATAAACCTTAAATTCTAAATCATACAATCTAAACACTAAAACCATCATATTATATATAATATTTAATATACCAACAAGTGTTGGGTACAATGGCAAGGTACATTGTTCTCCTAAGAAGAAAATTATGGTTTAGATTTTGGAGACGACATTATTAGAAGGGAGAGTCATGAATCTCGAACATAAACCATAAAATGGACATGCTATTTATCAAAAAAATAATATATAATATTTAATATTAATAAAAATGTCAAATAAAATGAAAAGGATAGGATAGATTTGCTGTCGTGCAGCGATCTCAGCCTATGATTATAAAAAGAAATCACTAGTTAAAGTCATTGTCGTGAAAAAACACTGTTCATGCAATGCAATGCAATGATTAATTTCAACATCAAACTTAGAAAAGAATTTTATAATATTATTAGATAATCAAATTGTGATAGCTTCTTAGTGTAAAGCATCCCGAATAGATCAAATAATCTTGGGGTTAAATTTGAATTAACTAGAAAATACACTCATTAAGTTTTGAGAAAATAACTTAAACTTTGAAAATAATATTACGATACATGTTATAATATGATTTTTAAATAAAAGTTAAAATTGGATTATATAAACCATATAAGATAGGGAGAAAATTTAAATCTCAGAATTTAACCCTAAAATTTAAAATTTTGTCATTAGACCAATTAATAATTATTAATGATTTTTTAAAAAAATAAATTTTATTAAAAATCAGTCACTACAAATAATGAGACTAAACAAGAATAACAGCATAATCCAAACAATAGAAAACCACATAAAACCACAATAGGGATAACCATAAAAAAACATTTTTATAGTAGTTTTTCCCCATAAAAAAAAAGAACTTTTTTTGATAGTTTGTTTCATAAAGAACAAAACTTTCACATGGGGTAGTCAGGGGGGCCGTAGTTAATCCTTTTTTAATACTAAAAGAAATATCAACCTTTGAATAAGGTCGGAGGCTTTCATTAAAATTGTTCATTGGTTGTTCAAACTTTTTGTTAGATAAATACTATCAAACGATTTTTTAATTGTTTTAAAATGGTTATATATAGTATACGATTTTTCAGTCTTTTAATAAGACACATTCATTCAGAGACAAAGATAGGCAAAGCCCGTACTCAAAGCTATGGCTACGAAATCAGAGTTAGCAAAGCTAGGAAGCTCTCTCTTGGTGCCCAGTGTCCAAGAGTTAGCAAAGGAGCCATTGACAAAACTCCCACCTCGATACGTACGCACCGATGAGGACTCTCCTGTAGTATCTCACACAAATATATCGCCACAGGTTCCTGTTATAGATATGCAAAAGTTATCTTCACAGGAAGAAAGAGATCGCTTGCATCATGCATTCAAAGAATGGGGTTTCTTCCAGGTACATGTTTTCACCTAGCTCAAAATATTGACTGTGGTTTTGGGGTTTGGAATTAAAAGACGGAACTGTGCTGTGTTGCAGTTAATCAACCATGGGGTGAGCACTTCACTGGTGGAGAAAATGAAGACGGAGGTCCAAGAGTTTTACAATCTTCCATTGGAAGAGAAGAAGAAGTTTTGGCAAAGACCAGATGAAATAGAGGGTTTTGGACAGGCCTTTGTTGTGTCTGAAGAGCAAAAGCTTAACTGGGGAGATATGTTCTATATGATCACACTTCCAGCTTATTTGAGGAAACCCCACTTATTCCCTAAAATCCCTCTCAGCCTCAGGTTCTTATTTCCATCTCTCAATAATTGCATGCTAAAAAGAATATTGAAATAATAATTGAACCTTTACATTGAAATGATTGCTCGTAGGGATTGACTTAGAAGAAGGTTGGAGGGCAGTCCCATATAAAAAAAATTTATATGATTTAAAAAAATTTATATATTTTTTATTAAAAATTTATTTTTGCCTCAAAATTTTATAAGTCCGTCCTAAAAATTCATACATTCGCCCTCTAACATGTCCTAATTCCAGAGAAACCTTGGAAGCTTATTCTTTAGAACTGAAACATCTTGCCATGAAACTGTTGGACGTTATGGGAAAAGCTCTAGGGATTGACCCTGATGACATGAGAGTCCTGTTTGAAGAAGGGCTTCAAGCGACAAGGATGAACTATTATCCCCCATGTCCAGAGCCAGAGCTTGCGATCGGTCTAAGCGCTCATTCTGATCCCATTGGCCTCACCATTCTACTCCAGATCAACGAGATGGAGGGTCTTCAAATAAAGAAAGATGGCGCTTGGGTCCCCATTAAACCCCTAGAAAATGCTTTCATCGTCAACATCGGAGACATCATGGAGGTAACGATTAATGTATTTAACGCATGAATCATGATCAGCCCATAAATTCATACATTGAAAAATAAATAATACGGAGTTTGCAGATTGTAACCAATGGGATTTACCCGAGCATCGAGCACCGTGCGGCCGTGAACTCGGTTAAAGAAAGGCTTTCAATTATTATGGTTTACAGCCCGAGATTGGATGGAGATCTTGGTCCAGCGCCAAGCCTGATTTCTCCACAAAATCCAGCACTGTTCAGGAGAATAGGTGTTGCAGACTACTTCAAAAACCTCTACACCCGCGAGCTCCGCGGAAAAGCCTATCTGGATTTCCTGAGGGTTCAGCCTGAGGAAATCAATAAAAACTAGCATAATAAAAAAATACTGCATTATAAATTAAACTTGTTTTCTTATCCATACCAATGCCATGTTTATCTTATTGTATATTTATTAATTGTTGTTGTGTTTTGAGCTTCCTGTGTGGTGTAAGTTTCAACTCCCAATATCAACCAATAAAGATTTTTATCAGTTTGACTATTTAATTTAAAATCATTTTATAATCAAATTGACAATTTTACACCAGCATCATAATTTTCTTCATTATTTTTTTTACATATCAACCGGTCAGCGTTATTGATAAACAAAAATAGAACCAGAATATAATCTATAAGAAGCTTTAAAACATCTAAAAAAGAAAAAAAAAACATAAAACGATAAATCTAAAATAAAAAGACAAGTATTGCACCAGTTAAATCAGACATTTTTTATTTTCTTTATTATTTGTATATTTTAGAACTTGTTTAGATTTATGTTGATTCAATAAGAACTTGTGTTATTCAATAATTATTGTAGTAAAAAGCTACTATTGAAGTCAACACTTGTAGAGAATTAACTTGATCATGACATGATGTATAGGCTGTAACATGAACCTTTAGGATACCAGCATTGTTTAAAGTTACATTTGCAAGAAGCAAATATTCTCTGCTCATTTTCGGTGTTTTTTTATATATAATACTAAAAAACTAAATTTTAAGCTTTAATTTTAAATTTTAAATTTTAAACCCTATACCTTGAACTCTAAATAGTACACCCTACCTTCAATTCTCTAAACCCTAATCTTAATATTTAAATGTAGAAATATAAATAGGGACAAAAAAAGACACATATAGTTGTTATTCATTTATAAGGGTTAGGCATAGTTAAGAATATAAAATAGGGAAATAACTTAATAACAAATATTCGCCTAACCTCCAAGAAAAAATTGAGTTCACAATTTGATTTTGAAAAAAGAAAAAGAGTCAATGAGTGAGGATCCTTGATGAGTATTTGCATTGTGAGAAAACTGAATAAAGGGGTTATTATAATTTTGTTATTCTGGAGATTTCTTGGGGTACTGCTGGGAAGGCTGGTTTTTTTACGGAAACAGACGAGGTGTTTGATTTGTGGCTGTTGGGGTGGCTTTAAATGAACAATTATTAATGTTTATGTGCCGTGTAATTGGGGTAATGTCGGGGCAACGTGCTGCATTAATCGACGGAATTGTCTAGACATTTCAAAAAATTATACTGTAGGCTCTTCTCACGCCTTAAATATAGGTATAACCAATTAAACTAATACACATTATATATATTTTTTATATTATATTTATATATAAATATATCCATGTCAATTTTTTAATTGATATGATAACATTTTAATACCACTTAAAAATAAAAGAAAGAAAGAAATGGCAAAAAGACAAAAATAATATCTTTAGTTTTTTTCTCCAAAATATGGTAAAAGTTAAATTATTTTTTAAACTATTGTATTTGTTATAGTGATTTTAAAGATGATGGCATAAAACCCTATTTTTGAACAATGTTTATATATTTTGAATTAAAAAATTCAAAAATAGTAGGAAATATTTGACATCAAACCAGTAAAAATTAAAGGTTGCATCGGGAGAACCCGTCTTTGAACAGTGGCATGGATGCCATGTGGCGCGTTAGCATTGAAACCGGCGCTGTTCAAAGACGGAGGCAGAAGACTCCGACTTCAAACAGTGCACATTTTGTTGTACTGGGGTGGCAGGCTTTTCAGCAGTGTCATGCATGCATGCAAGAGGCAGGGGCAATGTGTAGGATTCCCTTCGGGAAGTGTAATTTTTATTATTGGGGATCGGTTGGCTGGGATTAAATTTGATGGTGTTAAATAGAGGTTGAAGATGGGAAATGGTATAGATGTGTAGTTGGTTTTTTTTTTTAAGTTGAGAAAGTATGAGGAAGAAGAAGAGTTGGATAAAATATTGTAAGTTTGTATATATATTTTAATTTAATAATATTATTATTTCAATAATTGTAATTGAATTTTTTAAATTGTTTTATAGTGTAATTAGTACGATAATTTAATTTTTAAAATTTATCTTCAATCGAAATATGTATATTTAAAAAAATTAGAACTAAAAAAATATATTCGAAATATGGTTAAAAATAAAGGCAAACTAATTTAGTATATTAAAAAATATTTAAAATAATTTAGTATATTTTTAAAAAATATATTCAAAAAGAACTCGTCCCCGATGTTAGTATCAGTAATTTAAAATTTAGCATGTTCTTTTTTATTTGTGTATTCTAATTGAAAATATATATTGTTTTGAGCATGCAGAGAAAATGTGCAACAACAGATTTATGACGATTGTCCATTACAATAGACAAATGGTGAAAACTGATATCGAGATTGTATTTGAATCTGAAAGTACTATGAAGATGAGATTTAAAAAGGAAATCACACTTCGACAAATGAAGAAGAAGATATCCAAGAAAATTGGAGATGGAATTCATGGTTTGTGGTATCGGTGGCTGACATGTGACAATCCAGTCAGATATTGTGCAATCAGTCTCCAAGATGATGATGATGTTGAAATGATGATTGTAGAGCATGAATCTATGGAGATTCGAAATATCGAGTTGTTTGTTGAGGCACGTGATGTTCCCGGCCCATCTAGAGACATAGTTGGAGAATATGCTTAAATGGGTTTCGGTAAAGAGATTGATATGCCCGGAGGCAGCTTTGTCGCAATGTTGGCAAGTGGGACATCGAGTGCATTTCATCCAACCGGGCCTTCAACATATGCTTCACCATACGGGCCGACTGTTGATCTGACAGTTAATGTTGATGTGGAAAACCTACGAGGTCGATAGGGAAAAACACTTGAAGATTACAGTGAAGATGAAGATATTGCAGATTTGTTCCATGATGATGTTGGTGATGCCCCTTATTTCAGTATTGGAGAATTCGTTTCGACCAGGGATGACATTACATACTATAAACCTCTTGCTCACATGAGCTTAATGAATTTTGATGCGATGAGGGTGACTCAATTCTCAGATATGCCCCAATTAACTCCGAGTCAGCATGGTAAATTATCGGTTGTGCTTCAATTTAATGAAAAGAATAAAACTACATTGACAGTTAAATAGTATAGCATAAAGAAGCATGTAGACTACGTTATTGAAGAATCCAGCTAGAGGACTTTCTTTGCCAAGTGTGTGAAATAAGGACAAAAGTGCAATTGGAAGATCCGAGTGTCAAAGCTTTAGAGGAAAAATACTTGGGAGGTCACAAAGTACAATGACGATCACACATGTTTACGAACTTTCATCGACCATGACCACCGCAAATTGGACTCGACTGTAATAAGTCATTACATGATGAAGTTGGTTGAAACAAATCCAAGGATTCCCGTTTTAGTGGTTCAGGCAACCATTACGCAACAATTTAGATATAAGATAAAATACAAGAAGGGGTGGCGTGCAAGAGATAAGGCAATGCAGTCAGTGTATGGTGATTACGATAAGGCATACAATGATCTAACGATTTTATTACTAGCAATGACACGTTTCATCCTAGGTACCACAGTGAGGTATCAAACCACGGATACATATGACCGAGAGGGCCAACTTATTGAAGGCCATAAATTTTTCCATCGACTTTTTTGGGCGTTCAAGCCATGCATTGAAAGCTTTCTATATTACAAACGTATGGTTTAAGTCGATGGCACGTGGCTATACAGAAGATACTCTTATGTACTATTGATTGTCGTTGCGCAAGATGGTGAGAACAATGTCTTCCCAATTATATTCGCAATTGTTGAGCAAGAGACGAATGAAGCTTGGAATTTCTTTTTGAGCAATTTACTTGAGCATGTCATCCAATAATATGGGGTCTGCATTATATCCGATTGAGGGACAAGTATCAAATAAACAATTAATCAAGGTGGAAGTTGTTGGACACTTCCTCATGCATATATCACGTATTATATTTGTCATATTAGTAAGAATAGTTACGAACATTTCAAAAACCAATACCTTTGCAATGGGATTTTAAGCATGGGTAAGTATCATTTTTTTTTCAAAGTATGGTATATATCCATATCCATTTATGTGTTTTGATTTCTCTCGATACTAACAACATATATTATGACACAGGATATCTGCTACTGCAGTCAGATTTTGAGGGGAAGATAGACAATTTAATGAAGTACGGCGAGTGCGTTTGGAGTTGGGCAAACAATATTGAGAGGGGAAGATGGGCCCAATCGTATGATGAAGATGGTAGACGATACGGGAAAATGAAAACCAACCTTGTGGAGTGCATACATAAAGTACTAAAAAGATCACGTCATCTCCCAATAGCAAGCTTGGTGAAAGAGACGTACTACAGGTTGGCTAAAGTTTGGACCGTTAAAGGGAAGCAAATTGAGGCCTTAATAAATAGGGGGCAAAGTTGTGCGCCCGATCTTGTGATAAAAATACAAAAAATGTGAAGAATACAACGTCGGTGAATGTTCACAAGTTCGACCAGATGAGTCAAGCATTTGATGTTATTGGTTCCATATGCAACAACGAAGCAGGTCACTCAAATGTATTTCGAGATGATTTTAGACGTAGGTGGTGTGACTGTGGTGAGTTTCAGGCATAGCGATATCCATGTGCTCATGTAGTTGCAGCATGTATATCTATAGGGGTTGACCCATACACCTATGTTGATGAATGCTTCAATCTTCATAGGATGGCCGAGATTTACAGAAGTGAGTTCCCACTGATCGCGAATTTAAAGTATTGGTCGTCAATAGAGCATGAAAAATGGTTACCAGATCCTGGACTCCGTATAATGCCAATTGGCTGACGTAGATCGACTCGCATCTATACCAGTATGGATCTTCATCATAGAGAGAGCAGACAACAAAAGAGATGTACCATATGCAGGGATGAAAGACATTTGAGATCAAACTGTCCAAATGAACCAAGATTATTGCCTATGCCTAGTGATTTATTATGTTTGTATTCAAAAATATTCTACTTTGCATCTGTATTAATTAGTTATTAATAATGTTATATTTTTACTATTATCATATTGCTTAATTCTGATTTACTAATTAGGGACCAAATTGCTAAGTATTCAAAGTTCAAAGACTAATCTATAAATTTCTAAAATTTTTAAGGAACAAATAAATTTTACATTTTATTAGTAGAAAATATTTTTAATTTCATGTTCATCACAAAACTTGAAGTTTAAAAAAACGACGACTGAATTGGAGTTCAATTGAAAAAGTTATGAGATAGTGTCCAAAATGTAAAAATTCAATAATTTAGGTAAGGTTTAGAAACCTTTGTCCTATTTCACCAAAATATGACATTTTAAGTTATTTTAACCCCTAATTGTCACTTTTATTATTAGGTAACTTAGTTGCATAGTCTTAAGCATGAACATGAACATTTAAGCCATTTCTAATTAATGAATTTATTTGAAAAGCGATTCACTAATTGCTAAAGATAATTACATTTAGATTAAGTGAATATTAAAAAATATAGTTGAAAAAAAAAGCAAAACTCAAATGTATTACACAAAAGATATAAAATCATTTCTTATGTAATTTCTGCCCATAACAGGGTATGGTCGAAAGATAATTCTACAGCGGTCATCGAGCACGTTGTGGCCTCTATGGTGCCTCGGGATCCTCTTCAACATCATTTTTAGTGTATCTCATATCCTCGGTCACCGAGGGCATATGAGGCAGTGTGAACAAATCCATATAATCGCTCTACCCTCACATAATCTCTGGTGAATTCAGGAAATTTTGCATTTCCTGAAAATTCATGTTCTCGCCAAAGTTCGAGTAAATGGGTGACTGTGGCGGATAAAACTCGGGTCTGTATAAACCATCATCATCAAACCCTAGACTATTTAGGGAACTCGGGCCTACTTTTGGTTGTACACATGTAAGAGGCGGATAAAACTCGAGTTTGTATAAACTAGCATCATCAAACCCTAGATTATCTAAGGAGCTCGGGCCCACTCCTGGTTGTATACATGTAGGAGGTGGATAAAACTCGAGTCTATATAAACCAACATCATCAAACATTAGATTATCTGAGGAGCTCGAGCCCACTTTTGGTTGTACACATGTAAGAGCCGATTCTCTTTCCCATATAACTGCCAGCGTTACTGTACTCATATTTGGCTCTCATGTGGTTGGCCAACATTCAGAGTTTCTACTCCAAACATTTCTACTCTTAGATGCGCCCGCTGCAGTCTTCGATGATTTACCTTTGCCACCATATTTTTTCTTATACCTCTGGTATTTTTCACGTTCTTCGAGAATAGTTAAGTATGGCTTTCCATGACTACAATAGTAGATCATGTATTCTGAACTCTCAAAATCAAAATTATTAGCTTGTAGTGGACTGCGATAAGGCAACGACGAAGTTCTGCCGTTCCACAAAGCAATGTAATCGGCAAGTACGGCTTCCCAATCCGTATCTGGCCTGCTGCGTCCATCAAAGGCGTAAAGAAAGTAATGATCACGTGGAATACGCGGAATGGGCTGGTGGAAACCAAATTGCCTCAACACTCTATCTCCAAAGTAGAACTCGAAAGTATGAAAGTAGATCAGCGGTGTAAGACTACACCATAGAAGTGAATCATTCTTCAAATATTCCAGTAGAAATATGTTGTCATCGTTGTACGCTATCCAAATAAAGTGCAAAAAATGATCATTTATAATAATACATATAACTAAATGTAAATAATATATTTAACCAAATAAACTTTCTATTCAGATACCTGATCTTGACAATATGAATTAATATGAGATCTACATACTCTGACGTTGTTGTGCGTCAATCCTGTCTCATGCTTTTCCTTGCACCATCTGCATACAAATCACAATAATATTTTAAAAATAAGTAAATTTAATTTAAACATTCAACTCAAAATCAGGATATTTACCTTGCAACAAGAGGAAACTATATATGTGTTTGAATAATCGGTGTAAAAAAGAGAAGTCGCTGACAAGCCTACGCTTGCAATAATAGCAGACATCCACCAATACCACTTACATTTTTACCCTTTCTAGTATAACTCCCTTGCACAACTCACGATTCAAGCATGCTAATATGGCTGATCTCCAACTATATTGGCAACCAGCTTCCCAATGAGTATTCAAAAAATGTAGATACTGTACATTGACCAGATTGCCAGATTTATCCGGTATCAGTATCCCTCCAATCATCTGCAAAATATATGCTCGAATGACCTTATAAATCTCATCAATCGTACTATACAAATTGAGTTCAAATTCACTTTCCAACTAACTCAATTTGACACGAGACCCTTTCACATTATTTCCATATGGCACCTTCCCAAGGTACTTTTCGCAAATTTTAGCAGTTAAACCCTAAGTACGCTCGACCAATGGCTTTTCGTTTACCGAGACCCCGATAAGATAAACCACGTCTTCTAGCGTGATCGTGAATTCTTCGCAATGCATATGGAATGTATGAGTTTAGGGTCTCCAACGCTCAATTAGAGAGTAATCGATTCGGGAACCAACTTATACCCGCGAAGGAATGTCGCATGATAAAATCCCGCCATATACAAGAAATTTAGGATTCTATTATCTAGGGGAGTTTTTACCATGCATAGATGATGTTTAAATGTATCATCTGTATCATGTAATTAACGCATTATTTATACATAATTATTAATACATAAGTGACTAATTTCGTAATAAATAAATTTTTAAAAATTTGTACCAGCTCATCAACCCTAAGGCTAGTAATGTGTCTTATAAATGCAACAGAGGAGTTTGCTCAGCCATCCTACATGACAAGTAAGAAAATATTAGTAAACATGGACTAAATCTAATACGTTAAAATAAAAATAATTATAATCAAATAAAAAATAACCCGGGACAATTCTTTACTCAATTTTCATACAAAATTTATTATTATTCTTCTTCCACAAATTTTTTCACCCTCAACCAACTATTTAACACAAAATATTCTAAACATTAAACTTATATTAATCATCATCAACACTAAGTTAGCAAATATAAATCGAATTTTCGTACTAAATTTAAAAAATATATATTAAACTACAACATACAATTAAGAAATTAAAATTATTAATATTACTAATTTAAAAAATTAAAAAAGTTTCTTCAACAATATTTCTCACCTTCAACCACATATTTAACACAAAATATTAAACCTATATTAATCATCATCAACACTAAGTTAACAATATAAATCGAATTTTCGTACTAAATTTAAAAAATATATATTAAATTACAACGTACAATTAAAAAATTAAAACTATTAATATTACTAATTTAAAAAATTAAAAAAGTTTCTTCAACAATATTTCTCATCTTCAACCTTCAACCCCTATTTAACAAAAAATTATTCAAAACATTAAACTTATATTAATCACCATCAACACTAAGTTAACAATTATTAAATCGAATTTTCATACTAAATTTAATTTTTTTTATTAAACTAC
This sequence comes from Hibiscus mutabilis, assembly GCA_019671005.1. NCBI lineage: Eukaryota > Viridiplantae > Streptophyta > Magnoliopsida > Malvales > Malvaceae > Hibiscus > Hibiscus mutabilis. Next base: position 4,311,592 of record CM033733.1, on the reverse strand, counting down.
AACATACAATTAAAAAATTAAAATTAAAATTATTAATATTACTAAATTAAAAAATTAAATACATAGCTCATATACTTACAATATTTCTCCAAACCTTCTTCTTCTTTACTCTATCTTCTTCTCAAAAATATGGTTCAACAATATTTCTCAACTTCAAACCCTATTTAACACAAAATTATTCAAAACATTAAACTTATATTAATCATCATTAACACTAAGTTAACAAATATAAATCGAATTTCCGTACTAAATTTAAAAAAATAATATTAAATTATTAAATTAAAAAATATACTTATAATATTTCTCTAAATCTTCTTCTCAAAAAATTTTTCTCCTTCAACCTACAACCCATATTTAACAAATCAAAATTAAATCCTAACCATTCAACCCACACACCAAAATTAAATCTCAATCATTCAACCCACCAACTCACTCTCCAATCATAAAACTCACCATTCCCCAAATCCCCCTCCCCCCGAAATTATTATACCTGCTGCCACCACCCTTCACCAATTAAAGATCCCCTAATGCCATGCATGCAAAGCTGCCACGCATGCCAAGCTGCCAACGGGACTATGCTAAAGACAGAGCCAGCTAAGCCCGACTTTGAACGGTCTCAAGGGCCCTGCATGCGCGCCACGTGGACGATGCTCCACAACCTGTAGCTGTTTAAAGACGGATTCAGGTGACTTCAACTTTAATTTTTTATTCAATATATAGTATTCACTGTTTAAAGAGGGATTCAGATGGTTTCATCTTTAAAATTATTGTAGCAATCACAATATTTTAAGAAATAATCTGAGTAATACTATATTTTGGGGGAAAAATTAAGATACAATATTTAAGTCAATTCTCCGAAAGAAATCGTAAGAATTATACTTTTTTTACCTTTTTTGTTTCATCATCAACTTTTTTTGAATCAGTTTTTTTTTTTCATTCAAGTTTACTCCATTTTCATTCAAGCATAGCATGTATATTTTTTTAGTCAAGTTGACCCCATTTTGTTTCGTCAGATTTCCACAATGGCTCCATTTTAATCCAAACTAAACATCATTTAGTAGATGGTTGGATGGGTGGTGGTGCATTTTTGGAGTTTTATAAGCGAGTTTTCTAAAACAAAGGGGGGCACTTAAGGATGTGGATCCATGTTTTTCCTTCTTTTGTATTGTTGTTATCTTAATTTATTTAAGCTTAGAATTGATGAGGGGGTGAGACATGATACAACTTGAATGAGTAAAATTTTCATTTTTATAACGATTTTGATAAAAAAAAATTATTTTTTATAATAATAAAGAAGCAACAAAAGAACACATCAATAGAGTAAATTTGAATAAAAAATGATTCAAGAAAATATTAAAAATGAAACAAAAAGGTTAAAAAACATATTTATGACACTTTTTCCTTTTTGTTTTTACGTGAAATTAAAGTGTTACCTTATGTATTAAAAAATGATATGGACATATTTACATGTAAATATGACATGAAAAATGTATACAATGTGTATTAATTTAATTGGTTGGGCCTATATTCTAGGTGGTGGGAATGACCTATGGTATAATTTCTCATAAATTTATTTCACATTGGTTTTTTTCTTTTTTAATAATAGGCTTAACTATAAAATAAGCGCCTAAATTATCTCTCATTTTTGCAATAGGTGGTGCCTAAAGTATTTTTTTAGCTGAAATAAGTGTCTAAAGTTTCAGTTTTGGCTGAAATAGGTGCCTAAAGTATCTTTTGATGAGATATGTGCCTAAAGTTTTATTTTTGATTGAAATATGTACTAAAATAGGTACCTCAGTTGACTTTAAAACAAGCTAAAAATGAAACTTTAGGCACATATTTCTACCAAAAATGAAACTTTGGGCACTTATTTTATCCAAAAAATATTTTAAACACTTATTATAAAAAAACATAATTTAAGCACTTATTTTATAATTTAACCTTAATAATACAGATCAAACCTGCCTCACGTTCTATCAAGTTGTTCACAAATCACACCATTCGAAGGCGAATCAAAATATATTATTTTATTGGTCTATCTTGATTTATAGTTCTTAACACATTTACTACACTATTATGTTCGCATCCTATGCCTATATTTTATCTCCCAGTTCTGCCTGTAGCAAATTAAGCACTCCATTCCATTAACAATAACTAAGTCGGCCACAATTTGTAGAACTGAACAGAATTAGAGACGAGAAACGGGTCATTCTGTTCGGGTTTGATTCGGGTTATTTTGGGCCTAATTATATTTCGTGTAAGTTAGGTTTGGGTCTGATTCGGTTTTAGTTTAGTTTTATGGTGATTTTGGTCCAGGTATCGGGCCGGATCAGTTGATTTTCGGTTCGTTTGATTTCGGGTTAACTGAAGATCGATCAGTTTCAGCCAGGTTTTCAAGCTGAGTCAGGTTTTTACACTATATATGACTTTATATAGCCTGTATATTTGGCTTTTTGGTGAATTGTGCAACGGTTCACTTCTCAACTTTTTTTATTTTAATATATTTTCTTTATTTCAGGTTGCCTTCGGTTCGGGTAAAATCGGTCTAGGTCTATTCGGTTAGGTTAAAAATCAGTTCGGGTCTATTTTTGGTTCAGCTAAAATTTGGATCGGTTTCAATGCGATTCGATTTATTTCGAATTTCTGATCAAATTTGAGTTATCGTATTCAGGTCAATTTCAAGTCTTGATTCGGGTAAATCGATTCGAGTCTCGGATAAGTCTAGGCAGAATACTGTAGTAAAATATATTAAACCAAACCCCAAGCAATCCACACATACACAGTCAAGAAACAGAAGAAACCATGTCCGAAACAAAGCAAAGACAGTAGGAAAGATGATACATTAACAAAACAAAAGGAATCATAAACGACTTAGACAACGCATCGACCTCCTTAGTGGAGCATGGATTTGAATTCGGTTGTGGTTGTGTTGCGTTTAATAAGATTATGGTTGTGTTGCATTTATTATGGTTACTATGTATATCATGGTCATGACTTTTTTTAATAACGAATGTTATTACGGACATAATTATTAAGGGTATCGCGATTTCGAATGATACCACTATTAATATATAACAATCGCTATTACAATTATAGACCGATATTTAAACCCCGAACCCGAAGAAAGAGCAACACCGCAACAACCGTGTGAAATAAAAAACCTGACCTAATTAAAGAGAGCCAATCCCACAATAAAGGACGAGATACTGCTTGCAAGTTGCAAAAAGGAGAAAACTTTATATATCTACCAGGGAGTTTACCCAGTTGACGTGGCATGTTGGGTAAAAGATAATAAATTTATTTATTATTTTTATATAAATAATCATAAATACATTAAATGAATCATTCAAACACATTCAACTTTTATTTATTATTTATCTCTCTTGATCTTTACATGATTTTAATGTTATAATATAGATATAAATGATAAATTTCAACATGTTAAGATTAATTAATTGTACTATTCATCTTAATATTTTTACAGATAAATTATGTATGTAATAAATTAAATTTACTTATTTAGGTCATGATTTTAGTATTTTAATTTTGTATTATTCTTTAAAAATTATTTAAGTCGAGATATTTGGTACACTAAAAATTTAATCGACATCATGATTTTAGTATTTTAAATTTTTATTTTTTTAAAATTCTTTAAGTTGAGATATTTGTTAAACATTGAGATTTTGGTCAACATTACGATTTTAGTATTTTAAATTTTTATTTTTCTTTAGACATTGTTTAATTTAATAAACGACATCAGGTTTCTCTTTTCTCTTGAATTTAAAATTTTCAATTGATTTTTCAGTTCTACAATAACCCAACAAACAGACAACAAGGTTACTATTGTTTTCCATCAAATTGAAATAAAATATCATATATGAACCATGAGTTTTTAAGCTTTGTTTCACCTCAGTTTCTATGAAAACAACCCCTTAGACTACTTATTTTAAAGGTTTAATAAAAAAAATGTTCAAACTATACACTTTTTTTAACTTTAAGTGACTAAATTACTTTTTGGTTTTTATATTTTTTTGGATATGTTAAAAGAACTTTTTTTGTTAAAAACATATGCCTAAAGTTTCATTTCGTTAATTTTAGGTGATTGGCCGTTAACGATCATTAAAAATATTCGTTATCCAATCAAAACATGATACATGACATGTTTTTTCAAAAAAATAAAAGTAAATATTTTTTAAAATTATCCCAAATCATTAACCCTAAATCTCAAATTGTCATCGTTGTCGTTGTTGAAAACCTCGTTGAATGTCATCAATGTCTTCATCGAATGCCGCTGTCTATTTCCCCCAACCACCCATCGTCGGTGTCGAAGATGGGTGGTTAAGAGAAATGGGCAGCGACGACAGTGGTGGGGTTCGATGAGGTTATCAACGGTGGCAAATATGACAATTTGAGGATTTTGGATTAGAGATTTAGGACTATTTTGGAGGATTTTGAGATTTTTTTTAATTATTTTATTTTTAATTAAAAAAAGAAAATTAAAAAATAAAAATAAATACCACGTGTCTAAATCTGATTGAGTGATAAATTTCTTTATAAACACAACCTTAAAACAATAATTGATTGAAACTTTTGGAACCTAAAATTAACAAAATGAAACATTATACAACTATTTTTACCAAAAAATAGTTTAGGCACCTAAAGTTAAAAATATGTATAGTTTAAGCACTTATTTGTATATCAAGCATATTTTAAATTATACTAATATTTTATCATCAATATTTTGTTTGTTGTAATTAATTCTATAATTGAATATTTTTAAAAAAGTATTTACGGGTAAAAGATGTATTAATGCATTGCATTTATTGTCTTAAAGATTGTTTATTAATAAAAAAAATAGGCTTAAATAAAAAATAGGTGCCCAAAGTATATATATTTTTGAACTTTAGGTGCTAAAGTATTTTTTTTGTAAAAATATGTGCCTAAAGTTTCAAAAGTTATAATTTTAGGTGTCTAAAATATTTTTTTGTAAAAATATGTGCCCAAAGTTTCAAAAGTTAAAATTTTAGGTACCCCAAATATGTCATGTGTCAAGCATTGTTTGGTTAAAAAAATTAACACCCATTAACAGTCAGTCACCTAAAATTATAACTTTTGAAACTTTGGGCACCTATTTTTATAAAAAAAAATACTTTAGGCACCTAAAGTTAAAAAAAATCATACTTTAGACATCTATTTTTCATTTAAGCCTAAAAAGTATATTAATTGTATTGTATTGTATTTATAGTCTTAAAATTGCTTATTGATAAAAAGATATTTTAATTTTTTTTAATTATATTCATCTTAATTGTCATATCATGAGTCACCTCAACTGTGTAGTAGGCATAACATTGGTCGTTGCAAAAGCACACCCAAAACAAAACCCATCAAATAATCACATTATCTAAAGACTCAAGGGGTACTCGGCAACGACCTACTCGAGTTAATTTGCGGTGATAAAATGCTTAGACTGAATCTAATATTACGAATTCATTTTGAATTACTTTTATTTGAAAATTACTAAAACAACATTAACTATTACTATAAATTTACTTTTACTTTTTTTCATTCCTTTATGTAATCTTTGTAGCGATGTCTTTTTCTCGTTAAAAAATGAGTGTTTTGTTTTTGTTTTGAAAATGATGATTTCGCGTGTGATTTTATAAAACCCGTGTTTTATTTAAAAATGGAGTCGCCACCGGCCACTTAGGTAGGCCGGACACCGTAAAAAACCAGAGATTTAAAATTGATGGGTTCGGGAGTCGGTTACGGATGGGGAAGGATTAGCACCCCCACACCGCCCAAAATTGGTACTTTAATAATTACCGCTTTATTAATATTAAACTTTCTGGATTAAAGTGACGATTAAATTAAAATTTGGTTATATGTGCGAGTAAATTTTAAAGGCCCCTTTATCCAAGAGTAAACGCCCAACCACTATCACTGCGCCTGATACTGGCCCCGTTTACGCTCGAATAAAAGGGCACCGCATTGACAAAATATATGTCCGTTACGCAAACTTAAAAACATGGCAAATATAAATAAATACATTGCGATAAAAATATAAATAAATACTAACATAATAAAATACTAATATAACATAAATAAAATACTAATCTAAAACATATATACATAAATATTAATCTAACTCATAAATAAAAATAAATCTAACATAAATAAAATATTAATATAAAACATAAATTTAAAACATACTAATCTAAAACATAGATAAACATACAAATTAAAAACACAATTTTAAATTAACTACTACTTCATTAAATCATAAAAATTACAACACAAATAAAAAGGAAAGAAAATATACCTAACTAGGAGTTCGAATGACGAACCCCGACTGAACCCCACCGAGATCTACCACGACCTCTCCAAAAAATTAACTAGATCGGATCCAAAATAGGACCCCGATCGAAACGGTTAGGACCGAGGACACTGTCCCTGTCCTGGGCTAGCCGGGAGCCTAAGCTCCCTTATTTGGCCACCCCTGCCGATCCATTCTTCAATTTCAATTCCCCTACCCCCATGCCTTTATATAGGCAATTGGGTGGTTGAAAGGGGTGACGTGGACCACCCAAAAACCACATAATTTTCTTTTTTATATATATTTCATTTATTATTATTATTATTTATTAATTTTATATTAATAATATTACTATTACAACAATACTAAAAATACTAAAACCCGGACAAAAATGAGTGATTACAGTTGCCCCTCTTTGCTTGTTCTTGTGAAACGAGAACAAAGCAAAGATCAAAAGCACTCTTTTTTGTCTTATATGGCTTAACTTCTCTCCTTTTGACACGTGTCTTCTTTCTTTGGTAGATTTTCTTCCTCTTCGGCATAGGTCTTCCTTATTGTCTTGATTGATCTACCTTGTCACTTTAGGGAAGCAAAGCCTTCAAAATGGGGGTTGTTTGTTGGGGAAGCCAAACCGAGTTCCACTTGCTACATTATTGATAACAAGCTAATACCTAAAGAGAGTTTGACCCAGCTGCAACACCGACGAAGAGACAGGGTCTACAAAATTCGATCCAGCTGCAACACTGACGAGGAGGCAAGACCGATAGGTGAAAGTTCTGATGTCTAATCCAGCTACAACTCTGACGAAGAGACAAGATCAGAAAACTGACAATTTTTCTCTTTCTTTCTCTCTTTTTTTTGTTTCTTTTTTCTTTGCTTTTGTTTCTTTTTTTTATTTTTTTTCTTTCTTTTTTATTTTTTCTTTTTTTTTTCTTTTTTTGATTTTTTCTTACAACATTGCTAAAACTTGAAAGTTGGTGAATTTTGACCAAGCTACAACACCGAAGAAGAGGCATGGTCTAAAGTTAGTAATGTTGATCCAGCTACAACACCGACGAAGAGGCAGGATCAAGAGTTAGTGAATTTGGTCTAGCTACAACACCGACGAAGAGGTAAGACCGGAAGTTAGTGAATTAGGTTCAGCTACAACACCGACGAAGAGGCAGAACTGAAAGTTAGATTTGACCAAGCTACAACACCGACGAAGATGCAAGGTCTGAAGATTTGATCCAGCTACGACACCGACGAAGAGGCATGATCGGATAGTTGTTCTTTTTTGTGATCAAGCTACGACTCTGACGAAGAGGCATGATCAGAATTTGGTTGAAAGCTGATTTTTTCATTTTTTTTTCATTTTTCATTTTTTCTTTTTCTTTTTCTTTTTCTTTTTTCTTTTTTTCTTTTTTTTCTATTTTTCTTTGATTTTTTCCTTCTTTTTCTTTTTTCTTTTTTTTTCTTTTTTCTTTTTTTCTATTTTTCTTTGATTTTTTCTTCTTTTTTTCTTTTTTTCTAGCTACAACATTAATAAAGAAAACTTGAAAATCAGTAAAGTTGGATCTATCAACGGAGAAACAGAAACATTAACTGGAACCCTACTATACCATCAACGGATAAGTAGGACAGCAGCAACTGGGACCTAGCCACTCCATCAGCGGAGGACTGGATCGGATAATGACGACATGGAATCGGCTACTCCATCAGCGGAGAGCAAGATCTGAGGGCGACAGGAGCTTGGACCCGGCCACTCCATCAGCGGAGGACTGGATTGGACAATGACGACCTGGAACCGGCTACACCATCAACGGAGAGCAGGATTTGAGGGCGACTGCAGCTTGGATCCAGGCACTCCATCAGCGGAGGACTGGATTGGACAATGACGACTTGAAACCGGCTACACCATCAGCGAAGAGCAGGATCTAAGGGCGACGGGAGCTTGGACCCGGCCACTCCATCAGCGGAGGACTGGATTGGACAATGACGACCTAGAACCAGCTACACCATCAACAGAGAGCAGGATTTGAGGGCGACGAGAGCTTAGACCCGACCACTCCATCAGCGGAGGACCGGTTCGGATAATGACGACCTGAAACTGGCTACACCATCAGCGGAGAGCAGGATCAGAGTACGACTACAGCTTGGACCTAGCAACTCCATCAGCGGAGAGCAAGATTTGATAATGACGACCTGGAACCAGCTACACCATCATCGGAGAGCGGGATCTGAGGGCAACGAAAGCTTGGACCCGGCCACTCCATCAACGGAGGACTAGTTTGGACAATGACGACCTGGAACCGGCTACACCATCAGCGGAGAGCAAAATCTGAGGACGACGGGAGCTTGGACCCGGCCACTCCATCAGCGGAGAAACTAGATCGGGCGATGAAAGTTGATACATTTTCTTTTGATTTTTCATTTCATTTTTCGATTTCACTTATCTTTTTGTTTTGTTTTATTATTGTTTTTTTTGGTAATTTTTCTTTTTCTTGAACTATACAAAGAAGTAAGACTTGAGGAAAATTAGGTTTGGTTGCACCGTCAGCGGAGAAACAAGACTTGAATAGAAATTCGATCTGCTTGGGGAAAGGTTCGGATCTGTTGCACCATCAACGGAGAAACGAGATCTTCAGGATGTCTATATTGTTGCACCATCAACGGTAAAGCAGAATCTGGATATTGTTGGCCTATCAACAATGACGAAGGCAAGATCTGGAAAAGTCTACTTCTGTTGCTCTACTGGCGGAGAGGTATGACCTAAAAATGAAAAAAAACATTAATCAGTAAATGTTCACAAAATTTGTCACTGTTACCTTTTATTGATGTTTCAACATCCTCTTTGTGTTTGGCCTCCTCTAAGACTAAGGTTGGCTGTCATGTTGTTGCCCCCATGGCTGAGGATGTTCGGTCTCTTTTTGAACCTTTTTGTAAGCAAAAATGCATGAATTTTATGCCTAAATGCATGGTGACTTCGGTGTATGCACTGAACATAGATGTACGCAAAAATGATGAATGCAATTAAATGCATGAATGTGATATGATTTTTCTGGCCCTCAATGGGATGCCCCTAACTCCTCACTGGTCCTGTCAGGATCTTGGTCTTTTGCATATGACGGTGCCCTAACCTCTTCTTGGGTTTGATCATCCATCTGGGTGCATGCCCCAACATTTTGTTTGTTCTTCTTGAAGTTGACACTTTGAGTGCTGATTCTGTTGCCCCCTAAGTTGGGTTCATAAATTGTGTGTTGGTTCATGGCAGCTCATTATTATTATTATTATTATTTTAGATTATGTGCAATTTTGCAAACTGTGGTCAAGGATGCAAGATTTTGACTCGGCAATGAAGGTTGGACCTTGACAAAGAATACCCCCGGACTGAGGCCTTGTTAGAGGCACAATATTTGTAAAAGATGTAGAGGGCTGCTTTTGGACATGCCCCAAGATCAGGCTCTTGTAAGAGGCTCTGTAAGGTGCTAGATCAACCAACTTTGTTGTATTTAATGGGGCAACCCAGAGACTAATTTTGAAATATCAAAATGTATGCATGTAAATGCAAAATGCATGTCTTAGATGTGAAAGTACTAATTCAAAAATGGTTCTCGTGGCTCAACTTCTGAACTCACGGGATTTATTTGCAACTTTGAATATTGCCTTGATATCTAGAGTGCTAGATTTTCTCCCGATGATAATTTTTTCAAATTGAGAACCAGTCGCAAATCAACATTTCATGATGGTAAAATGCAGAAACAAAAAATGTTATAATATGTCATGCAGTGAATGAGCATATTGAAATTAAAATAATTAAATGAATAAATTAAAGTAGATAAGGTAAAATGAAAGATTTCTGATTGGGCAAATTGCTTGAACCAACACCTTTGTGTCATGCAAAATGCAATGATGTATGCAAAAATGGTAAAACAAAAAAAAGAACGAGTCAGTACCGGATAAGATCAATAACACATAAAAAGAAGAACAATTTAGATAAAACAAACAAAACAACCCTATTTACATCCCGTCTAAAACACATAGGTTATCTGCATGGCTCTAAAAGGGTGGGTTTCTATATGTTCTCTACATGCAGTTTTGGTGCTAAGAGGTACCCGAATTGTCCTTAATGTCCCCTACTAAGAGTAGCAAGGCCCCGATCATCACCGATTATAGGCTCCTTTCAACCGGGTTCAACTCAGGGGGACCCGTTCGCCTATACCCATACGAAGGAACGATATCCTCACGAAGGAATGATATATCCACGAAAGCATTAGCATTTTCCCCCCACTTAAAAAACGGGTTTATATGTCATATTTTAAATGCGTTAAAACAAACGCGCAATTATAACCGAATGTTAGTTTAATAGTCACTTTAATCCAAAATTTCTGATATTAATAAAGCGGTAATTATTTGAAAATGCTCTACTCTCATTTGTTTTTGAAAAACAAAAATGTCCCCAGCGGAGTCGCCATCTGTAGCGATGTCTTTTTCTCGCTAAAAAATGAGTGTTTTGTTTTTGTTTTGAAAATGATGATTTCGCGTGGGATTTTATAAAACCCGTGTTTTATTTAAAAATGGAGTCGCCACCGGCCAATTAGGTAGGCCGGACACCGTAAAAAATCAGAGATTTAAAATTGATGGGTTCGGGAGTCGGTTACGGATGGGGAAGGATTAGCACCCCCACACCGCCCAAAATTGGTACTTTAATAATTACCGCTTTATTAATATTAAACTTTCCGGATTAAAGTGACGATTAAATTAAAATTTGGTTATATGTGCGAGTAAATTTTAAAGGCCCCTTTATCTGAGTAAACGCCCAACCACTATCACTACGCCTGATACTGGCCCCGTTTACGCTCGAATAAAAGGGCACCACATTGACAAAATATATGTCCGTTATGTAAACTTAAAAAACATGGCAAATATAAATAAATACATTGCGATAAAAATATAAATAAATACTAACATAATAAAATACTAATATAACATAAATAAAATACTAATCTAAAACATACATACATAAATATTAATCTAACTCATAAATAAAAATAAATCTAACATAAATAAAATATTAATATAAAACATAAATTTAAAACATACTAATCTAAAACATAGATAAACATACAAATTAAAAACACAATTTTAAATTAACTACTACTTCATTAAATCATAAAAATTACAACATAAATAAAAAGGAAAGAAAATATACCTAACTAGGAGTTCGAATGATGAACCCCGACTGAACCCCACCGAGATCTACCACGACCTCTCCAAAAAATTAACTAGATCGGATCCAAAATAGGACCTCGATCGAACCGGTTAGGACCGAGGATACTGTCCCGGTCCTGGGCTAGCCGGGAGCCTAAGCTCCCTTATTTGGCCACCCCTGCCGATCCATTCTTCAATTTCAATTCTCCCACCCCCATGCCTTTATATAGGCAATTGGGTGGTTGAAAGAGGTGACGTGGACCACCCAAAAACCACATAATTTTCTTTATTTATATATATATATATTTCATTTTTTATTTTTTTTATTAATTTTATATTAATAATATTACTATTACAACAATACTAAAAATACTAAAACCCGGACAAAAATGAGTGATTACAATCTTTAAATTTGATAACTAAAAACTAATAGTTGAAAATCACACACTAAACGAATAGGTTTTTATACAAACCTTTGAGTATTTGTATGCTGGAGTCAGAAAATTTAATTTAGGGTGTTAGAATTAAAATGTTTATGAATGAGTTTTTTAAGGAGAACAAAAAATGAGTGTCAATTTTCTCTTAAGGTTGTCAATTTTCTTTTAAAGTTGTATTAATTTTATTTTTAACACTATTTTTATATTAAATTTATAAAAAAAATTATCTAAAATTTTGGAGTGTCATGTGAGTAGCCAAAGGGTGGCTCCGCCTATGAGTATTTGTAAATTTATTTTTCTAAATATATTTTTAAATAAAATGTTTCGTATTAACTTTAAAATATATATTCTATCAATAAAGTGTTTGATTGAGTTTGGTGTCACTTAACCTAATGATGCCGACTCAGATGGAAAAATATACAAAAACCAAAATATAAAACAAATAGTATAGATTTATAAGGTTAGGATAGTGATTTAATTTATATACCAATAAATAACTATCATTAAAAATAATTAATTTTTAAAAATATTTTTAAAATATACTAATATTTTTAATAAATTTTATTAATTTTTTAAATATTTTTTTACTCACACTGTGATTAATAGAATTTCTGTACATGTATAGGGGAGGAAATAGGAAGAAAAAAACTGGTGAACTCTTTCTATAAGCATGTCTATAGGGCTAGTCCAATTCAAACTTAAATTGGAAAAGGTTTACTTGTTCAAAATCCAACTTAGCACTAATTAAGATTAAACAAGTTACCATCCTGCAACAGGTTTACTTCCTAAACGAGGAGCGGCGGAACTTGAGTAAGAGTTTCGGGGGCCAACTTAAATTTTTAAAAAAAATGAAGGTTTAAACGAAATTTTTTAAATTAATATTCAATAAAATATATTGTTATAAATAATAGTAAAAAAACATAAATTTTAAATACATTGATATTTATTTGCATTGTTATAAACAAACATTAATCACATATTTACACTGTTGTGAATAAGCATTGATCGCCTATTTACACCTAGTCACTTATAATCACAAACATGTTCATGAACGTTAAACAAACATGTTTGCGGACATTAAACAATCTGAGCTCAAACACACCAAATAATAAATAAACCGAGTTCAAACATAATATTAAAAATAAACAAACAAATCCAAATAGACCCTTATTCGTTTAAGCCCGATTCACTTATACCCCTAAATTTATACAAGCACAATCACATTGATTATTTAATTATCACTTTGCAACGTTTCACACTATAATTTGATGTTAACTCCTCCCAGTTTCAACTGGTACATTCCGAAATGGATTTTTACCTAAAAAAACCTTGGGTTTCTTGGATGCCGCTCTTGTGACGGCTTCTCATTCTTTCAATTTCTTCATAGACAATAGGCAGAGCCTTTTATGAGATTTTAGTGATCTTCGGGTGAACGTAAAAATTAGGCTCCTAATAAGTATTGAAAACAAATTAATTTAGGAAGTATGTCACTAATAATAAGTATTAAAAAAACGAGTCTCCATTACCAAGTATTAAAATAAATAAATTTTAAAAGTATGTCGGTAACAACAAATATTTGAAAAAAATTATACCCTAATAACAAGTATTGAGAAAAAATTGAATCCCTAATAACAAATATAAAAAAATTAAATTTTAAGAGTCCTAAATAATAAATATTGAGGGAAAATTGTGTCTCTAATAACAAGTATTAGAAAAAAATTGCCTCTCTAATAATAAGTTTTGGAGAAAAAATAAAATTTAATAGTATGTCCCTAATAACAAATATTGAAAAGATTAGGCCTCTAAAAACAAGTATGGGAAAAAATTGGACCTCAAATGAAAAATATTATAAAAAATAAATTTTAAGAGTAATATTGGGGGGAAATTGAGCCCTAATAACGAGTATTGAAAAAAATTAAATCTCTAATAACAAGTATTGAAAAAAAATTGGACCCCTAATAATAAATACCAAAAAAAATGAATTTTAGGAGTATACCCATAATAACAAGTGCTAAAAAAAATTGGAGCCCTAATAACAAATATTAAAGAAATTAACTTTTAAGAGTAGAATCCTAATAACAAATATTAAGAAAAAATTGAACCATAATAACAAGTATTGAAAAAATTAGACCCCTAATAAAAAGTGTTAAAAAATTGAGCTTCTAATAATAAATATTAGAAAAATTAAATTTTAAAAGTAACCCCTAATAATAATTACTAAAAGAATCAGATTATAATACTAATCATTATAAAAAAAAAATTAGGCCCTGGCAGGCGCCCCTCTTACCCATGCCCGGGAACGACACTGACAGTAGGCTTATTGCTTAATTTCCATACTTCTTAAGGACTTAATCAGACAAGACAAGGATAAGTTTTGTAATTTGTTCGTGGCTGCTCAGCTTCAATATTTCCTCCGCAATCAACTCCACTTACAAATAAGAAAAGTTTGGGTTTAAAAATGCTTTTAACTTAACCAACAACCAGTTGGTACAGTAGCAGAGGCACTAAATTCCTTAAATAATGTCAGAAGTTTAAATTTTGGCGTTGTGAATGAAAAAAATTAGATTAAAAAGATTCCTATAATGACCTCAGTAAAACTCGATTTAAATTAGTCGGTCAATGAATCGGAAACCGGTAGTTAAACAAAAAAAATGTTTTTAACTTGTTCCAATTTGTTGGCATGTAAGATAAGCTTGGACCAAATCTAAGAACACAAGTTTCCTTCTTTCATTATAACCTATCCAGACCGACGAAAACCAGTCACCCTTGTGTTTTTCTTTTTCAAGTTAATTACATCACACTTCCACATTGTAATGATAAAGAATAGACTTTTAGGTTTTCGTATGATGTTTCTCTCTCCTCACTTGCCCTATAAATACCAGCTTCATCCCTTCATATGAATCACACAGCTTATACGTTAAACACTTCAGTTTATAGCAAGCTAATTGCTTAATAGCAGCAAAAATGAGGTTTTTTGCTCTGATGATTGTGGTCATTTCGGCCTCTGCATTGACGGCCTTGGCTGATATCAGGTCACTTATCAGCCAAGACATGTTCAATGATATGTTAAAGCATCGTAATGATGCAAACTGCCCCGGCAAAGGTTTCTATACGTACGATGCTTTCATCGCCGCTGCCAACTCCTTTGGCGCTTTCGGGACTACCGGCAATGTTGATACTCAGAAAAGAGAAATCGCTGCCTTCTTGGCTCAAACTTCCCATGAAACTACAGGTTCATTTCTCTATAGGAAACTAGTCGTGAATGCATGGTTAACGGTCCGCGCGCGGACACTAATATACATATCGTAATTCTTGTACAGGCGGGTGGCCAACTGCACCTGACGGTCCATATGCATGGGGATATTGCTACGTTCAGGAACAGGGCAACCCTGGTGACTACTGTGTTCAAAACCAACAATGGCCCTGTGCCCCTGGTAAAAAATATTTTGGCCGTGGTCCTATCCAAATCTCGTAGTAAGTGTTATGTTTTTCAGTATAAATTGATGGGTTCAATCATTTTAATATATTGAAAGTTAAAACCCTAACTTGACCATGAATTTGGCAGCAACTACAACTACGGTCCAGCAGGACAAGCTATAAGGGCTGATCTTCTGAATAACCCCGATTTGGTAGCAAAGGACCCGACCATTTCTTTCAAGACCGGTCTTTGGTTCTGGATGACGCCGCAGTCACCGAAACCTTCATGTCACGATGTCATCACCGGCAAATGGAGGCCGTCTGCCGATGACACGGCTGCTGGTCGGGTCCCTGGATACGGGGTCATCACCAACATCATCAACGGTGGCATCGAATGCGGCAAAGGATCCAACCCTCAAGTTCAGGATCGAATCGGGTTTTACAAGAGATACTGTGACATACTTAAGGTGAGCTACGGCAACAATCTTGACTGCAACAACCAGAGGCCGTTTGCTTAATTATGCGCTACAACATGTATACATGGAAGAATAACACCTATAAATCAAAATATATTTAAAATAAGCATGCCATGTATCACAACTATATATAGATGTATTTCTCCGAACCTGGAATAATATCAATATTCAATAAATGGAGTTGAACCAGAGGCCGTTTGTGAATTTCATTTTATGATGATGGGAACTATATACACATCGCAAAACCGAACATCAGACGCCAAAACAACACAAAATTAGACTCGTGAGAAGGAAAGGACTGCACATCTATAACCTCTGAACAAAAGAAAAAAAGAATCAAACCCATAGATTAACAAATCAAAAGCTGAATTTGGATGTATGCTTATGACACACTGCAAATCAGTTCTACTCATACTGGATATGCACTACTCCGTCCACTACCAATACCCAATCCTAAACTCCCGCTCTCAGCTTCCGACTTGCCATGGTTACTATGGCTGCACTGGGAAGAATGAACATGCCCATGATGTACATTGGTGCCGCTAGAATTCACATTTATGGCAATATGGCCGTTTCGGTTGGCAAGACTATGCAAATCACCATTATCCCTAGGCATTTGGACCATCCTGATACCTTCAGAATGTGCTGAATCTTCACTGGCTTGTATGTCTTCGTTGTAGCCTTTGATCAGGAAATCTGAGCAGCTCTTCCTGCATCCGTGATCATATGGGTTTCTAAACCGACCACCAGCACCCCTTAGGTGGCTATACCGCATGACACTTGCCATTTCATTTGTTGTTATAATGCGAGATATCTGTAGCAAGAAATGTACAGAATGAGTCTCTGGAAAAAGAGTGAACAAATCGAGTATTTGCTCTCTTGTTTCTCGATCATTCTATGGCATTCTATACAACCGGAAAAAGTAAATACGAAAAAAAAAATGATCACAAAATCTCATGTCATACCTGACAAGCTTGTACAACAGTCAATGCAGCCACACCAAAGAAGAGGAAGAAATTCACAATTAAAAAGGATAAAGCGCCAATATGATGAGAAACAGAATAGTTCATCCATGGGAAAAATGAAGAAGGGGCCGATGGATCCTGCACAATTCCTGTATATGACAAGAACATATATTGAGGCAGGACAATCAGCGCGGAAAAAAATTGCTATCTTTGGAAAGTAGTTTGAACTTGGAACTGATTAAAAGACATACTTGCAATAGTAACTCCTCAAGTAATCAACATCGCCGGAACTTCTAAAACAAGGAAAAGAAAAAAGTCAAGTTTGTTTTTCTGCATCACAAGATACCTAAACGAAATTAATCAACAGATACAATCACTACTCATCGAATAACTAAATGATATCCTTTTTGGACATGAAATAACCTATAAGCATAATTGTAACCAACATGCAATCGCACATCATCCATATTTGTCTACGATTTGGAAGAGTCCCAATTATATGAGCTTTCGATTCCTTAACTTTATTTCTAATTGAAGTGCAGGATCTTAAAAATAAAAAAGCTGAAATATTAAATTTATAGAGGGAGAAAAACATATTATTACTCATCAACAATAAAGCACCTTGCCAACACAATTTGATGCCCTAGGGCAATGATGGTCAAATTGTTCAACACAACGATCACAAGTGGAGCAGTGTTTTGCACGAAGAGGCCTGACAATCTGGTAATCATGTTGAATAACACAGCAAAACAATCAGAAATTATCAAATGAGTAACGTAAACACAATAAAGGCTAGATTAGATGAGCACCTTGCATGTCGCACAAAGCTGAGACCAATTTCCGGCTAGCACATAAGGATTATTTGTCTCAATCTTCAATAAGGGTTCCTAGCAGAATATATAGGAGAAATATGTTACATAGAGAGAAGATACATCAATTGTCTAAAGGAAAAGATACATACAGGATATAAAGACACAAAATGTATAGGATTGACAACATTTACATTTCATGAAGACAAAAGAAAACAAAACCAGTCGGGCTTTGCACGGAAAAACCGAACATACATCATCTTTCATGGTCTGAGGATCATTGTAACCCCCTAGACCCGGTTATGCGACACTCCTAAATCTAGGGGTCATCGGAGCGACCCACAGAAAAAAATAGAAGAAAACTCCTAGAAATACATTTAAAAGTGTAAACCAACATTTCTGTTAAAACTATATTAAAATTTCGTGTATACAAACTGAAATCCAGAAAACAAAATACGAATTTAATCATAAAATTAATCATGACATACATGCCCACTAATACAAAGGTACCATACTCCACGCGCAACGCCAAGGGAGCTCCGAACTGTTATCGGTCATAAATCTATAATCAAATTTTTTTAACCTGTAATGGTGAAACAAAGTGAGTTTGGGAAAACTCAATAATACAAAACTACCAAATGATGATGTAGAAAATTGCATGTAAGGTAAAACAGATACATGGTATAGTATAAAACTATCACGGTGTTCCGGATATCCACAGGTTCCAATTACGGTTCATCTTAAATTCTTATTTATCTTCCATCTGAACTCCAATAGGCAGTTTTCCAAGACTGCATTTATAAGCCATTTACTTAGGCCCATTGGGCGTAGGTGCTGACCTAAAGGGGCGTATTGGGTCCAATAGAATCGTCCTAACTGAAACATAAAAACCTGAATGCAGAATGTATTACTCTAGCCGAAGAGTAGGAACCTGATACAGTAGTCATAAGGAATTACCCTAGCCGAAGCATAGGAACCTGATACAGTAGTCATAAGAAATTACCCTAGCTGAAGCATAAGAACCTGATACAGTAGTTATAAGGAATTACCCTAGTCGAAGCATAAAAACCTGATACAGGAGTCATAAGGAATTACCCTAGCCGAAGCATAGGAACCTGATACAGGAGTCATAAGGAATTACCCTAGCCGAAGCATAGGAACCTGATACAGTAATCATAAGGAATTACCCTAACCGAAGCATAGGAACCTGATACAGGACAGGCGAAATTACCAGCCGGGTTAGGGCTAAACCTAGAACAGGCGGAATTACTAGCTTTAACAGAGCTAAACCTCAGGTAACTTCATACTCTATCCCTAGTACCCCAATAACAGTCTAAGCAGTCATAATAGTAACAACAGTAAAAATCTGTATTAACAGAAATCGGTATTAATCAGTAGTAATCAGTAATAACAGTAATGACAATAATCAGAAATAAGTAATGACAGTAGGAGATACAAAGCAAACCGTTCAATCAGATAGATATACCTTAAGTATTCGTTTCTCGGAACTGACTATAGTGTATTGCAAAGTAGATCACCTTTACTAATTAACCACTGTATGAACCACGAGAAATCGAACATGTATTCAAGCGGTATTTTCCAAGTATTTGAGGGCATTACAGACACTTCGATGCCCAAGGGTATTTTAGTCATTAAGATACTTCCGGTAATTCCAAACAATTCATTCATTTCAATTCTCTAGGGTTTATCCATAATTTCAGTTAATTTGCTAAATTTCAGTGCCTGGGGTTATTTTAGTAATTTTTATCATTTCAATCAATTCATTCACTACTGTCATTTAGATCAGTTCAGGAATAAGTAGAATCTTCCAGTAAATTTATCTTCAGGTGCTTGTCCAGAGTTGGGGTAATCTAAGTGTTTTGTTATCATACATATTTGCAATTTTGATACCAAATTCTTTCCCAATAGAACGAGGGTTTCAGATAAAGTATTCATTTATCAGACCGAGTATAAAATTTTAAGACATTTCCATTGTTAGGGGTATTTAGGTCATTCTTATTTCTCGAGTGTATTTTTGTCATTGCTTAACGAAATATTTAAATATTAAATCATCTAACTCTATTTATCAGATCGGGAGATTAGGTCTTATCAACCATTTACTGAACTAAGGGTCCTTTCGGTCTATTAAATTCCTCTTTCGAATAATTTGATCTTATCCAAATTACCATTCTATTATCTCATAATTTAATTGACTCAAGCAGAGTTAAAAGTACACTTAATCGTATTCATGCAAACCTTAGCCTAGAACCAACATGTATCATAAAGTATGCAAGAGGTAGTAATATATTACCTTAAGTCCTTGCTATATTGGTCGACCCTTGAAACGACACTCGAGCACTCTTGAACTCGAATTCGACGTCCCACAGCCTCCCAGATCCAAAGATATACGAATGCCTTCAATTAGCTACAATCCAAAATCAATCCTTAATGTCATTGCCTTTAAACTGAGTAATGAAGTACAAAAATATGTTCGGGTCTAATATCAGATTCGGAGGCTTTCGAGTTAAAATTTCACAAAACTGACTTCAAAAATAGACTTCGTACGTCGAAAAACATAAAATAAGAGTTTTCGAAAAAAATTTACTTTTGATCAAAGTCAACGCTGACATTATGCTGACGTCAGCAGACAATGGTCAACGGTCAATGCTGACGTCAACAGTTTGACTCGGGTGAGTTGACTCACTGGGTTGACTCGGTCGGGTCAAGTCACCGAGTTAACTCGGTCAACGGGTCGAGTCGAATCGATCAACAGGTCAGGTCAACGGGTCAACAGGTCTGGTTAACGGGTCGGGTCAGTTTGGAAACGGTTCAAAGAACCGGTTCAGGCCGGGTTCAAGCCCGGTTCAGGCCGGTTACCATCCAGGGTGGCCGGGACCCCAAAACAACTCCCAATGCCTAAACAATACATGGATTAACAAAAGGATGGCCGAAAAGCTTACTCTACTTACCAGTTCGGTCAACGCCGACGAAGTTCCTCCGGGAGTCGATTGGATGATCGACGGTTAGCTTCGGGACCGTCTCGTGACGGGGAAACCACCGGTGGCAACCAAACCACCAACGGACAAGTGCGGCGGCCGAAAACGAAGGATTTTCGAATGATTTTAAAACCCTAAACGGCGAGCCTTCCCCCTTAGCTTCTTGGCGAACGGCGCGACGACCGGGCGCATAAGCTTGGGGGGTTTGATCGGAGCGGTGAGGGGAACTTTCCGATGGCGGCGGTGACAGCTACGAACGGCGGTGGCGGCAGATCATGGGGTGACCAGCGGTTACCTTTTTTTTTAGAGAAGATGAAGGATGAAATTAATGAGGGGGAGGGGTTTAGTTCGAAATAAAAGGGGTATTAAATGGGGTGGTTGGGATATTTTAATTGTTTAATATTTCAGGTACAACAAAGAGGCAAGTCTTAAAAATTTTAAATGGGAGCTAGAGCTTAAAAGCTTCCCTAGCTCAAATGGCAGCCTCCCTACATCTACTTTTTATGGTGTTACAATCATGGACATTCATCTTGAGGTAACCAGGATCCTTGCTGCAAACAAAAATAAAACGACAAAACAACTAGATAAGTACGCTCCTCAATGAATCTCAATACTAGCAAATACATGCAGTGATCCAGACTATAGCACAGCTAGGCATGATATACACCAAGTCCTACTACTCTTTAGAGAGAACCACCTTGCTAAATCAGGAAACAAGAAAATGACAAGATATACTTCAATTTAATCTCACATCATCTTATGGATTCATAGACTCTGCCTCTGTAAAATCTCGGAGTTCAAACCAAATGTATTAAGAACCGCAACGACCTAACAGACTTTTTGAAATTATAAATGACCGACAAAGAATATACCTGCTACACCTATAAAACATAACCAAACCAGTAGATGCCAGGATAACACCAAACCATGTCAAAAGGAAAGGTAAAAGGTTTCACCACTTAAGAACGAAACTACTATTACTTGAGAAATCCCAGCTTTATAAACCTTTATGTGGCATAAAGGTGAGGAAAATGCTTTGGCCTTTAAGTTTGTAAATGCATAAGGAATCAATCATTTCAAGATGTTCCCCGAAATTTAAATGAATACAAAACACATTTTGGCCATTTATGTAATATTTTATTAGTTATCTTTTATTTGTATTCTTTTTAGTAGTTCACCCGAAAATATACATGTGGCCTGTGGGCAGTAGAATAAGCCAGAAATGTCTTTCATTCAGCAGAGGGCATTTATCAGTCATCATAACCAGAAGAGCTGGAACAGTGCAAGATTGAAAACAAAAACAAAAAAAATATCCAAAGAACAATTCAGCAAAGAATGACTATTAACGAAGTAAAAATGTTACGTCACCTACAAGGAAAAAAGCAACTTGTCTGTGATTTTTATCAGAAGCAAGCTGTGCAGGTATAAGGCCACTATTATCAGTGACCAACAAGTCCTCCATCTTACCTGCCTGTACTAAGACTGTGCAAGCTTTGAGATTACCCCTAATAGCTGCCCAATGGAGAGGAGTACAACCTGATGTAAAGATGAAATAGTTAACAGAGCACAGAACACTAAATTAACCGAATGAAATTCCCTAGAAATGGCACTTTAAACCTGAGAATCAAAAAATTACCCTCCTTGTCCTGACGCCCTCTATGTGCATCAAGAAATAAAAAATGTATGGAATCAGTGAAACCTTTATAAGCGGCCCTAGTGTTGTACATATTGAGAGGAAGTTAGAATAAAAAACAGGCCTCATAGTTTTAAACTTCATTACACAATCAAGCAAATTCTAGGGAAAATCAAATTAAGTAATCGGAATACGGAAGAAAACTTGTTCAATTTAATAACCCAAAGAAAGATTTCACTGTAAGAAAGTTGAAAACAAATCTAAAGACTCTTTGAAATTTCCAGAATGAAAACAACTAAAATGAAATTACCTAAGTAGGTTAAATTCTTATCATAAAATTGTAAATCCAAATTTACAAAAGTCGAGCACTCTGTAGGAGCTTATTGTCACGGACAGGCCCCCTTTGCTCGGTTGGCAAGCCGTGCGGCACTTGAAATGGGTGTTACCCAGACAAGTCAGCCTTCCTCATGCCTCATTGTCCAAGGAGTTATCTCGGTCGAGCCTTCTCAGGGTCACAAGGCCTTAAGGCTTTAGAGTTTCGAATCCCGCAGGGCCTAGCGATAGCTGCACTCCAACCTCGTACTTCAGCCACAAGCGCGATATGGGGCCCTATGGCCCAAACCGTCCCTAGGTATTTCTCCCGGGAGACAAAGTCGCCAACCACTAGGCCCCACCGCCCGCTCACCTAGGCCCCACATAGGCTTAGGAGTAGGTCGCACACCAAGGAAGCTCGGTCGCTAGCCCAGGCGCGGGGATGGTGGAGACCCGACACTGGACCACTTCCCCCAAAGAGCTAAATAAACTTACCAGGAATGTCGTGAGTAGACGTTGCTTCGTCCCAAATGAGGACACTTTCTGGATAGGGCCTTCATCGTCTTCCTAAAGCTTCTCAACTTGCATCTTTGACTTGGTAGCTCCTTAGGGACTGCTCATATCATCACTCGGTCCACCATTGCTCGGTAATGAACGGGCTTGTCAAGGCAGGGTCGTAATATAATAAGGGATGGCCTTGACATCTCTCCCCCACTTACTCTATCGATGGCCTCATCGATGTAGCCCCAGAAGGGATGGTTCTGACATTCTCCCCCACTTCCTCTATCGATGGTTTCGTCGATGTAGTCCAAGAAGGGATGGTTCTGACATTCTCCCCCACTTCCTCTACTGATGCCCTTATCGATGTAGTCCAGGAAGGGATGGTTCTCATTGATATTGACACCAGTTCTTCATCACCTGTTGAGCCGATACAAACCCTTGTGGCAGCACATCTTCGATTCGTGCTCGATTCGGTATGTTCTTCTTGTCCCGCCATTTGATCCTTCAAGCAAATAATTCAAGCCTCGATCCTGGGTTCTTTCTATCCCCTTTTGACTATGTTGTACATCCGTAATCATCTAGACTGACCACAAACTCATTATGACCTAGTTCCACTTCTATCATGTTGAGTTTTAGATTCATGCTCCCCACTTTTACTCTGATTGTGGCTCGGGCAAAAGACAAGTAACAAACCATCGATCTACTCGAACAAGTGCCTTGTAGTTTCTCTGTGCTCCACGATCTGCCCATTAACCTACACAAATACAAAAGTAACATACCTGATCATGAGCAAACGTGTTATGACTCGTCACTCAATGGCTTGCTCCTCGACGTTAAGCATCTTCGCCAACTTTGCCTCATCTCATACCGAGACCTCCAAAGTATTGAATGCGTCACCATACATTTGTCATCAACATTAACCCAAGTTTTGCCAGCACATGCTCGCGTTGCACCTGGTTGCTCAATAATGCATAGATTATCTCTAGTTGCCAACACCGTATTGCATTGTACTTGCCTTTTGTTCTCCGCAATACATCCTGTTTTTATAAGATATACAAGCAATTTTATCAATGAAAACATATCCACACAAGTCTCGTATGATTACCTGGTTGGCACACATTGCCTTATGCTACCACCAATCATGGTATGCCTTTGTATGTATACCTCAGGTGTTTTGACTATTTGAGAATGCAGTCTCTACGACAAGCTAATATCATTCACTCGTGAAGTTTTCTTCTTACTCAATTATACCTGCACCATTTACCAATGAATGCCCACCAATATACTCTCGAACAACCTTGCCCTTGTTCCAGTAGCCAAAATAGTTGGTCATATGTCCTCGCTAGAACTCTTAATGGTCTCCTATGGCCCTTGTAATAGCCAATCAAGTTGCCCCTTTATTTCGTTTCTCCTTCACTCCCTTTGTAATGTGATGAATCATAAATAAGCACAAAAGTACGCATTTGATCTCTTGACACACATGGCCTATATTTGTCACGGGCCATTACCCTCTTCCCAAAAGACATGTCTTCCCATTATCCACTTACTAGAAAAGTTCATCTTGTTATCACGCCCCAAAGGAACTCAGATTAGCACCCCACAACCATCATATTAACATTAGTCTCGTGTCGTGGACTTCAAAATGATGTCTCACTTGTGCCCTCTACGTCTAACTTAGGTTTTCGCAGGAACCAAACTCTTCCCCATATGCCCACGACATCTAGTCAGTCGAGTATTCTCATGTAGGATCAATACCTCTTTATTCTCTTACATAATCTCGAATAGAACATGTATTCGTTAAATCCCTTAGCTTCTTTTGAGCATTATATTCTACATTTTTGGGAAAGAAATGAGCCAATTAACTCTCCCTTTAGCTCCTCACACATTTTGATAGGACAAACACCATTAATAAACTTGGACTGCTACCACCACTTGGCGTCCCCTATTAGATACACCAAGGCCACCGCGACCTTGTCTTTATCTGTTTTAGTATGCGTATATCGGAAATAATGCTTGACGTCGAACAAGAAATTTTCAAGCTCCCTAGCATCTCTGTTCCCTTCATACCGCTGAGGTTTTGAAACCCTAGTCCTCAAACCCTATCTACATCATCATCGAATTGCTCATAGCTATTTGTATCGAGTTAACCCGAGTCTTGATCTCATCTAGTCCGAACTTCATATGACTTAATGCTTCTTTTGCCTCCATTACCAAAATCTTTGATAGTCTGGGTCAACTCTTGCTGCATTTCCTTTATTGCTCAAAGTCGATCATTTGATGCCATAGCTCTCATGGCAGCCACTACGGCCTCAAGTTCCTTAAACCGACTAGGGTCTACCGACCCACCACCTTGTGTTGACGCCCCAAAGACTGGGTGTGTTCTCTCTCTGGGCAATACTGCTTTCACGTTTTGCGTTTTCACCATTCTTGTCGACACACCCGTAATCATTGTGCTGCGCACGGACATCGACTTTTACAAATAGGTGTGATATTTGTATCGTGTCCTTCTTTGTTACATGAAGCTAACATTTATCCTCATTGCATACGACCCGGGGCTTCTTGACACCGCCAAACCTTCAAAACCGCCTTGGTTCTCTAATCGATTGCCCCCACATCCCTCAAGGAATTGGTAGGAACACCGTCGTAACACACACAAAGAGAAAATCGACCACGAAATTGGTTAGTCCAATTACATAACAATAAAATGAAATGTACCTCACAAGTTCAATGGGACTTTCCAAAGATTTACTCCCACCGCAATTCACGCTCTGTATTGCCAAACTCTGGGAAGTGCGTTATAACTTCCTTGACCACCACATTTCTATTTTTGGGTAACACTGACATATCCGTGGTAACCAGGTTTTGCTTTTGGTCTCTTGGTCCATACATCAACTTTGACCTAAGCCTTGGCTTTACTAGCTCGCCCCACCAACTAGCTTGTCAGTAGTAGCCCACATCTCCACTGCCCAAATTGGGGATTTTGTAATACTTGGGTGAGATCTGAATTGTACTTGAATCATCACCACATACCCATCGAGTTTGTCTGTCCCACGCTTACTCTTTGGCTCTGCTTGTGAAAGAACTCCTAAGGAGAGTTTCCCTCAAATGCACCCACATTACCAAGTTGTATCACCCTTGTGTTTCTCACCCAAACGAGTAGTTTTACAAATAGCACTTTGCCTTACCCTTTGTCATCTCATATTGCAATTTATTGCCAGAGAATCTGGTCTAAACTACCACACCGCAACACATTTCTTTTTACCTTAAGACACAATGTGTCTTAAGAAAATTGCCATTTACAGACAAATCATTAGCTATGAGCAACATTTCCCCTTAGGCTCCTTGATTTTATCTGACAATGTGACTTTTCCCCGAGAACCCATGATGTGTCCGTCCGCTACAAGAGCCCACAACAACAAGAGGGAGAATATCAATAACTTTGCACTCCCTTTTACTCCATTTTTTTTTTGTTTCGAGAGGGGCCACTCCATCTGGCATACAACGATCGTCGTGATTCTTTGACCACTTCGTTAAATAGTTCGAGGTCCTAAGAGTCTTGTCCTGCACCCTTAGACGATCACACTATACTAAGGTACTCCCACAACAAATGAGTTTTATCATCCCCTTTGATTTTATCAATGGGCGAATCCACCACCTTGAAGAACACGACTCCGCCGCCTTGAGTCCCCGAACCCAAAGCAATTTTGAAACGGTTTCAAGTTGTCTCCAACTCTTTCTTTTAGGGTTAGTCTACGAACCCATGACTATCCGTTGTATCACTCTACAACCATATATACCCACTCCTCTTTTCACCTGGAAAAAGATAGTTAGGCAACAATCAAGCACCACAGTGCCAGAATAAACAATATTGCCATTAACTTCCATCAATCAAGAATTTATCCCATTACCCTGGAAATGACAAGCACCAATATGTTAGATTAACAAAAATAAGCATATTTTATGCTTCGGGCTACACACGCCCTTGTACTAACAGGACAAAACAAACATCAATAAGCAAGGGTTACCGACACAAGGCAATGTATCAAAATAAGCATCACTATTACCGATAGCCACCATAGGGAATGACTCTCCTCTCGCGTGATGCGTAAGCATCCCCATATTGCTAGAATTCGTGCCCCCATGCTATGAGGAATACACACTTCATCATGTCCCATAGACACCCTTCAACGAGCCTTTAAAGCAACTCAAAAAAAATATTGCGGTGTCCCAAATCACGGACATGCACTACTATGCAAAGATCAATCTCATCCACAAAAGTTCTTGCGCTTCTTTGCGCTTCAACTCGATCGCCGTCTCGATCAGCCAACAAAGAATGTTACGCTCAGAACGAACAAATGAGCACCACTGCGTGCCTAATTCATACGCGCGCCACCGCGCTAATGTAACACATCGGCACTACCTTGCCAAACCCACCATAGACACCTTTGCGCCTTGACTAGGTCTTGATCAATCAAAGATAAGGAGTCGCCCTGCCTACCCCACTCGCGGAAGCGCTTGGCGTAGGTTCTAGCCACCCTGCCTACCCTCACAGGGCGCTCGGCGTGAAACTAGACCACCCTGCCTACTCCACTAATGGATGCGCTTAGCGTGACATTACACCATCCTGCCTACTCCTTGAAGAGAAGCGCTTGGCGTGGGATTAGACCACCCTGCCTACTCCCCACATGGGAACGCTTGGCGTAGTCCCCACCCCGCCTACTCCACCCAAAGAGCGCTTGGTTTACTATCATTCGACCCTGCCTACTCCATTCACCGGAGCGCTTGGCGTAGAATGCACAATCCAGCGCCTCTGCGCACAGAAAAAAAAGTAGTCTCTCTTCTTTTTTTCCTGTCATGATGATCCACCCTACCTACTCCACCGTGGGAGCGCTTGGCGTGAGACCAACTGATCCACAAATAGTCCAACTCCCATTTTTGCTACGCATCCGTCTGGCGTCACCACGCACCACAGCCACTAAATAAAGCATCATAGTGTTCCAGTTAGTACACGAGCACTATGGCGTCTGGTTAACAAATACGCACCACTGTATCAAAAGCCATAGCCAAACGCCACCATCACATGAGTACATTGTCCATCGTATTCTCGCTCTGATACCACGTGTCACGGACAGGCCCCCTTTGCTCGGTTGGCAAGCCGTGCGGCACTTGAAATGGGTGTTACCCAGACAAGTCGACCTTCCTCATGCCTCATTGTCCAAGGAGTTATCTCGGTCGAGCCTTCTCGTGGTCACAAGGCCTTAAGGCTTTAGAGTTTGAATCCCGCGCAGGCCTAGCGATAGCTGCACTCCAACCTCGTACTTGACCCACAAGCGCGATATGGGGCCCTATGGCCCCAAACCGTCCCTAGTTATTTCTCCCGGGAGACAAAGTCGCCAACCACTAGGCCCCATCGCGCCCGCACACCTAGGCCCCACATAGGCCTAGGAGTAGGTCGCTTACACCAAGGAAGCTCGGTCGCTAGCCCAGCGGGGGGGGGATGGTGGAGACCCGACACTGCACCACTTCCCCCAAAGAGCTAAATAAACTTACCAGGAATGCCGTGAGTAGACGTTGCTTCGTCCCAAATGAGGACACTTTCTGGATAGGGCCTTCATCGTCTTCCTAAAGCTTCTCAACTTGCATCTTTGACTTGGTAGCTCCTTAGGGACTGCTCATATCATCACTCGGTCCACTATTACTCGGTAATGAACGGGCTTGTCAAGGCAGGGTCGTAATATAATAAGGGATGGCCTTGACACTTATCACTATCATCACTGGGCAACCTAAAATCACAAAATTGAAAACCGTTTTATATTTTTTCATATAACAAACAAATAAATAAACAAGCATGCACACACATCTACACACAAACTAGGCTTTTCAAGAATAGTCTTACTCACCAGCAAATAATCAAACAATAATTTATTCAGTACCAAAAGGAAGTTCATTTTTGATTAAAAGGAAATATGAAATAGCAAAGTAATCAAAGGAAGATAACAAAGCGATGCTAATGCTAGACGAGGAAAATAATCAACCCTCTCAAATATGATAAAAAAAATGCACATATTTAGATACAAAAGAAATTAGAAGCAACACAGTGCCTTATCCTAGACCATCAAGTAAATAAGGGTAAGGTGCACGCAGAACTCCTCAAGTACCAGTGTAAAGGGCTTCGACCGTCATTATCAGGAGTATCAGGGTCAGCATTCCATTTCAAAACAACATGATAGAGAAAAGAAGTCTGACCATATTGGGTAGCAACATGTGTTATCTGCATCAAATTACAAAACTAAGTATGCATCCATCTGGAGGTAGAAATAAAAGCAAGAAACATATCGATTTAGTTATTCTCCCACAATTAAATGGTAAAGAACAAAAAGCATAAAAGTCTGAGCATTAAATTAAGAAATAAAAACCCAACTTCATGTTCTAGACTTCTAGATAAGTAAAATTTCAAAAAGAACAAAAACGAAGAAATAGTAAGTTCATCAACAACAGCAGTGGGCAACTGTATAAAATTGCATGTGGTTTAGATGATAGCAGGAGGAGATATTTAAGGGGGGGTAGGTATGTTAGCAAGCCAGAGCAAACAAGAAGGACAGCATGAAATGCTATGTTTTGAGGCAGTCCTTGAAGCGCCAGACCAAATAGGAAAATAAGGGAGTAAAATCATCTCCAGCAAGCTCTATAAAGTTAACTAAAATGCATCGCAACAACATATCTTCTTTAAGCATCATAATAACAACATGATCTACTCGTCTTACAGAAACCATACTTAGATGAGTTCTCATGCTCCTAAAGTTAGATATAAATGATGTCCATTCAGATATCAACTAACTTCAAGCGGAGAAGAATATCTAAAACAGCTAGCCGAAACAATAATTTATATCATGATCACTGTCCCAAATCTATAGTGGGAGAGGATACCAATTTCTTGAATAAGAAAAATTATAGTACAATGCACCACATTGAAGAAAAGCTAACCTGGTAGCCATAGGTATCAGCTGCATCCATCCGAGCACCCTCTTGGAGTAAAACCTCAGCAACTTGTATCGCACCACGAACAGCACTCCAGTGCAAGGCTGTCTGTCCATTATGATCCACCGCATTCACATCTCCACCATGCTAGCATATCAAGACAACCCAAAAGCTACCGAGTTAAACCGGATTTATTCAACGAAAACTTCAAGAGTAACATATCACAAGTAAACCTTAAAATTCAAACAATTTAAAAAACCTATTTCCATATCTCAAAAGCATGTATTCCCAAAAATACAGTTCAGTAAGCCCATTAAAACCCAATTCAATGTTTAAAATAAAGCAAATTGCATGAATTGGATACTAAATGAACCCAGATCAATAAATCCAATAAACTCCAAAACTCAAAATTTTAAACCCCATCCCCCCCCCCCCCAAAAAAAAAAGCTCACAACTTTGACAAGAAAGGCAATTCAGCAAATCCATCAAAATAAACAAACAAAAAACGAATAAAAACCTCAACGATGTACTGAGCAGCAGCGGTTCTATTATTCAAAGCAGCCCACTGAAGAGCATAGTAACCAAGGGCATCAGGCTTGGAAAGAGAGCAGCCCTCTCCAACTCAACCAGCCTATGCAGTTTCTCCAAATCCCCATAAGCAGCAGCGGTGTAGACATCGTTCCTCAAGCTCTCATCATCAGCAACATCACCAACAACCCCATGATTCCCTCCCCCATATTCATTTCCATTCGCTACAGTCACCCAATTGCTTCAGAGGTACAGCCTCCTCCACCACCTCGATCTCCGATGACATCTCTCAAAAACCAAAATTACAATTTTTTTTCTTTTTAATGATCTGGTGTTGACTTTGCTTTCCAATTACTGGCTTTCAAACAAAAAAGTGGGGGGCGGCCTTTAGGGGAGTTTTGTAAGAAGGAAGAGAGATGGCTGGGATTGGCGGGTGGTTTCCGCTTTGGCGTCCGTGCCGTGTTGACTGATTAGGATATCCGATGACGTCCGATCCGAAATTTCGGATATTTAAAATTTTTATATAGATAATTTAGCGATCTGTATTCGATTCAAAAAAATCAAATATCTGATTTTTGGATATCCGAAATTTCGAATCAAATATTCGGATCCGAATTAATGACTTGATTTAATTATTTTTTTAAATTTAACGGTCTTATCTATAAAAAATTTAGGTTTTCGAATATAACAATCAACAAATTATTGAATATAACAAAATTTGTATCCATGAAAAATTAATTTTTTCATATATAAAAAGTACAAATATTGAATATAACCAGATTTATATCTATAAAAAAAATTGAAATTTCCGATATCAGATAATCGGATATTCGATCCAAATGTGAAATAACTATCTGTATCTGATCCGAAATTTTTGAACATCCGATCTGTTTTTATCCGAAAAATAAAAACATATCTAGTATTCAAAACTTTGGGTCGGATTAAAGGATAAACAGATCAAATCGATTGGATCGAATTTTTTTGCCCGCCCCTAGCCGAAGTCAAGCCCCAAGGCGAAAGAGCCAAAGCCACTTTGCCCAAGGAATTTTATTCCTAGGAATTTTGACAGGGTGCAGTCTTCTTGTTTCAGAAACGAAATGTATGGAATTTCTGGATTTGCCAATATTTGCACATTAACCCCCTCAAACTTATATAGTTTACATCATTGTACATTGGCGTTTTCCCTTGATGAAACTTTTTTAATTAAGCTGGCTGCCTGAGCCTGAGCCTGAGCCTGAGCCTGAGCCTGGTGACCGTATTTATTAGTACAGGTTTTCGGAATAATTAATGATGTGTGGACTTATTTAGACAAAGTTAAGCTGGAAAATGTACAATTATGTCTTGTTTTTAGATGTAGTTCATTTATGACACTTCAAACTGAGACTTCCCAACCAAATATTAGTACTTGTTTAATTCAATGTTGGATCTCTATTTTATAATTCATGATTTGCTTTCTATATCTATTTTACTATTATATTATAATCATTTTTAATATATAAATTACTAATTTACATTATATAAGTTTTAAGACAGTTATGTATAGTTTGTGTTATATAAATTTAGTAATTTATATGTTTTGGCTTTAAAAATACTTTTCAGAAAAAATTTTAAATCTTTAACTTTTGTATTTGGATTCAAAAGTATTTTCAATTTTTTTTCTTAAAAAATTTCTTTGTTTAACATTGATTATGACTCCAAAAAATATTTTTGATCCAAAAAAGTACTTTTTAGAACAATTCTAAACGAAACTTTAGTTATGGAATTAGTTATATGGATTAGGTTGAGATCATGTTTTGGGATGATAATTAATACAATTTAGAAGCTTCTCCCTACTATAGAAACAATTTGCTATTTGTTGTAACTTGTGATGTAGTCTCTAGTAGGGATGGCAGAAGGGTACAGTTTCGCGGATTTCGCACCGCACCCACTCTAGTTGGGGTGGGGATGGATATGAGTTTGGTGGGTAGTGAGCGGGTGTGGATGTAAAAAGTCATACCCGTCGTGGGTAGTGGGTAGGTGATGGGTTTGAGACATTACCCGCACCGTATCCACCCACCCACTAATTACTCACCATATGAATTTTGGATCATTTATGTTTGTAGACTTCGGTTATGCCTTTTATTATGGTGTTTTATGTACTAAGATATCGGTTTGTTTTAAAATCTACGTTAATCTTTAAGTTTGTAGACTTTGAACTCAATTAATTTAGTTTGAAAAAATAATGGTTTATAATCGAGCTTGTATTCATTGTTTAAGATCGAGCTTGAATTAATCAGGTTGTAATTTTGTAATATGTGTGGTTAAGTAGAATTTATACAAGTGTAAATATGCTTTAGTTAAGTTAGCTATAGTTAAGTAGAATTTATATCGGTAAAAATGTGTTCTAGTTAAGTTAGCGATAGTTAATTAGCTGTTGTTAAATTTATACTAGTGTAAATGTATTATATATATATACACTTGATCAATCAATAAAGTATGTGAAGTTGTACTCTTCTTTACAAAAGTAAATGATTTATTTTTACATAATTCGATATTAATGATTGCTTGTAGGCGAATACAGATAGGGTGGTGGATGTCCAGTTGGATAGTATGTGCGGGATGGATTTGAGTATGTACCCACGTGGGCGGGTGTGGATTTGAAAATTTTACCAGCAGTGGGTGGTGAATAGGTGGTGGATATGAAAACTTTAGGTGGGTATGGGGATGAGGAGGGGGTATCCGCCCTGCCCGTGGGGGTATCCGCCCCGTCCGTTTGCCATCCCTATCTCCTAGGGTGTAAATGAGCTAAGTTAAGCCCAAGTAGTGCTAAGTTGGACTCGGCACGTTAAGAACTCGAGTCAATTCCAATAATGTTGTGCTCGACTCGGCTTGTTAAGAACTCAAACTAAATTCGAGGTGGAGCCGAATCCAATTGAGTATTGACCAAACTTTAACCGAGTCGAACTTGAATAGTTCACGATCTGTCTCATCTCATTTACAGCCATGTGTTCCATCAAACAAAGCCTTCTTTTCTAATGTAAACCGATGGATGCAGATTCTTTAAGTTGCTGCCTGAAAGATGCTACAACTTTTGGTGTTTAGCTGGATTGAGCTAACATGCCAGAACCCTTTTACACTATCAGTTTGTTGGCTATTATCATCACACTATATAATACTCCATCCATAGGTCATTGAGAAATTACAACTCATCTTGCATTTAGAAACCTGTTGTGAATTGGCAGGATGGGGGAAAAGAGACGGCATAGCCAAAATTCTGAAACACAATCAAAAAGAAATTCACAGAAAACACCTACAAAGGCAGAGGCAAGATTTTGTTTGTCAAAAGAGTAATAATAATCATGTACATTGCCAATGATATTACGGTCCCAGAATCGCATTACAAGAGAGAATTTATTTTTGCATGGAAGATGATGATCAACCTTGCTTCTCTACAATTGCTTGTGTGGTAATCATACTCCATGACATCCTACAAAAGGGAAAAGCGCATAATCAGATTAACAAAGTGAAACAAAATCAACTCTGCAAGAATTAGTAGACTTCACAGCTGACTGAAGAACAAACTTGCAATTTAATTCAGATTCACACATTACACTTCAATTTAATACAGCAGCATATGAGCTTGTTTATTTGTCTTATAGCCCCGTATTTTTTATTTCAACAAAAAAAAACTATTCAAGATCATTCCCTTCTCATCATGAAAGGTCAAG
Source organism: Hibiscus mutabilis (assembly GCA_019671005.1). NCBI lineage: Eukaryota > Viridiplantae > Streptophyta > Magnoliopsida > Malvales > Malvaceae > Hibiscus > Hibiscus mutabilis. The sequence goes on along the minus strand of CM033733.1, from coordinate 4,277,330 downwards.
TAATTACCATAAACCAATAAACTCGTCCTCACCACAAATCTAGACAGGGAAAGAAAGGCGAGAAATCAGACAGGTTCACTAGGATGAAGCTCTCAAGGAAAACAGCAAGTCTCTGGTGACTACATAGCTTCTTGATAAAAAAGAGAAACCTTTGCTAGAAGCGAAGATTGATGCGCTACATGAATTAAATTGTCATTATTGCTTAGATATTGATGACCTTAAGCCAGCTATTCATGTCTGGATGAACTTATGGTTCTAAAACTACAAATGAAAATGCACAACTTTACACGGACAAATGGATTTCTAAAACTCAATAAGTTAGCCTTTACCATATATTTGACATATGGAACCCTGAATACAGTAGCAGATGCACATTCACAGCATTTTCACCAGACTTGAGTGCCCCAAATGAATTTATTAATTATTAAAAATAAAAGACATTACCACAGATGCTTACGGCTTATGAACGGTTAGGATAAAGGCTTCAGAGAACAACAACCAAAGAGTCAACAATTCTTCCAAGTCATAACATTCGAGGGCACTAATCAAACTATCTGCCCTTGCATTCTAATAATCACTTTCTAGTTTTTCTTTTATAGCATTTGGGTTTATTCATTACACTAAAATCCAAAGGCATGGTTTTCATCATTCAAAAATAGAGATGGCATATGATTATGAACTATATCCGAAGACCGGAGGTATCAACATCAGTACTGATTAGTTGTGACATGTTATTTGCAATCTATACATTATACAACACCCATATATATAGCATAACAAAAATATGGGACTCAGTCTAATCCAAACACAAACACACCCTTTTTCGGTTCCAAGGTAAAACATAGCAGAATATAAAACAAGATTATTAGCACCTTAGCAATTTAAACAAGTTCCTAACCAGGAAACCACAACACAAACAAATTATTATCACCAAATGTCGTGTCCATAATGATGAACAAACCATCTTTCAAGTAACAACTTTTGAAACCGTCGATGCAAGGAACTAACCTCTAACTCACTTTGCTAAGGCAGCTTCCCAGACCTAAAAACAGCAAACTTTGTCATCTTAGAGTACGAGTAAACAACCCCATTTTCGTTCAAAAACTCCTCCAGCAATTTCTTAACGCCATCAGGATCCGAACTTTCACATTCAATCTCGTAACATGTCCCAAATTCATACTTATTCTCATCCACTTCAAGCTTCAGATTTTTCCAATCAAAAGCCTCCCTTTTATTCTCAAACCCACCTAAACAAACAAACCCCACTTCTTCCCCAACCCCAAACTCCTCTTTAACCCTATTCAGAATCCTCGACTCAATTGTCGCCATCCTTGCCGGGTCCTCCACGCAAGCGCGTGCAACAAACGGATCTAGTTCCTCTTCATCTTCCTCCACGCGGCTGACACCATCGACCAGTGTAGTTTAGATTTGAGGGAAACGATGCAGCGGGCGTCCTTGTTGAGGTAGCGGAGGCGAAGAACGGAAAGTTGGGAGGAAAGGGCGTTTGTTGGGTGTCGAAGAAGAGATTTTCTTGATGGAGAGTTTTGGAGAGGAAAGGAGAAAGGATGGTGGTTAATTGACGGTGGGCGGCGGCGTCCTGGAGTCGGAGCTTGATTTCGACTTTCATTAGGGGGAAAGGCCGATGCGTTGAGCTTTGGAGGTGGGGTTCGGGTGGGAGCAATCGAGGAGGTGGAGAAGGGAGGAAGAGGACGTGGCGGTGGCGGCGGAGGTGGGAGGAGGAGAGGGTTCACGAGAATCTTCCAGTTCTTGCTTGTCTTCGGGATTGACTTCGATTTTGGTGGGTTTTCTTCTAAGCATTTCCTTAGGCTTCAAAAATGGAAAAAGAGACCAGAATTTTGGGTACAGAACAGAACGATGAGATTAGCTTTACTGCATATTCTTCTCTTGATGGGTTCAAATTCAAGTGACGGACATGCGGGAAACCGATAATGCAAAATTGACGAAAATATCTACCTTGCCCCTCACTTTGGGGCTTATTTGGATTAAGGGTAAACTATATAACAGTGACCAAACTTTTAAGGCGCTTTTAATTTAATTACTGAACTTTTAAAATTTAAAATATAGTCATTAAATTTTTAGCTTATTTTTAATAAAATCACTCCCGTTAACTTTCGTTAGAAGCTAATGACGTGACAGTTAACTTTCCTTCTCTCTCCCTTTCTTCTTCTTTCTCTGTTCTTTTTCCCTCCATAATTGAACATTCCTCCATGGCTCTCCAATTCCAATGTTAAAGGCTTCTCCACTTATAAAAGCAATTGTAGAACAACATGCTTAAGATGAATATTACATGAAGTCTTCAAAGTTGATTTTAATGAATAATATTCATTAGCAGAAGAAACAGAGGAATGATACATAAAGTTGCAATGATTCTTCGTGCCTTGTAATTTGTATTAAACAATTACATGTCCTACAAAGACTCAATAAATGATTTTGAAGCAATCATCTAATTTATATGAAGTGAGATTGAAACCCAGCCATCTCATAAGACTATACATGCAATAAAAAACAAGTTTCTATTGATGTGATCTGTTTTATATATGATTCAAAAAGAAAAGAAGACTAATTTTCTATGCGAAAGTAAAGATAATGAAGAACAATCTAACTGAAGCAATGTAAGAAAAAACAACAACAACAAAAAGAAATATTCACTTCAATAATGAGCAACCCTTTTGGATCGTGGTTCTTAAGTTGTTTAGAGGGTAGAGATGTGGAATTCCGGTTGCATGCCTTTAGAGGTCTCGTCCGAGTTCCCCTAGAGCTCTTTTCTCTCGTGTTTTTGGATGCATGACTCCTTATAAGAGATTGGATGGGGTAAAGGCACGTGCCAATCGAGGAGGACAAGTGTCTTGGTGAGTTGGGTGTGTTGTGACTCGGGTATTGACGCGGATCACGCGCATCATCGCGTGGCCTGAGTAGCGTTCTCATGTCGAGCTCGTAATGAGTAGCGATTAGTTTATTCGCAGAGGATTGTAATTGAGTATTCATTATCCCTCGACACGTGACGGTGAGCGTTCGCAGTTGCTAACAAATAAATATCACCAATTAATAGGGTTGGGATCCATAAAAACTAAGTTTTCCCGGATCAAACTGAAGCCATTTGAGCTAAAAAGCAATCTTGAAGAAGAGATGAAATAGTGAAGAACACCATATATATATATATATAGATAGATAGATTACAGTTTCATAATTTCATTGTTTACTTAGCTTATACCGAAAGCATCATCCACTATCATATTCTTTGAAGCGTAGGAAATGATCTCACATAAAATAAAGGGATAATTACATATTTAATACCCCACTTATTTTCGCATTACTGTTTTAAAACTTCGCCTATTTTTTTTAGCAAAAATGTATTTAACATTACGTTTCATTTTTATTTTGGTATCCCGTTGTTAAAAAAATAACAACATGATGACTAGGAGAGAGAAAAGCACATGTAACATGCTGACTAGGAGAGAAAAAATCACACGTGATAGGCTGCCATGTCATTTTCTCTCTCCTGGTTAGCATTGCTACATGTGCTTTTGTATGATTTTAGTCGACGTGGCATGTAGACTAGGAGAGAGAAAATAATGTGGCAGCATGCCACGTGTAATTTTCTCTCTCCTAGTTAGTCTATCGTTAATTTTTTAACGGCGAGATACTAAAATAGAAATAAAACGTAACGTTAAGTACTATTTTGTTAAAAAAAAATAAGTGAAGTACTAAAACAGTAATACGAGAATAGGTGGGGTACTAGATATGTAGTTATCCATAAAATAAATGCATTAGCTCGGGTAATAGAAGTGCCAAAACAACAGTGTTGTAATGTTGATTTTAATAAAGTTGAGGATTCAGCTCCTGGTTTTAGCTCGAGTAATAAAAGTGCCAAAGCAACAGTGCCAAAATCAGGGACCTTTAAGCAAATCCAAGTTTTTTTCGATTTCAGTGCTATTTTCTGCAAATGATGAGGCACCAGCTTTGGGGTTTAGCTCTCTTCTCCATTGTTTTTGTTGAAGTCCTTAACGTTGGAATCAGAGAGCCATGGAGGAAGGTTCCGTTATGGAGGGGAAAAAAACAGAGGAAGAAAGAAAAATTAGTCGTCACGTCAGCAATTTTTAGCAAAAGTTAACGAGAGTAACTTATTAAATCCATTTTAACTTTTGTAACATAGATAAAATAATTTTTTGCTACCAACAAGTGTTGTGTGCAATAATAAGGTACATTATATTTTCAAAAAAAAAATTCAAGTTCAAATATTAAAGAAGGTTTTGTTGAGAAAAAAATCACAAATTTTAAATATAAATCATAAATGACATAAACTTTACCAAATATAATTTTTTATGGAATTATAGAGAAATTGGATATAGAAAATAGAACAATATGGATTTTCTAGTCTCTTTTTTTTATATGCCACCTAAGAATAAGGTAAAAATGTTTTTTTTTATCATAATTTTACATGGTTTTAATTTTTCTCGGCCTCTCAATTTCCTTTTTAGCTGTTTGTGTCTTTCAATTTGGAGAGATGATAAAATTGGATAAAAGAAAAAAACTCAACTTAAGCATTTAATGGAAAAAAACGAGCTACTTATATATATATAGGGTTAGGATCCACTTACACTATGGTTTATGCAAAATTCAATTACTTTTACACTCTTTTTAGATTGTCGGATGAGAGTAATAAATGGCTAAGATTGTTTTTTCATTTTTTTCTAAGCGATAATCTTTAAATTTTCTACTATTATTCTCAACCATCCATATATCTTCATCCAATGGTCCAAAAAAGTGTAAAACTTTCAAGTTTTACATAGTGTAAGGGGATCTTATCTCGTATATATATTGAACAAACAGTTTGGTATCGTTTAAGCAAGTCTCGAGTTCGAGGCATTGTGTATGCTAAAAATCCCTACTGAGAGGCTCACCCACCAAAAATCAAGTGTGCGACACAGATTAGTTCGGATTAATCAGGGCAAAATCCTAAAAATTAGAAGGACAACCAAAAAATTATATATATATATATATTGAACAAATATCGCTAGCATTCATATACAAAAATAAGGATTTAACAAATAGAAAAATAACATAAATACAAGGGATGGAGAAAGAACCAATGGAAAAAAAGCACAACATACAACAAAAACACAAAGGATCAAAGAGAACCAGAGCCAAACACAAACAACAGAAAAATAACTATATTTATACATGAAATATTGGATGTTTATTATTTTAGAATCAATATAATAGTGACACATATATAAATGTTAATAACTAAATTTATTAGTATGCCAATTGCATAAACTATTACATCAGTCTTTCATTACTAAGTTTGTAACCCCCAGACCCGCCTATGCGTTACACCTAGTTCTAGGAGGTCACATTAGGGTCACAAGAGCGACCCACGGTACAAACTCAAATAAAATTCTTTTCTTTATATATATACATTTAAATCTGTAAAACAAAATTATGTTTAAAATACAATTTCAAAAAAATCATTTAAACATATAACAGTAGTTCAGAAAGTATTTTACAGACACTAATATAAAACAATACACGAAATACATGCCCACTAAATGTACCAGTACCGTACTCCGAAAGCAACGCCGAGAGAACTCCAAACATGATATCGATCACCATAATATAAAAACTTTCTTCTAACCTGCAATGGTAAAAACAATGTGAGCTTGAAAAAACTCAGTAATACAGAACTACCAAGAGATGTTATAAGCAACATCCGGGGAGTAACAAGATGTATCAAGACCTTCGTCCTTTTTATTGGTGGCCTAGTATGAAAAGAGACGTATCCGAGTTTGAGACAAGATGCTTAGCTTGTTAGCAAGTTAAGGCCGAGCATAGGTTCTCTCGGGCTTGTTTCAGTCCATCTAAATTTTGCAATGGAAGTGAGATCGTGTGACCATAGATTTTGTGACAGGTTTGCCATTGACACAATAGTAGATCGTTTGACCAAGTTTGTTTACTTCTTACCTGTGCGCATAGATTTTATGTTAGAGAGGTTGGCGCGATTGTATATCCAATAGATAGTAACGTTGCATGGAGTACCATAATCGATTATATCGGATAGGGATCTGCGATTTATGGCAAGGTTATGGAAGAAGATACATGAGGCTTTGGATACAAAGTTACATTTCAGTACTACTTTTCACCATTAGATCGATGGTCAATATGAGCGAGTTATCCAAATTTTGGAAGATATGCTTAGGTGTTGTGTTATCGACTTCGAGAATAGTTGGTAAGAGCAGCTACCGCTTGTTGAGTTTGCCTACAATAACAGTTTCCCATAAAGCATCAAGATAGCTCCTTTTGGGGCCTTATATGGGCGTAAATGTAATAAGTCCTTGTGTTAGACCGAGCTCAATGAGAGAATGATTGTGGGGTCAAATTTAATTAGACAAGCTAAGGAAAAGGTTCAGATAATCAAGGAAAGATTGCAAGCGACCTTTGACCGACAGAAAGCTTATGTGGATCGAAAGCGTAAGCACATTGAGTATGATGTTGGTGACAAAGTGTTCCTCAAGGTGTCCCTATGGAAAAATGTGATATGCTTTGGGTGAAAAGGAAAGTTGAGCCCGAGTTTTATTGGGCCTTATGAGATTTTTTAGAGGGTTAGACCCGTGGCGTATCGGCTAGTCTTTCCTTCGGATATGGTGCATATCTACAATGTGTTATATGTGTCCATGTTGAGACGCTACATTTTCGATCATTCTTTTGTTATCCTACTTGAGGAGATTAAGATCAACACCAACTTGACCTATGAGGAGGAATCGATAAATGTTTTGGACAAATGAGTCAAGGAACTTCGCAATAATGTGAAGATATTGTGGAGGAACCACGGAGTCAAGAAAACGTGGGAAGTCGAGGATGATATGAAGTTGCTTTATCCGTATTTGTTTCCAAAAGAAAAATTTTGAGGACAAAATTTTCTTTAAGAAGATGAGAGTTATAACGACCCAGATTTTAGAATCTGAGGGTTAGTTTAACCCAAAGTGTGGGCTTCATGTTTAGGCCAAGTTGTGTGGGCCTTGAGGGTTTTTGTGGGGTTGTTTTTAGTTGGTGGGTTTATGAGTTGGGCTTGTTGTTGGGTTAGAAGGATGATGGGAGGGTAGCATGGTAAAATCCCTTATTTTGAAAAGAGAAAAGCTGTCTCTCTTTATTTTTCTTGCAAATTGGGGAATAGATGATATCATTTTGTCTCATACTTGCTCTTTATCCTTTTCTCATCTTCATCCTTTGAAAACCAAAGAAAAAATTACAATCTTTACCCTTTTTATGAGAATCTCGGTTTGGTTGTTAAGGGAAGGTTAATCATCAATCAAAGATCTATCAATCAAGGTAAGTATTATGAGTTTTGGTGATTGTGGAAAAATAAGTGTTTTGTGGGGGTTGAAGAGGTAGAATGAGAATGGGGGTTTTTGGCTCAATTTGTTGTTGTAGAATCTTTCTTTCTTCATATCTTAAGTTTCTAACAATGATGTAATCGATTTGCGACATTTTCTTGTAGTGAAAGAGGTTGGGAACTCTTCCAATGATCAAGGGAAGAAGAAAGCTTGAAGCTTAGGCTAGGGGCTTCAGTCTCTATTGTAGGTTTAAGGTTAATACACTACTAACTCCTTTGTATTCCTAAAAATCATAAAATTAGATTGCTTGTTGCTTGGATTGACATTTGGTTGTTGAGAGCTTGAAACCCCCTCTAATGGCTAAATCCAAATTTGGTGTTAAAATGGTGTAAAATTGATAGGAAACCACTTAAAATACATTCCATAACCTGTAGGATTAATTTGGGGTTTTATTGTGAAAGTTTGAGGGTGTTAGAGGTGATTTGCGAGCACTAGAATTCAAATTCTGGGCTCGTATACCGATAATGGATGAACTGGCATTTGTATACTTTTGTTTTTGAACGGCTAACTCAAACAGAGTTTGAAGGGCATATCATTATGCCTATGAGGGTATCGGTACCCCTTGTTCCATCCAAATTCAAGTAGCAAAAATGGATATCGATACATTTGGGAGTGTATCGGTACATCTAGGGTACCGATATGTACTGATACACGTCCTCGTGTATCGATACGGGTTGCTAGTTAAACCCCTGTGTATCGGTACACTTTGGTGCGTATCGATACACTTAAGGGTGTATCGGTACGCGTGTAAGGGTATCGATACTCTCTGGGCAATCTGCCAAAAAATATGTTTTGAGTTTAAGGGACCTATAATTCGAGGACTGTGTTCCAATGGGCTTCTAATGTGGTAAAATGAATAGTAAAATTGAGAAACCAATAATTTAACCTCATATACGAGCCCAATGAGTAATAACTTGGTAAATCTTGGGTGACTTGTGTGAAATAGCAACCATAGGGATCCTTGGTGGGCCGTGTGTTATTAAGTGCCAAGTAAAGGCACTTGTGTGATAGAGTCACTATGATTGGTGGGATCCGGATACCTAGTAAGAGTGTTGCAACACCAAGAAATTATAGTACAATTTCTTTTAATAATTTAAAAGTACTTAAAGTAAAGGGTGCGTTTTTGGTTACTTTTAATAATTTAAAAGTACTTAAAGTAAAGGCTGTGTGACACCGGGCCTCATCCGATGATACTCAATGAGAGATTTTGAGTACGAGTGTATGTTTTTGAGGTTGTGTAATACCGGGCCTCACTCTAAGTGACGTTCTCGAGATTGTGTGACACCGATCCTTACTCCAGGTTTGTTGGTATGATGACTATGTGTTGTGTGGGATTAATGTCTTTTTTCATTTCTTGCTATGTGTTTAGGCGGCTAGAGGTAGCGCCAATGTTGTTATACTATGCCATGATATCATTCTTTTAGCTACATGCTCTTATTTATGATTTGCATAAAGCATGGTTGAGTGGAAGTGTATCCACTGAGCTTCGTTAGCTCAGCGTTCAGAATTATTGTTTTCGTTCGCAGGTTAGTAGGTTGACGTGCATCGTTGGAGCACCATCAGAGTAGGACCTCAGCATTGACTTGTTGTTCGAGAACAGTATTTAGGTTATTTGGGCTATTTATTTGTAGGACCTTATGTTTGTATTGTAACTCTTATTCTGAGATTTAATTTGCATGTTAAATGCTTTTAATTATGTATTTAAATGGAGCTCCCATGTAATGTTTTAAATCGGTTTATCTACTTTGAAATATTTAAATTTAATGGATTTTATGAAATGAATATGTTTGGGCTAAATCTAGTTGCAAAAAAAATCTGGTTTGGTTTGGGCTTGAAGCCCAATTGTGACATCTGGGTCGAGTGTGTTACAACATATCATATGCAGTGAGAATCATTTAAAAACAATTATCTAATATATGATTTTTTTCATAAGAAAAGTTAAATTAGTTATAATAATTCTATTTAGTTTTTAATTTTTTTAAAGCACACACTAAACACTTTGTATTATTCTAGTCTTACTTTATGAAAATATTATGGCTTAATTAAAAAAAGTAAGTGCCCAAATTATACATCTTTTTTATTTTAACTGTCTAATTTTTTTTGTCAAAATAGATGCATAATGTTTCATTTTGTTAATTTTAGGTGCTTGGCTGTTAACTGTCGTTAAAAAATTCGTTAACCAATTAAAACATGGCATGTGACAGGTTTTAGCTTTTAATTTCTTTTAATTAATTTTTATCTTTTAAAAAAAAACTAAACTAAAAAACTCCAATTTTACCAAAATTCACAAAAAATCCCAAATTTCAATAACCCAAACACAAATCCCAACAGAGTCGATGTTGCTACCGCCATCACCGGAATGAAGTCCTCTTCTTGTCACATATATGCACGTTGTTCATTGTCCTTCGACCGTCGTTCGTTGCTGGTAGTTTGAATGGAACTTTCGCATTTGGCGTTTGATTGTGACGTCGTTCATTAATTTTCGACGATAGAAGGAAGAGATAAACGGTCGTGGGGGTCTTCTGACGGGATTGATGGGTGACAATGCGGCGATCGAGGTGGCAATGACTAAATTTGTGATTTGGGTGTTAGGGTTTTGTAGTTTTTGGGTTATTTTATGAATTTCAGAAAATTCATGATTTTTAATCTAGTTTGAAGGCTTTTTTTTAAAAAAACACTAAATTTCAAAACAATAAAATCAAAGTCACATGTCGTCAAGCAATGATTGGGGTTGAGTTTTTCTTAACGGGTCGGTTTTAAAATGGTAGTGAGATGAAACATTAGGCACAAAAAATAGTAACACTGTAAACGTTGGACAACTATTTTGATAAAAAAAAAATTAAAACACCTAAAAATAGTATAGTTTGAAAACTCTTTTTTGAATTAAGCCAAAAAATATTTTGTGTATAGTAGGTAGATCTGACAAACTTGACCCGAGATTCAAGAACCGAACCGATTTACCCGGATTCGACCCGAACATGATAACTCGAATTTGATCTGAAATTCAAAATAAATCGAACCGAAACTGAACTGAAAATAAACATTTTACATCTTAATCTCGATTCCAATAAAAAAAAATTCTACTCTAGTCCCTGTTTCAAAGTTTGAACTTGATAAATAGGGATCAGGAACTATATGTACACATGCACTTTCTTCTAGCAGTATTCAATTAAAGGCAACGCTAAAAGAGAGTAGTATGAAAGTGGTTGAAGATGTGAGCCATGTATCTCCTCCGCCTGGCACCGTTCCAGCAACCACTCTCCCTCTCACTATAGGCGGATCTTGACAAAACAAGTTAAGAGGCCTATTTAAAATTTTAATTTTTTTAAAAAAGTATAAAATAGAATTTTTAAAAATTTTAAAATAATTAATTTAAATTTTAAAAGTCTAAATAATTTTTTAAAATTTTTTGAGACTTGATGAAAATTTTTAAATTTATTGAAGATACAAACATAATATATTAAATTATTAAAATGTAATACCAAAAATAAAATAAGCACATCATGAATAACTAGATATGTTACATAAAATAAATTATTAATTTATAAAAACTGAAAATAATACTTTAAATATATATATTTTTTTACTTTATTTCATGTTTCATTCTTTCTTTCTTCCTTATTTTTCTTCTCTTTTTTCCACCCAAAGTCTCATGTTTTCTTTCTTTTTTCCTTAAAAAACATAAAATATTCGTTTGTTAATGGTTTATAAGGAAAAACAAATATTCCAGCTAAGCATTTTATCAAAGGAGGTATTTTTACGTCAGTTTAGTTAATAATCCTTTTGTAAAATTAATAGCTTTGTTTGACAATTAACGGATAGCTGATAAAAGATTATATTAGCTGATAACGAATAGTTGATTGCATTAGCTGATTGAACTAGCGGATTGCATTAGCTGATTGTATAAAAGTTTTTGGTAAAATTAACTGATAGCTTATAGCTGTTTGTTTATTTGAACAAGCAAAATGGCATAGTATGACATGATTATATTCATTATTTGTTTAAATAATTTATTAATCATTAATATTTTGTATCTTTTAATATTAATTAGATTATACAAGCCGAGCAAAAAAAAATTAACTTATGCAAATTAATATTTTTAGTATAAAATTACCCAACATATTTGAATGATCTATATATTAATTTATATATAATTATTTTTAATATAATTAGATTAATTATTAAATTTAAATAAAAATAGCAAATGTTAAATTTAGGTTATTTGGAGATTATTTGTAATTGTTAAGGGTAGAATAGTCGTTATAACTCTGATGTCAAAACCTCTAATTTAAAAAAGCTCATATTAGCAACTTTTTCATTTTGAGATGTTTCACCTCAATTCGCTATTACAATCCTCTATTAACCAAACATCTAAAATAGCAGATTTAATTGGTCAAACCTCTAATTTTAACTCAGACTTTTATTTTTTTACTCAAAACGCTATTTACCAAATAGATTGAATGTTTTTGCAATTTCAAAAACGTAATTGATTATTTTTTTTTCAATATGGTTACAATTAATATATCTTTTTAAGTGGTGTTTTTAATATATGTTTAACTATGGAAAATACTTTAATACACAAGCTTGTGTAAACTAAGTCTTTTAATTTTAAAGTTTAAGGATTTAAGTTAGAGTTTAGGGTTTAGAATTTAAGATTTATGATTAGAATTTAGAGTTTAGGACTTATGTTTTAGGTGTTAGGGTTAGAAATTTAGGTTTTAGATTTTATAGTTAAATATGAAGGATTGTGCGAAAAAAAATCACAACTTGTGTATCAAAATATAACTCTTTAACTATTTAACGTTGTTAATATTTTTAAGGGTCATATTTTGATACACAAATTGTGTAAAAAAATTTACACAACTATTCATATTTAAGCTACAAAATCTAAAACCTAAATCTCTAGCCCTAACACCCTAAAACCTAAACCTTAAACACATTACAACCTAAACCCCTAAACCACAAAGCACAACCTAAATCTCTAAACCCTAAGATTGAAAGACTTGTAGTTTATACAAGTTTGTAGGAAAATACTTTGATACATAAGCTTATGTAAACTTTAACACAAGCCTTTCAATTTTAGGGTTTAGAGTTTTATGTTAGAGTTTATAGGTTTAGTGTGTATGGTGTAGAATTTGAGGTTTATGATTAGAATTTAGAGTTTAGAGTTTAGTGTTTAAGGTTTAGATTTTAGGGTGCTAAGGTTTGAGATTTAGGTTTTAAATTTTATAGAAAGGTTGTGTAATTTTTTTTACACAGCTTGTGTATCAAAATATAAGGGTAAACTACACCAGTAGTCACCCAACTATGGTTTCTTTCCTATTTTGGTCACCGAACTATTTTTTTTGGCAAAAACATCACTAACATTATGTGTAAACTACACCAGTAGTCGCCGAACTATGGTTTCTTTCCTATTTTGGTCACCGAACTATTTTTTTTAGCAAAAACATCACCAACGTTATGTTTTCTTCCTATTTTGGTCTCCGACCGTTAAAAACTTAACGGTTTTTCAGATGTGGAATTTTATTTTTTAACTTTCCATTACTGGAGTTACAGAGACTGTTTCTCAGGCATGTGGCAATCTTTTTTCAGTAATTCGATTCATTTTTATTTACAATTTGTTGATCTAACAAAGCAATCATTTCAGCTCCTTCTCATGCCCATACTGGTTCCTATTCTTGATGAAGAGAAATTGCTGGCCATAAGGCTTTTCTTTAACCGTGCACATGTAAACTATAAAACGTGTAGACTCACCTAGCTTGCTGGCCATAGGCCTTTTCTTTAATTGTGCACATATAAGCTTACATGACATGAATATAATTTTGGTTAGAATTTAAGAAATTTCCAACCTAGCTTGAAGGTTAAGCGTTATACCCCTATTAAAGGGGTCCTTGGTTCGAATCTCTTCGGCTGTAAAGGGGCTTGATTTTTCATTGCTTTTACTCTACTAATAGACAGTGACACGTGTCACCATCATATTAGTTTGAATAAAATATTATAAAATAACATATGTTGCTTACGATGAGAGAGAAGAAATGACATGAAAAATTAAAAAATAAAATTTCACGCCAGAAAACTGTTAAGTTTTTAATGGATGGTGACCAAAATAGGAAGAAAACATAACGTTAATGATGTTTTTGCGGAAAAAAATAGTTCGGTGACCAAACTAGAAATGAAACATAACGTTAGTGATGTTTTTGCTAAAAAAAATAGTTCGGTGACCAAAATAAAAAAAAACTATAGTTCAGTAAATACTGATATAATTTACCCAAAATATAATTCATCATTTATATTATCCTATTTTTTATATTTATAAAACTTATCAAACATATCGAATATATGTATGGTTATCGAATCGTAATCAATAGGTCGGTTGAGATTTGAGAACGGGCATCGTGAAAAAGGAACTTATGGCAACCGGATAATCACATGTTTAGTAGCAAATTGTGATGTAGCAAAACACCAAAGAGCATTTTGGTTGTATGCTGTCATCATGTGGCACTGGCATCTATGTTTATGTCGTTTATTTAACCAGTGCCACTCGTAGTGGTCAACAACTCAACCACCGGTATAAACAATCCAAATTATGAACTTGTTTGATGATGAGTTGGTATATTTTATCCAAAGTATTAAAAAGGTAATCATAAACTTAAATACGATAATCAATGATATTATAAAGATAAATTTTGATTAATTTATTAAGGTCTGATTTATTTAAGTAACCGGTAAATTATGAGGCGACAATACTCAAATTTAATCTTTAAACATATTTTAAGAAATTTAGTGTTTTATGTCACCGAACTATTTGATAGTTGGTGGTTTTTTTTAAACCTAAGCATTAAGACATAAACTCGTGTATTTAAAACACTAAATTAAAAAAAATTACGCTTAAAATAAATTTATTTGTATAAATTAAAATTTACACGGATGTATCAAATATTTTCCCATTATAAATATAGCTAAGGCTTCAAAGGGATTGTCCCTCAGATTTCCCTTTTTCCTTGTAAACAGGTCTCCAACTAATGGCAATCCTACCAGAGAGCAGTGTGAAACTGATTGAAGATACGAGCCATGTATCTCCTCCACCCGGTTCAGTTCCCACAACTTCTGTTCCTATAACCTTCTTTGACAGAATTTTGCTGTTTCGTCCACAGTACAGTTGGATGCAACACATATTTCTATGAATCCAAACACCCCACCTTGCATTTCATGCAAACCATTCTCCCCAATCTCAAAACATCTCTCTCGCTTACTATGCAACATTTCTTTCCTTTCGACGGAAATCTCGTGTTCCCTCCACCTCCTCAGATGCCTTTTACTTTCTACACGGAGGGCTACTCCGTTTCGTTTATCGTTAACGAATCCTCGGCAGATTTTAACCATCTAGTTGGTTATCATGCAGGAGACCGTCGAGAACTTCAAGCTCTTGTCCTCCCAGAAGCCACCTGCAATTGCAAATGACACCAATGGTTGCATGCAAGAGCCCATCATGGCCATTCAAATCACTGTATTTCCCAATGCAGGAATTTCCATAGGTGTTGGCTGCTGAGCTGCTCCCATGTTGCAGTTGACGCTGGATCGTTGTGTCACTTTATGAAATCATGGGCATCCGTTCATAGGTGTCAAGGAGATTTGGTTTGTCTTGACAATGATTTACCTAGTTTCAACAGGGATTTACTCAACGTTCCTCCGGATCTAGCTTTCCCTTTTCACCAAGGCCGTCGAAAGGGCATTCCACTTCCAAACCCGAGGTTCGGTTTCACCCGACGTCTGCTTTAATAACTTTCGGATCACTTATACAATCAACCGTTGTCAGGTTGAGTTGTTGAAAGATTGGGTGAAAAGAAAGTGCAGGGACGTGAACGGATCGGAGCCGATACGAATGTCAACATTTGTAGTAACATATGCTTACCTGTGGGTTTGTCTGAACAAATTATGGCAAATTGGAACTCATCAGCAGCATCACTCGTCAGCTGATTCCAACGTGCTTTCATATTTCCACTTCGCAGCAGAATGCAGAGAGCAGCTAAAGTTACCCGCAACATACTTCGGGAATTGTATTATATCACGTTTAGCAGCAGCTAAGAAGAGCGAGCTACTAGGAGAAAGTGGTATTCTGGTGGCTGCAACTGCTATTGCCACGGAAATTATGGAGTTTCGGAAACAGCCATTCAAAGATGCAGAAGAGTCGTTGAGGAAAATAATAGAAAACTTCGAAATGGGAAAAGATATACTTTTCGCCGCTTCATCAGCAAAAGTTGGATACTATAAGGCAGATTTTGGGTGGGGAAGGCCTAGAAAGACCTCAATCGCTTTCCTTGGATCATCGGGATCTCGTTCTATTTGCAGAGAACAGAGATGAAGAAGAAGGCGGGGTTGAATTCGATTTGGCCTTTACTTCCCATGAATTGGATCACTTCAATGCTATTTTCCACCAAGGCTTATTAAAGCTACACTAAATAGCTCTTCTCTTTCAGATGAAGAAGAAGAAGAAGAAGGCGGGGTCGAATTCGTTCATGTTGATCTGGTGTTTTTGATTTCTTATTTGTTGAATCAGAGTGGCAGATCATTGTATTTTTCAAACATAAAATGTTAAATCGATAAAAATAAACTGATTCAATTCATTTCTAAATTTTTAACTTATAAAAGCTCAAGCAACAGTTTTCAATTAATTAAATTAGTAACTTGCTAAGCCTTCATTTCCCTTATAAATTGTCACCCAATTTCGACATCTCGAACCACTAACTTCACCATCAAGGCCTTTACCGATAGTCTTATTGAAAGAGGTCCAACCAATCCATCCTGCTATAGGATAACCATGTCAAAAGGAGCTGGAACAACAATTTGTTGGCTGCTGCTAGCCACATGCACTGCATTTCTCGTCCGGCCAAGGCTAGCCGTAGCACAGCTGCCACAACCAGGGAGTCCGCCGGATGTACGGCAATGTTGGTCAGCTGTGTTTAACGTAAAAGGATGCATGTGGGAAATTTATAGGTCTTTCTTCAGTGCAGAAGTTGGCAGCATTGGCCCTGATTGCTGTAAGGCTTTTACAACAATCAATGAGCATTGTTGGCCTAAAATGTTTCCCCTGAATCTTTCCTTCCCGGCCTTGCTCAAGGATCATTGTGCTCATTTTCCGATGGCTCCCCCGGAGGCCTGAGCGAACGTTGTCGTTGATCTGACAAACGATTTTAAAGTTGTACATTCGAGTAATGATTAATAACTTTTATTAGTTTAGATAAGGACTGATGAGTAAGATGTTTATGCAGCCCGAGTCTAAAAAGAGAAGAAAATTTCACAAAGCAACGGTTTAATGACGAGAGGAGGTTAGATTAAACTTTCCACCAAGTAAAACACTTTTTTTATTCAAGTTTACTTTAATCCAATAAAAGAGATTGAATTTTTAAATATCATAAGTTACATACGTAAAATTTGTATATGACGAGTTTTAAAAAACAAATAAATAGTCAAAAAATAACAAAACATTCATAAAAATGAAAAAAAAAACTCTAACAAATTAAAAAGCTTCAAAAAAGTTCTAAAATAACCTCAAAATGGATAAATTATATCATAGGCCTGACTCGCCACGTCATTCATGGTCTCAACCAATAAAAATCATCCATTTCATTAATTTTTCCATGTTATCTTCTTACCAAGTGAATATACACTTGATAAAAAAGTATTTTTTAATTTAATTTACAGTAAATTTGAGTGAAGATCCACTTGGTAAAATGATGACATGGAAAAATAATGAAATGGATGATTTTTATTGGTTGAGACCATAGATGACGCGACGAGCTGGGCCTATAATATAATTTCTCCTCAAAATGACAAACATTTTTTTCAAATTATATTTTTTAAAATGTGAACAGGCTTAATTACGTTTTAAAAATAATTATAAATTCATAAAATTGTTTGAATTCCTTTAAATTTATTAGAAAATAGAAAAATTTTGTGATTTTTTCAAGTTTTATGCATTTTTAGAAATTTTAAGGAACTTTTTAGAAATGTACATATGCTTGATTAGTTTTTAAAAGAATTAAAAAATCATAAAATTGTAAAAAAACTCTAAAAAACTCAAATGGATTCGAGGAATTTAAAAAACTTAATGATTTTTTAGATGTTTAAGAATTTTGTGTATTTGTAATGATTTAATGATTTTTAATTTCTAAAAAGAAATTAAACATAATTATATATTTTTAAAATATACATGCAAACAATAGATTCTGAATTTTTTAAAATTCTGATTTTTTTAATAAATTTTTGTATTTTTGTGATTTTTTAATTTTCTGAAAATTATTTTAGAATATTATTTTTTATACGGGCAGTATCTTATTGGGTTGTGTTAGCTTTTATAACAGGTATCTTATCTTATATAAGCTAAAGCGACGGAAAAATAATAAATGGATTAAAGTGAAGCTTAACTATAAAATAAGTGCCTAAATAATCTCTTTTTTATAGTATGTGCTTAAATTTTTTTGTTGAAATAGGTGTCTAAAATTTTATTTTTGGCTAAAATATGTGCCTAAAGTATGTTTTGGCTAAAATAGGTGCTCAAAATTTTATTTTTGGTTAAAATAGGTGCCAAGTAGGTGCCTCAATTTTAGCCAAAAATAAAATTTTAGTCACCTATTACAAAAAAAAACATAATTTAGACACTTATTTTGTAGTTTAGCCTTAAAATGACAATTTTTCTTATTATAGTAAAAAAGTCAAAAGCATATATCTTATCTTATACCCCTCAGTCCCACAAATAATGCCTCTTGTTGACTTTTTAAAAATCAAATTTTGTAAACTTTGACTATAATTATATTAAATATTTTAAATAATTAAATTTTATAAAATATATTTAAAATCTACTTGATTAGAGGTTTTTCAAATATTTTTTATTTTTATTAATAATAAATTTTAAATAATCATGAGTTAAAGTTAAAAAAAATTGATTAAAAAAAGTGAATAAATGACATTATTTGTAGGTCGGAAGTAGTATTTAGGATTAAATATGACTTTTTAGTTTTTACTATAACAAATTTCAAAAAAAAAAAACAGTAAAGAAAACCTGAATTTCCAAAAATAAAATATAAAGATTAAATTTTAAAATAATACTATACAGTTGCATATTTACACTTTCTTAGTGGTAGACCCTGTTATAAAGTTCACATCTTAATCAGCTTACTGGATATCATCAAATCTTGACCATTTATAGAAGAACGCTGAAGGGTTTCAAGATCTGAACATTTCCTTTTACCCTTTTTCTTTTGAATCCAAAGATGGGTTTTTGTTTTTGGGTTTGTTTTGGTTTATTGAGCTACAGCTTGCATTTTGTAAGTCCAGCAGCTGCTGCTGCTGCTGCTGCTGAAGGGGATGCAACTGTTGAAGGAACTGTTTATATCGATGGGAAAGCTCCCATTGGCGCCATAGATGATGATTTTGTTTGTGCTACTTTGGATTGGTGGCCTCCTGAGAAATGTGATTATGGGGCATGCAGCTGGGGTCTTGCTGGACTGCTCAATCTGGTAAAAATCTCTCATTTTTTTCCTTTTTGGTTGCTGAAAGTATAGTTTTCTGGTTTTCCATTAACTGATGTATGCTTATAAATGATATAATCCACTCACTCAGCCCACGTTTCAATGAAATTGATTTGCTTTACTATTTAAAAGTGGTTGCTGAGATGTGTTTCACTTTCATCCCTCTTTTTCCTATTGCAGGATCTTAGCAATAATATATTCTTGAATGCCGTGAAAGGTAAGTCAATTCTGTTCATTAGGGTAGGTAATTTTGACAACAAAATGTTATTTTTAATTACTTATTAGTCCCTTTATTTGTCCAGCCTTTTCACCATTGAAGATTAGATTAGGGGGCTCTTTGCAAGATAGGCTCACATATGGTACAGATGACAATCAGGAGCCCTGCACTCCATTTGTTAAAAGCCCTCATGAGATGTTTGGTTTTACTAAAGGATGTTTACCCTTGAAAAGATGGGACGAGCTGAATGCCTTCTTTGCAAAATCAGGGTAAATAAAAATAACAGCTTTTTTTTCCTGCCTTTTTAATTTCTTGAGCTTCACATTTTGAATTTTTGACCATAATTCAGGGCTAAGATCATTTTTGGACTAAATGCTCTCGCCGGACGATCTGTAAAATCTGGTCGTCCGGCTGTAGGACCTTGGAACTACACCAATGCCGAATCGTTTATACGTTACACCGTTGGGAAGAACTATAACATCTGTGGTTGGGAGTTAGGTAGATGATATCCTCTTTCTTATTAACCATTCATAAAGATAACATTAATTGATAGATTAGCTGGAAGGTGGTTAATGATAGATGATAACTACTTATGGCCTTTTATCATCTGCTTGTCAGGAAACGAATTGTCCGGGAATGGGGTTGGAACTAGGATCACGGCGAAACAGTATGCAGCTGATACGGCAGCTTTAAAAAGTATAGTACAAAAGATATACAAGGATGTTGATTTCAAGCCCTTGATCATAGCACCTGGTGGGTTCTATGGCACAAAATGGTTCAAAGAATTCATTGATAAAACAACCACATCCTTGAATGTGGTCACTCACCACATATACAATCTTGGACCAGGTGTAACGTTACTTCATCTTCTATGATATTCTGGGAGCTTTTTAAGACTCGAAAGAAGGTTCTAACTTGACCATCATTTTCTGCCATAGGAGTCGATACCCACCTTGTTGAAAAGATTCTTAATCCTTCCGTTCTTGATAATACCATGGGAACATTCAGTGGCCTTCGTAACATCATCAAGAATTCTGCAACTTCAGCGACTGCTTGGGTGGGAGAGGCAGGAGGAGCTTACAATAGCGGCCATAATCTTGTTACAAATGCATTTGTGTTCAGTTTCTGGTAAAGTGTCAATAACTTGCTATCGAGAAACTTAGGCGTTTTTGCTGTGAATGATTTGTGATTGATGTTATCTTGGACATGAAATGCAGGTATTTAGATCAGCTCGGTATGGCAGCAAAGTATGATACAAAAACATACTGTAGACAATCACTGATAGGCGGAAATTATGGTTTACTAGACACCAAGACCTTTGTACCAAATCCAGACTACTACAGGTTTTTTTCTCCGAAACCGATAGCTATCCTGTTTAGACTTCATTTATGCCTTAAAGAACTAGATCAACCTACCAAATTTTCCATTTCACATAAAAATCTGAGGTTGAGCATAAGATATTCATGATTTGGTTTTAGTGAAGAATCTACAGTATGATATCCAAGCCCCGTTTGCTTGATACTGTGCTTTCTCCATTGCAGCGCTCTTCTTTGGCATCGATTAATGGGAAGAAATGTTCTGCATACAAGCTTTGATGGGACTAAAAAGATACGGTCGTACACTCACTGTGAAAAACAGTCAGTAAGTCTCATATCGCAATTATGCAGCAGGCGATCTTCTCTTTCTTAGTTTATGACCAATGTTTCCCATCTTGCAGGAAGGCATCGTGCTACTATTGATCAACCTTGACAAAAGCACTACTGTGCAGGTCAAACTCGCATTCAACGGTACAATGGCCTTGCGACACAAGCCTCGGTCTCGGACTTTGCACCAACAGCACATGCCATATGAAGAAATGATTATCCAGCTGCCTCAAATGGCTGATGCTGAAATCAGAAGAGAGGAATACCATCTAACAGCAAAAGATGGAAACATACAGAGCCGAAGCGTGCTACTGAATGGAAACATTTTAAGTGTGAATTCATCAGGGATCATACCTCCTCTGGAGCCTTTATATGCAAATTCAACAAAGCCAGTAACGGTTGCTCCGTTATCAGTTGCGTTCATCCACCTGCCGAATGTTATTCTCCCAGCTTGCAAGGTATATCTCTAAAGGGAACCGGAATGGCTTCCTTGTCGTCGAACAAATATGAATAGAGCACCTTGCAAATGTGTCATTTTTATCCGTGGTGAAGAAAACAAAATAACTTACTTTTTCTAGTGCAAGTGATAAATTGGTGCTTGAGAAACAAATCAACCTTGCCATCCTGTAGCTATGAATGAGGCAAATCACAGTTATCCTGCAAAACCTATCCTTTAACAGGACCCACAAGAGCATAGACATTGCTATAACTGTTCTCTTAACAGCTTTCAGTAGGCTGTATGTATGTGAATGTAAGTAATCTATCATTAAGTCACTCTGGTACAACAAACTTTTCATTAGCCATAAAAAATGTGGTTAGATGTCGAGACTCGAATTCTGTTTGAAAAGTTTGATTTGCTTTATAAAAAAATTATTCTCTGCAACTCCTGCGGAATGGACAAGGTCACCTAACCAGTCTCGTGTAGGTACACATGTATATATGTACCCAGGGCTCTCCAAGATTATGATGTACAATTCTCCTCAAATTGAATTTCTTCTCCTCTACTTGTGATATTTTTCTTGTCTGGAGTTTTTCACTAAACATGACATCTGTATAATTAATAATCACATTCAAATCTAATTACCGATGACTTTCTAAACACTCGATTTTTTATAAAACCAAAAAAGTTGAAACTAAGAGATTTTCAACTTAATGAAATGATCTGGACTCAAATTCATATAAATGCAAAATATTTTTTTCAACTTTTTTAAATATTAAATCTCTAACCATAGATAAGTGTATTTAAGAACCTTTGAGCACTTGATGAACAGATACTACCATGTAATCACGAGTGCACAATTTTTTATGTCATAGTGAATTTCTTCTCTTTTGTATCTTTTCGTTTTAGGGAATCTGTATTTTTATATTTCTTGCTATTATCTTATTCAATTTCGTGACAAAATCAATTTATTTCCATACAAGTTGATTTTTCATCCTTTTTATGCTTCTTGCAAATAGATACAACAACTTTTAGGACTCAGATGTAAATAACATTATTAATAAATTGCAAGAAATTGACTAAACATGTATAACATAAACAGGATGCAATTAATACCAGTTGCAGGTTCAGTCCCGAGATTTAGACAGCCATAGGCGAACCTGTATACGTATGAATAACAATAGGACTTCTAACCTTATGAATGCCATCCGACCATGTCAACGATGCAGATTCCATTGAATCTTCACTCAAAGCTTTTCCCTTAACAGTCACATTGTACGACTTCTTCTCCATTAAAGACTCGAAAGATAGAACTTGCGGAATCACTTCGATTTCAAGTTTGGAGTTGGAAGAGATTGTTGCATTGTAAGTAGATGTTGCTACACCAACATTTGTGACTGTTCTTTGGAGATTGACTGTAAAGGAATCACCTGGTTTAACTTGAGCTGTAAGTGTAGGATAATTCAAGTCTCTTGGCAGCGTTTTATTGGAGTTTTTGGGACAAGAGCTGTTAGTCCCTGATATCTTTCTGATATTATCTTCACTGTATCCAATGCTGCACAAGAACCTTATGTTATCGCCTTCGACATTGTCGTATACAAGTCCGGGGTTGATGGCTTTTACAGGGTTGACATGTCCGGATCCATAAGAAAATTCACCATTTAGATTTTTGGATGGATCCATTGGGGATGCTATCGAAAACAAGCAAAGGGGAACAACAGTAAGATCGAAAAAGCAAGCGAATAAAAGTAGTGATTCGTTTCATCGAAAGATTACCGGTAGTGATAAGGGCGGATTTGATGGCTGAGGGAGACCAATCAGGGTAAAATGTTTTAACATATGCAGCCACAGCAGCAACATGAGGGCAAGACATGGAGGTTCCTGATAGTATATTGTACTTAACACGCCTTTTGTCGGTTTTGGTTGTTGAAGGTGGAGCAAGTTCTGAATATGCAGCCAAGATATCCACTCCCGGTGCACTTATATCAGGCTGCATCGCATTTAGGGAAAATAAGCTTAAAAAAGGTGAAGTATCCGAGAGATAACTGTGGGTTTGTAGGAGAAATGCATGCCTTTAGAATGTCAGGTACAACGTAATTAGGTCCCAATGAAGAGAATGCAGCAACTACAGGAGCTGAAGAATCTTCGATTGTTTCAGTTTTTGATAAATCTGCAACAGCTTCTCTGTGACAAAAAGAAGAAAGGACTCGGTTTCCATTCGCCTAACATATCACATGAAAGGAAATTTTACATACTTGGTGGAATTCATATAGGTCGTGAGTAAATAAAATTTGTTAGGGGTTAAAGCTGAAGCAGGCAATGGGACAACATATGAAACATTATCAAAAGTTTGCGTAATTGATCCTAATGCACCCGCGTCATGAGCTTCGGTTAGACCCCTCGTGTTATCACATACAACAATCTTGTTCTGTACCAAACTTCTGTTCAAGCAACCACTCGCGCATACCCTGGAAAAACACCACCACATATCAGACATTTTGCTTATTATAAGTCTTTGTAAATGAAAATGCAGCTTGTCAATGGAACGACCGAGCACTAAAATCATCGCAATGAGTTGATGCTTGCAGCCCAGAAATCAGTGGAACCTTTGTTCTATTAAGACTGAAAGGGTTTATTGAAGATCCCTGCTTGCAAAGAGGGAACAACTACTCTTAAGTAAAAAAAAAAACTATGTTATAATGATTCAATTCTTTTTCCAAGAAGTATGGTTCTTACTATTAGTGTCGTCTTGTTCCCAAGAACAACCTTGTCAATGAAAAGGCGATCTGTTGTGCTTGCAGCAACAGTAAGTATCCATGGTGCTACACTCGCCACCGATTGTGGCCCTGATCTACCACTATTGCCTGCAGCTTGCATGACAAGAATTCCTTTCTCAGCTGCATGAAAAGCACCAATGGCCATGGGGTCCTCGTAAAACTTGGAGGGATAGTTATATCCTAATGAAACTGTTAAAATATCAACTCCATCAGCAATAGCATCATCAAAGCCTGCCAAAATGTTTTGTGAAGCACACCCTATATCATTGCAAACTTTGTATGCAGCTATCCTTGCTGATGGAACCCCTCCTCTTGCAGTGCCTTCAGCAAATCCATAGAAACTAGCATTGCCTACGATGTTCCCGGCTGCCGTGGACGCTGTATGAGATCCATGACCCAGTGTATCCCTCGCAGAATCTGTGGCATAAACTTGAGCTCCGATAAGCTTACTGTAAGATAAGTACTGGTTTTAGTTTGTAAACTACAAGTATGGGAGAGAATCAGTGATTTGAATAGCGGTCAGAGATTGCAAATAACAAAACTTGTTTACTTGTTACAAGTGAAGTTTAGGCCACCATTACAAGATCCCTTCCACTTTTTGGGAGGAGGACCGAAGCCATCATCACTGAAGCTATCCGACTCGGGCCAGATTCCAGTATCAATGACACCAATAATGACATTGCTCTCAGCGGTAGCATTTCGTTTAACAGTTTGATTTAATCCCATCAAATCCCATGATCTTGTTGTTTGAGTGTGATAAACTTTATCCGGAAAGACTGAAACCACTCCTTTAAAGCCTGCAAAATGTATCATCAATGCAATGCAATCGAGTGAAAAACGAGCTTTTATACCACTTACCTGCAAGTCTCTTTGCCTCTTCATCAGTGAGCTTAGCAGCAAATCCATTGAAGCTCCTTCTGTAACTTCTGGTTAAGCAATTTTCCACAGAGCTGGAAAGAGACAAATCACCCAAGAAAATCAACAACAATAAGGAAAAAAAATGCTTTATCTGATCAAAACCCTTAAATCCTACCTCTGTTTAAGAAGTGCTTGAAGCATACTGAAATGATGGGATGATGGAATGTAGTCTCCATCAGGAAGTGATCCCAAGTATGCAATGTAAACCTGCATCATCACACGTTATTATAATTTATGAACCAGTTTCAGGAAAATGTTGTTAATAATCTTTCATTTACATAATAAGAAGTTCAATTGAAAGACAAAAGAAAAAGAAACTATTGCCTTTCTATCTTCCTCTACAGCACCAGAAGGAAGGCCTACGCAAAGCATGAGTATGACAGAAATGCGAAGAAACAACAAGAAACTTGATTTTCTCATTTTTCTCTTCGTTTGAGTGTGGATAAAACAGAAATCATAGCTGGTATTTTATAGTGGGTTCAAAAATATGGATTTTTTTCAATTGAATATTTTTCTTCCAATGGCAACTGGAACCGAGGAATATCTGTCAATTTTATTCATACCATAAATGATTGTGATTTATAACCATTTGAAGATATATTGTTCACTATTTATAAAATGGTGTTCTTTTTGCAGTAATTATTGTTCCTACTATTTTGTAGCTGGACAGATTATGTTCATAACTTTTCAGAATAAAGAATCAATTTATAACTTGATGAAATTGGGTTTTAAGATCATTTTCTTCTGCTTTCCTTCATTGCTTATGCAGTATTTTATAAGATTATGCTCATAACTTTTCAGATATGGACTTAAATACCATACATGCATGCAATAGGAAAGCAGAAGAAAATGAGCTTAATTACAATCCTGAATTGCATACGCTGACACTAATGTATTGATTTGAGATGCAATTCAGGATTTTCTTTGATATTATGAAATACATACATACATATATGGTAAAATAACTAAAACTAGCTTTGTTTCAATAAGCTACAAATGAATGATAAAGAAATGCACAAAAGAAAGGTTGGATCTAAATTGCTGCACAATTCACCAAAAAGCCAAATACACCAACATTATAAAACCATATATAGGGCGTAAAAAAGTGACCCGGCCTGAAAACCCAATTGATCTCCTATTGACTCAGACTGAAATTAACCGACTCGATATGACTCGAACCGACCCGATACCCGACCGAAATCACCACCGAACACTAATTGAACTTGAAACGAATGTAATCAGACCCGAAATGACCCAAAGCAAAACCGAACCAAACCACCTGTTTGCCACCTGAGTGATGGACTGCAAACACTTTGTTAATTTGACAAATATTTAAAAAATAAAACAGAGCACAAAGTGAAGGATCCACTTCCCTTGACCAACTTTCCCGACCCAAACTCACCTACTTCAGCAATGCCTGGTTTCCTTCAAAGTTATAGCAAACATGGCAGGCAAGTCACTTTTCTCTGATGGGGTTCCATTGTCTAAGAGTGTTCAGGAGATGTCCTTCAATGGTGATGAGCCACCCCCAGAATTTCATGCCAAAGATAGCAGTTTAGGAGGCACGGATTCTTCACATCTTCCATCGTCTGTTTCGGTTCCTATCATTGATCTTAGTCTTCTTCTATCTTCGAAAAACGAACTGCAAAAACTCAGATTGGCTTTCGAATCAGGACGGTGTTTCCAGGTTCTATACTCTCTCCAAGTCCCGTTTCCATTTACTCTCATGAACCTTAATCAGTATATATTTTCTCTACAAATTGTGTTGTGTGTCAGGCTATTGGCCGTGGGATGTCAAGTTCATTTATCGACCAAGTCCGTGCAATTGCAAAACAATTTTTGGACTCCCACGGGAAGAGAAGCTGAAATACTCCAGAGCAGCTAATGGGGCGGGTCATGGCCATGATCGGGTGGTCTCAGAAAAGCAAGTTCTTGACTGGAACAGTCGCTTGTTCCTGAAGGTATTTCCTAAAAAACAAAGAAAGCTCAAACTCTGGCCTGAAAACCCAGATAATTTCAGGTATAAGAATCTGCACTTAGCAACAGATATGATCTATTGCAGTCTTATAGCTTGTGATTTGTTGATAATTTATACTTTTATGAACTGTGAGTTGTGCCTTGTGAGTTGAGTTCTTGCAGAGAGGTCTTGCATGACTATTACACCAAGGTAAAGCAAATGATGGATCTCCTGTTTAAAGCCATGGAAAATCACTTGACTTGGAAGAGAATAGCTTCTTGGGTCAGTTCGGGCACAACCCGGTAATGCATGTGAGGTTCAACTTCTATCTACGTTCGAAACCGGACAAAGTTCTCGGTCTCAAACCTCCTTCAGATAGATCCAGTGCGCCGGTCTTATTGCAAGACGAAGAAGTCGAAGGCCTTCAAATGTTCAAAGATGAGAGATGGATCACTGTTCCTGTAATCCCTCATGCTCTTGTTGTTAACCTTGGTGACCAAATGCAGGCAAGTATATTAAAGTTTGAGCCATATACATAACTTTCGCATCCGAAAGTTTGACCATAGGAAGTAATGGAATTTGTTTGATATTTAGTAATCGAGGCAGATAATGAGCAATGGGATATTCAAGAGCCCATTGGACAGGGCGGTGACGAACAACGCCAAGCTGAGGATATCTGTGGCAACATTTTATGAGCCAGAGCCAGATAAGGAGATAGGACCTATGGAAGCCTTGATAGATGATAAGAGGCCAAGGTTATATAGAAATGTGACGAATTATGCTTCATTAAACTATGAGTGCTTTCAGAATGGCAAAGTACCACTTAAGGAAGTAAAATTCCATGCATAGAAAATGGGATCATGCAAGGATTAAGGCTCTGTATTAGTTGATGATGCATGCCTTTGTGGAGTACCTTCATCTGCAAGAATGTTATATAGCTAGTTTTAGTGTACTATTGCCTTGTCCTGCATGTAACTTCATCGAGGCTTATTACCCTCACGCTACGCGTAAAATCGGACAGTCAAAGGGTCTCTCCGATACCATTTGCCACGGCACCATTATCTTCTTTCCAAAGGACATGTCCTCCGCTTATATATCCCAAGACCCACATTTTCCTTTCCAATGTGAGATTAATGCCCCCGTCTCTTCCTAGTCGTGACAATATAGTTTAATCATGAATTTCTCGTTACAAAATGATTTTGATTTATCTGTACTCTACACCATATATAATGGATGAGGTTGAAGTACTTGTCACCAAAAATTGATCCAAATGCTCTAATAAGAATGGTTTTTAAAATGGTCCAATTGTATGCCCTAGGAATGCTAATGACCAACAGTTAAAAGACATTCTGAAAATCCCAAAGATTCAGAAGAGCATTGCTGATTTAGACAAGTTTTTGCAGAGAAACATCCATTGCGCAAGTATTTAAGAGTGAAAAGACATGCTGGAGATTGAACTACTAGCAATGAATCAGATAAATCAGTGGAACCAGTAGATTCTCTTATTATGATAATCACCACACTGAAATGTGGGAACTTATTTGGTACAGATCCTAATAGTCATTTCCCTCCCAAAGAATAAATAGAAAATCAAAACAAACTGCTATCAACAATATCCTCCAACAAAGGGATATCTCAGAATCTGGTAATCAAATAAAGTAGACAAAATTGCGAGTGAAACATCACATTCCTGGGGCCATGCATCGATTGGAATCAGATCCCCAACATTTATTTCATTATTAACTTCCGACAATTCTTCTTGTCCTAATGTTCTGTATCTCATGCTCATGTTTGTTTTCCTGGTCTATAATTTCCTTCTATTTATTCAGAAACAGAACCTCTTCTAGGCATCATTACTGCTTCCCACAGTTAGAAACAAAATAAAAAGAAAACGAAACCTTCACTTTTACAGCTACAATGGCATGCATGACGTTGGCAGACCGCTGGTTCCACAATGAGCAGCCGGAGACCCAGTCACCATAATGCAGAAATTACATCAAGAAAAATCCTTCACAAGAAAAGTAAACATTGCCAAATCAGTACAAGGATGATAGAATGATTAACAAATTAACAAATATATAAAAACATACATAAACATATGCATGTATACATTGTATCCATCAGAATTATGCTAATTAAAAGGGGGAGACATGAAAAGATGAAATTAAAGGGGAAGAATTTATTTTTAGCAAATCAGAGTATAGCCGAGAACAACAAACAAGATTCGACTGCAATGGTGCATAAAGTATCTGTGTCCTAGTAAATCCATTAATTACAAAAACTAAAATAAAGCAATTGTATGCAACGGAGAAAAAAAGTTAACACATTACAATTATACGGAATGAAATTAGTCGCAACAGTTGCATATTACAAGCATGATATTTATCAATCAACATAAGCCTTGATTTCAGAACTTTTGGCTTGAAAAGCCTTTTTGATCTTTTGAAAATGAAATATATATTAAATGGGCAATAAGATAAAGGACAATTAACCATACAACTTACGGATAAAACAAAAACATTGACCTATCTGATTTTAACAATCTCTGGAGAAGATGAAAGTGCACCATTTTGCTGAATTGATTTCTCCTGCAATACCTTAAGCTTTTCTGAATTTTCAAACAGTTCCTTCCGAAGAACACCATGCAATCTACCAAAGAGCTGCTTCTTCAATGACTCAAAGGCAAAATCCATTCTCTCAAGCTGTTCCATTGCATTTACGTTGTACATGAACAACCCATAATAAAGATCGAAGCTGTCTCCAGATGTATTCTCCACCAACTTCAACAAAGTCTCATAACCTTTTGTGTTAATTGGTGTCGAGTCCAATTGTAACTTCTCCAAAACCCTGCCCATCGTATGGGTGATGAACTGTGAACCTGCTGCATGTCGATCGTGTTCTGCACAAGTCATCTCCACCATTTGACATCCTTCTCGGGCAAAAATATCAAGGAACCTATTACACCGAGCTACTCGTCTTTCATCGTGTCCAATCCTCACCTTATCAAAAACAAAAGGAAGCCCACTCCATCCATTTTTACCACTTTCGGGTCCAAACATGGGGTGCGTACATAGAATATCAAACTCTGGCGGTAAATGTTGAAAAAATAAATTCATTGGAAACTCCTTCACTGATAGTACATCAACAAACAAAGTACTTCTCTTCAATCTCTGAAAGGGTATTGACTTGAGAACTTTTTCAGTAGAAAGAATCGAGGTGCACAAAAGAATAACTTCTGGATGCTCTTCACAGAGATCATTAGCATCGGAGAAGAAAGAAACCCCCAATTTTTTAGCTGCATCCTGGTAATCAGTTCGTGAATAGGCTAAAACTGAGTGGCCCTGGCAAGCCAAAGTTTTTGCAAGGAACTGGCCAAAATTTCCAAATCCAACAATCGCAATCTTTAGCTTTGAACTGTCATCAACACTTTCAGAAATCTTGCCTTTGAATTCATAAGGTATAGTATCTTGAGATCTGAAAGTTCCAGTAAAAGGCCATAAATATGTTAAACAACTTGCATCACAGTAATCCCAACTTACTTTCTCCCAAGCAGTTTTTAAGGTCTGCTAATCCTAGATCTATTGTAAACATCACAAACTGTTACGAATTAAATATGAAATTAAACATGTCAAGGAAGAAAAAAAATGAAATACTTCATTCCTAGCAGTTCAGTCCATGAGCTTAATAAAGTGTTGTCAAGGCATGCGCCTAGGCGCACCTGTGCCTTGCGTCTTAGCATTATTCAACAAAGGCGAGCCAGACCACTTCAGGTCAGGCCCATTTTATCAGGCGCCTAGGCATGCTTTTTTTTTAGGCAGTAAGCATAGAAAAAGCCCGCCTGATTGAGTTTCTCTTTAATTTCTTTTATTCACTTTTTTCTTTTCATTTGATACAACTCTACTTGTAAGAAAAATATACCATCAAACTCTACACATTGTAACATTTGAACAATCAGCGACAAACATTGACCATAAGGAAATTACACATATTTACCAATAAAAAAATTACATGTTTTGTAGGTAAACTAGACTCCACTTTAGAGTTTATTATATATATTAAGTTTTTTATATACATACATATTTATGTTACACAAACACACATATATACATATTGCGCTTACTTCACTCAAGCTAGCTTTTTTGCACCTTGTGCATGAGGCAATATAAGGGCTTAAAGACCTAGAGTGTGCTTTGTGCCCTTGACAACTTTAATGATAAGTACTTCTATAGCCACATTTACTACAATCACCATATGAGAAAATGATTTAATATCTACTTCTAACCAAATTCTACAAATTCAATATTTAAACAACTATCAAACGGAAGAATTAAGCATAAACAGCCTGTAAAACCAAGAAAGATTCTAAATTCTTTGTGATTTTCCATATTCACCTTCAATTGATATAGAAAGTCTTGAGCATTTTAAAAGTAAATAAATAGCTACTATCTATGTCATGCATGATGAATTGAACCAACAATTAAAGAAACAAAAGTGAAATCCTAGAAATACCTCAGAGCGTTTAAGCTTAAAGCCGATGCAACACCATTTTGGTAACTTCCACCATTCAGACTCTTTACCTTCTCTCCTTTCTCAAACAACTGTTTCCTCACAACCTGATGCAGCCTGCCAAAAAGCTCATTCCTTAAAGCATCAAACGCCAAATCTAACTTCTCCACCATCTCCAAAGCACTCTTATTGTACAAAAACAACCCATAGTACAAATCAAAGCTATCCCGACAAGTATTCTCCACCAAATTCAATAAAGCCTCATAACCCTTCGTATTGATCGGCGTTGACTCCAACCCCAACATGTCCAACACTCTCCCAACCGTGTGGGTCATAAACTGTGACCCCGCCGCAAATTTGTCGTGCTCCTGGCAGCTCATTTCCACCATTTTACACCCTTCATTTCGAAATATTTCAAGAAACTGTTCACACCTTTGAACCCTGGAGGATTCATTCTCGATTCTAACCTTCTCGTAGACAAAGAAGAGGCCTTTCCAGTTCTGCCTAGCGCTTTGTGGTCCGAACATGGGATGCGAACAAATGATGTCGAAATCAGCCGGCAAGACATCGAGGAGCAAGTTCCTAGCGAACTCCTTGACAGATAAAACATCGACAAACAATGTGGACCGTTTCAGTCTTTGTAAAGGAAGAGTTTTTATAACTCGTTCGGTCGAGATAATTGAAGTAGAAAGGAGAATAACATCTGGGTGTTGCTCACATAAGTCGTCTGGATTCGAAAAGAAGTAAACTCCCATCTTTTTGGCTATATGGGTATAGTCAGATCTCGAGTGGGCTAAAACTTTATGACCCTGAGAAACAAGAGATTTGGCAAGGAATTGGCCGTAGTTACCGAAACCAATGACGGCGATCTTGAGGAAGGAAACGGGCCGGGCATCGCATGGGTCGAATTCGGAAGCGGGAGCGGCGGAGCAACAGTTGACACGGAGTGGTTTAGCGGAGTGGACAAGTATGGGTCTTGTGGGTGCTTTTGGAAGGAAAGAAAGGGATTGGAGGAGAGGTGGGGAGGAAGAGGACAGGAGGGAAAGAGAGGGGTTGGGAAGAGATCGATGGAGAGAAGGATGAGAAATCATGGTGTGTTTAGCAGAGAGGGAATCTCTCTGGCTACGCACCCAACGAGGAATGGATGAACCGGCAACCGAGGAAAATGGGGCGGAGACACGAGGGGTGTTTGGCCTTTTCGAGTGTTTGGTCTCCGAAAACGGCTACGAGATTGAATATTTAAACGGCTATGAATCTGGTAGGTAAAACCCGGAAAAAAGAAACCGAATTCGTTGCTGTCTATTGGATCATCTTTTTCTAGTCAAAATTACTCGGAATTTAAAGTGTTAGGTTCATTTTGAGTTAGGGTGTATTTTTGGTTACTTTAATAATTTAAAAGTACTTAAAATAATTAGGTATTTTTAATTATTTTTAAAAATAATTTTTTACTCAGATTAAAAAGTTAGATTTTATGATTTTTGTAGTAGATAAGTTAGTTTTAAAAGTAAAATTATTTTTTTACTCTCTATTATTTAATTATAATTTATTGTTAAACTAAATTTATATATAATTATAAAATAATATAGAATAAATTTTTTTATTATAATTTATATTTTCAAATTAAATTGTTTATTATAATTTAAGTTGATTTATTTCATACATCATAATATTAACGAATTTGAACATTATTCAAGTTCACTTATTTTATTTTATAATACTATGTATAAAATAGATATTTTGTCTTTTCAAAATCACTTTTAACATTAATGACAAACACTAACCCAACTTTTTAAAGCTATTTTTCTATCACACTTTTAAAATTACTTTTTCCACCACATTTTTTAAAAGCAATGCAAACTAAGCCATAGATTTTTTTTCTTAATTTCACAATACTAATCGAACTTTTTTTTACAAATAATACTAATCAAACCATTGTGGTTCAGAAAGACCACTTTGCATTCTAAAAAAAAAACACTTTGCATGTTTAAATTAGGGTGTGGATTTTGGATATTCGATTTGATCCAAAATTTTGAATATCTAAAATTTTTGGATCGATAATTTAACGATCCGTATTTTATTTAAAAAATTAGATATTTAATTTTTTGAATATCGGATATTCGGATATCCAAATATTTAAAATTATGACTTCATTTAAGTATTTTTTTAATTTGACGGTCGTATCCATAAAAATTTTGGATTTTAGAATATAGCAATCAACAAATTATTGAATATAAGAAGATTTGTTCCATGGAAATTCAATTTTTCATATATAACAAGTAAAAATATCGAATATAACAAGATTCATATATATAAAAACGAATTTTCAGATTTTGGATAATCGGATATCCGATTCGAAATTGAATTAACTATTCGTATCCGATTCAAAATTTTTGGATATCCGATCCGAATCATCCGAAAATAAAAAACGGAACAAATATCTAAAATTTTAAATCGGATCAACCTATAAACGGATCAGATCGCTCGGATCAATTTTTTTTTTTGCACACCCCTAATTTAAATGGACCTTAGCTCCTCCACTTTGTAAAAGGACACTATTTTTGGAATTATACTTTGATACACAGTCTATATAATTTTTTTACACAACCTTTTTTAAAAATCTAAAACCTGAAACTCTAACACCTTAAATTTTAAATCCTAAATTTTAAACCCTAAACTTTAACATTAAATCTTAAATTCTAAATTCTACAATCTAAACCCTCAAACTAAACCTCTAATTATTAAATTTGACAATCACATATAAACTTTAATTTTTACGAGTTGTATATCAAAATTTTTCCTCCTATTTTTATCTGAAATCCCAAGGTTTTACTTCCCTTTTTAAAACTTCACTCTATGAACTGTAACAAAGCAAACTTTGCAAAGGGATATAATTAATGTCACTCATGTTTATTTTCCTCGCACATCGAATCGTATCATCAGTCCAGATCCAGCTTATGGGGAACAACATGTCCAACATAGGTAGGGGTAAACGTTCGATCGAGTTGAGTTATTTGAGTTCACGTGTCATATTTTACAATTTAAACTTTATTTAAAAAAATTCGATTCGAGTCGAGTTAAGTTTTCGAATTTCTATACAAATTTTTAATTATAATTATTTATTATGTTAAAGTACAGTTTGATTTCAATTTAAATGACTTTCTCTAATTATATAAGATATGCATGTACATTTTTTCATATTTTTTATATTAGTATATATATATCATGAAAAATTGAGAGATTCGGCTTGAACTTAAAAATCAATCCACTTATTACTAAAATTTTTGAGTTATTCGAATTTTCATTTTACAACTCAAACCTTATTTGAAATTTATTCAAGTTGAGTTTATAAAATTCTGAGTCGAATTAAAATGAGTCGAGTTTTTTGCCTCGAGTCAATTTTTTGAGTCGAGTCGAGTTTTACTCACCCCTAAACATAGGGCTCTCATCCTTTCTCAATTAAGTTGTTTCTTAGGATTTGGTTGTTGAATTTACTTCAAAAAATATTAGGAGGATGGAATTTTTTTATGTGATAATCTTTTTTTGGGATAATTGTTTAAGTGGTAATCTTGTATGTTAATAGTTATCCTTTATTATTTTAGTTGTATTGAAGGTATTTTATAAAATAATAAAAATAATATATTTGACAAAATTTAGTCATATTTTAAAATATTATTTTAAAATAATATATACTTTTGTTTTATAGGAGTTTATTTTTTTAGTTTTTCGTTCATGGCCCGAAAATGTCCAAAACAGCCTGTATCAACTAATTTATATTTAAAATATGGTTTACGTGGAAACTCGAACTATGAATCTTAGAGTAAGCAACACACAATTTTAACAATTTATTTATTTATTAAGCTTGGCTTGATATTTGATTAATCATATTTTTTTATCATAGATTAATAATATTTGATGACATTAATGTTTACGTGTCGAAATTCCTTCGTTTGTTTGTTTGTTGTTTTTGGACACCAACCCACACAATCTTAAGACTTGAATCTCATATCAAAACTCATTAAGACAAAGTTACGTGAGCAACCAACCCTCTTAATCCTCTAACTACTCAATTAATTCGTAAATCTAACAACTTTTGAAGGGTTAAATCAGCATTTAAACCAATGTTTTAAGAACATCTACAAACACACATAAAAAAATAAACCTACATGATCCAAGTGCTGTCTTTACAATTTGCCAACTACCCACTAATTTTTTCTTTGGTTCGGTGGGATGTTGGTATGCAGTAATGTTTGATTTTTATTTATGCTTTTATATTTCATTTTAATCATTTTTAACCATGTCCATATTTTTTATTAAATAAAAAGGCATTTAGGGACGGAGCCAAAATTTAAGATTGAGAATAAAACATAAATATTAAAAAGTGGGTGACAAATTCATAATTTATCCATTTAAAAATAAATAAATAACAAATAAAGGTAAAAAAAATTCCCTGCGTGGGAGCAGGGGGCATCCCAAAGGAATTGTAGATTCATCCATGGGGGTATTACGTTATCATATCAAGATTCGAACTCATATAATATAAAATAATATGAACATTTTTAGCCGCTAGACCAATTAGTGGATCTCATTTATATTCTTTTTTATTAATTAACTATACAAAATATTGATTTTTTATTTTAAATTTATTTCTTGACAAATGAAAAGGTTGATTCAAACTATATTTATTAATGTCCTGTGTAGATTGCTTTTGAAAAGTGTTTTTGGGGTCAAAATCACTTTTAAAAGCATAAGCAATGCTAAACAACTAATTTTACGAGCAAAAATTTCGTTTAAAAAGTATTTTTCAACTCAAATGCAAAAGCTAAAATTTATAACTTTTGCGGTTAAAAGTGCTTTTGAAAGTCAAAATACAATTTGAAACTTAATTTGTTATTGTGTATTAAAAAATACCATAAGCACATTCCAAATTATATGTTAATATTTTACTAACACATAAGCAATATAGGAATAATTTTCCTAAAAACACCCTAAGATTTTCCAAATATTAGTTTCATGACATAAGTCATTTCATCCTCAATACTTTGTATTTCTTCCAACCCTTACTCAAAGAATGATTTATAACTCATTCTAACCTTAATTCCAGCATAATACTTCCATGAAAACAATTTTTCACTTTAGTCCTTAACTTTCTCCAAAATGCCGAATTGGTCCCCCAAACTTTCCAAGATTTTTCGAATTAATCCTTATGTTTTTACAAACTTATAAAATGGCCCAAATGACATTTTAAAGCTTGTAAAATCACAATTTCAACATTTCCAAATTTGTGGAAAATTTTCCATAATTTCCCCTAATTCTTACAAATTGCCGAATTTACCCTTATGATTTTCCAAGTTTCCAAACTAGTCCACTTAAGACTTAAACATAATTTCCAAGCTTTCACAATCATTCCCTAATCAAAATCAATCCAAACTCAACTTTTCTACCAAAACCCTAACTTTGAACATTTTAGGGTTTAACTATTTCCATGTAGTTTCAACCGTCACACAAGCTTTAATATGATTCCACAACATCATATTCATCAAAAACTAACCTTAGTTCATCCTAATTCAACATCCCCTTTATCCATAAAAATCACAAAACCAAAGTTCTAAGCAAGAAAAGCATGAACAAATGGTACCAAAAGATAGAGAATTTCATGAAGATCAATTTCATGTTTCATGTTTTCATCAAAATTCCAACTAAATAAGCTTGAAAATCAAGAAGAAAATTTTTCTTCCTTACCTTGGGGTGTTCGAACAAGGGCTGGAAATAGGAGAAAGATCTTGAAATTTCTCTTAATTCAATTTTGGCCACTTGTCCTTAATATAAATAAAATGAATTTAAAATTCATTTTAATGTAAAATGTCCTTTTTACCCTTGAAATCCAATGCTCCATACCATGACACATGTCTACCAACCAATCCAATGGCCCAAAACAATCCAAGGAGTTAGGGATTACCCACTTTGCCCTTGCCATCTTCAAAAATTACCATCTTGCCATTTTCATCCAATGGCTAAGATTAGACATGGAAAAGTAATCTTTAATCCAATGATCCATATTAATTTCATTAAAATAAGACATGAAAATGAACATTTTACCCTTGCATTATTTTAATAAAATATCTTCTAAAATATCTCATAAAAGGTTTCTCATTTATTCGATTAAATCAGATTATCCAAATTTTTCCCGAGCTTTAAAGCTTTATAGCTCTTAATACAAACCTCGTATCAAAAATTCGGGTAACACTAAAATGCCACTCTTGGGGGTGAACTATTCATTTACGGGACTAACTTACATAACATTTGAAAATTACAACTTAGTCCTTGAACTTTTTGAAATTTACACTTTGGCATCAAACTTTTGAATTTTTACATTTTGGTCACCAACTTTTCAAGTCTTACATTTTGGTCACTAACCAAAATTTTGAGGTATTACATCGGGAGTCGGTTACGTGTGGGGAATGATTAGCACCCCCACAACGCCCAAAATTGGTACCACGTTGATTTAGTGTTGTCTTTGCAAGAAAACAAGAATTCGATTTTTATTTAAAATTTAATCCCAAAAAAAGACGGTATTAAGGAGGAAATTTCCTTATTTACGAAAACCGAGGAGGATGACACCTGAATGAGTCAGGATGTCACTTCCTAACTGGTTATTCGAAATAAAATGGAAAATATTCCCTTAATGTATAAACCGAGTTTTTCTTTTTTTAAAAAACTATATGTGAAATGATGTAAAAAATGTAACTATAATAATATAATATATAAAAAAACATATAATACATATATAATATACTAAAAATAAAGTTATATAATATAATATATATTAAAAATAATTATATATATAATCACATTAATATATAAGAACATTTATATAGTAATAGTATACTAAACATATACTTATATAAACACACCATACGTGATATAGAAGATTTATATATATATAATATACTATATATAATAAAAATATATATATGTATACATATATAAGGGCGCATATATATATATAATATGTACATATGTAAGCATAAAATACACCTTGTATTAAGAAAATAAAATAGATATATGTATATATATATATATATAATAGTGATGATATGTAAATACACTACTAAAAAAAGAGAGACCCAATTAAAAAGGTATATATATATATATAAAAGAAGCTGGAAAGGTAAAAAAAATTCTTAACAACTATCAATCACATAAAATTATAACGGTGTAAACTCTAAGCACCTAAAATTTAATACAGGTATAGTTTGAACACTTATTTTTCCTATAAAAGAATTAAGAATCAAATCCCATGTCATGAATATATTGATTCATTTTTTAAAACTGACATTAATAGTTTAACCTTAAAACAATAATAAAATAAAAAATTAGAAATATTTGACAAAAACAATTGACATTTTAAATAAAAATATAATTTAAATGCTTATTTTGTAATTAATGTATGGTTAAATAATTATACTCCATAATATTTTTTTTGGGTTTTAAGCGACGTGATTAGTGATTCCTACCCTAATCATTCACTTAACCTCTATAGCTTTATTTGCATAATTTTCGTTCTTCTTTGTTGATCGGATTCATAATATTCCATTCACAGCAAAACACAGAAACGTGTTTTAATTGATATCAACTTCCATCTGTCCTTTATAAATGTCGTCCTTATGTTGTTTTTGTAAGAAACCATTACTTGAAAAATAGATGCCCATTCAACTTTTATCCATTTAAGGAGATCAAAGGGTCTAAAATTATCCTTTCAAGTTTCATCCAACGGTCCAAATTTATTCTTCTTTCTAAAAAAAATACTTTTACGTGTTACTTATACACTCTTATCTCTCTATTTACATTTATAGATTCTCATGCAGTTATAATCTCCACCAACCGAAATTTTTCTCTTCCACCTTTGAGTACTCTGTCTTTTCCACTTTTTGTGAATTGAGGAGGAACAACCACACTATTATTGCTTTTCAATTTCTTCCATTTTGAGGTAGACAACTAGAAATTTATAATTGTGTTAAATTTGCAGATTGTGGGGAGCATTTCTGCAGTGTCTTCATCTCTGCTGATTGGAAAAGCAGGGCCTATGGTGCATACTGGTTCATGTATTGCATCATTGTTCGGACAGGGCGGATCGAGAAGATATGGTTTAACATGGAAGTGGCTTCGTTTCTTTAAGAATGATAGAGACCGACGACTTGTAACATGTGGATCGGCAGCTGGAATTGCTGCTGCTTTCCGTGCCCCAGTCGGAGGTGTGCTGTTTGCTCTTGAAGAAATGTCATCTTGGTATGTAAATTGCTACATCATTTGGAGCACCATTTTGATATATTATTAACCATCCTTTCATCAGTGTACTGGTTGTCACTGCATATTGCTCTTAGTTGGTATTTTTAAGGTTTTACAGTTGTCCCATTTTCATTTTCTCTTTCAT
This sequence comes from Hibiscus mutabilis, assembly GCA_019671005.1. Lineage (NCBI taxonomy): Eukaryota > Viridiplantae > Streptophyta > Magnoliopsida > Malvales > Malvaceae > Hibiscus > Hibiscus mutabilis. Next base: position 4,237,502 of record CM033733.1, on the reverse strand, counting down.
TCATCAAGCACATGGTGTTCATGGTGTCTTCTGACATGACCAAATAGCCAAATGTTAACACCTTAAGATTATATCCTGGTTCTGTTCTGTAGGTGGGGAAGTGCCCTTCTTTGGAGAGCTTTCTTTACAACTGATGTGGATGCAATCATACTTCGAGCCCTAATTGATTTTTGTTTAAGTGGCAAATGTGGGCTATTTGGTAAAGGGGGTTTGATAATGTTTGATGCCTATTCAGAAAATGTTTCGTATCACCTTGCTGATGTTCCTCCTGTTCTTGTTCTTGGAGTTATTGGTGGCATATTAGGAAGTTTATACAATTTCCTTCTGACTAAGGTTCTCCGAGTTTACAACTTCATTTATGAGTAAGTTCTATATTTAGATGTGTGTTGTTTGCACCAATTACCATTTTCATAATCTGGTATAATATAATGTATGGGGTTATTCTCCTTGCTTACTTCCCCTCTTTTTTCTCCTCTCAGGAAAGGCATTCTTTATCAAATTTTGGTTGCTTGCACAATCTCGATTTTCACATCCTGTCTGCTTTTTGGATTACCATGGCTTGCATCTTGCCAACCGTGCCCCTCGGATGCACTTGAAGCCTGTTCCACAATAGGTCGTTCTGGTAACTACAAGAGATTTCAATGCCCTCCTGGTCATTACAATGATCTTGCAAGCCTCATTTTCAACACAAACGATGATGCTATCAAAAATCTTTTCAGCAAGAATACCAACGCTGAGTTTCAGCTCTCAACAATGCTCATATTTTTCATCACCTGCTTTATTCTAAGCATTTTTAGCTATGGGATTGTCGCTCCAGCAGGGTCTATTTGTACCTGCAATAGTAATTGGAGCATCTTATGGGCGCTTCATTGCGATGCTGCTTGATTCTCATACAAATCTCGGTCATGGTCTTTATGCTGTGCTTGGTGCGACTTCATTTCTCGGTGGATCTATGAGGATGACAGCCTCCTTGTGTGTTATAATCCTGGAATTGACCAATAACCTTTTACTGTTGCCATTAATAATGATGGTTCTCCTTGTTTCCAAGACTGTAGCTGATGCTTTCAATGGCAACATTTATGACCTTATTATGAAAGTAAAAGGTTTTCCTTACCTAGAAACTCATGCTGAACTTTACATGAGACAGCTAACCGTTGCCGGTGTCGTCTCTGGCCCCCTTCAGCTCTTTCATGGAATTGAGAAGGTCGGTAATATAGTACACATCCTTAGAACCACAAGGCATCACGGGTTTCCAGTCATCGACGCTTCTCCAGATTCTGAATTTCCAGTTTTGTGTGGTTTGATACTCCGTGCTCATCTTATTGCACTGCTAAAGAAGAAAGCATTCTTGTCCACCCCTATGCGGTTAGGTGTCGATGACGGTTTAAGGCATTTCTCAGCAGATGATTTTGCAAAGAAGGGAATGGGTAACGTTGACAAGATAGAAGATGTAGAATTAACCGATGAGGAGATGGAGATGTTCCTGGATCTACACCCTTTTACAAACGCTTCACCGTATACGGTTGTGGAGACGATGTCACTAGCTAAGGCTCTCGCACTTTTCCGCGAAGTTGGTCTGCGACACCTACTCGTCATACCCAAGATCTCCTGCGTAAGAAACTTTTTTCATTCCCCATCCGATTATTCATGTTTCTGCATTCTGATTTAAATGGTTGATGGTGTTACTGCAGAGAGCACCTGTGGTGGGCATATTAACGATGCACGATTTCATGCCGGAACACATCTTAGGCTTGCATCCATTGTTGGGAAGGAGCAGGTGGAAACGATTGAGGCTTCAAATGCCCCTTTTATTGAAACTATTCTAGTTGAGGCTTACCCTTGAAGACAAATATATAGACAGTCTTGTAGTGTAGAAGTTGAGGCAAGTCAATATCTCATTGACTTCACACTTTCTGCTGCTGCATTACTAGATATAGACATCGCATGCTTTCTTATTCTGCTAATGATGGAGGCCGGCTTTCATTTTCCACTTAGGTCAACATTGTCATGCAATTCTTTCTTTCTTTCTTTTTCCAAATATAATAATCATAGTGGCTATTCATGATGAGATCATTATTGCCATAGAAGGGGATTAAAATAGGTCTTATTTAATAATTATAGTTTTGAGCTTAGTTAAATCAACTGATTTAGTTTTTTGGTAAACAAAAAATTGTAACAACAAATCTCGGAGAATTAAAAAGGTGTTATGAAGAGTTATTTTGTCTTTTATAATTACAAAGATGGTTTTTAAGTAACTTAAATTTTTCACATATACTTTTACTTTTAAAGTAAAAAATATTGTCATATATAATTTAAATAATTATTTTCTCTCCAAATAGATGAGATTAATATATATTCTAAAAATACTTAAATTTAATAATTAATAAAATTATATTAAAAATATATTCTATAAATAGTTGACCATTCGTGCGATGGAGGAGAGTCGTGTGTTAGCCCCGGTACAACATGATTTGAGTAGTGGTAATGTGCAGTGGTGTCCTTTGATGGATCAGTGGTTGAAGATCAATACTGATGGATCAGTGGTTGAAGATCAATACCGATGGGTCTATGCGCAAGGTTGATGAACGTGATCCGTGTGGAGGCGTAGCTCAAGATAGCTTAGGAGATTGGTGCTTTGGTTTTGCGAAGTTTATTGGCATTTGTTCGGTGTTAGATGTGGAACTTTAGGGTGCTTACTTTGGTTTAGTCTTTGCATGGGAGGCCGAGTACAAGTACGTTATTCTTGAACTAGATAGTCTAGTGGCGGTCAGGGTGTTGCGTGACGATTTTTTAGGGGCTCATTTTCTACGTTGGCATTTAGATGAACTTCGTCGACGTGACTATAGTGTGAAAGTACAACATGTTCGGCCTGACGGTAATAAAGTGATGGATGCTCTAGCGAAAAGTACCAATTTCGATTGTTTTGAGACTGTATATTATGACACGCCTGTAGTTTGGATTGTTCTTTTACTGATGACTGATGTTTCTCATAGTTTTCTTAATGTGTTTCTCATATTATTATAAGCCTTTCTTAATGTGTTCTTGGGCTAGCGACCAAGCTTCCTTGGTGTAAGCGACCTATTCTTATGCCCATATAGGGCCTAGTGGTTGGCTCATTCTCTCTTTGGAAGAAATACCCGAAGAAGATTTGGGGTCATGAGGCCCCATATCGCTCTCATGGCCGAACTATAAAATTGGAGTGTAGCTGTCGCTAGGCCCTGCGAGATCCGGCACTTTAAAGTTCCTGTCGTGTTGCAAACTCGAGAAGGCTACATAGAGGCCGTTCTTTGGACAAAAGCGCATGTCAAAGGCTAACTTGTCTGGGTAACACCCCTTTTAAGTGTCGCACGGCTTGCCAACCGAGCCATGAGGAGCATGTCCGTGACACGAATGACTATTTTTAACTATTAGCATGTGTACACTTTTCCTCCAAATAAGTTTAGGGAGATTTTTAATGAAACACATGCTAATACATCCGTGTATATGATTTTCTCTGAATGAAGTCATACCATTTAAAAAATATATATATGTTTAGTAATGTTATAGTGAAATATTTAATTTTCATAAAACTAATTTTAATTATTTAATGAATATTAATAAATATTAAATATTGATAATTAATAAACTATTCAAACAATATTAAATATAATTATATATTTATATATTATTTTATTTGTTCAAATAAATAAATATTTATCAGTTATCAACTAATTTTACCAAACACTTTTATACAATCAATTATTATAATCTGCTCAGCCATCAACCACTAAAATCCGTCGTTAATTATCCGCTAATTACCAAAAAAGTGTCATAATTTCTTCATCCAATTGTAATATATTGAGGAAACATTTTATTATCAAGCCAATGAAAATGAAAGCCAAGCAATACTCTTTCATAATTCCTTTAGGTGTTGTCACAATGTCACTGTCAAAGAGGCATCACAAAGAACAACCGAAGAGCACATCATAGCTTTTGGTTAAGACCAAATTTGGATTTGCAGTGTACTCCAAAAGAAGGAAGGGAAGGGAGGAAGAAGAAGAAAGAACAGGAAATAGTAGTGGCAAATGGAAAAAGAAAGGATTTGACCAAAGTGGAGAGTTACCCTCGCCTCGAAGTCTTAACGTATTCGGCCCTGATTGCCCATAACTGTTCTCCCACAGATTTCATCTCCGGACGGTCGTTTCTTACCGGTGCTGCGCATTGAAATGTCAATGCAAACATCTTCATTAGTATCTCTGCATCTACAACTTCTTCCATCCTTGGATCCACCAATTCCACCACGCGTCCTTCATTATACTTGTGGAACGCCTGTATGGACATTAAAACCATGAATCCCAAGGTGCAAAAAACCATGAACAAATACCAAGTTATTGTTTTCGAAGACCAGATATCTTGAGTAACTTAAAACCCAAGTAACCAACTTACCATTTAGTACTCGCATCTTAAAAGTAGACACGCTTTGACAATCTCATCAAGTAAACGTGAGTAAAAACTGTGAACTTCATACCGTCAACCTCGAGTGGTGACATCCAATAGGTCTGGGATTAGCCAGACTCTACTGTCTACTTTTTCATTAATGAGACTTGTAATGAAAGTTGAGTATGTGAACAAAAAAAAGATCCATTGATTAGATGCTGATTTCCAGATTGTCTACAGCTACTCCATGTGACTGTTCCCTAATAAACACAATAACAAAAGCTTAACAAGAGGATGATGTGCAAGCTTACCCATCTAGGAGTCACACGCTCTTCAACTGGTCTCCTTAGCTCCACGGGACGGCGGCCAGTCAGAATTTCCATAAGTAAAATCCCAAAAGAGTACACATCACTCTTGGTTGTGAGTTGATAGGTTTTCATGTACTCGGGATCAAGGTAACCTACTGTTCCTTTCACTTTGGTTGAAATATGTGTTCGGTCTGTGTCCATTGGACCAACTCTTGCAAATCCAAAATCAGCCACTTTAGCTCTCATGCTTTCTGTCAGAAGAATGTTGGATGACTTCACATCTCGATGGATGATTTGCTTTTCTGGTCCATGATAAAAAGATATTATGAGAAGGCGTAGGCTGAAATATACGAGTGTGCAAGGCCATGATAAAAAGACAGTATACTGTAATCACTCATTTTTTACCGGGTTTTAGTGTTACTAGTATTATTTTAATAGTAATATTATTAATATAAAATTAATAAATAATAAAAATATAATATAAAAAATAGTAAGTAAAAAAAGGTAAAAGTCAAAAAAATAATTAAATTAAAAGTGCAAAAAAAAAAATTAAACTGCGTGGAGCATGCCACGTCACCCCATTTCACCCACCCCAATTGCCTGTATAAAGGCATGGGGGGCAAGGGAATTCACACACAATTGAATGGCCGACAATGGCTGCCCATAAGGGAGCTATGCTCTCGGTAGCCAAGGACCGGGGCAGTGACCACGGTCCTAACCGGTTCGATAGGGGTCCTATTTTGGATTCGATCTACTTAATATTTTTGGAGGTGGTAGATCTCGGTGGGGTTCAGTCGGAGTTCGTCGTACGAGCTCCTAGTTAGGTATATTTTCTTTCCTTTTATTTGTGTTGTAATTTTTTATAATTTAATGCAGTAGTAGTTAATTTAAAATTGTGTTTTAGTTTGTATGCTTATTTATGTTTTAGATTAGGATTTATTATGTTTTAAATTTATGTTTTATATTAATATTTTATTTATGTTAAATTTATTTTTATTCACGTGTTAGATTAATATTTATGAATGTTAGCATTTTATTTATGTTAGATTTGTTTTTATTTATGAGTTAGATTAATATTTATGTATGTATGTTTTATATTAGTATTTTATTTATGTTAGATTAGTATTTTATTATGTTATTATTTATTTATTTTTATTGTATTTAAATTAGTTGCCATATTTTATATTTTGCTCACTAAGTTTGCATAACGGATATATATTTTGTCAATGCGGTGCCCTTTTATCCGAGCGTAAATGAGGCCAATATCAGGCGTAGTGATGGTGGTTGGGCGTTTACTCTAGGATAACGGGCCCTTAAAATTTACCCGTACTTATAACCAAATTTTAAATTAATCGTCACTTTAATCCGGAAAGTCTAATATTAATAAAGCGGCAATTATTAAAGTACCAATTTTGGGCGGTGTGAGGGTGCTAATCCTTCCCCATCCATAACCGACTCCCGAACCCAACAGTTTTCAAATCTCTGGTTTTATAGTGTCCGACCTACCTAAGTGGCCGGTGGCGACTCCAATTTCTAAATAAAACGCAGTTTTTTAAAACTCCCACGGAATAAACATTTTTATATCCGAAAGACAACCAACACTTCGAGAATGTTTTTTAGCGAGAGGGACATCGCTACAGATGGCGACTCCGCTGGGGACGTTTTTTTGGTTTTCAAAAAAAAGTGAGTCGAGCTTTTCAAATAATTACCGCTTTATTAATATTAGAAGTTTCGGATTAAAATGACTATTAAATTAATATTCAGTTGTAATTGCGCGTTTATTTTAACGCATTTAAAATATGGCATATAAACCTGTTTTTTAAGTGGGGGGAAACGCTAATGCTTTCGTGGAGATATCATTCTCCCATATGGGCCTAGCAAGTACCTTCGGGGCTCGAGTACCTTATGCTTTCGTAAGGATATCATTCTTTCGTACGGGCATAAACGAATGGGTCTCCCTGAATTGAACCCGGTTGAAAGGAGCCTATAATGGGTGATGATCGGGGGCCTTGCTACTCTTAGTAGGGGACAACAAAGACAATCCGGGTACCTCCTAGAACCAAGACTGCATGTAGAGAATACATAGAAACCCACCCCTTTAGAGCCATGCGGATAACCTTAGGTTTTAGACGGGATAAATAGGGTTGTTTTGCGTGTTTATTCTATTTAATTCGTCATTTTATTTATATATTTATTGTTTTTATCCGGTACTAACTTATTTCTTTTTGTGTTTTATTTTTATTTTACACATACTTTTGTTGCATTATCATTGCATCTACATTACATAGAGGAGTTGATTAAAGTGGTTTGCCCGATTAAAAAATCTTTCATCATGGAAAAAATGTGTCTTAAGAAGGACGACATCGATCCAGTCGTGCGACATTTGTCAGAGATTAATCAACAAATCCGAGGTAACAATTTGACGAGCCAGCGTGTAGTGCCAAAGTACACACGAGACCCTGATGGTGGACATACAACGAGTTGCAAGGTGTGTGAATGACTACCGAAGCCGCGACTCTCCGACCTTTCGTAACCCCGGACATGGAAGAAGCACCAAGGTTTATCAAGTTGCTCAGAGCTATCGATGAGCTAAGAGGTAGAGCTAGGGCTTATGTGTAGAACTTTGTTTTGTAATTAAAACTTTTTGTAATAGAGACTCTTTTTGTAATAGAGACTCCTTTTGTAATGTGGACCCTTTATGTAATCTGGACCTTTTAGTTCCCATGAAAGTCGATCGAAAGGGTGATTACCAGCGGAATCGCCTTTATTTGCCTTCATGTTGCATATCATGACATGTTGTTGATTCAAGAATAGTTCATTAAAAGGCTTTCAAAATAGAATAAGTCTGCTTTACTGGAAACGATAATATTACAGTATCAAGTTAGGCCGAGCAAAAACCAATCGAGAAAGAAGACGGTACGATAGTAAGGAACGTGTGACACAAAAAATTCAGTTAAGGCCGCAGAACCCCAATTTTAAATCTTCACATTTAACCCTTTTGTAAAAATCTCAGATTTTAATTTAACTCCTTTAAAAAATTTGAAAATACTATTATTTTGCTTTGAGTCTTCTTCCCTCCTAAAACTTTCAAAATAATAATAATAATAAAAAGAAACTTAAAAGTTTTATTTTTTAAATAAGTTAAAACTTTTTGATAATAAAAAGGGAGAAATTTTTAAACCAAATGATCATTGAGAATTTTAATTTTAACCCCCAAAATTTTTTAAAGTACTCCCCTAGGATCGATAGAATCCATCCATGTTTAGACGTATTATTCGTTTGCACCCAGATCTACAGAAGAAAAGATCTTGTCTGCATTATGCCTGCACTTGTTGATGTCCTTTTCAGAAGCCACAAAAATAAAGATCATGACGTCACGAGTCCATGGAATAGAATAAGAGGAGAAGACGAAGTCATCCATCATCCTGAATACGACGTCAAGACGTGGAGCACAGGTTTTGCTTTCCGAAGTCAAGGTCTCCAGAATAAATCCAACTGTTACCTGTAATTCATTATTAATTTCTTGCAAACAGAAATTTTCTCTATTGAAAGTTTTTTAAAGACTGTTCGAGAATCAACATCGCATTTGCATGCATTCTCGCATTTATAGGGTATTGATTCCCGAAGTGTTTTCTCAAATCTAAAAAATCATTCATAATTAGCAAAAGATCGTCTGGTCAGATATTAGAGGGCACGAATCCAGGGTTTTGTCTCAGAACAAGATCGGAGACAATAGAAGATGACCTATCTGAGGACTTCAGGTCAGACACGGTACTGGTAATGAGCAAAGTAAAGTGCAAGAGTTGAAAGAAGTGGAGGGAAGAAGTGATGAATCAGATGAATACTTTGACGAAAGGTAAGCGATCCATCGAACCGAAAGAAGAATCGATTAAGGATTAGAATAGAGAGGCGGATAGTCAAAATTCTACCTCCAAGCCAGCCAAATACGACAAATTGAACCCTTTTGTGATCCGCATCAATAAACAGGTGGAAGGTATGTCTAAGTCGGGCTTTCAAAAAGTAAAGCTCGGTCTAGAAGAAACCCGAGAAGCGAGTAATGAAAAGAAGTACATCTTGATTCCTGTGAGGTACACCGAACTACTCCTAATGTTCATCGAGAAGGGCCTTATTACCTCGGTGAAGTCTTTAGCGAAGAGACTGTCTTATCCGAGAGATTACGACACGCGTGCTAGAGGCAGTTACTGTTTAGGAAGTTTGGGTCACGGTATTGAGGATTACGGGGCCCTGAGGAACAAGTTTAAGATCTTATCGCGATGAGAATTTTGGGTTTCGAAAACGGAGTTCCCCAATTCTATAGTGAGCTAACAATCACCCGAGGGGCAAAGTCGAGAAAGAATCGATATCCAGGACAAAGTTCGAGTAATGCCGAAGTGGGTCACTCAAGCGAGTTAAATTTGAAGATCGAAAAAAAGGCATCCCAGGAGAGGGATATTCTTTCGAGTTCAACCAACTCAGATAAGAGAGAGATAACTTGGATAAAATTGAATTTGTAGAATGATCACCAGAAGCTTTCCTGAGTGCTTAAGAATATCATATTGGGTCACCTTTAAAGAATAAATGAACGGTGTTGTTCAATTGAAGGACAACTCAGAATATTGGAAGAAGAGAAACTAGTCAAGCAAGAATCAAGTCAGGCTGTTATCAGGTAAGTTTGAGGAAATTGGGAATAGGTACGACAGTCTCCAGAGAAGAGCTACAGAATAACTTAGCCATTAACAAGAGTTTTGGAAACAAGTTTACGAGAGAGCAATGACAATCCAACACTCATCAATTGGAAAGGACAACTTCCAAGCTACGAAAGGCTAAGCAGGGGATAGATGAAGACCCGAAGATCGATATTACCCGAGCAGGTAAGGCGGCTCAACATGGTGGCAGGCTTAGTCAGAACATGGACCAAGTGTTGGACCACGGAGACAAGCTGACCGGACTACTGGATGAAGTTAAGAAAGTAGGCACTGAAGCTTATCAGTAACTGTAAATATCTAATATCTGATATAATGAAACCTTTTGGCCTCAATGAACATCGTTCTATGGGGATCACTTTTGGAATCAATACCTTACTGCATTCATATTTATATTTTAGGATTGTATTGCATTACATTGTACAGTTATGACATATTTTACATAACATTGCATAAAATTTTTGGGGGTAATCCAAAGAACAATTAGAGTTTTATCGTTAATGAAATAATTGAACACACTAAAAAATCAAGATTCGAGCAGTTAGAAGATGGACTCGAGAGAAAAAGAGAGAGAAAAAGAAATTTGATGCCTTTGATGCAAGAAAGCTATGTTTGAACCCTGATTTGGTCGTTCCTCCGAATTCCAAAGATTCCCAGATTTGCGCATAATAACGGAAGAAAATGCCCCAAAATTCAACGACCATATTCTGCAAAAAGATGGAGGGCTGCATTGAAAAATTGCCCATCTACTACTTCCCCGACAGTCTAGCAGGACCTACTGTGATATGATATGCTTTGGACCTAGCACCAAGTCGTCGGTATCTACAGGGTACGAAGATGAGACCTGATGAAAGCTTCAAAGAATGTGCTTTGAGGTGTCTGTGTTTAGCGACCCAAATGCAGCCTCCCGTAGATGAAGATGAGAGTGACTTCCATGCCACCTTTCTTATTTCTTCTTTGATAAGGTGCCCAGGGAAATGAATGCCAGCTTTGAGGACTTCATGATAGTCGGAGAGAGAATCGAACATGCACTCTGGGACCTAAGGTTAAAAGACCAAACATGCCTAGGAGCAGAAGGAAAGAAAGAGATAAATGAGTACCACTTTCGAAGGTTCTCGTGATCGTAAGAGAAGAAGACGGGCAGATTCCTTCGAATCACCGAGAAAAATTCCTCAAACAAGTACATATTTAGAGATATTCAGAGTATTCCATCTCGTACATATGGCCTCATCTGGTCAAGGGTTAGTATTTTACTTCCGGGCCGATAAAGATTACGCCCAGCTCATCTGCCCCCAGTTTTGATCCATACAGTGCATGTGAGTTCTACATTAAGGCACCGGGGCATGTCACCAAGAAATTTGGGATCGTTAATAGAAGAAATCAAGAAGTTGGTTGACGAGGGAGACATGACAAGAGTTGATCCAACGGTGGAAAAACAAGAGAAGAGGCAAGCCTACACTACAAAGGACCGGAATGAGTTAGTACTCGAGAGGTAGTCCGGAGGTCCCTATAGTTTTCCCATCAGTTCACAAAGAAATTCTCAATGCTTTGAAAAAAAATTCTCAAACAGATATTTTTTAGAATTAAAAATCACATTTCCATTTAGAAAGCATTTTTACGTTCTTGATTCTTTAAGCATTTTATTTTTATGGGGTAGTTTTTGTTCTCCCATATGCATATATACGCATTTTTGAATGGACATGTGTATATATCATTTCTATACCAGGTCCTCAAATTTTGAATGCAACAGTACATTTGCTTCAGATCCAAAGATCAACTCTAAGTTGCATATATTTAGAAGAAATTGAATATTGTGGGGATACTGTAAATGTGAGTATCTGCTAGTTTACTTAGGCCAACAGAGGAACAAAGCGAGTGTTTAGACAATGGGCAGTTCCCATTTTAGGAATTTATCTTCTCAAGCACTTGTCGTTTAAGATCCTTGAAACGAGAGTTGACCCTAAACCTTTACCCCTGAATGCTTTCTCAGAACATCTGTGAATGTGACAACGAATGGTATTCTTTTACTTTACCAGAAGACAGAAATGAGACCAGACAAATTGGATACGAAGATCAGAAAATCATCAGAAGAAAGTGATTGAAAACAATGATATGTCTAAACGAAAAACTAAAGAAAAGAAGAGAAATAGCAATCAGAAGGCCGAAGCAATACAGATCGATTAAATATTAGAAGAGCTACATAGAGGCAATTAACTTCGAGCGTAAGATAGCATCAATATCCAGTATAGATACATGTTGATTCGAGGATACATTTATAAACTCGAATAAGAAGAAAGAGATTCAAGGCTAAAAACCCAAAATGGACAGTCTAAAAAAAACAAAAAAAGAAAAGAAAAGAAAAGAAAAGAATAATAAACTAAAAAAGAAGAAGAAAAAGAGAGAGAAAAGAAGGAAAAGGAGAAAAAAAAGGGAGAAAAGAAAAAAGAAAAAGAAAGAAAGAATATTGTATATGCCTCACACACAGATCAAACAATACAATAACGAGACTTCAACTATGAGCAAGAGACACAAGGAATTCACATTTCAAGTAAATATCATTTTTGAAAATTAGTATAGAAGCTCGAATTGAAGCCAAGTCAAGACAAGTCAGCCCGAAGATTGCCAATTTCGAAGGAAATGACCTTTAGGGTGAAAACCCAAAAATGGGCAGTCTAGAGTGGTCTTGAAAATGAAGAAAAATAGTAGTCTGCCTGAGCATGCTGGCATCAATATCCAACCAAAATACATTGATCTGAAAGTATAAAAGAAGGAAGTGACCTCTAAGATGAAAACCCAAAAATGGGCAGTCTAGAGCGATCCAAGAGAAAAAGTGAAAAAAAGAAAAGAAAAAAGAAGAGAAAAGAAAAGAAGAAAGAAAGAATAACATTTTATCTGGGCGTGCCAATCACAAGAATTTCCATAAATGTATTCGTAGTCCTTCATTCAAGAAATCTCAGTTTCGAGGAGTTTTGGATGATCAAACATTCTTGAACAAAAAACGAACATCAATATATAGCCAGAATGCAAGGCAGTCTACAGTAAAAAAGAAAGGAAATGAACTCTAGGGTGAAAACTCGAAAACGAGCAGTCTAGAGTGATCCAAAAAAGGGAAAGAATAATGAGCATATCCAAGTTACACAAGTACAAAAATATTGTTTCACTTAACCATAAACCAAAGGCCTACATTACAAGCCCCCAAAGACCATTCTGATCATCCATAGATATCCAGGTTGAATGAGATTGTCTTCAGATTTCATTCCGCCTATAAGGGTTAACTTTGCTTCAAGGAACGTCAAACTTCGAAGTGCTTGATCGGCAGCCAAATGAGGGAATGATGGGGCATGGTGAGATAGTGAGATTAAGAGAGCCACCTTAAACAGGGTAGAAACTAGGTAAGGTTGTTCCTCTCAAAAGCCTATTAGACCAAAAGAAACTGTACATTTGCATATATCTCCACAATGGTCAAGATCTTCTAAATATGCGCTTCATTAGAGTTGATCTCTGGCAATTTGAAGCAGATGTGCTATGGTGTTTGATATTTTGGGGACAAACATGTTTTAAAAATGTTTGACATTTTCTCCCAAAGTTTTGATGTTTACCATTTCCCCCAAACATTAGTTTTTAAAATGTTTGGCAATATACTTCGAGTTTTGTTTGCCATTCTCCAAACATAAATTTTTTAAAAATGTTTGGTCCTTAAAGAAAAGAAAAAAAAGATGTTTACCATTTGTTCCAAACAACGTTTTCAAAATATTTGGTATCCCCTCCAAGTTGTGACTTTCAAAATGACTATTATCTTTTCAAACAATCATTATTTTTTTATACACAAGTAAATTGCCTTTTGCATTACTTTAAAAATGAATGATGATGAGATTTAAATCATAGGGACCGAGAGTTAGTTCCCGTCGAAATGCTACGAGAAGATAAAGGATGAGCTTAGGGGCTGGAAGCATTTTGGCTCACCTTGGTGACTAGAAATAGATCAAGGCTCTGTATGATGGGTCAGAAAATTCAAAGCAGTGGAGCCCGTGGTTGAATGGGGCAACACCAAGCGAAGAAGATGATAAGGGTTCTTATAAGAATAATATAAGAACTAGAAGATCATTTATGAAGACGGGTGATAACCCTGAAGACAAGAAAGCCTTCCGCACAAGAGGTTTGAAAGCATGTTAATCTAGATTCGAAGTGATTGATGAAGAAATCTGAGGAACAACTTTTCAGGGTGTAAAACTTTAGAACAAAAAAGGGCTGAAAGAAAAAAAAAAGAAAAAAAAAAGAAAGAAAGAGAAAAAGAAAAGGAAAAAATAATTGAAGGAATAAAGAAAAAAGAAAAAAAAGAAAAAAAAGAGAGAAAAAGAGAAGAAAAAAAAAACACGACATTGCATGCATCATATAGATAGGGGCATGTCAATTTTTGCTTGTTTTGAACAGGTACCTGAAGAATTATCAAAGAGTATTAAGAAGTGTATTTCATTAAAGAAAGAAAGTTTGGCATCCATTTTCGGCGCGAGTCCTCAAATTTGAAGAAGGTTTGGCAGCCATTTTCGGCGTGAGTCCCCAAACTTGCAGAAGGTTTGACAACCATTTTCGGCTTGAGTCCCCAAACTTGAAGAAAGTTTGGCAGCCATTTTCGGCGTGAGTCCCCAAATTGGAAGAAAGTTTGGCAGCTATTTTCGGCGTGAGTCCCCAAATTTGAAGAAAATTTGGATGCCATTTTTGGCGTGAGTCCCCAAATTTGAAGAAAGTTCGGCAGCCTTAGCAGCGTGAGTCTAGAAAGATCGGTAGCCATTTTCGGCGTGAATCTCCAAATTTAAGAAAGATTTCGGCATCCTCAGTAGCGTGAGTCCAGAAAGTTTGGCAACCTTAGTAGCGTGAGTCCCCAAATTTGAAGAAAATTTGGCAGCCATTTTCGGCGTGAGTCCCCAAATTTGAAAAAAATTTGGCAGCCATTTTCGGCGTGAGTCCCCAAATTTGAAGAAAGTTTGGCAGCCATTTTCGACGTGAGTCCCCAAACTTGAAGAAGGTTTGGCAGCCATTTTCGGCGTGAGTCCACAAACTTGAAGAAAGTTTGGCAGCCATTTTCGGCGTGAGTCCCCAAATTTGAAGAAAATTTGGCAGCCATTTTTGGCGTGAATCCCCAAATTTGAAGAAAGTTTGGTAGTCATTTTCGGCGTGAATCCCCAATTTTGAAGAAAGTTCGGCAGCCTTAGCAGCGTGAGTCCAGAAAGATCGATAGCCATTTTCGGCGTGAATCCCCAAATTGAAGAAAAATTCCGGCAGCCCCAATAGCGTGAGTCCAGAAAGTTCGGCAGCCTTAGTAGTGTGAGTCCCCAAATTTGAAGAATATTTGGCAGCCATTTTCGGCGTGAGTCCCCAAATTTGAAGAAAATTTGGCAGCCATTTTTAGCTATTTTAGGCGCGAGTCCCCAAAATTGAAGAAAGTTTGGCAGCCATTTTCGGCAGGAGTCCCTAAATTTGAAGAAAGTTTGGCAGCCATTTTCGGCGTGAAACCCCAAATTTGAAGAAAATTTGGCAGTCATTTTCGGCTTGAGTCCCCAAATTTGAAAAAAAATTGGCAGCCATTTTCGGCGTGAGTCCCCAAAATTTGAAGAAAGTTTGACATCCATTTTCGGCGTGAGTCCCCAAATTTGAAAAAGATCGATAGCCATTTTCGGCGTGAATCCTCAAATTTAAAGGAAGATCGATAGCCATTTTCGGCATGGATCCCCAAAATTGAAGAAAGATGTTGGCAGCCTAGGTAGCGTAAGGCCAAATCGGTAGCCGTTTTGGCTTGAATCCCAAATGTGAAGATAAATGTTCTATATAGGAAGGACCTATATTTTCAAGTGCCCGCAACGAGAGGTTCTATATAGGAAGAATCCGCAGCTCTGAGGCTTCAAGAGCTAAAAGTTTTATATAGGAAGGACTTGCAGCTCCAGGGTGAAGACTAGCAATTCTATATAGGAAGAACTCCCAGCCAAAGGAATTCACCCATGACACAGAAGGTTTTATATAGGGAAAACCCGCTGTGTTGAAGGCGAAGAGTCCTATATAGGAAGGGCTCCGAGCTCTACTGTCTTAGAGTGAGAGTTTCTATATAGGAAGAACCCGTAGCTCCGAGATTTCAAAAGCTAAAAGTTCTATATAGGAAGGACTGGCGGCTTCAGGGTTTGAAGATTAGCAGCTCTATATAGGAGGAACTCCTAGTCGGAAGAATCCATCCGTGGCGCAGAAAGTTTTATATAGGAAAAATTCGTCGCGTTGAAGGCGAAGAGTTCTATATAGGAAGGACTTCAAGCTTTACCGTCTCAGAGTGAAAAGTTCTATATAGGAGGTACTCATAACTCGAGGCATCAGAGTGAAGGATTCTATATAGGAAGAGCCTGTAGCTCCAAGATCGGAAGGTGACAAAGTTCTATATAGGACGAGCTTACAAGCCTGAAAATTCAACTAAGGAAGAGCGGGGAGTTCCAGAAGAACACGTGATTCCGAAGCCAAAGACAAGGAAGTAAGGTAAAAAATGAGTGTTTTTTATCTTTGCTTTGTTCTCGTTTCACAAGAACAATCAAAGAGGGGCAACTATAATCACTCATTTTTGACCAGGTCTTAGTGTTACTAGTATTATTTTAATAGTAATATTATTAATATAAAATTAATGAAAAATAAAAAAATAATGATAAAAATATAATATAAAAAAGTAAGTAAAAAAAGGGTAAAAGTAAAAAATAATTAAATTAAAAGTGAAAAAAGTGCAAAAAAAAAATTTAAACTGCGTGGAGCATGCCACGTCACCCCCATTTCACCCACCCGAATTGCTTATATAAAGGCATGGGGGCAAGGGAATTCACACACAATTGAATGGCCAGCAGTTACTGGCCCCGGTCCTAACCAGTTCATCGAGGTCCTATTTTGGATTCGATCTAGTTAATATTTTTGGAGAGGTCGTGGTAGATCTCAGTGGGGTTCAGTCGGAGTTCGTCGTACGAGCTCCTAATTAGGTATATTTTCTTTCCTTTTTATTTGTGTTGTAATTTTTTATGATTTAATTAAGTAGTAGTTAATTTAAAATTGTGTTTTAGTTTGTATGTTTATTTATGTTTTATATTAGTATTTATTATGTTTTAAATTTGTTTTATATTAATATTTTATTTATGTTAAATTTGTTTTTATTCATGTGTTAGATTAATATTTATGAATGTTAGCATTTTATTTATGTTAGATTTGTTTTTATGTATGAGTTAGATTAATATTTATGTATGTATATTTTAGATTAATAGTTTATTTATGTTAGATTAGTATTTTATTATGTTAATATTTATTTGTTTTTATTGTATTTAAATTATTTGCCATATTTTATATTTTGCTCACTAAGTTTGCATAACGGATATATATTTTGTCAATGCGGTGCCCTTTTATCCGAGCGTAAACGGGGCCAGTATCAGGCGTAGTGATGGTGGTTGGGCGTTTACTCTCGGATAAAAGGGCCCTTAAAATTTACCCGCACTTATAACCAATTTTTAAATTAATCGTCACTTTAATCCGGAAAGTCTAATATTAATAAAGCAGCAATTATTATAGTATCAATTTTGGGCGATGTGAGGGTGTTAATCTTTCCCCATCCGTAACCGACTCCCGAACCCAACAGTTTTCAAATCTCTGGTTTTATGGTGTCCGACCTACCTAAGTGGCCGGTGGCGACTCCAATTTCTAAATAAAACGCAATTTTTTAAAACCCCCACGGAATAAACATTTTTATATCCGAAAGACAACCAACACTTCGAGAATGTTTTTTAACGAGAGGGGCATCGCTATATATACAAGTGCGTTATTCTACTTTCGTGGTTTATGCCACAACCAATCTGAAGTGTTTGCTTACCTGCATAGAGATGGAGATACGTAAGGCCATGGGCAACATCAATGGCAATTTCAAGACGCTGATTGAAATCTAGGATCCTCCCACGCTGACCTGCCAGAAATAGCAGCACAACATTAGTTTTTAAAGCCTTTAACATCGTTGACCAAAAAGTTAGATACTTCATCGTGGGAAGAGAACTTACCATCCAAATGATCTCTTAGAGTACCATTTGGTACATATTCTGTAATGATAAGCCGTTCAGTTCCTTTATCGACATAACCAAGTAGCTTCACAAGGTTTCTATGATCAATCTTCGCTAGAAGTTCAACTTCACTGCTGAACTCCGTTTGCAGATTCTCAAAATGTTCCTAGACAATGTACTTATGTCAGCCAACCAAACAGCATATGCGTAGAACAAGATGGCTTAAAGCCTAAAACCTTAATTCATGAAACAGGCACAAAAAACAACTTAAATATCTTAAGTCATTTCCAACTTCAAAGTCTGTCACCAATAAAGTTAACATAAAGGCAATTGCCAAGAGATTTTCCAAGTCGATATCTAAGAATCGTTTTAAAATAATAATAAATAAATGTGAGAAAATTTCAACCTTGTTATACAAGCATAAAACTTTAGACACATGTGATCCGATGTGGACATTTTACACTCGTTGGTGTTCATTAGCCACTAGCCCCAACAGATAACAATAAAAGTTTACCCACCCTCAACGCCCTGTTTGATCAAACCACTCCACAAGTTGACAAACCTAATAAATGATCGAACTGGCCATTCCTTTTATAACCCAAGTTGTACTCCTTAAGGCTCTGCTTGGTCTGGCAATGCAAAAGAGCGAAAACGGGGAAATTTTTAGCCTAACGATTAAGCTACAAAGTAGGAAAGTGGTTACGAATCTTAATAAATTGAATAACAAAATTTTCGTCCTCACTCATTTCCATCCTTCATATCAACCAAAGCCTAATGTCAGTCTTACAATGTTAGTGCCCTCGCAAGTAAACTGATTCACTGTTATCTTCCCAACAAATTATTAGATGATGAAATCGGAGATGCTTCTGTAATTCTGTCTAAATCTAATGTACAAAAGAATGCATGTAAAAAGAGCGTAAGTCATTGGACTCTGTTATTAAATATATTTTATTGGTACTCTTATTCAGGAAACATGCAATATGAGAATCCTGTGTTGTCTCTAATATGCAGACAAAAATATCCAGGTGAGCAGATTTGCTTTACCTTTTTTGCTCGTTTTATCGCAACCACCTGGCCAGAATCTAACTGGGCCTTATAAACCGTTCCAAACCCTCCTTCGCCTATCTTTAGTGCGGGTGAGAAATTACGGGTAGCTCTGGTCACCTGTGTCATATTGAGATGCACTGACCCGATTCTACTGAGTTGCGGAGAGTTGGACATTGAGAATCTTGAAGGACTAGGTGGTACCCTAAGTGGGCTGGCAGGAACCTTCTCGGGAAGAGAATGAACACTCATTTCTGAAGGGGCAGCTGATTCAACTGCAAAAACGGAACCATCAATTCATAACTAGAAACAGAACAAGTAAATTATGATTCATTAAAAACAACAGAAAAGAAAGTTGAACCGACAAAGATGTGATAACAAAGAGGAAATAAATATTGCTATGTTGTTTATAAACAGTAAAGACTAAACTTTAGACCCAAAATATTACTATCGACTACTCAATTGAAATTTGCATCTAATGGTTGAATCTTATATACAGTAAAACCTTCTTTACAACTTCTCTAATCTCGTAAATGCCGATATACCACATACAGCTAAGTTAAGACTCACTTATATTTAGATCCTTCGAAAGAACAGTGTGGTCAGTAGGTCTCTTTTTCTTGTAAAGACAGGGGCAGATAAGAACACAACAAGTGAAAAGTACTCCAGCTGCTGCTGCAATCCCTACTTTGGTCGAGGCTGGATATTTTTGATTACCCTTCCCCTCCAGGTTATCATCAGGCATCTCATCTTTCTTGGGGTCGAGCAATAATTTCCGCCCTCTTCCGACTGATAAATCAGCTGCCAAAAGCAAAATTCATCGATAAAGGTTCTAAGCAAGCTAATGCATCATGTGATAAACTTCATAACATTTATTAGATAAAATATTTCAAATTAGAAACTTGAAATAACATGTTACCTAATGAAACATCCAAACCACAATCGGCGCCGGTATAGCCTTCGAACACACAGTTATCTTCATAGTGAAACTGCAGGACCTTACAGAACAAAACTTTATCTACTAGATTACCATTCAAATAAAACAATTCATGACTGTTGAAATTCGAGTACGCTATGTGATCGGCACCGCAAATCTTCGACTTTACTTCAATCCCAGAGGCAAAGAATCTTGATAAAATCACAAACAACAGTAGGCTAAACATGGAGGCAGGCATTCTCGATGTATTAACTCACTCAACTACCATAAAAAATTTATTACAAACGAAGCATCATTTATTCAAAATCAACCCCTGGAACCTTAATTACTTCATTCAATGCCGTCCATACTCAATACAGCAAATTAATGATGCATGGTAACCAAGGTAAACCCCAATAAACTTGAATCAAAGCAGTGAATTGCTCTCGATACACAAATCGAATACTCAACAATCACAAAAGAAACAAACTCAGACTGAGTTTCTCTTTCGTCTCCAAAGTAACAAAGGGGACAACTCCAAAGAGATTTTCTAATCGTTCAATTCTCTTTCTTCAAAGGCTACTGCAAAATTTGACCAAAGTCTTCACGGTTGAATTGACTAAATCAACATGATTCCAGAAAACCCTGATAGATATTAAAGCTGAACCCTTTATTTAAAGCCTCCCAAAAGTGTTTTTTAAACCGTTGAGTCCGCCTGCAAAATTCAATCAAAAGCTTTAAACTTTATGATCAAAGTAACTTCCAGCTGACAAAATCTGTATATATGAAGAAAACACAGAAAAAGCCATAGTTTGAACAGCAGTAAGAGAGAAATTCAAAACCCCAGAAAACCATAACCAATCAAATTAATTGCAACGACCCAATTCACCAAATCATGAAATGAAACAAACCCAGGGAGCAAAAAATCTAAAAACCTCAAAAAGGATCGAAAAGTTAAGAACTTCACAAGAAACACCAAACCTGAAAAGTGACAAAAAGAGGGCGGCTTGTTAATGGCGAAGAGAGAGAGAGAGAGAGAAACAGGGTCGCAGTTTATTGTTGTAGTTGGAATTAATAGTTGTTTAAGCGTGTGAAATATCAAGGAAAGACCAGACCGGCCCTTTTGTTTGAAAGAGGAAAGAAAAAATGGTGTGCTGTTTTGTGTTTTGACGTAACCCATGGCTGTCTCCAAGTACTTTACTTGCAATTTTTTTGTTTTTTTTCCTCCAAAAAAATAAAGAAATGGTAAATAAATAACAACCCACCAAAGAATAATATCATAATGTAGAAAAAATAATATCAGAAATAGTTGGACAACATTGACCTTTTAGTGATCAACGGCTTGATTTGTGTCGACTCAAATTTAACTTTTTTATGCCTTTGCCTTTTTATATTTGAAAACGTTTAAATTTTAACTCAAAATAATATTTGTTTTTCAAATTCTGTCGATCAAGTAAATTGTTGAGTATAAAATATGTTTCGTATTCATAATTAGAGATTGAATATTCGATCACATAATTAAAAAATAAAATAAATAGAGATTTATTAATTGGCTTAGTCGAATTAGTGGTCAATCATATTTATATTGTTCTATTTTGAATTCTGACATTTATTTTTATAATGTAAATATCTCTACTTAATAAAAAAATAAATTAAATTATACTTCGATATCA
Organism: Hibiscus mutabilis; assembly: GCA_019671005.1. NCBI lineage: Eukaryota > Viridiplantae > Streptophyta > Magnoliopsida > Malvales > Malvaceae > Hibiscus > Hibiscus mutabilis. The sequence goes on along the minus strand of CM033733.1, from coordinate 4,216,385 downwards.
AAATATATATTTTAATTAGGATAAGTATACCATGCACTGACGGTGAAAACAAAAAATTTCTATGAGTACTTTAGTTTAAAGTTTAAATTTTAGAAGTCGTGGTAAAGATTTATAATTTAGGGTTGTTATGACCTCCTGATAGCAAGGATGAGTCGAAGAAGAAAGGATAATAGAGGATGAGTTGAAGAAGAAGCAAATATGCTTGATTTCATTGATTGTAAATTCATGAGAAGTCTCTCTACAACAATTTCATCTATATAGCTGTGGAATTTATCAACAAATCTGTTATTGATAGACTCAAGCTTGTCTTCATTGTAATCCTTCTCGGGATCACAGTGGACTTGTTTCCTATTTAGCTTGTCATGATCATTTAGCATGTTAGACTTCAGTTCAACTTTCTTTATGCTCGTTGATCATGCTGTTAAAACGACGGCGTGCTCGTTAACATATATCTCACCATCCTTTACTCGAGGATTCTCAAACTCATTCTTGCAAATTCTTATTGTGAGCACCCAAATCCGTTCGGCGCTCACTTTTTCGTTCGTTCGAGTTTTGAAAATTTATTTTTTGTAGTTTGAAAAAAAACACCGCCCAGCTTTAAAGTTAAAAAATAGGGAGTTGCCACCGATCATTTTAAAAATAGGTAGACCGAACACCAAAATAAAACCTGAAATTCAAAAATTAGGGTCCGGGAGTCTGTTACGGATGGGGAAGGATTAGCACCCTCACACCGCCTAAAATTGGTACCTAGCTGATTATTTAAAGTCTTGGTGTCGGAAATTAGGAATTCAATTAAAATTTAAAATACAATTCTTAAATGTATAAAAAATTTGAGAGAACTGCATCCCTTTGCGCCCGGGACACGACTCCTCATTTTATTGAAAAGAGTTAAAAAACAGCACATCCCTTTACGCCCGGGACATGACTTATCAAGGTTTGAAAAAACACTGATTTAAAATTTATTTCTTTTTAAGAAAACTTTTTTTGGTGATTTAAAAAATGCATATATAATGCAAATATAAGATAATATATAAAAATAATATACATATATACTTAAAATGTGATATTTAATGTAAAATATATTTAATGATTATACCTATAAAAACTATATATATGTGTTAGGTTAGTAGTTTATATATGTATTTTACAAAAAATAAATAAATAAAAATAAGTATTTATTATTATTTTATATACATATTCAAAATATAATATTTAAAGTAAAATATGTGTATTATTTATTAAAATATACTTATACATATTAAGTTAGTAATTCATATATATATGTATATTTTACAAAAATAGGTATTTATTTATATATTTATATATGTATGCTAAATAAACAAAGTATCATTTTATTTTACAAATACGTAGAACTTTTTTTTATATGATATATATATATATAGTATACGTAAAAACATAAATCATAGGTAATATACATATATATATCTTATATAAGGTATTACAAAAATAAACTACTTAATAATAATAATAATAACAATAATTAATATACATAAACAACATGAATCTAAAGATCAAGGACTAAAATGCATGGCTTCACAACTTTAATAGCAAAAACATAAATAACATAGGACTGAAATGAAACAAACACGAATCAAGAGAAAACAAACATAAACCAAAAGAAATAACATGCTGAAATTAAATATTAAAAAAACACAGTGGCTAAATTGAAAGAAAGCAGAAATTAAAATCTAAAAAAAAGATGATATTTAAAACATAAGAAAAGAAGGAAGGACCAAAAACGAGATTATCCCGTGATAGAAGTCAAAACGGGGAAGAAAAGGGGGACTTGTTCAGTAATTAACCCATTATTCGAAACGCGGATCCTCTCCGGTTACTGGATCACGCGCTGGTCGAGATGTGCCAAAACGACACTGTTTCAATAGCTGAGTTTAAAACAAAGGTTTGTTTTATTTTTTTTCTTTTCGAAATAACACACAAAACCCTAAAAGAGGTTCTCAGCCCTCACTTCCTCTCAACTCTTTTGAACCTGAGCAACAGTGGCGTTCGCTTCTTCGCTCGACGCCGTTCATCGGCAACAACGACCTCACGGTGGATGCATGGTGACAACACCGGCGGCAAGTAAGGATCAAACATTTCTTTTCATTTTTTTATGTTTCGATTTTAAAAAGAAAAAACTCGCATTTTTAGAAAAAAAAATCAAAGTACCGGGTTTTGATTTTCAGATGAAGAACTCTATAAGATTTTTATTTTGATTCGAATAAAAACGAGCATGCAAGAAGAAGGCTAAAAGTTTTTTATTTTAAAAACTTACAATGTTTCGGATGAAAAATCCCCTTTCTTACAATGTTTTTTTATCTAAAAGATCCCTAAATTTCTCTCTGTTTCGAACTCCAGACCCCCCCCCCAAATTATAGATTTTATTTCAGTTTTATAAACTGATTTTCATATTAAAATATTAACAACTTCCCCTTAATCTTTGCTGCAATCTGTCCTTTGTCAGATTTTGAGGGATTGTTGCAATGGTAGGTCGGCTAAGGCATGAGTGGTTCGATTTAGGGGTGTGGGTAGTGACGGTATAGGGTTAGGTTTAGGTTTAGGGATAGGGTTTGATTTTTGTTTATTTTATCTTTAGGGTTAGATTTTTAAGGTTTCAATATTAGATTCAGGGTTTGAAACAGGTAATTGGCGATGGTGGCAGGAATGGATGTCAGCGGCGGCAAGGATGTATGGCGGCGGCGGTTGGGTTTAATATTTTAGGGTTAGGGTATTTTAAAACTAGGGTTTTTTTTTGGTTTGAGTCGGATTCGGGTCAGGTATTGGGCCTGGATCTGGATTTGGGTAAAAAGGGTTGTAAGATTTGGGTTGGGAACGGGTTATTACAGCTGCCCCTCTTTGCTCATTGTAACAGCAATAGAGCAAAGACTAAAAATGACATATTCCATTCGGTCCAGCTGAGATTCTCCTTTCTTGACGTATGTCTTTTTTCTTTGGTAGATTTTCTTTTTCTTTGATGTAAGTCTTCTTTTCTAACTTGATCAATCCACCTTGTCACTCTTGGGATGCAAAATCTTCAGAATAGGGGGTTGTTTGTTGGGGAAGTAAAACGAGTTCAACTTGCTACATTATTGATGATGAGCTAACACTTAAAGAAAATTTGACCCAACTGCAACACCGACGAAGAGGCAGGGTCTACAAAATTCGATCCAGCCAGCTACAACACTGACGAAGAGGCATGACCGATGGACGAAAATTCTAATGTCTAATCCAGCTATAACTCTGTCAAAGAGGCGGGATCAAAGGATTGAAAGATTATTTTGATGATTTTTTATTGATTTTTTCTTCTTTTTTCTTTTTTCCTCTTTTTTCTTGGATTTTTTTTTCGTTTTTCTTTTTTGTTTTTGTTTTTTTCTTTTTTTTTCTTTTCTTTTTTTTCTAGCTATAACATTAATAAAGGGAACTTGAAGGTCTGTAAATTTGGATCTAACCACACCATCAACGGAGGGGTAAGATCCAATAATATCATCTTGAACCCTACTACACCATCAACGGAAGAGTAAGATCGGATAATTGTAAGTTGGACCCATCCACACCATCAACGGAGGGAAGAGAACATATAACAATTTGTATTCCACTACACCATCAACGGAGAAGCAGAACACTAAATGGAACCCTACTGCACCATCAACGAAGAAGCAAGATTGAATAGCAGCAACTTGGACCCGATCATACCATCAACGGAAGAACAAGATCGGACAATAATTTGAATTCTACCTCACCATCAACGGAGAAGCAGAACACTAATTGTAACCCTACTACACCATCAACGGAGAAGCATGATTAAATAGTAGCAACTTGGACCCGTCCACACCATCAACAGAGAGACAAGATCGGACGATAATTTAGATTCTACCTCACTATCAATGGAGAAGCAGAACACTAACTGGAACCCTACTACACCATCAACGGAGAAGCAGGATTGAATAGTAGCAACTTGGACCCGGCCACACCATCAATAGAGGGACAAGATCGGGCGATAATTTGGATTCTACCTCACCATTAATGGAGAAGCAGAACACTAACTGGAACCCTACTACATCATCAACGGGGAAGCATGATTGAATAGCAGCAACTTGGACCCTAGCCACACCATCAACAGATGGACAAGATCAGATAATTTGGATTCCATGACGCCATCAACAGAGAAGCATAACACCAATTTGAACCACACTACACCATCAACGGAGGAGCATGATTTGATTCCGGTAACTTGTACCCAGCTACACCATCAACGGAGGGACATGATCGGATAATTTGACAACTTGAAACTAGCCTTACCATTAACGGAAGAGCTAGATCGAATAATTTGGATTCTACCTTGCCATCAACGAAGAAGCAAAACATCAACTTGAACCCTACTATACCGTCAACGGAGGAGCAGGATTGGCGAATGATAACAACTTGATTTTTTTCTTTTTAATTTTTTTAATTTTGATTTTTTTCCTCTTTTTTTTACCTACAACTATAAAGAGGATACAAGATCCGAAGAAAAAAATTGGTCTAGTTGTACCATCAATGGAGAAATGAGACCTTGACAAAAATTTGATCTGGCTGCACCATCAATGGAGAAACAAGATTTAGAAAATGTAGAATTTGCTACATCACTAACTAAGAGACGAGATCCGAAGGAAAAATTTGATCTGTTGCACCATCAACAGAGAAACGAGATCTTCAAGGATGTAATATGCTATACCATCAACGGCAAAGCGGGATCGAGAAGAAGTTTTAATCTGTTGTACCATCAACAACGAATCAAGATCTTTAAAATGTTAGATCAACTACACCATCGGTGGAGAAACAAGACCCTAAAAAATGAGAAAACATTAATTAATAATTATTTAAAAAATTTGTCGATAATGTCCTCTATTTGGATATTCTAGTTCTTTTATATATTCGGTATCCCTCAGGATTGAAAGTTAACCATCATGTCATTGCCCCCGTGTTGAGGATGTTCAGTCTCTTCTTCAAACATGTTTGTATGTACAAGTAAAAATGAGTGTATCTTCAATGCATGAGTCTATTCTAAATGTGTGGTGACTTTGACATATGTATTAGATCTAAATGCAAGATGGTTTTCAATGTGTGCCAAAAATGATTTACAAAATGAATGTAGCTAAATGTATGAATGCGACATTTTTTTGTGTGTATGGCCCTCAAAGGGATGCCCTTGACTTTCCACTGGTCCTGCTAGGCAACTGGTTTTGTTCACATGGTCACATAAGTCATTTTTCATCATTTTCATTTTTTTGTTTTGTAGGGGTACGATCGAGATATTTTTCTGAACAAAATGTATATTTCATTGAAACTTGTAGTTTTTGGCCCTTACAAAAATTCTCACTACCTTTAGGCTTAGGATAGTGAGACTAGTCCAAAAAGTATTACTTTGAAATAGGTAAAAACTACAAGGGACCTATTGGTCATGATCAAAATGATTTGACGACTAGCCTAAACAAAAAGAGTCATAACGAGTCATGCCCCCATATCTGGTCATCGAGAATCTTAATTGGGACTTGCATACTTTGGTAAGGGATTCCCGATAGTAGATGGCCCTGTAGGGTTTTCAATACTTACAACACCGAGCTTGATATACCTTTATATTAACCTCTTAAAGCCCCAATAATTCTTAATTGAGTGGCCAACTTGTCTTGCGTGATAATCACATCTTGCGCTGGGATCATACCATTTTGGGAATGTAGGTTGTACTGGGGCCTGGTGGAAAGGTGCCACTACGTGAGCATTTAGCAGTTCTTTATACAAATCCCCATACAAAATTGGTAGTGGAGTAAACTCAATCTTCTTAGTGTTTTTTCTGACTAGGATCCTGGCTTGAAGAACCTTGAGCATTTGCAACTTTGGGAGGGACCACTGTCATCGGCTTTGAATAACCAACATTATAAACTCCTGATGAGTTCACCTCATTGTCCCTCTTCCCATACGAAGGCTTCTTGTGAGACGAACTTCCACTAACCTCGATCTTTCCACTTTTAACGGTATTTTTAATGAGCTCACCAGATAGCACCAGGTCAAAAAATTTGGTAGTTGCATTACCTATAAGGCAATCTAAAATTGGATCCTCCAAAGTCTGGATGAATAAGACAACAGTTTCTTTCTCACCAAGAGGGGTTGGACTTGTGCAGCTATGTCTCTCCAACGTTGCGCATACTGCCTGAAGCTTTCATTAGACCTCTGCTTCATGTGTTGCAGAGTCCAACGATCAGGTACCATATCACTAACGTTCTGGTGCTGCTCCAGAAAAGCTCTAGCCAAGTCTTTCCATGATTTTATCTGATGATGGCTCAATTGGTTATATCATCGGGTAGTAGATCATGATAGACTGTCCTAAAAATAGTGTATCAGCAGCTTATCATCTCTGTTGTATCCTGTCATCCTCCTACAGAACATAGTGAGGTGAGCGCGAGGGCAACTAGTTTCATCATACTTTTCAAACTCTGGGATCTTGAATTTTGGAGGTAACACCAAATCTGGGATAAGACTGAGTTCACTAGCATCGAATCCACTGAAGGTATCCTCTATCTCCATGCCTTGCATTTTCTCTTCGAGTCGTTTACATCATTCTTCGATCTCTTTCGATGTCTCATTTCTTGATTTGTTAGATTCAATCAACTGGTCCATCTCGGAGACAAAATTTTCAGCCTGATTGCCCTATAGTTTAGCTTCTGATGCGGTGAACAAATTTGCCGGGATAGAGGCGCTGGCCTGAAATGGTTGGGATTTTTCCATAGAAATTACCACTCGAGGGTTGGTTTGATTTTTAGCTTGAGTAGGAGTAAACCCTGGAGGGTATATAAGATCTTCATTTTCTTCTCCGGGACCTGCCCCAGGGTTGATAGCAGATGCCTCCCCTTGTTCAGGAAACTTGCATCCTAGCATCTGTGCTAACTTCACCAGTATGACCTGTTGAGATCTTGCGAACTGATCCCTTATCTCTTGCTAGGCTTTGGCTAACTGGTCTTCTAATTTTTGGGTTAAATCTGCCTGTAAAGTCTTCTGGTTCTACTCGATCCTATCCAGCCTGTCTTCGTTTTCCATCTTTGCCTTGCTTCTTGTTCTGTAGGGATGTTGAATTGACTGATCTTTCATCTTTTCCAGTATTGCTGTCACATGGCATCTCGAGGATCAGTCTCAAAATAAATGCATGTAAAAAACAAAGTATGTCCTATATGCGAATGCACCAATCAAAATGTCATGATATGCAATGCAGTGAATGCCAAAATGAATAGATATGTGTGATCACAAAAAATGGGTCAGTTTGAATTTAAAATAATCAAATGAACAAATGAAATGGTAATTAAGGTAAAAATAAAATAGATAAAAAATTGTACATAAAAAATGCATTAAAGTCTAAAAGGGTAACCGCTAAACGGGCAAAATTTCACATGGCTCCTACGGCTCACTTTTATGCGGGTTTTGGTTCTAAGGAGGGTACCTAAATTGTCCTCGTTGTCCCTTACTAAAGGTATCAAGGCCCCTGATCCTCACCCATTATAGGTTTCAAACGGACCAAGTTCAATCCAGGGGGACACATCCCTTATGCCTATACGGAGGTAACCCACACGAAAGCATAAGAGATATATCCCGAAAGTGATTCACCAACATATACGGTGGTAACCCACATGAAGGCAGTATTACACTTCCACTTAAAAAGGATGGAGCTCGGGTAGAAAGCTCATGGAATACAGTAAAAAATAAATCAGTTATATTTACAGAAAAGAAAATGCATGTCTCATGGTAAAATAAGACGAAATCATATTTTAAATTAAAATCGAATTTGCCAATTTCCAATGACGAAGAATAAAAAATAATCGATTCGTGGCTTGATTCTCTATTTCAAAAAATATCCCCAGCGGAGTCGCCATCTATAAGCATCCAAATCCGTCTGGCGCTCACTTTTTCGTTCGTTCGGGTTTTGAAAAATTATTTTTTGGTGTTTGAAAAAAAACCATGCTCGATTTTGAAGTTAAAAAATGGGGAGTCGCCACCGATCATTTTAAAAATAGGTAGACCGGACACCAAAATAAAACCAGAGATTCAAAAATTAGGGTCCGGGAGTCGGTTACTGATGGGGAAGGATTAGCACCCCACACCGCCCAAAATTGGTACCTAGCCGATTATTTAAAGTCTTGGTGTCAGAAATTAGGAATTCGATTAAAATTTAAAATACAATTCTTAAATGCATAAAAAAATTGAGAGAACTACATCCCTTTGCGCCCAGGACACAGCTCCTCGTTTTATTGAAAAGAGTTAAAAAAACATCACATCCCTTTTACGCCCGGGACATGACTTATCAAGGTTTGAAAAAACACTTATTTAAAATTCAAAATTTATTTCTTTTTAAGAAAACTTTTTTTGGTGATTTAAAAAATGCATATATAATGCAAATATAAGATAATATGTAACAATAATATACATATATACTTAAAATGTGATATTTAATGTAAAATATATTTAGTGATTATACCTATAAAAACTATATATGTGTTAGGTTAGTAGTTTATATATGTATTTTACGAAAAAATAAAAAAATAAGTATTTGTTATTATTTTATATACATATTCAAAATATAATATTTAAAGTAAAATATGTGTATTATTTATTAAAATATACTTATACATATTAAGTTAGTAATTCATAGATATATATATATATATGTATATTATACAAAAATAGGTATTTATTTATATATTTATATATGTATGGTAAATAAACAAAGTATCATTTTATTTTACAAATACGTAGAACTTTTTTTATATAATATATATATATATGGATATATCTATATATTATACGTAAAAACACAAATCATAGGTAATATACATATATATATATATATATCTTATATAAGGTATTACAAAAATAAACTACTTAATAATAATAAAAATAATTAATATACATAAACAACATGAATCTAAAGATCAAGGACTAAAATGCATGGCTTCACAACTTGAATGGAAAAAACATAAATAACATAGGACTGAAATGAAACAAACACGAATCAAGAGAAAACAAACATAAACCAAAAGAAATAATATGTTGAAATTAAATATTAAAAAAAACACAGTGGCTAAATTGAAAGAAAGCAGAAATTAAAATCTAAAAAAGGATGATATTTAAAACATAAGAAAAGAAGGAAGGACCAGAAACGAGATTATCCCATGATAGAATTCGAAACGGGGAAGAAAATGGGGGACATGTTCAGTAATTAACCCATTTATTCGAAACGCGAATCCTCCCTGGTAATCGGGTCACGCGCGGGTCGGGCTGTACCAAAACGATACCGTTTCAATAGCTGAGTTTAAAATAAAAGTTTGTTTTATTATTTTTTTCTTTTCGAAATAACACACAAAACCCTAAAAGAGGTTCTCAACCCTCACTCTCTCTCAACTCTTTTGAACCTGAGCAACGGCGACCGTTCGCTTCTCCGCTCTACGCCGTTCATCGGCAACAACGACCTCACGATAGATACATGGCGACAACACCGACGGCATGTAAGGATCAAACCTTTCTTTTTGTTTTTTTATGTTTCGAGTTTAAAAAGAAAAAAACTCGTGGTTTTAGAAAAAAAATTAAAGTACCGGGTTTTGATTTTCAGATGAAGAACTCTATAAGATTTTTATTTTGATTCAAATAAAAACGAGCATGCAAGAAGAATGCTAAAAGTTTTTTGATTTTAAAAAAACTTACAATGTTTCGGATGAAAAATCCTCTTTCTTACAATGTTTTTTTTATCTAAAAGATCCCTAAATTTCTCTCTGTTTCGAACTCCAACCCCCCCCCCAAATTACAGATTTTATTTCAGTTTTATAAACCGATTTTCATATTAATCTTTGCTGCAGATCTATCCTTTGTCGGTTTTTGAGGGATTGTTGCAGGGGTAGGTCGGCTAAGGCATGAGTGGTTCAGTTTAGAGGTGTGGGTAGTGACGACATAGGGTTAGGTTTAGGGATAGGGTTTGATTTTTGGTTATTTTATCTTTATGGTTAGATTTTAAGGTTTTGGGATTGGATTTAGGGTTTGAAACGGGTAATTGGCGATGGTGGCCAGAATGGATGTCAACAGCGGCAATGATCTATGGCGGCGGCGGCTGGGTTTAATATTTTAGGGCTAGGGTACTTTAAAACTAGGGGTTTTTTTGGTTCAGGTCGGATTCGGGTCAGGTATTGGGCCTGAATCTGGGTTTGGGTAAAAAGGGTTGTAAGATTTGGGTTGGGAACGAGTTATTACACTTATCTTCCTTTGTGAAATCCTTAGATTAGCATTTAAGACCGTGACAAGGGTTAGAATTTAGGGTTTATAGATTAAAATCTAAATCTCTATTATATTACCCTAAAATTTAAATTTTATGACAAATTAGGGGAATATTGCCCCTTGGAATTAAATTTAGGAAAATGGAGTCTTTAAGTTTTATGTTGGAAACTACGGTAAAATGAACAGTGAAGGTGGAAGACGCCACTTGCAGTTGGTGTCCCGGGTTTGTTTAATATTTTCTTAACGTAAAGTGTTCAGGTCATGGCAGTTTTGGGGAAAAATTAATTAAAAATATCAGGTCGCCATCTGCAGGTAGCGTCTTGGTCCTGCACTGTAGATTTTGCCATAGATTCTTAAATATATTTTAATGTCCCCTATTTCCTTAAATTTAATCTCTAAACACCCAACAAAGCCTAAATTCTAAATACTTAATCCTAAACACATGCACTCTAAACTAAATCTATAAACACTAAACCTAAAACGCTTGTATAATTTTTTTTATTTCTACTATCGGTGTATGAAATATTTTCGTTCTGTCATTATTTTTGCCATGCGTAATAATGAGGATAAACGGAGACGGAGCGAAGTTAAAAAAAAGAGATGGGATACTGTGTCATTGTCTTATGTTAGTTGAATATTATTAGATGATGGGAATAACAACGGACGTTTTACCGGTAACTTTAACATGTCCTCATACGCTACTAATTAATATTTAAATAAAAAAATCGTAGTTTTATTTTCTGATGAAAAAGAAATGCAGTTATTTTTTTAATATTCGAATTCAAACAGTTTTGTATGTGAGTCAAATTCATTAAATTGATTGTTTAATAAACGGAAGATTATAACAACAGATTGTGTGAATCTTATGACATTGAAAATGGTGCTAGGAACATCGTTTTAGGTTTCAAAGATTAAATATAAAAGTTGTAAAAAAAATTGGCCCTTGACAATTACAAATATAGTTCTTAAAATAACCTAAATTTAAATAACTCGCATATATTTTGAAGTAATACATATTTTCATAGGTATAATTCAAATTATTATTTTTCGTTTAGATAAATAAGAATAATTATTTGAATAACTCACATTTCCGTGAGTTGAGGCGTAGGGATTGGGTGATTCGGGTGCAGCACGTTTGTAGGCAAGGCAATAAGGTCGCAGGTGAATTATCAAGGATGGCTCAGCTTGATACTTTAGAGGTTTTTGTTTTTCCTTCCTTACCGTTGGAGTTGGTTTCGTTGTTTTATGAGGATTACTTATCTTAGTCTTGGTTTGGGTTAATTTTGATTTCATGAGTATCTAACTTTGTCGAGCTTCTCCTTGTTGTTTGAACTTGTGTGCTCTTTTTCTTCATCTAGGTTTATAGAGACTTTTAATGAGGCACGTAAAAATAATTTAATTTTTAATTTAAAAAGTATTTAAACTTAATAATTAACAATATTTAATTAAAATGATAATTATATAAATAAGAACTTAATACTACATCCTTCAAATATATTTATTAATGTTATATTAAAAAATATTTTTTATAATTTAATATATATTAATAGATACTAAATATTGATAACCACTAACTATTAAAACAAATATCGAATATAATTATGTCTTTATATCTCATTTTGATTGTTCAAATAAATAAACAAATATCGGTTATTAGTTAATTTTATCAAATACTTTTATACAATCAACTAATACAATTAATTAATCAAATTAGTTGATATAATCCATTATCGGCTAATAAATATCGCTAGCTGCCAAACGTTATTAATATATCAAATAATCATCTTCCACTTATTAGTGTGATTTAAAAAAGAGATAAAATAAAGTAATTGAATATGAAATATATACTTTGTTATTATTATTGTTGTAATTATATTTTCAAAAGAATTTATGATGGGGATGCCGGTTGGTGCCAACCAAATTGTTAAAAGATTAAAAATGGAATCTAGCTTTGTTAATATCAAAATAATTAAAATATAATATAATAAATAATATTAACATGGCTTAAATTGAGATTCTATATCCTTAGGCATTCACATTCGAGATTTATTATGCAAACATATTATGTGAGTTTTCCGTCTAAGTTTATTTTGATTAAATCTCATTAAATGTGAGTTATATTAAAAATTATTTTGTATAAATCCATATATATTCAGATTATCGTCAACAATATATAGAACAAGTGGTTAAAGCTTTCAGCTGACACCTTCTCCTTTCATTAGGTTGTAGGTTCAAGACTTAGTAAGAGCAGATTTTTCCTTCTCTCTTCCCTAGGGAGAAATTGCTCAAAAAAAATATACATTTAAATTATCAATATGTCAATTTTAGTTATAGTTATACAGATTGATTGTAATTTTGTTTTTTGTATTCTACTATTGGGAACTGGTGATTCGGCATGTACCTAGAGAGCGTAATTCCCTTGCGGATATAGTTGCAGCCTTTGGACGAACTACGCGCGAAGAGCAGCCTGGTTTATCTTAGCCGGCCATCAACATTGGCTACGTTGGTCGATGATGAAAAGGATCGTAGCCTGGCCGACTCGATGAATGCGCAAGACTAGTCCGGTGATGCAAATATGGTATGGTTCAATTTGCGAGAGGACTCGGGTGGGTAACTTGCTTGTTGTTTTTGTTTCATTTTAGACATGGTTATGTGTTGTTTTGTGTTTTTAGGATATTCTTAGTTTGTAATTCTTAGACAAGGTTCTTTGATGTTCCTGTAAATATTACCATAGGTACTCTTTTCTCTTATTTAGGTTTAGGAAGGTTTTTAACGAGCCTGTGATAATTTAATATTTCTTATCAAAAAAATAATTTTGAGTGTGGTCATTATAATGTATTATTTGTATTTGTAATTATAACTTAAAAATTAAAATACAAATTTTAAGTGGACTGATTATTTTATATCTCTTTGTAAATTTTGTTTTAATAATTTGATATATAAACTTTGATCGTATATAATTAGACATATTATATTTTGATTATTATTAATATGAGATTTTAATATTGATTTAATTACATTTATTTAAATAAATATATTATTTTTGTGTGAAATAAATCAGTTTTGAATTGTATGTACAGGTATAAATCCGTCATGATTTGCTGAGATTGCTTCGAACTCTGGCTTTGTGATTGGGAAATTGCATGTTCGCTATTTAGGCATCGCTTTGGTAATCCTGAAATTCACCATCAAAGACTCTATTCTACTGATTGAAAAGATCTTTGACAAGTTAAAGTCATGGTCAAGAAAGCATCTTAATTATGGGGTAGGCTTCAACTTATTCAATCTGTGCTCTATAGTGTCACTAACTATTGGTGCAGACAGGTCCCTCTCCCTAAAGCACTGACTAAAAGAATTGAGCAACTCTGCTCCCGCTTCTTCTAGAAGGGCTCAGATAATTCTGCAAAGGGTGCACGTGTTCGTTGGAAGCAAATTTGTTCCCTTAAGTCTGAAGGGGAATTGGGGCTTAAAAACCTGAAATATTAGTCTACTGCCTGCCTATTGGCATTCATTAGAAATATCCTTGCCAATCAAGGTTCCCTGTGGGTTGCATTGTCTCGTGAATACATTCTAAAAAATGACGAATTTTAGTACATTGAGATCAAGCCTGACTTCAGTTATAAAAAGGCTCCTGAAAATAAGGCCTATTGCAGTTTCTTTATTTCCCCTATCCGTAACTGGTCTATGTTCAAGCCTAGATAGATGTTGGAGATGATCGGTGAGAAAAAGACTAAGGTTACTTGGTATGGGGTAGTATGGTTCCCCCTTGCATCCCCAAGCATGCCATTGTGAGTTGGATGGCCATTCTTGATTGCCTCCCCACGTACGACATGCTTCAAAAAATGGGGCTTCTGGTGGATAATGTTTGTCTCCTATGTGGTTCTAATTCTGAGTCAAGAAATCATATTTTCTTTGATGTTCATTATCCATGAATGTTTGGTTGAACATTTTAGAGCTCTATGATGTCTCTCAGCCTATTTTGGACTGAATTGGTGAGCTTGTTTGGGTTACTGCTAGGCTTAAAGGCAAGTCACTATTTATAATGACCCGAATTTTCAAGTCAACATTTGAGCGTTGACTCGGGTTATGGACTCTCATGCTTGTTTGAAGAATCGGATCCCTTGGGCTAAGTTTGGGCCCTATTGGGTGAGAATTGAGCTACAAAGGCTTAAGTATTGACCAATTTGTGATTAAGGGAGAAACTATGAGGTTTTAAGTTACAATTTTACCCTTTTTCAAATAAAAGGCTGGACACCCGTTTATTTTCCTTGGCTTTCACGTGAAAAAAGATTGACAAGGTGAGATCACCCATCTTCTCTTCATCTTCCTTATCCCACACACTCCTTTCTTTCTTTGTTCTTTTAAGCCTTATTTCAACAACAAAGATCCAATTTTCCTAATTATTTCCTCTATTCAAGACTCAAATTTTAAGTATGTTGTTCTTCATCTCAAGAGCTTCAAGAAAAGAGTATTATCTTGTGGAGATGTGAGTTTTTCTAGTAATTAGTTTTTAAAGAGATTGGCGTTTTAAGAGTTTCTACCCCTTTCTTTTGTTACAAATTCGTAGCTAAATCTCCTCATGGTTGCTAATTCAAGCCTTGACTCATTTTCATGTTGGTATGGCAAGAGAATGTGTCTTAGGGGCTTCCCTCAAGCTTGGGTTAAGAGAGAAAGTTAAGAGGTTTTGCTTGGAAGCTTAAATCTGGGAATCATTGCTTAAAGTTAGTGCATCTCTGACTCCTTTAATTCTTGAGGATCATAAACTAATTAACTTGCTTATTTTATAGTTTTGTTGGGTGCTTATGTGCTAAACATGATTTGAGAATTTAAGTAATGGCTTTGGTGTAAAAGTATGATTAAATGATCCTTGGATACTCTAATATGACTTAGTAACTTTCGGTAACTATTAGGGCCTTGTAGGGGATGATTTGGGGCATGTTAGAGTGACTTTCGAGGATTAAAAGTGGTTCTGGGATTAAGGTTTCAAAACCATATGAACAAGTTTTGGTACCTTATGAATTTCTATGAAAAAATTGGATTCTGAAGCAAAGGTTTCCATACTTTAGAAACCTTTCCAAACCTCTGGGCAAATATTTACATACCTTGAGGAAATGTTTCCATACATTTGAGGAAAGGTTTCTATACATTTAGAAAAGTTTCTATACCTTATAAAGGACGATGTTGGCCATTGTTCTAAATGTTGAGAAATATTTTGAATGGACATAGAAGCAATGTTTCATTGATTAATGGCTAATGACATGATTAAACCCTTGAATAAAATGTGTATTCACTAAAGGTAGTGGTGTTGATTAATAAGTCGATGATAATTTAATAATGAGACTTAAATTGTAAAAATGACCAAATATCTTCCACGATGTACTAAAGGCGTGATAGTGGGGCCTATGGGCCCTTACCCCGTGATGAGGTGTATCAATGCTCGAGGAGCATTACTTATCTTATGAATGTTGTATAAAGGAATCTAGATACCCATAAAGTAACACTCGATGGCTATGTGTTTTTGAGTGCTAAATGTTCTTTATTCGATGGCTAAGTGTTTTCGAGTATGAGACTTCTTCTACTTGATAGTTATGTGTTTCCAAGTATGCGATGAACCTTACTCGATGGCTATGTATTTCTGAGTGCTAAATGTTCGTTATCTGATGGCTAAGTGTTTTCTAATACGAGACTTCCACTACTTGATGGCTATATGTTTCCAAGTATGCGATGAACCTTACTCGGTGGCTATGTGCTTTCGAGTGCTAAACATTTTTTATCTGATGGCTAAGTGTTTCCCAATACGAGACTCTTGCTACTTGATGGCTATGTATTTTTGCAATAACCTGAGTTTTAGAATCTGAGGGTCAGTTAAACCCAAAGCGTAGGCTTCACTTTTAGGTCGCAAGTTTGGACCTCAAGAATCTCTTGTCTTTATCCTTTACCACTCTCATCTCCCAATCCCTCGACCACAAAGAAAAGTTAAATCTTTACCACCTTTGAGTGTAAATCTCAGAATCTTTATTATAGGAGGTTTAACCAGCTTGCTAGGATCTATCTACCAAGGTAAAAATTGCTAGGAATGGTGGAGGAAGGTATCTTAGGGATTGTGGGGGATTTTAAGAGAGTTGGGTTTAAGAGTAGCTTTGATCTCTTTTTTCCATCCCTAAGAGTAAGTTTTGTTAGACTCTTTATCACCTACAAGTTACAACTCGTTTTAAAAGCTTTTAAGGATCTAGGGAAGAGAAAGGCTTGAGGTGTTGGCTAGAGGCTTCTTTTCCAGTTTAGAATCAAGTTAGTGCACTACTAACTCCTTTGAAATCCTGCAAATCATCAATGTGATTGCTTGTTGCTTGGGTTGATGTTTTGGATTGTTTAAGTGTTTGAAACTCATTTAATGGCAAATCTTAAATGTGATGTCAATCCGGTTTAAAAAGGTAAAAACTTGCTAATACTATTTCTCATAAGTTGTAGGATCGATTTGGGGTCTTGGCCTTGGGTTTTGGGGGTTTAAGGAATGATTCTCGGAACCTAAAAAATAAATTTTGAGATTGAGTACTGATACGGGTTGGACACGTATTGGTACCTCATGTTAAAACTGATGAAATCATGCATTTTTATAAAGACATATCGGTACTCCTAAGGTTGTATCGATACCCCCTATTCCATCAAATTCCAGTAGCATTTTTGGGTATCGATACGCTTGGGGACGTATCGGTACCAATAAGTGTACTGATACACAGCCTCGTGTATCGGTACAAGGTTGTTGGTTAAACCCCTATATGTGTAATATTAGGTATTGATATGCTTAGAGGTCGTATCGATACTTGTACAAGGGTATCAATACGCTCTAGGCAATTTGCCCAAAAATTATGATTTAGTTCGAAGGTCTTATAATCCGAGGACTAAGGCCTAATAGGTCTCTAATGTGGTATAATGAATAGTAAAATTGAAAAATCGAGAATTTAACCTTATATGTGTTACCAATGAGTAATAACTTAATAAAAGCCTTGGTAGCTCATTTGTAATGTTTAATAAATATCCTTGGTGGATTGAATAGTTATCTTATGTCACGTAAGGGCACTGTATGGTTGAATATCTTATTTGGTGAGATCTAAATACCCAATGTAAGTGTTGCAACATTATGGTAAGATGTTTTCGAATGTACGTTCCCAAATTTGTATGGCACTGGGTCTCATTTGAAGATGCTCGACGGGAGATTCTGAGAATGGGTATATGTTCCCTAAGCTATGTGGCACCGGGTCTCACCAAAGAGTGTACATTCCCAAATATGTGTGACACCGGGCCTCACCCCAGGTTTGTTGGTATGGTGTACCCTTGTAATGTATGGATGGTTATTACCTTTTATTGCTTGATATGTGTTTAGGCAGCTAGAGGTAGCGTCAATATTATTTCCTTTGTGCCATGATATCATTCTTAGCTACGTGCTCATATTTATAATTTGCATGATGTTTGGTTGAGTGGAAGTGTATCCACTGAGCTTTGTTAGCTCATCATTCGGAATTATTATTTCCGTTTGCAGGTTAGTAGGTTGACGTACATCGTTGGAGCACTATCAGAGTAGGATCTCAGCATCGACTTGTGTCCGAGTACAGTACTTAGATTATTTGGGCTATGTATTCGTAGGACCCTATGTGTTGTATTGTAACTCTTAATTTGGTATTTTAAATTTTGAGTCGAATACTTATAATTATGTATTTTAAATGGAGCTTTTATGTATCGCTTTTATTCGGTTTATCAACTTGGATGTTTGAACTTAATAGATTGATGAAATAAATGTATTGGGCTAAATCTAGTTGTGAAATTTATGGTTTTGGGGATTGGACCTGAGGCTCAATTTGTAATATCCGGGTCGAGGATGTTATAGTTTCCAAGTATGCGATGAACCTTACTCGACGACTATGTGTTTCCAAGTAGATGACCCTTGTTACTACCCGATGACTGTGTTTCCGGGTATGTAGCTAGTGAAAGGACCTGAGTTCCAGGTGGTTCTAGGTTTGACTACCACTATGTTGCACTTGTCAATTCCTTCACTTTCATGCCTTATACTCTATGCTTATGCTTGCATGCTTACTTTTAAGAACATCATGAATTATTGTAGAGTAGACATGTACCATTGAATTGTGTTAGATCAGTGTGCGAATGTGTTGTTTTTCCTTGCGTAGGTTGACAGGAAGGAGGAGCACATCGACGAGGATTTCCCAGCATCGTGTTCGCTTCATAGTACAATACCTGTTATTTTAGTTGGGCTAATGTATTCATAGAACCTTACTACTGTTGAGTCTGTAACTCTATTAGAAATATTATTTTGGTATACGATGTTTTAAACTTAGAGCTCCTATTTTGTAAACTTATTTTAAATGCTTATTTAATCACATGAATTTATGGATGATTTGATATTTTGAAAATGACTAAACTTATTATTTTAAATAGAATTTTGATGGGTCAGATTTTGGGAACCCGAATGTAATACTTTCAATCTGAATCGGAATCAGGGTGTTACACTGTTGGCAACAATTCTTAGGCTCACATGGAATGCTTTTATCTACAATATATGGCTGGGAAGAAACACTTGTCATTTCAAAGGGAGTTCCTAAACAATCGTAGACATAGTCTCATTCATTAAGGATATTATTTGAATACTGTTGCAAAACAAGTATAGATAGAACTATTACGGCCAATGCCAATCTTTGTATAGCTTGGAATTTAGGGTAACTTTTATCCTTGTTTTTTGTAAAGGGTCTCTTTCGTACATGATAGCAGTTTTTCTACTCTCTTGGACAATACAAACCACACTTATCCAAAAAAAATATTGCTAGTAGCTTATAAAAGTCAAATTAAATTAAAATTTTAGACATAAAATTAAAGTTCAAAAATTACATTGCACATTTCGTTATATTTGAGTAATTTTAAGATTTATCTCAAATAAAAAAGGTTTAAATTTGTCAAAGGTCTTGTACTATTTCAAAATATAAAATTTTGTCCATGTATTATATTTTGCAAAATTGAGTCACTGTACTATTTTCGTTTGAAAATGTTGGTCCCTCCTCTAACTAATATTTATTTTGTTGTTATATGTCTGATAACAATAAAAAATGCAAAATAACTTTTAAACCCTGTATGTTTTTTTTATCAATTTAACCCTTAAAAATTGTAAACATAGATAATTTAAAAACTGTATAGTTTAATTAATGATAATTTTATCTATTTTAAATATTAATGGTAAGATTAATAAAAAAAACAATAAATGATGGGTTATTTTTACTTTTTTTTATCATTGTCTGGTTCATAATTAACAGTAAAACTGAATAGAAGTTAAGAAAAAGACTAAAATTTAGAAATAAAAAATAGTAAAGGGGCTCGATTTTATGAAAAAATAATATAGACAATAAATTTTAAAATAGTACAAGTACTTATAACATATTTAAACCCATTAAAATAGGCCAATCTTCATAAGAAGCCGGAGTTTGCTTGGAGCATTATCATGGGTTGAGTTTCATCATTATCCTCAACACATGGGCTTAGCTATGTATGGAATTTTTCACAATTTAATTATTAATCAAACTATATTTTTAAATATCAGTATATTTTGTGAAAAATATTTACACAAATTTGTTAATTTTAAGGTTTATGGATCTTATTTAGGATTTAAGTTTAGGGTTTAAGGTTTAGGGTTTAAGAGTTTAGGATTTAGACTTCAAATAATTACACGACCTGATTATAAATAAATATTTTATAATTAAAATTTAAATAAAAAATTACCAGAATCTATCTGGATCTGATTTTTTTTAGAAAAAATAAAACTATGACCAAAAACAGTTCATAGCAGCGTTTAATATTGTTATTAGAGATAGTTTTGAAATAATTTTCAAGTTTGACCCTTATGAAAGTCAAACAAAATCTACCTGTTATCCAGTTTTAAAACTCAGATAAATTTATTTTCGATTATTTAAAAATAAAAAGTCAAAATCATATGGCAAGTTAGCCGTCTAAAGCATATTATTCTTGATGATTCCCCAGGAACTTAAAAATGATTATTAATATTATATTTTTATGGAAATTTAAATTAAAAAATTAAACGAGTCTTAAAATCTTAAAAATTCATAAAATAAGTATATGATATATCTCAAGATTGCTAGCACGCCTCTTTGAGATCCAATTTTCTTGTGCAAATCTAGCCTTTATTGAAATATGACTCAAATAAAATATCCATAGACTAAGCCCAAGATGATTGCTAGGCCTAGGGATGGCCATTTTACCCACATTTGACGAGTTTTGATCCGACCCAATTATATAAGGTCGGATTTTTTTAAAAAAATGAGTTTAAGTTTGGGTCTAATTTTTTGAAGGTGTTGTCAGGTCGGATCGAGTTTGGATTTAGGTTTACGATGAAAAATACTCTACCTGACCTAAAATAATAGTTTGATTTTATTCTAAATATTTATGTATAATTGTTACAATGTCCATCTCTTTATATATTTTTTCAATTATCTCCTTATTTTGTCTAATAAAAATGAAATAATTATTATAATGCTCTCTCTATTTGTATTTTTTTTCAATTAGCTCCCTATTTTATCGAATAATAATGAAAATTGATCTTTTTTTATTTATGTCGGGTCGAATTCGAGTTTTTACTCTAGAATTCGGGTCAAGTCGGGTGGAACATCATAGAATGTCGGGTCGAGTTTGGATAAAAGTGTTAAATTTTTTGTCGGGTGCGAATCGGCCAAAAACTCGATCCAACCCGACCCATGGCCATCTCTAACTAAGCTTGAAGGCTCAAAATTTAGTTAACTCATATATAACACGAGGTAATTGGATAATATATATTTTTACAATAATTGATATTTGATTTTTTTTAATAATCTTAAGATAATTACAATATAGTATCTGTTCATACATATTCTTAACCCTTTAATAATGTACACCTTACAGGCAAAGCGATTTGAACCCGAATCTTCTAGAATGAACACCGTCCGCTTTTCACTAAGACACTTGTTGGATTTTGATATCTAATTTTTTAATTGATTAATCAATATCGAGTATTATAAAAAATTATTATATGATAATTTTCTTAACTTAATTTATTACATCCAAAATATTAAAATTTAAACCTTGAACTATTTAAAAGATATAATTTCTAATTTCATTAAATCAAACGATAATAAATTAAAAAAACTAAAGTTATTAAATTAAAAACCAACTTTATTTTTCGATAAAAAAATCAACTTTGTTAAAGGTCAAATGACAATGCCAACAACTTTGGATAACGTAAAGTCAATTTGCTTTAAAGAGTAGTAACGGACTTCGTTTTGGTGAGAAATATGTCTCATATTAGTTAAGGTTTATTAATATTGTTAATTCCATTTATTTATAATAAATACCACTTAATATGTTATTTGTGATCATTAAACGTTTTTCTTTTAATTCTCGATTAATTCAAAACCAACAAGTGGTCTCAACGGAAAAGAAAATGATATTCATCATAGGAGACTCGGGTTTAAATCGATCATCTATAAGGTGTATATGCTTTGTCAAATGGTTAAGAATATAGATAAATAGATATTATCTTATAATCATCTTAGAACTCAATTAATTCAATTTTTTTCTTAAACAAAAGAATAAAATGACATTTGGACTTGATGCATTAACTTATATGAAGATACCATAATATTATTGTTTAAAAATAATTGGTTTAATGGGACAAAATGTTTTTAAGTAACACTATGAATTAGAAGGATCGTTTTATAATAGATATCTACATATTACAACATTCGATCTAAATCAGTCAATTAATAAATTAGATATTATAATATATATATATATATATATAACATATGTGTTGATGCTAATCAAGCCATTTACATGAGATACATGATAAGTAAAATGATTAATTTTAAAAATAAATTCTAAATCTTTAACTCTAAAAACTCTAAATTGTATACAATATAATTTTAGATCATTAACACTTGAAACAATTTTTTCTTCACCCCTTGAAAAGACAAGTATACGTTGTAGACAAATTGTTCGAATTGGGGTTTTCTAAAGATAACAACATTTTTTCTACTTGAACCACTTAGAGAATTCAACACAATACAAATATTTAAACATAATATAAAATATTAAAAATCTATGTACACAATAAACACTATGATAACAAGAGAAATTATATGAATGAGATATTCGAATACATAAATGATATATGTTGTTGTTGATCAATATCAAACAGGAACGGAACCAAGATTTAAAGTTTGGGGTAAAACATAAATGTTTAAAAGTGAGAAATAAATTTATAAATAAACTATTTTTTTAAAATTATATAAGGAGACAAAAGTTAAAAAAAAATCTTGGGACGGCAATTGCCCCTGTTACCCCTCTATAGTCAAAGATGTTTATTCGTATTATTCAAGCTAAAAGAGCAATCTAACAAACACTTTAAATCTGACTTAAATTACACCCTAATTGTTAGTATCCGCCCACCATTCTTTTATTACGATCACATCTATATGACCGAATTCAGTTTTGGAAAATACAAAATTTGCTTACTCAAAAGTCCCAACAACCCTTGCCCCTTTTATTTAAAATATTAAATACTTTTATATTACACGACACTAAATCTTTTAAATAAAGTTAAGTATTTTATTTTTTTTATTGTGAACAGAGAAAGTTAAGTTGGGAAGGTTGTTCCTATATTAAATCTCTGCAAAACTCAATCTGAATTAGTTGGTCAGTGAGTTTGATATCAATGCTTAAACAAAAAGTATTTTTATATTACTAATCGTTTACGTTAAATTTAAATAATTTTTTATTTATATAAATATGATGCAATTCAAACCTCAATGATTAATTCAAGGCATAGGTCAAAAAATATCTCCAAGGTTTGACTAAATAGTTACTTTGTCCCCGTATTTTTTTAGCAATTCAACCCTTAACGTTTCGTTTTAGGTCAAAATGGCACATGAAAATTGTTAGAAAATTAGCAGTAAATAGTTTGAAATGACTTACATAATGATAAGTCAGCAGAAAAAAATATTTTATATTTTATATAATTTTATAAAATTATTTTTGACTGGTGTAACGTTTTTTTAAGTCAACACATTTGTCTATATGATACCGCCATGTCAGTTGATACTGCCATGTAGGTCTGTTTCAAGCCATTTACCGTCAGTTAACTGATAGTTTTCATATGCAGATGAGTCATTTTGACCCAAAATAAAATGTTAAAGGTTAAATTGCTCCAAAAAAATAATAAAAATTAAAGTGATTATTCAATTAAATATTAAGGATATTTTTTTTTGGCTTCATGCCTTAGTTAAAGGTCGCATCTTTTCTTGTGACTTCTTCACAAACTTTTCATTTTGAGTAAAAAATTATTTACTATTATTTAATTAAATTTGGAATTTATGAAATTAATTCATTTTTATAGGAATTAATTCATGAAGTTGTAAAAAGCAATTCATTAAATTTAAAAGTTCTCTTAAAATTGAGTAATAATAAAATAAATTATGAATGCAACATAAATTCAATGTACTTGTCCATGATTAAATGTTGGGTAAACTACATGTTTAGTCACTCAAGTTTTAGTTTGTTTCTATTTTGCTCGTTCAATTATAAAATATATAAATTTTAGAGACTAAAATTGTTATTATATTCAATCATGTCATTATTTCGTATAATATTTAGAAATCCATTGAGAGACTTGTAATAATATTTTTATTAAGTGACTCGATTACAACTTTTCAAAAGTAAATAATTAATTTATAACCTGATTAATAATTAAGTGATCTGAAATGTAATTTACCTTAATTTATAAACAAAACAAGTAATTATACAAACTATTTATTTTCTGTTGGCGGTTATTAGGTTAAAGTGTCGTAAAGTCGAGACAAAAAAACGAAACAAAAGAAGTCAACGGTCTTGCGGTAGGCCACCTGTCACTTTAACGATAAAGAAAACGGTTGCCTAATTTTGTAGCTAATCTGTTTTTTTTTAATTAAATAAACACGTCTCATTATAAAAAAAATAAAAGGAGAAAATATAAAAAGGGAAAGAGATAAATATGGTCAACTACACAGTAAATATGATTAAAATTTTGAGAGGAATAATGATAATTTTTTAAAAATATTTAAAACTTTAAAAATTTATATCTAAATTTCAAAATTTAAAAAAAAAATTATAAATAAAAATCTTTATTTTTTAAAAATATTAGTTAAACCTTTAGTTTTTAAAATTTCAAGTTGATTCTTTCAAACTCGTTTATCAAGTGACACTGATTATATCAAAATTTAAACAAATGGTGTCGACATACTTAATTGTCTGAAGGTCGAGTTATGTGCCTAAATTTGAAAGATCGATCCACCCATTGACATATGTAGTTATAACATTGGTATTTTTTTCTCTCTTTAAATTGCTATAGGTGATATATCAACTTCTATGATTGAAATCCATATAGTATTAGAGCATGATTGAAGAATTGACAATATAAATAAAATAATATTATATTTTAGATGTCACATATATTCAAGGGTTAATATTTGATACGTTGTTAGTGCAGTTTTTTTCTTTTCATAAACCGGCTTCAAATGATATCATGTATACTAAACCTTGCACACTAAAAATCAAACCTTAAATCATAAATTTTAAGTCATAAATTTTAAAATTCTAACCATAAACCCTAAAACTCTAAAAATACACCGCTTACGAAAAACTTCATTTTTCACCCAATGCATCAAATCATTTTCCTATATTTAAATGTTAGCTAATATCACAATCTAAACAAATGATGTCTACATACCTAATTGTCCGAAGTCCGAGTTATGTGCCTAAATTCGAAACATTCATTTGATATTTAGGATGATTTGGACAAAATATTAAACTTGGAAAATAGAGTTTTAAAAAAAAGCTTCAAATTAAATATTTGATGTTTGAACTTAATGAGTTACTGCAGTGGAAACAAGGATGATGTCATTATAGGAATTCGAGTTCAAGTACATGTGCGTATGTTATCATATGATTAAAAAAAGTATGAACAATTACTATCGTGTAATTATACTAATACATTAAAAAAAATTTAATGCCTGAATCTGGTCCCGTTTTACTCTGATCATATGTTGTTAGGATATTTGTTTTGATATAATAATTGAAAAATAGTTTTGGACTAATTTGAAAAGAGTTTAAAAAAATGTTTCTAAGTCCAAACAACTTGAAAATAAGTTTGAGAAGTTTTTGAGAGGTTTTGGAAATGTTTTTGAACGTTTTAAAGAAGCCAAAATGTTGTTTTTAACACAGGCGTATCGATACGGGTTTGATCATTTCAACTACAATGATTTTCCAGAGCAGAAAAACCGTACCGATACGCCCCTAGGCGTACCGATACGGATAAGGTCATATCGATACGCATGTACGCGTACCGATCCCTGTTTTAACTACCCCAACGGCTATTCAAAATGTAGGCGTACCGAAACAAACAAGCACGTACCGATACGGTCCAAGGCGTACCGATACGCATAGCCAGAGTGGGCATAACGGCTAGTACCTGTACCGATACCGCTACTCGCTTATCGATACGGGTAGTTGCAGAACTGCATTAATTGCAGGAAATAGAGGTTCCAACGGCTCCAATTCAATCCCAACGGTCTCCAACGGCTAGAAACCCATTTGGGAGTATAAAAGGGACATTCAAGCTTCAGCAACAACTAATGATCTTCAAGCGAACAACATTATAATGAAAATTTGTCTTAGTGCTTAATTTTCTCATTCTTTGTATAGACAACACTTGTGAGCTTAAATGTCAATGTATGCTAAAGTGTTTTAGGATTTGGGTGAGTGCTTAAATAGTGCAAACACATACCTTGTAGAGAGGATTTTTGTTTGCTTAATTTCTTTTGTTTGAGAGGATTCCGAAAGCTTGGGTTGTAAGCTTTGGATGCCAGACTTGGTAATTGAGTCTAGGTTGTAAAGGTTGCCTCTTAAACCTTGTTAAAAGGGGAAGAAATCTTACTGGATTTGGGAAATCTTTAGTGGGGAAGCTAAGGTAAAGGATGTAGAGCTTAGTTAGAAGCTCGAACCACTCTAAATCATTGTGTTCATTGTCTATATTTTTGCTTCCACCACCATCACCCAAAAAAATCGACTTCTCCACCATTTGGCAAGCAATTTCGGTTGATTGATCGAGCCCAACATATGCTATTTTCCCTATTTTTATATAGGCATAATGCTAAAATATGCTCCACAACGTTTGACTAGATAGTTATTTTGGCCTATATTTTTTTGAAGTATTTTGACCCTCAACATTTCAATTTAGGTCAAAATGACCCATCAGTAGATGAAAACTGTTAGTCAACTAACATTAAATGACTTGAATTGACGTGATAAACCTACATGACAGTGCACGCCGGTATAACAATGTCATATGGACAAATGTGTTGACTTTACAGAATAACACATCAGTCAATTTTTTTATAAAATTGTATAAAATATAAAATTATTTTTATCTGATGATGTGTCATCCTATGAAGTCATTTCAAGATGTTTATCGTCAGTTGACTGACAGTTTTTATCCACAAAGGGGTCATTTTGATCCAAAATAAAACATTGAGGGTTAAAATACTTCAAATAACGAATATGAGCCAAAATGACTATTCAATCAAACATTAAGAACATATTTTGACTTTATGCATTTTATATATTGTTATATAAAAGTTAAGTATATTATTATTTTAGATAAAGTTCACAAATAATAACTAAATTTTGGTCCATCACAACTTAATTTATATCCTGAATTTTGCTCTCCATCAAGCAGTACCCACTTGTTTTCGGATTATGGGTTTTCTAATTATGACAACATGATGAGTTTTGAGCAAACAGGCAGGAAGTGGAGCTTGCTTCCATTGCTGCTGCATCAACAGCCCTTCACAAACAGCCAGTCAAAAGCCAGATTATGTGGTGTTTCGAGAGTCAAAGATTGGTTTGATATGATATTTTTAAGGGTTAGGGTTTTAATTTTAGGGTTAAGTTATTTTTAATTAAAAATATGGCTAAATTGAAATAATGAGGGTTAAATTTATTATTTTTTTGAATCATGGTTAAATTGTTTGAATGTGTAAACATGAAAGACTAAATGTGTTATTATACCAAATATTTTAACAGTCGTTAACAGCTGTTAATGGATGAGTGGTAAAATTGAAGCAAAACATATAGTTCAATGGTAACATTGAAGTAATTAAAAGTTTGGTTACCAAATTGAATAATGGATCAAAATTTAGAGATCCTTTGTGAACTTTACCCTATTATTTTTGTTTAACTATCGATATCTAATTCATTGTCTAACTATCTGGAGCGGGTATTGCTGAGGCTTGTTATTGAGGTGATCATCTAAACACAATTTACTCAATTCATAACTTTAAGATTGAATCCTTGACTTTGCTTAAAAGATCTAGTGCATTATTACACTAGAGTCTACACTAATTATATTATTATATATTTAACTTTCATATAATAATATTATATTGATAATTATTTGATACATTGATGATGGAGTTTTTATTCTCCACAAATAACTTTAATTCAATTTCATGCTTCCTTAATTATATTTAAATATTAATTAAGAACATATATTGAACTAAAGCTACTTATTTATATTTAAATTTTAATAAAATATGTATAAATATAATATAATAAAATAAAATAAAAATATAGAAACAACATATATAATTTTTAATAAAAGAATAATATTAATGATAAACAAATATAGATAATCTAAAAATTTATGAAACTCGTATTTCAAATTGAACTAAACTTAGAATAATTATGTTAATATCATATTTATTTATTTATTTCAAATGATAATATCATATATAAAAAGCATACTGATAAATTTATTTTTTATATGTTTTATCAAATTAATTCATTTTTAATTAAATTTAACCCTAAAAACCATATAATGCTAAAATTAAAGTTGTGCTATTTAAAACTCATGCACATCATTAAACGAAATCTTAATTTTTAATCAAAATTAAATCAACTAATTGATTTTCCCAAAATCATCCGGGTCCCACAAAACCTCCACAATATTTGTTGATCACCTACCAACAACTTTGTTTTCTCCCCCACTCTTTGGTTTTGCATTTTGCATGCAGAAATCATATTCAAATGTTCGAATTCTTCCATTAACAATAAATTACAGCTAGTTTTGCTTAGCCCTTTTCATTTTTCTCTCCCCTTTTAAATGTTGGCAGTTGGTGTAGTTAGCTCTCTATCTGCCATCTCCCCAGGCCAAATCCTGCCCTACATTTAGTTTCTTCTTTATATAAATCTTTCCTAGGGTTCTCTATTTTTATTCAGGATCATCAAGCTCTTGTTTTGAATTCCGTCTTGTAACGAAAAAGCTCGGGAAGATGGATCCGACCCTCGAGTCCAAGCTCGTTTCCGACGAAGTTGTTGACATGAAAAACGGCAAGAAATTAGACGATGACGACCGGAGGCAGGACTCGAACGAGGCTAAGAGCCGGTCGTCGTCGTCATGCGTTTTGATGTCGTATAAGGAGTTGCCGGAGTACATGAAGGATAATGAGTTCATACTGAATTATTACAGGGCTGATTGGTCTCTCAAGGAAGCTCTTTTCAGCATCTTTCGTTGGCATAATGAAACACTTAATGTTTGGACGTATGTTTGGATTTCTTGTTTCATTTCTTCTTAATTACATAGATTTTCATTACCATGTTTTTTGTTTCTAATTTGATTCTGGTTTTGTGTTGGACTGTTCAGGCATTTGCTTGGGTTTCTTCTATTTTTGGGATTAACCATGGCGAACTTGTTGGAACTGCCACAACTAGCGGATCTCATTACATTCTTAACCAGGTTCGTTCAAGGTTTTAGTCCTAATTTTAATGAATTTTGCACTTTTTTCTCTTCAATTTAGTGAATATTTTATTTTTTTTTAATTCCAAAGCAACAAAAATGACATGATCACAGTAAAAAAGGTTTCTTTCTAAATGATTAATTGTCGTGAAATAAAAGTGGGGGATCCAACATTTTCCTAATGCATTACAAGTTGGAAGACAGTTGAGAAATGCTGGACATGAAAAGTCTATGTAATATAAAGAAAATTAATTATTACTCCATGAATCAATCCAAGAAGCAATAAAATATTAATTAATCACCATTTCTTTTTTCAAACTTTGTTAGTCTTATGGTAGAAAGTATTGGAAACATAACAAGAACATGTTTCAAACATTATCTCAAAAACATGTTTCAAACAAAGAGTATGGATCAAACAAATTCGGATTTAAATGCGGGGATTCGGACCGAATGTCATCTCTTAAAAATGATTATACGAATCGTTTTATGTTATGCAAATTGGTGCAGGTCATTTTTCATTAATGGAGACACTAATGTTTCTCATGATTCTAAAGGCCTATATCTGGTGAGTATGCCCCATGGCATTTACTGTTTATGGCCTGTTTTTTCTCTTCATTTTGGTTATGCCGTAGAGCTGATGGTTGGTGGATTGCAGGGAATAACGAATCTCATTGATTTTAATCCAATAGTGGCCCCGGAAATGGATATCGATGTCCCGGTGACGCCTGTTACCCGTTGGCCGTTCTATGTGTTCTTAGGAGGCTCCTTGTTCTGCCTCCTATCGAGCAGCGTTTGCCACCTCTTTTCTTGTCACTCACACCATCTAAACCTTACATTGCTTCGACTCGACTATGCCGGGATCACCGCCATGATCATCACATCATTCTTCCCTCCGATCTACTACATTTTCCAATGTGATCCACTATGGCACTTCGTCTATCTCGGTGGAATCACATCTCTAGGCTTGTTCACCATCGTAATACTGCTATCGCCAACTCTGTCGACCGGCAAATTCCGTTCGTTCCGAGCCCTACTCTTCACTTCCATGGGGCTCTTCGGCGTTGTCCCCGGACTCCATGCCGCGACCGTCAACTGGTCGAATCCGCGTCGCAATGTCACCCTAGCCTATGAGTCCGCCATGGCCACATTTTATTTAACAGGGACCGTGTTCTACGTCATTCGGATTCCGGAACGGTTGAAGCCAGGATGGTTCGACTTAGCGGGACACAGTCATCAAATCTTCCACATTCTGGTGGTGATGGGTGCATTGGCTCACTATGGGGCTTCTCTTGTATTCCTAGAATGGCGTGACCGTAATGGCTGTTAAAAAAACTCTTCTTTTTCGCCTCACCAAAAACAGGGTTTATATCAGTTTTAAATCAAGTCATTAAACTGTGAGGAATATTCATTGTGTTGTTATATATATATATATATATATAACTTTGGTAAGGTTAGGAGTGATGGGATTTATACTTTATGGAGTCCAATGTTTTTATTTCTCCCAGAGAGACCAGCAACGTATGAAGAATCATAGTGGAAATTTATGTACTTTCTTGCAATTACTCTGGCCGCTCTTTAAAAAAAAAAGCAAGGCTAGTCATAGCCTTTCCGAATCCAACCTGTAAAAAGCAAGGCTATACATCTTTTGAAAATCTGAAATTCTTTAAAAATATTAAAGTTTTAATTTTTTTAATCAAAATTTTAAACATATTTTCTCACCGTTCTACGTCTCTCACAAGTAAGTGGTTCACCGTTCAACAATCAAATGTCATATACTTCAAATCGTTCGACATCCTCCATCTTCTATTTGTCGGTGAGAACCCAATAGCTTCTTTTTTCTTTATTACTGGGTGTTTATCGACTATACAATTAACGATTTATTTATTGATTTTTGATGATAAGATAATGGGGTCCGACGAAGACAAGATTGGTCGATGGTAATTGAATTATTAGTCTGAGTGAAAAAATTTAGGGATTTAGGGTTATAATTTGTTTTTTTTGAAAAAATTAAATATCGTTGGGTTAATTAATATTATTTTATTTTTCTCATTTTCAAATTTTAATTTCAAAAAATAAGAAATTATGTCACATGTTCGAATTTCATTGGATAACAAAAATAATAACATCCCTCACAGTGAAACCTTAAATTAGTCACAGAAAGATATTATATACGTATTTGACCTAAAATATAATTCAAATATTTATATGAAAAAAAAGTATAATTTTGGTATTTACTAAACTGTTAAGTCAATATTAAATCAATTTATTAAAGTGACCCTTAAATTTGATGGTACCCCCTACCGTGGTCGTTCGTTATTTGTTGGTAAGACAGCGTTGCAATGAAACTTGGCGCGAAAACGGTTGCCCTGTTCCCTTCGTAGGTCAAAGACAAAGTCGGCCGCCCCACGATGACCAAAAGTTCAACAGGTAATTTCCTCGTGCTGCATTTTCTGCTCATCTCAATTTTTTTAAGAAGTCAAAATATAATTTTTATTGATCCAGAAATTCAAATTAAAATTTATTATATAACAGTAATTCCTATCTTCACTCGTGTTTTGTCTTCATCTCTTACAATTATCATCCCCTTTGAAGTACGAAAGCGAACTCACATCTTCTTCTCCACTCAGACCTAATTCTAAGTCTCCTCCCCACCATTATCAGCTCCGTCGAGTACTGGTGGGGACGCCATTACGAGACCTAAAAAATCGTGCAGGGCTGATCACTTATATCATAAACTGATTTTTGTTTTAATTTTTACAAGTATCGTCTCATTTCAAAATGTTTACTATTAATTGATTTACAATTTTCATCCGCAAATAGATTATTTTGATTGAAAATAAAATATTGACAGTTCAATTGCTTAAAAAATAATAAAAATTAAAGTGATTATTCAGTCAAACGTTAGAAGTATTTCGGACATTATGTGTTTTTAAGCTCATAGTGTTTGCTATTGTTCTTTCTGGTAAACAAAAAAATGGAAAAGAAAAGGGTTGGCATTAAGGTCATGTTGGTTAATAATTTGACATACAAAGTTAGTGATGAGGTGAACTAACCTGTTCATATGAATATTATATCTATTCCCAATATTTATTTTCCTTGTCGGCAGATTGCTACTTCATTGCTCCTTTGCTTATGCAAGGGACTTGTAATTTCTGAGGGGAAACATGTTTTATTACTCTTTCTTATATTTTATTTTGTTAATTCAATCCCTAAAGTTTGTATTTATATATAAAATTAAAATTGTTAAATCTATATGATCTCTAATAATATGGTATTATTATCGTTGTTATATTCATTTTTATATAATCATCGATATTTAATTTATTAATTGATAAATTCAGATCAGATACTACATAAATTTGTTATGAAATAATTATTCAAACTTATTTTATCTCATTCGTAATGCAAAGATTGTCATTTTTATTTTATAAGTTTTGTAAAATAACAATAATACATAATTTTATTGAATAAATAAAAAGGATATACATAGGAGTTTGCAATCTTGAAAAAAATACCCTACAAAAACTAATTGTTGAATAATGAAATTATGACCACACAAATAAATAGTTAAAAAACTTACCAAACAATTTAAAAATACAAGCAAATATTATTTTCAACACAGAAGAATCAATACCACCAACACCAACATGATGATAGAATATTAGAATATGACAATACATTACAATTGACTCTATCACAACTCAAACACGATATATCTTAGGGATTGAGAACATCTATCAATATGAGAAAATTAGTTTAAGAGTCCAATACGTATTATCGTTAGTGAAGGATAAACATCACTAGCACTAACATGATAATAGAATATGACAATACGTTGATAACTCATTTTACCACAACTCAAACATGAGATTTCTAAGAAATTGAGAGCACCTACTAATATAATAGAAACAGTCTAAAGTAAGAGTCAATAATCAAAATAATCGAAAAGACAAAAGAGGAAACAAAGATAAAAAAACGATAAGGTAAAAGAAAATATGCGGAAAAAAATACAACTGGTCCCCGTACCGCTAACTAAATTTGCCGTCTTTAATTAATAAAAGAAAGGGTATATTGTGTAAATCACCACTAATCTTGACTCTCAAATTTATTTTGATCATTAAAGTTTCACAACGTTCAATTTATTCACCAAAATTTAGACATTAAATGTTTCTTGTCACTAAAGTTTAGAAATTGAACTTTTTATCACTCTTAAATCCCAAACGGTTGTACGTGGTGGGCGTTCTATAAAAATTTCACCATTCACTTCGTTTCGACCCCTTGAGTCTGAATTCGACCTCTATTTTGCCGAAAAGTACTGAGAAATTTACGAATCGACCACAAACCTTCTTATTTCTCTCTTGTCGATCTTCCTCCTCCGTCATCAAATTGAGCATATTTTTCAGAATGTTGCTTCTCTCGTGCTGGTGAAGTTTTCCGCCGTTCGGATCTTGGAAAAGTTCCTTCGTTTACCAGTAAATGTACATCGTCAAAAAATTAACAGGTGAGTGACAAAAAATATTTAGTGTTTAAACTTTAGTGAGTAAATTAAACGTTTTAAAATTTTAATAACAAAAATATATGAGAGTAAAGATCATCGACGATTTACGTACCTTAAAAGAAATTTAGGATGGGAAAAACGGGTGAAAAGAGATTTTATTTTGTAAAATTCATTTCCTTTATTAAAAAAGTGTTGGTATAATTGCAAAGAGCACATGATATTTGAACACACATAATAATATTTATAAGATCCAGCTGATGCCAGAGCTTTAAAGAACAAACGAAATCTTGTCCGTCCATAAATTTTAATCCACGGCTTAGAAATTTAGATTCATTTTATTAAAAAGAAATAAGCTTTGTGGAGCCCGCCCAAGCAACCTCACTGTAAAATCAAACATGGAGCAAAGAGGAAAAGTCAACTGAAATGAATTTATTATTTTGAGGCGAATAATAATAACAACAACAATAATGATATATTGTTGTTGGTCACTTCCTTTCATTTTCTGATTTTCTGTTTAGATATATATTTTAGTATAATTTTATACTTAATTTTTTGTTAGAAAAAGAAGATTAATAATCTAAGGAAAATAAAATAATAAAAATAAAATAAATATTAATTTTAAAGTTGAATAAAATGAAATGATCATAAAATTAAATACAACAAAATTTAAAACATAAATAGAATATTAAAGCAGTAAATCGAAATCATTTATTTATATTAAGCAATAATTTAGATGGATAGATTTGTTGAGACTTGTGATACTACATTTTTCTTAATACAGATTCGTTTGCTCTTATAGTGCTTGAGAAACGTTGTACGTCTATCTCCTATGATATAACAACAGAATGGTTAACTGTAGTAACACAGATGCAAAGATCACGAACTGGAAGCTTGCCTTCTTTTATCACCGTGGAAAAATAGAAAATCAATGCAGAATGTTTTTTAAAGAAAAAATAGAGAGAGTTGAGAGGAAATTCTTTTCATTTGCAATGTTTGTTATGTGTTACTGTGAATTCTCTTAATGTTGAAGCCTCCTTTTATAGGCGAGCAAAGGGAGAGTTCAAATCACAATTGAACTCAAATTAAAAAAACATATGATAAAATTTATCTAAATATATATTATGTAGATTCATAAAATCTATTTTGAATTTCAATTTTTTGCTGATTCTTGGATGAGAAAATTAAATATAGGCTAAAATTTTAATAGGTTCATGCTAAAGCCTAATCAGTCCGAACATTCGCGTCGTCCACGTCGTGCGAGTGCGCCCCAACCCAAATGGGTTGGGCAGTCTTGAATTTGCACCGCTGTGCATGTGCTTGCGCAAGAAGCACAATCTTTAGTAAGCTTATTCAACAATCTCTTAGTTGGTTTTATTATATATGCACCTCCCACACTTGGTCTCTAACTAATATGAGATTCAAGCTTACTATTTTCTCACAAATCTTTGTAAGTTGCCTACTTTGAACATCAATTTTTTATTTATCATTCAACTAATTTGAGCATATGAAATATCGTTGTAAAGATCTTATAGAATAAATAAAATGTAAAACGATAAATTTATGATTCAATTCTCTATCTTTACCCATTAAAGATATGCCTTAAAATTTTCATATTATCACAGTTTTCCAACACAAAATATTTAAATTTAATGTTTAATTTTATATTTTAATTTTTATCCAATTAAAAAACATAAATTTGATTTTTTAATTCAAATCGATACATGAATTTATTTATTTAATGTACATCGATACTTGTACTTTTAACCATTTTCTCTCTTGTTTATGAAAAATCATTACAATTTTCTAAAAGACAAATCTTGCCCTTAAGATTTCCACGCAACGCTGGATCCTTTTCTTCCACATTTGTAGATTTGTCTTAAAAAACATATTTTTAATGGAAAATATAAAACAATATTTTATTTGCATTACACCCTTTCTTCCAATAAATGTTGCTTTAACCATAAGTAAGATGAAACCGAAGCACGTCTTAATCAATGTTTTATACAGAATAAGATTAATTAGGAGAGGTTAATTACTTTAAAAAAAAATAAAAACAAGGTTTTATCTATTTTACGTAAAACAAGTTGTTTTTTAAAAATAAAATTACATATGAAAAATAAAATATTAAAATGCCGGTGTTTTGTCTTTCAACTAGGCTTAGCTGGCAGCATTATATTCTCTTGTTTCTAAGCGACTTCTTGTTCTAAAGAGACAACTATGGTTGAACAAGACGAGGGAACGGGGAGGGGAAGAGAAGGGTTGTTGGCGGCTATTAGAAATGTAAAAGCAAAATGTTGTTTAGGTTAGATAAAAATCAAAATATATATTCTTCCCAATGGGTAAATTGTTAAGTGAATCACTGTGTTTATTAGGGTATTTCACAAATTAAATTTACTTCCGAGCATTTGTATGTACTAGTAATTTATAATTTAAATTTTCTATAATTTTTAAATGTAATTTTTGATGACTTGTTAAATTTATGTTTATATGCGATTTTATTTATTATTGATCGGTGAATTACTAAATATAAATTTTTTGATTCACCTTCGATCCCAAATTTCATTTCGTCTCAATCCATTGAGTCTGAATTTGATTTTCATTTTATCAAAAAACGTTCAAAAGTTTACGAATTGACTAAAAATCTCTTGCTTTCTCTCTTACGATTTTTTTCTTAGCTATTGAATAAAGCCTGTTTTTTTAATATATTACTTTTTTCGTATTGATGAAATATTTCACCATTTAAATTTTGGATAATTTTTTCGTTCATCGATAAATAAACGTGCTTAAAAACTAATAAAAAATAATAATAAAATTTTAATGTCGAAACTTAAATAAATAAATTTAACGTTTTAAGTTTTAAAGTTAAGTGATGATTCCTAAATTTACTCTTTTAAAAAAACATTTGCAATTCACAAAATAATAAAAAATAGCGACGCCGACGACCCAACCAAACACAGCTGAACTCAAAGCAGCTGATTATTTGTTCGACTTTTCTTTGTTGTCCGTCTCTAGAACACCATAATTCAACCAACCAATTTCTCTCTCTTTGATTCGAGTCTCCGGTAAAACTTTTTATTAAGCTGTTTGATCTCTTATTTCTTCAATAGATTGTGTTGAAGATCAATATAACTCTACACTTGTTGGTTGATTCTCTCTCTTTTTATTTTCATTTCTCTTTGGTTAGATCTTTTCCCCCTTTGGGTGGTAAGTCAAACGTGGGTTCTTTTTGTTTGATTGAATTTTGAAGCTTTTTAGCTTCGTTTTTTTTCTGTTTCGATGGGGTTTTATTATTCTTTTGCTTGCTGGGTTTCATTTATTTTTTTGATTGGTTGTTTTTTTATTACCGGATATGGTTATTGGATTTGTTTGAATTTCTTAATTTCTGTATCGATTACTGCTGGTTACTTCAACGTTGAGTGTATCTATTTGTTTGTGATGAGAATTTCTCAAATTGTGCTTATTGGATTATGTCGGCAATTATGTTTTTGGTATAATTAGATCTTAACTCGTGGTTTGCAAATGTCAAGAGTTGAGAGCAAAGATTATGTTTTTGATGATCAAAGAACTAATATTTGTATTTGATGTTCTAAGACGAATTTTGTAGCATGTTTCTATGAAAGTTGATGTTTTTGAAGGAAACTAATGTATGTTGAATGTTCCTTTTTTTGTCAGAATTTTGTGATTGAGAGAGAGATAGAATGTCTAACGGAGGTACACAAAATAGCTTGAGGAAAGCACTGGGAGCCCTCAAAGATACCACCACCGTTTCATTGGCTAAAGTCAATAGTGATTATAAGGTGGATTTCAATAACAATAGCCATCAAGCTGGTTATTTCGATTGCGGATGTTGCTGATCCTTTTGGGTTATGGATTTTTGCATTTTGCAGGAATTGGATATTGCTATAGTTAAGGCCACGAATCATTATGAACGCCCAGCTCGGGAGAAAAACATCAGAGGTGGGTACTGGGTTTTTGTTTTCCATATTTTTATACCTTTCCAAGGTGGACGGTGCTGGTATGTTTAGTTCGAGTTAATCTGCTCATAGAAAGATAACTTCATAGATGAGTTATATATAACACTTGCTTTTTCTCCTTTCCACAGCAATTTTCGCTGCCATTTCAGCTACCAGGCCTCGGGCTGATGTCGCCTACTGCATTCATGCTCTTGCAAAGCGGTTATCAAGGACGCATAATTGGGCGGTATGTTAATATTGCTAATGACATATTTTGATGTTATTTTCAAGGACTGGATGTGCCACTATGAGTTAGCACGAGCTACTTCAAAACCATAATTCAAGCTATACCTTCAGAGAGAAATTATTGATTAACTACTAAGATATCTGTTATATAAATGCATGTGTATGTGTATATATATTTTTATAATAATAATGCTTTCTCTAGGCTTTAAAAAATATTTAAAGTTATCTACGATAATCAGTATCGAACTTGTGAGAGGAATTCAGACTGTCTGATTCATCATCTGCCCCATCTTCTCTTCCATCATGTTACATTTCACATAAGATTTAAAATTTGAGAATGTTTCTTATGCTGAAAAGAAACTGAAGACAAGCAAAGGTTTTAATTCTCAAGAAGCGGAGCATTGATTTTTGTGCTTGATGAAATGTAGGATCTGCTGCATTTGTCCTATCACTAAGACTAAAAAGCCTAATTCTGATAGAATTTTAATTCTCAAGAAGCGGAGCATTGATTTTTGTGCTTGATGAAATGTAGGATCTGCTGCATTTGTCCTATCACTAAGACTAAAAAGCCTAATTCTGATAGAATCTTTATTAGTGTGAATTTAATTTTGAAAAATTTGTAGTCTTGATACTTTTTTTACATGTTTTTCATGCTCTATGCCTTCATTATTTTAAAGAAGAAAATTCTGATGTCAGAAATTTACTAGAATTGAAAATTCTGATGCCAGAAATTTACTAGAATTGCAAGTTTCACTTATATCTTTTTAGCGGGAGTTGTACTTCTTCAACTCATGGGACTTAGTTTATCATTGTGAATACTGAAAACATCAGAGAGATGATCTGTTTATGGATTATTGGTTCTTAGTTAAGTTCATGGTGACTGGAATATGGAGAATAATTGTTGAGCTTCAATGCTTATTTATCAGTTGGGAATCCAATCTTCTGCAATCATTAACAATTATATTTTAATTCATGGATGTTGGCGGAATTTGGTTGATTGAATTTTGTTTGGCATTTAGGTTGCTTTGAAAACTCTAATTGTCATTCATCGTGCTTTGAGGGAGGTGGACCCTACGTTTCATGAAGAACTCATTAATTATGGCAGAAGTAGAAGCCATATGCTTAACATGTCTCATTTCAAGGATGATTCCAGCCCAAATGGTACCTTATCTTTCCTTTTGAGAATCCTTGCTATTAATTTTGATAAAGTTGAAGTTCCTTGTTTATGAAATCCTTTACTATCTGCTTCACAGCTTGGGATTATTCTGCATGGGTTCGAACTTATGCCTTATTCTTGGAGGAGAGGCTGGAATGTTTCCGCATCTTGAAGTATGATATTGAGATGGACCGCCCAGTAAGGAGCTTATTTTGAAACATAGTCTTATTCTTGATTCTACATCTTTTCAATTTTATCTCTTTCAATTTTCATTTGGTTCTAATGGCTTTCCTGTAACATCATAGGTGGTAATCACCTTGTATGCTCTTTAATATTTTTGAAACTGAACTGTCGAGTGAATTCATAGATTAATCTTCTTGCAGAGAACCAAAGATTTAGACACTGCTGAGTTGCTTGAGCAGCTGCCAGCTTTGCAACAGCTTCTTTTTCGTGTTCTTGGTTGTCAGGTGAGCATTTAAAGTGTTGTGCTAACATGGATATGGCTTGGAACTGGTTGTGTTAGTTGCATATCTTGCTGTACCTTCTATTTCTTGTTCACTTTATTTAGTGGGAGTATTAACGGACTTTCTGTGCAGCCACAAGGTGCGGCAGTTCAGAATTTTGTTATCCGGTTGGCACTTACAATGGTATGTTACTTTTTAAACATACTAGCAATCTACTCCCCATATTTGTAGGGTGAATTTGGAGATGACATTCTCTTCTCTTTCTCCTTTTGTCATTTCAAACAGGTTGCTTCAGAAAGTGTCAAAATTTATCAAGCTATTAGTGATGGTACAGTCAATCTTGTAGACAAGGTAAGCTGTAGTATTAATCTAAATAAGCTGCTTTTCTATTTAGTGAATCATGTATTTATGATGCCCTGAACAATTACAGTTCTTTGAGATGCAACGCCCTGATGCTCTGAAGGCTTTGGACATGTACAGGAGAGCTGTCCAACAGGTAAATTCCCGTGCCATTATCGTCAATGTCATCTCCTTTTGTGAATGAGGAGGATTTCAAACTCTGTGGGATTTTAACACTTTCTCTTTGCAGGCAGAGAGGCTTTCAGAATTTTATGAAGTATGTAAAAGTCTGGATGTAGGGCGTGGGGAAAGGTTTATTAAGATAGAGCAGGTTAGGATCCTCCACTGGTTCATTCTAAAACTGATTTGCTTTTCCTTGAATTCTCTCGAGGCCTCACTATAAAACTAATTTGCTTTTGGTGTTTTTGCTGAAGCCCCCTGCATCATTTCTACAAGCCATGGAAGAGTATGTTAGAGAAGCTCCACGGGCTTCAGCAGTTCGTAAAGATCAGGTCTTGAAATCCTCTGTGAAACTGATTTTCGTTTTAACAGGAAGACAATTGAATTTATTTTATATACTTCTATGCCTTTGTGATATGATATATGTATTATGTTTGTAAATCTCATCCTTTTTAGCTTTATGAATTTGTAAAAATAGTTTTATTTGATTGCTTTGTGGAAAATAAAAATGTTTGCAATTATTAATGTCATACCTTTTATTTTTGAACTATCAGATTGACAAACCCAAGGAAGTGTTGGCCATTGAGTACAAGAAAACCCCAGAGGTGGAGGAGAAACGTTCGCCGTCACCTCCTCCTCCTCAACCAGAAAAAGTGGAGAAAGTGGAAGAGCCTGTTGTTGAACAACCTGATTTGTTGGTAATTTTCTTTGCCTTTTTCTTTTCTTGTTACCGACTATATTGTTGTACGAGAACCTAGCAGTTCATCTGAATTGTTTTTTAACCATGAATTTTGTAGTCTCTCTCTCTTTTTGCTATAGCTACTATATTGTTTCACAGAACTTGGCAGCTACATCTGATATTTTTGTCCCTAGATTCATTTGCGAGCTCTTCGTTTTGTTCTTGTTGGCAGAATTTAAACGATCCCATCCCATTTGCTTCAGAGTTGGATGAGAAGAATGCCTTGGCATTGGCTATTGTTCCTGTTGGTGAGTTTGAATTCATTCCTTTCCAGTAATTCAATCATAGAGACAACATGAAACTTCAACAAGTCTCTTTTCTACTGGTTTTCGCCACATAAAACTAATACGAATAGTTTCAAATTTGTATTATATCTTTGAATTTATAAGCTCCTAAGCAATTTCTCTTGTAATGTTTAACTGGTGGCATTCCGCAGAGCAAACAACTGCTGCTGCTCCTGCTCAAACAAAGGGTACTACAGGCTGGGAATTAGCACTTGTCACTGCTCCAAGCTCAAATGAAAGTGCTGCTGCCGCTAGCAAACTGGTACTTTTACTATTGTTATCTCCTCTAGGAACCTTTAATGTTTCATTTGAGCTTGTTGCACTGACACTTTTAATTTTATTAAATTGAAAGGCCGGAGGACTCGATATGCTTACATTGGACAGCCTTTACGATGATGCAATCAGAAGAAGCAACCAGAACTTTAGCTATAATCCATGGGAACAAGCGCCTATGTCCGGTGCTATGATGCAACAACCAGCGCATGATCCCTTTTATGCCTCCAACATGGTCCCCGCTACATATTCAGTCCAGATGGCAACAATGGCCAATCAGCAGCAGGCTTTTATGTTTCAGCAGCAGCAGCAGATGATGATGGCAGCACCACAACAGCAACTTTCAAATCCATTCAACAATTATGGAGCCCCCGGCCACCCTTACAACTCAGGTATGCCGGTTCAACCGTACAATCCATATGCAGGCCTGATGTAGATGCATCACACAGAGAACATGTTCTATATTTCGAAGCACAGGAAAGAAGAAAAAAAACGTGGAACTCGTCGTCGGTTGTGAATTTTAAGCTTGGGAAAAATGATTGAGGAATAGGAAATTGTGTACCA
The DNA here is from genome assembly GCA_019671005.1 of Hibiscus mutabilis. Lineage (NCBI taxonomy): Eukaryota > Viridiplantae > Streptophyta > Magnoliopsida > Malvales > Malvaceae > Hibiscus > Hibiscus mutabilis. The sequence continues at coordinate 4,174,510 of CM033733.1, read as the reverse complement.
TATGTTGTGAATGTGCCGTAGATAGCTAGATTAAGATTCTTTATTAAATATTTAGCAATAGAGAGAGAGAGAGAGAGAGAGAGAGAGAGAGAGAGAGAGAGAGAGAGAGAGAGAGAGAGAGAGAGAGAGCATTTTGTTATTGATTGTTTTCATTGATCAAGGTTGGTAATAATGCTAATACACTTGGTAACTTTATTTAAAACACGTTTATGTGAGTGTTGAATATGTTCAAAAATTTAAGTCTTTTCTTATTATTTGTATTATTGTACGAATATGTATCGAACACGAAAAAGCTTTTATACCAGTAATCATCATTGGGTCTGTGAGCACCCAAATCCGTCCAGAGCTCATTTTTATTTATTCATTCGGGTTTGAAAATTCATTTTTTTTTGTCTTAAAAAAATCTCGCCCGGTTTGGAGATTAAAAATGTAGAGTCGCCACCGATCATTTAAAAAATGATAGACCGAACACCAAAATAAAACCAGAGATTCAAAATTCGGGTTCGAAAGTCGGTTACGGATGGGGAAGGATTAGCACCACACACCGCCCCTAAAATTGGTACCTAGTCGATTATTTAATGTCTTGATGTTAGAAATTTTGAATTCGGTTAAAATTTAAAATACGATGCCGAAGATATCGAGAGAGCCGTGTCCCGGGAACCGCATCCCTTTGCGCCCGGGACACGGCTTCTCGCTTTCTTGGAAAAGTTTAAAAAATCACATCCCGTATGCCCGGGATATGATATATTGAGGTTTTAAAAAAACGTTGATTTAAAATTCAAAATTTATTTCTTTTAAAAAATATTTTTTGATGATGTAAAAAGAAAAAGATATGATGTGAATAAATTAAAATGTATGAACAACACAAATTATAAGGTGATTAATATATATATAGGCACGAATATAAAATATACATATTAAATACATATATAAAAATAATAACATACAAAGCCATATACTATATATATGCATGTATTTAAAACTATAATATATATATATATATATAAACATAGAAAATCTTAGTATACAAATATGAACATACATAAATATATATTATACATTTAGTATTATTAGGAAACTTTTATATATATAAATAATTAGTATATATAGTATAAGATGATTTAAAATTATACCGTATATAGGAAGTAATATATTAATTAATATATAAAGAGAACATCTAAAACATAATACATTAATATACATACTAGTTACTAATACATATAACATAGAAACAAGTAAAAAAGGAAAAGGTGTATATACGGTATAATATATAAGATAGATATATTAATGTAGCCTAATACATACATAATAAACACTTAATAAATATAATCAACATACATATAATATAATATATATTATACATAAAAAAGGCTTAACAAATCTTACATATACATGTTTTCAAAAAAAAACTTACATATACATAAACTTAAAATAGTACCATACAAAATATAATATTATATATTTCATTACATAACATATAGTATAAAAAATAAATATAAAAACGTAATATATGTAGGTAATAAATGTAATATGAACAATTAGACTAAAATGTAAAATATAGGAAATAGGAAGCCAAAATCAAAAGAAAAAAATATGCCAAAACTAAAAGGGAAAATAAAGGTAAAGGACATAATGCATAATTAACCCTTTTTTCTCAAAGAAACGGATGAGAAAACAACTCATTCCCTGTTAAAATTTAAAACCAAGCGGATCATTTTTCTCTGAAAATTTCAAACCCTAAAAATAAACCCTAGTTTCCTAAGCCTACAAGCTGCGTCGCCGCCGTTCATCGGAGGGTAAGGCCGTCTCCTCCGGCGGCCATGCAGTTCAAAAAGATGAGGCTTGTTTTGGATCTGACACCCAAAACGTTCCAAATCTAAAAGAAGCAACAAGGTATTTTTTTGGGTTTTTTTTATTTGATATAAAAATAAAAACTTTGATTTTATGATTGAAAGATGAAAAAGAAAATACCTCTTTTTTGTTCTTCAAATCTCCGATTTTGTATTGATTTTTTTCGAATGAAAGTTCCCCTTTTACAATTTTTCAAAAATGAAACCCACTGAAACTATATTTTTTTCATATCTGGAAAATCTCCTAAATTTCTCCGTTTTTCGAACCATCGACCCCCTTTTTTTACCAACTTTCATCACAACGAAGATAACCAAACTTATACAATAAAAACTTGACCACTTTCCCATTTTTTTATGTTGACAAGATATGAGGGATAAAAAGCTTCTTTTCTTCTTGGGATTTATCTTTTTTTAGAGGCGGTTTTTGTTTTTTTTTGTTTGGTTTTTTTAGTTTTTTTTTTTTGATTTTTAGGTTTTAAGGTTGATTTTTTTTTCCATTTTTTTCTTTTTTTTTTAATTTTTAGATAGAAAATTTATAAAACTTGAAAGTTGATGGTTTTAACCAAGCTACAACAATGGCGGCGAAGGCGGCGCAAAGTCTAAAGTTAGTTATGTTGGATTAGGGTTTATTTTAGAAATTAAGGTTTTTGGGTTCTTAGTGAATTTGGTTTGGTCCTAGATCCGGGTAGGGTTAAAAAATTAGTAAATTTGGTATTAAATGGGCCATTGGGTTTTGGTTTGGGTTGGTTAGGGTAATGGGTTTAGTTAGGGCCTTGTTGGGTTTGATGGTTTAAACGGGTTATTACAGCTGTCCCTTTTTGCTCATTTTTTTGTAACAACAAGAGCAAAGACTAAAAATAACTCATTTTTTCTGATCCGACTGAGCTTCTCCTCTTGATACATATCTTCTTCTTTCGGTATATCTTCTTTCTTTTTGATTCAGGTCTTCTTTCTTGTCTTGGTTGATCCACCTTGTCACTCTTGGGGAAGAAACATCTTCAGAATAAGGGATTGCTTGTTGAGGAAGCAAAATAAGATCAAGCTCAACTCGTTAATTGGCATGATAATACATAAAACTTCGACCGGTTGTACACTCGACGAAGATGCAAGGTCTATAAAATTTGATCCAACTGGATCTACCCACCCATCAGGTAGGATCGGTGGATTAGATTTCGATATTTGATCTTACTATACCATCAACGAAGATACAAGATCGAATGATTGAAAACAATTTGATTTTTTTTTTATTTTTTTTTTTTTTTTTTTTTTTTTTTTTTTTATCTTTTTTCTTTTTTTTTTTTTTTTTTTTTTTGAAATTTTTAGATTTTTTTTGAATATTGATAAAACTTTTGAAAATTTGAAATTTTTGATTTTATTTTTCTTGCTATGAGGCATGGTCTAAAGTTAGTAAAATGTTGATCCAGCTCGACACCGACGAAGAAGCATGATCAAGAGCTAGTGAATTTGGTCTAGCTACAACACCGACGAAGAGGCAAGACCAAAGTTAGCAAATTAGGTTCATCCACAACACCACCGAAGAGACATATAGAAGGTTAAATTTGAAATCAAGCTACAACACCACCGACGAAGAGGCAAGGTCGATTGATTTGATCCACCACAACTCTAACGGAGGCGGCATGATTTGCAAGATGTTGTTTTGTTGCGATCAAGCTACAACTCTAACGAAGAGGCATGATTGAAATTTGGCAAATTTGGTTCAACTTTCTCACCGACGAAAGGCGGGGCGAAAGTCAATCAAGTTGGATCTATCCACACCATCAATGGAGGGATAAGAAAATTTAAGCACTTGGACTCCACACCACCATCAAAGAAATCAAATCCTACAAATAAAAAAGAATTTGTCAATAATTGTTCAAAAATGGAGGAGCATTTATTTAATTTCAAAGATCTTTTGTTAGCCTCCACCATCAAAGGTTGGCCTAGATCGAATAACAACAAACTTGGATCTTACTACACCATCAACTTCGAACAAGATTGTATGTACAACAAAAACTTGATTTCTCTTTTTTGATTTTTTTGTCCCTTTCTTTTTTCTTTTTGCTTTCTTTTTTTTTGAATTTTTTGAATTTTTTGAATTTTTTCTCTTTTTTATTTTTTCTTTTATATATATATATATATTCTAGCTACAACATTAATAAAGGAAACTTGAAAGTCAATAAATTTGGATCTAACCACACCATCAACGGTAGGGTAAGATCGAATAACATTTTGGACCCTACTACACCATCAACGGAGGGGGTAAGATCGGATGATAGTAAATTGGACCCATCCACACCATCAACGGAGGGAAGAGAACAAATAATAAATTGTATTCCACGACACCATCAATGGAGAAGCAAATTTAAAAATCCTACTGATGTATTTTGGATGTTCAAGATTGAATAGCGAACAAATCCATATTTACACCGCCACTTGTAGGGACGATCCGGATGGCAAAATGGATTCTCACGATTCCATCAACGGAGAAGCAGAACACCAACTTGAACCCTACTACACCATCAACGGAGGAGCATGATTGGATTTTAGCAACTTGGACCCCAGCCACACCATCAACAGAGGGACATGATCGAATGGTAATTTGGATTCTACGACGCCATCAATGGAGAAGCAGAACACCAACTTGAACCCTACTACACCATCAGCGGAGGAGCATGATTGGATTTCAGCAACTTGGACCTAAGCCACACCATTAACGGAGGGACAAGATCAGATAACTTGGCAACTTGAAACTAGCCTCACCATCATTGGAAGGGCTAGATCGGATGACAACAACTTGGATCTTACTACACCATCAACGAAGGAGCAAGTTCGGCGAATGATAGCAACTTGGACCCATCTACACCATCAACGGTAAGACAAGATCGGATAATGAAAGTTAATAAATTTTCTTTTGATTTTTCATTTTTTGATTTTTTTGATTTTTTTCATTTTTTTTCATTTTTTGATTTTGATTTTTTTATTTTTGCTACAACTGTAATGAAAACGGTAAATTTTGAGGAAAAGTTTGGTCTAGCTACAACACCGTCGAAGAGGTAAGACCTGAATGGGTTTTAATATGCTACACCACTGACATGACAGATAGACTATATCAGCAACATATGGGATCCACTACTCCACCGACGGAGAGATGAGATCTGGATGAACAATTTAATCTGCAACGCCACCGACGGAGGCAAGGTCTAAAAAAAATTACTTCTGCTGCTCTACTGGCGGAGAGGTATGACCTGAAAATGAAAAAAACATTAATCAGTAAATGTTCAAAAGTTTTGTTGATGGTACTTTTATTTAGATGTTTCAACATCTTTTGTTTGGCCTCCTCCATAACTAAGGTTGGCCATCATGTCGTTGCCCCCATGTTGAGCATGTTCGGTCTCTTCTTCGAACCTGTTTGTATGTACAAGCAAAAGTAAATGCATCTAATTTTATGCCTAAATGCATGTGCCTATTCTAAATGCATGGTGACTTTGGTGTATGCACTTAATCTAAATGTATGACGTATGCAAAAATGATTCAATGCAAGATGAATGCAACTAAATGCATTAATGTGATATGATTTCTCTGGTCCTCAAAGGGATGCCCCTGACTCGCCATTAGTCATGTCAGGATCTTGGTCTCTTGCATGTGGTGGTACCCCAACCTCTTCTTGGGTTCGATCACCTAGCTTTAAATTTTTTATCTCAGTGCATGCCCCAATTTTTTTTTCATTCTATGCCATCATCTAAAACTGCTCTCTTATAGCAAATTTGAAACTCTGGAGCACATTTTGTTTCCCTCTAAGTTGGGTTCATTAGTTGTGTGTTGGTTCATGGCAACTTCTCTCTTTCGGATCAATGTGGAGTGGTGATGATATGTAGCTTTCGAATGCTTGTTCCTGAACCTTGATAGAGAATGCCCCCAAATTGAAGCTTTGTCGGAGGCATGGTGTTTGCGGAAGACGCTTTCAGATATGACCCAAGATCGAGCTCTTGTATAGGCTTTGTAAGATGCTAGATCGATCAACTTTGTTGTATTAAATGGGGTAACTCAGGGACTAATTTCAAAATTTTAAAATGTATGCATGTAAATGCGAGGTGCATGTCTTAGATGTGAAAGTACTGATTCAAAAATGGTTCTCGTGGCTCAACTTTTGAACTCACGAGATTCATTAGATTTTCCCTCGATGATATTTTTTATTTTTATTTTTTAAAATTGAGAACCAGTCGTGAATCAGCATTTCATGCTGGTAGAATGCAAAAAATAAAGTGTTATGTCATGTAGTTAATGCAAAGTGAGTGAACTTAATGTAGCGCAATCAGAAAAAAGGGTTAGATCAGGATTAAAATAAGCAAATGAATAAATTAAATGTAAAAATAAAACATATAAAAAATTGTACAGAAAAATGCATTAAAGCCTAAAAGGTAACCGCTAAACGGACAGAGTTTCGCATGGCTCTAAAAATGTTGGCTCCTACAGCTCACTATATGTGGGTTTTGGTTCTAGGGAAGGGTGCCCGAATTGTCCTCGTTGTTCCTTACTAAAGGTAGCAAGGCCCATGATCCTCACCCATTATAGGTTTTAAAAGGACCAAGTTCAATTCAGGGGGATACATCCCTTATGACTATACGGAGGTAACCCACACGAAAGCATAAGAAATATATCCCGAAAGTGATTCACCAACCTATACGGTGGTAACCCACATGAAGGCGGTATCACACTTCCACTTAAAAAGGACGAAGCTCGGGTAGAAAGCTCATGAAATATAGTATAAATAAATCAATAATATTTACAGACAAATAAACTGCATGTTTTATTAACAAAAACAGAATCATATTTTAAATTAAAGTCGAATTCGCCAATTTCCAATGACCAAGACTAAAAAATAATCGACTCATTGCTTGACTTTCTCTTTCAAAAAAATTTCCCCAGTGGAGTCGCCAGCTGTGAGCACCCAAATCCGTCCGGCGCTCATTTTTATTTATTCATTCGGGTTTGAAAATTTATTTTTTTAGTGTTAAAAAAAATCCCGCCCGGTTTGGAGATTAAAAATGTGGAGTCGCCACCGATCATTTAAAAATGGTAGACCAGACACCAAAATAAAATCATAGGTTCACAATTAGGGTCCGAGAGTCAGTTACGGATGGGGAAGGATTATCATCCCCACACTGCTCAAAATTGGTACCTAGTCGATTATTTAATGTCTTGATGTTGGAAATTTCGAATTCGATTAAAATTTAAAATACGATTCTTAAATGTCAAAAATATCGAGAGAACCACATCCCTTTGCGCCCGAGACACGGCTTCTCTCTTTCTTGGTAAAATTTAAAAAATCACATCCATGTGCGCCCGAGATATGATATATCGAGGTTTTAAAAAAACGTTGATTTAAAATTCAAAATTTATTTCTTTAAAAAAGTATTTTTTGATGATGTAAAAAGAAAAAGATATGATATGAATAAATTAAAATGTATGAACAACACAAATTATAAGGTGATTAATATATATATAGGCACGAATATAAAATATACATATTAAATACATATATAAAAATAATAACATACAAAGCCACATGCTATAATGTATATGCATATATTTAAAACTATAACATATATATATAAATATATATATATATATATATATATATATATATATATATATATAAACATAGAAAATCTTAGTATACAAATATGAACATACATAAATATATATTATACATTTAGTATTATTAGGAAACTTTTATATATATAAATAATTAGTATATATAGTATAAGATGATTTAAAATTATACCGTATATAGGAAGTAATATATTAATTAATATATAAAGAGAACATCTAAAGCATAATACATTAATATACATACTAGTTACTATACATAATACATATAACATAGAAACAAGTAAAAAAGGAAAAGGTGTATATACGGTATAATATATAAGATAGATATATTAATGTAGCCTAATACATACATAATAAACACTTAATAAATATAATCAACATACATATAATATAATATATATTATACATAAAAAAGGCTTAACAAATCTTACATATACATGTTTTCAAAAAAAAACTTACATATACATAAACTTAAAATAGTACCATACAAAATATAATATTATATATTTCATTACATAACATATAGTATAAAAAATAAATATAAAAACGTAATATATGTAGGTAATAAATGTAATATGAACAGATAGACTAAAATGTAAAATATAGGAAATAGGAAGCCAAAGTCAAAAGAAAAAAAAATGTGCCAAAACTAAAAGGGAAAATAAAGGTAAAGTACATAATGCATAATTAACCCTTTTTTCTCAAAGAAACGGGTGAGAAAACGACGCATTCCCTGTTAAAATTTAAAACCAACATTTTTCTCTGAAAATTTCAAACCCTAAAAACAAACCCTAGTTTCCTAAGCCTACAAGCCGCGCCGCCGCCGTTCATCGGAGGGCAAGGCCGTCTCCTCCGATTGCCATCTGGTTCAAAAAGGGGAGGCTTGTTTTGGATCTGACACCCAAACGTTCGAAATCAAAAAGAAGCAACAAGGTATTTTTTCGGTTTTTTTTATTCGATATAAAAGTAAAAACTTTGATTTTATGATTCAAAGATGAAAAAGAAAAGACATCTTTTTTGTTCTTCAAATCTCCGATTTTGTATTGATTTATTTCGAATGAAAGTTCGCCTTTTACAATTTTTCAGAAATGAAACCCACTGAAACTCTGTTTTTTCATATCTGGAAAATCTCCTAAATTTCTCCGTCTTTCGAACCACCGACCCCTTTTGTACAGCTTTAATCTGGGTTTTATAACCCAAAATTATACAATAAAAACTAACCACTTTCCCATTTTTTTATGTTGCAGATCTGAGGGGATAAAAGCCAGATTTCTTGGAATTTATCTGTCAAGTAGGGCGGCTGATAGGGGTATGAGTTTGGTAGGTTTTAGTTTAAGTTAGATTGACAGGTTTTAGGGTTGATTTTTGAGGATTTTGGGTTTTAGGGTTGAAAGGGGTTATCGGAGTGATGGTTGAGTAGAGGACGAGAGTGGCGGGAGTGGCGGGACTACGGCAAAGGTGGCTTGGTTATGTTGGATTAGGGTTTATTTTAGAAATTAAGGTTTTTTTTGGGTTATCGAGTATTAAGTTTGGTCCTAGATCCGGGTCAGGTTATGAATCGAGTCTGGGTATTAATGAGCCATTGGGTTTTGGTTTGGCTTGGCTAGGATAATGAGTTTAGTTAGGGCCTGGTTGGGCTTGATGGGTTAAACGGGTTATTAGAGGTCCATAGCCAAGGGGAAAGGAAATATGAAGAGGACCATAAGGCAAGATCATGTATCTAAACGTGGATGAAAAAGAGATGGAAGTTTGATTGAAAAGTGTTATATATGACTCAAATTTTAATTAGTAATTAAGTTGGGTCGTATTATGATTTTAGTGGTTGAAGATTATTTTATTGAATAAAGTTTCAAGTATTTGAGTTTATAAATATTGACTAGGTTTAACCTTTTGAATTATCAGAGAATATGAGATAAAGGGAATTATTCAAGATGTAACCACTTTTAGGTTGTCTACAACTATTGTGATTACGTTGTAGAGATGAGTATTTTAGGTTGAGAATAATGTTTTGGTTTTAGGGATTTGTACACTGGATATTGAGATTACATATGTTATTATGTATTTGTACTCTTTGTGTTCTCTATGTTAATGGTGGATTGCTCGTTTCTCTCGTCTGTGGAAGTAGGTTATACCGAACCACGTTAAATCTTGTCTCATGTACATGCCTTGGTCTATATTGTTATCGTTTTGGTTATTTTGTCGCATACTAAATTCTTAACAAAAAAAATAAGGTCTTGTTTTGATAATTATCATAATTTATTTTATAAATATATGTACATTCTAATCACGAATATATTTATATACTTTTTTAAATAGTCTAAATGTGATTACATGATCGTATATGTTTATAGAGAATATATTTAAATATTATCTTTATATATATTTAAAAGATCATATTTTAATATAATATTTGTATGTGTAATGGAGGCTTATTATATAATTAATGTTAGGCTGCTAATCATTGATGAAATGAAATGGACATCCTATCAACACATACATCATTCATTTGCATGGACTAATTGTGTATGAACGTTTTGTCTCCAATTACTTTTAAAAGATTTGATTGTAATCCTTTCCTTCTTCAATACTGATTTCTGCATCATTTGTGTCCACATCCACGAATCTGTTTGTTGTGTTCTTATTTGATTTAATCTCTTTAATCGGGTCGGGTTTGAACTAAGGATGGAGCCACATGTATTTTAAGTTCAATTATATTTTTAAGAATTTATATTCAATACGTTGACGGTGAAAATTAAACGTTTTCACAAGCGCTTTAAGTTTTAGAGTTTAGAGACTTAATTTTTTTTTTGAAGGAAAGATTGTATTTCATTTCATTAGCCGTAAATGGCGTCATCGATTACAATGTTCGTTATACAATCCGGCACATCATAAGAGAATACAAATGGTTCAGTACAAGATAAGGCCCAATTGTTAGTGAGTGTGCAACTCGGTTTGCAATCCTGCCTATGTGCGAGACATTAAAACCAGGGTGATCGGTAAGGAGGGCATGTGCTTCGCTAAGGTAGGCGACAGTGATCGAGTGTCTCAGCATTAAGCTTGTTGACCACGGCCATTGAGTCTCCTTCAATGGTTACATGCTCCCAATGGTTCTCCAAGCTGATCGAGATATCGAGTGAGAATGCACAAGCTTCAACAGTCTCAGCGTTGTGCACCCCGTAGAGCTGGTAGGCTCTAGCATCGATAACCAAGCCATGGTGATTGCGGGCAACTACCCCAACTGACACGGCACCCGACTCTTCAATGAAGGTTGCATCCACGTTGACCTTAATAACGTTTGCGGGTGGGCAAGTCCAACGTGTGGCGCGAGTACAAGGCACCATTGGGGTTGTGGGTTCGTGAGCTGATGTGTAGTCCGATGCAAGGAATTGGGCATAGTCAACAACAGCCCGGGCTGGAATGAGCTTGTCCTCATGTAAGAGCTTGTTCCTTCTATTCCAAAGGTTCCAAAGAAGGACAACGAGGAGATTAAATTGGTCATTGTCAAGCAACTTTAAGCATTCCTCCAACCAAGTCTTGCAAGTCAAGAAAGGACCGTGTGGCAAGTGGGGCGAGAGAGCGCAAATATCGAATGCATCTTTGAGGGCTGGGCAGTTAGAGACTTAGTTTAGGGTGTACGGTGTAGGGTTTAAAAATTATGGATAATAGTTAGAATTTAGGGTTTAAAGGTTAGAGTTTAGTTTTTAAGGTAATATGGTGAGGATTTAGGTTTTAAGCTATAACCCTAAATTCTAACACTAAACTCTAAATTTTAACCATTATCCCTAATTTCTAAATCCCTACACCGTACATCCTAAACTATGTCCCTAAACATTAAAACTAAGGCGCTTGTAAATTTTTTTTAGTTTTGTATGGAATAATTATCCTATTTTAAATCTTTCTTAGTTTTGAAACTAGATAAGTTAACTTGTATCCTTCAATTTTTAGGTTCAATTTTTTTTAGGTCGTCATTATTTTGAAACTAGTCAAATTAGGTTTTGGATCTCCTATTTTTCTGGTCAAATTTCTTTTAGGTCCTCTTAGTTTTTAAACTAGTCAAATTACGTCCTAACTTGTCATGTTTTTTGGTTTAAATAATTCTTAGATTCTTATCAATTTTTAACTAAACAAACTAGACGTCAACTCCTAATTTTTTTAAATTTTAAATGAATGGGTTAATAATTAAACTCTACCTTATTTTATTACTATTTATATTTGTCTCTTGAAGTTTTATCTCGACTCCGTCCATAGTTTAGACCGGTTTGAAACTTAAGATATTCTTAATAAGAAATCTACTCCTATGCATCTGAAAACTTAAAGAAAGAAGAGATCCACTGATTGCCCTAGTGACTAAGGATGTTCATATTATCCTATCGTGTATGAGTTTAAATCTCGATATAGGAATATAATCTCTATTTAATCAAAAAAAAAACTTGAAGAAAGAAGTCTAGTATAGTTTCCTTGTCATCATAGCAAATCCTTTTCAATTCTATAAAAGAATCAAAACGGCAAGAAACAGTGTCGTGCGGAGCAAATGTTAAGTTTCAAAAGTAATAAAATCAACTTTTTGGTCTCTGAATTTGATAATTTTTCAATTTAGTCCTTGATTTTTTTTTGTCATTTTGATATATAAACTTGGATCTTTAATATTTCGATGACAATCTTAAGTGATATGCAAAAGAATTATTAAATTTAAGATTAATACCGATAATAAAAAATCTAGTGACTAACATGAGTAAAATTGAAAATTTTAAGGATTAAAAGATGCTTTATCTCGATCCGAAATGCAAAAGAAGAAAGCAATGAAGTTAAATACAAAGGGTATGCAAAAGAAAGCAAAAAAAAACTAGCAAACAAAGCAAATGAATGGATAAATCAAAGCCCCTCCGCCACCTAAAGCTAAAACACAGCCACCGCCATCGCCATCGCCACCTCTACCTCTACCTCCACCGCTTATCTCTCCTTCAACTATTTTTCTTTTTTCATTGAACTCAATTTTCGCTTTTGAAAAAAAAATTGTAGAAAAGGAACAAAAACTGAACTTTATGCCCTTTTCTCTCTCAAATTTCAGCTAACTGCCAAAAAAAGGAAAAATTGATTATAATATTCTGATATTCAGTAATGTCTTGGCTGTTGAAGTCTCTCCAACCAGACGTTCCACGTTCGCTCACGTCTTCACCAGATCACAGTCCCACCAACCATGACGGCGGCGTCAAGGACGATCTTTCGGTTATCGGTGAGACTATCGGCCGCCAACTACGTGGAGTCGCCGCCTTTTTAGCGCCGCCTCCTTCTTCGCCGCCTTCCGACACCGCAATCGAGCGAGGAACAGAACAAGAAGAAGAACTGTGGTCTTCAGATAAGCTAGTGGGGATCCGCAACGATTTGGCGGAGATCGGTGGCAGCTTCAAGAGCGGGCTTTCGTTGTTGTCGAGTAACAAAGCCGTGTCGGAGATCTCAAGATTCGCTTCGAGTTTCTTGCAGTTCCCGGATCAAGATGATCGTGGTGGCCATGATGAAGATGAAGACGACGACGACGATGGAGTGCCTGGGATTACCGATGAGGTGATTGAATTTGTTACAAAAATTTCCAATCGACCGGAGCTCTGGACTGATTTTCCTCTCTCGCTAAATAACGGTATTTATTTATTCATATTTTTACTAATTTCTTACTACGAAGCTAAATTTTCTTTACATTGCATTTTTTTACTGAATTGTTATTAACACCAAGTTAGGTTTTAAGTTCAGGGATTTAAATCAGTTCTCTGAAGTGTTAGAAATCACATCTATATTTGTTACATAGCTAGGGCAAACCTATAAAATTTTTGAGGCGAACGGGCGAAAATATATTTTTAATAGAAAATATATAGAAAATTTCTAAATCATATACAAATTTCAAATTTTCAGAGGAGGCGATCGCCCCTCCAGCCCCTCGGTCCATCCTTGGTTGCAAGGAAGGTCAAGTGCAGAATATATTGCTTTGTTTGACGCAGCTTCCTCCTTTATTGCAAGGCCTGGCATTACCTACAAGTTTTTATAGATTTCCGTTGATAAAGAGGATTTCTTTATGCACTGTTTGTGGTGTTGCTTAATAAACGTGATATTAAGGATTGGTAACTTGTGCATGGAATGGATTATTATCAAGGGGATTTGTCATTGTTGTTTGGTTGAATTGGCTGTGCTCATGGCTGGTGTTCTAATGGGAATTTCTGATTTATGCACTGTAGTGATTTGTAGGAGCATATTATATGAGGATATACTTGAGGAGAACTTGCCCTTTAGCTTCTTCTTTTCTCTTTTCCAGTTCTCCATGAAAACTGATGTAAATTTTTGGCTAACAAGATATTGGTTACTGCAGATTTCAAAATGTCCGAGTGTCAGAGAGAGCATGCTGAAAATATTGAACACCTAGTCCCAAGTTTTGAAGTTCTTAAGTTTAGCCTTCAGCATAACTTGGGAGAAGAAAGGTTTTGGATGATATATTTCATACTGTTGCTTCCAAGACTGAATGAGCATGATTTTGAGCTTCTATCAACCCCGGAGGCAAGAGATTTATTATCTTTATGTTGTTTTATTGAATTGCACATATCATCCATTGCTGATCAATAATGACCATATCACCCATGCTTTCCTTAATTCATCCGTAAATGTATTTGTTTGTCATGTATCTTCTTTTCTGCCTCAATACACATGCTTTTGGTTTAGGAATTAATTAGGCCAAAGAAAGAAGATGATGTAGGAGTATTATAGACACATGTTATATTGCTTTGTATTATTATATACTCATCGTACTTTCTCTAACATGTATTATTTGAGAAACGTGTTCTTGTAGCCAGAGGAGCTAATATCATGATGTTGTTCGCACAATTACATATTCCTGTATACACATTCAAATGCATCAATTACATATTCTATCTGTATATATGTCAATGATGTCTTTAGTATGCATATACTTGCTGAATCTTTTCTATGGGGGTTAGCATTGAAGTTAGAATTTTTAATGTAGTATGGATTTCCCTTCTTTTCTGGTATAGTGATGTTCTGAATCCCCGAACACTTGTTCTACTCTCTTTAATTTGTAAAGCAATCACTAATTTGGTCTTTCACCAAATTGGTAGGGACTAATCTGTGGTAAATCCTCCAAAACCATGGAAAATAGTATATCCAAATCCATCATGGGTATTTGGCAAATATATAAATCAAGGGTTAAACTCTAACAATATTTTCTCCAGTAGACTCTCTTTAATCTCCAATGCATTTGCGTGTGTTTTTCTTATTCACTCTATTTTAACTAATTTCTATGCATGTTAAACATTCACTTCGTGGCTGGAAAATTATGCTTTGTTCTATGCAATCAAAACGATTTTCTTTAAGGTTATTTATGTTGCAGGTTGTTGAAACTAGAGATGCACTTCTGCAGAAGCTGCAAAACAATAAGAATGCACAAACTGAAAACAGTAGTCTTGATGCATCTCAGGAGAGTGGCAAGTTTGGTGAGACAATAAAAGAGAATGTCTCGTCTGAGGAGAGGGTCAGTGAAATTGTAAATGCGACAGAAGGATTAGAGATTACCTCGGGTGAAGACAACGCTGAGCAATGGGTGGAAGAAGCAGATGTTTCCAGTGGAAGTTCTGTGAGAGTTGTGAATAACCTGGAACAGGAAGAGGATGTTTCGTTCAGTGATCTGGAAGACGATGATAATTATCTTTCTAATAGAGCATCTGTGCCCAAGTCGAAACAGCACAAAAAAGCTTCATCCAGTGGATCCAGTGACTGGGTTCAGCTGAACAACAGACCAGAAACCCGTGGCGATTTGCAGAAAGGAGGCCAATCGAATCCACGAGATAAATACTCTGAAGGCGAGGAGTCAAATGACTGGCTCACCGACGATGATTTCGTCGACGTGGTAAGGGCTAATTGATTATCCGATTTACTGTAAAGTTTCACAAATCCTTCTCCAGCTCTAGAAATTATGTGCTTGTGGAAATCAAACTCTCACATACTTGTGTTTTAATAAATACAAAGCCAACTTTAATTCTGTTACTGGTGAGATTTGTACATGATACTGATACATTGGTTTGTAAATGGTAGCTGCCAAGTGGCAACTTATTGCGTTGGTTCTTTTATTTATGGGTCCATATTCTTTCTCCATCATCGTGTTGGTGGATTATGTTAAAAATACGAATATTATTTCCCAGGCCATATATATCCATGGAGAAGGGTATTGCTGATGCAGTAAAACCTGCAGGGATTTGATATGCACCTGCAGAAAATTGGAATTTCAGGAATCGATCTCAAATATAAAGAATTTTAGAGAATGTGTGAGCACCATGTACCCTTAATCACCATTAAATTTCTAATAAGAATGTGGGGACAGACGAGATTCTTGGGTGGGGGTAGTTAGGGCTATAAAACAAGGGCTATAAAACAAAGTGAACCGTTCGGCGGGAAGTAAATAAACTAACATAATAAGATTTTTAGTTCGTTTAATTAGATAAATAATATGAATAAAGGGGGCTCGTTCGTAAACGTTCAAAATAATCATTTTGTTTATGTTTGTTTTAATTAATTTACATATGTACTTTTACCTAGCAGTTCATTATCCCTTTCATTTCACGATAGATTGAAAAAACCCTAAATTACTTTTGTTCTGCTTTTCAAATTTCACCTCAGCAAGAGTACTACCCCGGCTGTCAAAGACCATCAGTCAAGTATAAGCCACTGTCGTTCTTTTTTTTTCTTTTTTGTATATTCGTTTATCATTTTAGCAAACGAACAAGAACAAGCTGCATTCTTTACAAACGAACACAAGTAAAAACTTTTGTTTGTTTACTTGTTTGTGTTTTCAGTTAAAGTTAAATGAATGAACCTTCGTTCGTTATCGTTTGATTCGTTTACATGCCTAAAAGGAGTATAAAGACACTGATAGGGTTGTGACAAGTAATGTAAAACATATTGCATCACATTATTATATTCTATATTACTTCAAACTCGTGTCTGAGTGTCAATATTCGTGGTAGGATTTTTCAACTTTTTTGAGAGAAATTTATATGTCGAGAGATAGCCATACTTGGTTAAAGATAGTTTAGTAGTATCGTCCACCAGGTTCATGAAATTGAGTACCTTCATCCACCAAGGGAACATACAAGTTCACTCCCCGAGGAATTTAAACTCATGCCCTAAACATATAGAATATAGATTGGGTAATATGGTATCATTTGATCTAATTACATGCTCACACTTCCTTTGATGATAAGTCTTATTTTATGTAAATTCTCTTCAAATTATTTGAGCAAACACATTTAGTCGATTAGTCAAACTGCTCATATTTGTTCTTATTTCTTTTAGGACATAAATTTTAAATGGGTCAAACTGCTCATTTTTATTCTTATTTCTTTTAGGACATAAATTCTAGACCCACCAGGATTACCCTTCATTCTTCTAAGAGTCATCTCGTACCCTTCTTTGGTCAAACTGCGATATTTAATTTATTCGTTAAATTCTAACACTTTTACTGACTGATTTCTACCAAAAAAGTATAAAAAAGGTCAAAGTCTTTCGACTTCGGCTTCAATAGATTTTGCATCCCAGTCAAAATTCATGTTTAAATTACTTTTCAAAAATATTTTTTAGAATAAAACACTTCTGAAAAAAAAAATAAGATAATTTTCAACTTATTGAAAGGATTTTTTCAAAAACTGCAATTTCTAATTTTTTTTTGTGGAAAACACTTTTGAGCCAAATTACCTATTTTCCCTCGTTAATACCATCTATTTTTCATATTTTCATAAATAATGTTTAAAATAGATATTTTATCCATTTAAAAACATTTTTAATAGCACTGCTAAACACTTGCATCTCAAATCAAATAATCCAAAAGCATTTCTCAACTTACCTAAACAGAATGGTTTACAAGTGATAATTGAGACCTCCAAGAAATGGAGAAAACAATTTCGAGAAATAAAAAATAATAATTTCATACTTTGAAGAAAACCCAAGATGGGAAAAGTGAAAAAGATGAAATCTTGAAGTTAAAAACATCACCTTAAAGTGACATGCAAATTTCAAATAAATGGTGACATTATTTGGCAACTAAAAGACTGGAAAACCAAGGTATCAAAACGAGGTTGATTTTTCTTCAAGTGTCAGACCAAAAAAACACTAGACTACTATAAAGCCTGAATGAATATTTAACCCTTCCAAAATTAGAAAAAAGCTTATGCAGGCAAATTAAATAGTCAAGTAGACAACAAGACAGGATTACTGTTTTGGAGGATTAAGCCCTTGATTGCTGCTACTCTTCTGGCTTAAAAAAATGAAAAAAAAGACATTAGCATAAAGCAGATTTCAGCATTTTATAAAGGGTCAAAGAGTCGCCTTAGACAGTTTTCACCACAGATTTGGGCAGTTTTTGCTTCAGCTGAAGGGAGATTTAAGATAAAACTAAGTATTTAAAAATACATTATAGTCTAAAATGAAGAAAAACCTGACAAACTGAAGTTGGAAAACTGTAGTCTAGTGAAGCACCATTAAACCAAATTGTTTATTTGCAAATCCATATTTCGCCTTACCTTACAGATTCTTTGAAGTCATCATCCCTGCCCTTTTGGAGCAAGCTTTGTACAGTGCTTTAACTATCTCACATGTATTGAACAGCTAGCTGGTTTCATCGGCCCTTGCCCTTCCACTGAGGAGGGTGGATGGGTGGTCTCAAATGATGGCTGGAATTGGATCCCATCAAAGAACTTGGAGCTCTTTGAATGTATCTATCAGTTTGTCTTGGTTGTGACGGTTTAACAGAGGCAGTTGCCGGAGACTGATTTGCATAACTTGATCTTTGGGTATTAAAAGGCAACTGAAAAGCTAAAGAAGGGAAGGGGGGATTTGGATGAACTGGAGATGAACTTCTTAACTTAGGGTTTGATAAAGTAGGATGGATAGAAGTTCTTACTACCATTGTTGATCCGAGAAACGTTTGCTTGGGGAGCTCTACATGTGGTGGGCACCATTCAGGGATGTCGTCGTCGTCATCGAAAATATTATTTTGTGGTGCAACAATACTAGTGATAACAGGTGTGAAGACTGAGCTGCTTTTAGCAGTATGTTTTGCTTCTAAAATTGGTAACACTGATACCTGATCAACTTTACAAACTTTCTTTCCTGGAGGCAAGTTCAGACTGCTGTTGAATGCAAACCCAGGAGGAATGAAACCTTCTGCCAGCCTTTTATTCTGAGCAGGTAGAGACTGCGTAGTTGCCGAAGCCAATGGAAATGTCGAAACAACTTTCTTTAATCCTTGAACTACAACATTTTTTTCAAACACTGATGTATCCAAAACCTTACTTCTTGGAGTTTTAGATATGCCACACCCGGCCCCAAAATCAAATTCTGGAAGATCATCATCATCAATGGAAGGAATGTGCTGTTTTATAATAACTGATGGTAGAGATAATACAGGATTTTCAAGTCCCAGAAAAGATTTAATTTCCTCCGGTTTTGAGTTATCTATACGAGGCATTTCCTTTACAGAAGACTGCCCCTTGGATCTGAAGAGTGAGGCAGAATCAGAACAGGAGGATTTTTGAAGTCCTAGTGGAATACCTGAGAAGTTGCTCAACCCTGAAGTCTTAGGCAAGAGATCAGCACAGGCAGGAGAGGTAGGCAGTGCAAGCTGGATGTCACTACTCCCCACATTGTCACTTTCATTTCTATTGATTACTGCAGTCTCAATGCTTGTGCATGCCAGTTGTTGGGATTCTTGAGTGGGCTGAGCACATGGCAAGTCATTTTCAGAAACCTTTTGCTCAGAGTGGGAACTCAGGGGCTGCTCTGTCGAGGAAGAATGCTTTTTCTCAAGTTTCTTTGCGATAGAATCTGAAGGTCCCTGATTTCTTCTCCAAACAACACAACCTATTAATGAGTTTTTCTTGTCCTCAATAGCAGCCATGCCCTTGAAAAATCCATGTTTTGCAAGTATGGTGATTATGGCATCACTGCGAGGACATATGTAAAGATCAATGCCTGGTGAGAGTTGAGCAAACCCCACTCTTTCCCCTTTCTTGTACCCTTTAGAAATCTGTTAAGATTACAAGAAAGTATGAATTAATAAATAGAGCAGATATCTTCAAGATGCACCACAGGCACTAAAAGACCATAACCGCGTTCCTTTCTACCAACCTACCTGATTCAAGCCTACCAGTCCTGATTTAGAAGACCCTTCTTTCCAGCAAAGTGATACTACCTGAATATAATTGCATTGATCTATCAGAAATTTGAAGTGAAAAAGTGTATCTAATTATATATGTGCAAATCCTAAGCTAAAAAGCCTTATAAGTAGCATGTATTTCATTACCGTTTTCATTTTTATGGAAGAGTTGATAATGACTTCTGAAATTGTTTCCCAAATCACTACGGTCAGTTATTGGTCACCTTATTCATTATAATTCCTATAAACTTGAGATTATAGACGTGCAAAGAAGAAACCTCTAGGGGCTACCTCTGGTCTCTAACATCTCTATTTCCTAAGGAACTTAGTATTCAACTGTTTGTCAAATTCAAACCTTGGTTATGTAAGGCAAGGTAAATCGCGCACTACATAATCTGAATTCAAGACAGTAGCCCATGAAAACTATATCTTACCATCAACCCTCTATTGCGTGAGCGAGCAAGCTCTTGAATATATTTCTCAAAAGCCTCTAGTCTAACTTTTCCTTTGACTTGTACAAGTTCAGACCACTTGATATCAGGCATCTTCTCACCACTACACAACAAAACCATTATAGATAAGGTTATCTATTGAAGATTGACCACTAAAATCTTTGTCTTGAACCTAATCAGAAAATATTATACCAAAACGATGAATGAAGCGGTAGGTGAAACAACCGTCTTATTATGCCAAGAGACTGTAAACCAGGTGTCCAACCAGGACGCCAAATTTAACTTGGAAGCGAATATTATACCTGAAATAGTCCTCAAAAAAGGATTTCATATTTGAATTTACTAACTACAGGCATGAGGTGAAACTGTCGAAACATGTCAATGCAACAAATCTAATTGTAGTTTAGAAAGACTCAATTGCAAAAAAATTACACAAAGTTGTTTACAACATGCAAAAGCAACATCATATATGACAGAATCAAGGAATACAAGGATTCTAGTATTTAGAAACTCAAAATTTCCGTGCATTGCAGTAGCCAGAAGGCATTGGGATAAGTACGGTCAATCAGAATGGTTATCAGAAAGGCTCCCACGAGAACTAACAGCAAACTCTCCCTTTACAGAAGTTAGTTGCAGGAGATGGGGAGGCACTGATCAGTCTTACATTTCAAGGTTTAGATCACAATTCAAGTTTAATTTGCTCATTCAAGTTCTCTATCCGCACTGAATAGAGTCAATTATCGTCATTTGTCTCTTTATACAAACGGCTATATTGGTTATTGGACCAATATCCATTTCACTTACATGGCATATCTAAGTGTGTAGTAACAATATGAATTCTACCGAAGTTGTTATATGGTCTCATTTCCATGTCACTCTGATTATATGAATTTTCTTTTCATCTCATGAAAAAAATTGTTGATCCTACATCAAACCAAACTTTAGCATTGCTTGAATCAACATATCTCTTATAGATTTGATTAATTTTGTTTCCCTTTTCTACTTTAGTATTCGATCATAATTTCTTGGAACAACGTTTTCTTTGACTACAGTAGTCTATGCCATTTAAAATGAAGAGAAATCTGCAGATAATAAACCAATTAACCTGCAATTTTGCATAATTTATCTGGTCCCAAGTTGCCCTTGTTCTTGAGTATTCTTGTTCTACTAGTAATATGATTTGATTTCTTGCATCCAGTGATAAATGCTATGATAACTTTGCAGATGCAAAAGTATAACGTTTTTATTTCCGAAATGGTTCATAAAGCAGAACTTTGAACAGAAATTCAACTACTTTAAAAGCAATTGCATGCAAAGAAAAATATATAATCTCATCCTCTTGGAATAAAAAATATGAAGTGAACTGAAATCTCTGGTGCTAAAAACAGAATTTGTTCTCAGAACTGAAAGAAGAAGAAAAAAAGAAAGGAAATAGTTGAATAACCTTTTGAAGAAGGCAACGACCGACACAGTTACAGAAGAATTAAGCTTAAGGGAACCATCCCAGAGTTTCTCAGCAGCTGTAGGACGAGCCGACTTCAAATTCCCAGAACCAGATCCTTCCTTTCCCCCCATTTTTACTACGAAAATACCATATGCATACCAAAATTCAAAGTAGCCTAACTGGTTGGTTTCAAAGCGGGAACTTATGACTACAATTGCACTTGATTTTCCATAATTTCTCGAAGCCGGTTGAGACGATTCACACCCTAATCCATAAATTGGCGTGATTCGCAGAATACCCAAAATCCACAAACCAGAATTCAACTATCTCTCTGTTCAATGACAAGAAATTGAAACAGGAAAAAGAAACAGAATTTACCCGAACAAAGAACCGGCTAAATGAAAGATAACGGTAATTTTTCAATAAAAAAAGAATAAAGAAAACTCAAGACAAGTGAAGTTGAACAGAGCGTTTAAATTGTTTGAATTGGATTTGATCAATGAAATTTTATCCCTACGGACTAGGGCTTGAAAAAAGGAATGTTAGGGTTACTTCCAAGCTTACCAAATCCCTGAGCGCAGTAACGTAACGCATACACGCAATATATTAAATATTTATATTTTTGAAATTAAAGAATATGGTAACAAAATGTTTTTTTGCCGGCTATTTCACTTGGCAAATTTGGCTGAATATTTTTTTTTGGGGAAATTATTTGAAAAAACATCTCCACTAAAAATTATTTCAAAAAATGTTTTTTATTCTATCCATATAATGAAGACACGCATTTTGCGAGATGCGATTTTTAAACTCGTGCTCAAAGAGACGCGAGTTCAATCTGATGTGACGCGTCTTATTCGTTGGCATGTTTTTATATTCAATAAAAAGAACTCGCGCCTAGTAGGATGCGAGTTTCGCGAGAAATTGAGATAAAACGGCGCGAATTTATCGCAGGCATTATAAAATATTAAAAATAAACTAAACTCGCATTTCGTGTAGCGCGAGTTCCGAGATAATAAATTGAGCGATTTAAA
Organism: Hibiscus mutabilis; assembly: GCA_019671005.1. Taxonomy (NCBI): domain Eukaryota; kingdom Viridiplantae; phylum Streptophyta; class Magnoliopsida; order Malvales; family Malvaceae; genus Hibiscus; species Hibiscus mutabilis. The sequence goes on along the minus strand of CM033733.1, from coordinate 4,151,918 downwards.
AATAAATGAGCGCGTTAAATTTACACAAAACTAGCATCCTATAGGGCGCGAGTTCCATACAATACTCGCTCTCCAACCGGTGTGCGTTGCACTATAAATGGACCCCTCCCCACCCTTTTTCCCCACACCAGAATTCTCACTCTCAATTTACTCTCTATCAATTTTTCGGGTCCTAGATCTTTAAAATTTCTCAGTCAATTTGTCAGGATTGATATAATGGAGGGGTTGATAAGGATTGATAAAATTTTGTTATTTTGTTATATTTTGTAATTAAAAATAGTTTTAATAATTTACAAATAAATAGTGGAGTAGTTTTAATTTATGTTTGTTTAGTTTTTTTTAGGATGGGATGAAACGTCGTCTGGAAATTTTTATCACTATGACGAGTGAACCCCACTCAAATCTAGAAGAATATATCGAGAAGGCCGGATTTCTTCACGTATCCAAAATCATTGGAGGTGAGAAATTGGAAATTGATTTGATCAATACTCTTCTAGAGAGGTGGAGACCGAAGATGCACACATTCCACCTTCCGTGCGGTGAGGCGACGATTACCTTGGATGGCATTTTGCATATTCTCGGTCAGCCGGTTGATGGAGAGGCTATTACCGGTCAAAGTAGTAGTGAATGGCATGGCCTGTGTTTGGAGTTGCTAGAGGCTACGCCAGACATGATGGATGGTGGTCGTGTGTTTCTGAAGTGATTACGGCAAAATTTTAACCATTTATCGGATGACGCGAATGAAGATGTAAAGAAGGTAAAAATACAATTTTTAGTGAATATTAATGAATTAATTAAATTTCTATATGTTAATATATTTTTTCTATTGTAGGCATATGCTCACGCTCATATTTTACAAATAATCGGTGAGATATTGATGCCTGACAAATCCTGCAATAAAGTTCATATGTTGTGGTTGCAGGATTTTAATGATGCCGGTAAATTGAACTGAGGATCAGAAGTATTGGCAGTTCTATTTAGAGAGATGTGCAAGAACACCGATCCAGAGAAGTACAACATTGGATGTTGTCTTCTGTAGCTTCAGTCGTGGGCGCGGTTCAGAATACCATTTTTACGCCCTCAACTGAGCTAGTCGAGTCTATATATTTTTCCCACTAATCCAAAGGTAAGAAAAAATAAATATTTTTAATATGCATTTTTTAATATTAAAATTATGTTGTTGTTTTGTAGTTGGAGCGGTAATTTAATTCATGTTGGTCTTTCCAAAGGTCTAAAGGCTATCAGATAGGATATTGAGAATGAATATGAGAATCATGTAAAAATTTCGAGTTCATTTGTTATTGAATTTGGTGTATTTATTTAAGTTAAAGTTTATACATAGTTATAATTGAATATTGTACAGTTTTTATGGACATTGTACACGGATTCGGATATCCACGAATGCCTCCTGAAATTTTCAAAAGCGACGAAGATTGTTTGGACGGCCAATGTACCACTCATCTGGTATGCTACAGTTGAGTGGCATCCGAGCGATCGCATCTTATGGCAGTTTGGTTGTGTCTAGAGAATCCCGATGTTCCCTCCAAATTTGGACGAGTTACATGGGCTTACTAGACAAGGGAAGCTCGAGGTAATTTTTTTGATTGATTTAATGTTTTATTAATTTAAAAGCAATTTATATTTATAAAGTAAAATAAAACTTTTTTATTGTCTGATAAGTTGATTGGCCGGTGAAGTACATACATTGGATCGCTCAGTGGACGGAAATGGACCATCCGCGATGGTAATCCATTCGTGACTACGCAATGTTTGATAGATGGTTAGCAACGATTACTTTGCGTGGTTTATAATGAATGAGAAGCCATTTATTTTGACTCTAGAGGAACGAGCAGTCATCATTGAGCGTATGTAATGTAACCGCCCACCGACTCAACGTACAGGGGGAGTACAGAACAGTTCTGGCGGTGCTTCATCATCGAGGAGAAGGCATGCTTCTGCCTCTTCAGCACCATAAGCATCACAGGCTACCCCACTGATGCGACCACAGACCTTTTGTAATACCCCAATTTTTGGTTAGTGACTAAATTGCAAAGATTTAAAAGTTGGTGGTTTTAGTTTAGTGACTAAAACATAAAAATTCAAATTTTGGTGACAAAAGTGAAAAGTTGGGAAAAGTTTAGGGACTAACATGGTAATTTTCCCTATAATTATTTTTATGACAAAAATGAATAGTTTATCTCGGTATAATAATTTTGGTGGGAATCGAATTTTTGGTACGAGGTTTGTGTAAAAAGCTATAAAGGGAATAAGTTTCAAGAATTAATTCGGATGACTATTCAAACTCGGAAAATTATGAAAATTTTATGGGAGTCTTAGATAGACTAAAAGAAGATTGTGTTAAGTTTTGGGATCGTTTTGATTTGATTTGAATTCGATTCTATACAGTATTTGAGTAAATAGGGGATAATGGCATTTTGTAAATACCAAGATTCATTAATGGCATTTTGGTCATTTTGCCTTTACTTTTTATATTAAATTGATTATTTTGGAAAAAACAAGAAAAGTGTTGTGATCCTATTGGTTATAATTAATGGGCAAATTGGTCGTTACACTATTAGGGGAGATTTTTTATATTGGATTTTAAGATTAGCATGCCATTTGTCTTGGTAATTAAATGAAGAAAAAACTAGAATCTTGTTCATCTTTCTTCCTCTTGGCCGAACCACTCTAGCAAGGTGAGAAAAATTTTTGATTCAATTTTTGGATTGATTTAATTGGTTTTTGGTTCAAGACATGAAATAGAAAATTAATCCCCATTGAATTCTCTTTCATTTGGTATAATTGAGTAGTTTCCATGTCTATATGTTGAGTTTGGGGATTAGGGTTTATGAAGAACAAGTTGGATTTTCATGTTTTATCGATTCTTTTGATTAAATATGATGTTGTGATGTTGTTTCAAGCTTGCAAATAGTGAAAATTCCATGAATTATGTTGTAGGTTGAATTTGGGAAAATGGAAAAATTAGGGGAAACTCTTGCAAAATTTTTATTTGAAGTGAGAATGATGTTAGAAGCTTGAATATGTTGTTTTGAGGTTGAATTCATGTTTGAATCAAAATGTAAAGTTTGGTCAAAGTGACCTTTGGTATTCGACTATGGTAGAAAATATTGGGAAAATTATGGAAAAATTTTCCTAAGGTTATAAATGGTGTAAGAGTGATTTTGTAAACTTTAGAAAGTTATTTGGACTAATGTGGAAGTTTATAAAGTGTTGAGGATTAAGTTGTAAATTTGGGAAGTTTAGGGGTTTGGTTATTAAGCTTGTTTTTGAAGTGTATGGTGTTGGAAAATTAAGTTAAAGTGACTAGAATGTTGATTTTGAAGTTGTGTTAACTTTGTGGACCAATTTGAAATTTCGGCAAATTAAAGGACTAGTGTGTAAATTTTAAAGTTTGGGTCCTCAAGTGTAAATAATGAGAAATGTAAGGTTTGGAATTGAAAATGTTGGTTGGAAGTTTAAAAAGAGTCCTTAGGACTAAAATGAATATTTTGGAAAGTTAAATAATTTTTAGGAAATATTATTCCTAATATGTATCAATGTTAGTATGATATTAACATGTACTTTGAATTGTATATGTTGGTGAAATTGTTGTAGATCACAATCGTAATCCAAACCGGGAGCCGAGCAACTCTAAAGGAAAAGAAGTAGTGCAAAAGTGAAGTTGGGTATAAGGGTAAAGCTTTCTAGTGAGGCAATAGGTGAGTGCATTTTTACTATTTTACTTTATATGAGAAAGACTTGCTATGAGTCTATCTCGAATGTCAATTTACAAATGATATATTTTCAATGATTTTTGAAAAGAACTATGAATAATTTTTGGGTATGAACTGCCCAATGCACTTTTATATGATATTGTGAAATGTTGATATCTTTTGATATTTTAAATAGGTGAATGGTACATGATAGTGAATGTTTAAAGCCCATTGTTTGCATTATGAGATTTCTTGGTATAATTGGCATGCCAATGAGGTGAGAGTATAAATGATACAGTGATGTTGTATAAGTGTACAACAGTTATAAAGTGAAACAGTGATGCTGTGTCCTACAGCTATGACCTAATGATCCAGTGATGTTGTATAAGCTTACAGTAGTTATTAGTGATGTTGTGTTCTACAGCTATGACCTAATATTACAATGATGTCGTATAAGTTTACGACAGTTATTCAGTGATAAAGTGATACAGTGTTTATTTTGGCACAACAAATTAGTTGATGCCGCACATGTGCATACTCAATAGTGACTCATATACCATACATTCTCATTTATCTTACATTGGGCTATGATTTAAATAACAGTGAAAAGTGCAAATGAAAGTGATATAAATTTTTGAACAATGATTTTTGATACGAACTGTCTTATTTATATAAGCTATTAATTTCAATGTTATTTATTGAAATATTAGTTGCCTCACTAAGTTTATACTTAGCGTGTGAGTGTTTCATGCGTAGGTAAAAGATCATAAGGAGTAAGGAGCTGCAAGAGAAGACACCATCTATTTTGGGAACAATATATCAATATCAGTAAGACATCCCCGATGTCCCTTTTGATATTATTAGTTGGCATGTATCTTATAAATGTTTTGGATTTTTATGATATGAAAATGTTTTGAAGTGGTTGTACTATTAGAAACATGGACATGGATATTTAGAGTGAATATTATTAGTTAAATATGTTTGAAATTGTATTTTATTAGCTATTTAAATGACTTTTAATTTAGGCAGTTTTATTATTAATATAAATTAGAATTGAATTGCCATGTTGCTGCCTAAAACTAGGTTCAGATTGAACTTAGAATTATTAATTTTAAATTTTACGCGATTAAATATTCTTTCAGGAAATAGTAAATTATTTATATTTTAAAGAAACAAAATTTTATCGATTTTGAAATAAGTGCTATCGTACAAGTGTCATGTGACTTCTCTAAGTCGTATTCAGTGATGGATTCAGGTAAGGGGTGTTACACCTTTACCCACTCGATGCACTCATTATTTCATCCACCGTGGAGTTCGATCGAAGGTTTTTTCACGCCTGTTGTGTTCGACCCTTATGGTTTATTTTCAGCGATGATGAGTGGGACGTCGAGTGTTCCTCTAGCCTACCTACGTTTGTTGGAGTATGCCCAAAGATCAATCATGAGATGGTTGTAAAAGACATACTTATTTTATCATATTTATTAATATAAAGCCATTATTATTTTCAGTCTTATTTTGTGCATTTATAAATAAATGAATTATTATAAGGTCCTTAGAATAATATAGTTATTCTTGAATGTCCTTAGTCGAGTATTATTGTGGGCATGAACAATAATATATTGAGACTAATATGTAGTTGATTAATGACAAAGTGTTGTCATTGACATGAAGATGTCAAAATCAATACATAAGTATGTGTTAGAGAACGAAATATTGGACTGACTCGCCATGAGCATGCTTCTTGGATTATTATGTGACCGTCACAACATTGCTCATAGTGATAACTACATGTATGATCCTCAGACTTGAGATCATCATTATTTCAACACCGTGAGTGACATATTTTGATATAGTCAAACATGTGTCGTAACTGACTACATTATAAAGACTAATATTGGATATGTCACAATCTATGTAGCGAAATATGGTTGATCAAGATAGAATTTGTCTCTCCTACATAATAGGAGTAATATCATAGGCCACTTGATTGAGTGAGACTAGAAAATGCATGGCCATGCTTGAATAAATTGATATGAGATATCATAGTTATTCGTTTATAATAGTTTACTCAAGATATCAAGAAATATTAGATGGACTATACAAGTGTGACTATTCCATGACTTGTATCCGATCTAGATATGAGGATAAAAGGATGTAATACATAAAAGAGTTAATCACGAAAAATGTTATGTCGAACCACAACTTCTTGTAACTTAGGTAGCAATGATGTATTGCTAGATGTCACTTATTGCTTGTAATATTAGAATTGTTCTAGATATTACTACTAACGTTAAATGAACCTCCAAGGGTCACACCCTATGATTGAAACGAACAAATATTGACTACATAGCATATGTACAAACTTGTTGTATGCGTACTAAGTAAAAATCAAAATTAGTATAATTATTGTAATTATGGATAATTTCATTTTATATATATTAATATTAGATAATTATTGTAATTATCAAATATTATTAAAATATATACATCTAAAGAAACTTATTTAAAGTATAACCAGATTCTACATAAGGTTAAATATATTGTATATTTAATGAATCCGAATTTAATTAGAAGTAGGCTTTTGAATGCTATATAAAGGCATAAGGTCTAGCAGCCAAAATATGCTTTTTGCAAAAAATCTCTCTAACAGTTAGAGAAGTAAAATATTATTCGTTTCATTCGGGTGAACTGAGTTGAGGTCGGAACGCTTGTGACGACCTGAATTCGATATCGTGCTAGAAGAATTGGATTCTCCTAACTCCTTGCGTTTTTTTTTCAGATTTATTTAAGATAACATTTCATCCCTTTTCACCCCGGATTCATTTCTCGTACATGGATCACTGGCGGAATACTCCGAATAATTTTTTCGCCACGTCATAGGGTGTACCGGCGTTTCCCAACAACCTTTGTATCAGTTTTCACCAGTGGCAATTGATTTTGGAATTGGGTTTGTTCAGCAAACACTTTCGCAGTCATTTTTCTTCACAAGTGGGCCAGTTAGAACGAGTGGTACTGTTGGAGTTGGAATCGAGAATGATGACGATGATGATGATGATGATGTGGATGATGATAAGTAGCCAGTTGGTCCCCTTCGTTGTCGACACAATGCCAATCGACCTTGTTGTCCATCGGAGTATGGTACCGGTGGACATAGACATCATTAGTTTTATTTATTGTATCTAAAAATATTTTATTGATCTGAATGTATTTAAGTAATATATAAAATTTTATTTTTTAAAGTCTTATATATTTCAAATTTATTTTTGCCTTTATTTTGGCCAAATCGTACTTAATTGTATCGAATGAATAACATAAGCAAAATTAGTTGACGTACCTATAAGTATTGTGAAATAATCGAATGAAGGCGAAAAAATTTCAAAGTGAAAGGACCTTGCGTCTATATAAATGCGAGTTCAATGTTCCCAAAGCTCACTTCACGATGAACAGAGTTCAATGTTCGGGTAAACGCGAGGTCGGCCAACTTTTTATAGGATTCCCAACGTGTCAGTGGAACTCGCGTTTATCCAAACGCGGGTTCCTTATCTAGTTGCGATTTAAATGATATAGGCTAAAAATACCACCGGAATAAAGTTTACACCACCGGCCACAATATCCACCTATCTATATTTCGAACCTACAAATACAAATTATGGCACTATTTTCTGCTACTGTTTTTTGTGGAACCTACTTTTATACTTCTTTCAATGACAAAATCACAAAAGAAAATTTGTTTGAGTTGATTTCAACATGGGTTATCGAGTCTACAAGCAATTTTTTCCCTTGTATATCAAAATGGTTGTCGACGAGCCCGACCCAAAAGAACACTATATGCTAACACTATCTAATAAGAAAGATATGCATAAGATGTTTTGGTCATACAAACGTGTTGGGGATACAAACATCAAGCTCAATATAAAATTTGATAAAGGTTCAAGTTCATCAACCAGTGCGTCAATAGCCCCCTATTGTCTAGATGAAGACTTGATCTCTACACGAAATTATAGGAAACGACAGGAGAAAATAAAAATAATGGAGGAACTAAATTTAACATCTGATATAAGTACAGACTACGATGACAACGAATCAGATTTCTCTTCCATTCATTTTAACTAGGCTTAGTAATTTAATGTTGGTGTAGTTATTTGAATTAACTATCGTGTAGTACATTTCGTTAATATAATTTTGTGCATCTATCCGATTACATTGGAAGAACTAGCATGTATGAGGTTCGTCGTATCTTGTTATCCACCACACGTTGTTCAGCCTCTTCATTCGTGATACATGGACCCCCAGTTAGATTCATGGTCCTTTTGGACACATTCTGCAATATAGTTGCCCGCATTTATTTATTTTATTGTTGACACAACTGAGCAGCGTATGTTGTAGTTCTTAATTGCATCTTTCATGATTTTTTTGTCGTGAATATCATTCTAAATTGTAGTTCATCGTCACATCAATAGCAGCATCACATGATTGTCTCCCTATAGATGAGAGTGAAGAAAATGATTTATAGGGGTACGTTTTGATGATGTGGAGGGGGTCTATTTATAGGGGTTTAAATGAACATAGCTTAAACGAACATGACTATGTTAATGTGGGTTTGTTTATTTTAGAAGGTGTTCATGTTCGGTTAAGTATTCGTGAACGAGCTTATAAATAAGTCTATAAACACGTAAATTGTACCCTTAAACATGTTTATAAAGAAGCTTCTAAAAGAACATAAACGAATGGTATACACACATTTCCCCCTAAATAGCATATGATCTTCTTCAAGCATTTTCACCCTTACAAAATATAGAGAGATACAATGGGTGCTACATAGAGCTAAGTAGCCTTTGTTATCATGTATGCATTTTACGAAGTCTTTATTAACATACCATCGACTTGCTTCCAGAATTGAGTAGTCCAGCAGGTTTAAAACCTTGGGGGAATGTAGTTTTGTAAATCCTTAAGGGGATGCTTATTTTTTCTTTAACCCTAAAGATACACAGAATATAAAGAGGTACAATGGGTGCTACATAGAGTTACCCAACATGGGATATGCTGCTGCCACCGATTCTGTACAATTGGTGGTTTGGGCTGCTCCATGTAAGAAACTGGCTGGCCATTGACACCATTTTACCCATTTATCATCATCATCATCTTCAATGGTATACAATCATTTTCCCCTAAACAACCAATGTTTTTCTTCAAGCCTAAAGACGTATTTGAGGCTCATATTGTACCTCTAAACTTGTTTTCACAAAGTGGGCAGATAAACAAGCTTTGTGGATTTTCTGGTACCCACAAAGACGGCTATTTTTACCCATTTATGATCATCATCTTCAATGGTAAGGGCTTTGACTATGGTTACATACAATGGTCTTCATCTAGCCTCCATGATTAAGGCTTAAAAATAAGTTACCTGGAGCCTCGAACAAAAGGTTAAGAAGTTTGCTGACACTTTAAAAAGACTACACATTTTCCAATATTGTGATTTTTCATTCTTTTTGAGTAAAAACATGAAACATCCATCTCACAAAAACTGTTAACCCACCAAAAACATGTACTTATCATATAAATGTAACTAAAAATACCAACAAACCACAATATCTAGAAAATCTCTTTGCAAAAGAATTTTCTAGATACATCATTTGTTGCCATTAGTAGCTACAATAAAATCAAAAGCTAAACCACTACAACACAATCGATTTTTTTGGGTTCATATTTGTGCCCTGCTCGGATGACGAACGATTCAGTGATTTTTAAAGTGCAAAATGTTGACACGTCAGAAATTCTGCAAAAAGCTAGCCGAACTTGCATTTATCCAAACGCGACTTCTACTGATACGTTAGGAATCCATATGTTAGACATCTCTGATAGACGTGGCTGACACATCAAGTCATATCAATTCAGTCATACAGGAAATCTCAGTTAAATGAAAGATAAACACAATATCAGTGAAGTAATATTTTGTAACAAACGTTCAGAGAAATTCATGTGTAAAGAAGATTGATTGTTGTGTTATTTTTAACAATGGCAAGAAGAGTGACTGTTGTGGTATACTATGATGGTTAGATAATCCCTAATACAAGTCTCAGTGTCGTATTTCAATCTTCTAACACTATTATGATAAAGATTTCGAAGCTAGTAACGTATAAAATACTAAATAAGACAATATTGGGAAATGTTCTACGTGCTTTTGGGAGGGAATTAGAGTCATTGAAGTATCGACTACCTTATTCATTAGAACTATTGTATTTCACAATATTCGATGTTTAGAACGATGGTGATGTGGATATGATGATCGATACCCATACTCCGTATTCATTGGGATGGCCCCTAGAGCTCTTTGCAAACATTTTCTGAAGGTTATTCCGGAGGTTATAATGTGGTTCCAATTTGGCTACGAGCAAATCTTAACTTTGACCCAAATGCTCATAGTCTAACAACAAGTATGTGACATGGCTTTAACTTACTAAATACGGGCAATGACCAAGCTTCATCATCTTCTACTTCGAGGCCAAGGTATTCTTGTGCAGCTAGGTTCGACTTCGACCTTAATATGCCACTAACCCAACATTCAACGTACAATCCATACAATATTGGTATAGAGCCATCATCATCTATGGGGTCATCTTACCATGAAGAGTTTAACCCATTTAATGATTTCTCAACTGGACATCACTAAACTTATATCTCTAGTGAGTGAAACATAAATGATTTCTCATATATTGAAAGACATTCAAGTGCTACTGTTGTCGACATAGATATTGGATATAAGCCTCATCAGCGGTCTCGTAATCAGGTTACGACTGCAGAACTTATTAATGTACAGGTTATTGATGAAGCAAAACTATTCTAATTTGAAGGAGATAATTCTGATAAAGAACCACTTAGGGAGGTCGGACCTAATGGTGACGAGATGAGTTTATTTCTTGAAGAACAAGCAGACCTTGATGAGTCTGTGAATACAGAGAATAATACAGATGCTACTGTAGAGAATGTTTTGGAAGATGATACGGAGGAAGATGCAAAGGAAGATGTTACCCCGCGTAACATTACTAGAGCAGGTGGTAGCTCAACGTATTACAAACCACCATATCACTTCACAATAGTAGATATGGAAGGCTTCAATGCTACAGAATTTCCAGAATTCCCATAGTTTAAGCAGTACAATGACGGAATAAGGGTGAACTGCAACTGAAATGGTCTTCAAGACTAAAAAATTCGTGGAGGCTACGATTAAGCATTACAACATACGCTTCTTAGTTACATCTACCGTGAAAAATTGAAGCAGAAAAATATATTGCAAAATATCCCTACAAGTACCAGAGATGTAATTGGAGGATCCATGTATCACGATTGAAGAGGCTGAATGACCTGTGAAAGATAACGAGATACAACAGACCTTATACATGGTATGTGGAAAGCATGGGCCAAGATCATCCTAACTTGGATGTGCACGTGCTTTATAATGCCATCCTTCTACTCGTGAAAACAAATCTATGTGTAACTGTGCCGATATGTATAGATACCATTAAATCCTAATACACTTATACGGTTAAATATGATAAAGTATGGTTTACAAGATATCGTGCCTTCTAACAACTATATGGGTAATGGGAACAATCATATAGTGAGTTACGAACGTGGCTGAAGATGATGTAAGAATATAATCCAGGAACAGTTGTGCAACTAGAAACTATACCGTCATATTATAATGATCGTATCGTACCTGAGGAATACTAATTTTTTTTGCCTTTTTTGGATATTTCTATAACGCGTTAAGGCTTTCTGCCGCTGCAAGTCGATGCTCTAGATCGACGACATATTCTTGTATGGTAGATACATCCAGATCTTACTACTAGCAGTTACACAAGACGATAATAAAAAATGTATTCCAGAAGCTTTCAAAATCACTAAAAAGGAAGATATCCCTTATTGGACATTTTTCTCATCAACATGCGCACACATGTCCTACGCTGGGTTTGACGAGAAAGAGAAGAAGGGTATGTATTATTTTAGACAGAGGCATATGGATATAGGGAGCAATATCGCATATGGGCGCGTCTTGGGAAACCTCATATATACATCACTGGTACTATTTATGACACATTACTGTAAATTACTACCAAAGATATAAGAATGATGATGAACGTGTAACCCTCTAGACCGGCCTATACGGAAATCCAAATTTAGGGGATCAAATTTGTTACCAAAATTCTTTTTATGAAAATATTTAAGGATTTAAATATAAGATTGAGAAATAATAAGTTCAAGCATAAGCGATTTAACCATAGTAAACCATATCTAAAATGTATAAATACATCACATGCCATTTATGGCAACATCATCGAGTATAAAATATAATGTAACAAAATATAGGCTCATGTCACCGTAATAGAACAATCCATAAGATAGAAACATTACAATAACTGATGTATATCAAATGTGTCGATCCTCCAAGTGCCAGGTCCGGAAAGCCTATCCAGAATCTAAAAGGGGAAAAGATTTGGGGTGTGAGCTTGGAAGCTCAGTGTGCTCCAATAGTGCAAGTAAAAACAGTTTATGTGCATACAATTCATACAATAGTAAATATTTTATAAAATAGGTTATAAGAGCAACCATAATTGTCATGCAACCTATCTACCCTCTAACCGAACTTCAGGATACAATCCCCTAGGATAATGTCATATACATGCATTAACTCGAGCCCATTGGGCAAGGGTACCATCCTAAGAGAATACCTTAGGTCACAGACGGATTTACCCCAGCCGAAGCATGGGAACCGAATACGGGCGGAGTCACTCTAGCCGTAACTTAGGATCCGAGTACGAGCTTTAATCCTGGCCATAAGGCGAGGGTACCATCCTAAAGGAATACTTTAGGTTACGGGTGGAATTACCCCAGCCGAAGCATTAGAACCTTATACGGGAAAAATTACCAGCCATATCAGGGCTGAACCTTTAACACTTCATATCATAACCCAAGAACCCCAACTAATTCGTCTAAACAGTACCACAATAGGCAATAATATACATTAACCATAGAGCATGCTTATCATATCGGATATCAGGGCATACTTCAAACATATAGTGTGATCATGCTTATTTTTAAAAAACATATTATGTTTATATAAGTTCAAGCTCGTAAATCATGTGCACATGAAAAGTTTGATAAAAACATATATGACATGTAAATTAGTATGCAAAACAGTCATGTAGCACACAAGGAACACACCTCAAAAGACAATGTCTGAATCTACTGGGCACCGAGACCACGCTCTACTGCGGTACTGGAACCTATATTGACAAAATTTGGGTTACTATATAGATTATATTTATACCGAGGTAAATTACTATGTTACGAGTCCATACGGGTCACAATGGGCTCACGCGACCGAGTAGGTCGGGATAAGCCGGGCTGAGTAGACGAGCGATCAAACGTATTTTGAGTACCTTACACAAATAATATCTCATGTCAAAATCTATAATCCAAATATTTGCTCTTAAATTGAATAATTTAAATACTTATGCATGGTTAGATTTAAAGTCAATTTTGGAGGCTTTAGGGTTAGAATTTCGCGAAATAGGCTTCATAAACGGACTTAGGACGTTGAAAAACATAAAATAGGAGTTTTTGAAAAATTTTAACTTTTGGTCAAAGTCAATGCTGACGTCATACTGACATTATCCGTCAAAGTATGGTCAGAGTTAACTGAGTTGACTCAGACTACTTAACTAGACTGGTTGACTTAGATGAGTTGACTCAGACTGAGTTGATTCGGACAACGGGTCAGGTCAGATCAATTGGGTCAACGGGTCAGGTCGGGTCGATTGGGTTTGAACCAGATTAAACCAGGTTGGATCAGATTGGACCGAACTGGATCAGACCGATTTACGAGCGAACCAGTCACGGCGGCCAAAAATCTCCTTGTTCAGCGCGTGGGGTTCATAACTGCCATGAAAGTCGATCACACAACCCCGCAACATACCCTCAAGAATCTGTATCACCCTCTCAGATTGACCATCTGTCTACAGATGAAAAGATGTAATGAAATTCAGACGTGTACCTGAGGCTTCTTGCAAAGCCTGCCAAAATCGAGAGGTAAACCTTGGGTCTCGATCGGAGATGATGGACAAAGGTACACCGTACAGTCTGACAATCTCAGAAATATATAACCTAGCCAGCTTCTCCAATGAATAAGCAACTCGAATAGGAATAAAATGAGCAGACTTGGTGAGTCGATCAAAAATCACCCAAACCGAATTCTTTTTAGAAGGGGTCAAAGGTAAACTGGTAACAAAATCCATCGTGATATATTCCCATTTCCACTCAATAATCCTGATAGGCTGCAAGAGACCAGAAGGATACTGATGTTCTACCTTAACTTGTTGGCAAGTCAGACATCTAGCCACATAATTTGAGATATCATTTTTCATACCAATCCAACGGTACATCTGCCTCAAATTCTGGTACATCTTATCCCCACCCTGATATATAGGATAAGGGCTACTACGAGCCTTACTGAGAATGGCTTGCTTGTCAGGCACACAATAACGACCCTTGAAGCATAGAACCTTATCCTGATCAAAAGCATAAATAGATGTAGAACCCTGCTTAACCTATTGTATGACAGGAAGTAAGAAACTGTCCAGAAGCTGCATAGCTTTGATCTCCTTGTCCAAGGTTGGCATAACCTGTAATTCAGCATATAAACTACCATAATCATAAATAATCATCCTGGAAAAAAGAGATCTCAGGTCTGAAATAGCCTTATGGCTCAAAGCATCAGCAACTACGTTAGCTTTCCCCGTATGGTACTCAATCTCACAGTCATAATCTTTAAGAAGCTCTAGCCAACGACACTGTCTCAAATTAAGCTCATTTTGAGTAAGAAGATATTTTAGGCTTTTGTGATCTGTATAGATGTAGCACTTCTTTCCATAGAGATAATGTCTCTAAATTTTATGGCAAAAACTACAGCAGCCAGCTCCAGATCATGTATGGGATAATTACACTCGTGCGGTCTCAATTGGCGTGACGCATAAGCGATCACCTTTTCATTTTGCATCAGAACACAACCAAGCCCAGAAGGTGAAGCATCGTTATAAACTGTGAAATCTTTCCCTGACTCAGGTTGGGTCAAAATTGAAGCATTAGTTAAATCTATCTTCAATTTCTCAAAACTCTCATGTTGTGCATCAGTCCAGATAAAAGGTACATTCTTCCTCAACAGCTTCATCAGAGGGATAACAATGATAGAAAAACCCTCGACAAAGCGTTTGTAATACCCAGCTAAGCTCAAGAAACTACGAATCTCAGATACATTATTTGCCTGCTTCCAACTCACGATGGCTTCAATCTTACTCGGATCGACCTGAATACCTCAAGTTGAAACCACATGACCGAAAAAAGTCATTTCATTGAGCCATAATTCACACTTGCTCAATTTAGCATACAATTGATGCTCTCTGAGAGTCTACAGAAAAATCCTCAAGTGCACTTCATGCTCTGCCTCAGTCCGAGAATAGACTAAAAAATCATCGATGAATACCACAACGAACTGATCCAAATAGGGTCAAAATACACGGTTCATCAAATCCATAAAAGCTGCAGGAGCATTGGTCAAATCGAAAGGCATCACTAAGAACTCGTAATGCCCGTATCTGGTGCGAACATCTGTCTTCGCAACATCAGACCCCTTTATCTTTGGCTGATAATACCTAGATCGAAGATCAATCTTTGTGTAAACAGAGGCTCTCCGAAACTGATTGAACAAGTCATCAATCATGGGTAGGGGATATTTATTCTTTACGGTCAACTTGTTCAACTTTCGGTAATCAATACATAACCGAAGTGAACCATCTTTCTTCTTGACAAACAAAATTAGAGCTCCCCAGGGTGAAGAGCTAGGTCGAACGAAACCTCGATCGAGGAGCTCTTGCAACTGAATCATCAGCTCCTTAAACTCCTTAGAGCCATATGATATGGGTTCATGGAAACTAGCACTGATCCAGATAAGTTTCAATTTCAAACTACATGTCTCTGTCCGGTGGCAAACCAGGTAACTCCTCAGGAAACACATCAAGAAACTCTTTCACTATAGGCATTTCTTCAATCTTCAACAGAGATCTCTTAGTATTCAGAATACAAGCACTAAAGGTCTCGTAACCCTTCATGGTGATTCTGTCAGCCGTCAAGGAATATACCACATTAGACAGATATCCACGTCTATCACCAACCAAAATAACCTCAAAGTCATCAGAAGTTTTTTGGGTCGCTCTCTTGGACGTACAATCTAGATTAACCCGATGCTCGGATAACCAATCCATACCAAGAATCAGGTCGAACTCCTCTAATGGTAACTCCATAAGGTCGTCTAGAAAAGCTTCCTCTTAAACATCAAGGGGACATCGTATAAAGATCTTATTCACGATTATCGACTGACCCACTGAACTCATAATCGTAATTGTATTCTCAGCAGTCTTAACAGAAATCTGAAGATCTCGGGACACAAATTTTGATATATAAGAATGGGTAGAGCCATTGTCAAGCAATGCAAAATAAAGAACGGAAAATATGGTAAATGTACTTGCAATAACATCAAGCTTGTCTCGATCATCACGACCTCTGGTGGCATATACCAAAGCTGGTTGTCTAGCCTCAAACAAGGCTGGTCCTCCATTTTGATGTGCTCGACCTCTACTATCAGATTTAGTAGCAGATCTCGGACCTATACTCTAATAATGACCTAAGGCAGGTGTCTAAACAGATATCTACGAACGGGCCAGAGTCTTGAAACGAGCGGGGGTCTGAGTCAATACTCTATCTATAGAAGGTGGGTACAGACACCCTATCTGAAAATGTTCAGTAGACCTACATCAAAAGCAAGCACCAGATAGCTTCATACATTCTCTTCGATGTAATTTACCATAAATCTCACAAACTGGTACAGGAGAGAATCCTGACGAACAACCCCGACTAACGGCTGAATCCTGAGGTACTACAGGCCTAAAACTCGATCCACCTCTCTGATAAATAGCAGTATGAGCCCTCTTATCAGGGTGTGTACGAGACCCACTCTAACTAGAATGTCTCCCAGATCGATCTCAGTCTCGTCCTCGATCTCTGTCTCGATCTCTACCACTCTGTCTGACTGCTAAAATTTCAATCTCTTCTGCAGTCTTGGCCCGATTCACTAAATCCTCAAATACCTCATCATGATGTGTAGCAATACGATCATGTATCCCAATCCGAAGTCCCTCTAAGAACTTGTTACATATGTCTTTCTCGACAGATACTAAACTAGTGCCATATCTCAACAGATTCAGAAACTGCAACTCATACTCAGTCACGGTCATGGAACCTTGCTCCAAGTCTTTAAAGGCCTGGTGCATCTCTCTCAAGAACCACTCTCCCAAAAAACGATTCCTAAATTGCTCATTAAAGAAGTCCAATGTCAACTGCTCAGAAGACATACTGTTCACGACTGATTCCACCAAAGGTGGGCATTTCCATCCAATATAGATACAATTTCCTAATATTTCTTGGATGTCTCCAAACCAACTGGTCTATATGCCTCTCGGTATCATGAAGCCAACTCTCTGCCTCCATCGGTGCTCCACCAAGGGATCTAGAAAAGGTCCTGACCCTGTTAGCAATAAGAGTCTGAGAGATAGAAACTTCTAGTATAATGCCCGTTGCTCTCATTGCACCTGAATCAACTAGAGGAACTATCTACTCAGGGTCTCATCAGTAATTACTGCCATAGGTGCATGTCCAAAAACTGTCGGTCCTTTAACTGAAGTCGTCATATCAATACTGGTAGCAAGTGGTAGATCGGTTGGTGCAATAGAACTAATAGGGACAGGAAGATCTACTGGAATAGAAGGATCACTCATCGGTTCATCTATCAGGTCGGTGAACCTAGGAGCTTGATCGCTGGTAGGTTGACTACCTCTACGGGTACTCATACTAGAGAATCTCTACAAAAGGTAACATTTAGGGTCAGAACTGGTACTAGAGAATCGCACATAGATAAATAAAAAAAACTTGGTGACGTGGCCTTTAAAAATATATTTGCAAAACGTTTTACAAAAATATTTTATTTAAAACACATTCACAGTCCGAGATTTGTAAAACCAAAAGCTCTGATACCAACTAAATGTAACCCCCTAGACCTGCCTATACGTAAATCCATATCTAGGGGATTACATTTGTTACCAAAATTCTTTTCATGAAAATATTTAAGGATTTAAATATAAGATCGAGAAATAATAAGTTCAAGCATAAATAATTAAACCACAATAAACCATATCTAAAATTTATAAATACATCACATGCCATATATGGCAACATCATCGAGTATAAAATATAACGTAATAAAATATAGGCTCATGTCACCGTAATAGAACAATCCAGAAGATAGAAACATTACAATAATTGATGTATATCAAATGTGTCGATCCTCCAAGTGCCAGGTCCGAGAAGCCTATCCAAAATCTGAAAGGGGAAAGATTTAGGGTGTGAGATTAGAAGCTCACTGTGCTTTAACAGTGCAAGTAAAAACATTTTATGTGTATACAGTTCAGACAATAGTAAATATTTTATAAAACATGTCATAAGAGCAACCATAGTTTTTATGCAACCTATTTACCATCCAACCGAACTTTAGGATATAGTCCCCCAAGACAGTATCACATACAAGCATTAACCCAAGCCCATTGGGCAAGGGTACCATCCTAAGGGAATACCTTAGGTCACGAGCGAAATTACCCAGTCGAAGAATGGGAATGGAATACGGGCGGAGTCACTCTAGCCGTAGCTGAGGATCTGAGTACGGGCGTTAACCCTGGCCATAAGACGAGGGTACAATCCTAAGGTAATACCTTAGGTCACGGGCGAAATTGCCTCAGTCGAAGCATGAGAACCTTATACGGGAAGAATTACCAGCCGGATCAGGGCTGAACCTTTAACACTTCATATCATAACTCAAGCACCCAAACTAATCCGTCTAAATAGTATCACATTAGGCAATAATATACAGTAACCATAGAGCATGCTTATCATATTGGGTACTAAGGCATACTTCAAGCATACAGTATGATCATGCTTATTTTTAGAAAACATATTATGTTTATGCAAGTTCAAGCTCGTAAATCATGTGCACATGAAAAGTTTGACAAAACATATATGTCATGTAAGTCAGTATGCAAAACAGTCATGTAGCATACAAGGAACACACCTCAAAAGCCAAGGTCTGAATCTACTAGGCACCGGGACCACGCTCTGCTGCGGTACTGGAACCTATATTGACAAATATTTGGGTTACTATATAAATTATATTTATACCAGGATAAATTACTATATTACGAATCTATACGGGTCATAATGGGCTCACGCGACTGAGCAGGTCGAGATGAGCTGGGCTGAGCAGACGAGCGGTCAAACGTATCTTAAGTACCTTACACAAATAATATCTCATGTCAGAATCTATAATCCAAATCTTTGCTCTTAAATTGAATAATTTAAATACTTATGCATGATCGAATTTAAAGTCAATTTTGGAGGTTTTTAGGTTAGAATTTCACAAAACGGGCATCATAAACAGACTCAAGACGTCAAAAAACATAAAATATAAGTTTTTAGAAAATTTTGACTATTTGGTCAAAGTTAACGTTGACGTCAGCAGTCAAAGTTAACGCTGATGTCATACTGATGTCATCAGTCAATGGGTCAAAGTCAACTAGTCAAATTTAATTGAGTTGACTCAGATGAGTTAACTCAGATCGGGTTGACTAAGATGAGTTAACTCGGATAATGGGTCGGGTCAGTTTAGACGGGTCAGGTCAGGTCGGTTGGGTTTAGACCGGGTTAAACCAGGTTGGATTGGACTGGACTAGACCAAACCGGTTTACAAGCGAACCAATCACGACGGCCAAAAATTGCCTTGGCCGACGCGTGGGGTTCACGTGCGGCCCTACACGACCGAAAAAATGGCCTAAAATGCCCGTTTTGGCCGAATCTCTCCTCCACCATACTTCATTAACCCATAAACGCTTCGAGAAAGCCAAAAATGACCCAAAACTTACCTAACTTACCCAAATCGGTCAAACTCTGACGAAGGCTCTATCGCTACCAGTTAGAAGATCAGCGACTAAGTTTGGGACCGTTTCGATAAGAGGAAGGCAACCATGACGGTGGAACTTCGAACAGAGGTCAGTGTCAGCCAAAATCGACGTAAAAAACTAGAGCCACTAACCTAGGTTCGTCAAACCTATTTACTCAAATTGCCGGTGAACGGCAAGGCTGATTGGCAAGGGAGTTGAAGGGTTTTGATCGAACGAGACTATGGAAGCTTCTGATGTCGGCGGTGAGTTGCACAGGGCAGCGGTGAAGGTGCAAGGACGACGATCGATTACGGAGCATGTGAGAGTATTTTTAGGGTTTTTTTCTAGAATTTTGTTCGAATAAAGGGAGGTGAAGGGTCAGATTGGTTTTAATTATTTTGTTTGGTTAACTCAGCCCAAATATCACTCAAATAAAATTTTAGGGAACCTCATCACTAAGAGCTACTTAGCTCAGATGGCTGTGTGACCGATTAAAAAGGCATAGGTTGTGGGTTCGAATCCCACAACCCTAACTCCCCTTTAAAATGCATATTTTTCCTTTTTTCTATTTTTATTATTTTTATACAGGTATTACAAAACGTATAATGGTTCTTCGTATGGGTACGCCTTTCATTCTGTACAATTTTAATTATCGTTGCTTTTATTATTATTTCTCGTTAACTATTTCTCTTTTATTGAATAAGGAACTCACACCGAGTAGATCAGGTTGAGGAGCTACTAGAAGAGTTGGGAGTAAGAAATTTAGCTGGATATAATTATCTTTTTGATATCCTGAGGGAGAAATGGCTACGATGTTATGATAGGGGTCGTCGATATGGTCACATGACAATAAACTTGGCTGAGGCGATCAATTCATCTCTGAAGGGAATGCGTCATTTACCTATCACGTCCGTTGTCAAGGCAATATATTATCGTCTGGCTACCCTTTTTGTAACCCTTAGAAAACAAGCAATAGACTGGATGGCAGGTGGCCACAAGTTCCATCCAGATCTCCAGCAAAAATTTCAAATATACAATGCACACACAAACACAATGGGTGTGATATGCTCTCTCGTCGCGAACATCACTTTCAGGTTTCTGAATATTAGCGGCTGCTTGAAGGAATAATGCAAAATAATTACGTGGTTGATTTACGCCGAAGAACGTGCGATTGCAGAGTCTTCCAGACATTCAAGTACCTGTGTGCGTAAGCTTTTCTTGCATGTGCATCCGTTCATTTTGACGCCACGACACTCGTTGATCCGGAATACCGACATTGAAAATGTATTCAAGATATACCGATACGAGTTTCCTCCGATTAAAAATAAACGTGATCTTGATATAATTGACGATGAACCTAAAATACGCCCAGATCTTTCCCTGCGACGCAAGAAAAAAGGTCACCCACGTTCAACTAAGATTCACTGTGTTGAGGATATGGTTCCTTGAGACCGGACCGGACAACCTAAACAGTGCACTAAATGTAAGAACACTAGACACGATAGCAGAAAATGTCCTCTTAGGACTGGTCCTCGAATTGACTAGTTGTACTTCTCAGTGTAATGTTTTATTTCTAAATATCATAAACGATCTTCTAAGCTTTGCTTTTTGGTTTCCGTACCATTTTAATGCGATTTCTACACCCTTTAGGATGCCTTATACGCGTCATTTTTGCATCATTGTAAATATATGTTTCAGTATTACGACGTGAAAGTTAAACAACAAGAAAAAAATATCCCTTAACATACCACAAAATTCATTTAAACATGCCTATCGACCCATGTTTGCTTGTTCTTCATGCAAAAAAACATGGCTAGATAGCGTTTTAACGCGATTTTTACACCCTTTAGAATGCTTTATACACACCGATCTTTACACCATTTTCAAGAGATGTTTCAATACTACATCTTGGAAGTTCAAAAATACGAAATATTATCCCTCAACACCCTGTAAATTCATGTAAAACATGCCTATCGAAACTTGTTTTAACAACAAGAATACACAAAACTCGCGTTGTAACAAACGCGAGTTCTATGCAGATAACGCTATAAATTCACGTCGTTTCATCTCAATTTCTCGCAAAACTCACGTCCTGCTAGGCGTGAGTTCTTTTTCATTGAATATAAAAATAGGCCAATGGATAAGACGCGCCACATCAGAATGAACTCGTGTCTTTCTGAGCGCGAGTTTAGAAGTCGTCATTACGTGGACCAAATGGGAGTATTTTTCCAAATAATTTTCAAGGGAGGGTGTTTTTTCAAATAATTTCTCAAAAGGGAATATTCAGCCAAATCCGCCATTTCACTATATATGCTATTTTAAAATTTAATCATTGAAATAATATTTTATTTCTTAAAATGATATTTGTTTCTAACACATAAAACAAAGATTTGATTTTGCTGTCTACACTTAATGTATCACTCGTAGTCTTATATGTTTTAACAATTTAGCCATTGATTTTGTTAATATTGTTGTATTTGTGACTTATTGTCTGAAGTTTCGAATTTATTCAATATCTTTACCATATCAATTAAAAATATCATATTTACTAATATGTATTCAATAATATTTTTTATGTCAAATAAATAGTTAGATAATTTTAATTTATTCATAACTTGACGTGTATGATATACGTGAATAGAACATGGAATATGACTATCAAATAGTGAAAATAATAGGCGCACAAAAAATATACAAAGTATGTAAAACTAATTTATTTTTACAATGATGTAAGGTGAATTCTCTCATATCCTTACCGTTTCGGTCC
The DNA here is from genome assembly GCA_019671005.1 of Hibiscus mutabilis. Classification (NCBI taxonomy): domain Eukaryota; kingdom Viridiplantae; phylum Streptophyta; class Magnoliopsida; order Malvales; family Malvaceae; genus Hibiscus; species Hibiscus mutabilis. The sequence continues at coordinate 4,129,344 of CM033733.1, read as the reverse complement.
AATCAATTAGTCTTTTCGACACTTGAAAGGAAAACTTCTCAAACAAGTCACTCTTTCTCATGTCCTTTACTTATAATCCAAGACAACAAAAACTTTTGGATAGAGGATCTCACATGGCCTAGCGGAAGTTAGAGTACTCAACCCCAAAACTCAACAACAAACACGATACAAGACCATTTAACCCTGAACTATCTCTAGATATTTCTCTTAAAGAATATATTGTACCATCCGCTTGACTTTTAATGCTCGCACACTTAAACCCCACGCGAGCCTAAGAATTATCTCTATTTTTAAACTTCATTTATTTATTTGGTATATCTTGATACTTGTCAATTAAACTATAATTTATATAAACAATGCTACATGATCATATACTGCTCTTTGCTTACATCGTTGTGGTACATAATCGGATTTGGAGATAGATCTCACACAGAAGCTGAACATGCAATAAAAGGTATAAATATAGAAGGAAAAAAGTGTGAGAGGCTGAGAGGCATGCAAAAACATAACCAAAACACTTTCTTCAACCTTAGAAATCTCTCAAAACTGAGTAAGCTTATTTGGTCGGTTGGTCAAACTATTCATCTTTATTCTTTTATATTTCTTTAGGTCATGAGTTCTAAATCCACTATGAACATCCCTTTCCTTCCCCTAAAATTCTCTTTTCCCCTCACTTCTAAGTAGGATTAAGATTAGAATTAAGATTTGTCAAAAAAAAATCTCTCGAAACTATTTGATAAACTGACTCATATGTAACGACTCTTCGCCTGCTCTAAACTGAACGGCTCTCCGTCCGATCTAACTGGAACGAATCGCCTTAGACCCCTGTTTCTTATTTAACCCCACAATAATTATAAATTTCTAATGATTTAAATTTTGCTTGCTACATTTTAATCCTTGCAATAAAGCTAATGATGCTTTCCATACGGCATATTTGAACTTTAGACGAGTGATTCGGCAATGGTGTGCCAGAGACAACTAGGGATGGCCTTGTGCTGGGGTGGGCTGGGTTTTTGGCCGATCCGTATTCGACCTGAAAATTTAACGCATTCATCTAAATTTAATCCGACATTTTATGATGTTCTGTCTGACTCGAACCTGAATTATAGAATAAAAACCCGAATTCTATCCGAACCAGACCCGACATAAATAAAAAATTATTAATTTTCATTATTATTAGATAAAATAAGGAGCTAATTGAAAAAATACAATAGAGAGTGAGCATTATAATAATTATTTTGTTTTTATTAGACAAAATAGGAAGATAGTTAATATATATATATAATATAAAGAGATGGGTATTGTAACAATTATACCTAAATATTTAGAATAAATTTAAACTATTATTTATGGTCGGGTAGGATATTTTTCACCGTAAACCCAAACCTGACCCAACTTTATCCTCAAAAAATTAGACCTGAACCCGACACAAACTCAAAATTTTCTTTAAAAAAACTTGACCCTATAAGATCGGGTCGAAACCCGTCGGGTATGGGTCAAATGACCATCCTTAGAGACAATTGTCTGCAAAACATTAGTGCAAAGCGAAAAGTCTAACCTATAATAGGTCTAGTGTGCGACTAAAAAATGGTAAGTTTCGAAACTTGCATAAGAATTGAAAATGTTAACTTTTTGATAACATTTTAGGTTGATTTTTGGTGATTTTTAACAAGTATCGACACTTACAAAACAAATTTCGATACTTGTTTTTTTATAACATTTTAAGTTTTTTGATAAAGTTTCGAAACTTGTCAAAAATCACGAAAAATCAACATAAAATATTACCTAAAAATCTAATATTTTAGATTCTTGAACAAATATCAAAATTTATCATTTTTCACCTCACCCTAAACATACTACACCACAGACTCACCCGCGCAAAGCTTAATATTCTCATTATTATTATCATAATGAAGAAGATGAAGAGTTGCTGGTTCCTTCTTGAGGATGATGCAGAAGCAAGTTATTAATCATTCAATAAGCAAGATGTCTTCAATTAATGCTTTGCATTTAATGGGGTAAGATCAGTATCATTAATGAGGAACAGAAATCATCTACTCTTTTCAATGTTATTTTTTATGTTCAACTTTAAAATATTAAATTTTAAATTATAATTTTAAATTTTAAATTCTAAAATACATTATATTTTTTAACAATTTTTATCTAAGAGAAGGGAAGGGGAATTTTGCTTCTATTGAGTCTTGAACCCATAATCTAGAGGAAGGAGAAGGTATCAACTGAGAGTTTTAACCGCCTGCTCTAGAGATTGTTGATAAAAATACATTATATTTAATTTTTTTAAATCTTAACTTTAAATTTAATTTTCAGTATAGAGACCTAAATAAAAATATTAAAGAATGGAGGATTTCTATTCATTAATGTGTAGGTCCATTTAGAAAACTTTATCGGGAAAAATTATTACATGAATTCTTTCTACCATGTCAACAATGGTCCCAACCTATTAAAAAGTTTCACATCAATATTTATTTTCATGTCACTTACACATAAGAAAATCAATCAATTAAAATGTTGCCAAAATTATACTAAACCTGCCGCATTTATAGCCCTTTCATTTCTTTCAATTCTTTACCTTTGTCGATGAATTTTTTTTTCTCCGACTCCTCAAGTCATGTAATTTATAACCCTAAACCCTAAAGTCATGTAATTTAGTTGGTTTAGGGTTAGGGTTTATAGTTATGGTTTAGGGTTTATAGTTATGGTTTAGGGTTTAGAGTTAGGGTTTAGAATTATAATTTAAAGTTTAGAGTTTAGGGTTTAATTTTATTTAATGCAAAGATGAAGAATTGAACGAAATGAAAGGGACATAAATGCGGCATATTTGGTGTAATTTTGGCAACATTTTAATTGATTGATTTTTTATGTGTAATAACATAAAAATAAATATTAATGTTAAAATTTTTAATAAGTTGAGACCACTAATGACATAGTGAAAAGGGTTCATATAATAATTTCTCCTTTATTGGATAGCTTAGAAATTAAAAGTCACTTTGAAAATTGAAAGAGTATTTATGGAGTTGTTCCTTGTAATTTTGAGAGTCCACTTTAAAGTTGTACTACTTTGTTTACGGGTTGGGCTCAAAGACCGGACTGAAACCGTCCAAGGTTTTTTAAATACAAGAAGATTTTAACATGATTAATAAGATAACGAGATACCTAATGTTATATTTAATTTAGAGACTGATTTGGAGCCGTCTTATAGTTGTGAAGGCATTGTTTCTTTCCTTTTGTCCTTAGTCGGCAAATTTAACAGGGTATTATCAAAAGTCGCTACGAAATTTAATTTTTTAATAGTTTAAAAGTGATTGTAAGGAAGTATTTGTTTATAAATATTTTTAATTTTTTAACAATACACATTTTATAGATAAAACGATTGAATCCAAATCTCTAATGATGAACGTCATTTATTTTTTTCACTGAAACCACTTATTAGGTTCGCTATAAAACGTAATTTGAAAGCTGTTAGCTTGCTCTAGAAAAGTAACCTTTGGACTTATTGAATCGACAATTGACAATTTAGGATTATTTTAAGTGATATTAAGCTTTGTTTTTCTCGTATAGCGTGGTATGATTAAACTTTCTCCTACCTAATGTTATTTATTTTTTTACAAAATTTTTCTGTTTTTTAGTGTTTTTTTTCTATGTTCTAATATTAAAAAATTAAGTTTTAAATTTTAAACTATAAACCCTAAAAATATGAACAACAAAAAGGACAAAATAATTTGTATTAATCTTCTTTGTATATTAATCTGCCGACTTTGTTGAACCAAAAAGAAAGAGTCAGTCAATGTCTATTTCTGTATTTTAAAAATAATGTGAATTAACTAATGAAAAAGGTTGCCTCTTGCGTTATCGTTCGGCAATTCACCATATTAATTTGGGATAACAAAGGTAAATAGCAATAACGTACGATTTAAATGTGACGGTATCTAACAAAAATAATAATAATATTGAAAAATTATCCAATAATAATAATAATAATAATAATAATAATAATAAAACTTGAGAGATTGTTATAAATTTAACAGATAGCTGTTTTCCATAGGGAGAAAAATGGGATTCAAATTAATTTATTATTTTCCATGCCCAGTTTTCAAAACAACTATTAAACTTGGATGCCCCATTTTTTCGTTTTAAATATTTTATTAATATTTAAATTTTAATAAATGGATTGGAAAGGGATATGTGAATATAAAAGGGTATGGAGTATGGATAGGGAGGATTCCATGTTTTTGAGTAAAGAATCAGGTACCTGTAGGATTTTTATCCTGTTATGTTTCTTACTTTTATTTTAGGATATTCATCTTTTATATTATACGGTGGCTTAAATGAATTTGAATTTAATAATGACTTAAATAAAAAATAAGCACTTAAATTATATATTTTTAAGTGCATAAAATATTTTTTGTTGAAAATAGGTGTTTAAATGTTACATCATTAAAATTTTAGGTGTCTAGTAGTTGTAGTCACGTGTTTTTATCCAGCCCATTTTTGTTTTTTTAATTTATATTTATATTATTATTATTAATGTATTTTAGTTATTCTCACAGATCACAAGATCCTAATTACATCAAATATGAGAAGATTACAAGAGATTCTGTCCAACAGGTATGGAAAGTCATGTGATGCACAAGGAATTCTCACTGTGGACTCACGACAAATTTTTGATAGGATCCAAGCATTTATAGGTCAAGATGTCTTCTTACGCATTGACCATCTTTTAGTTAACTTTCCAACGCATCTTGAAACGCCTCAATCGGACGTCGAGCTCTAGATATGCTCATTTTACTAAAGACAACGGGTGCAAAAAATTGGATACGGGTTCAACACGAGAATTTGATTTTATTACGGATTTTTAATTATTTTATTGAATATGTGTAATTAAATTCAAGCTTAGACATTTCCCTATTTGTTTTAACTCATTTAGGATCATATTGAAGGTAAGAAAAGTGATTTGATGCCCAAGTAAAGACATTATTCCCTTTCCAAATGTATTTAGCATAAATAGGAAATATGCTTTTAGGGTTTCTTGAAGCCTATAAATAGGCTTCGTTCCATTGTAATTCACACATTCACAACCACACAACACAACTTTGTAACACACGAAAAATTCAAGAGCAATACAAGTTATTTCTTTGAGGTATTTTACCTAAACACTACTTTATATTTTTTTATTCTTACTCTTTTGTCACTTGGTTTCGAATAAGGAGAAAAAAAGGGTACGGGTTCTCGTTAATTGAAGTTTTGTGGAGGGTTCACCATCACCGAAGAATGGAGCCGACACCACCACTGGAGCAGGGGCATTATCAGCAGCACACTGCCGGCGTAATGTGGCCGGTGTCCAGTAGTAGCGGCAACAGTAGTGGTGTCGTATGGTTCACGGTTCGGCCCGTACCCCACGTTCACGAGCTCGCGCTTTGGTCTCACTGTTTGCAATTTCCTTACTCTAGTCCACTTTATTTTTATAATTTAGTTCTTAAATTCTTATTTCGTGCAGTTTAACTCATTGTTGCTTTGTTCATATTCACTGTATTCTCTAATTTATTCGTCTTAATTAACTTAATAGAATTAGGGTAAATAGGCTTCTTAATAATTAATATTTTTTGTAATAAAACTTAGCAAATAATTTAAAATGAACACTTTTAGGGTAGTTTTCCTTAATAGATAGCTTAGATATTTGTGTAAGATTAGTTCACCAATAATAAAAGGCTTAAACAAAAAACAGCCCTCAAACTATGCCTTTTTCTGCTTGTGGCCCTTAAACTATGATTTGGGCAAAATAGGCCCTTAAACTATCATTTTGGCCAGCTTAAGTCCCTAAACTTTGATTTGGGCAAAATAAGCCCTTAAACTATCATTTTTGGTCACTTTAAGTCCATGGTTACAAAAATATCATTTTATAGGCTTTTCTAACATATATAATTATTTATGCTCTTTTTAAATTTTAAAATATCATATATCAAAATAAGCCCCTAAACTATCATTTCTGGTCATTTTAAGTTCGATAGTTATTTAAGTCAAAAGAAAATTATTTCGACTAATAAGATGTTGACACATCACAAAGATTTTTTTACCAGTTGATAGTTTTGGGGACTAAAAGAAGAAAAATGATATAGTTTAGGTACTTATTTTGACTAAAAATAGTTTAGGGGCTTAAAGTGACCAAAAATGATAGTTTAAGGGCCTATTTTGCCCAAATCATAGTTTAAGGGCCAAAAGCAGAAAAAAATCATAGTTTGAGGGCTTTTTTTGGTTTAAGCCATAATAAAATTATAAATACATGGAGGTTAGATTCCTAAAATAATTAACTTGACAAGTTAGTTAAAGTAAAGATAATACCTTCCCTTAATTGTAAATAATTAAATGAAATCTTTTAGGTAATCTTTTAGAAAAGGTAAATAATTTATTAATTGTAAATAATGGTAAATAAAGTTAACTTGATAATTCTTTAAAAAAAGAGTAAATAATTTTTTCTCCTTAATTTTAAATAAAACTCTCTTAGGTAATTTAATAATTGTAAGTAATTAATTAAAGTCTTTAGGAGTGGTTCCGTTAAATACATGCTTCTTAAAAGTAATAATTAACCTTAAAAATCATCCATAAAAATAAAAAAATAATATGCCATTTAAAAAAGATTTTTATTGCATCATAAAAATGAGGTATTTTCTCAAGTAGGGTTAATTCGGTCTTCCTTTAGCCGTTGGAGAACGGTTGAAACTCCTATGCGAGACTATATTTTTGGATTTTAGGGATTAATGCCTTAATCCCTCTGTGTATAAATTGACCGACGTTTCCTCAGCCGTGAGTAAATTTGGGTTATTTTTAGAACTCTGTGGATTTTTGCATTAATCTCTGCATACATGCATCCGAGTTACAAGGAAAATATTAGTGATCAAGTAATCGTGCCCCTGAACCCTCAATATGGTTTATTTTTAGGTTTCTGGTTTTCCTAATATAAATCACATCTTGGCTACTCAACTGGGGATATTTTAAGAGGGCACAACTTTTACTTGATCATGAGTTATTTTCTTTGTTATTTCTTTGCATTTTGTGTGTGTGCATTTTTTATGTATATAATTGTCATTGCATCATAACACAAACATTCTACCCAGGCTTTATCCAACCTAAGTGGAAGAAAATAGCTATGCCTTCGTGAGTAACCCTCCGCATGGGCTAGTGAAAGTTTTTTGGGGTCTAGAGTACTTATGCTTTTGTGAGTAACCCTCCGCACGAGCATAACAAAAATGCATCCCCTCGAACCGTGCTTGATCTGCAAGCTTCTGATGTGCCAAGATTGAACATTTTATCCACCTTCGTAGGGGGTAAGAGTGGTTCAAAAACTTTTTTAGATCTAAACCCACATTTTTGAGAACTTAAGAAGCTCACCCCGTTAGAGCCATGTGAAAAGCCATAGAGAACTAGAATGCATGCGGATTAGGATTTACTTTTTGTAATATTCTTTGTATTTATAATTATGTACTAACACTTTTCTTGTCTTGCTTGTATTTTTATAGCATACATCACATTGCATTTTGTTGATATTTTGAAACAAGAGTCAGTCTTTGATCATGAATATTTGAGTGGCACCAACGCCAGAGCTTGTCGTCTGAACATAGATGTCAGAAATGAGTCCCTAAAGCTTCAACGAAAGTATGGTAGCAATGTGCATAGAGAGACAGTTTGAGACTTGCCCAAATGGATACATATGGGCCTATCGCGAAACAACATGTCCAAGCTGATCACTTTGTGGGAATGCCTGAAAGCCTAGGACCAAGCCATTTTTGCCAAAAAATTCAAAGACATAAGCTTGTTGCTCAGAGTAGAAGTGGACGACCCCATGATTCCAACAACCGTTAAATTCTAAGACCCAACATATCGGTGTTTCATCTTTAACCAATAAGACATGACCCCTACCGTTGAGGAGTCTGTGGTCTTTCTACACTTGAATGTGGTTGTTGAACTTTCTGAATGAGGCCATTGATTAGTACCAGCAGACGAGCTCGTTCTTTGATCGCGTTCAAAGAAAAGCTATCTCAGTTCTAGGGATCGAGCAGCCAACACTAAAGTATATCAAAGGAAGGGAAGAGTAGCCGAAATGATTATATTTTTTTAGCTTTCAATAATGTGTACATGAACTTCATGACCAATGAAACGTGCTTTTGATTTTGGAATATCAATAATCTTACATCATCCTCATTTGTATCATTACTTTTATCGCATTTTTGCATCTTATTGATGTTTCAAAATTTTGAGGTCGATCAAAAGGTGTCGTTATATGACGCATGATTAAAGCTCATGCCAAGTAAGTTTCATTCTCGTTGGCTCTAACCATTTATAGTTACTAATGCCTTTTTTATGGCACAATGGAAATTAAAAGTTTGGATTCAAACAAAAGCTTCTAGGCCATGGAAAACATGAACAACTCCAAGATAGAAGAAAGTGATTCCCGAAAGAGGTCTCGCTGGGGCAAAAAAAAGCGGGCCATTAATGCAAATGATCGACATGACATATGACTGAGTAGGATACGCTTATTTTTAGTTAGAAACCCTTTATTCAAAAGAAGATTAGCCCATCAGTGATGAAACCATATTTGAAGATTGAAGAGGGCATCACCTTGCATGATGAAGGTTTTTATCCTCTGCAATTTCAAACAAAAATACATCTCGAAGACATAAAGTCTCTTTCGCACTTTCAAAAGAAGAGCAAAACATCTCTTGCACTTTTAAACAAAGATATCAAGACATCATCCGTATTTTCAAACAGGTACATAAAAGCCTCTTCGCACTTTTAAACGAATATCTAAAGCTTTTTGTTATAGAAAATCTATCGGGGTATCCATTGCACTTTCAAACGGGGATACCTCCTAAAGACATAAAGTCTCTCCTGCACTTTCAAAAGAAGAGCAAAACATTTAATGCACTTTCAAACGGAGATATCATGACGTCCTTCGTACTTTCAAATGAAGATCCAAAGTCTTTTATTAGAGCAACATCACCGAGCATCTAGTACGTGTCCTTAGCCTTGTGCTCTATCTTAAGAGTCCAGCGAGGAAGCATGAACCATCCCATCTATAGTAAACTCTATGTTAGTTTTCCTTAATTTTTTCTTTCTTCTTTTGCATTTATTTTCATGTAGTTGCATTGAGTGAAATGTTTTTCTCAAGTTTGAGGCAAGTTTGTCCATAGTTAATAGTTAGTTTTATTTCGTCTTGCAATTATTTAAGGTTGATATGGCATTGGTAGTTTGAGTATGCTGTTTAAAATTTTGATGATGTCCTATGATGATGACTTGTGCTTAATTAATAACAATGTGTTAAAAGCTCTAGTGATTTGAACTTAGGGTTGATTCTACTAAAAATTATACTTGACACGTTGCATGCTTTCAAACACTTAAAAAGCCTTAGGAAATTTAAGGTTGACTCTCTAATGCCTTAGTATAACTTGATAATAATGAACTGAATGCTCAATGTTAGCATAAAGGCTAAAAAATGATACTCCCAGAAAAATAGAAAAAAATGAAAAAAGATGAATTTAAATGTAAACTCAATGCCAAAGGCAAACTATTGAGGGCGACTCTACTATGCTTTGCTAGCTTAGTATACTAGGTGAGTTGTGTTTGCTCCATTTAACTTTCCCTAGTAGGAACAGTAGTACTAGCATAAGAGTGAATGAAAGTCTTCACAGGATGGCTCAGCTCATAGGGCTCATGGATGTGGTGTTTGCTCCACTTTATTTTCAGGCCTGAAGAGTAGTTATGATAAGTTGAAGCCCCAATGATACAGCTTAATAAACAAAATAACTAAGGGAGTAAAATAATGTGCTAAAAAGGAAATAAAATGCTAGGAAAGAATAGATAGCAATCCTAAAAATTCTTTAAGGTCATTAAGTATTGATTGTATGCAACACAACACATACTGCACTTATAGTAGAATCAGTCCTAGGAACGAATCTGTGAGCTTTGTTATATTGCATATATCTTTGATTTTTTTTCTTCTGAGGATTGAGAAAATGATGTAGCATGTTCAGGTTGTTGATGCCACAATATAGTTTCTTTTCTTTTCTTTAGTTTTGCACGTCATTGCTTGAGGACAAGCCATAGCTTAAGTTTAGGGATGTGATAACTCTGTAGAAAACCTATATTTTATGCCCTTGGAATCAAGCTCATATAGTTGCATTTATGTTTAGTTTGCATTAATTTTGGGAGTTTAAATTTGTGCTTCAACAATTTATATTTGGATGCTATTGATGAGAAATGTAGGGCATTTTAGTGGTGTTTGTGTAGAAAACTATGAAGTAGTAGAGTCCCGGAGCAATGGAGCAGCGCCCTCTACTAACTCATCACAATCAAATCACTTGTTAAATTTTGATAGAGGCCATTTTCTGACTCTACATCAGTTTAAGAGATGAGGCAAGGCATGAAAGAACTTAGTGAACAAGTGTTTATCTGAATAAAGGAAGGATATAATGTTGATCAAAGTTACGTGACTTGAAGGATTGAATAAAGAATGAACAACAAAATTTTGGGGCATGAAGACTGATTTAATACTTCAAAGGCATAAATCAAGAAAAAAAAATCCTAAAAAGAATTTTATTCATCTATGCATCTCCATTAATCATGAGTTTCATGAATGTACGCATCTTCACATCACATGGAATGCCCATGCATCATGTTAACCATAATGTTATCATAAAGCATTCATACAGGAAGTCAAGTAAGAAGAATCCAAGATGGCAACTTCGACAAGAATTTCATGCATCTTTGCATCGAACAGGAAAACACGCACTTGATTGTCGTATATGTTTTTCATAAAATGAAGAATTTCTTAATTCTATCATTGCTTAAGGATGTTTTTCTTAAAACACAAAAGAATTTCTTAATTCTATCATTTTAAGGATATTTTTCTTAAAGCACAAAAGAATTTCCTAATTTTAACCATGCTTAAGGATGTTTTTTATTAAAACATAAAGGAATTTCTTAATTCTATCATTTCTTAAGGATGTTTTTCTTAAAACACAAAAGAATTTCTTAATTCTATCCTTGCTTAAGGATGTTTTTCTTAAAACACAAGAATTTCTTAATTCTATCCTTGCTTAAGGATGTTTTTCTTAAAACACAAAAGAATTTCTTAATTCTATCATTTTTAAGGATGTTTTTCTTAAAACACAAAATAATTTCCTAATTTTAATTTCTTAATTCTATCATTTCTCAAGGATGTTTTTCTTAAAACTACAAGAATTTCTTAATTCTATCCTTGCTTAAGGATGTTTTCCTTAAAACACAAAAATTTCTTAATTCTATCATTGCTAAAGGATGTTTTTCTTAAAACAAAAAAGAATTTCTTAATTATATCCTTTCTTAAGGATGTTTTTCTTAAAAATACAAAAGAATTTCTTAATTCTATCATTTCTTAAGAATTTTTTCTTAAAAATACAAAAGAATTTCTTAATTCTATCCTTGCTTAAGGATGTTTTTCTTAAAATACAAAAAATTTCTTAGTTCTATCTATTCTTGAAGAATTTTTTCTTAAAATGCAAAAGAATTTCTTAATTCTATCTATTCTTGAAGGATGTTTTTAATAAAATACAAAAGAACTCTCTAATTCTATCCTAGCTTAAGGGTGTTTTTCTTAAAACACAAGAATGTATTAATTCTATCTTTTCTTAAGGACGTTTTTCCTAAAACGCAAAAGAATTTCTTAATTCCATCATTACTTAAGGATTTTTTTTCTTAAAACACAAGAATTTCTTAATTTTATCCTTGCTTAAGGATGTTTTTCTTAGAACTAAAAGAATTTCTTAATTCTATCATTTCTTAAGGATATTTTTCAACTCAGTATCCTCGGGTTTGAAGGATTAGAGTTTTTCGCGCTACCTCAGGTTTGAAGGAGTGGGGATTTGGTTTGTTCTCCTTAGGTTTGAAGGAGCAAATTGCGGTTACCAGTGTACAGTTCGGCTAAATAAAATCAGTGCCTTTGGGTTCTTTGCCCTATTCCTATTTTACTGGGTTGTGCAAAGATGGGCAGTTGTAGTCGCGTGTTTTTATCTGGCCTATTTTTTATTTTATTTTTTATATTATTATTATTATTAATGTATTTTAGTTATTCTTACAGATCACACAAGATCCTAATCACATCAGATATGGGAAGATTATAAGAGATCCTGTCCAACAAGTATGGAAAGTCCACACAACACCAATTTGTAACACACGAAAAATTCAAGAGCAATACAAGTGATAATGATTTCTTTGAGGTATTTTTACCCGAACACTACTTCATTATATTTTTTTCTTTCTTACTCTTTTGTCACTTGGTTTCGGATAAGGAGGAAAAAGGGGTACGAGTTCTCGTTAATTGTAGCTTTGTGGAAGGTCCACCAATACAGAAGAATGGAGCCGACACTACCACCGGAGCATGGGCAGTAGCGACAGCACACTGCTGACGTATAATGGCTGGCATCTAGCAATAGCAGCAACAACGATGGTGTCGTATGGTTCACGGTTCGGCCCGTACCCCACATTCACGAGCTCGCGCTCTGGTCCCACTATTTGCAATTTCCTTACACTAGTCCCATTTTATTTTTTTTAATTTAGTTATTAAATTCTTATTTCGTGCACTTTAACTTATTGTTGCTTTGTTCATATTTATTGTATTCTCTAATTTATTCATCTTTATTAACTAGATAGAATTAGGGTAAACATACTTCCTAATAATTAATATTTTTTGTAATAAAAACTTATCAAATAATTTAAAATGAACACTTTTAGGTTAGTTTTCCTTAATAGATAGCTTAGATATTTGTGTAAGATCAGTTCGCCAATAATAAAATTATAAATACATAGAGGTTAGATTCCTAAAATAATTAACTTAGTAAGTTAGTTAAAGTAAAGATAATACATTATCTTAATCGTAAATAAATAAATGAAATCCTTTAGGTAATATTTTAGAAAATGTAAATAATTTATTAATTGTAAATAATGGTAAATAAAGTTAACTTGTTAATTCTTTAAAAAAGGTAAATAATTCTTGCTCTTTAATTGGAAATAAATTTCTCTTGGGTAATTTAATAATTATAAGTAATTAATTAAAGCCTTTAGGATTGGTTTCCTTAAATACATGCTTCTTAAAAGTAATAATTAACCTTAAAAATCACCCATAAAAAATAAAAAATAATATGCCATTTAAAAAAGATTTTTATTGCATCATAAAAAATGAGGTATTTTCTCAAGTAGGGTTAATTCGGTCTTCCCCTAGCTGTTAGGGAACGGTTGAAACTACTATGTGAGACTATATTTTGGATTTTCGTATCTTAGAAACTCAAGTCAAACTTGCCAAAAACAAGGGATAACAACAAATATGAAAAGAATCAAGAGGAATATGCTACTTGGCTTATGCTACTTCCCATATCCGATGTGTATGGCTCTTCAACCCCAAGTGATGGGCCAACTCAGATGGGTGCTGATAGGTCTAAGATGGTGTGGAGGGCTTTCTCAGCTGCCTGGTGTACGCTGGGATTGGACCCTAAGGTACGGTCTGTCACATTTTCCCCCACTGTTTCTAGTGATGCCCTAGTCACTCAGCTACTATTGTACTAGTCCACTTGGTTTTTGAATTTCCATAGGGCCTTGGCTAGTTCCCAACTTTCCTCACTGTCGGGATATTCCTTCCACTAAATAAAGTACTCGTGCCTCGGCTGATAGTTCTATCATCAAATGACTCTCTCTGCTTGGATCTCTCAAACCTCATTCTCATAGGAGACCTTTACTTTGACTGGCACTCGGTGTAACTTACCTCGATCTGGATTTGACTCATCTTGATAGTACGACTTGAGTAGAATAACATGAAATACTGGATGAGCTTGAATGGTCGGCGACAACTCCAAATTGTAAGCCATGGTGCATAATCGTTTCACAACTCTGAATGAATCCTCGTATCTTCGCATAAGCCCCTTGTGCATGTTTGGTTGCGCAATATCCAGGTCAACTTGGCAAGGACTTGATCACCCACTTGAAAGTTCACGTCCCTACGCTTTCGATTCGCTCACTTCTTGGTCTGTTTTCCCGCCTTATACAAACAAGCTCGAGCTAAATCATGATGCTCTTACCACTATTTGACAAACTTGTGTGCTGCTGGATTAGGCCCCTCATACTTGGTAGCAACCGTTTTGGGTGTAAGCGATTGGTGCCCAGTCACGATCTCGAATTAACTTTGGTTGGTCGCCTCGCTCTGTTACAAGTTGTAGAAAAACTGGGCCATATCTAACAGCTTCGGTCAGTCGCGTTGTGTGGCACTCACATAGGGCCTCAAATAGATCTCCAACAAAGTATTCACTCACTCGGTTTACCCGTCGGTTTGTGGGTAAACACCAACTCCAAATTGTAAGCCATGGTGTATACTCGTTTCACAACTCTGAATGAATCCTCGTATCTTCACATAAGCCCCTTGTGCATGTTTGGTTGCGCAAGATCCCGGTCAACTTGGCAAAGACTTGATCACCCACTTGGAAGTTCACGTCCCTACGCTTTCGATTCACTCACTTCTTGGTCTGCTTGGGTGTAAGCAATTGGTGCCCAGTCACGATCTCGAATGAACTTTGGTTGGTCGCCTCGCTCTATTACAGGTTGTAGAAAAACTGGGCCACATCTAACAGCTTCAGTCAGTCGCGTTGTGTGGCACTCACATAGTGCCTCAAATAGATCTCCAACAAAGCATTCACTCATTCAGTTTACCCGTCAGTTTGTGGGTAGACACTAGTCGAGAAGTTTAAGCTTGATCCCAATAGCTTGAACAACTCAGTCCAAAATCTTCATGTGAACCGCGTGTCCCGATCACTAATGATCATTTCGGCACTCTCTAAAACTTCACCACGTGCTTGAGGAAAAGACGAGATGCCTCATCTGTTGGGCAGGCCTTAAAAGTTAGAATAAACGTTATGTACTTTGAAAACCTATCAACAACAACCATGACAGTAGACAGGCCATCAGTGCTAGGCAAACCGATAATAAAGTCAATGGAAACACTCTTCTATAGTCGCTCGAGAATGGGCAATAGCTGCAATAGTCTCGCCGGTCTCTTTATCTCTACCTTGCCTTTTTGGCACACAAGACAAGTTTTCACATAGGCTTTAACGTCTTCACTCATGTGTGGCCAATAGTAGTGTTCGATAATCAAGGCTAGAGTTCCGTTTATCCTCGGATGTTTAGCCCACTTAGAATCATGACACCCCTTCATGAGTTCCTTACACAACTCCCCGAATAGAGGCACATAAAGGCGATGTCCTTGAGTATACAACAAGTCTCCATCGAGCCAAAACTTTTTGGTTTTTCCTTCTTTTGCATAGTCAATCAGCATTTTGGTCGTTGGGTCATGTGACATCCCCTCCTTGATGTGCTCCAACAACTGTCCATTTGGCAAGCTAACAAACTCTATGTTGTATCTTTGGCTTAAGGCATTGATAATGGAATTCGCTTTCCCTTGCTTGTACTCCATGGAAAAATTAAACTCTATAAGAAATTTCTACCAACGGGCCTACTTGGGGGATAATTTTTTCTAGGTTAGAAAGTAACTATTGGTAACGTTATCAATAAATACCGTTAACCTAGACCCAAGTATGTGGTGTCACCAAATGTGCAAACAATGCTCTATTGTGGTCATCTATTTCTCATAGACCGAGTACTTCCTCTCGGTCTCATTGAGCTTTCAACTTTCAAATGCAACTAGATGTCTTTCTTGCATAAGAACCTCTTCAATGGCAACATTAGACGCATTGATATAGATCTCAAAAGGCTTGGTGTGATTTGGAAACACCAATATTGGCTCACTTTCCATGGCTTGCTTTAAGTCCTCAAAAGCTTTCTGACAGTCGAGACTCCAATCCCACGCCTTTTCCTTCTTTAGTAATTAGGTCAAAGGGGTGGAAAACTTGGAGTAGCCTTTGATGATCTTTCGATAGTAGTTGGCTAGCCACAAGAAAGATCTCAACTTAGTCACCTTGGTTAGCGGCTCTCAATCTTTAATTGCTCGAACTTTGGCCCCATCTATCCGAATCTTGCCACCTCCAATAATGTGGCTTAGGAATAAAACCTCTTTTTAGGCAAATTAGCACTTTTCTTCTTTGACATAGAGCTCATTCTGCCGTAAAACCTCAAACACCTTCCTCAAGTGTTCAATATGCTCCCTAAGGGTCTTGCTATAGATCACAATGTCGTCAAGGTAAACTATAACGAACTGATCAAGAAAGGGTTATGGTACCTTATTCATCAAGGTGTAAAAGGTGGCGGGAGTATTCGTGAGGCTGAAATGCATCACAAAAGATTCATACGAACTGTAGTGCATCACATAAGCTGTCTTTGGTTCATCCCCTTCGGTAGTTCTAACTTGGTAGTATCCAGACTATAAATCTAACTTGGTGAACCACCTTGCACCACCAAGTTGATCGGACAAGTCGACAATAAGAGGGATCAGGTACTTGTTCTTCACAGTGAGCTTGTTCAAAGCCTGATAGTCAATGCACATTCGAGGCGAGCCATTTTGGTTCTTTTAAAATAGCACCGGCGTACCATAGGGTGCCTTGGACAATCAGACATACCCTCCATCTAAGAGTTCCTTCAACTGTCTATGTAACTCTTCTAACTCAAGCGAAGTCATTCAGTAAGGGGCTCGGGCTGGTGGCTCTGCATTTGGCTCAAGCTCAATCTTGTGGTTTACCTCCCACTTCGGTAGAAGATTCTTGGGTAACTCGACATACATCACATTATAAAAATCTGCCAAGACCCACCTCACCTTGGTTGAGACTTTTTCGGACATGGTTGACTCATTATGCACTAACGTTCCTAAGTAGGTTAGGTTTTCCTTGCGTACCCCTTGCTAAACTGTATGGCTGACATCATCTTGGCCCCAACTCCGGCCTCTCAGTTCACCGAAATGATGCATTGTTATCTCAGGTCAAGTATGCACAAACAATCGACAAATAGAACAGAGAATGCATTGATTCGTTCTAGAAAGCTAAGCCCAATCAAAAAATTGAAATCATTAAGAAGGATTATCTTGATAGTTTCCTTACCGGTTCAACCACCAATGTCAAGCTTGACTCTTTTTGTTACCCCGTAATCGAATCCTTTTTGGAATTCACAATTTGGATGAACCGACTTGCTTTCTCAATATAAAGGTTAAGTCTCTTGGCAACTCAGTCTGACATGAACAATTTTGAGGCACCGATGTCCACAAGTACGCTCATCTTTTGGCCTGCCATAGTGATGTCCACGAACATCAACCCTTTCTTCTTAGAACCCTTCTTAACCTCCATAAAACTGATGATGGAGCTAAGCCTGAAAGCTTTATTCTCTTCCCATCCTTCTCTTGAATGGCAACAACCTTTTCAAGTTAGGGATAATTATTTTTCATGTGTCTACCTCCACAATGGTAGCTCATGAGAATTTTCTCCCAAGGTTTTTGGATTTTAACGTCTTTGCATGATGGCTTCTCGAACCTCTTTTGGCATGCCTATCTTTGTCTCCCTTACCATTGCCCTTGTACTTTGGCTTTGGTTTGGAAGGCTCCGTCTTCTTGTGTTCAAATTCTGCAAGGGAGTCAATTACGGTCATCGCCTTGGAAAGTTCTTGGACCCTCATTCATTTGTGCCCAACATTGAAGCCCATTCTTGAACACAAAAAGACCATCGGTCTCACTCATGTCCCTGATCTGGAGCTTGAGTTCGGTGAATCACTTGACATACTCCTAGATTGATCTAGCATGCTTTAGCTGTTGTTGAATCCTTCGAGCCTCCGCTTGAGCATTCTTTGGGTAAAAATGCTCATTGAACTCAAACTAGAAATCTTTCCATATCCCGATTAGATTATCCCCATCATTTACCTCAAAATATCTGTGTCGCCACCACAAAAGAGCGACATCAGTCAAATAAACAAAAGTTGTGTTTACCTTTGTAGCATCATCCTCGATGCCCATCAGTCGAAAGTACTGCTCTAACCCCCAAATGAAGTTCTCCACTTCTTGGGTTGTCCTCACCCCCTTGAACTCCTTCGGTTTCAGCACATCGATCTTGGGCTTGGGCACAGTCGCTTTAGCCACCATGCCACCTAACATGGCATTCTTGTAGAGGGATAGCTCGACAGTGAGCTTTTTCACCCCCCATCAATTCTACCTTCATTGCCTCCATTGTATCTTGAAGGGAATTTTCTTGTTGGTTCACCTTCTTATACATCGAGTCGATAAGTCCTTGAACCTCTTTTATAAATTCATCCTTGAGGGAATCCATCTTCTCGAGGCGTGGCTCTGCCTCCTCTTGGGCATCCTAGACTTCGCTCATGGCATTCTTCAGTCTAATGACCCTCTATAATCACTCATTTTTATCTGGTGTATAAATATTGTGTTAATCTGTAAGTGTAATTATTAATATAGTATTACATGTATACATATATTATTATATGTTTATTATGTATGCGTGATTAGTACATGGTATGTGTATCTAATATTATATGTACGTTGTATGTGCATGTATACATAAATTAATGTGTATGTATGTATATATATTGTATATGTGTGGCTTGCTTGTATATGTTATTATAATTATTATTGTGTTATATATATGTGCATGTATTATTATTATTATTAATGGGCTAAAATAAAATAAAATCCAATACTATTTAAACCCAAATAAATATTATTGTCCAGTCCAAATTACAATACCCCATATAATTACAAACTAGGTTCATTTCTAATTACATGGCCCATTTTCAGTCAGACCCATTAAACCCTAAAAATATCTAAATAACCCTAATTGTCACCATTTTTGTGCGCAGCCAATTAAGAGCCGTTAGATCTGATCCAGATCCAACAACCATGATCGAGCAAGGACGTCCCTCCAGCTGGTCGCGTAGGATCACGCGCGGGCCATTCAGCTCCTCACGTGCACGTGACGTCCACGCACAAGACCCCTCGACTGTTGTGCGCCACGTGTCACCATCTCATGCAGTCCCACCATTTCCAAGATCGCATATGGGTCGTCCGTACATCAAGCCATCTCAACAGTTGGATCAGATCTAATCCAACAGCCAAGGATCATTCTGGCCAAGAGGACATGACCACCACACCGATCATCACCGGCCCTCAACCATCGCACCAGACATATCATAAAAACACCAAAAAATAGATTTGTCAGTACCTAATGGCAAGAATATATAACTTATGTCTTATCTCTACCAAAAAACAACAAATCAGAAAGCATGATATATATGTAATCAGATCCTCATTTTTTGTAAGCTACGAGATTCGAAAAGAAATGGCCAAAAACAGATTCCAGTGCTAATCAACCCTCTCATTTTCTTCTTTGCGTGCATGCTTATTTCAGAACAAAATAAACAAAAAACAAAGAAAAAAGAAGAAGTTTACCCTCTTCAGACTCTTCTCCTTTGTCGCCGATAACAAACCCTCTAAGTGTGAATCAGTTGAATATGGGAGGCCGATGTGACAAATTGGGATATTTTCTGGTTTTAAAGGTTAAAAGGGTTTGGGTCGTTTTTATAAAACAAGGTTTAAGGGTTTTCGTTTGGAAATCTAGTACTAGATTTGATTTTTTTAAATAAATAAAAGCTCCATTTTTGGGTTTGAGAGATGGTGGCGGTGATGGCGGCCGGGGTGGCCAGCCACCACCATTTTCTAGAAAAAGGTTGATTATCTGGGTTTTGGTTTCAAAACACAGGGCATTTTGGGAGTTGCTTATAATCTGTTTAAAAAAATGAGAAATGTTCTTAAATATTAGCTGAGGGGTGTAATTTATAGGGTTTTGATTTTATAAAAATGGTGTAATAACGTCATAAGGACCTCCGCCTTTTTCATTTTTTCACTCTGGGCTTGCCGCATGGGTAAATCACCCGTTTAGTCCTTCTTTCTTTTACAAAAATTTCAATCTCGTCATTGGATATAATTAAATCAGAATCTTAATGGTGAAATCACGCCTTTGATCCCTCTGTCCCAGTCTTTTTTTTTATTTCGAGTTTGTCGCACGGTTATTTTATAGCTTTAGTCCTTTTAAGTTTAGTTCGGTTTATAATTAAGTCCTAAAATGTGTTTTTTTCTTTTGTTTCTGGCCTTCGGATTTTATTTTTATTTTATTCCAGTCCTGTTTATTCATGTTTTATTTTACGTTTTATGTTTGAAAGCATGTTACCTTTTTTAGTATAATCGGTGATGTTCTTCATGTGGTTTGTTATTTATGTTTTTTTAGTTTGCATATTAGGTTCATTAATGTTTTGATGCATATGTTTTTATAGGATCATGTTTAGTTTGTTTGTTCATGGCATGTTTATATGTTTACATGAGTTTTATGATCATTTGCATCTTAGGTTTCATGTTAGAAATGGGTGATAAATTTGTTACATGTTAATATCATGATATGTTTATAATATGTATGCATGTAATTTGTCTCATATGATAAAGTTTTAGCGTAATATTGTGGTAATGTCGCTTTGTTAATTTAGTATCATATTATATATATGTCTTGTATATGTTGTATTTGTGGTCTTTTTTTATATATGTGTTTGAGCATTTTATAGTTAGTTAATTTAACCTTGAAGCATGTTTTTTCTCTCTTTTTTACCATGTTTATATGTTTATGTTTATATTTATGCTTAGTTTTAATTCTCGTGACATGTCTTTTTATGATCATGCATTTTGTTAAATATTATGTTAATTTAGATATGTTTTTTGTAATATATTTGCTAAGATTGCATAACGGAATATTAATTGTTAATGCGGTGCCCTTTTATCTAAGCATAAACGTGGCCAGTATCAAGCGTGGTGATGGTGGTTTATTAGTTTATTCTCGGATAACGGGGCCCTTAAAATTTACTCGTACTTATAACCAAATCTTAATTTAATCATCACTTTAATCCAGAAAGTTTAATATTAATAAAGCGGTAATTATTAAAGTACCAATTTTGGCGGTGTGGGGGTGCTAATCTTTCCCATCCGTAACCGACTCCCGAACCCAACATTTTTAAAAATCTTTGGTTTTATGGTGTCCGACCCACCTTATTGGCCGGTGGCGACTCCATTTTTAAAATAAAATTATAGTTTTTCTAAAACCCCACGGAATACATATTTTTAAATACCCGAAAGACCCCCAAACACCTTAAAACCCCATTTTTAACGAAAAACTCGTAGAAAGAGATCGCTACACCCTCTTGTCCAAGGCCGAAATGATATCCCTTGAACTCTCCCGCTTCTTCCCGACAACATTACGAGTCTCTTGGTCAGATACTGGGACTTCGCTAGTGTTTTGTGGTGTCATCTCTCTCGATAAAACAGGCTCTGATTCCACTTATCATGTCTGTAAATTCACTCAAACTAGGACGTGCGGCCATAGGCTCCTTCGGGGTGGTGTAGCGACTAAGTAAGCCTAAACTGATCTAAGTAATAATGCTTGGATCCTTGTGGAAGTAAAAGAACAAAGAAAGCAATTGGATCACAAAAAGCAACGAGGGGAAATGAGTGAATGCTTAGTATATTACTCAAATCATAAGTGAGGAAACGAGGTAGGGGTAAGCCTATATTTATAGTTGAAGCCCCTTTACATCCAATGTTTAAGATTAAAGCACATCGACGGTTAAGATTAAAGCTACATAATAATATCCCCTGATCTAAAGAATTCGAGTCAAACTTGCCAAAGATAAGGAATTACAACAGATATGTAAAGAATCAAAAGGAATATGCTAGTTGGCTTGTGCTACTTGTCATATCCGATGTGCATGGAACATTTTTATCAATGTGTCACACAATCAATTTATCGGAAGTTGACGACAAAGTGATCCTTTCATTATAAATCTATATGTTTGTGACCGTAATGTAACTTTTCAAACTTCAGTGGTGAATTGTTTTTTAATTTAAACATTAGTGACCATTGGTGTAGTTTACCCAAGAATTTAACTTCATTTCACAATAAAAGTGAGCTGTTTCCCATTGAGAAAAAGAGTGGGATTTAAATTAATTTTATTATTTTCCATGCATAACTTTCAAAACAAGTAATCATTATTCAACTTTGTTGAAATCATAAAACCCATTTTTCTTTTTAAATATATTATTAGTATTTACATTTTAATAAATGGTTTAGAAAGAGATATATCAATATAAAAGGGTACGGGTAGAAGCATTCCATTCTTTTGTGTGAAGGTAAATTTCAAACATGCGCTTCTTCTGAAAACAGCTAGCGGGATGGACAATCAGGTACCTTGATATATTTCATACTTTTATTATAGCACAATTATTTAGATAAGTTTCGAAATAAGATGAATTTAGATGTAAATATACCAAGATTGAGTTAAGATTGAGGTAGCTAAAATAAAATTGTTCGATCCGTCCTGTTATTCATTGTCCAGGCATGCTAAGAGCTTTGATTATTTATCCCTTCGGATATTATCATCTTTACCATTAGAAAAACTCGAACATGATAGATTTTTATCCAATCTGATTCGATAGGGTCAGATTTGGGCTTAGAGAACTCGTACATGATATTATTTTGTGTGACGATGCTCGGTCGGATTCGGATCGGTCAAAAAAACCCACCCGGCCTGATGTGATCCCTGTTAAATATTGTGGAACTTTTGTAGCAGGAAAGGAAGTTGAGAAAACTAGGTGGGAGCATCAGAAAGCAGAGATCTGAGATAAAAAAGCTAAGCAAGGTGCTAGAGAAGATAATAGAAAAAGTTGAAGCCATTGAATCAAAAAGTGAGAAACAGAAGAAACAAGGAAAAGGGGTTGAAGTTGAAGCCAATTCCACTTTTGCTCTCTGGTTAGTATTCAATTTTACCAGGGACGGAGCCGGTGGGAGAGGCTCCTGCCCCCCAAGTCACAAATTTTTCTACTATTTTATTTACGTAATTTAGAAAAAAATAGATTCATGATAAATTTGTTTTTGCCCCTAACCACTGAATTTTACCCTGCACTCGCCATGAATACTACACTCCGTAGCAACACCTAATATTACCTCTTTTTTATGTAAAAAAATGTTACAGGGATGTGGAAGCTGGAGAGAGCCAACAGAGGTGTGCTTCCTCTGTGGGTTCATGTACCCATCTTACGTGATGGCAAGGAAGAAGATAAAAGAAGGGCAAAGGCAAGTCATGTTCCAGCAAACTGCAAACCAGACTCGTAATCCAAGGGGCAACCGGACAAGGCAGCCAAGCTCTGCAATGTCTGACTGACCGGTGCCCGGTGGTGTGAGAATAGAAAGAAGGTTGAGGCTATGTAACTCCACATCCTGAGTGAAAATTCTGATGGAGGTCTTCCAACCGTTGGATGAATTTTCAAGAAATAAGGAGCCGAAACGTTGTTTATGTAAGTGTGATTAGTTGCTTCAGAAAACTTCTTGTTCTTAATATTTAGAAATGTCGGTATTTAGAATGGGCGGGAACAATACTCTTTTCCTCCATTTAAATTTAAAAGAGTTTTTAACGACGCTAATTGTCTAATAAAAATTATACGTCTTTTTTAGTGTCTTTGTATATATTCATTATTAAAAATTAAATTTAAAATTTAAGATTATAGTTTAAATATACATATAAACAAAACAAACTTATTTCTAATTTTTACTCCGTTCACATTTTCAAGTCTCTCCATTCAAAATATTAAAGTTGGTCAAGTTTAACGAAAATGGTTAATTATCTTTTTAATTTGATTTAAAAAAACAAAAGGGCTGAACTGGATTTTTTTATACATTTCATAATGGCCTTTTAAGACCAATATGTCTTTAAAGTATTTTTAACAAATTTTATTAAATTTAAACAATTTTCTTTTTCAAAAGTGAGTGAGATAAAAATCTAATTTTGATTAAAATAATTTTTTATTACAACCAAAATTCTTTATATTCTCTGTCTGGTGGAGTACAAAAATTGGTTCCAAGGGAAATTCAACCTTGGACGTAAGGTTGATGATGAGACTCAAACCTAGGTTTATTGAGAGAACATAAAAGAGTATTACTACTAAATTAAGTCTAACACTTTGTACAATTTAATAATATATAAGAATATATAACATTATATTTTTAATTTAATAATAAATAATAAACTATTAATATATTTAATGAATATATAATACTTTATATATTAAATTATTCCAAATATTTTTCTCAACTCTATTTTTACTTCTTTAATTTGTTCAATAACTTAATTTTTTAATAAAAGCTGTTGTAAATGTTGAAAAAAAAAAAGACTCCCTCGATGGTTGAAGCTGTTGCATTACACTCTTACGTCCAACGTTCACTTTCCACGGAACTAATTTATAATTTTTTTTTTTCAATCAGACGATGATACGTTTCATTCATAAATTTATTTAATGATGAATTTTTAAATAAAAATATATCACTCATAAACTTATTTAATTGTTGCATAATTTGATAAGAAATAATTAATTATATAAACCTTTAATCTAGTAAAGATGACTATAAGACGTATACATCAATGATCCAAGATCGACTCTTTGTTAAGTCATGATCCAAGATGACTATAAAACTAGTGATGCGATTGAAAGATGCCATCTCCACACGTCGGGGCAGCGCTTAAAGCCTTCCACTTACAATCATTCCACAAACTGCGGTAGCAGAAGTGAAAAGTTTTCAGCTGCCGTCTGGAGAAATTGTGTATAAGCTTAAGGTTATATATAATGAATAGAAAATTTAGAATATATAAATTAAATTTTATCCACTCATTTCCTGGAGTCAGTTAGTCTTCTATAAATGCCGAACGATTATCATCTATCATTCAGTGTTCTTTGGAACCATATTTTCGCTTTTGTAAATAGCAAATAAGAAAATGGAGAGAATGGTTTATGATGTAGCTGTGGGGCAAAATGAATTTTTACCATTGTATTAACTTAAACTTCAATTTTTAAAGGGACTGGAATCAAAATTTTACAGTTTTCGCCGAGGATGGCCCATGCAGATTAGATTTGGGTGTATGTTTTTGGTCTCTCAACTTTTCTCGTATTCTTTTGTTTTGTTCAGTTAACTTTAAAAATTTTCAATTTATCACTCAACTTCCGAATTTTGTTCATTTTGGTAAGTCGACCGTTAAGTCTGGCAGCACCATAAGATTGGTTTTGGGACCTTTTATTTATGAAATTGACCTGAACTTGTAATCTTATTCTTTCCCATGGTCGACATCCTTTTCCATTGTCATTCAACAATCGCTGGCCATCGTTTGCGATGTAATTAATACCAAAACGTTCCCTTATCTCCCCCTCAAAGTTCCCTCGAAATTGACAAAACTTAAATCAAAGTTTTAACATTATCTTATTTTAAGAGTTTTTTTTGCATGAATATACCAAAAACACTTAAACACCGTTAAAAGCTAACGGCTGAGTGATAAACAGTGCAAAATTTAAAAGTTGAGTGTAACGACCCGAATTCCGGAAATTCGAGGGTCGGGTTTGATCAGGTCATGGGCCTCGTGTTTGAACGTGTTCTTGGGCTTTTAGGAGCCTTTTGGGCTAGCTTGGGTGTTGGGCTCAAGTGGTGGTTGGATTGGGTTGAAGAGAGATAGAAGGGTATCATGGTAAATACTTAAATGGAAGAGTGAGAGGGGGGAGAAAGGTTATTTTCTGCACTTGTGCAGAAAATGAGACCATCATGTCTTAAAGTCTTCATCTTCTTCTTTCCATTTGCTCTCTCTCCCACAACACACCATCTAAAGGTAGGATTTTGAGAGTTTGAAGTAAGAATCCCGTTTGGCTTGTTGAGGGAAGTTTTACCAGCTTGAAAGGATCTACATTTCAAGGTAAACTTTGTATGGTTTGGAGAAAGAAGGGAGTTGTTGAAGGATTGAGTGGTTTGGACAGGATTGGAGTCCGAGAGCTCTAATCTTTAGTTTAGAATATGTTTTTGTCCCCTTTTTATCCCCCAGCAACGTGGTAATGTGTTTTGTAATCTCCCTATGAAGTGAAAGAGGTTGGGAGCTCATCCAAGGCTCAAGAAGGGAGGAAAGCTTGAAGCTTGGAGGAAGGCCTTGTGTTATCAGCTAAGGTAAGGTTAGTACACTACTAACTCTCATAGTTTCCTGGAAATCATAAAATTAAGTGTTGAAACATGATTTGGTGTTTTGGCCTAAGAGTAGCTTGAGTGGTTGTTAATGGCAAATCTTAGGATTGTTGTTGTAATGGCTTGAAATTGGTTGTAATCCACCCAAAACTATCACATAACTTGTGGGAATGATTTGGGGTTTAACCATGGGGGTTAAACAGGGTTTCTAGGTGAAACCCGGACCCAAAGCTCGAAAGTAGGGCTCGCGTACCGGTACGTTGCTTAGCGTATCAGTACGCCTTCGTAAAATAGGGGAAAGATTGTGAGGGGAGTACCGGTACACCTCCTTGTGTATCGGTAACCCTTGCAAGTCAGAAATTCCAGTAACGCTACCACGTACCGGTACATAAAGGGTGCATCGATACGCACTGTTACATTGCCTGTGAGAGGCTTCGAGTATCGGTACGCGTGGGTAGGTGTACAGGTACGGATGTGGATTGGTACAGGGTGATCCTAGTACCGATAAGGAGGTATCGGTACGCAGTGGGGCGTATCGGTACGGCTTGATGGTTCAAATCTTTCGAACCTAAAATGAGTATCGATACCCATGGCCGAGTATCAGTACCTAGAGGGGAGTACCGATACCCACATAGGAGTATCGGTACTCGCTGGGCATTCTGCCCAAGAAATTCGAGTTTACATTCGGGGGTTCTATAATTCGAGGCAAAGGGCATTGAGGGTCTTTTAAGGTGTAAAATGAATACTAAAACTGAGAAATTGAGATTTTAACCCCGTAAGTGAAATAATCGGCTAATGACTTGGTAAATATTGGGTAAACCGTGTGAGGTGGAAACCAATAGGGATCCTAGGTGGATCAATCGAGACTGCATGGTAAATTAGGGTCCTTGCTATGTACTTAGGGACGCCTAGGTAATCGAGTCATCCCTTATTACTGGGATTGGATACCCTAAGTTTGTTGCAACACCTTGAAGATTCCCAAATGTTGGATCCCGATGCTTTGTGGACGCGGACCTCATTCGAAGATGCTTGATGAGAGATCCTGAGCATGGATGTAGGATCCCGATGCTATGTGGACGCGGGCCTCATCCCTCGAGTATAGGATCCCGATGCTATGTGGACGCGGGCCTTGCTTAGAGTATAGGATCCTGATGCTTTATGGACGCGGGCCTTACTCGTAGTGTAGGATCCTGATGCTATGTGGACGTGGGCCTCACTAAAGTGTAAGATTCAGATGCTTTGCGGACGCGGACCTCACTTAGTTGTTGATGGTTATCTGTGTGATGCTATGTAAGTGCGTAAGGTTCCTGTATGAGCTGTGTGCGTGATCATACATTCATAATGCCATGTGTTTAGACGGTTATGGTAGCGCCATTGCTATAATGTCATGATATCATTCTTGTTGCATTGCTTTATTTATGATTTGCATGAAGCATGGTTGAGTGGCGGTGTATCCACTGAGCTTGTTAGCTCAGTGTTCGGAATCATTGTTTCCGTTCGCAGGTTAGTAGGTCATCGAGTAGCGTAAAGGAGCACCATCAAGGTTGGATTTCAGCATCGACTCTAGTGGTTGAGTACAAATACTAGATGTAATGGGCTATGTATTACGTAGGACCCTATATGTATTTTGTAACTCTTATTTTGTATTATTCGGTCAAAAGTCGAATGCTTTAATGTTTGTAAATGGAGCTCTGTAAATGCTATTTTAACTATCTGGATTTAACTATATTTTAATGTATGGACTTACGTTTTTATTGGACTTATTTATGACGGGCTTGAAAAAGGAAATTTTTTTATCAATGTGGATTTTGGGCTTAGGGCCCAAATGTGGCATCCGGGTCAAAGGTGTTACATTGAGTGATAAAATTAATTTTTTTTAAAGTTGAGTGATCAAATCAAAAGCAGGGGCAAAGCTGAGAGACCAAAAACGCAATTTACCCTTTTATTTTATCATTTTCGTATGTTTTAGTTTTGTTAGCTTTGTAACCTTTCCCCTACTTGTGTGTATTATGCTCAAAGAAAAACCAAGATTAAAGAACAGTGAGATATTTTGTATTTGTTAAAATTGTGATCAAGATATTTTTAAGATTTGGTCTAAAGCGAAAATTTTACTTAAATTTGGACAAAGTGTGTTGCTTTAGGCAATGAGGCTCTGTAACTGGTTTTTCCAAGGAATATAAATCTTCCATTTTCAGTACCTCTATTTATGCTCTATATTAAAAGTTTAGTTTAGAGTTTAAGATTAGAATTTAAGAAATTTAAAATATAATGTATTTTTAGGGTTTGAGGTTTAAAGTTTAAGATTTAAAATTTAAGATTAGAGTTTATAATCTAAAAAAAACATCTCAAAAGAAAATAAAATATGCAAGAAACTAATCAGATTTTCGAATATAATAGATATGAACATCAAATAAGAAACATCATATGAGTTATAGCCTGTTAAGTCGGAGAATATTCGACACCAGTGACAACCGGTAATACTTGATGCAAAACTTTACACTAATAAATTTAGATAAATTTACTATTTCATCACTGAACTTTCTTCTTATTTTTATTTTAATCACTAAATAAGATTAAAAAGATTAATTTTATCGCTTAACTTTGACCCTATTTTTGTTTTATTCATCCGAGTGCTAAATCAATAACAATAAGGTTTCATAACCTGTTTTTTTGCTAACATAGACTATCATTTGCTAATGTGGAAGTCATGTGTTATTCAATCATTTTTTCCTTAAATTTTTTTTCTAACAATTTATAACGGCTATCACCCACGGCCACGACAACACACTTCGTCTTCGGACAAAACTCATGTGTTCACTGCTCTGAGCTTTTGAACAGAGACTCAGGGTAGTTTTGAATATGTGCGATATGTGCGATCATACATATCTCAAAAATTCAGTACCCAAATAAATTAAGTTAAATGCTTATAAGGAAGAACAAAAGATTAGTTATATAGTAGTAGTAAAATACATGAGAAAAATAAAAATGTTATCATATTTTTGTAGATTTTGACCTTGTTATACTCATTTTTATTCAAAAATTAGTCTACCGCACACACATTAAATCAATAAACATTTATTTTTTATTTTAAAATTAAGAATTTTATTTTAATAATTTGTACATGGCCTCCTAAATCTTTCTAACCCTTATGTAAAGACTTATAATGGGAAATACCTCAGGATTATCAAATCAGAGTAAGATACAAAGTCAGGAACAAACATCAAACACTTTATACAGTTGCACTTAAATGAAGATTATGTTTGGTTATCAAACTTGTAACACTAATTCTAACACGACTACAGCATATATCTAGTCAATCACCTGTTTCTTTAAACTTAAAAAAAAAAAGAAAAAGAAAAAGTAACAATCAAAGAACGAGCTATTCATAGATCAGAAAAATAGACTCAAAACCATTTTATTTCTTTGAGTTTTCAGATGTGATAATCAAGTAATAGAAACATAAATCAAAATGGACAATTGAGAAGAACAAAAACAGGAAAGAGGAAGGGGAGGACGGCGGAGAGGTCAACGATGGCACTTTTGGTAATGTCTATTTGAAGATCTTAACGATGAAGACTCTCATCTTGGAGCAGAGAGAAACATACTTTCGTTTGGGCTTCATCCAACGACGGACGATAAAATATATAAATTATATATAAAAACATGACTGTTTAAAAATTTAGAAATTCACGAGCAAGTAAATTTGACCGGTTGGTCATGCTGTTCATCTTTGTTCCCTTATATACTCTTAGGTCATGAGTTTTAGACCCACTAGGAGCACTCCCCTTCCTTACTCTACAGTCTCCCCCTTCCCCTTCCCTCTAGGTGTGATTAAGATTAGAATTAAGATTTGTCAACAAAAATTTACAAATTCATAATAAATTAAAAATAAATAATTGTATACCCAACATAAATATTATGAAAATATATTAATTTATTGTAACCCCCTAAATCCACCTATGCGATTCGCCTAGTCTAGGAGCTCACGTTTGGGTCACCGTAGCGACCCACAGTAAAAATAGAAGAAACTCAAGAAAAATACATTTAAAAGTGTAAAATAAAATTTTTATTTAAATACCATTTCAAAAATTATATAAACATATGAAAAATTCCAGAAAACATATTATAGACTCTGACATAACATAAGACACGACATATATGCCCACTAATTGTACCGGTACCGTACTCCGAAAGCAACGCCGATAGAACTCCAACCACTGATGTCGATCACTATACCATGATAGATTTCTTCCAACCTGCGATGGTGAAAACAACGTGAGCTTGGGAAAGCTCAGTAATACAGAACTACCAGCTGATGTTGTACGCACAAGATGATTCAAGCAACAGTTTTCATGCAAGATATTGATATTCTTAACAACGATATAATCAGGTAATAGGATTGTTCTTTATCGGATCACCTGAGTATCAGACAAGATACCTATAGTTCGAAGAATCAGATAAGATGCATATTACGCAAGTTGAACTGCGAAAATTAAAGTGTTTCAATGATATCAGATTCGGAGCATATAGAGAGTTTCAAACTTTAGTAAATTACTTTAGTAGGGTAAAATTGTGGAAGGGAATGGAAATTTTTATTTTAATTGCCTGACTATCCTCCAACCATACACCGACATGTAGTATTCCAGAACAATATCCAAAAAGACTTACCCTAGGCCCATTGGGCGTAGGAGCTTACAAAAAGACTTACCCTAGGCCCATTGAGCCTAGGAGCTTACAGAAAGACTTAACCTAAGCCCATTGGGCCTAGGAGCTTACCTAAGGAGATGCCTTAGGCTCAGAAGGACTTACAACGATGAGCCTACAAATCTTCACTCATATTCAAGAAATACCCCAAATCAGATAGTTTAGTAGACAAACGGAATAAGAAAATTAGTAATCATACATATATTCCCAGAGTATCAGAAATCGGAGAGCATATTTTTCATATCAGACATAATGGTGTATTTTTAGACATATATGATTCATGATTCGGATCAGAGAGAGTCTTAGTTTTAATACATAGATAATATACATGTTCAAGGAACACACCAAATGGTTCAATTTATCACTCAGGGAACCTTGATAAATACAGATGAAAAATACTGAACTTTAGTCCATGCTATACTGATTTCAAAATTAAGGAACTTATTCGAAGAGTTCGATAATCATCTTCATTCAGATGCTCAGGGTTTTGTACCTCATGGTCATTCAAATTTTTTTTGTTATTTCATGATTATGCAAGATTTCGAGTATAACAGATTTATTCAGGATTTTAAATATACTCGGAGAGTACCAGACAATTTGTTCAAGGGCATTTTGACTCCCAGGGGCAATTTGGTAATTCAACCTAAAAAGGGTAAAATTGAACTCACAATGCATGTGACTTTAAGCGGCTAATCCGACTTTCAAAATCATTCACTATAACCATAACCCATATTAATATGGTTCCCAGAGTTCCGATAATTACGACTCACGGGCGTTCTTTCCTTAATATGAACAGCACCATAAGCTGAACCAATCACCACCACGTTTATTACTAACCTTCCACCGCGTAGTCGACATGTCTTTCTATTCGATAAACCAACTTTACATCAGCAATAGAGGTGGCCAACATTTCCATATTTTGTTCCTCATCCTTTAGGAACGATACCATTATCACACTTTATCTGAATTAAGACTTATCCTAGGTATACACTTATGCCACGATATGAGGGGAATTTAATTATTCCAGGGGTCATGGATATCTTAGTCATTGAAAGTTTTGGTGCACAAATATATTTTGATCATTACAGACATTCTGGCTTCTCTTCGATCCTTTCGAATATTTTTATTCATTTTAGAAACTCAAGGGCATAATGGCCATTTTAGAAAATTTAGCAAATTCGGGCTTGAAAAATATTTCAGTCATTCAAGTACTTTCAGTATTTCCAAACAATTCATTCATCTCTATTCTTGAGGGTATATCCATCATTTCTGTTAATTTGGCAATTAGTGCCCGAAGATATTTCAGTCTCTTTGGTCATTACGGTCATTCCGATCAGTTCAGCCTTATTAGTATTTTCAACCCTTTTAGTCATTTCAGTCAATTCAATCTTTTACGCCACCTTGATTAATCCAGACATACAAATAGTTTTTCGTAAACTCATCTTCAGAGATTTATTTATAATTCAAGAAAATTCAAGTACCTTACAATTTCGAAATTTAAAGCTTGTTACCATAATTTTCCAAGCAAATCGGGATTTTCAAATGAATCAATTGTTCTACCAAAACTAGTGTAGATTTCTAGATCGCTTTCATTGCCAAGGGTATTTTAGTCCTTATACCTCAAGGGCATTTTGTCAATTTTTCAACCAAGTATTCTGAACATTAGATCTTTTATCAAGAATTAATCTGAATTGGAAATTTCGAAGTAAACTTTTTTATCGATTATTCACTGAACTTGGAATACTTACCGATCATCAATTCCTTATTCAAGTTATTCGGGTCTTACCTAAATTATTATCTTTTTATTGTAATCAGTATGACTTTAAAGTATTCAAGTATCAATCAAATCCGTTCATACATTAACCAATACCAATCAGTTTCGTAAAACATGCAAGAGGTAGTAAAGTATTACCTTGAACCCTTGCTATAATAGTCGACCCATGAAACAACATTCAAACACTCTCGAACCCAAATTTGACATCCTCTACCTCTCGAATACGGAGATATATGAATACCCAAACTTAGATGACTCGCTGACGATGCGCCTGAATCGTCACCGGTGATTCCAATGGTCGCTGCTCTTAAAAGAAACCGAGACGGCCGGAGTTGACAAAGCTCCATTAATGCCCTTGCTGGTGTCGGTCAGCCAATCAGCCGATTGGGTTTTTTCCGCCCTGGTTTGTTGAGTACGGTGATGGATTTGGATTCATGGCACGACATCTAACGGTGACAGAAAATGTGAAAAACATAGACGACAAGATGATTTTCGTCGAATTTTTTAACTTGTTCACCACGGCAAACGAGGGCGTAACTCCGCGAGTGGCAACCAGGATCGAGAACGGAGTGCGATGACGTTTTCGGCGATAGTGCAGATTTGGTCGCCGGCCTGGGGAATGCGAAAGAGGTTGAGAGAGAGATTAAAAAAATTAGATATTTTGGGTAATAATTATGGTAGGTTGAATCCGGTTGGTCATATTTAAAATTGGTTCAGACTACTTAATATAATTCAAAAGCAAGTTGGTACATAAGCTAACCAACAATGACCCTTATTCCAAACGATTAAGCCTTAGGCTCATTAAGAGAGGGGTCAAGGGTTCGAAACCCTTCAACAACACCTCTTTTTCTCTTCTTTCTTTCTCTTTTTTAAGCTTTCTATTTTTTATTATTATTTTCAGAGTGTGACAACTCCTCCATTCTTAAAAAAAATTTGTCCTCGAAATTTACTAGAGTTAGCGAGAAGCAGAATCTCTTATCCATCCTTATTCTATTTAGACTTATTCATCCTATTGTTTCTTGAGATTTTCTCAGACGTTCACGAATCAATCTGGCTTTATCTTCAGTCTCTCAAGTTGTCATTCGATCCAAAGTCTCCTCATCATGCACATTAGACAAACTTGTCAGGTTATATTATTCGAATCCATATAGATCTTCATATGATGCCACCTGAGCACTTGTCTCATAACTTGTTGAGTGGACTCAATCGAGGGTAGAAAACTCTCCAACTATCACAGAAGTCAACCATACGACCCTAAATTATATCCTTTGGAATATGTATTACTCTTCTAGGTGGACCATCAGGTTACAGATGAAACTGAAACTGTAGTTTATACGAGTACTAGAGGCCTCAAATTGGGCTTTCTAGAATAGAATGTAAAAACCATATTTCAGTCAGAAGTGATATATATAGGATTACACCATATTCCAAGGAAAATGTCTTTCTTTATGTCGACCGAAAATAGCCAAGGTTTTGAACAGATACAACTTACCTTCAACGTGAAATTTAGACAAATGTTTTCTTCGTATATAACTGAGTCACCACAGAATTTACTATTTCGCCATACTCACAGACACCTTTCTTTTAAGTTCATAATACCTTAAACAATTTCCCCTTAGAATATTCCCAATTATAATCATTGTCACCAGATAGCGTACATGAAATCTTATATCGGTTACCTCACAAAATCAAACTTTTTTTTGAATATATCTTCAATTTCACATACATGAACCATCTTTGCTTCTTTATCCAGATTCAAATCTATCAAGTTAATCCAAATCATAGACAAATGTTACAAGCCTTCCTTGCCACCACATATCAAGCTTTTGTGGACAGAATACTTAAATTCACTTATTTTAAGAAAAGATTCGACATTGAAGTTCGACTTAAAAGAGTATGGTTATGATCTAGGGGCATATATTTACCAAACATCCTATGACAGACGATCAACCGATCTACCCAGAATGACACAACTCTAAGCTCTGATAGCACTAAATGTAACCCCCTAAATCCGCCTATGCGATTCGCCTAGTCTAGGAGGTCACATTCGGGTCACTGGAGCGACCCATAGATAAAATAGAAGAAAACTCAAGAAAAATACATTTAAAAGTGTAAAATAATTTTTTTATTTAAATACCATTTCAGAAATTATATAAACATATAAAAAATTCCAGAAAACATATTACAGACTCTGACATAACATAAGACGCGACATACATGCCCACTAATTGTACCGGTACCGTACTTCGAAAGCAACGCCGATAGAACTCCAACCACTGATGTCGATTACTATACCATGATAGATTTCTTCTAACCTGCGATGGTGAAAACAACGTGAGCTTGGGAAAGCTCAGTAATACAGAACTACCAACTGATGTTGTACGCACAATCAGGTAAATGGTAAGGTAATAATACTGACATGATGCTTCAAGCAACAACAGTTTCCATTCAAGATATTGATATTCTTAACATCGATATACTTAGGTAATAGGATTGTTCTTTATCTGATCAGCTGAGTATCAGACAAGATACCTACAGTTCGAAGAATCAGATAAGATGCATATTACGAAAGTTGAACTGCGATAATTAGTGTGTTTCAATGATATCAGATTCGGAGCATACAGAAAGTTTCAGACTTTAGTAAATTACTTTAGTAGGGTAGAATTGTAGAAGGGAACTTAAAGTTTTATTTTAATTGCCTGACTACCCTCCAACCATACACCGACATGTAGTATTCTAGAATAGTATCCAAAAAGACTTACCCTAGGCCCATTGGGCGTAGGAGCTTACAGAAAGACTTACCCTAGTCCCATTGAGCCTAGGAGCTTACAGAAAGACTTACCGTAGGCTCATTGGGCCTAGGAGCTTACTTAAGGGATGCATTAAGTTCAGAAGGACTTACAATGCTAAACCTACAAATTTTCACTCATATTCAAGAAATACACGAAATCAGATAGTTTAGTAGACAGACGAAATAAGAAAAATAGTAATCATACATATATTCCCAGAGTATCAGAAATCAGAGAGCATATATTTCATATCAGGCATAATGGTGTATTTTTAGACAGACAAGATTCATGATTCGAATCAGACAAAGTCTTAGTTTTAATACAGAGATAATATACATGTGCAAGGAACACACCAAATGGTTCAATTTATCACTCAGGGAACCTTGATAAATACAGATGAAAAATACTGAACTTTAGTCCATGCTATACTGATTTCAGAATTAAGAAACTTATTCGAAGAGTCCGATAATCATCTTCATTCAGATGCTCAGGATTTTGTACCTCATGGTCATTCAAAAAAATTTAGGTATTTCATGATTATGCAAGATTTTGAGTATAATAGATTTATTCAAGATTTTAAATATACTCGGAGAGTACCAGACAATTTGTTCAATGGCATTTTGACTCCTAGGGGTAATTTGACCCAAAATGGTAAAATTGAACACGCAATGCATGTGACTTTAAGTGGCTAATATGACTTTCACAATCATTCGCTATGACCATAACCCATATTAATATGGTTCCCAGAGTTCCGATAATTACGACTCACGAGCGTTCTTTCCTTAATACTAACAACACCATAAGTTAAACCAATCACCATCACATTCATTACTAACCTTCCACCGCATAGTCGACATGTCTTTCTATTCGATAAACCAACTTTACAATAGTAATATAGGTGGCCAACATTTCCAGATTCGGTTCCTCATCCTTTAGGAACGATACAGTTATCACACTTTACCTGAATTAAGACTTATCCTGGGTATACACTTATGCCACGATACGAGGGAAATTTAATTATTCTAGGGGTCATGGATATCTTAGTCGTTGAAAGTTTTTGTGCACAAATATATTTTGGTCATTACAGAAATTCTGGCTTATCTTCGATCTTTTCGAATATTTTTATTCATTTTAAAAACTCAAGGGCATAATGGTCATTTTAGAAAATTAAGCAAATTCGGGCTTGAAAAATAATTCAGTCATTCAAGTACTTTCAGTATTTCCAAACAATTCATTCATTTTCATTCTCGATGGTATATCCATATTTCTGTTTATTTGGCAATTAGTGTCCGAGGATATTCCAGTCTCTTTGGTCATTACGTTCATTCCAATCAGTTCAGCCTTATTAGTATTTTCAACCCTTTTAGTCATTTCAGTCAATTCAATCTTTTACGCCACTTTGATTAATCTAGACATACGAATAGTTTTTCGAAACTCATCTTCAGAGATTTATTTAGAATTCAATAAAATTCAAGTACTTTACAACTTCGAAGGTTAAAGCTTGTTACCATAATTTTCCAAGCAAATCGGGGTTTTCAGATGAATCAATTGTTTTACGAAAAATAGTGTAGATTTCTAGATCGCTTTCATTGCCAAGAGTATTTTAGTCCTTATACCTCAAGGGCATTTTGTCAATTTTCAACCAAGCATTCTGAACATTAGAACTTTTATCAAGAATTAATCTGAATTGGAAATTTCGAAGTGAACTTTTTTATCGATTATTCACTGAACTTGGATTACTTACCGACCATCAATTCCTTATTCAAGTCATTCGGGTCTTACCCAAATTATTATCTTTTTATTGTAATCAGTATGACTTTAAAGTATTCAAGTATCAATCAAATTCGTTCATGCATTAACCAATACCAACCAGTTTCGTAAAACATGCAAGAGGAAGTAAATTATTACCTTGAACCCTTACTATAATAGTCGACCCTTGAAACAACATTCGAACACTCTCGAACCCAAATTTGTTGTCCTCTACCTCTCGAATACGAAGATATGTGAATACCCAAACTTAGATGACTCACCGACGATGCGCCGAAATCGTCACCGGTGACTCCAATGGTCACCGCTCTTAAATGAAACTAAGACGGCCGGAGTTGACGAAGCTTCATTAATGCCCTTACCGGTGTCGGTCAGCCAATCAACCGGTTGGGTTTTGTCCGCCCCGGCTTGTTGAGTACGGTGCTGGCCTTGGATTCACGGCACGACATCTGACGCTGACGAAAAATGCAAAAAATAAGGACGACAAGATGATTTCCATCGAATTTTTTAACTCGTTTACCACGGCAAACGAGGGCGTAACTCCGCGAGTGGCAACCAAGACCGAGAACGGGGTGCGATGAGGTTTTCAGCGATAGTGGCGGTGCACGCCACGGATGGGCGGTGGTGCAGATTTGGTCGCCGGCCGGTGGAATGCGAAGGGTGTTGAGAGAGAGATTAAAAAATTTAGATATTTTGGGTAATAATTATGGTAGGTGGAATTTGGTTGGCCATATTTAAAATTGGTTCAGATTACTTAATATAATTCAAAAACAAGTTGGTACATAAGCTAACCAACAATGATCCTTAATCTTAAACGGTTAAGCCTTGGGCTCCTCAAGAGAGGGGTCAAGCGTTCAAAACCCTTCAACTTCCTTTTTTCTTTTTTTCTCCCTTTTTTAAGCTTTCTATTTATTATTATTATTTTTAGAGTGTGACATTTATATTCAATAAAAATATTTATATGAATATTATATATATATATATATATATTCGTTAAAATTTTGTATCTTAGGTCTAATAATCAATAAGATCATTAATGAACAAATAAAACAATCTATAATTATGCATGTATGGGCAATAACTTAAAAACTAATTAGAGTGTTAATAAAAAACTAATTAGAGTTAAATAATTGAGGGTAAAATGTAATTTTACTTCAAAAAAGTGTTTTTCCATAGCAAAATTTGAAAATTTGCCTTTTGAGGTTGGGTGGATAAGTAGTTTTTCAACCATGATTTTCTACTCAACTTTCGAGTGTATGACATTACTTCTTAGGTGGGTAAGTACTTTCGACGCCTAAAAAATTGTCAAACACGCTTTATTAAGGGTCCGTTTTTGGTTGCGTAAAACACTCAAAATTATTTATCGACATCAAAATTAATGCCAAACACCATTTTTTATCATCAAAAATGCTTTTAGACATGGGTTTTTAACCCAAGCTGAGAAGATAAACAAAACACCAGTCGCGGTGGGAAATCCCATTTGAAAAAAAGACATAATTTACCTTTATGCTAATCAGATCAATTTTACTTCAACTTGTCTTCTTGTGTGTGTGTGTTTTTCCTTTGTTTTTTAACAAAAAAAAAAAACTTAGCACATGGAGACCATGATGAACAATAAAAAGCATATCATTATATATATATGGGTAAACTACACTGGCGGTCACTGAATTTTTAAAGCGATTTTAATATGGTTTTCGAACTTTTAAAACTTTCATTATCGTCACTCAACTTTTAATTCGCTTTTATTACGGTCATTGTTGTTAACTACCGTTAAAAACATCTGACGTGGAATGCTAAATTTAAGAGTAAACTACATTGGTAGTCATTCAACTTTTAGGGTGCTTTGAGTTTAAGGAATTGGGGGTATATTTTATTTTTCAGAATTTAAGGTTTAGGATATAGAATTTAAGACTAGGGCTTAAAATTTAATTTTTTTAGTGTTAGGCATAAAAAGGGACACCGAAAAGGACAAAGGATTTTTATTCATCCTAGCTACGAACGAAAATGTTCTGCCCTTTTTTGGTGTCTCTTTTTATACCTTAACACTAATAAATCAAATTTTAAGCCTTAATCTTAAATTCTAAATCCTAAACCCTGAACTCCAAACTCTATAAAATATGACCTACACCCAATACTTTAAACCCTAACCTTAAACTCTAATCTCAAATCCTAAACGTATATTTTATTGTTGGAGTATAAATAAGAGCACTAAAAAGGACCGGCGATTTCTTCTCCCTATACATGTATTTTGCCTTTTTGATCTCCATGTCCCCCAACATAAATTAGGGACAAGTAATATATAGAAACTATTTAAAGATGAATCTTTCAATTGTCATTAGGGTATAATTTCTCATTTGACAAGATATATTCTTTACCGGAAAGAACAAATATTTCAAAAAAAATGTTGGAAAAAAAACAATGATTAATGGAATGATATTGATGCTAAGTCATGCCACTTTATGAATAGACATGCTAATAACAAGTCATGTCATTTGGTGAATAGACATGTTAATAATAAGTCATGTCTAAGGGTGCTTATCGAGAGAGTCGATCGTGAGTTAAGTAGTGCACGGCTCGTGCTCGTTAAAAATTTTCGTTGCTCAAATCGACTCGTTTCTCGTTAAGCTCGATAAAATTTTGCTCGACACATGTTCTTTGAAAAATCTCGTTGCTCGACTCGACTCGTTACTCGTTAAGTTCGCGAAAATTTTTATCTTATTTTTAAAATATAGGTAAAATCTAGTGATATTATTAGAGCTTAATATAAACATACAAATTAAAAAAATGTGAGGGCTAAGGAGATAAAATAAAAGTGTTGAGATATTGATTTTGATGTAAAAAATAGGCCTTGAGTACATTAAGTCCAAAAATATTTCAAAAGTCCATTAACTTGAAAATTTGTTTGGAATGTTTTCAAAAGGTTTTTTTTGACACGTTGTGTAAAAAATAGGCCTTGAGTACCGGTACAGTTTGGCACGTACCGATATTCAGTGTGCCCGTACCGGTACAAATTTCTGAGTATTGATACACTCCTTTGTCCCCGAGTTTTGGCAAATTTCAGTAGCCAAATTGAGTAACGATACGGCCTCAGCCGTACAGATACCATAGGATACGTACCGATACCCCTGTATTAGGTGTCGATACCTAGTGTTTTAAATGCTCTTAACGGCTATTTCCTGTTTGAGACAATTACCGATACCGGTCCTAACGTACCAATACCGACGAACCACAACTGCATTTATGGCTGGAATTTATGTCCCCAATGGCTCTAAACAACCCCCAACAGCTAGTAACGGTCATGAAGTCATTAGAGGGTTTAAAAGACCTCTCCAAGCATCCATGGAAGAACAAGAAACAACTTGCCAACATTCAGTATTGAGAAATCAAGTTTTGAGCTTAACATTGTCAAATTTCTTGTAAAAACACTAGTGAGCCAAATTGTCACATTTGCTCAAATGTTTAGGATTTTGGGTGAGAGCTTAATTGTGCAAACACATTTACCTAGTAAGGTTTTTTATTGTTTGCTAATTTGTATTCTCTTTGTAAAAGAGTGTTTTTAGACTTTAGGGTATAAGTCTAGGTTTGTGAGGGTTATCTCCTTGATCACGAAAAAAATGAAAGACAAATTAGTGAATTTGTAGAAAATTCTTAGTGCGAATAACTAAGGTAGTTGAGGTAGACTTGGTTTAGAAGTCGAACCACTATAAATCACCGTGTCACAATTTTTATTTCTTAGCCATTCATCCACCAAAGCAAAATCCACTTCACCCCCTCTTGGCGTATCCGGTTGATAGTTCGAGCCTCCCAACAAAAAGAATCTGTCATGACCGAGTTAGAGATGAAGTCGATATTCGAGTGTAACTCTTTTTAGTTTCTCAACAATCTTCGATAAACAACAAAGGAGAGAAGGCTTTAGGGATTTTGGTGCTTTGACTTTCAATCGCATTTATTTATATGAGAACTAATTTTTTTCCCTTCTCTACTTTTATACATAAAGTAATAATAAAAGATAAAGGAAACACTTTAATAAAAAGAAGAAAGAAATGCTAATTATTATAATTTAATTTGTTATTAATACAAATTAACTTTTGAAATTCTCGAAAAATACAAAATGTTTTGAAAATTTAAAACCAAATAATTTATTGGTAAATGACCTAGCAAATCACCGAACTTTACAAGAATTTTCAACTAGCATTTAAATTTTTTGGAATAATTTTTTTTAAGGTAGCCACCAAAAATCATTAAAAATTTATATAAAAATAACGAGCTGCTCGCGAACTTATTGAGTCGAGTTAGGCCTTGCTCGACTCAACTCGTTAAGATCTCGAGTTGAGTCAGCTCGAGTTGAGCGTTGGTCGAGTTTTGACCGAGTCGATCTCGAACTGGTTGGGAGCTGCTCAATTCAATAAGCACCCCTAGTTATGTCACTTGGTGAATAGACTTGTTAATTTTTTTTGTTTTGAATTACATTCATTCAATCATATCGATTAACTTTTCAACAAATCTTTCCAAAAAAATGTTTAATCTTTTCATCAATCGATTTCATCCACTCTAAAACAACTATTTTCAAACACACTCTAAAACAAGTGTTTACAATCAATATCGAGTCTAAATTAACAAACATCTTATCTGCCTACGGATGGCCAGCACAACTATTTTCAAATTTGTATAATTATATCTATTCAATTTTAACCCTAAATAAAATACACATACATCTATCAAATAAAATTGTTTGAACCTAAATCTCGTTAAAAAATCTCATTGCTTCACTTGACTCGTTACTATAAAAGGAATTGGACTAAGTCAATATTGGACACAAACATCATGTTTAAAGCTCAATTCATTTTTTTAAAATGGGTTTAATTGTAGATGTTGCCATCTTTATAGGTGTGGAATAGAAGACCCGGCAAAAAATCAACCACCCCCATCGGGCTGTAGGCAAGTTGTAGTCTCCGAACATAGTTTTTATTGGTATTCTGGTGGAAATTGGCAAAACAAATAAATTTTATGTAACTGACCTGACCCTAATAATGTCTATGTTTTATTGTGTTATATTCAGTGATAAGTATAAAATTAAATTTTAAAAATGTATGTATTTTATTATTTTATATTCAATAACTACTTAAATTTGACTTTCAATATTTTAAACAAACCAAAACCTTTAAGCAACCTGGAGTCCACGCTAATAAGACTTTAAAAATAATAAGGTAAAATACACAGTATATTGTTTAGTTATAAGCTTACTAACAAGCAATTCACTCTTTTTAAAATAACAATTTAGTCACTTAATTATAAGTTTGGTAACAAACATGCTACTTTTCTTCTAAAAGCAACAATTCAGTCATTTAATTAAAATTTTATGACAATCAAGTCACTCTGCCGTTAAAATTGAAACATATGGCTTAGTAATTTTAGTCCTCAAAACATATACATTCTATTAATTTGGTCTCAATTAAAAATAATTAAATAAATTTAACCATTCAAACTAAAAAATCCATTAGTGAAGTGACTATTGTTAAGTGTGAAAAAGTACTATATTTTCTACCCCTTTTACTCATATTATTGATAGACTTAGGCCTATTTTAGTTGCATTCTTAGCCATTCATGCATAGTTTCGTAGTTTCTCAATCTATTGGGCTTGACCTTATGTTTTGATAGTTTTTGTGGAGAAACCACTGTTGTTTTGCTTTATTTTGTGCATGACAAGTTGTTGAGTCACTTGCCGAAGGATGCCCTGGCAAGTTAAGATAACAACGATGACTTGCCGAACCACTTGTCGGAGGATGCCATGGCAAGTCGCGATAAAAGCTATTATCTGCAGAAATAATTCAATAATAATGGATAATTATCCCAGATTCAAATTTAAAATATGAATCAGTTAGAGATCAACTCTCATGGATTCCACACGCATTTGGACTCCTTCTCCTCACCTATTTAAGAAGATCGCAAAAATACATCAAGGTAGTCGATTTGGGAGAGTGAGATCGAATCTAAAGGAGGATTCACACACATTATCGTCAATTGGAGGAGTTCATCTTCTCTATTTCTTTTTATCTTGTATTGTGTGATTCACCCATGACCGGTACTTATTCTTTTGTGTTTTGTTTTTACCCATCCATGAACAAAATTAATATGGCTTGGGTGGGTTTGATGGTGTGTAGAGACGAATGATTTGTTTTGGGTTTTTAATTCAATAAAATTCAGTGTTTACCCATTCTTGGTTTTTAATTTTGCTTCAAGGAAATTGGGAAAGAAACTTGAATGCAACCATTTATCTAGGCTCGGAAGAGCTAGATTCACAAAACGATTGGATACAATTTCCATTTAAACAACCATTGGTGGGAACTTATTCGCCTTAGGAATAAGGAACGGATTTCAGCAGCTAAGAAGAGTGAAAAGATCGATATTGTCTACCCAGGTTAACGCATGGATGTATCACCAAGGCTTGTACAATCATCAGTTCTTCAGTTAAGGATATCTCGAAGACATTGAAGAACATTCCGCTGAACATTGATTAACAACCCAGTTGGCACGACAATTTACTTGTCAAGGCATTCCACTTGCCAAAACATCTCATTTGCCAAAGTATCTCACTTGCCAAAGCATTTCACTTGCCGAAGCAATTACTTGTCATGGCAATTTACTTGCCGCAGCAATTACTAGCCCCAACAATTCATCCGGCAAGTACACCACTACTTATGATAACCCGACCTATTATCTCATATTGATCACTCCTTTTCTATTTATGTTGTTTACTTAGTTGTTTACTTGATATTTATTACCATCTATCACCTTCAATAATATTTTCTTTTAGTGCGAGAAGCTAGAAGTCAAAATTTCACCAATCCCTGTGGAGATGATCTTAATCTATACTATCACTTTCGACGTGTTCATTTGCACCGTTTGTGTTGCACTCAAATCACGCAACAAATTTTTGACGTCGTTGCTGGGGGATTGTCAATGATAAATTTATTTTTAATTTCTTACACTTTTATTTTACATTGTTATTTAATTCAAAGGGTTAACCTCATTTTGTAGGTTTTACACTTGTGTATGACCGAAGCAATACCTACAGCCAAGATCACCCGCTTGAACAAAAACCAAACGAGTTTTCCATAATAGAAGACTAAACCAAAAGCCTATGAAAAACCAACCAAACAATCCAGTCGACAATCAGTATGCCCTCGGTAATCAAAATGCCTATGGAAACTAGAATGTCGCGGCAAGAGATAATGCAGATCTAGCAGAGCAACCTGTTCGTGTACGGAATAGACCCATACAAGATTATCTACTTCCAGATCTTGATGATCTCAAACCAGGCATTACCACTTTTGAGATCCAAGCTGCACAATTTGAGTTGAAGTAGGTTATGTTTAGCATGCTCACTCAATTGGGCAATTTGGCGGTTCACCTCATGAAGGTGTCGAACAGCATTTGAGAGCGTTCTTAGAAGTTTGCGGCTCTTTTCATCAACGATGAGTCAACGAAGATG
The DNA here is from genome assembly GCA_019671005.1 of Hibiscus mutabilis. NCBI lineage: Eukaryota > Viridiplantae > Streptophyta > Magnoliopsida > Malvales > Malvaceae > Hibiscus > Hibiscus mutabilis. The sequence goes on along the minus strand of CM033733.1, from coordinate 4,084,761 downwards.
TCCTAAAGATAACTCTATTTTCCTATTCATTGAGGTATAGGGCGAGAACGTGGTACCCTGATCATTGAAATCGTGGGCAAATCTATACACAGTTTCCTGTTAAGGAATAATAATCCTAATATGAATGCTAGACTCTATAATGACATTACCTCTTTTCTTCAAGCAGATGATGAATCCATGCACGAGGCTTGGGATTGGTACAAGGAGCTTTTACACAAATGTCACATGCACTGATTTAGAGATTGGACACATGTGGTAATATTCTACAATAGAGTAAATGCACTGACTAGGATGATGCTAGATGCCTCAGTAAATGGAACTCTCCTAGACAAATCACCTGAGGAAGCAATAGAGATCTTGGACAGACTTGCCAACAATGATTACCAGTTTCCAACCACCAGGAAGGGATCGGCAAGAAGAAATGCCACGGATATTGAGCTTGATTCACCAGACACTATTTTGGCACGACTTGTTACATTAACCAACATGGTTAAGAATTTGCAGCGACTCAACGATACAAAAGAATTCAAGGTAGTTGATTCATTTTATGTTTTATGTAATACTAATCATGATTCTTCTGATTGTCCACGGAATTTGGAGTCAAGTTATGTTGGGAATTTTAATCGGAAAAAAAAATCCATATTCCAACATATATAACCCAAAATGGTGGCAGTACCTAAATTTTTTTTGAGTAGCCAATACCATTCCAACAATCCACCCCGCCAGAATATAGATTCGTTAGGGTTTTGACAAAACTTGCCACGGTAACAAAACCAATTGCCGCAACAACTATAGTCATCAACAAGTCCTTTAGAAACATCTTTAAATGCTTTTATGCTTAAGAATGAGTCTTATATGACCGAGACTAGTAATTTTATGAAAATGCTATCTCTTTTATAAACAGGACTAAGATCACAATACAAAGTCAATGAGCAATGTTGAAATCATTGAAGACGCAGAATGGGAAATTTGCACAAGTCATATGCACAAGGCCACAAGAAAGTTCGCCCAGTGACACTGAAGTTGCACGAGGCACGAACAATGTAAAGTGATCACCTACTAAACTGGAGAAAAGACGAGCAATGATCTGATTCAACCCGAGAAGAGTAATCAACCAACAAAGTAGCCTTTCATTAAGAAAGATGAGCCCAACAATGAGGCTACGATAATTATAGATGACGAGCCTTCAGAAATTGCCATGGTAATTCCATCTACCATGGCAATTCTATCCAATATTTCTTACTCTGATAAGATGAGTAAAGGCAAGGAATTCAGATTGCCACCACCATTCCCACAAAGGTTGGGGAAGCATAATAGTGAATATCAATTTAAGAAGTTTCTTGACATCCTTAAGCAAGTTCACATTAACTTGCCATTGGTTGAGGTAATTGAGCAAATGCTCAACTATGCTAAGTTTCTTAAAGATATTATCTTTAAGCAAACAAGGCTGAACGAGTTTGAAATAGTTGCCTTAACAGAAGGGTATATAGAATTGTTGCATAGTCAATTTCCGCCTAAGCTAAATGATCCAAGCAGTATTACGATACCATGTTCTATTGGCAACCATTATGTCGAAAAAATATTGTACGACCTTAGATAAAACATAAATCTTATGCCAAAATCGGTTTTTCAATGATTAGGTATAGGAAAGGCAAAACCCACCACAGTCACGCCACAACTTGCCGATAGATCTTACGTTCAACTAAAAGGAAAAATCAAAGACAGTTTGGTAAGATTAGATAAATTTATTTTTCTCGTTGACTTTATTGTTTTAGATTGTGAATCAGATGAGTTCACTCCCATCATTCTTGGAAAACCGTTTTTAGCTACGGGAAGGACGTTGATCGATGTCAAGAGAGGACAACTCATAATACGAGTGAATGATAACCAAGTCATGTTGAATGATTTCAATACACTAAAGTATGTGGATGATCCAGGGGAATGCCAATTCATTAAAACCGTTGAGACAAATCTAGGTATCAACATGGAGGAATATTGCTATGGCAATTTTACGACTACCAAGTCTGAATCAAAGAACATCAAGGAACAAGAGCTAGATAATGGAATTCAACAAAAAGCAAATTGGGTTGTGAATCGACCAGGTAAAAATTTTGAATCTCTTGATTACTCAAGGAATTTGAACCCCTTAAACCTTATATTGAACAATCATTGTCTCTTCAGTTGAATTCATTGCCAGAGCAATTAAAATATACTTACGTAGGAAAGGATAACACCTTGCCCGTAATAATGTCTTCTCAATTGTAGCTTGTACAGGAAAAAGAGGCACCAGAGCCTAAGCACTACTGAGACCAATTGTCAATCCCCAACAACAACGCTAAAAACTTGTTGCATGATTTAAGTGCTATGCAAACGGTGCAAGTATGCATGTCGCAAGTAATAAAGTGATAGATATCAAGTATCGTCTCTAAAAAGATTGGTTTGGGCCACTTTCCTTTAGTTAATGCACTATAAAAGAAAATAGAATTAATGGTGATAGATGGCGCTAAAGATCAAGTAAAATAAACTAAATAAAATAAAGTAGATAGAAAAAGGTAATCAATATGAGAGATTAGGTTGGGTTATCATGAGTAATGGTGTGAATGCCGGATGAATTGTCGCGACAAGTAAATTGTTGGGACAAGTAGTTTGCTCGGGCAAGTGAAATGATTTGACAAGTAAAATGCCTTGGCAGGTGGAATGTTTTGGCAAGTGAAATGCCTTGGCAAGTAATTTGCTGTGGCAACTGGGTTTTTTATTCAATACTCGGCGGAGTGTTCTTCAATATCTTCGAGTTATCCATATCCAAGGAACTGATGATTGTGCAAGCCTTGGTGATACATCCTTGCATTAACCTTGATGGACAACATCAATCTCTTCACTCTTCTTAGCCGCTAAAATTCAATCCTTATTCCTAAGGTGAATTAGTTCCCACCAATGTTGTTTAAATGGAAATTGTATCCAATCGTTTTGTGAATCTAGCTCTCTCAAGCCTATATAAATGAATACATTCAAGCTCCTTTCCCAATTTTCTTGAAGCAAAATTAAAAACCAAGAATGGATAAACACTAAATGTTATAGAATTAAAAACCAAAACAAATAATTCATCTTTACACGTCATAAAACCTGATAATCCTAAGCCAATTAAACTAGTTCATGGCTGGGTAAAAAGAAAATACAAAAGAATAAAACCTAGACTTTGTGGGATCACATAATACAAATGAAAAGAATTGGAGAATGTGAACTTCTCTCATCTGTGTTAATGGTTGTACCCAAATCCCCCCTTAGATCCAATCTCACTCTCCCAAATCGACTCACATCGATGTTGATGTTGCGATCTCCTTAAATAGGTGAGGAGAAGAAGTCTGAATGTGTGTGAAATCTATAAGATTTGATCTCTATCTGATTTAAATTTGAATTTTGAATATGTGTTAATGCCATACTTGTCGTGGCATCCTTCTGCAAGTTGTCATCCTTATCCATACTTGATAGGGCACAAAATAAAGAAAAAAGCAGCGATTTCTCCACAAAAACTATCAAAACATAAAGCCATCCCAATAGACAGAGAAACTACGAAACTATGCATGAATAACTAACAATGCAACTAAAATGGGCCTAAATCTAACAATAATATGAGTAAAAAGGGTAGAAAATATAGTACTTCTTTACACTTAAAACTTCTCAAGGAGCAACGACTTAAAGATCATGCAGGAAGGTTCTCTAAAAGCACCTACGATAACAAACAATACCGCTATTACCAAACCTGCCTCGGCAAGTGTACATGTCGAGCAATTCCCCAAGTACTAGCAGATTTAAGTTGTCCCTTGTTACATCAATTTGATCGATTGGAGGCAAGGCATCAAATGTTTTGGTGAAACATGAGGGACTGAGATATCGCTCTGGAAAATGTCATATCAAAGATTAATTCGATGGGCAGTGTGGCTTTTCCTATTTTTCCTGCTGAGTTACTTGCCATAGCAACTGAAGTTGGCAATTCTAGGTCAGCTGCGAGCAACAATGTCATGGCAACGACTATACCAATCCAGTATAAGAAACAAAACTCTAACCAACATTGCACTGTCCTCTTGTCACAATTTTTCAGATTCTGAAGATACCACCTCTGCACAGTTAAAGTCTTTACCTCCAGCAATGAAATCAAAGCAAGCGTTGAAGCAATAAGTTTCACCAACCGAAGAGGTCGAGAAAGAGGATAAGCTAGTTGAGGAGGTTGAGGAAATTGAGAGTGACCTTGCACTGATCCCACTAAAACCAGCAAAGCGCGAAAGTAAACGGCTCTAGCGAACTGCCTAATAGAAGCTATGAATCCGAGGTGATGACATCTTGTATTAGTTCATTTACATTTTTTCATTTTTATTTCTTTGTTTTGCATGCATTGAGGACAATGCTCCTCTCGAGTTTGGGGGTTTTGTCTTGTCTTTGTTTTGTCTGTCTCGTTGGTTTGCATATATTACTTGCCATGACTATTGCCTGTTAAACTGCCAAAAATCTGTTGTGATATCATATGATGAGTTATTTCCCACAACATTTAGATGAAAGAGCCTTAGACTTTAGGATTGGCATAGAATTAACTTGAAAATTTGCTATGATGCTTTTAATGTTCACATTGTTGTGACTTGTCGATCTAGGGAGAGCTAGTAAACAATAGGTTGCTTAAAATGGAAAAAAAATATGCTAATGGTGTCTATCTGACTCTAGTCGAAAAAAATGAATGATGATAATTAATTACTAGAGGTGCCTATCTGGCTCTGGTTAAAAAAATATTAAAAATCGCTAGAGGTGCCCATCCATCTCTTGCAGAAAAAAGAAACAAAAAGAGAAGAGAATTTGCTAGAGGTGCCCAACTAGCTCTAGCTGAATAAATTGCATCGGCAATATAATAAAAACTGAGGTTTTCTTGGAATCTTGTTGATTGACTTGTACACAACTCTACACACACTTGCACCATCATTATAGCTTATTTTTTAGTAACTTACTATGCTTTCTGAAGGTTGAAAGGTAATTGATTCTTTGTTGAAAGGATTCCGATTATTGAAGTCAGGTTCAAATCATGTTGTTTGGTGAATGCCTTGGCATGTTATTGTTGTTAGCTCATGCATTGCTTGAGGACAAGCAATAGTTCAAGTTTGGGGGTGTGTTAAGTGTGAAAAAGTACTATATTTTCAACCCCTTTTACTCATATTATTGTTAGACTTAGGCCTATTTTAGTTACATTTTTATCTATTTATGCATAGATTTGTAGTTTTTCGGTCTATCGGGCTTGACCTTATGTTTTGATAGTTTTTATGGAGAAATCTTTTATGTTTTGCTTTATTTTGTGTAGGACGAGTTGCTGAGTCACTTGCCGAAGGATGCCCTGGCAAGTTAAGATAAGGACGACGACTTGCCGAACCACTTGTCAAAGGATGCCATGGCATGTCGCGATAAAAGCCATTATCTGCACAATTAATTCAAATGCAAATGATAATTATCCCAAATTCAAATTCAAAATTTGAATCAGTTAGAGATCAACTCCTACGAATTTCACACGCATTTGGACTCTTTCTCCTCACATATTTAACGAGATCGTAACAACACATCAAGGGAGTCGATTTGAGGAGAGTGAGATAAGATCTAAAGGGGGATTCACGCACATCATCGTCAATTGGAGGAGTTCATCTTCTCTATTTATTTTTATCTTGTATTGTGTGATTCACCCATGATTGGGATTTATTCTTTTGTGTTTTCTTTTTACCCAGCCATGAACTAAATCGATTTGGCGTGGGTTATCGTGTTTGATATTGTGTAGAGACGAATGATTTGTTTTGGGTTTTTAATTCAACAAAATTCAGTGTTTATCCATTCTTGGTTTTTCATTTTACTTCAAGGAAATTGGGAAAAGAACTTGAATGAAACCATTTATCTAGGCTCGAGAGAGCTAGATTCACAAAACGATTGGATACAGTTTTTATTTAAACAACCTTTTGGTGGGAACTAATTTGCCTTAGGAATAAAGAATGGATTTTAGCGGCTAAGAAGAGTGAAAAGATCGATGTTGTCCACCCAAGGTTAACGCAGGGATGTATCACCAAGGCTTGCACAATCATCGGTTCTTCGGTTAGGGATAACTTGAAGATATCAAAGAACACTCTGCCGAGCATTGAATAACAACCCAGTTGCCACGGCAATTTACTTGTCAAGGCATTCCACTTGCCAAAGCATCTCATTTGACAGAGCATCTCACTTGTCAAAGCATTTCACTTACCAAAGCAATTATATGTAACGACAATTTACTTGCCGCATCAATTACTAGCCCCAACAATTCATCCGGCAATCACACCACTACTCACGATAACCCAACCTATTCTCTCATATTTATCACCCATTTTCTATTTACGTTGTTTACTTGATATTTATTACCATCTATCACCTTCAATAATATTTTCTTTCAGTCCGAGAAGCTAGAAGTCAAAGTTTCCCTATGGAGACGATCTTAATCTATACTATTACTTACGACATGTTCACTTGCACCGTTTGTGTTTCACTCAAATCACACAACCATGTCTACTAGAAGGCGACATTAAGGTCATAATGGGTATGTTCCATTAGTTTGAGAATTATCCAAGAGTGAAGTGATTGTGTCTATCGAGCTATTACATATGTCAATTATCGAGTTGAGGGACAGTAGCATGGAGTGTGGCAAGTGGTCAAGGTGTGTCAGGAGAGTGCAATGTCGAAAATTTTAATTATGAAGGGTTAAATTTTTTGAATTATTTTTGAATTAAGACCAAATTGATAGAATATTTAAGTTTTTGGGACTAAAATTATTATTATTATACCATGTCATGTTTTAATTTTAAGCATAGAGTGACATGTTTGTCACAAATTTTTAATTGAGTGACTAAATTGTTTCTTTTAAAGAAAAGTGACCTATTTGTCATAAAATTTTAATTGAGTGACTAAATTGTTAGTTTTTTAAAAAAAACTAACACGTTTGTTACTAAAACTATAATTAAGTCACTTGATGTAATTTACAAAAAAATATATGAACAAAAAATAGGGTAAACTACACGGGATGTCACTTTTGTTTAGGGAGTGTTTTGTTTTGGTCACCAAATTTGAAAAACTGTTAAGTTGATCACTTACGTTTTCGGCGTATAGCATTTTGGTCACCCAAGTGTTAACCTCTGTTAATAAAAATATGTTAATTTTAATTTTGACCCCTAAACTTTTAAAAGTTCATTTTCACCCCTTTCAAACAAAAATCTAAAATAAACTTATCCTCCAAAAAACTCTTACTTTCTTCTAATCCAAACCCTACACTTGTTGTTACTGTTGTCGTTTGTCTTACCATATGCGTTGAATAGCCTTCAGCCGAGCAACGAACTAAAGCTTTCTCTCTCCCTTTTTTCTTAATGGTTTGGATTACTTAAAAACTCCAATATCCAAATAGAAACTCAAACCTAAAAATGACCTATTTTTCACCTCACCATCTGTGACTTGATCACCTTTGGGATTTGAGAGGTGACCCTTTGAATGTCGGTGACTAGCCTTGGTCAAAATAGATAGTCCTATTTGTTTTTGTTTTGTTTGGGTATATGGGTTTGGTTTTGAATCCTGACTTGTTGTGTTCGGGTTTGTGCCGAGAGGGGAACAAGGGTGGTTCGATTTAGGTGGTCTATGGTTGTGAGACTTTGGGTTGGTCAGTGATATTAATTGTGCCGTGAGAGAACAATTAGGGAAAAAATTGGGTTTGGGCAGTGATTTCAACTATGCAGGTGATGGCAAAGAGGGTTGGGGTTAGGGGTCTGGACCAGAGGTTGATGGTAGGGACAACAACAACAACAACAACATCAAGATGAGGATTGATGGCGGCTAAAGGTGGCAATATCTATGGATTACGAGGTTAGGGTTAGAGTTTTTTGTGAGAGAAATATAGTTTTTTAGGTTTTTTGTTTGAAATTGGTGAAAAAAAGAATAAACTTCCAAAAGTTTAGGGGTCAAAATTAAAATGAACATACTTTTATTAACGTAGGTTAATAGTTGGGTGACCAAAATGCTATAAGTTGAAAACATAACTGACCAACTTAATAATTTTTCAAATTTAGTGACCAAAATAAAACACCCCTAAACAAAAATACCTCCCGTGTAGTTTACCCAAACAAAGATTATTCAATCAAAGATAGTATGAGTCAGTTACTCTTATATCAACCTCAATAGTGACTGTATCTATTTTTTTTCTTATACCTGTGTGTAAACCAAAACTTAAACCATCCATTAACTTTTCTCATATACAAACGAGTTACGAATATCATCAATCAGTGAATCAAGGTTTTTTTTATAGCAAAATAGAAAATGGAGAGAAAGCTTTACGATGCAGCTATACAAGGCAATAAGGCTTTATTGCTTAATCTGCTTGAAGAGGATGCACTGCTTCTCGACAGATTCACCACGGATCGTTACCCTGAGACCCCTTTGCACGTTGCTTCCATGCTCGGCCATCTCGAATTCGTCGATGAAGTTCTTGCTCGTAAGCCTGAGTTTGCCAAAGAGCTCGATTCCCGCAACTCATCGCCGCTTCACTTAGCTTCAGCAAAAGGGTACCTGCAAGTTGCCAAAAGCTTACTGCAAGTTAACCCTGATATGTGTGTTGTGTGTGATATTGATGGCAGGAACCCTCTTCATATTGCAGCCATGAAAGGTCACCTTGGTTTGTTGAAAGAGTTGGTCCAAGCCAGACCCTGGGCAGCTCGACTGCTGATGGAGCAAGGTGAGACCATTCTACATGCATGCGTGAGGTGCAACCAGTTGGAGGCATTGAAATTGTTGGTCGAAAGAGTTTCAGATCATGAGCTCCTGAATTGTCAGAACCACGACGGTAACACTATCATGCATCTGGCAATAGCTGCTAAGCAAACAGAGGTGTGCTCATGTTTCTTTTTATTTGTTTTCTCATCCTTGAAGTTTTAAATGAATCTCCAAAAGTACTATATTAATGGAAATATTGTTGATAACAACTTGTATGCAGACCATAAACTTTCTAATTTCCAGCACAACAATAGACGTGAATTGTGAGAATGAAGATGGATTCACAGCACTTGATCTTATATCACAAAACCAAAGAGATGTGAAGGAGAAGAAGATTGTGGAGTCACTTCAAAGGATGGAAGCTACACGTGCAAAACACAAGCCTCTGTCAAATCGTCAACTTAAGGAAATAAGAACCAAGATCTTGTCGTCCACGTGGGATCAATCAAATGGGATGTCGAAACCAAAGAAAAGAAAAGATGGCAAGAGGTTAGTTAATAACAATAAGAATGCTGATTGGCTGGAAAGAAAACGCAACATCCTAATGCTAGTGGCTTCCTTGTTGGCTGCCATGGCGTTCCAAGCCGGCGTCAGTCCTCCTAGTGGAGTTTGGCAAGACAACGGTCCAAGTGGCTTTTCATCAACAGAATCAAACGGTAAAAACCATACGGCGGGGCTTTCTGTATTGGCTGATAATCATCCAGGAGGATACACCTTTTTCCTCATATATAATACAACGGGTTTCCTGGCGTCTCTCAGTATCATCCTGTTGCTTATAAGTGGATTGCCGCTGCGACGCCGGTTCTTTATGTGGATTTTGATGGTCATCATGTGGATTGCCGTTACTGCAATGGCATTAGCATATCTAGCATGTATCGCAGCTTCAACACCTGATCATTCGAACTCTTCACTAGTCACTATAATAGGAACTTGTACGATGGTTTGGATCGGCTTAATGCTCATACTCCTCCTAGGACACACGATTCGAATCATATTCAGATTGATCAAGTATCTCCGAAAATTAGTGATCAGATTGATGAAGCCAATCACCACACACCCTGCTTGAGTTTTATGCCTACAATTTACTTGCTCGTTCCTTTAAATGAGTTAGCAGAAGTGAGAACACTTGAGCTATAGCTTTTGTTGTAAACTATAATGTCTAAGCTTAAGCCTGTAAGGCAGGGTTTATGAATAGAAAAGTTGTGTGTTTTACTGTATCTCACAGATCCATTTTTAGTATAAACCTTAAGCCTTTTTCCTTTTGTATTCATGCAATTTTCTTCCTTTTAGTATTTGTTATTGTCTTCAAGAATAGAAATCCATTCATTGCCTTTTTAGTGCTCTTATTTATGTCCCACCCGAAAAAATTAAATTTAAGGTTAATGTTTAAAGTTATGATTAATGTTTAGGGAATTAAGGGAATGATATATTTTTTAGGGTGTAGGATTTAGAGTTTAAGATTTAGACTTTAGGGTAAGGGCGTACAATTTAATTTTTTAGTGTTGAAGCATGGAAGAGGGGAACCAAAAAGGGGCAGGAGATTTTTGTTATGTCTTTAAAGGTGGATTTTGAAGTTTTGTTCTTAGAATGTGTGGAATAGAATGGTTTTTTTTTATTGTCGGATGACTGAAAATTGATGGTTAAGATTAAACACTTAAAATAAAAAATCTTATTAACATTATTTTATACTTAACTTTTGAGGTTGTGTCGATAAGTATTTTTTTCAACCATAATTTTAGACTTTACTTTCGAGTTTTTAACATTACTTATAAAGTGGATAAATACTTTTGACGCCTAAAAATATTGTCAAACACGGTTACACGGATGAGTACAGAATGGGCGACACCAATCACTACACACCATTAATTTTTAAATAATTATTAAAAATCTCAAGAACTCGACATTCTATTAAGTATTAGCCATATTTTAAAACAAAATTAAAACTTGATAACGAGGCATTATCGTCCCCATTCGCATCTTTATTGAGATTGCCGCGGCATTCTCCTCACTTTCCCCTTCTTCTTCATCATCATCAGACACGTTATTTATCGCTTAGTTAATATTGTTCTTTACCCCAGCCTTTCGAATCTGACAAGACCCTTCATCAACCAGCTTTGATCATCTCAGTCACAGGCTCCAAGAAACCGTGGATCCTTAGGAGCTTATGCTTAGTCACACATACATATACACGCAACAGAGTTGATAAAGAATAAAAGAATTAACAATTACCAGTCAAATAACATAAACCCTCATTCTTTATTCACATTTAGTGCAAATATTTGTGATTCATCAGTTCTGTGAATAGATAGATAAGAAACAATAAAGCTATTGCATTTGTACAACTTTTAGCTTTGTGAGTTTTAGGGATAAATAACATATCTTGCGACGAAGAAGAAGAATGGGAGGAAAGTGAGGAGAATGCCGATACATGCGGCAGTTGGGGATTAGAAATCCTCTACTTCTTTTCCGATGTCACTATGTATGCTTCCACACTAAAATAGATTTAGGGTTAAGGGCTAAGGTTTAAAATTGGGGTTTAAGGAATTAAGAATATAGTGTATTTTTTAAAGTTTATAATTTAAAATTTAAAATTTAGGGTTAGAGCTTAAAATTTAATATATTAGTGTTGGGGCAGCAAAAAAGACAGAGTTTTTTTTTTGGCAATTGGGATGATAAGCTTAATTCTCAATTTCTTAATTATATTGAAATAAGGTCAATTGTATGTCAAGTCCTTAAAATTTTTAATAATTATTTAAAAATCACTAAAAAAATTCACTCGTATAATTGTATATTCTTTTTAACATTCTTAATGTGGTCCTTTATAGTATTTATTCAATTTTAACCCTTAATAAACATACACACTTTTATAGATAAAATTGTTTGAACTCGAATCTATTAAGAATAGTAACAGTCGATCCAATTAATAAAACATACGCACTTTATTTTTTCGTTTTGGGTTTAGCTTAAAATTAGAATTAAAATATAAATATGTGTTCTTAAATAGTATGGGTAATTGTTGGGATTTAGGCTTAGACTTAAAAATATATTAATTATATATTGAAATTTTGGTTAATTTAATTAATTAATCGATTTTGAACCGAATTAACCGATAACTAAATTAAAAAAAATCTTTAACCGTTAACCGACCGAACACTAAATTAAGCGAACTATATTTCGATTTGATCGATTAATTTGATTTTAACCGAACAATAAATATCCCTACCCTTATCTAAAAATGTGGAACCTTCCTCAATTGTGTATTCATAATTGTAAAACGAATTGGATTGCCCTGTTCTCTATTGCTTTTGAAATGTGTTTTTGGTGTCAAAAGTAACGCATAGCATGTAGTTTTTCAGGATACAAGTACATTCCAGCTTGATTTGAAAAATGTTCTTCAAAAGTTAAATTTTTTAATTTTTTAAAAGTACTCTAAGTATTATTACATAATTATAAATAATGTCTAAAATAAATATTTTATCTACTTAAAAATACTTTTTGACAACAATAGTAACTATTTATAATTTAAACCAAACAATTTATAAACACTTCTCAAAAGTACATTTTCAACTCACTTTCTAAAAACAATGATAAAGTCTATATTAAACACAAATATCATGTTTAAAGCTGACCCGACCCTAATAACAATTTATATTTGACTTTCAATATTTTAAACAAACCAAAATCTTTAAGAAACATGAAGTCAACGATAAATAAGACTTAAAAATATATGAACAATACAAAGATTACCGAGTCAATTACTCTTATATCAACGTCAATAGTGATTGTATCTATTCTTTTCTTATATCCTGCATGTAAGCCAAAAACTTAAACTATTTATCTATCTATTTATCTTTTCTTAAATACAAACGAATATTATCGATCACTGAGTCAAGGTTTTTTTATAGAAAAATAGAAAATGGAGAGAAAGCTTTACGATGCAGCTGTACAAGGCAATAAGGCTTTATTGCTTAATCTGCTTAATTTGCTTCTCGACAGATTCACCACGGATCGTTACCCTGAGACCCCTTGCACGTTGCTCATGCTCGGCCATCTCGAATTCGTCGATGAAATTCTTGCTCGTAAGCCTGAGTTTGCCAAAGAGCTCGATTCCCGCAACTCATCGCCGCTTCACTTAGCTTCAGCAAAAGGGTGCCTGGGAGTTGCCAAAAGCTTACTGCAAGTTAACCCTGACGTGTGTTGTGTGTGATATTGATGGCAGGAACCCTCTTCATATTGCAGCCATGAAAGGTCACCTTGGTTTGTTGAAAGAGTTGGTCCAAGCCAGACCCTGGGCAGCTCGACTGCTGATGGAGCAAGGTGAGACCATTCTACATGCATGCGTGAGGTGCAACCAGTTGGAGGCATTGAAATTGTTGGTCGAAAGAGTTTCAGATCATGAGCTCCTGAATTGTCAGAACCACGACGGTAACACTATCATGCATCTGGCAATAGCTGCTAAGCAAACAGAGGTGTGCTCATGTTTCTTTTTATTTGTTTTCTCATCCTTGAAGTTTTAAATGAATCTCCAAAAGTACTATATTAATGGAAATATTGTTGATAACAACTTGTATGCAGACCATAAACTTTCTAATTTCCAGCACAACAATAGACGTGAATTGTGAGAATGAAGATGGATTCACAGCACTTGATCTTATATCACAAAACCAAAGAGATGTGAAGGAGAAGAAGATTGTGGAGTCACTTCAAAGGATGGAAGCTACACGTGCAAAACACAAGCCTCTGTCAAATCGTCAACTTAAGGAAATAAGAACCAAGATCTTGTCGTCCACGTGGGATCAATCAAATGGGATGTCGAAACCAAAGAAAAGAAAAGATGGCAAGAGGTTAGTTAATAACAATAAGAATGCTGATTGGCTGGAAAGAAAACGCAACATCCTAATGCTAGTGGCTTCCTTGTTGGCTGCCATGGCGTTCCAAGCCGGCGTCAGTCCTCCTAGTGGAGTTTGGCAAGACAACGGTCCAAGTGGCTTTTCATCAACAGAATCAAACGGTAAAAACCATACGGCGGGGCTTTCTGTATTGGCTGATAATCATCCAGGAGGATACACCTTTTTCCTCATATATAATACAACGGGTTTCCTGGCGTCTCTCAGTATCATCCTGTTGCTTATAAGTGGATTGCCGCTGCGACGCCGGTTCTTTATGTGGATTTTGATGGTCATCATGTGGATTGCCGTTACTGCAATGGCATTAGCATATCTAGCATGTATCGCAGCTTCAACACCTGATCATTCGAACTCTTCACTAGTCACTATAATAGGAACTTGTACGATGGTTTGGATCGGCTTAATGCTCATACTCCTCCTAGGACACACGATTCGAATCATATTCAGATTGATCAAGTATCTCCGAAAATTAGTGATCAGATTGATGAAGCCAATCACCACACACCCTGCTTGAGTTTTATGCCTACAATTTACTTGCTCGTTCCTTTAAATGAGTTAGCAGAAGTGAGAACACTTGAGCTATAGCTTTTGTTGTAAACTATAATGTCTAAGCTTAAGCCTGTAAGGCAGGGTTTATGAATAGAAAAGTTGTGTGTTTTACTGTATCTCACAGATCCATTTTTAGTATAAACCTTAAGCCTTTTTCCTTTTGTATTCATGCAATTTTCTTCCTTTTAGTATTTGTTATTGTCTTCAAGAATAGAAATCCATTCATTGCCTTTTTAGTGCTCTTATTTATGTCCCACCCGAAAAAATTAAATTTAAGGTTAATGTTTAAAGTTATGATTAATGTTTAGGGAATTAAGGGAATGATATATTTTTTAGGTGTAGGATTTAGAGTTTAAGATTTAGACTTTAGGGTAAGGGCGTACAATTTAATTTTTTAGTGTTGAAGCATGGAAGAGGGGAACCAAAAAGGGGCAGGAGATTTTTGTTATGTCTTTAAAGGTGGATTTTGAAGTTTTGTTCTTAGAATGTGTGGAATAGAATGGTTTTTTTTTATTGTCGGATGACTGAAAATTGATGGTTAAGATTAAACACTTAAAATAAAAAATCTTATTAACATTATTTTATACTTAACTTTTGAGGTTGTGTCGATAAGTATTTTTTCAACCATAATTTTAGACTTTACTTTCGAGTTTTTAACATTACTTATAAAGTGGATAAATACTTTTGACGCCTAAAAATATTGTCAAACACGGTTACACGGATGAGTACAGAATGGGCGACACCAATCACTACACACCATTAATTTTTAAATAATTATTAAAAATCTCAAGAACTCGACATTCTATTAAGTATTAGCCATATTTTAAAACAAAATTAAAACTTGATAACGAGGCATTATCGTCCCCATTCGCATCTTTATTGAGATTGCCGCGGCATTCTCCTCACTTTCCCCTTCTTCTTCATCATCATCAGACACGTTATTTATCGCTTAGTTAATATTGTTCTTTACCCCAGCCTTTCGAATCTGACAAGACCCTTCATCAACCAGCTTTGATCATCTCAGTCACAGGCTCCAAGAAACCGTGGATCCTTAGGAGCTTATGCTTAGTCACACATACATATACACGCAACAGAGTTGATAAAGAATAAAAGAATTAACAATTACCAGTCAAATAACATAAACCCTCATTCTTTATTCACATTTAGTGCAAATATTTGTGATTCATCAGTTCTGTGAATAGATAGATAAGAAACAATAAAGCTATTGCATTTGTACAACTTTTAGCTTTGTGAGTTTTAGGGATAAATAACATATCTTGCGACGAAGAAGAAGAATGGGAGGAAAGTGAGGAGAATGCCGATACATGCGGCAGTTGGGGATTAGAAATCCTCTACTTCTTTTCGATGTCACTATGTATGCTTCCACACTAAAATAGATTTAGGGTTAAGGGCTAAGGTTTAAAATTGGGGTTTAAGGAATTAAGAATATAGTGTATTTTTAAAGTTTATAATTTAAAATTTAAAATTTAGGTTAGAGCTTAAAATTTAATATATTAGTGTTGGGGCAGCAAAAAGACAGAGTTTTTTTTTTTTTTTGGCAATTGGGATGATAAGCAATTCTCAATTTCTTAATTATATTGAAATAAGGTCAATTGTATGTCAAGTCCTTAAAATTTTTAATAATTATTTAAAAATCACTAAAAAAATTCACTCGTATAATTGTATATTCTTTTTAACATTCTTAATGTGGTCCTTTATAGTATTTATTCAATTTTAACCCTTAATAAACATACACACTTTTATAGATAAAATTGTTTGAACTCGAATCTATTAAGAATAGTAACAAATGATCCAATTAATAAAACATACGCACTTTATTTTTTCGTTTTGGGTTTAGCTTAAAATTAGAATTAAAATATAAATATGTGTTCTTAAATAGTATGGGTAATTGTTGGGATTTAGGCTTAGACTTAAAAATATATTAATTATATATTGAAATTTTGGTTAATTTAATTAATTAATCGATTTTGAACCGAATTAACCGATAACTAAATTAAAAAAAATCTTTAACCGTTAACCGACCGAACACTAAATTAAGCGAACTATATTTCGATTTGATCGATTAATTTGATTTTAACCGAACAATAAATATCCCTACCCTTATCTAAAAATGTGGAACCTTCCTCAATTGTGTATTCATAATTGTAAAACGAATTGGATTGCCCTGTTCTCTATTGCTTTTGAAATGTGTTTTTGGTGTCAAAAGTAACGCATAGCATGTAGTTTTTCAGGATACAAGTACATTCCAGCTTGATTTGAAAAATGTTCTTCAAAAGTTAAATTTTTTTAATTTTTTTAAAAGTACTCTAAGTATTATTACATAATTATAAATAATGTCTAAAATAAATATTTTATCTACTTAAAAATACTTTTTGACAACAATAGTAACTATTTATAATTTAAACCAAACAATTTATAAACACTTCTCAAAAGTACATTTTCAACTCACTTTCTAAAAACAATGATAAAGTCTATATTAAACACAAATATCATGTTTAAAGCTGACCCGACCCTAATAACAATTTATATTTGACTTTCAATATTTTAAACAAACCAAAATCTTTAAGAAACATGAAGTCAACGATAAATAAGACTTAAAAATATATGAACAATACAAAGATTACCGAGTCAATTACTCTTATATCAACGTCAATAGTGATTGTATCTATTCTTTTCTTATATCCTGCATGTAAGCCAAAAACTTAAACTATTTATCTATCTATTTATCTTTTCTTAAATACAAACGAATATTATCGATCACTGAGTCAAGGTTTTTTTATAGAAAAATAGAAAATGGAGAGAAAGCTTTACGATGCAGCTGTACAAGGCAATAAGGCTTTATTGCTTAATTTGCTTTACGTTGCTTCCATGCTCGGCCATCTCGAATTCGTCGATGAAATTCTTGCTCGTAAGCCTGAGCTAGCCAAAGTCGATTCCCGCAACTCGTCGCCGCTTCACTTAGCTTCAGCAAAAGGGTGCCTGGGAGTTGCCAAAAGCTTGCTGCAAGTTAACCCTGACGTGTGTTGTGTGTGATATTGATGGCAGGAACCCTCTTCATATTGCATCCATGAAAGGCCACCTTGGTTTGTTGAAAGAGTTGGTCCAAGCCGGACCCTCGGCAGCTCGAGTGCTGATGGAGCAAGGTGAGACCATTTTACATGCATGCGTGAGATGCAACCAGTTGGAGGCGTTGAAATTGTTGGTGGAAAGAGTCTCGGATAATAAGTTCTTGAATTATATGAATTATGGCGGTAACACTATCTTGCATCTGGCAGTAGCAGCTAAGCAAACTTGAACGCAACATTTGATGATGCTTCACCCTACCTGAATTTTAAAGTAAAAACTTGAACCCAACCAAATTCGATATAAATAAAAAATTATTTTTCTTCATTTTTATTCAATAAAATAAGGAGTTAATTGAAAAATACACATAGATAGGGGACATTATAATAATTATTTCATTTTTATTAGACAAAATAAGGGATAATTGAAATAATATATAAAGAGAGACATTATAGCAATTATCTCTGAATATTTAGAATAAAATTAAACTATTATTTTGGGTTGGGTTCGAGTATTTTTCACCCTAAACTCGAATCCGAACCAACCAAACCTCATCCTCAAAAAAATCAACCCAAGCCTGAATTTTTTTTTTAAAACAAAAGCGACATTATAGGGTTGGGTCCAGGTTAAATGACCATCAGAGTCATTTTTTATTTTCTCTCTCCTAGAAAAATGGTACGTCAACTTTATCGTTAATTTTAACGACGGCTACCAAAATAAAAACAAAATGTAACATTATGTACCATTTTATAAAAAAAATGAGTAATCAAACATAAATACATAAATATGCGAGGAACCAAATAAGTTGTTTACCCCATATAAAATGATACCATAATAGTAAATTTAGTCTTCACCATTTGTACTTTTTGTCAATTTAATTTTCTTGTTTTTAAGTTAAATTTAATCTCAACCTTCTTTCCTTTAATCAAATTAATGTGATTTTAGAAATGATGACCAAATTCTCACGAGCTGATATATGGCAATTCACATATACATTATTACTAACGTGACATTATTTTTTATTCAATAAAATAAGGAGTTAATTGAAAAATATAGAGAGAGGATATTATAATAATTATTTTATTTTTATTAGACAAAATAGGGGATAATTGAAATAATATATAAAGAGAGGGGCATTATAGCAATTGCCATGAATATTTAAAATAAATTAAACTATTATTTTGGGTTGGGAGGGTGTTTTTCACCCTAAACTCGAATCTAACGCAATCCAACCTCATCATCAAAAAAACCTGACCCGAGATTGATTTTTTTAAAAGCGACATTATAGGGTCGGGTCGAAATTCGTCGGGCCCGGGTTAAATGATCATCCAAGTCATTTTTTATTCTCTCTCCTAAAAAATAGTATGTTAACTTTATCGTTAATTTTAACGACAGCTACCAAAATTGAAACAAATCGTAACTTTAGATATCATTTTACCAAAAGAGAAAAATAGTTGAGTAACCAAACAGAAATACATGTATATGTGAAGTACCAAATAAGTTGTTTACCCCCATATAATATGATACCATAATAGTAAATTTAGTCTTCACCATTTGTACTTTTTGTCAATTTTTGATTTTATTGGTTTTAAGTTAAATTTAATCTCAACCTTCTTTATTTTAATCAAATTAATGTGATTTTAGAAATGATGACCAAATTCTTATGAGCTGATATATGGCAATTCACGTATACAAACGTGACACTATTTTTCGGTAAATATTATTTTATTAAAATAAAGTATGAATTGCGAGTCTCATTAAAAATCTCTCTAATTCTAATTAGAAGAAAAGAGTGCAACACAACCATGACATAAAACAAATCTAGCAACTAAACAATCAAACCCAGCTAACAAAATCAGCCAACCAAACGAACCCGAATACGACCAAGATCACCAACCCACATAGAGAAGCATTAGACAACTACCTGCATCACATATATAGACAGCAAACCAAACATACACCTTGACAATTTTAAACCTGCTTCTACTAATATTTCCCACCTTTTAAACCTGTTGTTATAAAATGATAAACAATCACCAAGCTTTGAAAAGCTCTTGCCTATATAACCCACTCTTTGCAAGACCATCTGCCAACCTGTTGCGTGGTCTTGAAACATGCCAAAATTTAATCTTACCAATCTTTCGAACCAACTGATAATATCCACCATAGTCGACCACCAACACCAAGGGCGTTGCAGGGGTTACTAATCCAATTTAGAACAACTTTAGAATCCGAATCCAACAGTAACCCTGCTTTACCTAGCCACTATATGCTTAGATTGTCATGTGAGTTGCTATGTTAGCTTTGTGAAAAGTTTAACAATTTAATCCTATCATTTTACACATCAGTTTGTCTCAGAAACAGATTGAGACAAATTTTGCTCAAAAAAATAAGGGTGAGTTGACTCACAGTATAAACACTGAAGGTTAAATTTATTATCATGTTTTTATTAAATTCAAATTGATAATTGTAAGTTAGAAAATTAATTATTTTGGATTAGGTTATTTCGAATTCAAGTTGCTTCAGATTTAATCTGTTTCTAGTTCAAATAAGATGAATTTAGATTGAAATAAATTTTATACTACAATTGGTATGTCTAACTTTAATGATATAAACATATGCAGACCATAAACTTCTTGATATCTAGTACAAAGATAGACATGAATTGTGTGAATGAAGATGGCTGCACAGCACTTGATCTTTTACCACAAAACAAAGAAGATATGAAGGAGAAGGAGATTGTGGAGTCACTTCAAAGGATGGAAGCTACACGTCCAAAACATAAGCTTTGTCAAATCGTCAACTTAAGGAAATAAGAAGCAGGATCCTGTCGTCCACGTGGGATCAATCAAATAAGATATCGAAACCAAATAAAAGAAAAGATGGTAAGAATGCTGATTGGCTGGAAAGTAAACGCAACATCCTAATGCTAGTGGCTTCCTTGCTAGCTGCCATGGCGTTCCAAGCCAACGTCAATCCTCCTAGTCGCGTTTGTCAAGACAACGACGGTTTTTTTTCATCAACGGAGTCGAACGGTGAAAACCCTACGGCGGGGTCTTTTGTATTGGCAGATAACCATCCACGAGTATATACCATGTTCCAAGTATATATTACAACGGGTTTCCTGGCGTTTCTCGGTATCATCCTGTTGCTTATAAGTGGACTACCATTTCGACATTGGTTCTTTACTTTGGTTTTGATGGTCCTCATGTTGGTTGCCGTTACTGCAATGGCATTAGCATTTATAGGATGTATCTCAGCTTTAACACCTGATCATTCATACTCTTCACTACTCACTATAATAGAAATTGGTATGATGGTTTGGATCGGCTTAATGCTCATACTCCTCCTTGGACACACGATTCGAATCATATTCAGATTGGTCGAGTATCTCCGAAAATTAGTGATGAGATTGATGAAGCCGATCTCCACACGCCCTACTTGAGTTTTATGTCTACGTTATACTCACTCATTCCTTTCAACGAGTTAGGCAGAAGTGAGAACAGTTGAGCTATGGATTTGGTTGTAACATATAATGAATTGTCTAAGCTTAAGCCTGTAAGGCAGGGTTTATAAATGCAAAAGTTGTATGTGTTTTATTGTATCTCAGAGATCATTTTTAGTTACCATTCATCAACGTAACTGAAGAAGGCTGTTGTATAGTTGTACCACTTCCTTTTGGTTCAAAGTACTTTAATGGCACCAAAAGTATCATTGAAGTAAAGAAAGATCAAAGATTATAGCATTCTCAGCATATTGATTATCCAACTCAAATTCAAAAAAAAAAAAAATCCGAATCCCAAAAGATCAGCTAAACATTGTCACCGAACACTCTAGTGGAAAAGATTCCAAATATTAATTAATCCGAAAATCAACCGATGTGATATGACCCGAATCATCAAAGACTTGAATTAAAATCGAACCTAAACCGAATGTACTCATACCTAAAATGACCCGAACTGAATACGAACATAATGACCCGTTTGTTACATCTAAAAATAATTGTGTGGAAAAATCATATTTTTATATAATCTTAAGGTGATTACAATATAGTATTTGTTCATACATGTTCTTAATCTTTTGACATGCACACAGGGATGGACCTAGAAGGGGGTTGGAGAGGGCGGTCGCCCCCTAAAAATTTAAAATTCCTATATGATTTTGACTTTTTTAGAAATTTTCTATGTATTTCCTTTTGAAAATCTATTTTCGTCCCCTAAAATTGTATAAGTTCGCCACTCCTAAAATTTTATATATTCGCCCCCTAACATAAAGTTTTACGTCCGTTCCTACATGCACACATCTTGCAGACATAACGATTTGAACTCGGGTATGTTAGGATGAATATTATATTTATTTATTAATGACATTCAACGGCTTATAAATCTATGTACAAATAAACGTAAATTACTTTTTTTTTAAATACATATATTAACACTATTTATTAGAGGTGAACCTCTCTATATATATAGACACTACAATAATTAGGAATCATATCTTTTCGTTCTTGTGAGTAGCAAATTAGAAAATGGAGAAAAGGCTTTACGATGCAGCTGTTCAAGGCAACAAGAGCAGTAGCTTCTATGCTTGGCCATCTCGAATATAATTAATTATCGTCTTCGTGAACAATTTTAATAAAAAAAACATGAAATTATATAAAAACCAAGCTGTCAAATTTTACTAAAATATATAAATAATAAATTGATTATTTTGAAAAGTAAATCTTTGAATTAAATGCTTTTTCGACTGAACTTTTATGTGAAACTTTATTATATATATTTTTAAAATAAATAACTCAGTTCAGATTTTTCAAATTTTAGAATTTTATTGGTCATGAATTTTTAAATAGTGACTCAATTGAAACTAATTAATTCAAAAACTTATTTGATCATCACATTTAATTCTGTTCCAAGGTCTACTCTTTGATAAGTCTTGGTCTTTGGGGGCTTGCGTTGTTCAAAATTGAACAGTATTTTAATTTTATTTATGAGATACATGATTTCGAGTAGGATTATTTCACAAGTAATTTCGTTTTTCCACAACCACTTGCGGATCTATGTGAGCTCGTAAACAAACCGAACAAACATGAATGAGGGTATGTTTATGTCCATTCGTTTAATTTTAACTGAACAAATTAACGAACATGAACAACTAAACGAACATAATTTCTTGTTCGCGTTCGCTTGTTAAGGAATGTAGCTTGTTCGTATTCGTTCATTAAAATGATAAACGAACACAAACGAATGAGCATAAAAGGACATATATGAATAAATTTAAACGAACATAACGAACAGACATAGGTGAATAAATATAATTTTTCTAAAGTATAATACTTTTGTTTTGAAAAATAATAAATATAAATGGATCTATGTGAATAAATTTAAATGAACATAAATGAACGGACATATATGAATAAATTTAAACGGATCCATGTGGGCTCGTAAACAAACCGAACGAACATGAATGAGGGTATGTTTATGTCCATTCGTTTAATTTTAACTGAACAAATGAACGAACATGAACAACTAAACGAACATAATTTCTTGTTCGCGTTCGCTTGTTAAGGAATGTAGCTTGTTCGTATTCGTTCATTAAAATGATAAACGAACACAAACGAACGAGCATAAAAGGACATATATGAATAAATTTAAACGAACATAACGAACAGACATAGGTGAATAAATATAATTTTTCTAAAGTATAATACTTTTGTTTTGAAAAATAATAAATATAAATGGATCTATGTGAATAAATTTAAACGAACATAAATGAACGGATTATTGAATGTTCACGTACGTAAATGAACGAACGATTCATTTGTCCGTGTTTGTTCATTTAATTAAAAAAATAAAAAATATTGTTCGTGTTCGTTCCTTTAATAAAATAACATAAAGCAAAATAAAAAAACATAAAGTATATTAAAAGAAAAGAAAGAACGAGAAGAACAAAAGAAGAGATTACTAGTGATCCATATTCAACCTAAATTTAATTTTATTAATGATGACGAAAAAAATATACAAAAATTAAGAAAAGAATGATGAAAAAAAGTTTCATATTTATTTATTAATGAGATTCGGCGGCTTATAAATTTATACAAAAATAAACATAAAATACATTTTTTATTTATTACAAGTTGAACCTCTCTCTATATATAGACACTACGATAATGAGGAATCATATCATATCTTTTCCTTTTATTGAATAGAAAATTAGAAAATGGAGAGAAAGCTTTACGATGCAGCTGTACAAGGCAATAAGCTTTTATTGCTTAATTTGCTTGAAGAGGATGCACTGCTTCTCGACAGATACATCTAGGGTCGTTACCCTGAGACCCCTTTGCACGTTGCTTCCATGCTCGGCCATCTCGAATTCGTTGATGAAATTCTTGCTCGTAAACCGGAGCTAGCCAAAGAAGCCGATTCCCGCAACTCATCGCCGCTTCATTTAGCTTCAGCAAAAGGGTGCCTGGGAGTTGCCAAAAGCTTGCTGCAAGTTAACCCTGATATGTGTGTTGTATGTGATATTGATGGCAGGAACCCTCTTCATATTGCAGCCATGAAAGGTCACCTCGGTTTGTTGAGAGAGCTGATCCAAGCCAGACCCCGGGCAGCTAAACTGCCGATGGAGCAAGGTGAGACCATTTTACATGCATGCGTGAGGTGCAACCAGTTGGAGGCGTTGAAATTGTTGGTGGAAAGAGTTTCGGATAATGAGTTGGTGAATTCTCAGAACCACGACGGTAACACTATCTTGCATCTGGCAATAGCTACTAAACAAACAGAGGTGTGCCCATTTTTCTTTTTAATTGAATCTCCAAAGTAATATATTAATGGAAATCTTAGTGATAACAAGTTGTATGCAATGCAGACCATAAAGTTTCTAATTTCCAGCACAACAATAGACGTGAATTGTGAGAATGAAGATGATTTCAGAGCACTTGATCTTCTACCACAAAACCAAAGAGATACGGAGGAGAAGGAGATTGTGGAGTCACTTGAAAGGATGGAAGCTACACGTGCAAAAGACAAGGCTTTGTCAAATCGTCAACTTAAGGCAATAAGGACCAAAATCTTGTTGTCCACATGGGATCAGCCAAATGCAACATCAAAACCTAAGAAAATAAAGAACGGCAAGAGTTTAGTTAATAGTAACACGAAAGCTGATTGGGTAGAAAGACAACGCAACACCCTGATGCTAGTGGCTTCCTTGCTGGCGGGCATGGCATTCCAAGCGGGCGTCAATCCTCCTAGTGGCGTTTGGCAAGAGAATGAAGAAAGTGGGGAGTCAAACCATACGGCAGGGCTTTCTGTATTGGCGGATAATTATCCATTCGTATATACCTTTTTCCTCGTATGTAATACAACGGGTTTCCTGGCGTCTCTCAGTATCATCCTGTTGCTTATAAGTGGATTACCACTGCGACGTCGGTTCTTCATGTGGGTTTTAATGGTCATCATGTGGGGTGCCATTTCTGCAATGGCTTTAGCATATCTAGCATGTCTCGTAGCTTTTACACCCGGGCATTTAAGCTCTTCACTAATCACTATATTAGCAATTGCTATGGTGGTTTGGATCGGCTTAATGCTTATACTCCTCCTTAGACACACGATTCGACTGATAATCTGGTGGCTAAATAAGTGATGAGACTAAAAGAAGCCATCTCTACACGTCGGGGCAGTGCTTAAAGCCTTCCACTTACAATCATTATGTATAAGCTTAAGGTTTAAAGGCACGGCATGTGAAAAGCTACAATGTATTATAGTTGGTAGGATGAATTACATGTCCTACGGTTTAGATGTACTATCTTATAATGAATATAAAAATTTACTAGCATATATAACCCGGTCCCCTGTCCCCATTATTATTTATGTTTTACATTTAAAGATAAGTAATAAATCAAACTTTATCCATTCATTTTTGGAGTATAATATCATCGATAGCTAGGGGCGAAGCTAAAGAGGCCTCGCCCCTGCTGCCTATTTCTTCTTTAATGGGGTATTTGGATAACTTTAAATTATAATCTATTTTATTTGTTTTGGTATTATAAAATTATTTCTGTCGTAAGGATAAAAAAGATAAATAAAAGTAATTTATTTTATTTGAAATCAGTATACTAAATCTTATTAGTAATATTTTTTATTCTTTTAATTTTAAATATTTTTAGGTTCATTAACTTTTAATTCTTGACTTCACTGTTGAATCATTCATCTTCTTTGAAATTAATTTTTAGCTTTCGTAAATAATAAAAAAAATAAGGCTTAAGGAGCATTCTTGCCTTTGAGTTTGTACTAAATAATCGATTTAGTCTCTCTTCGAAAAAAATGCACTCAATTGGTCTTAGAATTTGCGAATTACATCAATTTAGCATTAATGCGCTGATGTGGCAAGCCACTCACTTGTGATTGATGACATGACAGAGAGGCAATGTTTGATTTTTTAGGGAGTTCGAGGGCAAATTTGATCTTTTAAGAATTTCGGGGGAAACTTTTGTTTTTTTTAAAAATCGAGAATTAATTGGTTTTTTATGTAATATTAAACAAAAAATTAAGAAATTAAAATATTAAAATTTTTAAAATATCAAAACCTGATAATTTATTAAAAAAATCAAAAATATTTTTTAAAAAATATTAAAATTATATCAAAAATTGTCATTATAAAAAATAAAATTAAAAAAAGATATTTAAAAAATTAAAAATATTTATACCTTTGAATTTTAAATTTTACAAGGCATGTAATTCTTTAGAATGGAGGGCAATGGTAAAGCTGGCAAACTAGATAAGGAAAGTATTTATCGAGCACAAGTATTATAATAGATCATAACACAAACGAGACCTCAAACGGTATAAGTACGCAATAAGTAAAACAGTTGAGCACGCACTTAACCGATTCTCCTTTCAGAAATAAACAGCGACACAGTCGTCCACTCAAATAGCATAGCAAAAGTTAAAGAACATAAGAAACACCACATGGATTCAACAAAATAAGATATTGATACATTCAACAACGACTGTATGAGTTTTCACTTCATTGGAAGAATAATATGATATCAAATCACTCAAAGCAGATTACATGCTTGACAAATACCTTCCTTAACTAATTTGTAGCTTCATCGTTACTATGTAAAATCTATAATGAACATATCAATTTTTTAACATTTTTTTAATTTTTTAATCTTTTTATAATACCAAGTATTTTCAAAATAATTTTTAATAATTTTTATTTTTCAATAATTTTAATAACTTATAAATACTTTATTTTTAATAATTTATCACTTTATAAGAATATTTTAATTTTATAATTTTTACTTAAATTTTTAATAGTGTTTTTATTTTCAGTATTCGTTTTTTAAATGATGTAATAATGCTTTTTATATTTTTAATATTTTAAAATTTTAATTCCTTATTTTTAAATATTATATAAAAATTATGTTTTCCTCGAACTTCCTAAAGAATTAGTTTTATCCTCGAACTCCTTAAAAAATCAAATGTTGCCCCTATGTCACGTCAGTACCGTTAACGACCACGTCAAACACATTAACGGCCAATGTTAGTTAAAGGGCTAAATTGATGCATTCTCGAATTCGATGACCAAATTGGGTGCGTTTTCACGGATGAACTAAATTGATTATTCGGTACGAACTTATGGGCAAAAATAACACTTAAGCCAAAAAAAATATGGAGAGTAAGCTAAATTGATTATTTTTTTTATGTACCTATGAGAAACAATAAGTTTTTACAAACGCATTGGTTTTAGGTTTAGATAGTTAGTTTAGGGTTTAGTGGTATAGAATTTAGAGGTTGTGGTTAGAATTTAAGGTTTATGATTAGAACTTAATGTTTAGAGGTTATGGTTTAGGTTTTAGGGTAACATGTTAGAGATTTAGGTTTTAACCTATAAACCCTAAATTCTAACCACAATCCCTAAATTTCAAATCTTAAATCCTAAATTAAATCTCTAAATTTTAACACTAAGGTGTTTATAGCTATTTGTTTTTACCGCTATGCATTATATAATTACCCATAAAATTTTACTATTATCTTTATCTTAAAATTTTAAAAGATTACAATTTTACAATTTTCGCAGACGATGTCCCTCCGGTTTAGGCTTGGGTATTTTTTTATGTATAGGATAAACTATGTTTTTTGTTTCTCAACTTTTTCTGTATTTTTGTTTTGGTAATTGAACTTTAATAAGTTCAATTTTATCGCTCAACTTTCAAATTTCGCTATATTTGGTCACTCAACCGTTAAGTCTGACAGCACCAAAAGGTTGCGTTTTGGACCTTTTATTTCTAAAGTTGACCTAATCTTTTAATTTTCTTTCCCATAAGCGACATCTTTATCCAAGGTCATTCCACAATCGTTGGTCATCGTTTGCGACGTAATTGATGCTGAAACTTTCCCTTATCTCCTTTCTTTCTTATTCTCAATTTATTTTTTCTCAAAATTTCCTTGAAATCAATAAAATCTAAATCAAAGCTTTGACATTATCTTGGTATGGTATGCAATCTCTACCATTTGATCAACGTAGAATTCAAATTTATTGTTAGCTTTGTAACCTTTCGCCATGTCAGAGATTTCAATTTTCAACCACCCATTGGCTGTTGGCAAGTTCTAGTCCCCTAACATAGTATTTATTGGTCTTCCAGTTCAGGCATATCTGTGTGTTGGAAATTTACAAAACAATCAAATTGTAAGGATCGGACCTGACCCTAATAGTGTCCATGTTTTATTGTGTTATATTCGGTAACATTTGTATTTTATTATTTTATATTCATTAACAACCTAAATTTGACTTTCAATGTTTTAAACAAACCAAAACCCTTAAGCAACATGAAGTCCACGCTAATCAGACTTAAAAAACATATGAACAATACAAAGATTATCGAGTAAACTACTCTAATATCAACGTTTATTCTTAATTTGCTTAATTAAGAATCATATCATTTCGTTTTTGTGAATAGCAAATTAGAAAATGGAGAAAAGGCTTTACGATGCAGCTGTACAAGGCAATAAGATTTCATTGCTTAATCTGCTTGAAGAGGATGCACTGCTCCTCGACAGATACATCACGGGTCGTTTCCCTGAGACCCCTTTGCACGTTGCTTCCATGTTCGGCCATCTCGAATTCGTCGATGAAGTTCTTGCTCGTAAGCCTGAGCTGGCCAAAGAAGTCGATTCCCGTAACTCGTCGCCGCTTCACTTAGCTTCAGCAAAAGGGTACCTGCAAGTTGCCAGAAGCTTACTGGAAGTACCCTGACATGTGTGTTGTGTGTGATATCGATGGAAGGAACCCGCTTCATATTGCAGCCATGAAAGGTCACCTTGGTTTGTTGAAAGAGTTGGTCCAAGCCAGGCCCTGGGCAGCTCGAGTGCTGATGGAGCAAGGTGAGACCTTTTTGCATGCGTGCGTGAGGTGCAACCAGTTGGAGGCGTTGAAATTGTTGGTGGACAGAGTTTCGGATCATGAGTTTGTGAATTCTCAGAACCACGACGGCAACACTATCTTGCATCTGGCAATAGCTGCTAAACAAACAGAGGTGTGTACTCAGTACTGATCTCGATCACCTGTTAATTCCACTTCGACCAAAGCAATTGGGTTAAGCTAAACAATTGAATTTCGCTAGATTGTTTTTTAATTTGCTGTCTTAGGAGCTGCTCAGGCTGGCACTCCTAACCACTAACAACCAACCAGTTAAATCCAGAGTGTCGATCATAGTTAATTGAAGGATCAGAATGGTTTTAGAGATGGTGATTTTGAGTTAGGTCATCTAAAGGCGGCAATCGGGTAGTTCGGTTCGGGTTGAGTTTTGGTTCAAATTGCTTTCAGTTTAGGTTCGAGTCTGATTCGGATTTAGTTCAAGTCTATGTTATTTCGGGCCGGACTGGGTAAATATTGCATCGTTGATTTCCGCTTCATGTCAAAATCAAATCAGTTGATTTTCGGTTTGGGTCAATATTGGATCGATCAATTTTCAATTTGAGTCAATATATGAAGATGATCTTTCATTGAAGAAAAAATTATATTAAACCATTAAACTAGTGCTAAAGGTGGTTGTTAATTGGTAAAATAATACAAAAGGAGAATAAAACATGCATATTTGAGCAAATTAAATTAGGATTGCTTTCGGTTTGATTTG
Organism: Hibiscus mutabilis; assembly: GCA_019671005.1. Lineage (NCBI taxonomy): Eukaryota > Viridiplantae > Streptophyta > Magnoliopsida > Malvales > Malvaceae > Hibiscus > Hibiscus mutabilis. The sequence continues at coordinate 4,055,280 of CM033733.1, read as the reverse complement.
ATTTTTTGTTCGGGTTACTTTCGGTTTAGGTTTCTTTCAGTTTGGGTCAAATTGTGTACGAGTTACTTTTAGTTCAGATAAAATTTGGGTTGATTTTGTCTTGAGTTTGAATCATCATATTCCATATCGGATCTCGGGTCGGGTAAATCAGTTCGTGTCTTGGGTCAAGTTTGACATGTCTTAGGTCATCTAGTTTAATTATTTTAACTTTAAATAGGAAAATATTGAGCGCTTAAACATGCTCGATCCACGTCATCTTTATATTGTAGTAACGACAATGCCAATCGAACTATATCTAAATCAGGAATATGAGATAAATTTTTAACTCATTATAGCATGAGATAATTTTTATGCACTGCTTTTATATGAGTTTCATGCATCATCAGTAAATAATAATATAATATCTTGTTAATAAATAGAGAAAATATTGAAATATTTATAGATAAATATTTGTATGTTCATTTAAATATAACCAGGGATATAATTAGGATAAAATTACGAGAAGGACCAAGTTGTTTATATTTAAAATTAACACGACTCTAAAAGATAACTATAAAAGTAGAGTGTTGAGATTTAATTTTACTAATTTTAAAATTGACATATCCTAAAAAGTAATTAAACCGAAAAGTTAGAAGCAAAACTTAACTTCATCAACTTCAAAACTAATAGGGTCTTAAAAAATTAAACTAAAAAATTTAGAAATGGACCCTTAATTTTAATAGTTTCAAAACTTTCAATAGTTTAAAATAGAATTAAATCATACAAGTTGGAGTGAGTCATGTTCCACTATTGAATATAATAACAAGTTGTTTTAATGAAGTTTGGACCGTTTGGTGCTCGGTTCAGAGGTGAATCTAGAGGGGTGGCAGAGGCCATTCCCCCTATAATGGTGGATTTTTGTTTAAGCCCCTATAAAAATTATAAGGGCGTGGTAAGATTATATTTTATCCCCTTAAAATGATAAAATTATAAGATCGAGTGTCGTGTAGCCATCTTCATGTACACAATTGGTACGTCGAACTTTAATTGATATAAATATATGCAGGCCATAAACTTGTTGATTTCAAGTACAACGATAGAAGTGAATTGTGTACATGAAGATGGCTACACGACACTCGATCTTTTATCACAAAACCAAAGAGACGCGACTGACAAGGAGATTGCAGAATCACTTCGAAGGATGGGCGCTACACGAGCACAAGACAAGCCTTTGTCAAGTTCTCAACTTAAGGCAATAAGGTCCAAAATCTTGTTGTCCACATGGGATCAGCCAAATGCAATATCAAAACCTAAGAAAAGAAAAGATTGCAAGAGGATAGTTAATGGTAATAAGAATGCCGATTAGCTAGAAAGAAAACGCAACATCCTAATGCTAGTGCCTTCCTTGCTGGCTGCCATGGCGTTCCAAGCCGGCGTCAACCCTCCTAGTGGCGTTTGGCAAGACAACGGACCAAGTGGTTTCTCATCAACGGAATCGAACGGTAAAAATCACACAGCGGGGTTTTCTGTGTTGGCAGATAATCATCCACGAGTATATACCATGTTCCTCATTTGGAATACAACGGGTTTCCTGGCGTCTCTCAGTATCATCCTGTTGCTTATAAGTGGATTGCCGCTGCGGCGTCGGTTCTTCATGTGGGTTTTGATGGTCATCATGTGGCTTGCCGTTACTGCAATGGCATTAGCATATCTACAATGTATCGCAGCTTTAACACCTGATCACTCGTACTCTTCACTAGTCACTATATTAGGAACTGGTATGACAGTTTGGATCGGCTTAATGCTCATACTCCTCCTCGGACACACGATTCGAATCATATTCAGATTGATCAAGTATCTCCGAAAAATAGTGATCAAATTGACGAAGCCGATCTCCACACGCCCTACTTCAGTTTAATGCCTACAATACACTCACTCTTTCCTTTAATTGAGTTAGCAGAACTGAGAACACTTGAGCTATAGCTTTGGTTGTAAAATAAGCTTAAGCCTGTAAAGCAGGGTTTATAAATGCAAAAGTTGTATGTGGCTTATAAAGAAAATGAATTATTAATCGCAGGGAATGATGCAGCACTAATGAGTGAATTAAAGGAGATTCTTCATCAAAATTTCAAGATGAAAAATTTAGGGCAACTTAAATACTTTTTGGGAATTGAAGTTCTTAGATCTAAGGAAAGGATCATACTTAATCAACGTAAGTATGCATTAGAGTTGATTGCTGACTCGGGATTAGGAGGTGCTCGTGTTGCTTCAACACCATTGCAACCAAATTCAAAATTAACATCAATTGAGTTTGATGGGAAGGATAAAAATGAGGCAATAGAAGATGAGCTTCTTGAAGATTCAGCAATATATCAACGGTTGATTGGAAGGTTGTTATATTTAACAAATACAAGGCCAGACATTGCTTTCGCAGTACAGCATCTAAGTCAATTCATGCAAAGTCCTAAAAAGGGTCATTATGAAGCAGTATTACGTGTGGTAAGGTACATTAGGAAGAATCCAGGGCAAGGCATTCTTCTTTCAGCAAAAAAAAGACACCCAGTTAAGAGTTTACTGTGATGCTGATTGGGCAGCATGTTCAATAACAAGAAAATCAGTTACTGGCTATTGCATCAAGCTTGGAGAGTCATTGATATGCTGGAAATCGAAGAAGCAAAATACATTCTCAAGATCTTCAGCAAAAGCTGAGTATAGATTAATGGCTTTCACAGTTGCTGAAATCGTTTGGTTAACAGGATTGTTAAGTGAACTTGGAGTGAAGCAGAATGAACCTGCAATGTTGTTCAGTGACAGTCAAGCTGCTCTACAGATAGCTGCCAACCCTGTCTTCCATGAAAGGACCAAACATATAGAAATAGATTGTCATTTTATTCGTGAGAAAATTCAAAAGACGTTGTGAAAATGCATTATGTGTCTACAGAACATCAGCAAGCTGACATACTTACCAAAGGGCTTGGAGTAAGCCAACATGAGTTTTTATTGGGCAAGTTGGGTTTAGGGTGTGTTTCACCCTCCAACTTGAGGGGGAGTGTTAAAGTCAGTTAGGATTGTTAGCTGTAATGCACGTGTATTATAGTTGATTAAGGTAGTTACAAGCTAGGTTAAAGTACCATAAATAAAAGGTATGTATACTATAAAAAGCAAGTTTTAATAAACAGAAAGTCTTCTTCATATATCTTGTTTCTTCTTCAAGTAATATCAAGTGAAGTTCATCACGAGCCTAGGTGTCTATCTCCGACCACCGTCACTAACTCAGGTTACTGTCAATAATTTGGCAAGACAATGGTCCAAGTGACTTTTCATCAACAGAATCAAACGGTAAAAATCACACAGCAGGGTTTTCTGTATTGGCAGATAATCATCCAAGAGTATATACCATGTTCCTCATATATAATACAACGGGTTTCCTGGCGTCTCTCAGTATCATCCTGTTGCTTATAAGTATTCATACAATTTTCTTCCTTTTCTATTAAGCAAGAGAATGTGTTCCAACAAGACTATTTATATATCTGTTATATAAAGCCATACCTATGTATTGTTATCTCTAACGTTAGAATGAATAAAAACACAGATCATATACTTCCTTTACTCTTCTGGTTTCATTCTTTAGTGTACCTGTAAAACATAGATTGTGTTGAGCTTTCATTAACCTCTTTGATATCAGATTCTATTTTAATGAAAATTAGAATTACTTTCTTTGTTTTGTAAATAACCCTAAGTGCCACATCTCTCTTTTCTCTACCGTTTTATCATCAGCCACCGTCCCGTCACCACATGGCCCCTTTCTCACAGTGTTCTAGGACCTTTTGTGTCTGAACTTGACCTAAACTTTTAATCTTATTCTTTCCCTTGACTGACATCCTTCTCCACTCTCCAACAATGCATGCATGGCTATTATTTGATGTTAGAGTAAATATAAGAATTGTAAGTTTTCAATTCTGTAATTTCTGTTATAGGCTGTTAGTCCTAGTCTGTTAAGGTTGGTCGTTATATTTTGTTAGTGTGGGCCATAGTTTGTTAGATGGTTGATCTGGGCTAATAGCCTATATAAACAATGTATGGGCCTTGTTCCCTTTCACAGATTAATGAATAAAATAACAAAATTTTCTCTATTTTCCCGCTTTACCAAAATTCATTTTCTTCATCTATCAGAGTGTCTGCCTTCCATTTAACATGGTATCAGAGCTCTAAAAGTTTCGTTTCCTGCGTTTGCTCTCTCTATTCCATCGCTCACGGTATTTCTGCTATGGCTCTGTCGGCGCCATCTGCCTCTCTAATGCTAGGAGGTTCTGAAGCTATTGCTGTCTCCGATGATCTTGTCGACCAGGCGTTTTCCAATAAAAGAATCAGTATCCGATTAGATGATACGAATTATCTTCTATGGAAACAACATGTCATTCTCATGGTGCAAGGATACAGATTAGAAGGTTATATTGTCGGTTCAATCTTTGTTCCTCCTATAACTGTTTGTGATAGTTTGGGTGCCCTAATTTCTAATCCGCTCTATTTGAGATTTGTGAAGCAGGGTAGCTCTTTAGCTTCCTGGCTTCTCTCAACTGTGAGCCCCTTGGTTCTTCCTCAACTCGTTGGAGCTGAAATATCGACGTCGATTTGGAGCTCGATTACTCGTCTGTATTCTCAGCTATCAACAACGAAGATCATGCACCTTCTTTGTTGTCTTCGTTCGATTCGTAAGAACACTCTCGCGATGAGGGAATATATTGTTCATATCAAAGAGATATGTGATCTCCTTGCAACCATTCCGTGTCTGATATGGAACACATTGCTACGATACTCAATGGCTTATCCTCTGAGTACGATCCGTTCGTTGCGGTGATTACTGCAAGCAGGGAGCCTTATTCTCTGGATCGTGCAGCCTATATAAACAATGTATGGGCCTTGTGCCATTTTACGGATTAATGAATAAAATAACAATTTTTTCTCTATTTCTCCACTTTACCAAAATTCATCTTCTTCATCTATTAGAGTGTTTGGCTTCCATTTAACATTTGCGACGTAATTGATACCAAAATGTTCTTTTTTTTCTCCTTTTTCTTCCTCTAAATTTGTTTTTCCTCGAAATTCTCTCAAAATCAATAAAACCTAAACAAAGCTTTAACATTTTCTTGGTTTGCTTTGCAATCTCTACCATTTGATTTGTGTGGATCAAGATATTTTGTTTTTCTCAACCTTTACACCGTTCGGATCTTAAAAAAAGTACTTTGACGTCGGTGAATCAAAGAGAGTCCATAAATTTGAATTTGAGAGGAAAATTTCAGAGATTTTTTGCATGAATTTTAGGATTTGAAAAAAAAATTACTTTGACGTCGGTGAATCAAAGAGAGTCCAAAAAATTGGATTTGAGAGGAAATTTTTTTGCATGAATTTACCGGAAAACTCAAATGTCATTGAATTAACGATTGAGTGGCAGAAAATTGTGAAATTCAAAAGTCAAAGTATAAAACTAAAATTCTTTTGAAGTTAAATAACCAAAACAGGAACATATAAAGATTTAAGAGACCAAAATTATTGTCTACATTTCTGATTTTATCGTCTTCGTATGTTATAGTTTTATTAGCTGTGTTAGAAATCGGCAAAACAATCAAATTTTAAGGATCCGTGCTGGTCTTCAAAACGTATAGTTGTATCATTTTTTTAAGCAATCCTTCTCTAAGAAAACGTTGAACCTTCCTCAATTGTGTATTCGTAATTGTAAAACGAATTGGATTAAGTCCATATTAGACAAAAATATAATGTTTAAAGCTCGATTCATTTTTAATAAAATGTGTTTAATTATAGATGTTGTCATCTTTATACGTTTTTATTTATTTATTGGGTAAACTACTTGTGTGACCACTCAACTATGGGATTCGACCTATTTTGACCATCCAACTAAAAAAATGAACAAACAACACCAAACTTTTTAATTGGTCATATTGTGACCACCAACAGTTAAAATCTAACGGAAGAGGTACGTGGCAATTAACGAAAATTTGTATAATTACACATTTAGTGCCTATTAGTTACTTATTATGCCATTTGATCCTTATTTTAATTTAATTCAAAATTTTAAGGCTCCAATAAGATGGTGACACGTGTCACTGTCTAATTAGAGGACTTTTTCTGTTAATTTTAATTTTTTTGATTTAATATTTTCTTCGTGTCATCATGTGATTAAAGAGAAAATGAATAAAAATAAAGGTTTGCACGGGTCATCTGAATAAAATATGCACGCTCAAGCCGTTGGACTAAAGCCATAACTGTGACAAATTTTATTAATATATTTATTTAAATCTTAATCTGTGAAATGGAGATGAAAATTTTTAATACTTTCTTCTTTGTGTTCAAAGCCTTATGATCTCTTTTTCTTTTCCCTCTTTTAATTTGGCATAATCCACAACTTGCTTTTGTGAATAAGAAGAAATAATCCTTGTTTATTTTTAATTTTGAAGTAATGCTGAGAGAGGATGTTTGTCTAATTTTTGCCAGGATTTAACACAGATAGCTTTGAACTCAAAGACGAAAGGGTTAGAAATTTTTCATCTCTATTTTACTGATTAAGCTTTAAATAATATATTGATAAAATCTAACATAGTCATGGCTTTAGTCCAATTGCTTGAGCATGCCAATTTTACTCGGATGATCTACGTTTGATTCTCTTTGGGTGCAAACCTTTAGTTTTATTCATTTTTTCACATGTGATTAGAAGAAAATATTAAATTAAATAAATTAAAATTAACAAAAAAATCGTCTAATTAGATGGTGGTATGCGTTACCATCTTATTGGAGTCTTAAAATTTTGAATTAAATTAAAATTAAGATCAAATTAATATAATAGGTAACTAACATGAACCAAATATGTAATTATATAAATTTCTGTTAACTGTTATGTTACCTCTTCCGTTAGATTTTAACGATTGGTGGTCCAATTAAATGAAAATGAACAATATAAGCCTGAATTGAAACTACATGATCTCAACTTCACAGGTGTGGTCTATCAGCCTCACCACTGTAAAATGAACCCTACATGTGGATAAAAATGAAAAGGGAAAAAGAAAGCTGAAAACTTATTATCTGAATTGATCTATAACATTATATATGATACAAATCCTCTAAAAGGATTGATGATCTATCTGGATAACAAACAACAATTAGGAGGATTTATTCAATTGTAGACCGCTGGGTAGGAATCTGACATGACTACAATGTTTTAACTTGGACAGAGCTTCTTGTGACTTACCCAGCATGAGATCGACATAAATTGCGGTCATAGTGGCTTCGCTACTGTTTGGTACCAGGGACAATGCTTGCGTCACAAAATGGTGAGCTCGCTCAAGGTCACCTTGTATTGCAGACACAGCTGCAAGATTTGCATAAAGCGTTCCACGTGCCTCTTCTGGCTTCAGAAACATGGATTCCTGCAAGCCCTCATGAGAAGGATTCTTGGCAGCTGCTGCTCCTCCACTCGGTTCTTCACAATCGACAGGTTTTACCACTCGCCACTGCTCCAAGTCCTCTTGACTAAAGAGCAATTCAATGTTATTGTCCCCAGACAAATAAATGGCCAAATGCTCTGCAGCTTCCTTAGGTTTGTTCAGTAAGCAGAGTGCTTCTGCTGCATAGACATGACCTAGAAAGATGTAAATTCTTGAACAACCTGGTAGTTCTAAAAGCAATAGTGCGGCAGATAGGGCCTTCAAAGGATTATCCAGTTCTAACTCTACATATGCCAGGTTAGCAAGAAGAGCTTGCTTAATCATCTGATTTTCTCTTCTGCGAATGTCTTCATAATAGGAGACAGAGTTCTGAACGATCTCCTGATTAGCTCCCCCCTTTGGCTCTTTCAAATCTCCATTTGAGTTAAGAAGACCAGCTAACGTGGTTGAAGCCATGGAACTGATGCCAGGTAACTTCTTATGGATTGGGTTCTTCGAAGATAGTCCATCGCTTGATTCACTCTCCTCCAAGGATAAATTGGAGGGTAAAACAGATTTAGAATTACTCCACTCAGAACAGTTCAGCAAGTGCAGTGCGTTATATAGACATTGCCTAGCAAGGGGTAATGAAAGCTTAGGCTGCCCATCACCGCCTAAAGCCCAATCATTCTTTTCAACGGAATCTACATGTCCATTTCCTGAAATCCCATATTTTATTAGAAGTTTCCTCCACCTACCCTTGCCGATTACATTGACTCTAATTTCTGATCTGTCTGATGGAGTTTGACTTCCTTTTACAAGCCCTTTCTCTACAGCCATTATACAACATTCAGCGAGCCGAAGCCACAAGAGTGGTCTTTTGTAGAAAATTGAACATGCCTTCTGGAAACAGTGAGCAGCAAGTATTGGTTTCCCACATGCCAAGTACTGCAACCCACAGTTATATGTTATGAGGAGGGATTTATCTTGTGAGAATGTTAATAGCTTTAGAGGCTTCTCCTTTTGAAGAGATGAACAAATACTGAGTGCCTTGGAAAAGAAAACTGCAGACGTATGATACTTCCCAAGTTTATAGTAAATGCAGCCTAGATTGTTGTTAAACATGCTTGAAATTGCTGCATCTGTCCGATTACTTGACGCCATCAACAGCTTGAAGGCTTTTCGATGGTTTCCACGTGTATACTCAAGCTGAGCCTTCAAGAGGAGAGCCATAGATGAATCTCTTCCTCGAGCAATGTTCATAGCATGCTTGACTTCCCGCTTTGCTAGCTTTAGATTTCTAGTGAACAGTAAAAACCGAACCTTGTAAAGTTGCAACTTGAGCTTCAAATCAACACCGGAGATAGATCTATCAACTGCGATTCGGGGATGATCATTCGCAAATGTAAGACCAGCAGGCCGTGCTAAGTTCCGTCCACCAATATCCAGTGTCGAAAACATTTCATCCAGTTGGTCCTCCGATAAAGTTCTAGATAGAGGATTCTCAGAGGCATTTACACTAGCAGCTATGTCTGAACTAGATGCATCTGAGATGAAAGGGCTGCTAGGAACTGAGGAAGATTTTCCCACTAGATTCGTTGATTGTTGAGTGACCGTGTTACCATTTTCCCCTTGGCTCACATTACCGATGCCAAATGCTTTTTCCAAATAATTTAAAACATCCTGCACATAACTAAAGCTCTTTAGTATCAATGTATAAGATACAGACACTACTTTTAAATAAAACATAACATGATAAAACTTCCCATAACATCTAGACCAACAATGGAGTAAATGATTTCTCAAAAAAAAAAAAAAATACAGTGTAGTAAATGATAATTTTCAAAAGTTCAGCAAGGAATTATCTCCTATTTACATTTCCAAACCAAGTATGACCTACAAGATCTTAAACCATCTTGTCACCAATTTATTACAAAGTCCTTTCAAACAACAAGCAATATAAGGTGTATTACATTAGAACTGAAGTACAGAGTACAAAGTGGGTTTTTAATTATCTGAACTCTGAACAGTGTTATACTGCCATACTAAAATAAAAAAATGTGAAAGAAATCCAAAAATCAATACCATGTAATAAAAATTTAGCACGGAAAAATCAAATTAAATAACCAACAGAAAACAGTACTGCCATATAATCCCAAATTCACAACCAGAGAAGAGTTTCAGCAATTTCCATGGGGCAAGGGAGTTTAAAACAAATTGCTTTTTCTACGGACATTTTAAGCAGGAACAATGGGGAAAGAAAGGGTAAGCATAAACGGTGACAATCGGAAGAAGTGAGGACTAAAAGTAGCATCAAAATTACGAAATGAAATAAGAGCATTATGCATATCATTTAAGACGTGCTAATACAAACATAAATAAATAGTGCAAAATATAAATAAATAAAGGTTAGAAGCTGCTTTTTCCTAATGAATTGCGACAATTTCATGCTAGCCTCATCACAAGACACGGAGCACTTTGAATTACGATTAACTACAGAGGCATTAGTAGACAGTTTAGGGTATTCAACAAACGAAAAAACTCACTGACTTTCTACATAAAATGCAAGATGGAAATAAGGAATAGGTACAGTGAGCACAAAATGCTAAGGATATGTGATTGAATGAACATTTCCTCTAAAAACATGCTTATCAAAATTTTTACGGTAGACAAACTCGCCTATCACTGAACACAAGCTACCTTTTATCTTTTTTTTTTTTCTTTCCCCAACTTTCAAGTTCAAGGGTAGCAGTTAGTCATATCCATCTTTCAGTGGTAATTCCTAACAAGCAAACACTTTGATGTCCTCTAAAAACATGCTTATCAAAATTGTAAGGTAGACAAACTCACACATCACCATACACAAGCTAGCTTTTTCTCATTTTTACCTTCCTCAACCCCCAAATACAAACAGTTAGTCATATCCATCTTACAGTGGTCTCTAAAGTGTTTCAATGGATATTAGCAAGGAATTTTCAATTTGGAAGGGACTCCAAGTAATAACACAACAAATATTTAGAACTTACGGCAGATTCCGAAGCATCATGGCAAGCTAACACAACATCCAGCAACAGAAGGCAGATATGAAGGGCTGTTGTCTGCATATAAATAAAAAGTGAAACAATTAAAACAAACCAATAAATGCCTACACAAAATGAAAATTTATAAAGATAAAATACCTCATCTATTGGTTCAATGTTTTGATACAGAGGTTCAAGAATTGATAAAGCCTTTGAGTATTCATGAAGGTGGAACCAAATGACTGCCTACATCAGATCAATTCACAAGAAACATGTTACTGCAAGCTATTGATGAAAAGATAATTGTTACTGGGTTCTTGAAATTACAAAAAGGGGCCATACTATGTTTAAAGCAGCCACAGAGGTATCAAATTCGCCTGTGTAAATAATACTGGCACTATCTGAAGAAAGCTGCTGTATAGTTGTACCACTTCCTTTTGAATCCGGAGTAAATTTATTACCAGAACTGCTACCAGACTCCACCTGTTCCACAGACGCATGAGCAAGCTCCTCACATCTCTTCTGAATCAGCAGAAATGGGGAAAGGATGTTAAAAAATAATCCAAGAGTAACTTAAATCGTGAACTTAACAATGCAAATCTCTCTCCATATAACAATAAATCTCCTACTCGAAGACAGTTTTTACAAGTTAGAGGGACTGGAAGAAAGAAAATGAATTCATTACAGACTCAAATGCATGACATAAACTCAGGCTCAAAAAGCCTATGGCCCAAATTAAATGTGATCAAATACACAAATCATTTCCGAGCGTAAGTACTAACTAGCAGTGGTTTCACAATGGTAATAACGGTTTAAATTGCCAAATGCCTAACCAATTGTGATTGCAATTAAAAAACAAAATACAAACAACTTTCATTTAACCTGAGGAGAATTGCTTCACCAAAAATATTTCAATTGAGTATTAAAAGATAAAATTAAGTTTTCCATGTTAGTTTAAAATTTTGATATAATATCTGCAGCAGTTGATGCTCCATTAACCTTCCTTTTCAACTTGACAAAACAAGACTTCAAAGTTTATTGATGAATGGGTAAGGATAATCATTCATAAGGTGTCATAAATCGATTAATTATGAGAAAATTTGTGGGAGTGCACAGCCATGGAATCCAGGAGGTTATACGATAATGTGTACCTTGACATTGTTAAGGATCTCAAGCAACTTCTTTGGATCTGAGCAACCATCCCGAAAAAACTCCGCAATTGCAATATTATGAAGAACCTGTTGAATAATCCATTGGTTCAAAATACTTTAATGGCACCAACAGAAAGGACAAACTTATAAAAGAAGTAAAAAGCTACTCAAGTGAAGCTATTGGTGAACATATTCATGCTGACAAATCCTGCAGTAGCTGAACTCATTTGTGCCGACAAACTTGATAAACTAAAAAAATGCATTCTGATAAGTAAATATTCAACTTCACTACAGCATGTTATAAGTACCAGTTAGCAATACAAAAACTAGTTTAACATGCTACCAAAAGTTTCATCCTGAAAATACATAAACTCAAGTTTGAAAGTTTGCATAACAATCATTTCAGCCTTGAAGCCATCAAATCCTGCACTATAGGGATAATATAACCTTTTTTGTATCAAATTATTATCCATTCTTTTACTTGGTTTGGTTTTTGAATTGAGACACTTTCTGGTTTTGGCTTCGATAAAAACTAAAATAATCTTTTAAAAAACCTAAAATTGAAAAGTAACTTAAATCAATTTTAAAACAAAAAAAATGCATTTTGAAAATCATTAATTTTTAATTTAAAAATAGTACAAATTTTTTTACTAAATTAATATATAGCTAGGCACAGTAGCCTAAAATGTTATAAAAGATAAAAGCATCTCCATTTAATATGACATACATTCAGCAAAAACTACTTACCAGTTAACATTTGCATCACTCTTTCACTGAAATGTTTATTTAGACCCCAATATGAGTAACTAAACATTGAAATTTATGATATAGAACAATTTAAGAGGTCATCAAACATCATTGTACATAACTCCTTAAAAATTTGAGGAACTGCACAACTTAACATTGGTCTTTCTCATGCACTACAACAAATATCCATATCATGCTAGTATTGACTACCACAACTTGAAAATACAATTATAACCATTTCCTTTCTGGAATAGATAGCCCATAACAACATATCAAACCAAGGTAAATAAATGTCGGTGTATAGTTCTCCATCCTAGCAATTAAACAATGACAACACTTTAACCAACTATGAATTCCATCTTTGATGACTACCGTCTAGTCCAACTTCATCATATGTTGATTAGATTTTACTCAACTAAGCACATAAGATAAATTGAATTAGTACTTCCATCAAACCAAACAGCTTAACAGCTTAACTCAACTATCCAACATTCATTTGCATGAGCTTGCGAGTATATTGCAACGAGTACACCATTTGGCAGTATGGTAACATAAAAGAATCTATCATCAACATGATACCCCGAGCAAGTTAATTGTCAGCAAATCCGAATTATTAAAGCTAAGTTATATAGTGAAAACATAATATGGTAATAACTAGACTAGTTATTGGGCGGTAATGTATAGAATGATAATCATTAACTGTATAAATAAGGAAGTCAACTTTTGAGGTTTAGTTTCAATTGGTTTAAGAAATTCCAGCAACCGTAATCAGCTGATAATCAAGTTTTAGTGAGTCGGACAAATACAAACAAAACATTAAAAAATGAACTTCAAATTCCAACTTAAAGAATGATTGAATAAAAGGGCTAAGAAATGAATCGGGTTGATCACATCCATTAACGAAACAAACGCGCGTATATGCGAAATAATTTACCTTTGGATCACCTTCTTTCTTCACCTTTAGCTGATTCAACACATCGACGCATTCGACGAACTTTCTAGATTGGAAGTGAAGAGCGGCTTCTTTAGCGAGTGCGGTAGTGACGGGAAGGTCACGCTCATCGTCGCCGGCGGAACAATCCCGATCCGGAGCCAACGAAGATGACGAATCTAGCGAATCCATGACCAGATCAGACCAATCGAACTGGCTCAGAAAATTGAAATTTTAATTTTTTTTAAATAATCTCAGTCGTAGCGAATAAAAACCCTAGCTTCTACTATCACGAAAAATGTGGTATAGTTTTTTAAAATAAATTCACTGGGGATTTTTTTGTAAGTTTTTTAAGAAATTGCAAAAGAGGAAAATCGGCGAGGGTTATTTTGCCGCTTGGGTGTCGCCTGAATTGCAGAAATGTGAAATATGACAAAGACGGTAAAAACCTACGCCGACCGAATTCGGGGATTGATACTGATAGAGACTCGAGAAGGGGAAGAGATATTTTCCCTTTTTCGTTTTTTTTTTCTTTTCCAAAATGAGTTGAAGCATTAAACCACGAAAGAGGGGTGCTTTTTTAGTGTAATTGCGAAGAAAACCTCAAGATTCGACTTTATTTCAACTGAATCCTTAAAGTTTTCTTTTGCAATATTAATGTTTCGATTTTTCTCAAATAAGTCCTTTTTAGAGACTCAACTAGCATCTAATGGTGTGCAAAAACATCCGATCTGATTCGATTATCTGTTGATTTGATTCAAAAAACCGGATATCCAATCAATATAATGACAAAAGTACTTTCCTTTCATGTATGCATGTGAGTAAAATTTTATAAAATTATATTTAAAAATGACGAAATATAAAATTATTTTTTCTGCTGACATGGTATAGTTTAATTTCGCATGCATTGTCAATTTGTTATGCACTGTAATGAAATTAAAATTGATAGAATGATACATCAGCAAAAAAAATAATCTCATGAAATTAAAATTGATAGAATGATACATCAGCAAAAAAAATAATCTCATATTTTATATAATTTTATAAAATTATTTTTTTGATTGATGTGTCATTCTATAAAGTCAGCACATTTATTTATATGACATTGCTATATTAGCATTCACTGTCATATATATTTATCACGTCATTTCAAGCATTTATCGTTAGTTATGAATAAGTTATTTTGACATATGATTAAAGTGTTTAAAAAAATATACACCAAAATCATTATTCAATCAAACGTTAAGGATTCGCTACAAATTAATAATAAAAATGCAAAATTTGCATTAGATATTAATTTTTTATCATTTAGTGTGGCTGGAATTTCATACTTTATCAGAATTTAGAATATACGATTTAATTATAATTTTTTATTGCATAAAATTTTATAGTAAGTATTTGATTTAGTTCACTACAAGTTGACAATATTCAGTTTAGTATGACAGTGCATGTTGACATAATATTATATAGACAAAAGTGCTGACTTGACAACGTTAAAGTTTTTTAAAAACAGAATATAAATAAATTGACTATCCAATCAAACATTAAGAATATTTTTCGACGTTGTACCTTAAAAATAAAATGCAAAATTTGCATCAAATATTATTTTTTTAACTTGTGTTAACATTTATAAGTGAAACATGTCCAACACGGTAACCTACCATCATACTCTGTTGAATAACATCTGCATCTAAAATTCCATTTTCACAAGCGCATTGGAAACAACTTCAGAATCTCCATAATGTAACCAATCCTTGGAACAGATTAGTGCTTCCACCGTCTCTGGTCGCAAGGAGCTTCGGTACTCATCTAGCCGCTTCTCTGTGATGTCAAAGATTGAATCAGGAGCAATAGCAGACACCCGAATTGAAAAAATTTCACGAGCCATCTTGGAAAGTGTTGGATACTTCATCTTGTTCATCTTCCACCAACCCAACACGTCGAACTCTTGGACACGGGGTAACAACGACTCTTCCAAGTACCGATCTAGCTCAGACTTCATCTGCTGGCTGCTAGTCTCCATAATGTAGACATCAAAATCTGTAAGCCCGTGGTCTGATAGAAGATTTCCCTGATGAGATCCGTCGGTCTTTCCATTTTCTCCGGCATTCCCTTCTTCTTCATAAGTCGGTGTCGAAGGCAGTGGAAGTGCCATGTATTCAAGAAAGAGCTCGTGAATTCCATCATCGACAGTTTTAATATGTGTGGGAGCATCCTCGCCTTATATTTTCGTAAAGCTGAACTCAACAAGTTTCATTTTGAAACGAGGATCCATGACTACTGCGATTGACAAAACCAGGCTACATTCCTTCCAGTAATTGTCCATCTTTTCATGCATCGATTTTGCAAGGTTGCTGATAAAGCGATCCTCACTAGTCATAGAACGACCCAAGTCCGCATGTATCCTCCACACTTCATGAAATAATGTAATTGCAGTAGGTTGAGTTGTAGTTATAGTGATGCTGGCTGCATCAAAGAGAGGTTTCAAGAAACTGCATAAAATCTCAACCAGCTTCCAATCTTCCATTGATGGGGCTAGCTTATAATCTGGATCATAACTATCAAAGCAATCAAACACTTCCTTCAATTCAGAAGCAGCTACAAGCATTTGGTATGTTGCGTTCCACCGAGTTTGATCATCAAGAAACAGGCTCTTTTCACTTGGCACTTGAAGCTGGTTTTTTACTTGAACGAACATATCCTCGTGGGATTCTGACATCTTCACGTACTTCACACTATCACGGATTTTCTTGATAATCTCTTCCCCTGCTCCAAGCACATCCTTTGCCGTGCTGCTCATAGTATGATCTGTACAGTTTCTGATCAACAGCTGACCATTAAGAATAAGGGGATTCTTAACGCACAGTAAAGGTCTAAGATTTTCCAACCCCGCTTCGCTTGGCAGATGATTGAAGGTGAGGGAAAATAACTTGCCTTCCAAACTCCAGTCTGAAAGGCAAGCAGCAACGGCATGACTTAGTGCAGAATGGGAATCTGGATACGGTTCCATTATGACATTGAAAACCCGTCTGTGCAATTTCCAGTCCATATCAACAAAGTGACCGGTTATAAACACATAACCCAGTATTAGATTTTAACTCCACATGTCAAGTGTAAGACAAAAGCGTCCAGGAATGCCCTCGATAAACTTCATGAGGCTTTGCTTTTCCCTTAGGTAAGTTGCCACACAATCCCCTTGAACGGTGTTGAAACTCATTTTATCAAACTGAGGCTGAAGATTTTGAACAAAAGCTATGAAACCAGGATGCTCAACCATGTGAAGAGGGTAATCATGCATGATGATCATTCTGGCAATTTTGTGACGTCATCTGTCCTGATCATACGGGATAAACGGATCATTAATTTTTTTGATATATTATAAAATGGTCATTAAACTTTATCAAATTAGCACAAAATGATTTATCAATAATTTATAACGTGCAAGTTAATGACCCTTTTGTAATAGTTTAGTGATTTATTGAAAAGTTTAATGGTTGTTTTATAACTTTTAAAAGTTTAGTGACCAAAAAGATCATTTTAAAATAGTTTGATTAACGATTAATAACTAAAAAATTCGGTTAATAAAATTTTGGTAATTCAGTTTGATTAATCAAACCGACCGATTAAATACCCCTATGCCTCTCTCTTTTCATGTGATACTTAGTTTGCTTTTTTTTAGGGTTTTGGGTGTATATGGTACGTTGATTTTAACCGATTTCATCAATATTTTATCTTATGTTATCGAGGTTTTAATAGAAATGGTAAGACTGATTCCTTAAGATTCTTGAAATTCAACGTTTGAGTCTCATCTTATGTAAGTCCTACATTAATTTTCATTTAATTTTGTTTAGAGAAAATCAAATTGAAATGAAACATTCTGCTTTCCTACCAATTCCTTATGTTGGGAATTAACTTGTTCGGTTGGTAAATCTTAATTTCCCAATAGGAGTTTATTTCCTTGAATTCACATTCATAATGTTATGACCATGGAGTTATTGTCTTATTGATACAATATTAAATTACCTAAACTTTTAAATTAAAAAATAACAGTATTTAAACATATCTTAACTCGCGTCATATTATGTTTTATAAACAATCATGTCAATCGAACTAAGATTTTATTGAAATTTTCTATATTATATATAATATCTTTCTTGATGTTGCTTTATACTTTTGGTATAAACAGTAATAATATTATACAACTATAACCTACTTGCCTGCAAATCATCTGATCAATATAAGTACTTCAATATGCAATGTTATTTTATTAAAGGCATAATGCTAAAAAAATGCTAACGTTCGACTAAATAGTCATTTTAGTTTTATTTTTTTATGTAGTTTAACTCTCAATGTTTCATTTTGGGTTAAAATGACCATTGGATGAAAACGGTTAGTCAACTAACATTAAATGACGTGACAAAATTACATGGCAATGCACGCTGACATAGCAGTGTCATATAGACAAATATGCTGACTTTGCAGAATTACACATCAGTAAAAAAAATAATTTTATAAAATTGTATAAAATATGAGTATAATTATTTTTCTGATGACATATCATTCTGTCAAGTTATTTCAAGCTATTTATCGTCAGTTGACTGATAGTTTTCATCCACATAAGGGTTATTTTAACCTAAAATAAGACGTTGAGAGTTAAAATGCTTCAGAAAAGAGAATAGAAATCAAAATAACTATTCAGTCAAACATTATGGGCATTATATTTCGATGTGGTTATATTGTAGAGTCATATCTATAATATCTGAATCAATTAGCATGGTGGATAATTGAAAGTTGAGAGTGGAAATTATATAATTTTTTGTAAAGTTCATATGTCAATTGTGTAATTTTCAATTCAAAAACAAAACAATTGTTTCTCTTTTGCCAAAATTAGAGGGTTGTGTAGTCTATGACTATGAAACACAATTCTTTGGTGATATTATAATTCAAGTAATTATCTTACTTATATTATTATGGGTTTGTATTTGATATTCTAACAGTATCCATGTTCATATATTATCTCGGGATCATATTAATACTTATCATCGACAATTAATACTTTATTGCAACATATTTATGCTATATTAGATAGAAATTAGATTGTTAATATTAGTCATATTTTTAGAGAGACGAATAAAGTAGTCGATAGATTGTCGAAGTGTTCTGCAATAGGATCTAGGGCCGTAAACGAACTGAACGTGTAGCGAATCGTTCTTGAACCGTTCAGGGGGAAGTTTGTTTATATTCATTTATTTATTAAACGAACTAACATGAACATGATTTTTTGTTCGTTTAATTAAATGAACGAACACGAACAAAGAGCTCGTTCGTGAACGTTTGTTTATGTTCGTTTAAATTTATTCACATATGTCTAGGAGTGAGCATTAGATTCAGTCGAGTCAAAAAGTTTTGAGTTATTCGAGTTGACAAGTCTCTATTTTATGACTAGTTAAAAATTTCCTTCTTATTGGCTATGGGTGTTCATTGTTCAGTTAAACCGAACTAACCGACCGGACCAAAGCAAAATTGGTTAATCTGTTAGATAATTTTAAGTTTCGACTAATGATTAAGAATTTTTCAAATTTCAATTATCGATTAATTCGGTTTAAAATCAGTTAATTAACCGAATTAATCGAACCAACCCAAAGCATTAAATATTTAACATATTATTATGTTTGTTTATGTTTATTTGTGTTCATTTATGTTCGTTTATCATTTTAACGAACGAACATGAACGAACACGAACAAACTACATTCCTTAACGAGCAAACACGAACAAGAAATTTTGTGTTCGCTTATGTTCGTGTTCATTCATTTGTTCGGTTAAACTTAAACGAACGAACATAAACACGTCTTTATTCATGTTCGTTTACAGGCCTACTACTATGATTGGAGAATCGGGTATTTCTTGAACCACCGGTTTTGGTACTCGATCTTCTTCAAGAGGATTGTAATGCCTTCGGGCTAATTTAAATTTAATCAATCTCTTTTTCATCAATATATATATAGTTATTATATTTTTAATAGATAGTGTCTTATAGTTCACTAACAATACAATAAAACCTCTATAAATTAATAATGTCAGGATTATGTAATTTTATTAATTTAAAGAGGTATTAATTAATCAATACATTATTTTTATATCTGCAACAACTCTTCACATTTTTTTGCTGCAGTATGAGAATGTAACACCATAACTTTTGAATGCAGTAAGGAAAGTTAGAGATGAAATACAATTAGATTTAAATTTTAAGAAGAAACAAACAACAATAGAATCATATTTTACTAAGTTGTTTTAGTTATATTTGTAATTTTATAGAACTATTAATTTATAATATTGAAGAGACAATAAATTTATATAAGGGTCTACAGTATATGAATTTATGCATTAATAAATCTTATGTTTTCTTAACCATATAATTTTATATATAATATCATTAATTTTCTTTTTATAAAATGCTTAAATTATTTATAATCTCTAAATTTTATTTTTTTTGAATAGTCCAAATTTCAATGTCTAAATCAGAAGCAAATACATTTAATTTCAGTCTCTAAAAATTTCAATCGAGTTAATAATCAATAATTTAGGTAGAAATAGAATACAATTGTCCAATGAGTTTCAGAGAAAATAAAAAGACCAATCAATCCAACTTTCAAATGTTACAAAATGGCAATAAAACTTTATGTTTTGTAACAAAACGGTAACTCGGCCATTAAGTACTTAACGTCGCTGTTATAAAATTTTGTATAATAGCTTATTTAATTATCTATATTTACACATTCAATCAATTTAGTCATAATTTAAAAAAAATACTATATTTAACCCTCGTTATTTACAAATTCTTTTAATTTGGTCATTATAGAAAATATTATTTTGAGCTACTTCGTTTTATGTGTTTTATGTAGTTCAATTGAGTGGCTGCCTTGCCTTGGTTGGGTTCAAATGTGCTTGTCAGAGTATGCATATGCACGTGTTGCTGACTGTGGGTTTTGTTGTCTTTTGTTTGTGTAATGGAAGCATATGATTTTGAGCTACTTAGTTTTATGTGTTTTATGTAGCAGATTTTGAAATCTTTCAAGGAACTGTCTTTCAATCAAATGTTAAATTGTTGCAAAGGGAAAATTTGATCACAAGGAAAAATAAAGTTTATGAAAATTGGGAGAAAGTCAAACACCTTCTACACTGAAGAGGCTATTAGGACTGTGATTTCAGACATACCAAGTGATCTTACAATAAGGATTAACAATGTTTGTTTTATTCTTCATAAGGTATAATTTATTGAGTTCATAATATATCTCATGTATTCTTGCCTTATTTGATTGGTTTACGGCATATGCACCATGTTTAGGCTTGTAGATTCAGCATTTTGGAGAAGATTTTGGGGTTGGTAGCCTCTTAATTAACGGTGCTATTCTTGGTTGCAGGTTCTGCTTGTCCGAAGTGTGGCCTCCTACAACGGTTCTGCTCCGATTCTGATGATTCCGACATTGTTACTATAGATCTTCACGATGTTCCCGGGGGTAAAGATGCTTTTCGAACTCTGTGCATAAATAAATAAATAATATTTTATAACAGCGCCCGCACATAACTTTGTGCATGCATTTTGTAAAACTTTGTTATCACAATCTACAACGGGAAGTGCATAAATAAATAATATTTTATTATTATCAAATTAAAAGAATATGTAAATAACAAGGATTAAATTTAGTAATTTTTTTTAAAATTATGACTAAATTGATTGAATGTGTAAATATAGAGGATTAAATGTGCAACTATACAAAATTTTATAATAAAATTTTATTTTTGGCTAAAATAGATGCTTAAAGTTTCATTATTGATTGAAATAGGTGCTAAAGTATATACCTCAGTTGACTTTAGGTACCTATTTTAGCCAAAAAATACTTTAGGCACCAAACACTTTAAACCATTTTAATGAAACTTAATCAACAAATTAACCAGATCGGAACTTTAAACCATTTTAATAAAAAAAATAAATTAATTAAAAAAATTTAAAATGTACTTTAAAATATTTTATTAAAATATACTATTAACAAAATTCTATGGAAGTTTAATCAACAAATTAACAAGATCGGAACCAAATTGCGCAGGGCGAATCTAACTTCTAAGGGCACAGTTAGGGGCCTTGGCCCTCATGACTCAATGGTAAAATTTTATTTAACCCTTCTTAAGAAATAATCATTCAATTTAATCCTTTTAACTCTTTAATTAAATGAAGATTTTTCGTAAATATATATTTGACTTCTCTAAAAAAAATAAACCCTCATGTTTTTTCTCTCTCCAAATCTCCGCTAATAGCTCTCAAAATCTCAATATAAAGAGAAAGTATTATATATATCCGGTTCACCACGTCATTTATGGTCCCATCCACTAAAAATAGCCAACTAATATGTGTTTTTCTTGTCATTTTTTCATTTATAATTAATTTTTATGTAATCACACACTACATATTTGCATGGCAAAAAATAAAGATTCGTCCTTGGAAAAATGACATGGAAAATATAAAAATTAGTTGACTGATTTTTTAGTGGATGGGACCACGGATGACGTGATGAGCCGTGATCATTTAGTGTGCGTTTGGTTTTACAGTGGTAGAATTGATTTTAGATCATCGTGATTTTGTGTAAAATTGATTTTAGGGTGTGTTTGGTTTTACGGTGGTATAATAGATTTTGGACCATCACGATTTTATAGAATTGATTTTGTGTAATAAAATTGATTTTGAAGCAACGTGATTTATGTTTGGGAATTTTTTTCTTAAAAATCACGATTGTGTAAAAATCAGACCAATCACAAAAGCAACTATCCTCTAGCTTTTCCCAAATCACGATTGGTGTCCATAATTGATTTTGGATTTTTGCTTTCAAACATGTTGGCACGAAGATCGAGTCATATTTTCCCGATCAATCGGGATTTTTAGCCTCCTACCGGATATCCAAACATGCACTAACGTGATTTATGCTTGGGAGTTTTTTTCTTAAAAATCACGATTGTGTAAAAATATAGTGTAAAAATTACGACCAATCGCAAAAGCAACTCTCCCCTAGCTTTTTCCCAAAATCATGATTGGTGTCCATAATTGATTTGGATTTTTACTTCCAAACATGTTGGCACAGAGATCGATGCATGTTTTCCCGATCAACTGGGATTTTTGGCCTTCCACCGAATATCTAAACATTTGCACTCAAATTTGTAATAACCCATTTCTGACCCGGTACCAAACCAAATTGGATCCAATATATATCTTACCACCATTCTAAATTCAAATATAAACCCAATCAAACCCATTTATTATTCCAAGTCCAAAATTGCAAGCCTAAACAACTCAATAACCCATTACAACAAGCCCATTACAAGTCTGATCCAATAAACCAAATCCATAAACCCGACCTGGTACCCATTTAACCTAATCCGACCCGAATATAACCTAAAAACTCTAACCTTAATCCCTTATCTACTACTGTCGCCAACCCTTCATCTTCCCCACGCGTGGCCGCCACGTGCGGCTCTTCAATGGCTCGTGGTCACCATGCGCGCCGCCAAGGCTTCCCACCACCCATCTCTGACCGGCCGCCTGTTCTACCGCCCACGCCGCACCTACAGACCTACAAAAATAAGCAAAAACAGAGACGTTATTATCTGTAAAATCAAGCAAGTTGATTTTGCTTTTCTTGGGTATAAAATCCCAAAAACCCATTGTAATTTTACAGATTTGAAGGAGAAATAAAAACACAGTTCAAACAAAAAAATAGAGAAAAGTAAAAGAAAATTAAAGAAAAAAACAAACAAAACATTCGGTTTATCCTAGATCTATTAATTTAGGAGATGATTTAAAAAATAGTGGTGAATCTGAGTTTAGGACGAGAAGATCGACCTTTAGGGTATTTTGAGTGTGCTCTGGCCGTGGCGGCGACGACCCACGACGAAAAGGTAGTCAGCGTCCGAGCTACGATCAGCTGCGGGCAGAGACGGCTGAGAGATTTTTTGTGTTTTTTTTATAAAATGAGAATAATGATTTTTTGGCCGAGATATATATATATATATATATATAGGCCAACCAAAACGACGTCGTTTTGGGGCATCCGAGTTCGTCCCAAAACGACGTCCTTTTACGATATATCTGGAGCGGTGAATTGACCCGGGAAGGATTCGCGCTTTTTTAAACAAACGGGCAAATTATATTTTTGTCCTTTTCGCGTGGGTAAATTTGTCCAAAGGTCCTTGGCAGTTTTAAATGTTTTTCGATTTAGTCACTGAAATTGATTTAATCCAGTTTTTAATGGGGAAATTACCACTTAAGTCACTCCGCCCTAAAATAATTTTCACTTTGGGTCTTCTGCATGGGAAAATTCTCTCCGTAGTCCTTGGGAGTTTTGAAAGTTTTGCAATCTCGTCCCCAATCAGATCTAAGCAATTTTAAATGAGATAATTCCCTTGTTGGTCCCTCAAACTCACTGTGGCTTTCAATTTAATCTTAATGCGATGGTATATTTACACATTTAGTCCCCAAACTTTGTAAATCCTTTAATTAAACCCCTAAATTTAATTTAATTTTAATTTTTGCACTATTCTTTTATTTTCTTTAATTGTGGTCATTTATTTGCGTATTTTTCATGTTATATTCGATACATTTTAGATTTTTGTTGTTTGTTTAATATATATATATAATATGTATATAATACATTTATAAGTATATTTATATAATATATGATATATTTATATATAATAAGTATATAATATATTCATATGTGTATATATGATATATATGTAGTATATTATTTGTATATATATTTAATAGGTATAATATTATTTATAATATGTATATTATATTTATATGTATATATGATATATTTAGTATATTATTATGTATATAGCATATTATATATTATGTAATATTTTTATTCACATTTTATTACCCTATATTTATATGATTTATTTATATTAACTTTATATTATTTATTATTTTATATAAATATTGTATATAGTATCTAGCCTTATTATTCTGGTATCTCTATTGGGAGTGCTATCTCGGTCTCCGGGTGTCATCTCCTCTGAATGTCATGGATATCAAGGTAAATTTTGAACTATCGTATATATTTAATTATCTAATATTTATATTGTCCATTTATTTTTGCGGAGTTATTTATTTACTCATGCATGTAACTGTTGCATGTAGTTTTAGGCCTTATTGTTCAGGTATTTCTATTGGGAGTGTCATCCCAGTCTCTAGGTGTCATCTCCTTTGAACGTCGTGAATACCAAGGCAAATTTTGAACTGTCATGCATGCATGCATTTTGGAAAGTAATCATTAAATTAAATCGAATTTTTGTTTTCCTTAATAAATATAATGTGAGCCTTTAGGTATCAATTTTGGGCATGGTGGGGTGCTAATCCTTCCCCGCTCGTAATCAACTCCCGAACTCATCTTTGATTATATTTTCAGTATATGGTCTACCTTATCTAACTGACCGGTGACGACTCTATTTTTTTATAATTAAAAACATGAGGCTTTCATCCAAAAACGGGCCTCTCGAAGGAGCCCGAGCCCAAAGGTCGCTATAAAACCCTTGTACTAAAAACCAGACTATAAATAAAGTTTAGTGCATAAGTTTTTTGTTTTTTTTTTGCCAAGCACTAAACTTCTTTCAAGCATAAATTACAAGAGTTTTAACATACCAGTAGAGGGTTCGAAAACCAGTTTGAGCGGTAATTATTAAAGTACTAATTTAGGCGGTGTGTGGGTGCTAATCCTTACACATCCGTAATCGACTTTGAACCCCACATTTTAAAAATTTATGGTTTTATGGTGTCCGGCCTACCTTAGTGGCCGGTGGCGACTTCAATTTCAAAATAAAATACATCTTTTTCTAAAACTCTACGTGAGATATTTTTTAAATACTCGAGAGACCCCAAACACCTCGAAATCCATTTTTAACGAAACGACACGTAAAAAAGGACATCGCTACAGGTTCGAAAACCAGTTTGAGGGGCAAGAATTCTTTTTACTGATTTCGCTACCCAATCCGCTACTTGATTACATAAACGCTTAACGTAAGAAAAAAGAACTCATCAAAATGAGAGCAAGAAGAAATTATATCCTTTTCAATCGGTGCATATTCCCATAGAGAATGACTTCCCCCCCCCCCCCCCACAAACGATTAATCAACCCTTTATTGTCAGATTTGATTATCACAGAATTGAAATCTTTATCAGCAACAACCTGGATTTTCATTCTAACTGCGTAAGCCTCAGCTAAACAAGAAGAGCCCGTGACACAGGAAGCATATGTTCTTTTAATTCCATCGCATTCATGAGTTGTTATGAACTGCAAATAATAAAACATTTACGAGTTCTGAATATTAAAAATGAATGCCAATTTTGGTAGGGACGTGCACGGGTTGAGTCGGGTCGGGTTGGGTTTTTGGCTTACCCGAACCCGGCCCAAAAATAATTACCCTAAACTTGGCTCGACTCGACCCGAAAGTAAATATCAAATTCGACCTTGACCTATAGAAAAATTAATTTTAGGGACTTAATTGTAAAAAAATAGAGAACCTAATTGTAAAAAAATAAGAATTTTAAGAACTAAATTGTAAATAAAAATTCAATTTTAAGGATCTAATTATAAAATATATATATATATAAAAAGGGTATTATTATAAATATCCTTAAAAAATTTAAAATAAAATTACACTATTAGTCTCGGGTCGGTCGAGTCGAATTTTCACCATAAACTCAAATCCAACTCCACTCTTAATAAAAACTCAATCCGACCCGAACCTTATTTTTTATTAAAAAATTCCACCCGATCGGTTCGGATAAAATACTCATCCCTAATTTTTCGGTTCAATAGAAAAAAATATAAATAATTTTAGAAGAAATGAAAGAAAGAGGAAAAGCAAAAGGTGATTGGGATAAGGGAAGAGACAAAGTTGTGGGTTAAATCGAAAGGACAAAAGGAGTTTCAATCGTGTCGGGCATGTGTGATTTGTTTAGTTATATCTGCGTTGGAACAATTAGACAGCGTCAGTGATACACTGACATCTCAGTACACCCAGTTTTCATGCAATTGTCATGTTCTTCTTCTTGGGGAATTAGCCGTTGAAAAAAAAACACACACACATACACCAATTCAAAACAACAGTTCACTAATTTTAACATCAATTGTTATTTTTATCAGACATAATTGCACAACGATCTCTAAATTATGATTCTATTTTAAATTGAACTTTTCAACAGTTCAATTTTAACCTCAAACTATTATCTTTATTCTAAATTGGTCTCTAAACTTTTGAACATTTTAATTTTATTTTCAAATTATCAGTATATGATAATCATATTTCATGTTAATAAAATTATTATAAGAAATTTTATCTGACATGTAAACTTTGATGCGTATTATATAATAATATGATATGACATAAGCGATAATTTAAGTATGAAATTAGATTGTTTAGAAGTTTAGGGATCAATTTAGAATTGAGGATCATAGTTTATGAATGATAGTGAAACATTTAAAATTTTAGGGACCAGATTAGAATGGAATTGATAGTTTGAGATGAAATTAAAATGTTTAAAAGTTTAAAAACCAATTTAAAGTGAAGTCGTAATTTGAGGATGTGTGGTGTAATTAATTATTATTTTTGATTCGCTATTTTTATTAATTATGGGTTTAGAAAACATGGTATTCAAATATAAAATTCAGGATATGATATTATTTTAACATAAATTATTTATCCAGGGGCGGAACTCAACTCTATTTATTATTAAGTCATTTAAAATTCCAAACTTATCGGTATATATATATATATATATATATATATATATATAATGTTCTTTTGAGGAGGCCGCAGTCCCTTTATAGTATTGCCCATGTATTAACCATTACATTACAAGCTTATTTGATTAATTTTAACAATTATATGTTGGAGTTACAATGACAAACACGTGATTTGTGGTTATCGGTTTAAGTTTTATTTTAATTTAAATAGTATCATGTATGAAGTTATTTAAATTTATATCCAAATATTTTTTTATCAGTTATTTTTTGGTATAGTTTATGACTATTATATGATTCATGTTCGAAATTTGTGGCTTTTACTCCAATAACGTTATCTCCAAAGTTCGAACCTAGATTGTCTCCTTAAGAGTGCAACGTATATTGCCGTTACACCCAACACTTCTTGGTTCGATTATCAATTAATTTGATTATGTGGTATAATTATTTATACCATAATCATGATTAGGGGTGTTCATTATCGGATATCGGATCGGATTCGATTCAGTTTTTTCGGATCGACGATATAGTCATCCTTATCCGATTCGAAAAAGATAGGATATCCGATCATCCGAAAATATATTTTGATTTAATTATTTTTTTTTTTTGAATTTGAAATTCATATTTATGAAAATGATAGAATTTCAAATATAACAAACAAAAATTGCTAAATATAACAAGAATCATATCTATGAATTTTTTTCGGTAACAAGCACCAAATTGTTAAAAATAACAAAATGAATATTCATGAAAATTTGAATTTTCGAATAATCTGAAACTTAAATTATTACGATTCGTATCCGATCTGGAAAATTTAAAATCAGATCGGATGTTCGATTCGAAAGTAAAAATCAGATCGGATATCCGAATTTTTAGATCGGATTAACAAATAATCAGATTGGATGAGTTGGATCAAATATTTTTGAACACCCACCTAGAAAAATGTGTAATCCGTTGTTCTAATGGAGCAATTAGATTTGATTAATTTTCATCAATTAAAAGATACCCACGAAATTAGGAGCAACGCTTTAAGAATTAAGCCTAAAATGTATAAGAATCTAAGTTGTTTCCGAAATAAATAATGAATATGCACCAGAATAAAAACAAAAGGTGGGATAAGCCTGGGACCTCACCAACGTTAAACCATCTTCATTTATTGGATGGCAATGTGTAGATATTTTTTTATTAAAAAAAAGTATTAGGTTACGTTTAGTTTTAGAGAATAAAATATATTTTTATTTTTTAGAAAATGAAAAATGGTAAAAAAATATGTTTGGTTGAAAAATTAAAAAATATATATTTCTAAAATAAGTAAAAATTTAAAAACATAAAAAATATTTTCATTGAAAATATTTTAGGAAAAAGGAAAATATGAAAACAAGAGTTTTTTTTTTAATTTTAACTCCATCTTAACCCAGTTTCGAATTCTTCTAATACCATTTTTTAAAACTTTGGTTTATCTACTCACATTTTATCTATTTATTTATTAGTATACTAATATTTTTTAACTATATTTTATTTTAATTATTTAATAATGATTTTTTCATTTCTATTTTGAAAAGCTACATATCAAACACATTTTCACTATTTTCATTTTTGAAAACAATATTTCATTCCTAAACCAAGCATGTTTTCTAATTTTTAAAAAATTAAAAATGAAAATAGAAAATAAAAATAGAAAATATATTTTAAAACCAAACGGACCATTATATTCTCAAGGTAAATATCAAGATTTGAACTCATACAGAATGAGATAACATAAACATCCTTAACCACTCGACCAATTAATGAATCTCAGAATGAGTTGATATATATATTATTAATCTTTTATATACATATATATTAAAATAACGTAAAAATTAAATATTAAAATCATTTTCAATGAATACTTTAAAAAATTAAAATACCACACAACTAATAAGACAACTCTTTAAATTCTAAAGCTAATTAAATGTAAATGATAAAATAACAAATTTCAATCCTAGTAACCATCCCCTTTAAACTTTATATACCCAGTGGATAGTTTACCCAGCTGATGTGGCAGTTTGGATAGAAACTAATAAATTATGTATTTATTATTTTTACATAAATAATCATAAAAGACATTAAATGAATTATTCAAACATATTCAACCTTCAATCACTACTTATCTCTCTTGACCTTTATATAATTTTAATGTTTTAATATAAATAATAAATTTCAGTTTCAATAGGTTAAGATTTATTAATTTTACCATTCATCTTAATATTTTTATAGATAAATTATGTAAGTAATAAATTAAATTTATATATTTGAATCATGAATTTAGTATTTTAAACTTGTATTTGTCTTTAAAAATTCTTTAAGTTGAAATATTTGTTAAACAATGAGATTTTAATCGACAACATGATTTTAGTGCCCAAATTCTTTAAGTCGAAATATTTGAAGAATAAAAAATAAAATGATTATTTGAAAGGCTTAATACAAAAATAAGTGCCAAAACTATACACATTTTAACTTTAGGTACCTAAGCATTTTTGGGTAAAAATATGTGCCTAAAATTTTATTTCGTTGATTTTAGGTTCTTGGCGGTTAACGGCCGTTAAAAAAATCAATTATCCAATCATAACATGGCATATGACATGTTTTTTATTTTTATTTTTATTTTTTTAAAAATGAAAATAAAATATATTTTTAAAAATATCTCAAATAGTCCCAAATTCCTAACCCAAAACCCCCCAAAATTGTCATTGTTACCACCACCGATAGCATCGTCGGACCTCATCATTGTCTTCGTTGGACGTTAACGTCTATTTTCTCCTAACCACTCATTATCGGTAATCGATTGAAGACGTGCCAATTAGACGTTGAACAACAAACACAAAAGGTTCTAACCGAGCGACATCTGATTGGCACACCTCAGTTACCGGCGATAGGTGATTGAGAGACATGGGCGACGACGTCTGACAGCAATAATGATAGGTCTGACGAGATTATCGACGACGACAATGACAACAATTTTAGAAATTTTAGGTTAGAGATTTGGGACTAATTTGGAGGATTTTAGGAATTTTGAAATTTTTTAAAAAATATTTTATTTTCATCTTTTTTAAAAAAAGAAAATTAAAAAATAAAAATAAATACCACATGTCTAAATATGATTGGGTGATAAATTCTTTTAACAACACAACCTTAAAACGGTAACTAATTAAAACTTTGGGCACCTAAAATTAACAGAACGAAACGTTAGACACTTTTGTTTACCAAAAAATAGTTTACATACCTAAAATTAGAAAGAAGTGAGATTTAGACATTTATTTGTATATTTAGCAAATTTTAAATTATACTAACATTTTATAATCAATGTGTTATAATTTGTTATATAATTGAATATTTTTTAAAAAGTATTTATTACTAAAAGATGTATTAATTGCATTACATTTATAGTCTTAAACATTATTTATTACTAAAAAATATATTAATTGCATTGTATTTTATAGTTTTAAAAATTATTTATTGGTAAAAATATTTTATTTTTTCTTTAATTATACTTATCTTAAATGCAATATCATGTACTACTTCAACTGAATAAATAATTCAGTGGGTAGATGTAAAATTTTCCTCCACCGAAAGCTTCTCTCGCGCAAAGCACAAAGTTCTACATGCCGACACCCGATTTTCACAACTCATAAAAGAAATATGATTATATTTGGTCAAATATCAAATCAAATCACAACTAAAATAATAAATAATCTTATGCTTAGTGAGACAGATGTATTCATTAAAGTCTTAAAATGTAATTGGAGAACTTTAATTGCCAGCTAATTTAATCATGAATCCACCAACTCCACTATGTGGTGGGTTACTTCATGTTTCTTCAATATTCTAAAGTTAACTCAATTTATTAACAATCTCTTGTTTTCCACCTGATTATACTTAAAAATTATCCTCTATCGTATTCAATCCATATTAATCGACTAATAGATAAAATACTAATAATTATACTTAGGGATAGACACGGGTCGGGTTTTTGGCCAACCCAAATCGGACCCGAAAATAATTATCATAAACCTGGCCTAAAACTTTAAAAAATCAACCCAACCCAGCTGGTCTATAAAAAATCAATTTTAAGGATTTAATTGTAAAAAATAATTTTAGGGACCTAATTATAAAAAAAATAATTTAATGTACTAAATTATAAATAAAAAATTTAATTTTAAGGATCTAATTGTAAAAAAATATAAAGATGGGGCATTAGTATGTATATCACTAAAATAATATAATGGAATTGTACTATTAGTCCAGAGTCGGGTCATATATTTTTTACCCAAAACTAGACCCCGATCTGACCATACCCTTTAAAAAAACCCGATCCAAACCTGTTTTTTTATGTATAGAATTACCCATCCCTAGTTATACCCAAAATGTGTCATCAAGGTTTTAAAATTTAAAATAAAATAATTTTGAAAATGTTTGGAAATATTCAAGAATGGAATTTTCCGA
Source organism: Hibiscus mutabilis (assembly GCA_019671005.1). NCBI lineage: Eukaryota > Viridiplantae > Streptophyta > Magnoliopsida > Malvales > Malvaceae > Hibiscus > Hibiscus mutabilis. The sequence continues at coordinate 4,023,740 of CM033733.1, read as the reverse complement.
AACAAAGTTTTCAAAAGAGATGACACCCGAAGATCGGGGTGACATTCCTAATATAATACCGGGAAATGTTAAAATAAAAGGATGGATGGAGTCGCCACCGGCCACTTGGATAAGGTAGGCAGGACACCGTTAAAAAAATTTAACTAGAGATTTTAAAATTTGGGTTCGGGAGTCTGTTACGCGTGGAGAAGAGTTAGCACCCCTCACAATGCCCAAAATTGGTACCGCGTTGATTTTGTGTTGTCATTTGCAAGGAAAATAAAATTCAAATTTTAATTTAAAATTAAATCCCGAAAAATGTGTGATTCGAATATCCTAACCCAAAACTCACGATACCAAAAGAGATGACGCCCGGAGATTCGAGACGACACTCCCACTAGAATATCGGGAGATCGGGTACTAAATTGGATTAATGGAATTAATGAAACATGGAGTTTTAATATGTATGACCAAAATATGATAAGTGAATTATTGAATAAACACGAAATAAAAATTGCTTGAATTAAATTGCAAGAAAAGTAAATGTGTAAATTAAAATACTAAATAAAATAAAAACGTAAATTAAAATATCTGGAAAAGGACCGGATTAAGATCAGACAAGTATATAAATAACAATAATATACATAAAAAACAACAAAATAAAAGTAAATATAATATGTATACATATAATAATATATATCATACAATATAATATACATATAAAATAATATATAATAAGCATATATTATATAATATAACATATAAATACCTAATATTTTAATATATACATTACGTAAATGTAGCCTATAATACATATAATATTATAATATAAATATTTATAATATAGTTAATATATACAACTATACCCAACAATAATATATATATATATATGTATACATATTGGGCCAAAATGTAAAGAAACAAAAAACATAGGTGCTAAAAAAATAAAAAGCATAAAATTAAAGTACCCAAATGAAAAATAAAAAAACTGGAAAAGGACCGATTAAAAGAGAACTAAAAATACAAGGTAAAAATGTAAAAAAAGAAAATAAAACTGTAGGGACCAAAAGTGCAATTGGCCCCTGGATGAAAATATAGACGGAAACAAAGGGGAGGGACCGAGTGTAACGCCCCGGTTTTAGGGCTTAGCGGTTTAGTGGGTTTTCAGACGGTCCGGTGGACCGGAGTAGAGATTCGAATCGGTTTCTCGATCATATATTTTGGTGTTCGAAAAATTATGAAAAAATTCTTAAAAATCATTATTAATTATGTATTTAATAATGGTGGAATCAATTTGGAAAAATGAGTTTTGGAAGATGGACATTTTGGTTAGTGACCAAAATGGAAGTTTTGAAAACCATGATTTTCTAGTGACTAAAATGAAAAGGGTCAAATACTTAGAATCTTTAAGGAGCTATTTTACCAATTGTTTTCTGATGATTTCTCCCTTAATTTAACAAATTTTAACATGTGATTTAATTGGTAATTAAAGAGGATTTTGTTAAAAAGTTGGTTATCTTTTCTAAAACAAAAATCACGTCATTTTCTCTCAACTTTTTCTCTCCATTCTCTCCTCAGCCAAACACTCAGTTTTCATCAAATTTCCAGAGGTGAGGTGGTTTTTAATTTCATTTTACTATATCAAATTGTTTTATAAAGATTGTTTATACAAAATCTTACTATAATCTTGTGTTTTCTTAGCTTTTCACAAATCAATTGATGGAGAAACTTCACAATAGGGGTAAGGTATGGGATCTCCTCTATTGTATGGTTCTTTATTGAAATTCCCAAGCATTTGATCTTTTTTTTGTGTTTCTAATCTGGTTTTGATGATTCTCTAATGTTTAATTGAGTTCTTTGGGGAAAATGAATTGATCCGTGAATTGAATCTGATTTCCAGTAAGTGAGCTTGTTTTGATTCATATTTTGGATGTTTAATAATGTTGATAAGAGGTTTTTATCAATGGAATCCCGAAACTTAAGAATCTCTATTTGTTTAGGTTGTTAGTTTTGAGGTTTTGTGGTGTTTATATGGTTGTAAGGTTGTTGAAGGTGGTAGGTTGTTTTGAATCTGTTTTTAGATGTGTGTTGATGTTGGAAGTGATGCTAGGTTGATAGATGTTGGCTGGGTTATGAATCAAAGTGTTTTGGTTAAGTTTTCGGTTGTTGTGGATGGTTAATTGTGGAGGTTTTGTGAGAATTCGAGAAGGATTGTGGTTGTTGTGTTTGGAATGCATTGTGATGCATTAATCCTCTGTTGTTTTGTGGTAAAAAAATGGGAGGTTGATCCGGAAGTGATTGGAGAAGCATGAGAGGCTTCGGATACTTATTTTCGCATCGGCGAATTGAGTTTCGCGTATCGGTGAGTGAAAACGTGGATTCCAGCATTGGAATGTTTAAAAGGTGTTTTGGGAAGTTTAGGTAGAGCTTGAAACGTTTACCTAAGCTCGAAAGTAAGTAAAGTGATTTTACTCTCTCGGTCGTGCTAGTGTTAAATGGTTTATTGTACTTGTTTGATTTACATGTTATCTACTGTTTTAGCATGATTTAAAGTATTCAATATACTATTTTTAAGCATGTTTTGCTGAAGGATGCACATGGTAAGTGATCCTTGTAAGTATGGTTTATACTTGTGTTTTAAAGCACAGATTTTGCTTTGGAAAGGGCATGGTTTAATGCTTGTTAAAATAATGAGGTAAATGGTTAATGGTTAATTATATTGACAAGTGATGTGGTTTTAAAATTGTTATCGGGTATAGTTGGCCGACCATAGGATTGAGTGCACTGTAAAATAAGTCGCCTTGGATGTTGAGGGGTTTATACGGTGTACCGAATACTCCATCCAAGTACCCTAACGGTAGAGGGGTTAAACAGTACCGAATACTCCCATTAGTGGGTTAAGCATCTAACCGATGAGAGGGATGGGTATCCCTGTGGGTTGTTATTGTACCCGGTTGTTATTGTACCGCGATTGTGATTGTATCGCTATTCTAGTTGAGATGGCTTGAAGTGTTGGGTTAACACTTGTTGAATCCGTGTATCCGATGAACTTTTTTGTTAATAGAATTGTCTAATGATCACTTGTGAGCCAATATAATTGTTGATGTATCATTGAAATGTTTTATGATGTATAATGTGGTTTATACATGTTTTCTCCTTAAGCTTTGTATTTGGTAGTAATGCATGGGAAGGCTTAAGTAGAGGGTTAGCAATATGGCTTGCTGTTGATTAATGATACATGTAGCATATGGTTTAATATGCTGGTTTTAATGATGTAAACTGCATGTTTTAAAAGGGCATGATGATGTTTTAAAGGAAGATGTTAAGTGAATGGTTTTAAATGCATTGATGGTGTTTGTTTTTGAGCACTCCTCACTAAGTCTTGTGTGCTTACGCTCTCGTTGTCCATCAATGCAGATAATTGAGGTCTTGGAGGGCAACTAGAAGCAAATGGATCTTGGCAGGACTTGTTTCCAAAGTATATTTTGGTTTAGACTGTAATAAATAATGGCAATGGGGTACTTGATGTATTTTGGGAGGTGTTTTGTGGAACTCCCTATTTGAACATGTTTCTTTAATTGCTCTTGGGTTGTAAATGGCCTTTAAGGATTGTTTTTGGTGCTAGTTTATACTTGAATATGTTGGTTGGATGCATATTAGGAAGCATGCCTATAGATTTCCTCTTTGATGCATGAATCCATGTTATGTTGTTAGAATTGTGATGCCTATTGGTATGAGGTATGTTTGACATGTTAGTAATGTGTTTAAAGCATGTTGGAGTGTTTTGGGTATGCTTTTGAGGTGAAAAATCAGCCAAATGTGACATTACAAGCCCAGGCGTACCGATACGCGGGGGACTGTATCGGTACGTCTAGGAAATTATAGGCTTATGGGATCGGTACGGGTCTGGTGCGTTTCGATACGCCTAGGCAAATTTGGCCTGGCGTACCGGTACGGGGAAGGGCTTTTCGATACGAGTTTTAGCCTCTAGAATTCACTTTTGCAACTCGAGCCCGCGTATCGAAACACTTGAGAAACCGTATTAGTACGGTTTAAAATATTTCAAAAGTTCGGTATTTTAGTTAAGAGTATCGATACGGTTTGGTGGTGTATCAAAATAGAGCGTTTCAAACCGTATCGATACGGGCTTACCCGTTTCGATACGGTTGACCGTATTCTCAGTGATTGACATTTTTGGGTAGTTTTGCTTTCTTTGCATTTTGGTCCATGCATCTTGTCAATGAAATTATATGAGGTCGAATGATCGGAATGAGCTGAAATTTGGTTTGGAGGTATGAAACCTGACTAAGTAAAGATTGGTAACCTAAAGGTGGTCTTAAATCCTGAAATCCTCTATATTTGCAATTTGGTCCCTCAATTGCAAATGTGACCAATTGGATGTCTAATTGATGCCCGATTGAGTTGGGGTTGCACTTGATGTCTGTATGAACATGTAGGAGTAATAATTTGTATCTAGAAAAGATAAAAAAAAAATAGACCGGGTTTGGTTATATCTCTTCAGTTTGCTACGGTAAACCAAATGTAGCCTCCTTGGTTCGGTTGGGCGTCTAGGTCGGGTCAAAGGGGTTATATTTAGTGGTATCAGAGCCAAGTTTAGTTCGTTTGGGAGATTGTTGTGTTGTTGTCGTGTTTGATTTGCACGGTGATTATTGTATGCACTCTGGGTGATATACACGGTGATTGATATATGAATGCTGACTGTTATATGCTATGTTGGGAAAGTTTTGGGGGTACCCATTGCCTTATTATTATAGTCTGTAAAGTTTTGCTTTTTGAAATGAAAGTCTTGGATCATTTCTTGAGGCTGGCCTGATTGTTTTTATTTTGAAATGATTATCATGCCTTAGGTATATTTTAGCACACGACAGGACCGAGGAGAGAGTTGCGATCTAGCGCGATTGCTGCTGCCGTTGGGCAGGATGATGAAGGAGAAGTTGTACCTCCTAGAGGGTTGCCACCGCCCCCAACTAATCCACCGGAGGGAGTGGAACAAGTACCACATGCGCCAGCTAGGCCAGGGATTGGTGATATGACATCGTTGATACAGGCCATGGTCGGTGCTTTTCAGGCAGCAGTTGCGGGTGTTCGTGTGCCAGCGCCACCGGTTGAGGGACAGAGTTTGCCGCTTGAGCTTCTCCGTAGTTTGGGCAGAGTTGAGTTCTGAGGTTTGTCGTCTGAGGCTTCTAAGGGTTGGTTGGCCAGTACTGAGAGGATACTAGGCCAGATGGGGTACACCGATGCTCGTAAGCTGAGCTGTGTTGTTTCCCTACTGCAGGGTAATGCTTATACATAGTGGACTACCACGATATCCGGTTTGGCGACAGATGATGTGACCTGGGAGTTCTTCTGTGAAGCTTTCTGAAAGAAGCTTTTGGGAGTCCGATATCAGGACGAGAAGAAACGTGAGTTTATGGCTTTAGTGCAGGGCAGTATGTCTATCGCGGAGTATGAGGTGCAATTTGTGAGGTTGAGTCGGTATGCACCTGAGTTGGCTCCTGACGAGCGTACTCGATGTGATCATTTTTGATATGGGCTTGTGCAGGATGTTAAGACATACATGCTTGTTGCTGATTATACCGACTTTGATGTATTGGTTTCGCGAGCTAAAGATGTAGAGCAAAATTTGGGTTTGGCTTCTGGATCGCGAGGTTATAGTTCGGGTAAGAGAGCTGTTGATTCAAGTTATAGCGGTGGTTAGGCCAAGAGACACCATGATAGGAGGTTTTGCCCGGAGCCGAGGCATGGCGAAAGTGTTATGGGACGTGAAGTCCAGGGGCAGGGTGCCCAGGTTAGAGCACCGTTTAGCATATGTTGGGTTTGTAGATCCCGAGATTATTTGAGGCAAGATTGCCCGCGGTTGGCCAGGGAGGGTTAGACACCTGCGCCTGTTGTGGCTATTGCTTGTTGGAGTTGCGGGTCAGGCGACCATCAGAGGCGTGATTGTCCGTTGTTGGCCTGAGGTGGGCAGGGTGCTGCACATGTTGTTGCTCCGTAACGGGGTCGTGGTCGTGGCTGCAGATCGTTTCAGCGTCGAGATGGTGGGTATAGGACTGTGGCTCATATTGTTGCTATCCAGCCTGAGGAAGGTAGACCGGCTAGGGTGTATGCACACCGTGAGGGTCGCAATGACACTGATATGATCACATGTACTTTTACCCTTCAGTCTCTGTCGTTGTATTCGTTGGTTGATTCCGGTTCTACTTATTCATACATTTTGAGTGAGCATGCTGAGTTACTTGATATATCTATTGAAATTCTTAATGTGGGTGTTAGAGTGACTAGTTCTCTTAGAGAGACAATCGTGGTTAAGAGGTTGTATCGTAGGTGTCCGCTGATGGTTCAAGGATATGTGTTTTCCATAGACTTAATGGAATTGCCATTCCATGGTTTTGATGTGATCTTGGGTATAGATTGGTTAACCGAACATCAGGCTGTGGTAGATTTTGAGATCAAACAGATATCCTTGAGGTTATCGGATGATTATGAGGTGGTGGTTGTTGGTGAGAATGCCAAGTTTTTGTCTAATATTATTTCGGCTTTGGAAGCGAGTCGGATGTTGGATTTAGGATATCAGGCTTAATTAGCCTATGTTATGAATCTTGGATCAAAGGAGTTGAGGGTGCAGAATGTTTGCACCATATGTGAGTTTCTGGGTGTCTTTCCGAAAGAGTTACTAGGGTTGCCACCAGACCGTGAGGTAGAGTTTGGCATCAGGGTTTTTGCGGGTACGGTACCGGTATCCATTGCTCTGTACCGCATGGCTCTAAAAGAATTGAAGGAGTTGAAAACGCAGTTGCATGAGTTGCTTGATCGTGGGTCTATTAGACCTAGTATCTCACCGTGAGGAGTGCCGATGCTGTTTGTTAAGAAGAGAGATAGTATGTTGCGGATGTGTATAGATTACCGGCAGCTGAATAAGTTGACGGTAAAGAACAATTATCTTTTACCGCGGATAGATGACCTGTTTGATCAGTTTAGGGGAGCCTCGGTGTTTTCCAAGATAGATTTGAGGTCAGGGTACTACCAGTTAAAGGTGAAGGAGGTTGATGTGCCCAAAACAGCCTTTCGTACGAGGTACGGGCATTATGAGTTTCTTGTGATGCCATTTGGTTTGACCAATGCTCCAGCTACTTTTATGGACATGATGAACTGAGTGTTCCATGGGTTTTTGGACTAGTTTGTGGTTGTGTTTATCGATGATATCCTTACGTACTCTCGTACCGAGAAGGATCATAATAGTCATCTGCAGATTGTGCTTCAGACGTTTTTGGTTAATTAGCTTTATGCTAGGTTGAGAAAATGTGAGTTATGGCTTAAGAAAGTTATGTTTCTTGGATATGCCGTGTCGGCCGAAGGAATTCGTGTTGATCCGCATAAGGTTGAGGCTGTAATGAGTTAGAAGGAGCCCAAAATTGTGATAGAGGTTAGGAGTTTCCTTGGTTTGGTGGGCTATTACCGAAGGTTTGTGGAAGGGTTCTCCAGTTTAGCAGCTCCGTTAACGAAGTTGCTACAGAAGAATGTTCGGTTTGAGTGGACGAAAGATGGGCAGCGAGCTTTTGAAAGGTTGAAGGAAGCTTTGACGCGAGCCTCGGTCTTGGTTCAACCAGAATCGGGGAAAGAGTTTGTTGTCTATAGTTATGCGTTGTATGTTGGGCTTGGCTGTGTGTTGATACAGGAGGGTAAGGTAGTGGCGTATGCATCTAGGCAGTTGAAGGTGCATGAACGTAACTACCCTACTCACGATCTTGAGTTTGTAGCGGTTGTGTTTGCCTTGAAGATCTGGAGGCATTACCTTTATGGTGAGAAATATGTGGTTTATACGGATCATAAGAGCTTGAAATATTTGATGTCGCAGAAGAAGCTAAATCTTAGGCAATGTAGGTGGTTGGAGTTGCTTAAGGATTATGATCTGACTATTGAGTATCATCCGGGGAAAACCAATGTTGTGGCGGATGCCTTGAGCAGAAAAGCGGCTGTGGAGTTGTGAGCCATGTTTGCTCGGTTGAGTATGACAAATAACGGAGGTTTGTTAGCCGAGTTGCAAGTGAAACTGTCTTTTTCACAATTGATTAAGGAGAAGCAACCGTATGATGAGAATTTGGTATCTCATGTGGAAGATATCAGGGATGGAAACCCTACAGAATTTCATTTCAACGACGATGGGGTGTTGTGTTTCAAAGGTCGAATAATGGTGCCTGAGGACGAAGAGTTGATGAGTACTATTTTGACTAAGGCGCACGCTAGTCATTTTACTATGCATCCCGGTAGTACTAAGTTGTATTGAGGGTTGAAAGGGGGTACTATTAGGTTGGATTAAAGAAGGTTGTAGCTGATTTCGTAGCTCGGTGTATGGTTTGTCAGCGGGTAAATGCTGAGCATCAGTTTCCTTTCGGGTTGTTGCAACCGTTGAGGATACCAGAATGGAAATGGGAAAGGATCACCACGGATTTTGTTTATGGCTGTCTTTGACGCTGACCAAAAAGGATTCCATCTGGGTGATTGTGGATCGGTTTACGAAGTCTGCGCATTTTGTGCCAGTGCATACTACGTATACCTTGGATAGGTTGGCTGAGTTGTACATTTCTGATATAGTGCATTTGCACAGGGTGCCCAAATCTATAGTTTCGGATGGGGATCTGTAGTTCACCGTAAGGTTTTGGGTAAGTTTGCATCGTGCTTTGGGAACCCGATTGAGTTTCAATACCTCGTACCATCCTCAAACGGATGACCTGTCGAAGCGCGTGATTCAGGTTCTTGAGGATATGCTAAGGTCTTGTGTTATTGAGTATCAGGGAACGTGGGAGAAGCATTTGCCATTGGTGGAGTTTGCTTACAATAACAGTTATCACGCTAGCATACAGATGGCACCTTATGAGGCGTTGTACGGCAGAAAGTGTCGTACGCCCATGTGTTGGGCAGAAGCGGGGGAAAAGTTTGTGTCGATGCCTAATATTTTGAAAGGCACGACCGAAAAGGTAAAGTTGATATGTAAGCGCTTAAAAGCAACTGCTGATCGCCAGAAATCCTATGCGGATTTGAAGCGTAGGGATATAGAGTACACTGTGGGTGATAAAGTGTTTTTGAAAGTGTTGCGTTTAGGGCAGAAATGGAAGCTTAGCCCGAGGTTTATTGTACCATACGAGGTTTTCGAGCGTGTGAGTCCTGTTGCGTACCATTTGAGGTTACCTCCAGAGTTGAGAAAGATTCATGATATGTTTAACTTTTCAGTGTTGTGGAGGTATAGGTCAGATCCATCGCATGTGATGCCGGTGGAGGAGATCGAGTTGAGACCATACCTATCTTATGATGAGGAACTAATAGAGATTCTTGATACCATCAGTAAGGTGCTCCGTGGCAAAATGGTCGAGCTAGTTAAGGTTTTGTGGAAGCACCGCGGCATTGATGAAGCCACGTGGGAGTGCAAGTCGGATATGATGAATCAGTTTTCGCACCTATTTTATCTAGGTAAATTTTGGGGTTGAAATTTCTTAAGTGAGGGAGAGTTGTAACGCCCCAGTTTTAGGTCTTAGCGGTTTAGTGAGTTTTTAGACGGTCCGGTGGACCGGAGTAGAGATTCGAGTCAGTTTTGGGATCGTATATTTTGGTGTTGGAAAATTATGAACTTAAAAATCATTATTAATTGTGTATTTAACAATGGTGGAATCAATTTGGAAAAATGAGTTTTAGAAGATGGACATTTTGGTTAGTGACCAAAATGGAAGTTTTGAAAACCGTGATTTTCTAGTGACTAAAATGAAAAGGGTCAAATACTTAGAATCTTTAAGGAGCTATTTTACCAATTGTTTTCTGATAATTTCTCCCTTAATTTAACAAATTTTAACATGTGATTTAATTGGTAATTAAAGAGGATTTGTTAAAAAGTTGGTTATCTTTTCTAAAACAAAAATCACGTCATTTTCCCTCAACTTTTTCTCTACATTCTCTCATCATCCAAACACTCAGTTTTCATCAAATTTCCAGAGGTGATGTGGTTTTTAATTTTATTTTACTATATCAAATTGTTTTATAAAGATTGTTTATACAAAATCTTACTATAATCTTGTGTTTTCTTAGCTTTTCACAAATCAATTGAGGGAGAAACTTCACAATAGGGGTAAGGTCCGAGATATCCTCTATTGTATGGTTTTTTATTGAAATTCCTAAGCATTTGATCGTTGTTTTTGTGTTTCTAATCTAATTTTGATGATTCTCTAATGTTTAATTGAGTTCTTTGGGGAAAATGAATTGGTTCGCGAATTGAATCTGATTTCCAGTAAGTGAGGTTATTTTGATTCATACTTTGGATGTTTAATAATGTTGATAAAAGGTTTTTATCAATGGAATCCCGAAACTTAGGAATCTCTATTTGTTTAGGTTGTTAGTTTTGAGGTTTTGTGGTGTTTATATGGTTGTAAGGTTGCTGGAGGTGGTAGGTTGTTTTGAATCTGTTTTTAGATGTGTGTTGATGTTGGAAGTGATGCTAGGTTGATAGATGTTGGCTGGGTTATGAATCGAAGTGTTTTGGTTATGTTTTCGGTTGTTTTGGATGGTTAATTGTGGAGGTTTTGTGAGAATTCGAGAAGGATTGTGGTTGTTGTGTTTGGAATGCATTGTGATGCATTAATCCTCTGTTGTTTTGTGGTAAAAATACGGGAGGTTGGTCCGGAAGTGATTGGAGAAGCGTGGGAGGCTTCAGATACTTGTTTTCGTGTCGGCGAATTGAGTTTCGCGTATCGGTGAGTGAAAACGTGGATTCCAGCATTGGAATGTTTAAAAGGTGTTTTTGGGAGTTTAGGTAGAGCTTGAAATGCTTACTTAAGCTCGGAAGTAAGTAAAGTGATTTTACTCTCTCGGTCGTGCTAGTGTTAAATGGTTTATTGCACTTGTTTGATTTACATGTTATCTACTGTTTTAGCATGATTTAAAGTATTCGATATACTATTTTTAAGCATGTTTTGCTGAATGATGCACATGGTAAGCGGTCCTTGTAAGTATGGTTTATACTTGTGTTTTAAAGCACGTATTTTGCTTTGGAAAGGGCATGTTTAATGCTTGTTAAAATAGTGAGGTAAATGGTAAATGGTTAATTATATTGGCAAGTGATGTGGTTTTAAAATTGTTATCGGATATAGTTGGTCGGCCATAGGATTGAGTGCACTGTAAAATAAGTCGCCTTGGATGTTGATGGGTTTATACGGTGTACCAAATACTCTATCCAAGTACCCTAATGGTATATAGGTTAAATAGTACCGAATACTCCCGTTAGTGGGTTAAGCATCTAACCGATGAGAGGGATGGGTATCCTTATGGGTTGTTATTGTACCCGGTTGTTATTGTACTGCGATTGTGATTGTATCGCTATTCCGATTGAGATGGCTTGAAGTGTTGGGTTAACACTTGTTGAATCCGTGTATCCGATGAACTTTTTGTTAATGGAATTGTCTAATGATCACTTGTGAGTCAATATAATTGTTGATGTATCATTGAAATGTTTTATGATGTATAATGTGGTTTATATATGTTTTCTCCTTAAGCTTTACATTTGGTAGTAATGCACGAGAAGGCTTAAGTAGAGGGTTAGCAATGTGGCTTGCTGTTGATTAATGATACATGTAGCACTCCTCACTAAGTCTTGTGTGCTTACGCTCTCGTTGTCCATCAATGCAGATAATTGAGGTCTTGGGGGGTAGCTAGAAGCAATATGATATTGGCAAGACTTGTTTCCAAAGTATGTTTTGGTTTAGACTATAATGAATAATGGCAATGAGGTACTTGTTGTATTTTGAGAGGTGTTTTGTGGAACTCCCTATTTGAACATGTTTCTTTAATTGCTCTTGGATTGTAAATGGCCTTTAAGGATTGTTTTTGGTGCTGGTTTATACTTGGATATGTTAGTTGGATGCATATTAGGAAGCATGCCAATAGATTTCCTCTTTGATGTATGAATCCATGTTATGTTGTTAGAATTGTGGTGCTTGTTGGTATGAGGTATGTTTGACATGTTAGTAATGTGTTTAAAGCATGTTGGAGTGTTTTGAGTATGCTTTTGAGGTGAAAAATCAGCAAAATGTGACATTACAGGCCCAGGCGTACTTATACACAGGGGACTGTATCGGTATGTTTAGGCAATTACAGGCTTGTAGGATCGGTACGGGTCTGGTGCGCTTCGATATGCCTAGGCAAATTTGTCCTGGCGTACCTGTACGGGGAAGGGCGGTTCGATACGAGTTTTTTTATTTTGGTTCGAGAGGAAAGAACTGAACATGCAAAATAGAAAACTGAGATTACCTTCAAAAACGTTTTTTGCTCTTTTCGTATTAATTTTGGGGAAAAAATTCTTACAAATTTTCCTTCTTTTTTTCCCGAATGAATCCCCCATGATTTTATTTTTTGGTAGGTTTTTATAGACCCATTTACAAATAAAAATTTAACCCCTTTACTTGTACTTGCAGTTTGCCGACTTGATGGGTTGATGGCCGGGATTTAAGGGATATGGCGTGGGTATGGCAGAGGAGTATGGGTGATGGTACGAGTTAGACTTTAGGGTTATTATATTAGGTTTTATTTTATTTTAAGGTTGGTTTGATTTAGTTTAGGGCTTGTTTTAGGGGTTGACGGCGGTGGTGGATGCCAATGGATGTGGCGGCAGTGGATGCCAATGGAGGTTTAATTAGGTTAGGGTTAATTTAGGGTTCGTGGGTTAAGGTTTAGGTTTAGAGATAAGGGTTGGCAGCAGGGGTGATGGCAGCTAGAAAATTAGGGTTTTTTTAGTTTAGGTTTCTTTTACTTGGGTCGGGTCATAGGTTGGACTGGGTAAATGAATATGGTAATTTGGTTAGGGTATTGCGAATGGGTTTAGGTGTTTGGATCCGGGTTGCCCGGACCAAAACAGGTTATGACAAAAGGTTAATGAACTTTATTAAAATCATTTATATAAGTACCAGCCTTTTTCATGCTCATATATGTTAGTCAAATAACAATGTGGTTTTAATTTAGGAAAAAAATTTGATACACAGGCCGTGTAAACTTTAGTTTACACGTGCCTTTTAGTTTTAGGGGTTTGGGTTTTAGTTTAGGGTTTAAGGTTTAGGAGTTTAGGTTGTAGGGTTTCGAATTCAAGGTTAGTGTTTAGAATTTAGTGTATGGGTTTAAGGTTTAGTGTTTAGTTTTTTAGGGTTAGGGTTAGGAATTTAGGATTTGAGTTTATATAGTGTAAATACACAGGCTTGTGTAAAATTAATTTTACACAGTCTGCGTATCAAAGTTTTACCCTTTAATTTAGCGATTAAAATGAGATCAAAATCATGCTTTTTTAATATTTTAAAATTGAGTTATATTATGTATATATAATATGTAGGTTTTCTATTGATAGTTTTATTACTGTGTTGATTAAGAGATATTAACATCTTTTGTTTAGGGTTCAAACTCGCTTTGTCCCCTAATTATCAAAATAACATTGATGAAAATATTTCGATTATCTTTAAATTTAGTATGTTTCGAGTAAAATCTAGATTTATCATAATTTAAATTTAGGTATATTCTAGTTATTATTTTGATCACGTGTTATAATGATAATTTTGACTTTAGTTATTCATATTATATTAATTAAAAAAATTTATAAATGAACTTATAACAGTTTTTTAAGAAAATCATGTTTTTTCTGTTCATACGTATTCATAACCCTTTAACAATGCACACAAAGTGATTGAATATGTGTCTCTTAATATAAACATCATCCGCTTTTCTATTAAGACCACTTGTTAGGTTCAATATCCTTAATAGTTATTATGTATATATTTGCGTAATTATATAAGAATTATTATTTGGTACATCGTGGATAGAAAAACATAATCATACAAGTTACCGTAAGATGATCACAAATGTGATATTTAGTTATTTCTATTTTTAGAATATTTAAAGATACTTATTTTATCTTAAAGTTTAAGTCTTTGTCCCTTCAAATTGCCTGACATAATTTATTTTTAGGACTTTATCAGTTTTAAAATGAATTAAAATAAAACATCGACTTCAAAATTTTATGGTTTAATTGTTTTTAAGGTCTTTCAATGTTAAAATTAGTGAAATCAAATTGTATCTCCTTTAATTTTTTATGGTTTAATTATTCTTTAAGACCCTAATCATTCTAAAATTAAACATCTTACTCTCCTCATGATTCAATTATGGTTCCGTCCCCGTCTACGTACAAATGTGAGTGCAAATATAAGAAACAAGCAATGCTTTGTGAAAAAATACAATCAATTAATTAGTTAATATTTATAATTACTTTTTATTTTATATTTTAACTATTTAATTAATTAATATCTTATTATTCTTATTTTCCATCATTTGCATAAAAAAAGCGTTACCTTGATTTTTTTATAAAATAAAAATAAAAACCATAATCTAGAAAAAAATTGAAATTGGAGCCGTTGATATTTGTTTGGGTAGCAAATGGATACAAATAGAAGTGTCCGCAGAACAGCAGAAGCCGACAAAGCGAGCTCCGTCCCGGGAAAAACGGGCTCTACTCTCCTTGCTAACACCAACGTTCAAACGGTGGGGTCTTTCGCACATGCCCCCATGTGAACATCAATTCTTTCCCTTTTCATTTGCCCTTAATTTCTCTTTAATTTTGATTTCATTTACGCTTAATCTCTGGTTCAGCCTCCACTTTCATACTTTCTCGAGTGCAGCCCACGCTCTCCCGTATGGATTTTGCTATTCTACTAACATAATTTTTTTTGAGATTTACTAACATTTTTTTTTAAATTCAAATATACACCAAAAAATATTAAAAGGACTATATACATGTTTCCCTTTTCCATAACATTCTATCTTATATTGTTGGCATCAAAATGAATTCAAGCATTGTAACACCATGTCATTCCATGCAATGTTTAGTATTAGGATGGTTCGAGGGGTGCTGGGTACGATCGTACTCTTAAAAATTTTAGATTTTTATTTAATTTAAATATTTTGTATTTTTAATGATCTCATTTTGCATCTTTGAAATTTTATAATTTTACACTTATTAATTTTTTAATATAATTTATTAAGAGTTTACACTCTTATTCTCTTAACATAAAATTCTTCGTCTGACATGTTTAGTACTTATTTAAAGGGAAAAAAGAGGCTTTTGAATTTTTTTCTAAAAGAAAAAATGTTTAGAATTTAATTTAGACGTATTGTATTAGCATTTAAAAAATCCAATGAACCAATTTTTTTTATAAAAAAATCTTAATTTTAATTCTAACCCTGATCCCACCTAGAGGGGATGAGAATGAGACTCTAGGGAAAGAAAGGGGTTGCTCCTAGTAGGTCTAGAACTCATGACCTAAGAGAATATAAGGGAGTAAAATGAACAAATTGACCAACCGGCCAAATATGCTTGCTCAATGAACCAATTGATTAAAGTCCCAATTCAAAAATTATATGTATATTTTTTATGCACATTTCGTTTTGGTTAGCGGACAGTGCATTGAATTATCATAAAACCTCATTCAACCTTACAGTTACAGTTCAATGTAATTTTGAGATTTTTTTTTACATATTCTTTACAATGTTACTTGTAGGTCTATAATGTAAATAGTAAAATTTAAATTTTCAGGAGAATGGTTACATTTATAAATACAAGCATAAGGTCTCTTTCTTGTTTGCAAAGTTACTCGTAGGTCAATAATGTAAGCAATTGATAAGCGGTGCGTTGAGTTTCTTTGTAAGCCTTTAGCCTGCAAATTATTACAAGTTAAACGCTAAAATGCTAAACTCGACAATAGCATGTATTTAAAACGTGGACAAAAATTCTCTACCTTTTTTAATGTTTCTTTTTATTTTTCAACGCTAAAAAATACTAAAAAAATCAAATTTTAAGCTAGAACTCTAAATTTTAAATCGTAAACCCTAAATTATACACCCTAAAAATATATATCATACCCCAAATTTTTTAAACCCTAAGCCTAATTTTTAGTGCGGGGCATAATTAGAGCACCAAAAAGTACATATGATTTCTATTCTCAAAACATTGTTATGGAAAAGCACCAAAGTTCATTCATTTAGTTTCAATTTTTTTTTTACAAAAAATTATGAACTAGTCTTTATTTTTTATTTTTTTTATGATTTGGGTCTGCTCTGAAATTTTAAAATTTTTATAATTTGTGCCCGCACTCAAAAATATTTTAACTTGTGCTCACCCTAAAAAATATTTTTGAATTCGCTACGGACTTAAAATGTTTGATTCTTCGAATATAATAGTTGAATCGGATAGTTTGGCAGCTATTACTGCTTTTAAATGGCAGTATTCTCGATGTTTCTGAAGTTGGGCTACTATTACGAGATTGTATAGGGCTAAATCAACCTCTCAGCAATTGTCTTTTTGTTGAACGCGTAGGGGCATAAACGAAGAGCTTATTCCTTAAATATGACGACCTTAGATGCAAACCACAATAAATGAGATTTTTTCCCCATTTTTTTATTGTGCTGAAAATAATATTTATGTAATTCTTCTCGTTCTGTTGATCCATATAAGGTAGACGTTAGTCACAAATTTTAAAGTTATTTCATGTCCAATCAAAAATATAATCTTTGATTATAAACAAACGAACATAAACATATTCTCGTTCGGTTCGTTTATAGTCTTAAATACAATATGAAAAGACCATCTGAGAAATGAGTCGAACATTGGTTCAAACATTCAATACTAAACCTATCTCAAACCTATAAGTTTTTATTTATAAATACTTATCTTTCATCAATTATATAAAATTATTACATATTCAAAAAATATCTTTTATTTTTCTTAATAAAATAATGTTAGATAACAAAATCAATTTAGATTATTTATTTTTTCATTTTTCAAAATTTAAATTCTCCATCTTATAAATATAACACATATATAAATTTTATAATTTTATATATTGAATTTGATTTAACGGGAAACATATGATTTTTCAAACTATACGTACAATTATAATCAGAATTACAAATAAACCTATTTTAATTTAATTACTAAAAGTAAAATATATTGAAAACTGAAATTCAAACTAAAAAATTTAAAAATATTTAAAACCTTAACATCGCCACTCGGCTAAAATCTCACAACCAAAATATAATATACGAATTCAACTTGAGACCTATGAACTCGTAAGACACCTAAAAGTAATCAAAAGCAAAAAAGAAAAAACAATTGGACCAGAAATCCGTAAAATCCAGTAGGCGTCAGAGCGCGTGGGCGGTTAATTGGTTGCGAATGTGTGGACAGATCTAGGGTGTGGGGCCCACCTGTTTGCCCCCACTACGGAAACAGCCACCGTCTGATCCGGCGGTATGCATCCGAGCCACACGTTAATTTATAAGAATAAAATAGAAAAATGCTTACGAAAGAATATTTTTTTTTGTATAATTATCTCTATTTAATTTATTAATCAAAAAATTTAATTTTAGTAATATACTGATCTATTAAATAGACAACCATTTTAATTTAATTTATTTTAATTATAAGATTAAAATTTAAATATTTAATTTTACTTAAATAATCAAGGATGAATTGAAAATAAAAAACGATCAATTAAAAATTTAAAATTTATATATCATTTAAAATTATTTTATTTTTATTTCTTAAAATTTTATAAATTCGTTGAATAAATTAGAATAATAAAAATAAATACTAGTAAAAAGCTAGGGTTCAGTAAATCTTAAATGAGCCTCCCAATATTCTTCTCGGGATTGGTGGTAAAAAGAAAACGGTTTCCCCTCGTTTCTGCTATAAATACCCTCTCTTCTCTCCTTCCTCCACACCCAATAATCTCCACTTTCCTTCCTCCTCTCAGCTTTTTTCTCTTTCCTTTGTGTCAGTCCTTGTTGTTTTCATGGAGCTTTAGGGTTTCTTAGTTTCATCATAAAAACGGCAGTGCTTGCTTCAACGAGAAAAGAGAAAGAAACATGACCCTCTTTGTATTCTTCCACAGCTTTCTTGAACTGCAACTTCGTCTTAGATCCTTCTTTTTTTGCTGTTATTTATGTATGGCGTTGCGGTTCAATAAAGCTGTGGGAAGATACAGACAGGCTCAAACTGGAAAATTTCAAGTCTTTACTCATATATAGGTATATATATATATAGTTTCCATGCTTGTTTGCTTTAAAGAACACAGATTTTTCCTTAACCCTAACCTGGTTATGTTTTATCTGTGAACTGCCATTGTCTTTATCTCGCTTGTTTTCATGGTTGCAAGCTTCTATGGCTGTAATTTGCAGTAACACTACAAGAGGGGTTAGAGAGAGAGAAAGAGAAAGAGGCAGAAAGTTGATGATAGCTGTTGTTTTGGTACTTGGAATTTTCTATAGGTATAGATTCTTGTCTTTGCTGCATATTTTCTCAGACTTTGTTTTTGGATCTTTTAATCTTAATTGTTTTGACTTTGTTCTATTGTAGTAAAGTGCCTGTACCCTCCAATTTGTAGGTTCCACACTTCTGGACTTGAGGTTCAGACACCTCTCCACTTGATGTTTTTAGATAAAATTCCAGCAGATATCAGCCTGATGGATCTGCACTTATACTTACTTCGGTAAAATGTTAATTTTCAGTCATTTTTGTACATTTCCAAACCCACCCAGATGTTCCAATATTCCATTGCTGTCAATTTTTTTTAACAATAATAGGGTTAATGCTGAATTATGGAGCATTAAAGTTCCAGTTAGAGTCAGTGTTGGACCACTGGAAATAGGTGTTAACCTACCCTCCCTTATTTGATAATCCCACCGAATTGTTCAAATTCAGTTTTAACCATCCTTAAATTTCATTCAATTGGATTTGAATGTGAAGTTGGTGGGTGAATGAAGCTGTTTTAAAAAAAGACAATCTGTATATGACATAAGATGCCTGGATGGATCATGTTAAGAGCACTGCCCCACTTTTGATTTTATTAAGATTAGGGTTTCTCTTTATCTTCATACACTATATATGGGATAGTATCTGTTTTACACATTGTAAGACACATTGTAAGAGTAAGTTTTACACATTTTTTTAGATCGTTGGATGAGTGAAGAATGATTGAGATTAACAGAATCGTTGGATGAGTGTGCTGAGATTAACATTGGATATGCAAATATTATCATTTGGGGGAAAAAGTACGGAGTTAATCTCAGCCATCTATTTCCTTCATCCAACGATCCAAAAAATATTTAAAACTATGAGTTTTACATTCTGTATAAGTGGATCTTAACCATATATATATATTCAGCCGTGCACAAGAACAACTTAGCTGCAGGAAAAGTTTTTTTTTTCAGATCTGAAAGGTTCCAACCTAGATTGTTAAGGTAGAAACATGGAGTGTGTGTTTTTTTAATAGGCAAGTGGATCTACCTAGACAGAATAGATAAGTGTAATGAGTGTGTATTAATGCAGGGATAGATTTTTGTACAAATATTTGCAGCAAAAAAACAAATCCTATAAGAAAGTACAATATGCAGCCTGTCAAACTAACAGTTGCCTGGTATACATACATACATACATACATACATACATACATATATAATACATACATGTATGTATATCAAACTAACAGTTGTCTGCTTCTTTACATGCATGCATACATACATGTATGCATATCAAACTAACAGTTGCCTGCTTCTTTACATACATACATGTATGTATGTTATCTAACTTTTGTTGTGTTCGGAGTTGTTCACCAGCAAAATTGAATTCATATAAGTTAAGAAGGCCAACTCCTTTTGTTCGTTTATTGAAGTTGCATAGATCATTTTATCTAGCTACTTCAATTATTTGATCGATACATTCACATCTTGTATTAATGCTGCCAACTAATCTAGCTCATATAAAGAACACTAATCTGCCAACTAATCTGCCATTGTAACCGTGTTGCAACATTTGGTCTTAATGTTATAGTTGTGACCCAAATTCTTTTAAGATTTACTTTTAAGTGAGAATCTTACTTTTTAGGACACAAATTACTTGTAATCCTTTATTGTTTAATGGTTTCTCCGGTTTGGGTTTTTTCATATAAAATCTTGGTGTTCTTTAATTTTCTTCGTTTGTGATCACTATCTTCGTTGTTTAGTCGTTATCATTCGACTCTCGTATATCTACGATATAACAATTAAAATAAGAATACTGCAAACAACATAGATCAAGGCTAGCTATCAAGGGTAGCTGTGTAGACCAAGAGGGTTCAATTTTGTTCGTTGCCTTTTTAGTTTTTCAGGGTTTTACCCTGACTAATCTGAAACATCCTCGCCACACACCTGATTTTGGTGGGTGAGTCTCTAGCAGGAAATTTTTGTATACACAAGGCTTTAAATTTGAGACTTACTTAAGCGATATTAAACCTCGGATGATCATATGGGAAAACTGTGATGCACGATGGATGGTGTTTTTGCAGCGAAGAAGCAGGTCTGATGGCAATGATGAAGGCTCAGTTGGTGTCGTACAAAAGTTGCTGTGATCTTCTGCGTGATGCTTTAGGGTCAACAAAGTTGCCATTTATCGTTGTTGGGGAACTTGGAGGAGAAAAAGGGGAGGCCCTCCCCCTCCGCTCGCATATTGCTCAAAAATTATTCGACTGCTTTCAACATTAAGTTGTGGCCAAAAGCGACGTGACTGAAACCATTTTCCCCAACACATGGGAGCGTAAAATTATTGCTTTTGCCTTGCCATTTCCCTTTCGCTTAATTTCTCCATGGCTTAATGGCTGCCTCCCCACTCCAAAGTTTCAATTTTCTGCTCTATTATACTGTGTTTCTTTCACTGGCTTTTCTAAATCCACAAAGGGTGTTTGATTCTGTACTTGCAGTGTTTATTTACAATCTAAGTTTGTAATTTGGTAAACATGGACAGAATCAAAATTAAATCTTGACGAGGTCAAATATAAATATTTATTTATTTTATTAAAAAAATTTGTTATTGACTCTCAGTTCTAAATATTTCTATACTTCAGCACAGACATAAAGACATTAATATAGAGCTTAGTACAAAGTAAAAATGGAGATTGGAGGGGGCAAGAAATTATGATGAACTTAAAAAACGGAAAGGTTTTTTGAATTCTTAATTTTATAAGTCATCAATTCATTGTTTCAAAAAAAAAAAGTCATCAAAAAAAATATTAGGATTATAATTAAAATTAAAATTTGTTAAAAAAATCATCAAAATTACGGGTCAAAACTTAATTTATCTAATTTTAAATTCAATAAAGACCACATAAGTATTTAAACCTAAAAAATGAATCCAGTCTAATATAAGAGTACAGTGGTCTAATTGCCCATGCATAGAAGTTTTTTTATTATTGTCCCCATGCTTGTCAATAATTGAATTCACTAATATAAAAAAATTAAAAAGAAAATAGCTCTAATACATGAAATATAGATGTAATAACATAGATCTAACTACTACTATTATTATTCTTATTCAAAATTATATATTTTGTTGAATTCAATGAGTGGTCCCAGTAGTACAAGATGATACATTATTTTTAGATAAGAATTGTATTCGAGTAGCGTAATCTGCAGGTGTGTGAGAATTTATTCAGATTTTAAACCGAACACAAATACTATCTTATAATCATATTAAATTTTTTTAAAAATATGTTTTATTGATTGAATCAGATGAAATGATAAAAGAATAACTTTAAGGGTGCGTTTGGTTCGCGGAAAATATGATTACCATGAGTAATAATATTTTCCATACTTACATTCCTATGTTTGGTTTAGGAAGATTCCCAACCGGAGGTATTATTCTTTTTCCAACTGTGGCTCTTTTCTCCTCAAATGGTGGGAATGTTATTCCCCTCATTTTCTTAGGTATTACACAATTCCTCCCTCTTTGGACAATATTGCCCTTAAGATAATGAATTATGTTCATATTAATCCTTTATTGCATTTTTAATTAGGTGACTAATTATTTATGGTGTAACTTTATCAAATAATTTTTTAATATTAGTTTAATATATAAATGGTGTTGTATATATTTAAATAATGTTGTCATATTTAATATATTTTTATCAATATTGTATTTATGATGTTTCTAGTGTTATTTGATTTATAAGATTTTTTTATCTTTAAAAAATTAGTAGGATAATTTATTTTTATCATTTTTATTACTTTTAGATTTGTTTTATTATTTACATTAATTTATTGGATAAATGGTCAAAAGTAATAAAAAATTAAAAATTTAAACATATTTAACTATTAGTATTTTACGGTTCAAAAAATTAAAATGGAATAAGGGTATATAAATATAAATATAAATTTTTTAAAAAAATTAATATAATAATTATATTATAAATATAAAGTTTTTGCAAATTTTAGATAATGTAACGAGAATATTTCTATAAATTTTTATGCAAATATTTTTAATTTAATAATTGAAAGTTTAACTTGTTAAAAAGAAAATATATCATAAGGACAAGTTAGTAAATTTTGCTTCTAAATAATATTATATTCCTTCAACCAAACGCTGCAATCTTATATTCCTATAAAATAAACCAAACATGGTAATATAACATTCCCAATAATGTGTCAAGTAATGTTATATTTCAATAATTTTATTTTCAAAAATAATCTTAAATTCCATGAACCAAAATCTCCAAGTTTTCAATTCTAATCTCTTGTCCCTTTCGGGTGTGTCATGAATGGTCAACAACTTTCTTTGTTTTAGAGAAAGATTCCTCCATCACTTATTTTTGGGCTTCCTGATATCCCTTTTCCCATCTTTTTCCCAATCTTGTTTACACCTTAATTATAGACATTTCCTTTCTTTTTCTTTTGGGAGTTTTCTGTTAGGTGAGATTCTTCTCCAACTTCTTTTAACTTGTCCTTAAATGTGGGTCTCATATTGCATTTTTTTACTATTGTCTTTTTTTTTTGTTTGAACCATAAATATCAACCGCCGATAGTATTGACCAATCTTCTCACAGTGGGTGCTCTTACTAAGAGATAAACGTCTGGCCATTGATAAATATTACTGTTTAATTATTAACAGATTGGTTCAACTGGTAAGCAACTTGATATCGTTTAAGCACGTATTGAGTTTGAGGCCTTATGTATGCAGAAAATTTCTGCTGGGAGACTCACCCACAATAGTCAGGTGTGCGACGCAAGTCGGTCTGAATTAGTCAGGGCAAAATCTTAAGAAAACGAAAGGACAACCAAAAAATAAAATAAAATGACTGTTTAATTGAATTTGAATGTGATTATATAGTTGTGATGTGTTTAGTTAATTAATGTAATTTATGAGTCTCATTGAATTGAGTGTAATTATTTTAGGGGGAATACTTTGATACACAAGCTTGTGTGTTTAGGGTTTAGGTTGTAGGGTTATAATTTAAGGTTTATGGTTAGAATTTAAAGTGTAGGGTTTAGGGTTAAAGGTTTAGGTTTTAGGGTGTTAGGGGTAGGGATTTAGGTTTTAGATTTTATATTTTAAATATGAAGGATTGTGTAAATTTTTTTACACAGCTTGTGTATCAAAATATAACCCTATTTTAGGATTCAAGATTATTTTTTAATAATAATTAATATTATTTTAAAAATTAAATTTATATAATTATATAATGACCATGGATGAACTTAGAGGGGGCTGGAGGGGGTGGTCGCCCCCTAAAAATTTGAAATTCTTATATTATTTGGAAAATTTTTAAAAATTTCTATTTATTTCCTATTGAAATTCTGTTTTCGCCCCCTAAAATTTTATAAGTTCGTCTCCCCTAAAATTTTATAAGTTCGCCCCCACTAACATAAAGTTCTGCGTCCGTCTCTGATAATAACAGTTTGTGTCACCAAACATGACATCGAGAATTGTAATGTAATTACACTCTGTTAACTAAACATATCTTCACAATTATAATTTTCAGTAATTACACGAGCATATAATTACTAAGATTGTAATTCTATTTTCATGCAATTACACTATGATGTTCATTGTTCAAATACACTTATTCGTCAACTAATAAATATAAGAATTATTATTTAATGTAGTGTTAGTGAGAAAAAAATGTTTTCCACAAGCAAGACTAAAATTACACCAAATGTCTTTTGTATTTATTTAAAAATTTGAAAGATAAATAAATAGACCTTTGTCACCATTTAAATATTGTTAATGGAAAACTTTTTCCATCAACAATGTACTCGATAATGATTTTAAATATAATCAGAATTATTATCACATACATTACAAGTAAAAAAATAATAATTCCACAAATAATGTTTAAAAATGTCAAACAATTGCTTTTGAAGAGCATATGTATTTGGCCTGTTCGACAAACTTTTCATCTTTATTCCCTCAGTTCTCTTAAGTCATGAGTTTTAGACTCACTAGGAGCATTCATCTTCCTTTCCTTAAAGTCTTCTTTCTCCTTTCTTCTAGATAGAACTATGATTAGAATTAGGATTTGTCAAAAAAATATTGATTTTAAAATTATTTTTTATTAAGAGCGTATCAAATATTAACTCATATAATTATTTCAAAAGAATATTATTAGTTTAAATTGAAAAATCTTCGATATCTCTAACACGTGTTGGGTGCATTGGTAAAGGCAGTAAGACGGACATGCATATTACCAAAAAAGAGGTTAAAATCTCTAAAAATGACCATAAGACGGACATGCATATTACCAAAAAAGAAAAATTTTCGCTATCGTCAACAATCTCTAAAGTAAAGTGGTTAAAATCTCTATGTTGACACCCCTTTACCTTAAGTTGTGGGTTCAATACTAATTAGAAGCAAATTTCCACTCCTCTCCTAAATAGGAATTATTAAAAAAAAAAACT
Source organism: Hibiscus mutabilis (assembly GCA_019671005.1). NCBI lineage: Eukaryota > Viridiplantae > Streptophyta > Magnoliopsida > Malvales > Malvaceae > Hibiscus > Hibiscus mutabilis. Next base: position 3,998,966 of record CM033733.1, on the reverse strand, counting down.
CCGATATCATCGGTGTTACCTTAACTAGTACTCAATTGAATATTATTAAATATTATAAGGCATTAAAATTGATAAAAATAAGTTTGTAAACTAGTGCATTTGATATAGTGTTGGTATAATTAATTTATGAGAAATGTTATCCAATGTTCAAAGAAGTCATTGATAATGGATACCTTACTTTCCGTCAAAAGAATTGTACTTATGTTCAAAACAAAAATAAAATAAAAAGAATTGTACTTTTTAATTCAATAAAATACATATAATTATTCTTTAGTTCAAAATGTTTAATATCATTGAAAATGGTATTTTATGTAGCCACTGATGATATATTCAAGGACGGAGCCAGGATTTGGGATTAGAGGACAAAACATAAATGTTTGAAAATGAGGGGTGCAAATTCAAAAATAAACCAATTTTTAAAATAGTTTATATAGAAGGACCAAAGTGAAAAAATTAAAATTCTCTAATAGCATTGTCCCTGGTTATATTTATGGGAATTGATGTGGATCAACGATAATTAATGTCAATGTCATATGATCAATGGCATCAATAAAAGAATATTATGTGTTATATTTTAATTAATTGGATGTATTTTTTTAAAAATAAATGGTATTAAAAGGGCTAAAACATATAAAATAATGATACTTTAGAAATTAAAACATGCTAAAATATTATAATTAAAAAACTAAATGGGGAATAAGGCCAATAAAAATGTGACCATCCTAACTAATGCAATGTTGAGCAGAGAGCTAACAAAAGGTGAATGATAAGTTTCAAATTTATTTTATAAAATAAATAAAAACCCATTAAAAACAAAATTATTATTATTTTCATATGGATGTTAACATTTTTTTCTTCTAGTTTTTTTTTTAAAATAATAAAATAAACGTCTACCCTCTTGCAAAAGGGGCCGGTCCTCAATTATCAAAATCTTGCCATCACATGCATCCATCAAATTTATGATTTCTTTTCATTTTCACCTAAGTTTCTTTGAGATATCTTTTAATAATTGAGCGTTCATGGATGAACAAAATTATTGAGCTTCTAAAATATTCTTGTGGGTCTAGAAAGAGTTTTATTTTGTATTCCTCCTTGACAAAAAGGGGGCAACACATGCAATTTTATCCCCCTTTTTTTTAATTTTCATGATTGATTTATACCAATCGATTTTCAAGTAGCGAAAGATTTGGAGTAAATTTTTTATTGTTGTTGGATTGAAAAGTAATTTTTAAAAAATGTTTTTGAAAATTTTGGTTTTGTAAATTTAAATGTTGGCGTTGTAAAAAGTTAAAATTCGTGGGATATTGTTTTCGAAAAAATGGCTTGAATAGGGTGGGTGAAAATTATTTCACGAACTAAAGATTACGCTATAGTAACAAGAGGAAGTCGTTGTCTCTTCCAGACGACTTTAAAATAAGTCGAGAAGAGAGGACGAATTTTGGGAGGAAAAATTTGGATTTTTAAATGTCAAGGGAAGTCGTCCGGAAGAAAAAATAAGTTTTCCTTTACAATAAATGTTAGAGTCGTCCTTCAGTCTGAACGACTTTCTAAAATCATGTTGAAGATAAAACGACTTCTCCTTTGTACTATAATAACAATCCTAATTCATGAAATAATTTTTAGCATCTCATTTGAAAAAAAAAACTTTTTTTCAATACTAATATCCCAACAATTTTGCCTGAGAAACTTATTTGAAAAATATTTCCTACTCAATAAACTATTTTTTAATCAATTCATTGTTACTTTTAGAACTAAAATTGCTTTTGACTCTAAAATCTGATTTAAAAGGCAATAGAAAACTGACTCCAAATACGAAGATTTATACCAATGCTAAAAACTCAAGATTTATACCAAAGACAAATATAGAAATTTAGTTTTTTTTTTAACGATAGCAACTGGATTTTATTAACAAAAAATAAAAAAATTAGAATTACAACACACCCAAGCATAGAGAGAAAATGGGGACAATAGTCGCCAACAAATTCATACATAAAACAACAATACTAAACTCAAAGATACGAAGAAGAACGAACTTTTAGCTTGAGAGTGACTTCCAACATCAAAAGAACCCAATAGCCTTCATAAAAACCCCTTTGTCTCTGTCGAACGAGATGCTTTACGAAGTAATTAAGGAGTGGTGAGCGAACCAAACTCTCTGACATGGTACTTTGCTACACAATTATGATTATATCGGCAAACAGTCTTTTACTAAATAAGGGATCTGGCTATACATGACCACCGATAAATCAATCAGAAAATTAATGTCATGAGGGTCTTTGTGCGAGCACCAAAACGACCGCAAATGTATGCAAAAAACGTACCAAAAACTATAAGGATCGTGCCACAAGAGTAGAGAGAAACGTGTCACAAGGACACAGATTCTTATTCAAAATTGAAAAAACAAACTCAAGAAAAAAACAAAAAATATAGTATGAAAAACAAGAAAAATAATAAATACTGACAGTCGACAACCAAAATTAAAATTAGTGCTGTCACTAGCTAAGCAAAAATCAAAGAGAAAGGCGGCTTAAAAATATTAAGATAAAACCTATATAAAAATTTAGTTAAGAGAGGCAAAACTGAGGTAAAAACTATGGGGGTGCGAAGTGTCAAGGCTGTCTCTTATTATATGCCGATCCTGCCTTGACAAGCCTACTTGGGACCGAGCAAAGGTGGGTCGAGCATTGATATGAGCAATCCCTAAGGAGCTACCAAGTCAAAGATGCAAGTCAGAATGCTTTGGAAAGGCAATGAAGGCCCCATCCAAAAAGTGTCATCGTTTGGGACGAAGCAACGTCTACTCGCGTCATACTTGGTAAGTTCATTTAGCTCTTTAGGGGGAAGTGGTCTGGTGTTGGGTCTCCACCATCCCCCTCACCATGTGCTAGCAGCCGAGTTGCCTTGGTGTAAGTGACCTTCTCCTAGGCTCAAGTAGGGCCTAGGTGTGCGGGCATTGGGGCCAAGCGGATGGCACAATGTCTCTCTAGGAAAATCTCCTAGGGACGGTTTGGGGCCAGAGGGCCCTATATCGCGCTCATCGCGAGAGTCAGGGGTTGGCAGCTAGCATTCGCTAGGCCCTGCGAGATACGATATTCGACGCGTATGTTGCCTGATGGATCATGAGACGACGCTTCCGAATTAAGTCCCTTGATAAAGGGCTTGTTGAAGGCTGACTTGTCTGGGTTGAGTCCCTTTTCAAGTGTCGCACGACGTGCTGACCCAGGCCTAGATGGCATGGACGTGACAGTTGGTATCAGAGCAAGGCTGGTTATGTCTGGTTGTGATTTTTTTGTTAGAAATGTGTGATTATGGTGACTCTACACCGAGCGCTCCAAGTGATGGAGTAGGCAGGGTAGGCAAATTGGTTATGACTCACGCCAAGCGCTCTAGTAATTGGAGTAGGCAGGGTGGATAATTGCAACATGGGTGGAAAGTTTATGTTTGAAGGTACAATGGTGTCTTAATTAACGAAAGTATTCCTTCTGTTCAGTCGACGAGGATGTCGACAAAATGGTGCAGAAGAAAAGCGAGACAAGTTGTGCTTTTAGTGTTGGATAACCTTAAAAGTAGGTTGGCTTGTGGGAAAAGTGTTATTAGCCGCTGGAAAGCCAAGATGCATGAGTTCATGCGAGCAAGGTTGTTCGAGTGGGCATAGATGTACATTCACTTGGAAAATGGTGAATGCGTAAGGTAATATTTACCAACCAGGTATCGTTCGAGACTTGTGTGAATAGGTTATCACTAATGTATTTGCTTGTATGTCTTATAGTACAGGCCATATAAAGAAAAACAAAGAGACAAAGTACATGTATCGTGTTGGCAACTAGAGATCATTTTACATCATTAAGCAATTAAGTGCAAGGTGAATCTGTACTTGCCCGGTTGGATAGTGGCCAAATGGTGACACATTCATTGCTTTGAAGATCTCACTATAGGGTGGAACATAGTTGGCGGATGGGCTTAGTGCCGAGGGCAAGCCATTGGGTGGTGAGTCATAGTTCTCTGGCATATGGGCAGGTATGCTATTTTGTGTTTTGTAGGTCTATGGCTAGATCGTGGGACACGAAGACACTACAAGGCACGTCTTGGTTGAGTCAAAGATTCGCTACTTATGTTTTGCTCGAGCCACAATTAGAGTAAAAGTGTGGGAGCATGAATCTAGCACTCGATGTTGATGGAGCGGAACTGGGTCATAATGAGTTCATATTCGGACTAGATGGTCACGTATATGCGACATGGTCATAAAGAAATTAAGGGAACCCAAGATCGAGGCTTGAATTATTCGCTTGAATGCTCAGATAATGGGGCTAGAGAAGCGCATGAGATAAAGCATAGATCAAGGATAAGCTGCCAAAGATGTCCATATCGACTCATCAGGTGATGAAGAACTGGTGTCAGCATCGATGAGGCATCGATAGAAGAAGTGGGAAAGAATGTCAAAACCATCCCTTCTTGGACTACATCGATGAGGACATCGATAAGAGGAAGTGTGGGAGAATGTCAATGATGTCTCTTATTATATGCCGATCCAGCCTTGACAAGCCTACTTGGGACCGAGCAAAGGTGGGCCGAGCATTGATATGAGTAATCCCTAAGGAGCTACCAAGTCAAAGATGCAAGTCAGAATACTTTGGGAAGGCAATGAAGGCCCTATCCAGAAAGTGTCCTCGTTTGGGACGAAGCAACGTCTACTCACGTCATTCTTGGTAAGTTTATTTAGCTCTTTAGGGGGAAGTGGTCTGGTGTTGGGTCTCCACCATCCCCCTCGCCATGTGCTAGCAGCCGAGTTGCCTTGGTGTAAGTGACCTTCTCCTAGGCTCAAGTGGGGCCTATGTGTGCGGGCATTGGGGCCAAGCGGATGGCACAATGTCTCTCTAGGAGGATCTCTTAGGGACGGTTTGGGGCCAGAGGGTCTCATATCGCGCTCGTCGTGAGAGTCAGGGGTTGGCAGCTAGCATTCGCTAGGCCCTGCGGGATACGATATTCAACGCGCATGTTGCCTGATGGATCACGAGACGACGCTTCCGAGTTAAGTCCCTTGATAAAGGGCTTGTTGAAGGCTGACTTGTCTGGGTTGAGTCCATTTTCAAGTGCCGCAAGGCGTGCTGACCGGGGCTTAGACGGCATGGCCGTGACACGAAGCACATCTTTACCGTTTCAATTAAATACTTACTCTTTTCCCCTCACATAGGCCCGACACATCGACAAAATGAACGACAGCAAATGAAACCCAAGCTATAACTCTTAGCACACATATGTATAGCAGGCAAGGACTGACATTGTTCAGACTGGCTCCATGCTCTTCCCAAAACAATGAGAATGAACCAATCCCCGTGTACCTTGGGTTTTAAGTTGGTCCCCATCATTCTCCAATTTTTTGAAACAAAACTTAAATATCAAATAAGAAAGATCGAACGTTTCATTTCGTAATTATTCTTAACATGTCCTAGTTTTCGAGTATTACAAATGCCTCGTCTCAACAATACGATTTGGGGAATAGAAGTGCCAAATTCAAGAGGAAGTTGAGCAATGCTAAAAAGGGTGGTGTTTAAAGTCAAAGAAGCAATGTTGAGTTGAGGATGATGGACCAATCAATTGGAAGCCTATGCAAAATACAAAAATAGACAATACATGATTCACAATTCTGTCAGCCAACGAACACATACTAACAAAAAAGGTAAAAATTGTTCATTTCCTTTGCAGAAATATCACGTGTATAGGTTTTGGAGGGTTCTCTAGGCTTTCTAGGTGGCTTTAGAACAGCAAAGAAAATCAAGTTCATCAAATGGTTGAAATAATGATTTATCAAGTTCATATTTATGACTCTCATTTTAAATTAGTCTCCAAACTTTTGAACATTTCATTTTTATTCTTGAACTATGATCCTCATTTAAATTAATCCCTAAATTATTATTATTCTATGCTAATCATATCCCATATTAATAAAACCATTATAAAACTTATTAATTGTCATTTAAACATTTATATATATTATGTAAGAATACGATGTGGTATAAACAATAATTTGAGGATGATTGATGAAATTGGAACATTCAAAAGTTTGGGGACTAATTCAGATTGAAGGTCATAATATATGGATTAATCTAGAACATTCACAAATTTAGGGACCAATTTAAAATGTGAGCCATAATTTGAGAATATAATTATAATATATTCAAAAATTAAAGACTGGTTTAAAATAAAAGTTATAATTTAAATATATGCAGTATAATTATTCAATTATTTTATGTGTGGTATAATTAACTCTGCATGCAACTAATGATTTTTACTTTATGTTTGGATTCAAGTCATTAAAGGGAAATGAATGAGGTCCATTACAATCTTCGTTTGATTAAGACGCAAAAGAAAAGTGAAAGATATATTATAGGATTAAATGAAAAATCAACTTTTAATTATATTTTTTTGTTTTAGTTCTTAACTTATTTTTTGTCAAAATAAATATTTAAAATTTTATTTTTGTCACTTTAAGTACTTAAACTATGTTTTTTAATCCCTAAACTATCTCTTTCATCAAAACAAATACCTAAATCTTTGTGACATGTCAACTTCTAATTGGTCGGACTATTTTTTATTTTAGATAATGGCCAAACTTAAAATGGTTATAGTTTAGGTATTTGTTTTGACCAAAAAGCATTTTAAGGACTAAAATGCAAACAAGGAGCGTAGTTTGGAGACTGTTTTTTCATCTAAACCTATAATATATTATATTATTTTTAAAATTAAATTAAACCTTTTTATTTTTCATATTAATAAATTTGAAATTAATTATTTTAAATAATTTAAAATTTTAAAAAATAACTGTTTAATTCTTTTATATTTAATTCATAAAATTAAAAATAATTTAAATAAATATTTTTCATTTTCTTACATTATAAGCGTTTGTCAGTTTTCCATTAAAAATCATATTTATAAACTCATAAAATATTAAAAAATCAAGATATGAGCATATTATTCTTGGAATATAAGCTGTTAGTTTATTTAAAAAAAGGAAATGTCTAAAATTACAATGAGAGTTTACAAGTTTACATACATGAGAGTAAACTAAACACATAATTTCTTATAACCATTGAAACAAAAGTTAGTCACTTAAGATCATAAAAAGACCATACAAGTAAAATGGTAAAAATTTAACCAAAAGACTCGAACAAAAAAGAGATACAAACAATACCATTAATCGACGATGAAGGATAAAAACTATCAACACTAACATAAAGATGCATATAACGTTGATACATGTTAACACAATGGTTAACACCAAAACTCAGTCGTGAATAAGAAACGATGAATGTGAGCGCGTATCCAAATCCAGCTCAAGGGTTCAAAACAAGAAAGATCAACAAGATAACCAAATAAGCACCACATTGATTAGTTGTTAGAGTTGTGATCCGAATTCTTTTAGGATTTGGTTTAAAGTGAGAATCCTACTTTTAGTATATCTTGTTTACTTTACATTAATTAAAGGTAAGAAACTCAGTTTGAATAGAATTTATTTCTATGCAAGTTTCCTTTGTAAACAATAAACATATCCCTATAAATAAATACTAGGGATTAAGGGTTTAGAAAGAACATCATAAATCAGTTGTAATCTCTTTCTCCATCATTGTGAAAGTTCTCATCCTCTGCCCGTGGGTTTTCCCTTTTGGCTTTTCCACGTAAATTTTTGGTGTTATTTTTCTTTTTTGTGTTTGCGTTTATTTATTTATCTTGTCATTATTGTCTCGGTAGTATATCAAATTGGCATCGGAGCTTTTCAGGTTACTCAGGATAATGACGACGATGAAGTATAAAATTCTGCTACTGGATCGCAATGTCAGGTTTTCGCTATGGCAGGTGAAGGTTCAAGATGTTCTTGTTCAGATGGATTTAGATGATGCATTGAAGAGTTTGATAATATGCCGAAAGAATGGTCGGATATAGAGAAGCGCCACAAGGATAGAAAAGCTGCTTCCCAAATTCGTTATCAAACAATATTTTGCAAGATGCTCATAAAGAGAAGACATCTGTCGACTTATAGACAAAATTGGAACAAATTTGCTTGAAGAAAACTTTGACCAGCAAGTTGCCCTTGAAGTAACGCCTATATCCTACAAGTTAGTAGAAGGTTCGTGTCTTGACAACCACCTAACCAATTTTAAGGAGATCGTCTTAGATTTGGAAACGATGGAGGTAAAGTACAATGAAGAAGACTTATGTTTTATTTTACTTTGCTCATTGCTCGCTTCATATTCGTATGTTAGAAGCACCCTCCTACGCAACTGTGATACCCTTACTCTTGAAGAGGTATATGATAATCTGAATTTGCATGACAAGATGCAACATCTTACCGGCTCTGAGTTCCAAGCAGAGGGTCTCATAGTGCATAGATCGACTAGTTCAGATCGTGAAAGAAAATGTGATCGTAATTCTGACAGTCAAAATAAAGGCAAATTCAAGTCATCAAATCGAGGTAAAACATGTTATTTCTGTAAAAAAATGTTACATTAAATCTGAGTGTTATAGATTATAGAATAAGAAAATGAGGGAATCTGAAAATCAGAATTCCAGTGAAGATAAAGTTGATATTGCAGAGGAGTACGATGATGGTGAACTTTTAGTTGCTTCCGGCAAAGACTCTATAACAAGTGAGGAGTGGATTCTTGACTCTAATAGTAGTTTTCATATGAGTCCAAATCGGGACTGGTTTGCGATGTATAAACCTATGTCTACATGTGCTATTTTTGGGAAATATTGTTTTTTGTAAAGTTGCAGGTATTGGCACAATCAAGATTAAGATGTTCAATGGGATTGTTTGAACACTTGGTAATGTGAGGCATGTTTTAGATTTGAGAAAAAAATTTGATTTCGTTAGGTACTCTAGATTCAAAAATGTATAAATACTCTAATGAAGGTGGAGCTATGAAAATTTGCAAGGGCTCTCTCGTAGCGATGAAAGGGTATAAAAGAACAGCCAATTTTTATGTTCTGCAAGGTTTAACTATTTTTGGTGATGCATCCGTTGTTTCCTCCTGTGTGTCAAATGAATATGTTACTGGTGAAGGTGTCTTGATTGAATCAAGTAAAAGAGGATTTTGTGTTGAACATGAAAACCGTGGGCATAACGAATTTGAAAAGAAGAATAAAGTTAAATTCTGTGTACATAGCAGATTTGAGAAGCTTAAGAGAGTTTGATTATCTACAAGGATAAATAATGAGAAATATAGTATTGCCATTGATGATTGGGGTCGTGTTATGCATGGTATTGCTCGTGGTGATATAGTTGTGAGCAAAGTTGGAACTAATGTTGACTTACTGATGTGAAGACTAAATTACCTTGTACATCCAAGCTTGGGCAAGGCTTGGATTCGGTCGGTGTTCATTGCTGAAGACTACCCCTTGAAGGGGTTTCGTGGAAGATGTGAAGATATTGTTCGACAAGAATTTGTCTCAAGGTGGAGATTTGTTAGAGTTGTGATCCAAATTCTTTTAGGATTTGGTTTAAAGTGAGAATCTTACTTTTAGTAGATCTTGTTTACTTTACATTAATTAAAGGTATGAAACTCAGTTCGAGTAGAATTTGTTTCTATGCAAGTTTCCTTTGTAAACAAGAAACCTATCCCTATAAATAGATACTAGGGATTAGGGGTTTAGAAAGAATGTCATAAATCAGTTGTAATCTTTTTTTTCATCATAGTGAAAGTTCTCATTCTCTGTCCGTGGTTTTTCTCTTTTGGGTTTTCCTCATAAATTCTTGGTGTTATTTTTCTTTTTTGCATTTGCTTTTATTTACTTATCTCGTTATTATCGTCTCGGTAGTATATCATCAGTCGATACGACGTCAAATCCAACCCTGGGAAAAATAAAAAGAAAGAACGACCAAATGACAAAAAAAAGAGACACAAAGCATGTCAAAAAAACAGAGAAAAACGTGCTACAAAGACAAAGTTATTATTAATAAAAATTAAAGAAAAACGAAAATGAGATATAATAAAATTAATAATTACCGACGGGAGAGCTTGGGGATACAACAATGTTAAAATATTGACAGGAGAGCTTTGCCTCCCTCGTGATAATATCAGGCTCGACGTAATTAGTCTTTATTTAAACTGTTAAAAGACCTCTATAATTATTGATCCAAGATAAATTCATAATTAGAAAAGTAACGGGATATCTTCTGATCTAAATTCATGCATAAAAGTCACATAACTAAATTCATGCATGTAACATGTTTCTATCGATTTAAATTGTCGCATCATCAAATGCATAACGAAGTTAAAAAACGAACTATAATAGTAAACACGTGTTCAAATCACTTTGTCTACAAGGTGTATGTCTATTGTCAAAGGATTAAGAATATGTATAAACATATACTACATTGTAATCACCTTTAGACTATTAAAAAAAATTATAATAGCAGGCGAAAAAATAATTCAATATAAAGTTGGGAGCACAAATTATTTTTGTATCAATTTGGATGAAGATATCGAGTTCGAATACATTGCTTTTGAACAATATGCCGATTGAATTCTATTAGAAATTAAAATAAAAAATAATTCATAAAATAAAATTGTAGCAGAAAAATAACAAAATCCAATAAATTTATAATGAAAAAAACTAAAAAATGAAACATAAAACCAACAAAACACGTCTAGTGGGCTTCAAAACAGTGATAAAGATGAAACACTAGATAAATTGAAGCACTGAGTAAAACCTCTTATCTCTATCCACCTACATGCTTCAGGAATGAAGTAGGAGTGACGAGCAAAACCAACAATCTTGGAAGTTGCTTTGCAAAACAGATTTGATTGTATCGGCAAACGAACCACAAAAGGGATCAAACTGCTGAAGACCACCGACAAGCCGAAAATTAGAGACGAACATCGTGAAAATATATCCAGAACGCAAATCTACCATAACAGTAGAGACTAAGGTGCCATAAGGCAAAAGCGTGCCACAAGGTAAAGGAAAAACGTGTCATACAAACAGATGAAAAACTAAAAGAAAAGATCAAAATATTAAAAAAGACAAGAACTAAATATATAAAAACAAAAGATAATAAAATACCACGGTTGACAACCATCACTAAAACTAACGTCACTGTCAACCAACCAAGAAAAAAAAGTAAACTACGGCATTTTCAAAGTTTAGAACGTTAAAAGTTTTGGTTCAAGTTCGAATACTTAAATTCTAAAGCAAATTATATATAATATTAAGGAATAAAAGTAATATATATGTACATGTTTATTTTTTAAATTTATCAAATAATGTATTTTTATTTCATGTAATTAAGTAAAAAGAAACATTACTTAAACTGTTGAACGTACTTGAAAAATAAATCATAATTAAGGCCCGATTTAAAATAATAATGGAACTCATTTTTTGAGATTTTTAGGAATGAGTTGTATGAAAATGCTTAAATATTAAATGTTTAATGCATCTATTATTTAGTAACGAGTCTTTTTTATATCATTATCATACTAATAAAAGTGTAGTTAAAAAATTAGATACTTTATTTTTTAAAAATATAATTTAAATCTCACTAGAAATGTAATTTAACATACAAAAAAAAGCCCTTTAGAAGGCCTTAAGGGGGCTGACCATGAATATTTTGAAGCCCGCCAGCCAGGAGAGTTAGACGCCGAAGCTATAAGATTATTCTAGAGCTTATATGGTGACCGGACACTTAGCTGAATTATAACCATTAGATGTAAGACTCTATCCTATAAATAAGATACCCGCGCTTGTATTTTTTTAAAGTGTGTAGCAATCGAAGCTCCTAGCGTTAAAGCATTCTTGTATCGAACATATTTTAAAAATTTGTAAATGAATCATATTTTGAAAATTCAAGATTATAGTGTATCAAAAAAATTATTTTTTAATGTCTTTTTTATTATGACATGCACTCAAAAACCATTAAATCAGTCATTCTATAACATTTTCTTTTGTTATTATAATCTAATACATTTTTTTTAAATCGAGCAAAAAAAATTAAAAGTCACCTTAATTTCATTTTTACCCTCTTGACAATAATTATTGTTTTTTTATTTGTTTCGTTAACTTTTGTTAGTGTATATAGGTAAAGTGAGTTTATGTACTTAAGTCAATCTTAAGTCAATGAATATAGTGTAGGTATGTTGTATTGTATCATTGAATGTTTTGTTAGGCAGGTTGTTTGTACTTTGTATACAGTTAGAATAACCGATTCTATGATAACCTTTAGGATGTATAAATACGCTGGTTTTCTATGAAAATATTACAGCCATTTTCAATAAAATCAATGAGAGTATCGTTTCTCTTTCTCTACACTTGACACGGTATCATTAGCTAGTTCTCTCGGAATCGTTACACTTTTTCCGTTGTTTGTCATTGGATTATCTCTTGCTCTTCCTTCTACCTCTTTGATTCGTAACTGATACAATTGCATAATCATGAAGCAACTGATTCAGAGGTTTCGCACATAGCGAGCTTCGCTATTGTGAGTATTCTAATCGTATTGCCTTCCTTCGAATCGAGATTAGATAGTAATAAGCAGTGGCGGAACCTTTCCCCAACAATATTTTGGTAAATTCAAATTTTGTCCTTAAAATTTTCCAAAATTTTAATTTGGCCCCCTCGAGATTTTTAAAAATTTATATTAAACTTCAAAATTTTAAATATTTTTAATTAAGTTTCCTCTCAAATTTTAATTTTTTTTTTGTTAAATCTCTCAAAATTATTAAAATTTTTAGTTAAACCCTCAATTTTTTTTAAAATTCTTTGTTTAAGTCTCCAAATTTTTTAAAAATTTAAGTTGCCCCCTCAAACTTTTACTCCAAGTTCCGCCACTGGTAATAATCTGAGTCGATTTCTGCTGGGAAATTCTGTATATCAATGTGTGATTCTTGAATCAACATTAGATCTTTAGTTTTTTCTAAGGATATGTTTTGATCGTGTGGATATTTGTTCGTTGGAAACTCATAGAATGAAGAACAAATGAGTGATCTGTGTGCATATTCCTTTGAATCTAGTGTTGAGTTTTCTTGAGTTTGTTGTTTAAAGACTCCTGAAAACATTGTGTTAGCTTGGATCTTTTTCTGGTTCTTGGATTGGCTTGCTCTGTTGTGGTTTGGTCTATACTCTATCTGTTTGTGTTAATTCCTAGCTGAAAGTTTGTCAGTTTTGTTCTTTCTTATGGCTCAAGGGGTAACATCTGAGAATACTAGTTCTGATCAGGTTGAGAATACTGTTAGGTCACATCCTTCATCTCCTATTGTTGTTTCTACTGATCAAATGCAATCTACTTTTAAAGTGAGCACTGTTCACCAATTTTCTAAGCATGACACTATTAAATTGACTGAGACTATATATATTCTTTGGAAACATCAATTTATGCTTATTATTGATGGCTATGGCTTGTTACCTTTTATCTCTGATAAGTTAGTGCCTCTTAGCCAATTTGTCACTAATACCACAGGTCAGGTTCTAGACAATCTTGACTATACAACTTTTAATCAACAAGATAAGCTGTTGGCTTTATGGATGTTGTCTACAGTACATTCTGATGTCCTTCCACATTTGGCTAGACTTACTTTTTCTAGAGCAATTTGGGTTGCTATATCTAGAATCTTTGGATCTCGATCTAGTGCTAAGATTTTGGCTCTTCGTCATAGTTTGCATTCTCAAAAGAAGGGTTGTTTGTCTATAAATGAATTTCTTGCCAAATTTAAATTCATTTGTGATACTTTTAATGAGTCTGGAAGAATGATTATTGAACAAGAACAAGTTAGTGTTTTCTTAGTAGGGTTGTCTATTGAGTTTGAGTCAGTAATTGCTATTGCTTCTTGAGAAACACTGTCCTTAGAAGTTCTTACTGATATGTTGTTAGATGTGAAGCTCGTCAAAAGAATTTTTTCACTAAAAGTCTTTCTATTCACGCTAATTTGGTAACTCAACTAGGAACTTCCCAAGGTGTTCTTCATTCTGAAACTGGTACACATAAGAATGTGTCTGTTTTATCTCAAGGACAAGGTCAGTCTTCCTATGAGCCTGGTTTGTCTCAAGGACAGTCTTATGTAGCAAATCTGCCTCGGGGACAGTCCTCCAATGATCAAGGTTTTAACAGAGGCAGTTGTGGTGGAAGTGGCTATCGTGGTAGAGGTCGAGGTCATTCAAATAATTGACCTCAATGCCAGTTATGTGGTCGCTTTGGGCACATTGTTCAAAAGTGCTACTACAGGTTTGATCTTAGATATCAAGGTCAAAGCCCCGACTCAAACATGGGCGAAGCTTTATATGGTGATAATTAGAGGCATCAGAATTTCTCGTCCAATGTTCAGTATGCTCAAAGAATAGAAACACCTTCAGCACAGATTTACAGTCATGTGTTTCAACCTCAACCACATCCTGCTCACTCTTATTTTGGATCAGTTTAGAATCTGAATCATTCTTAGGCTGGTGCTTATCCTGGATTCTATTCATCTGGGGGACATCACTATGGTTCATCAATTTTCTTTGGCTCTAATTAATCAGTGGGTTTTGGTTCTCACTTGTCTGCAGGGTTTCCTTCTTTTTCTGCACCACCTACAAGTTTTTTTCTTCCATCAACATCTGTTGGTTTTCCTTCTCCAGTCTATGCTTCTTTAGGTCCAGCAATCTCTACTACTTTTGCGTCCAGTTCATCTTCTAAGCCTGCTCTACAAGGAGAAATAACCTGGTATCCAGATTCGGGGGCTACTCATCATGTCACATATGATGCATCTGCCCTTCATTCAGGTATTCTGTATACAGGTAATGATTTTCTTCACATGGGAAATGGTAGCGGAGTGCAAATTAGTCATGTTGGTCAGGGTTATTTAGTTACAAGGTCCAAACCTCTTGTTTTATAAAATCTGTTGCATGTGCCTACTATAAGAAAAAATCTGCTATCTGTGTTTTAACTTGCTGAAGAAAACGATGCATATTTTGAGTATTATTCTAATGGGTGTTGTGTTAAGGATGCTCAAATCAAGGTTACAATCCTGGAGGGGACCCTCACACTTGAAGGGCTTTACAAGCTGGTTCCATTTGCTTTTTCTTCTTCAATGCATCAGGTTCTTTTTGAGTCCTACAATGTTACTAAAATTGATAAACTTGTTGTATTATGGCATAAACGTCTAGGACACCTCTCTCATCGTGTCTTTAAGATTGTTCTTAGCTCTTGTAATGTGGTTTTGATGCAAATAAACTCCTGATGTTTGTTCTGCTTGCTTACAAGAAAAGGCTCATAAATTGTCCTTTTCCAATTCATTAACTACTTGTAACATCCCAGACCTAAATGTTATAATTGGGCCTCAAGCCCAAACTAAAAACTATAAAATTTCTCAAACTGGGTTTAGCCCAATAAGGTATTTCTCGAAAATGTTTAAAGCCAATAGTTAAAAATATAGATAAATAATCGAAACAGTACAAAGGAGCTCCAATTTAATTTAAAACATTTGAACATTCAATTTGATTAAAACAATTTCAAAATAAAGATTACAGACTTTATTACATAAGGTCTTATGAATACATAACCCACTAAACACAAGTACCGTACTCTGGAAAACACCACCGACTAGAATCTCGTACTGATAGTACTCCTCGATCCTGCGATCTGACGATCAATCTACGCACGAAAACAACGATTACGAGCACTGAGCTTACAAAGCTCAATGGTATATATCTATTCTACTATACTTCATGCTAATCATAAACATAAGCATGCTAGCTAGTACGAGCAATAAAGAGAGATAAGTAAACACATAACGCTACTACTAGTCGCCTAAATACATACTCTCGTCAAAACAATCATCATACAAGGCACACAAAGCCCAACCATACTCGGGATCTCACTATATCATCCGAGCGAAAGCACACAAGTCATACCACAAACCTGAAGTAGGGCCCGATGCCACACAGCTTCGGTAACATACACTCTGAGTGAGGCCCGGTGCCACACAGCTTTAGGAACTACACTCTTTGGGTGAGATCTGGTGCCACAAAGCTTCGGGAACATACACCCATGCTCGGAATCTCTCGTTGAGCATCTTCGAATGAGACATGGTGCCGCACAACTTTAGGAACGTACATTCGACATCTCTAACCATGGTGTTTCAACACTCTTTCACTGGGTATCCGGATCCCATCAAACAGGGATAACACAACCAATCAAATGCCTACCCGACATGCAAGCAATGCGATCCCAAGGATCCCCTATTGTTTCTAATCATCATCACATAATTTATTTACATTACTGAGTTGTTAATACATTATGGAGAAGTATACAATTAATCTTATTTATTGTTCCCATTAATTCTCGTTATCTCATTTATTAAGGTATAATTCAATTATTAGTACTCACATCAACTACCATCCTTAATTTGCATTTATAGATTACTTAGTGCATCAGGTATCGGTACTTGAACACGAGTATCGATACGATACCCTCGGGTATCGGTACTTACACACGTACCGATACTAAAACTACTTACTGGAAATTATAGATCTCTACAAGTACCAGTACAGGTCGACTCGTACCGATACGGCCCTCAAACGCGTACTGGTACTGCCAAAACTCGTACCGATACCCTAGTCACCGGCTTGTACAATTTCCCCGAATTATGATATTACCCTACTTTATCTGATCCCTAAAGCTTATGAAAGTTATTAAGGTTGGTTTACTAACGTATTCACCCAATTAATATTTATTACTGGTTCCATAATCATTTATTCGAATATTATCAATTATCAATCCTTTAAAGTGTAATTTCTATCGAACATGTCAAATTCACTTCTCAAGCAACACAACATGTAAATTAACCAATCAGATAAATATACAGATATTCAGACAATCCTACGCGATTCTTAAAGTTCTTACAAGTCTCGAATATTCTTAAAGTTCAGTGGTTCTACTTCGGATTGGCGGACATAGGGAAGAGGTTATGGGAACCTTCTTCTTTTTTGGCGGACGTAGTTGGGTGCATTGCACTACGCTTGTGATATTGTACCAAATACTTTATGTTTTAAAGAATTTTAAGAAAATATTACTTTGTTTTATGATTATGGTTTTTCTTGCACTTTAGAGACACATTAAGCTCTTTAGCTTACTCCCTCATAGTTTCCTTTTACAGATATCTTGGACCTTAGGCGACGTGGTACTTGGAGGATCTTACATTTTATCCGGTTATTTTATTATTCAGTACGAAACTATTTGTAGTTATTCAGATCATTATTTATTATTTTGATACATTGATGTAATTTCATACTTTGAGATTAATTATGTTTTGTGATTATTTTTTGCAGTCATTTATTGTGGTTTTATTTAAGAGATTTTATTTAAATATTCGAATATTAGTTATGATATTTGTATTTTATTATTATGAGATATTTATTAAATTATAGCTATATATATTCTTTTTAAATTAAAGTATAATTTTAAATTTATTTTCTTGAGAGAAAAGTTTTCAAACGTGACTTTCTAGATTCGACCTATTTTTCTAGGTCGGGTTTAGGGGATACATTTAATGGTATCAGGGCTAAGTTCAACCCTCGGACTGTGAGGCTCACATAAAATTTTAAGCTAAAAATGATTTTTGCATGCACATTAAATATTTTCGGGCAAAATAGGATTTTCGGATAAATATATTATTTTAAGAAATTAAATATATATTTTGAATAGAAACTCCAAGTACCACCTATAATTCTAAGATTATTTCCTTTTGTGGATAGATTACTATGCCACCTTTTATGTTGAAGAATGAAGAATTCAGAACGAAGAACTTTATGTTGTGTCAGGTAATTTTTAGGATCTACCGCTAAGTCTAAAAATCTCGATGACGAAATTTCTTTTAAGGGTGG
Source organism: Hibiscus mutabilis (assembly GCA_019671005.1). Taxonomy (NCBI): domain Eukaryota; kingdom Viridiplantae; phylum Streptophyta; class Magnoliopsida; order Malvales; family Malvaceae; genus Hibiscus; species Hibiscus mutabilis. The sequence goes on along the minus strand of CM033733.1, from coordinate 3,981,116 downwards.
GAGAGTTGTAACACCCCAAATCAAAAATCTAATTTTGAAATCCCTAAATTCAAAACCCTAAAAGTTGAGAATTTAAAAATAAAACTCTAATTAAGAAATTTGGGAATTAATTGAATTTTAAACAAATTTAGTTACCTTTTTATAAAGAATTGATATTAGGTTCCTATTTTGTGAACCCTAGAAAATTATAAGGACTTACCTTGTAATTTATCTAAATTTTGGTTATATAAGCCACGATTCCCCTGCAATTTTGTTTCTTTGCCGCAGCTGGTCTTCCCTCTCCCTTCCTCGATCGATTTATATTCGAAACACATCTTCTTTTTTTTCTTTTCTTTTATTTATTTATTTATTTATTTATTTATTTAATTCGATTAAACCTCGCTGAGTCTCTCACCGCTCAATTCAACTATGTCTTCAGTTGACTTGAAGATCGACTATTCAAATCAAATAAGTATTCTTCTATCATTAAATTTCATTGAATAAGTATTTAGGAATAATTCCTTAATCATAGTGATAATAGTAATAGTGTTATCGTAGGATTATTCTCATAGGTACCAATGCAGCTGGACCCCGTACTTTTGATTATGAGAGACTCGTCATTCAGTAGGTTGAGTTTGTTTCAGCTAAGGTGTGTTTTCTTACGGTGCTATAAATAAATGATTTTTCATGGTTTTATACATTGCTTGATTATGATCTGCATTATGGCTTGTATGATTGACATCATATGCATATGATTTTAGAATGTGTTTTTAATTATGATTTATGAAATATTTGATTTATGAAACATCGAAATTTGTGGAAACCAGAATTTGTGGATTTATGGATTTACAAAATATGTTTATGGAATATCGGATTTATGAAATTGTGTTTATGAAATTTGAGTTTTAAACATCATACACGTATGAGCATGAGTTGGGATTTTTACGAAGGAAGTTTAGTGGTTTCACCCTTTGGGCTGAATTCTACTTCGGATTGGCGGACGTAGGGAGGAGGTTATGGGAACCTTCCTCATTTTTGGCGGATGTAGTTGGGTGCATTGCACTACGCTTGTGATATTGTACCGAATACTTTATATTTTAAAGAATTTCAAGAAAATATTACTTTGTTTTATGATTATGGTTTTTCTTGCACTTTAAAGACACGCTAAGCTCTTTAGCTTACTCCCCCATAGTTTCCTCTTACAGATATCTTGGACCTTAGGCGACGTGGTACTTGGAGGATCTTACATTTATCCGATTATTTTATTATTCAGTACGAAACCATTTTTAGTTATTCAGATCATTATTTATTATTTTAATACATTGAGGTAATTTCATACTTTGAAATTAGTTATGTTTTGGGATTATTTTTTGCATTCATTTATTGTGGTTTTATTTAAATACTCGAATATTAATTATGATATTTGTATTTTATTATTATGAGATATTTATTAAATTATAACTATATATATATATTCTTTTTAAATTAAAGTATAATTTTAAATTTATTTTTTTGAGAAATATTTTTTAAACGTGACTTCTTAAATTCGATCTATTTTTTTTGGGCCGGGTTTAAGGGGTTACATGATAATATGAATGTGACTGCACCTCAATTCTTTTATGAACTTAATATGAATTCTTAGTCCTTAATGGGGAAGTTCAGGGTGATGCTGGACACAGCAGTTACATCAGAAGGCTTTGCCTCAGACAATGATTTTATAGGTCATGATGGTTTTTGTAGTGAAAATGTGGCCAATGCTTTACCTGTCTTAGTTGATAATGGGCTGTCTACAGAGACATCCTATGATGGTACAGATCATCCCTTGACTTCAATAGAAACTATCACTATATTTGCCTTACCTGTTAGGCAAGAGTCATTCACTGATTGTCATGTAACTACTGATCAAGAAATATCTTTAAATTCTTCTGGAGTTGTAGATGCAACACCTACTGAACTTGTTGACCCAGAGCCAGGCCAAGGTGGAATTTTTCAAGAATCTGTTGAGGCAGGCTCACGTGAAGATTTTCAAGAAACTGGTGTGTCACCTCAGTTAGCCTCTAAGGCATACACTAGTAATACTCATCCCATGGTCACCAGAGGAAAGAGTGGGTTTAGGAAGCCTAAACTTTATCAAGTAGAGTTAAGCTCTCCTGTTAGTGATGCAGATGCCATAAGTGAACCAAGAACGATTCAAGAAGCAATACAAAATGAGAAAAAGAAGGCTACTGCACAAGCAGAGTATGATGTTCTTTTGAATAACAATACCTGATCCTTGGTTCAACTTCCACTGAATAGGAAAGCAGTGAATTGCAAGTGGATTTTTAAACTTAAATGCAATGCTGATCGGTCAATTGGCATATACAAAGCAAGGTTGGTGGCGAAAGGATATCTTCAAGAGGCTGGCATAGATTATCATGAGATTTTCAGTCCAGATGTCAAGCCTGTCACAGTAAGAACAATTATTTCTCTTGCTGTGACAAGAGGATAGGAACCAAGGCAAATGGATATAAACAATACCTTTTTAAATGGAGATTTAAATGAAGATGTGCATATGGCACAACCGCCAGGGCATGAAAAAGGAGAGAAGGGTTAAATGTTGGTTTGCAAACTAAACAAAGCCATTTATGGCTTGAAACTTGCCCCTAGAGCCTTGTTCGAAAAATTAAAATAGTATCTTCAGTCAACAGGTTTTACTTTATCCAAGTCTAATGCTTCTTTGTTTATTTAAAAGATTGGGGTCAATACAATTTATGTTTTAGTGTATGAAGATGATATTATATTGACAGGAGATGACAAGGAAGAAGTCCAGAGGGTTATTGATGGTGTGAATCAAGCTTTTTCACTTAAAGATCTTGGATTGTTAAACTATTTTTTGGGGATTGAGGTCGTTTATTTGGCAGATGATATTTTTCTTAGTAAAAAAAATATATCATGTATCTCTTAAAGAAAAGTGGTCTTGATCAAGCAAAAGAGTTTCCAACTCCAATGTTAACCAACTGCAAGTTGTCATATGATGAAGGCAGTCCCATTTCTAATGTCCCTGAGTATAGGAGCTTGGTTGGGGCACTTCAATACATAGTTGTCACTAGACCTGAAATTGCTTTTTCAGTAAATAAAGCATGTTTATGCAGGATCTGCTGGATACTCATTTTCAACTAGTTAAAAAGATTTTTCGTCATCTTCTTAGGACTCTGGATTTTGGCCTCAGATTTAGTCCCTCTTCTAATCTACAAATTGTAGGCATGCAGATGCAAATTGGAGATCTGATAGTGATGATCGCAGATCTACTTCAGGCTTCTGTATCTATTTTGGAAATAATCCTGTTGCTTGGGGATCTCGAAAGCAGCCAGTGGTGTCGAGATCCACTGATGAGGCAGAGTATCGAAGTATTGTGTGTGCAACTACTGAAATCATTTGGCTTGAATCTTTATTAAGTGAACTTAGTGTTGTATCAGATGGAAAACATGTATTATGGTGTGACAACTCGAGTGCTGTAGTTGTCTCTGCTAATCCGGTTATGCATTCAAAATTTAAACATGCGGAACTAGATATGTTCTTTGTAAGGGAAAAGGTAGCAGCTGGTCAACTTGAGGTAAATGAAGTGCCTGCGTTCAAGCAAGTTGCGGATATCATAACAAAATCATTGTCTGCACCTACATTTCAGCGGCATCAAAACAAGCTAATTGTATTGTCAATGCTTTCTCGTTAATTTGTTTTGTTTTAGGTTTATATGTTCTGCTTGCTTGTTTTACTTGCTTGGTGTGGCTTTTTTTGCTCGTAGGTTGGGATGCTTTCTTTTTCATCCACACACTCGATATGTAGCTGATGTTTGATCTCGCTTCAAATTGGGAAGCAACTTGGAAATAGAAGTAGCAGGGGGAATGTTAGTGTATATAGGTAAAGTGAGTTTATGTACTTAGTCAATTCTTAATTCAATAAATACTGTGTAGGTATGATGTATTGTATCATTGAATGGTTGGTTGTTAAAAATTGGTTATCAACGGTTAGGCAGGTTGTTAGTATACCGTTAGAATAACCAACTCTATGATAGCCTTTAGGATGTATAAATACACTGGTTCTCTATGAGAATATTACAACCATTTTCAATAAAATCAATGCGAGTACCGTCTCTCTTTCAATACACGAAAACTTTTATGATTTTAAAATTATAAGAGAAAAATTTATTAATAAAATTTTAAAAATATTAATAATTATAAATCAAAACATAAAAATAAAAAACCTCTTAAAATTATTTAATTAAACACTTACAAATATCAAGATTAGTTAATTGGTTAGTTAAATATACTTACCGAGTAAGTTATATATACATATTAGAACTTTTACCTAAGTTGATTACTCTATTTGAATAAGTAAGATTTTCCTTTTTTCTCAATTATAATAAGGTATCAAATGATTTTTAGTTGGATAATTGGTTAATTAAATACATGTGTTTTTAAGATCGTTTGATAATGAAAGTAATCCATACATAGTTCTTGTTACTCAACCTCTCACTCTTGATAATTTCAATAGTTGGAAGAGGTCAATGATGATGGCTTTATCGGTAAATAATAAATTGAGATTTGTTGATGATTTTCCTTTAGCGTCTACGGTTATGAGATAATTAAACCATAATTGTGTCGTGCTTCACTACACGAATTATGGTATATAGCGCCGTCTTTGGCGGCGTTTTTGAAGCAAACGCCGCTATAATTGTACATATTGCGGTGTTTTAATTACAAACGCCAAAAAATAATAAATTTTGTGGCGTTTTTATAACAACTGGTGACGTTTGTGTGAAAAATGCCGCAATAGGTCTACTCGTTTTGGTGGCATTTTATGAAAAACGCCGCAATAGGTAAAACTTACCGTTTTAATATGACTATTTAACTCAATCTATGATTTTCTCACCATCCCTAAATCAGATATAGTGAAATCCCTAAGACATCTCTCTGTTTTTCATTCACCAGTCAGGCGGCTCATCATTGCCTCGTTGGCCCGTCCCTCGCCATCGGTAACAGCTCACAAGCTGGCAGCACTGCAGGTACGCTCTGTCTTTCTTGTATCTCACAAGCGGCCTCACTTTCTTGTAGCTCACAAGTTGCTTTAGATATTCAAAGTGTTGAAAAATTGGGTAGGTTCATTAAGGGGGAAATTATTATTGATTTGAAAAAAAACTTTTTAATTTGGGGTTTAGGGTTTGATGAGAAAACAAACTTGAACGGCTTCCTTTGTTCAAATCGTTGGTTTGATTGGAATGTTTATTTTAGAGATAATTATTGTTTTGATTGGAATGCTCATATGTCTGGTATTTAGAAAAAAAAGAGGCTTAATTACCAAAATAAATAAGACTTTCCTGCACTACAAATGATATCAGCTTTGCCTGGAATATCCCAGTTTGCTCGTCACCCTTGGTGCGCAGCTTTATGTGAATTTGCACAGACAATATAAATTTGTATAATAAATCGATGATCATATCATTTGTAGCATTTGCGTCATTATTACATAATAAGAGGGTGATGTGATATATATGTAGAGCATATATTTGCTCATATGTATGGTATTTAGAAAGAAAAGGCTCAATAGCCAAAATGAAAGGGAATAACTAGTAAAATTATTAAAGCATAAAATAAATAAGATTCCTTCCATATTGTTTTTTTCATATTTTTATGCTTTTTTCACGGTTCACGTTTCTGGAATGTTCATTTTGGTGGTTATTGTTGGTTTGATTGGAATCTTAATTTTTGGTGCTTTTTGATTGTTTGATTAATCTAGATTCGATTTGAATAGGTTAAGAGGGAACCCACATCTCTACATCAAGTTGCAAAATTGTTGATAAATTCTCAGTTGCGAAACGATGTTTTCCCAACAGGTAACTTTCTCTTGAATTTTCATGTTTAGTTGATTTTCTTTATATAGGTCATGTGGATTAAGTATGGCTGATAGGTACTTTATATATTTAACTTGGCTTTTACTTTGGTAATGTAATAGTTACATCTGTCTTCATCCTTCAAATATGCACCATGTTAGGTTCAACTTTGTAGACTTTTATTTTTTTTATCTACAACTATCAATTTAAAACAATAAATTTGAATCTATAGTATTAGCAATTAACATTTAAAATAGATATTACAGAAATACAAAATGGATATAAGTTGGATGAATTTATCAAGGGTAAGCACCGACTATCGAAATGGAGTAGAAACTTTTCTAAATTTAGCTTTTGCGAATGCAAGCCAAGAAAATATGATTCTTTGCCATTTTAAGAAGTGTGCTAACACTAATTGGCACATTCATGAAGTTGTACACGAACATCTAACTATTTCTGGCTTTATTCTAGGCTATAGAAAATGGGTACTCCATGGAGAGTTGACACCTCGTAGTGCTTCTTCTACGAGTAATTCGGCTTATCCTCCTAATTCTTGTCATCGATCTCTTAGAGAAGATGACATGGAGGGTATGTTGCGAGATGTATTTAATATGCACGATTATCATCAATCAGTTAGATAAGATGACTGTGATATTGGTGTTAATGATTTCACCGAGATGAGAAGAAGTGGATGTGATGAAGAGCCAAATGGAGAAGCGGCAAAGTTTTACCATTTGCTTAATGAAATGAACGAACCACTTTATGAGGGATTGAAATATTCAAAACTCTTTTTTTGCATTCATCTTTTCCACTTAAAATGCTTGGGAGGGTGGACCGGTAACTCTTTTACACGGTTATTAGAGTTTTTGAGAGAAATGTTTTCTTCTGCAAAAATTCCTCAATCCGGCATATATATGAAGAAAATGATAAAGGATTTGGGCCTTGGTTATCAAAAAATTCATAGTTGCATGAATGATTGCATGTTGTATTGGGGTGATCGAAAAAACCAGAAGCCCTTTCATGTATACAGTAAATCTCGGTGAATGAATGGGGACACAAAAAATGTGAGTGATGACGAAATTGAAGCACGATCATTAAAGAAGTCAGTAAAGATTCTGCGATATTTTCATCTAATACCTAGGCTTTAAAGACTTTTTATGTCTTCAAAGACTGTTGAGTCTATGAGGTGGCATCATGATGGACGAATCGATGATGAATTATTAAGGCATCTTGTGGATTGTTTAGCTCGAAAGTCATTTAACCAAAAATTTCCAAGTTTTGCAGGAGATCCTCAAAATGTCAGGCTCGGTCTTGCATCTGATGCGTTTAATCCTTTAAAATTATGAGTACTTCGTACAGTACTTGGCATGTTCTAGTTGTTCCCTACAATTTGCCCATGTGGATTTGCATGAAATAGTCATCATTTACTTATCCATGATAATCCCCAGTGTGAAAGGTCCCAGAAATGATATTGACATCTACATGCAACCTCTTATTGAAGAGTTGAAATGTTATGGGTGGGTGTCGAAACATATGATGTGTTGAAGAATGAGAACTTTAATTTGCGTGCAGCTTTATTGTGGACTATTAATGATTTCCCTGCTTATACAAATTTACCCGGGTAGAGTACCAAAGGTCATTATGCTTGTCTTTGTTGTGCTGCACATACATGTTCGAAGTGGTTGTATAATGGAAAGAAGTTCTCTTACATGGGACATCGTCGGTGGTTAGATGAAAATCATAGATTTAGATATCAAAAGAATATGTTTGATGGTATTGAAGAGTTCAAAAAAACTCATGAGCAAACAATTGGGTCTGATATCTTGTCGATGTTGAAACATATCAAGTTCACTTATGAAAAGATGAGCCAACCACTGAACCTACGATCAAAGAAAAAGACAAAAGAGGTGTATGATCGTGAGGTTGAGCAGCTTAGTGGTGATGAGTCTGATGAAAATGATGATCCAAATGAGGCAGAGTTGTAGAAAAAGAGAAGTATTTTCTTCAAGTTGCCTTAATGGAAGCATAACATTTTGAGACATAATCTTGATACCATGCACATTGAGAAGAATGTTTGTGAGAATATTATAGGGATCATTCTCAATGTTAATGGAAAATCTAAAGACAATCTAAATAGTCAACTTGACTTAGTTGACATTGGAATTCGGCATGATCTTCATCCTCATGTACTTCCTAATGGAAAATCTTCATTACTACCTTCTAATTTTGTGATGTCGAAGAAAGAAAAAGAAGTATTTTTCATGGTGTTGAAAGATATAAAGGTCTCGGATAGGTATGCATCAAATATATCTCAATGTGTCAGTGTTAAAGATCGAAGACTTTATTCTATAAAGTCACATGATTATCACATATTGATGCAAGATTTAATGCCAGTTGCATTACGCGGTTGTATGTCAAATGAGGTGACATGTTGTATAATTGAACTTTCCAATATAATGAAAGCTATTTGTGGGAAAGTTTTGATAATTGAAGAACTTGGGAAACTACAAGATCGAGTCGTCTTGACTTTATGTGACTTGGAGAAGATATTTTCACCTTTATTCTTCACAATTATGGTGCACTTGTTAGTTCATCTCCCTCACGAAGCTAAAGCTGGTGAACCGGTTTTCTACCGCTGGATGTATCCTATAGAGAGGTGCAAATTGTTTAACATGTATTCAATCATTATTGATTTTTAATTACTATTTATATAATGTTGTGTTTATTACGTGTCTAGGTTCTTGTGCAAGTTGAAGTCTTACTATTGTAATAAACGTTATCCGAAAGGATCAATTGTTGAAGGGTATTTAGCAGAGGAGTGTCTGACTTTTTGCTCTAGATATTTTAAAGATGTTAAAACCAGATTTAATAGACCAAATAGAAATGAAGTGTGCAGTACTAATAACTTAGCTTAGAGTTATTTGTTTGGAAGTTATGGTGAACCACTCAGCAAAGTTGAAATTGCACAGTTAGATGATAAGTCTTGGTTACAAGTACAACGGTATGTTCTTTTCTATCATGACTCAATAAAGCCCTTACGCACGTAAGTTTATATAAATCATAATGTATTCACTTCATCTTTTATATTTCTCATTTTTTAACCATGTAACCTACTTTATAGTGAGTTTAAAGAAGAGTTGCAATCTCTTGTACGCTCCTGAAGATTACATCAATGAGAGATTCATAAGTTATTTACAGAAACTTTCCATGAATGGTTAGGGAAGACGGTAAGCAACTAAATCTTTGTACGACACGTACCTAATGTATAACTTTTCTTATTTTAATATATCAATATAAATGCTAACTAATCCACCTTTTACGTGTAATAGGTTTGGGGTGGGAGAGAAGTTAGTGAAGAGGTTAAATGGCTTTGTCAAGGTCCGAATATAATTGTTAAGATATATAATGCCTTTCTCATTAACATGTTTAGATTCCACACGAAATCTCGGGAAAGATTAAGGAGGAAACAAAATTGTGGAGTAGTTGTTACTTCTTCAACTACAAGTTATGCTAGTGCTAGGGATAATCATCATGTGGAAGGAGATGTAGAATATTATAGAATTCTTACAAACATTATTGAGTTGGATTATTATGACAAACGAAAGGTTGTGTTATTTTGCTGTGACTGGGCTGATGTGTTGTGACATGTGTTGTTCTTTTCACTTTTTATTCAAGATGAATTATTTTTTTCAAAATTTTATTAGAAAATATTAAAATTAATAAATAATGACAAATAGGAAACAAAAGAAAACTTTAAGGAAATAATATTTTTTAACCATATTATATATATAGCATTAACAATAAAAATTATTCCTAATAGTCTTTAATTGTGAAATTCTTCATGGTATCATATTAGTCGAATAAGATTTAAAAACCATTTCCCATCTTGTTTTTGCGTTCTTTGATGCGGAAGGGAGAAGTGACCATAATATTAAATTACGGATACGATGCGGTGACGCGGTTATAGATATTGCATAATATTATTTTTAAAAGAATATTATATTTATAAATTGTAGTTATAATATCACGATGATCTTGAAACCGTTATGATACGATCATACATTTATTGATTTAAAGCCCAATCATATCATAGAGAATAGATAAAAACTATAGCTAACATTATTTAAACTCAATTAAATCACGGACAGACGTAGAATTAACATTTCACGTTAAAGGGTGAGAATTTTTATACTTGGTAAAATTATATGAAAATTTAAAAATTTTCAAAGGCTGCGAAATTAAAAATAGAGATTGACATAAAATTTTATGTTAGGAATACAAATTTTTAAACTTGGCAAAACTATATGAGAATTTAAAAACTTCACGGATACAAAATTATATCATTAATATAAAATACAAAAAATAAAAATAGTTGGATTTTGTAGCCATTATTGTACCTGAAAATAGTGATGGTTTCTGCTGTCATTGGGACAGTAGCCGAAGCATTTGAATTAATAGCGTCTTCAACATCCACTAATCTGCAGTTGAATGACATTCACTAATCTCCGCAACTACACCATTCCATGCAATATATATATATATATATATATATATATATATATATATGTATGTATATATAAAACAGTGAGTCGAAAGAGAAGATGAAGATAGTAGAGTAGGGGAAAGCAAAGTGGAAAAGTGATATTGGCGCGGCTCAATCTGAGATCGAATTTTACGATTGATTGCATATATGCGTAAATCCGTCTTCGGATTGAACCTCACCAATATCGCTTTCTTTCTCATTTTAACCAGATTATTACGATGAAAACAATGCTCCCACGACCGCAACGACAAGAAAATACACCGCCGATCGATGTTGATTACGGGGTCGGGCTACAAAGAAACCATATGTATAATGTATTAGCTCATGAGCAAAGGAAAAGGGGGGAGGGAAATGAAGGCTATATACACGGGGAGGGTGCCTCGGGGCTGGGGCTGGGGCTGGGGTTGGGGAGGTGAAGGAGGAGGTGTGGCAAATGTATTAGCTCATGAGCAAAGGAAAAGGGCGAGGGAAATGAAGGTTATATACACGGGGAGGATGCCTCGGGGCTGGGGTTGGGGAGGTGAAGGAGGAGGTGCGGCAAATGATGTGAAGAGAAAGCAAAGCTTACTTTTTAGGGTTCGACATGCTTGATTTGTACTCAAATAAAATCCAACTCCCCCTCCCCCTCCCCCTCCCCCTCCCCCTTTGCATGCGCATGCCCCTCAAATATTCTCCCTCCAAATAACCCCACTTCAAAAACACAACACAACTCCTTTTTGACTGAACCTCCTTTTCTTGTAGAATAATCATATGCATGTATGTATTATCTTGAACACGCTACATTTTTGTATCATGCATGCATGCATGCTTGATTAATGAAGGTGAAGAGATAAGAGTAAGATTGTTTGGATTATATATATATATATATGCATGGCATGCATCGTCAAACTTTGGTGATGTTTGTATTTATTTTGTTTCGAGTCTTTGAGTTAAGTTTTTTATCTTTTCTTTGTATGGTCTTGTTTATGATCTAAAGACTTTAGTTTTCGTGTTTCTTTGTTTATAGAAATACATCTGGATCAAATTTGTTTATCTGAGATGTAAATCTTCATTATAATTATAATTTAAAATTTTTTTCTTTTAATAAAACAAGCGTACTCATGTTAAAAAAATAGTTCATTAAATGTACTTGAATTTTATTCAATAAATATTTTTTGGGGTTTAAACCAAGATATCCACCATCGATAACAGTGGCTAATCTCCTCATTGCGAGTGCTCTCACTTAGAGATAAATATATGACCATGAAATATACTCCATTCCTATGTAATCTCATAATTAAGAGATGAGATAAACAGTTACCACACCACATCTTAAGGTTAAATTCAATAAATATTTCATTCATGCTAATCGTATTTTTCTCATTATATTATTTTTCATATCCATTAATAAAGCTATCTTTTCCTAGTATAATCCACTTGGTTAGAGAAAGTGAGCAAAAGGCAAGGAATCTTGGGAACATGAGTGCAGAATGTCAGCAAAGGGGATTATCTAGAAGCAAGTTTCCAACTAAAGAAAAAGGTACGTACAGAGTCGTTTTTAGAGAAAGAGAAAAAAAAGTTTTTTTTTAAATGATAATTGGCACATTTTTATATAATTTTAAATAAAACATAACGTGATACAAATTTTAATATATAAATATATATAAAACTAGCACTTAATGATTCAAAATGAGATAAATTTATTTGTATATAAATTTTTTATCACTTCTTATGACGTTTACTAAGTAAATTTTGATAAAATATTTATCTTTTTACATAAAATATTTTGCTCATTTATATTGTAATTGTAACAAAGTTTAATATATAAAACATTAGAACTTACATATTATCTATATTAATATTTTAAGCACCTGAATTGGTTGGTGTCAAGAACTAATAAGACATAATTAAAAAATAAAAACCAAGAAAAATTAATAGCAACCGATTTTATTATAAATATTAATTTGTATGCCATTCAATAATTTTATATTTCCTTTAAAAAATAATTTTATATATTTTTAAACACTGAATAGCTTAAACTATAGTTGCATAAAATGTTTTAAAATGGACGAGTAATTAAATTAGAATATCATTGTGATATAGGTTCAACTTTTATGTTATTTTTAACTTCATATACTTTATTATTTCACCTGTATAATGTCGAGGTCGCAAAATCTAGTAAATTAATAATATATAGAATTATGTGTTAATATTTTATGTACCGTCAGTAACATTTTTTTCTTCCACAAACGAACTTCAAATGATGCCGCATTTCATTTTAAGGTACTAAATCCTACACACTAAAAATAAAACGCTAAACTATAACTTCAAATCTTAAAAGCTAACCCTTAAACCCTAAAATCTTAACCATAAACCTAAACCCTAAAAATATATTCCTTCTAAAAAAATTTATTTTTCACTGTCAGTGCATCAAATTAATTTTATCTAGAATTGTATATATTTAATTTTAAATATATGAATGAGATGTAACGATATTATCAAGTATGAAATAAATCTAGGGTGAAGCAGTTGAGCAGAGTCCCGAACAACCCAAAGAGGAGACACCGGCTCTTAAGGAACCCTGCCTTGGCCCTGCACCGGGAAACACTTTCATTGGATTTTGGTTCCATGGGGAGGGGAGCAATTTAAAAAATATTTAAAAATAGATTAAAAATAAAAGTTAGAAAGCAGGTTATAAGATGAAGAAAAAATAAGAATATTTTGATTTAAATAGAAGAAGATGAATAATTTTGCAGACATAAATACTTTTACTTTTATATTTTATAAACTTCTTATTACATTTATTTTTTTTAAATTAATCATCTGAGTTAATGTCACAACATTATATATTGTCATTATTTAACTCGTTCTAACTCACTCAAAAAATATTATATATATTACACCTACAATATGAATGAAAATAACATTTTATATAAAATTTATTTAACGAATAGTTGTAGGTAATTTTTTTTGAAGGTCCAAGATCTCGTTTCTCCGTTGATGGTGCAACAGATCCAAACCTTTTTTCCAGATCTCGTTTCGCCGTTGATGGTGTAGCAGATCAAATTTTGAAGATCTCGTTTCTCCGTTGATGGTGCAACAGATCAAATTTTTATCAAGGTCTCGTTTCTCTGTTGATGGTACAACTAGACCAATGTTTTCTTCGGATCTTGTATTCTCCTTATAGTTGTAGGTAAAAAAATTAAACTAAAAAAGAAAAAAAATCAAAAAAATCAAAAAGAAAAAAAAATAAGTTGTTATCATTCGTCAATCCTGCTCTTCCGTTGATGGTATAGTAAGGTTCCAGTTGATGTTTTGCTTTTCCGTTGATGGTGAGGTAGAATCCAAATTATTGTCCGATCTTGTCCCTCCGTTGATGGTGTGGTTGAGGTCCAAGTTGCTGCTATTCATTCCTGCTCCTCCGTTGATGGTGTAGTAGGGTTCAAGTTGGTGTTCTACTTCTCCGTTGATGGCATGGTAGAATCCAAATTACCACCCGATCATGTCCCTTTGTTGATGGTGTGGCTGGGGTCCAAGTTCCTAAAATCCAATCATGCTCCTCCGTTGATGGTGTAGTATGGTTCGAGTTGGTGTTCTGCTTCTCTGTTGATGGCGTCGTAGAATCCAAATTATTGTCCGATCTTGTCCCTCCGTTGGTGTGGCTGAGGTCCAAGTTGCTGCTATTCAATCCTGCTCCTCATTTGATGGTGTACTAGGGTTCAAGTTGGTGTTCTGCTTCTCCGTTGATGGCGTCGTAGAATCCAAATCACCATTTGATCATGTCCCTCCGTTGATAGTGTGGCTAGGGCCCAAGTTGCAATCCGATCATGCTCCTCCGTTGATGGTGTAGTATGGTTCCGGTTAGTGTTCTGTTTCTCCGTTGATGGTGTAGTGGAATACAATTTGTTATATGTTCTCTTCCCTCTGTTGATGGTGTGGATGGGTCCAAGTTACTATCATCCGATCTTACTCCTCCGTTGATGGTGTAGTAGGGTCCAAAATGTTATTATTCGATCTTACCCTTCCGTTGATGGCGGGGTTAGAACCAAATTTATTGACTTTCAAGTTTCCTTTATTAATGTTGTAGCTAGAAAATATATATAAAAAAGAGAAAAAAAGGAAGGGAAAAAAAAGAAAAGAAAAAAAAGAAAAAAAGAGAGAAGAAAATCAATATGAACTTTCGATCCTTTGATCATGCCTCTTCGTCAGAGTTGTAGTTGGATCAGACATCAGAACTTTCATCTATCGATCCTGCCGCTCCGCCAGTGTTGTAGCTAGATCAAATTTTGTAGACCCTGCTTCTTTGTCGGTGTTGCAGCTGGGTCAAAGTTTCTTTAGGTATTAACTCATCATCAATAATGTAACAAGTTGAACTCATTTTGCTTCCCCAACAGACAACCCCCTATTTTGAAGATTTTGCTTCCCCAAGAGTGACAAGATAGATCAACCAAGACAAGAAAGAAGACATGCATCAAAGAGAAAGAAGATCTACTGAAGAAAGAAGACATACGTCAAGGGAAGATAACCAGCCAGACCGGATGAAACGGGTCATTTTTAGTCTTTGCTCGTTGCCGTTACACAACAACAAGCAAAGAGGGGCAGCTATAATAACCCATTTCATCCGGGTTACCAAAACCCGGTTCAGACCCATGACCCTACCCAGACGATAAAAACCCTAAAATATGCAGTCACCCATCTTCATCCAACCGCCGCCCTATGCCGTCGTCGCCGTTCACCATTTTCGGCCATCCAACCCCAAAACTATAATCCCAATTTGAACCAAACCCTAAATTTTATCCATATCCACCACCCCTAAATCAACCCTAAAAAATAATAATAAAACATACCCTAACCAACACCCTGTCAACCACTCGGCAAATAACCCATACCCCTACCACAATCAAACCCACTTCCATATCCCACAAAACCCAGATTGCATCCACTCAGATCTGCAACATAAGATTAAAAAATGAAGAGTAGTTATTAGATTGAAAGAATAGGGTTATATAACCCGGAACAAAATGTAAAACAGGGGGAACTCTGGAGATCAAAAAAATGGTAAGGAGCACAATTCTAAAAAAAATTTGTAAAAAAAAAGAGTTTTCCAAAATCAATGAAAACGAAAATCCTTAGAGGTAATTTGCAGTCTCTCTTTTTCATTTGCATGTTTAGTTTTTTTTAAATAAAAAATAAGAATAATAGGAGTCTTTCTTGTTTTTTGTTTTCTAAAATCTGAAATCAAAAGTTTCTTTTAAAATCAAAGTAAAGGTAAATAAAACAAAGAGATTCGAAACTTACCGGCCTTTTCGGTAGTCATCGTCACCGTGGTTCGGATTCACCGAAAGCTCGTTACCGATGAACGATGAGAGCGTGAGGTGAGGAGGCGGCTGCTTAGGGTTTGAATTAAGAGAAAATGAAGATGATAGATTTAGGGCTTCGTTTTATTTTATTTTTACCCGGTTTCGAAACAAATATACCCTTCAATATTGTTTTAAACCAGCAAAGCTAAAACAATGCCGTTTGAGGCGTACCCGGTTCACGTAGTGACCCGACCCGGGGAGGATCCACGTTTTTGTTAAATGGTATAATTACAACCGTGGTCCCTATACTCTTCCCCGCTTTTTTCTAGTCATGGGTTAATTACAGTTTCAGTCCTCCCCTTTTATTCCTGCATCTTTTCTCGTCCTTTTTTCATTTTAATTTCGCATTGTTATTTTACATTATTTTTTATTAGGTCACTATTTTTTGTTTTGAATTTAATTTCAACACTTTATTTTATGTAGTTTACTTTCCAGCCTATACATTTTACATTTTGTTCATTTTAGTCCTGCAAGGTTTGTTATTTTTGCCATGTATTTTAATATTTATGCATTCTAATCCTTGAATTTAATTTTAGGTTGTTTCATGCATTCTAATATAATCCATGCATACATATTATTATTATTATTATTATTATTATTATTATTATTATTATTATTATTATTATTATATATTATTATACAAAGTGATTTATATTGTATATTATATGTTGACATATATATATATATATAAGATATGTGTTTATATAAGTGTTTATATTTAGGTTACATATTTTTTTACGTATAATAACTCTTTTTATATTATGTATATAATTTTAGATATATTTGTAAAAATATGTATAGTGTTTTATTTAATTGCTACATATATAATATAAATAAATACCCTTTTTAAAAATAATAATAACATATATAAACTATTAACTTTAAATATATCTAGATATTTTTTATAGGTATAAGTATTAAATATTTTACCTTAATTATTATATTTTTAGGTTAGATTAATATTTATGAATGTTTTGGAGTAGTATTTTATTTATGTTAGATTCGTTTTTATTTATGTGTTAGATTAATATTTATGTATGTATGTTTCAGATTAGTATTTTATTTATGTTAGATTAGTATTTTATTATGTTAGTATTTATTTATTTTTTATCGCATTGTATTTATTTATGTTTGCCATATTTTAAGTTACATTTCGGATATATTATTGTCAATGCGATGCCCTTTTATTCGAGCGTAAACGTGGCCAGTATCAAGCGTAGTGGTGGTGGTCTTTCGGTTTACTCTCGAATAACAGGGCCTTTAAAATCTACTCGCGCTTATAACCAAATTTTAATCTAATCGTCACTTTAATCCGGAAAGTTTAATATTAATAAAGCGGTAATTATTAAAGTACCAATTTTGGGCAGTGTGGGGTGCTAATCCTTCCCCATCCGTAACCGACTCCCGAACCCAACATTTTTTAAATTTCTGGTTTTTATGGTGCCCGGCCTACCTTAGTGGCCGGTGGCGGCTCCATTTTTAAATAATACGGTTTTTTCTAAAACCCCAATGGAAGACATTTTTTAAAATACCCAAAACACCTTAAAACCTCGTTTTTTAGCGAAGACACTCGAAAAAGGATCGCTACACCAATATTCTCTGCTCTAAACCAGAAATTATGGCAACCGGATTCCGAAATTTGGTGAAGTCAAGCTATGGCAATTTCTAATTTCCATTTTCAATAGTTAAATATGGTAATCGGTCTAAGATAAGCTAGGATAAGAAATAAATGTTCATTAGAAAACCACCAGTCTAGTGTGCTTTCGAAACTGAGGAATCGAAGAGCCCCGTTCCTATTGTTTGACTAAATGCTTGCCTCGGTGTGTTGGGGAAATTTGACTACACTTTCATGTGTGCTCTAGATTGCTGATCTTTGAATCAAAATTTTGTGGACGAAGAGGGTAGCAGTGATTGGCATTTAGGCTGTTTACCTCAAGGATGAGGCTCCATTTGGTCATTTTCCTTTGAGTTTACAGTATGCATACAAACAAGACCCGAAAAAGCAGAGAGATTGGCCAACAACATTCATCTGAAAGCAAAAACTCCATGTGAGATTACATGAGCCCTGCAAAATTTTTTGATAATGAATAAGATCCCGTACTCACCAAATCAAATGGAAGCCCCCCAAACAGTAGCCACCCTAGTCCAATAGTAAAAAGATCCTACCATAAAACAAATGTCAGCAAAACTCAAGGATATCAGGTGATAAACTACATAAAAGGTAGAGTAGAGGCAAGAATCCATTAGATCAGCAAGAGAATTTGCAGGAATCTTGGTTCTTAAAACTAGAGGCAAAAACATGTTAATCAAAACTGCTAGTGGCTTAAATGTGTGTAAACTTAAAAGTTTTGGTTCTTAAAGACAGCTCATGCAACATACAAGAATCTAGTGCCATGACCTGTCGGGCTTGCTTGTAAGTTGAAAGTTAGAATCATTTTAACACATCAGCAGTGAAACTTATGGGACGTGCAAGGAACTGACTATAAAACCCAAGACAATTCACCCCTGAAAAGCCTGAAATTAGCTTATACAGACAACAAATATATCAGTTATACAGAATGGTTCACCCCAGTTGAGAACCCTCTCCCATCAAATTTCTTCTTTTCCAAAACATTTTAAAATTAATAAGAAAGAAATAAAGAGAGAATCAGTCTTTTCAAACAAAAAACATGGAAACCAGTGACTGCATTATGTAAAAAGTTCACATAAAAAAATGAAAAAATGTTATATTAGTATATGGGTAAAACTTTGATACACAGGCTGTGTAAAACACAAGCCTGTGTATTTACACTATAAAAACTCAAATCCTAAACTTCTAACCTTAACCCTAAAAAACTAAACCCCACACTCTAAACCCTAAATTCTAGACACTAACCTTAAATTATAAACCCTATAACCTAAACCCCTAAACCTTAAACCCTAAACTAAAACCCTAACCCCTAAAACTAAAAGGCACGTGTAAACTAAAGTTTACATGGCATGTGTATCAAAGTTTTTTCCTTAGTATATTACATTTTTTTCTGAAAAATATGTTACACAAAAAGAAGTGCTCTTTCCGGTGAGAAAACATCCAAGCCACATTTTAAAGGCAAAACTAGAAATTTTACATTATGGGACCGGTATTGAATTATAAACTGTTTTTATGTCAAAATATAATTTTTACATACTTTAGGAAACATTAGCTAAAATATTTTAAGTGTTTAAAGGAACCAAGGGCCCTTGCCTTCCCCCCTAAACCAACCCTGGAGAAAGTCGGAAATTTTATGCTAAGGGACCGGAATTGAATTACAATATATATTTGGTGGTGTAATACAATTTTACCATTTTTTACCGAACCATATCTAGAACTTTTAGTGTTTTAACTTTTAAGGAGCCAAAGGAGGGTCAAAGCCCTTACCTGCCCACCTTTGAACTGCCCCTGCATGACTGACTGCATCACATAAAATCAATGTCCAACACACAATTATGTCATGTTAAACAAAACAAGAATAAGTGGTCTAACCTTCAAATTACCACATATTGTCTGTGTCAGAGCTGAATTGAGTGTTGTATTCAAGAATACGAAATAGTTTATCAGGAAAGCCATGATACAAGAGAGAAGAATCACAAACTGCAAAATATTGAAATGATTAGAGCATAAACGAGTTTAAATGCTATAAAGTTTCGATATTCACATGTCATGAAAGTTACTGCTATAAATTTGGTGTAAATGAATTAACAAACGAAACAAGCCCAAGGAAAAACAGTTAAAAAAAGCTTTATATCGAAGGAAGGCAATAGGGGTGTTCATGGTAGGTTAACTGCAACATTTAGCTTAAACGGTTGGTTAACCGTTATAACGGTAATTAACTGTAACCTAACTTAATAACCGTTAAGAAATAATTAACCGTTAATTTTTTAAAAGGTTAACCATTATAGTGGTTAACCGTTAAGAAATTGTTTGGTTACAATTTAACTTGTAACCTATTACAATTTTCTTTTTAAATGTTCATTATTTCTTTTAGAATAATAAATATAACTCTCCGGTAGATATTGTATTAAAATTTTCAACAAAAAGAACTCCCTGAAATAGAGAGATTTTAAACATAAACTTCATACTTAGTTAAAAAGTATCTATAGGTTAACCATTAACCATCTTTTTTAGCGATTCGGTTAACTAAAACCGTTTAACCTTAACAGTTAGGTTAATTAACCTATAAAATGAACGGTTATACTGGTTAACTATTGCGATTTATTTTACACACTCCTAGAAGGCAACATACACAAGGACAAGAGCAGAAACACCAACAGGAAAAAAAAAAAGAAATTGAAGTGATTGAACTAGTAAAACTATGGGCGGAGCCCCATGAAAATTTTTGAAAATTTGTATTTTCTATATAAATTGTATATAAAAAATTAAAAAATATATAATTGACACCTCTTTATATAAAAATTGACACCCATTTATAAATTCATGGCTCCGGCCCTGAATAAAACCAAACAATATGATCAAGTAACATCCAAATTATAAAATAGAAAAGGGATGAGGTTAAGGGAAGAAAGATGATTACAAAAGAAGAGGCTTTCAATAAGTTAGAATAAACCGTCCAAATTAACCACATTGTTATAGGTACCAAAAGCTGAGAATTAAGCCATTAATAGATGGATTTGCGAAATAGCTAACAATGAATGCACTCCTTTCTGAGTATCATGAGGAGAAAGATAGTACATAGTAGGAGATTATTATGTGAAAAGGAAGTACCTGGAATCCTCTAGAATATAGATAAGGGAAGCTCATCATTGCTACAAGGTCACCTCTGAATGAAATCCAAAGCAACAAGATTGGTGCACAAATTATTCCTTCAGGAGTCAAAGTTTCACATGGTGTTCAGATAAACCCAATTTGTTAGTGGATCATAACAATTCTTTTAAACGTTCCATCTTACCATTGCACCACATAAGGCCAAAGCTATTGAGTCCGCTGGATTTACCTGAAAATTTTGAGAATATATCATCAGTTAGTGGAAAGAAAGTAAACATTCATGGGACATAAGGAAAAGAACAAAATAGAATCATACCAATATGAGCAATGGAAGCAAGATATAAGGCTGTGCAGATGTTTGCTATAAAAACAATGGTGTAGCTGTAAGCATCAAATGACAAGTCGCGAGCTCCAGCAACAAATGCACCAAATATAATTATCGCCACACTGATGAAATCATTGGATTAGTCCATTATGAAATTTATTAGGGGAATTTTGAACAAGCAACTTAGATGTGGTGATACATAGAAGACATCTTGCATGTATTAAATTTTATTCATATGAAAACCGTAGCTATAAAACTTCCATGTCTAGTAAACGAATTTATTTAATCTTTTTTTTTCCTACATTTCGATCCACATTCAGTTACCGCCTTGTGCAATTTCATGATAGAATTTGTAGATATAATATGGCTCTGCTGAGTTTAAGTATCATACATATACAGTATTCAGACGCCAAAAAAAAACATCTGTCCACAATACATTCAACAGAGAACTTTGTAAAAGGCCATAAAGTTTTATGCAAAAACTTAATTCTCGAAGATAAAGCTTAATTGGAGACAACAAATTGTAATTTTTCCACAAGGCAGTTCAAGTTTCAATTAGGCTTCTCACCACAAGTGCGGACAATGACATTACATGTATCAAATTATACGTATACCACTATCCCCAGTTGTCAAAACTAGATTCCTCTTGTCAACCGCAACATCCAAAAAGGGAACTTTGTATGTGTGCAAGTGCAAGACATGAGAGTTTAAAATGGCAGGAACACACTGAACTTTGTGATTGTAATTGTAAAGGAACAGTTTCTTCTTTATTATGCAGAAATCTGAAATATTGAAGCAGTCTAAGCTTAATTCTTACTGTCAACCGCAATAAAACAAAATGAAATTTCATATCTGCAAGTCACCAGAGAACAAAATGGATGGAATAACCCAAAATTTGTACATAAAAAAATCAAGGCGTTCTTATTCATGATGCAGAATCTGTTAGAATTATAATCAAAGATTTTAAGAGAACAGGGTGTGTGTTAGAGTAAGTATGTTATGTATCAATTCTTCAACTGATAAGGTTGTTATAAGGTTGTTAAGAATTCTGTTAGATGATAGCTGTTAAGTTCAAGAAGTTTCTCTGTATAAATAGGGTTGCTTGCCTCTTATTGTAAAGTCAGATTGTTCTTGAGGTTAATAAACTTTTTCTCACTCTTTTATCTCCCTTGCTTCTATATTCCATCATGGTATCAGAGGTTTCAATGCCAGAAAACGCTTCTGCAAAACCTTTCACTAACAAGACTATTTCCATACGTCTTGATGACTCCAATTACCTCCTTTGGAAGCAGCAGATTCTTTTTTCCATTGAGAGTCTACCTCTTACAGATCACATCGATGGCTCCCTGGTCGTTCCTACGCAGTTTGTTGCCGGTGAAGGAGGAAGTAAAGTGATCAACCCTGAATATGTTCGTTACAAGAAAGAAGACAGTGCTCTCTGTTCTTGGCTACTTTCATCTATTGGCTCGTCAACTTTACCTTCTCTTGTCAATTGCAAGAACGCTCTTGATATTTGGGAGAAAGTAAAACACACTTTTTCTGTAACCTCAACCACTCGAGTTATGCATTTACACTGCTTCTTGAAGAACATTAGGAAGCGCGATCAAATGATGAGGGAGTATCTTGCTCAGATCCAAGGTGTGTGTGATAGTCTCGCTGCGTGTGGAAATTCTCTGACAGAAACAATGCACATTTCTACCATTCTTTCCGGCCTTCCACCAGAGTATGAGCCGGTGGTGGCTGTTATAACCTCAAGTCAGCAGCCTTATAATCTCGATGGTGTGACAAGTGTCCTTCTTGACACTGAGTCTAGGCAGCTCGAGTTCTTGGCTCAAGGTTCTTTAGTCAATATGGTTCAAGGTCCTTCTTCCTCCGGTGTTATGGGTCACTCTCAAAGCCCGTTTTCTAATTCTGGCCCAATTGCTTCTCATAACCCAAACATGGCTCATTCTTTTGGCTATCCTAATTCTTCAAACAATTTCTCTCTAAGAAATTCGGCTGGTTTAGGGTTTCGTCCTTCCCCAATATATTCTAATCGTGGAACGCCGTTCAGAGGCCATGGAGGTAGAGTTTATGGCGGTCGGTCTCGACCACAATGCCAGATTTGTGGTAAAATCGGGCATCTAGCCGATAGATGTTTCTTTCGGTTCGATTAGCCTTTTGAAGGTTTTGGAAGTACTTTGTCTGCCAATCATGTGTCATATACAGAAGATTTTGCTGAAGATAAAAATTTCGCCCAAGGAAATGTTCAAGGAACTCAAAATTATAGTCAAGGGACTTCTCCAGTCTTCAGTGGTACTCAATCTTCTGGTTCTGAACCCATGGTGGCGACTGTAGCCGCGGTTGTTGAAGACTTCTCTTATGGAGATGCTGCTTGGTACCCCGACTCAGGGGCGACTTCCCATCTAACACCTGATGCAAGTAATATCATTTCCTCAACTCCTTATTATGGCCCTGGTAAAGTGTGTGTGGCAAATGGATCTTCTGTTCCTATTTCTAGCATTGGTACTTCAACTATTGAAACTGGGCTTAAACCTTTAGTGTTAACTAATCTTTTGCATGTTCCTACTATTAAGAAAAATCTTTTATCTGTCTCTAAATTTACGAAGGATAATAATGTATCTATTGAGTTTTTTCCTAACTCTTGTGTCATAAAGGATTTGACAACGCAGCAAATGATACTTCAAGGATTACAAAGTGATGGGCTTTATAAGTTTGTCTCGGCTGATGGTTCGAATTCGTCTGGTGGCTTGAATTCGTCTGGTGGTTTGAATTCGTCTGAAGAAGATTCTTCTTGTTTTAGTAACAGTTGTATTCCTGTTAATAATTGTTCTGTACTTTCTTCTAGTCATTTTGATAATTCTAGGGTTGTTGATTCTAGTGCTGCTTCAGTAGTTCCTTTGACTGAGGAGTCTGGTTCCATTTTTGATTCTTCTGTTAAGCTTGCTCATTGTTTTAGTGTTTCTAGCAATGCTTAGATTTGGCACAGAAGGCTTGGACACCCTTCTTGTGATACTTAGTCAAATTGTCTAAAGTTTGTAATATTTCTGACATCAATAAAGAATCTTTTTTTGTGAAGCTTGTAAGTTAGGAAAAAGTCACAAATTGCAGTTTCAGAAATCTATAGTTGTTTATGATAAACCTTTGCAACATGTTCAAATGGATGTTTGGGGTCCTGCACCTTTAATTTCGAATAATTTCATCTACTATATTAGTTTTTTAGATGTTGCCACTAGATACACATGGATTTATTTTGCTGCCAGGAAATCTGATGTTCGAAATATAGTAATTGTTTTTCACAAAATGGCTGAACGACAGGTTGATTGTAAATTAAAAGTTGTTCAATCTGACTGTGGGACAGAGTTTAGAACTTTAGAAAGTTATTTTGTTCAAAATGGCATTGAGTTTCGTCGTACTTGTCCTTACACTTCTGAACAAAATGGTAGAGTAGAAAGGAAACACCGTTATATAGTTGAACTTGGTCTTACCTTGTTAGCCCAAAGTGGGGTTTCATTTAAATATTGGTCTGATGCCTTTTATACCTCTGTTTATCTCATTAATAGATTACCCACCAAGGTTCTAGGAGGGTTAACTCCTTATGAAAAATTCTTTGGGAAACACCCTAATTATAATTTTCTAAAAGTTTTGGATGTCAATGTTTTCCTTTGACTAGGCCCTACAATCAGCACAAACTACAGTTTCGATCCAAGCCTTGTATTTTTCTGGGATACATCTCAACTCAGCATGGTTACAGATGTCTTGACTCAAATGGTAAGGTGTATGTCTCTAGGCATGTTCAGTTTAATGAGCAAGTTTTTCCTTGTCTGCAGGTTAAAGAAGCTGATTTAAAAGTCAGAAAAGAAGCCGGTGTTCCTAAAGTCAAGTATTTTGGTCCGAGGTTAAACTCTGCTTCAGGCTCTCATCCTCTGTCAAATTCAAGTTCAGATTCCAGTTCTTCAAGTTCATTCCAGTTTTCAGAATCGTCTTTTCAAGTTCTTGTTGTTCACGCTCCAGAATCTCCAACGACATCTTCTGTTGAGCCATTGGAGCAAGTTGCTCCTTCTTTGGAGCAAGCTTCCATAAACAACAATCCTGAAAGTTCATCCAGTGAACATACTTCCAGACAGTTACCTCTTTCAAAAGTTTCCAGTAATCCAGTTCCACCCACACATTCTATGGTGACCAGATCAAAAGCTAGAATCTTCAAGCCTAAAGTGCTGCTTGCAGAAACTGCGAGTGAGGTTCCAGTAGACATTCACCAAGCCATGTCTTCTGATGTTTGGAAAGAAGCAGTTTTGAAAGAAATTGAAGCTCTTGTTCAAAAGGGCACATGGGAATTAACAGTTTTGCCACCTAATCGAGTTCCTATAGGGTGTAAGTGGTTGTTCAAAGTCAAGCGCAACCCTGATGGCAGTGTGGCACGATATAAGGCCAGACTTGTTGCAAAGGGTTTCTCTCAACAAGCAGGATTTGACTACTCTGAAACTTTCAACCCAGTTGTCAAACCAGTGACAGTAAGAATTTTGCTTAGTGTAGCTCTCAACAATGGCTGGGTACTACGACAAATAGATGTGGAAAATGCCTTCTTAAATGGAAACTTGTCGGAAGAAGTTTACATGCAGCAACCTCCGGGCTTCGAGCAAGAAGATTCAACAGGAAACCAGTTGGTTTGTAGGCTAAGAAAATCTTTGTATAGTCTCAAACAAGCACCTCGAGCATGGTTTGAAAAGTTTCGGAACCACTTGGTGTCTAATCTGGGCTTCACAAAATCGCTAGCTGATTCATCGCTTTATTTTCAGGAATCCCAAGGCAGCAAAGTCTATATAATGGTCTATGTTGATGACATAGTAGCAACTGGAAACAATGCTGATGAAGTTGATCGTGTCATCAAAGATATCAACCAAGCCTTCTCTTTAAAGGATTTAGGTTAGTTTACATTTTTTCTGGGCATGAATATTCATGCTGTTGACAAAGGAATCATACTTAATCAAAAGAAGCACATCCTAGAGCTATTGGACAAGACTAAGATGATTGATGCTACATCTTCACCAACACCTATGGTAACCTCTCCTCCACTTTCATTAACTGATGGTGATCCTTTTCAAGATTGCACTCTTTATAGGCAGGTAGTTGGTACTCTACAGCACATATGCTCTACTAGACCCGACATTCAGTTTTCTGTTAATAAAGTTAGTCAGTTTATGCAATCACCGCTTGATAAGCATTGGAAGGCTGTTAAGAGGATCATTAGGTATCTAAAAGGCACCATAGACCATGGCTTGTTTTTTAGTACTGTCACCGCACCAAACACTTTGGTTGGATATGCTGATTCAGACTGGGGAACTTGTATAGATGATAAAAGGTCAACTGGTGGTCATTGTATTTTTCTGGGAGGAAACTTAGTGGCCTGGAGGTCAAAGAAACAAGGTGTTGTGTCCAGGTCTTCCACAAAAGCTGAATTTCGAAGCTTAGCTGATGCTATGTGTGAAGCTATATGGGTCAAATCTCTTCTTTCTGAATTAAAGATTAAGCTTACAAAGACTCCAACAATTTGGTGTGATAATACTAGTGCTATAGCACATTCTTCTAACCCTGTTCATCATGCTAAACTCAAACATGTTGAGTTAGATCTCAGTTTTGTAAGAGAAAAGGTTACTGATGGATCATTTCAAATCAACTATGTGCCAGCAGCAGAACAAGTGGCTGATGTGTTAACCAAACCTCTGTCTGCAGCATTCTTTCTACATCTCAGGCAACAACTTAAAGTGTTCTGCCCTGAAGAATTACGGTTGCAAACTCACTTCTGATTCATAAGCACCTTCTCTAAAAGAAGGAGAAAGAAGAAGACAGAAAGCATGTTAGAGTTATAATCAAAGAAGTTAAGAGAACAGGGTGTGTGTTAGAGTAAGTCTGTTATGTATCAATTCTTCAACTGATAAGGTTGTTATGAATTCTGTTAGATGATAACTGTTAAGTTCAAGAAGTTCCTCTCTGTATAAATAGGGTTGCTTGCCTCTTATTGTAAAGTCAGATTGTTCTTGAGGTTAATAAACTTTTTCTCATTCTTTTATCTCCCTTGCTTCTATATTCCATCAGAATCCTAAGAAGCCACTTAGGGTGGTCCACTAAATAGCACAGATACACGTGGCTGAATTGTTAGATGAAAATAGCATATAAAAGGCTCCATACCTGCCAATGACATATGATGAGTGTTTCCTTCCTGTCAAAAGATACTCCACAGTCATGGTGAAAGCAACAGTAGTCCGCCTTAGGGTGGTGTACATAGGAATATTTATGCCACGAACAGACTCCATGGTGATCAACTTTAACCATACAAGCGAGAAAAAAAAATAACACTTGTAAGAAACATGTCACCAACACCAAGCACACATAAGAACAAATATCCACTCTCTAGTACATACCATGTATAGCAAATACGAAACTGCCAAAGGGAGGGTCTGAAACAGTGTTCTCAATGGTACTAAGGTTACTGGGTTCCTAGTAATCCTCTCTGGCTCCCCCTCAGTGAAAGAGATTATCTTCCATCGTTTCATGGCATAGAGAAGCACGCAAGAACATAGCATCTAAATACACAAAAGAGTTACACTGATTTAATAAACTAATAAGAGAATGCAAAATTAATGCAGTGAATTTCAATTGTCAAATCCAAATGTCACAGTATGGCAGGACTAAACTAAAAATATCAGGAATTGAGCATAAACTATATAGAAAAGTGTCAATCCGTTTATTAAAAGAGGATTATGATTGGCAAAAGTTAACAAAACATGAAAAAACATTGTAAAGCGTAGTTAAGCTAGTTCATGATTCCAACTTAGCAAGAGATGAACCTGAAAAAGTGTGATCACATTTGCATATGGAAAGCTGTAAGAAGAAAGGGCTGCCTTGTTGAACAGGACTAAGAGAACTGCAGACAGAAAAGAAAAGCATAATTAGAAAAGAGCATACTTAACACTGTTTTAACCATAGACTAAAATCTTACATCAGTGATTACTTCTTCCATAAACTGTTATTCGTACGTGAAATTTTAAATTTTCATCAGCTGTTCCGAATTTTTCCCCTTTGATTCAGTATCTTAATTTCATAACCCAATGTTTTCTCTTTTCTTATTCAGATTCAAATGAACAAACTTAAGTTCGTAACAAACGCTTAAAACTGCAAATGAGATTCGAAATTCTGTGCTACAATAATGATTTCTTCGTTTTATTCTGGAACTCTTTAGCCAAACAAGTGATAAGAAATAAAAGAAAAAGAAAACCTCTAAAAACAATCAAATATATTTTCCAAACAACAAATGAAATAGTTTTGACAAATTCTGACGTCACGCCACAGCTTTTACATTTTCATGGAGAAAACTAAAAATGAAATAAGAATTGCTCCACCGCAAAAGAATAATGTCTATATGCGAAAAATACCGAGAAACAAACAGGAAAAAAATAACAAAGAAAGTGGAAAACGAGAGTTTTAAGTTTCTGAGACCTGCACTAAACATGTAACCAAGAGCAGCGTACGCTCCTTTGTTGTACACGGATGAGGCAACGGCGGTTTCACGTCCGCGTTCAGTTTTGGAAGGATCGATTAGCGGCAAACCTTCCATCTTTATGGAAGCCATGGCCGGATTTTCTAAATCACTTTGTTTTTTTTTGAGAAATGGAGTGAGACAGCAAGCAGTTAAGTAAGAAGTGTCCTTTTATTGTGGAGGCTTGAGAGGAGGACGAAGAGAAAATGTTAAATTACACAAATGATAACTAAATTTTATTGAATTGATTTTTTTAGCATCAATCTGTTAGATTTATTTATGAGATTGTCATTAATTTTTTTGATGTTACAAAATGGTCCTTAAATTTATCAAAATTTATCACATTTAAAGACCATTTTGTAACTAGATTAAAAATTTAATGACTTTTTATAACTTCGAAAAGTTTAATGAATTTTTATAACTTCGAAAAGTTTAGTGGTCAAAAAATCATTTCAGCAGAATTTAGTGATCTGTGTATTTTACCCAAAGGAGAAAGGGAATATTTGAGTGGGCAGAGCCCTAAAGAGCGTAGGGTTAGACACGTTGCATCGCCACTGCCAAAGTGAGGATCCACTTTAAGTTAGTTCAAAGATTTACAGTAGTACGATCCAAAATGGGACAAGATTATTTCCGTGTAATAATTGTTTTTTTAATAGAATAATAATAATTAATTTTAACAATTAACCATAAACTCATGTCCAATAATATGGTTAAGGTGATGTTTTAAAAAACAGGGAAATTACATTTTAGGTCCTTTTATTATAGGGACTATTCAATTTAGTACCTCCATTATTGAATGGATTAATTTAATCTTTTTGTTATAGATATTTGTTCAATTTAATATTTCTAATGTTAAATGTATCAATTTAGTCCCTATACTGGTGAAAATAATCAAATCAGGACGAATTTTTACATATTTAACGTTTATTTTTATAAATGATATTAAAATTTGTAGTTCAACTCCAGGCAAAAGATTTTATTTATGTATTTATTTTTTGACCAAGAAAAAATTTCATTTTTAAAACCATAAAAATTATTTAAAAAATATCAATTCTGTTAAACAATAATTGATATTTTCTAGACATGTCACCATTATCCTCTTTGTATTTAATACATTGCTTTCTATATCATTAAAATAGATAATATAAATGGAAACAATATTTTCCTTGTTCTTTACCTATTTTGTGTTTTTTTAGGATTTGTTTCCTTTTTTGTTTAATTAAGGGTCTGCTTAATTATTTATCTAAAAGCTTTTTGCATCCAACAAATTACACTTGTACTATATTCAATAAAAAGCTATGTTTTTCCTTTGGTTAACATTCTTTTTATGCCCTCCCGGTACTTAAGGTTTAGTCCTGATTAATTCGGATCGGCCCACGTTGCACACCTAATTTTAGTAGGTGAATTTTTCAGTGAGAACCTTCTGCATACATAATATTTCGAACTCAATACTTGTTTAAGCAATACCAAGCTAGTTATCACTTTGACCAATATCGTTGATGGTTAACATTTATCTTTAATTAATCAAATTTTTTGTTAATTATGATAATCACTTAACTTTGGAAAAGTGCTTAACATCTTTTAACAAAATTCATATTTTAATAGGAGGAATTCCATAAATATTACTTTAGGTTTTTTTTTCCAAAATATGGTACTTTACATTTTAATTCCCGAAATATTGCATTTGCTACAGTACCTTAGAAGTCGGATTCAATAGAATCCGACTTTGAAAAGTAAATTCCAAAAAAAAACCCTAAATACTGGTTCAGGAGGATCCGACTTAGGCAATTTTTAAGGGTTTTTTGGGAAAAACATTGTTCATAGTCGGATTCTGTTGAATCTGACTTTTAGGCTATTGTAACAAATATAATATTTCGGGAATTAAAATGAGAAGTACCATATTTTGAGGGGAAAACCCTTAAAACTGAGAAATTATTACATGGTCCCGGCTCACCACTTCATTCATGGTCCCATCCAATGAGATTCATTCATTTAATAACATGTAGGAAAAAGGTGAAGATTCACCTTGAAAAAAAATGAGATAGAAAAATATTATTTAATGAGACCATAGATGACGTGATGAGTCAGACTCATCTAATAATTTTTCCTTAAAACTATATTTGAGTAAAAATGCCTATTTTAATATGTTAAAAAGTAAACATTTAGGAAGAAAAATAAAGGAATGGATTGCCATGATTGATATCACAATGTATTTTATGGGTACAGATCATCTTTCCATGTTATTGCATGTTCATTGGGCAACTATGAATGGTTGCATCTGTCTATTTGACCGTTTCGCTTGCGTACCAACTAAAATGTTTTGTTTAGATCATTATCAGTTGATCTGATGGGATAATATATTAATTTTTTTAAATTAAATTTAAAATTTAATATTATAAATAAAATAAATTAAATTAAATTAAGAGAGTCAATATATAATGAGCTTATGTATGATCTAATTCAAAATAATCAAATCAATGAGTCAAATATCAATAATCATACCCAAAATTAATATTTACTAAAAATATTTTAAGATAATATATTCTAAACAAGTTGATGAGTGAGTATTGTTTTTTTAAATATTTTTTTGGCAATATTGTTTTTTAAATATTATTTTTGCCTTTTTGGTACGTAATTAATGATTAAATGCTATGTACACACTTTATATCAGTTATAGTTTATAATTTTATGATAATGAGTGGTGGAGAGGGCAGAATCAAGCTTTAGTAATTTTCTAAAAAAAATTATTTGCCACGGCAATTTATCAGAAGATTATATTATTATTTACGATAATCCTCCCTAATCTTTCATATCAGTTATTTCTTTTTAATTATTCAATTTCTTTTACACTTAGTTTGTTTTACTTTGATATTTATTATCATCTATCACCTTCAATTTTGTTTTCTTTTAGTGCAATAAGCTAAAAGTCGAAGTTTACCAATTCATGTGGAGACAATCTTAATCTATACTATTATTTGCGACGTTTTCACTTGCACTGTTTGCGTTGTAGTTAAATCACGCAACAACCACAAATATTAAATATTCTGAATAAAATCCATCACTTTGAGAATAACTTGTACAATCTTCTGAAAAAATCCAGTAATCAACTACTTTGACCAGAGTGCTCTATAAAGAAAGCAAAATCTTCCACGGCTTGTTTTTGGCATATCGGCAAAACCACAACAGAAAATCATAATCATAAGCAGGCCGCTGCCTTTAGCTGGAAAAACGCTCGATAATACTCGTCACGTCTATTAAAAGCCAGGCAATTATCACAAAAAACATACCAAAACTACTACAAAACAGATAAAAAAATGTCACAGAAGCAAATAAAAAGACAATCAGAAAAACAAATATGGTATAAATCTGTCAAAATCAAACAAAAAAATTAAAAATAAAGCATTTATCAAAAAATAAATAAAATATATTTATATACAAACTAGTAAAACAGTTAAATGCTGCTATTAATATTAAAAAAAAATGTAACGAACAAGATGAAGTTTAAAAATTAGAGGGGAAAGGTTTAGTGACTGCTGCATAGCAGTAGTGTAGTGGGCAAAACAGCTTTTTAATGTGCACGGATGAATTGTTTATTTTTCATTGTTAATAAAAATTTAAAATAAAAGACAAATATACAACCAAACAAAGCATAAATTAAACCTGCTAATGGATTGGGTGCCTGTCAAGTGTCAAGCTAGCGTGCTTGGCATTACATGGAAATTATATTTTTTGTGATTGTGTGTTTATAATATCTAAATTATTTATATTTTTCATTCAAACGTGTTTGAATTATTTCCTCCAACAAAAACATCAATACAACTAAAACTAGTTTTCCTTAGCAACAATATGCAACTTAAATTTTTTGTTTTGTAGAGATCATTTTATAACTGAATAAAAAAATTTAATTACTATTTTATAATTTTCAAATTTTAATAATATAAAAATTATTTTAACATAATTTAGTGATTAGTCGTACACTTTACCCTTTCATATATTAAGAAGTAAACTTTTGAATCAAAAATCAATCTAAAACAAAATGTGTGACAAAACCAAAAAGGTTCCTTGGTGCGAGAGAGCTTGGGGAGGTTCTTCTATTCATTGACGCTCGTTTGTTTAATGATTTCTATCATTAATATTAGGAGTGTTCATGGTAGGTTAATTATATCATTTAATATAAACATACTATTAATCGTTATAACAATTTTTATATTTTATTGTCCATAATTTAATTGTTAAGAAATGATTAACTGCTATATTTTTTAACGGTTAGGTTACATGTTAAGTCATAACCTATTATAATTTTTTCATATGTTCATTGTTTTTGAGAATAATAAAAAAATCTCTTCAATAAAAATTATATTAAATTTTTTAGAAAAAATACTCAAATAGAGAGATTATAAACACAAACTCCATATTTAATTAAAAAATGCATATAGGTTAACCATTATTTTTAGCGGTTCGATTAACCGAAATCGTTTAACCTTAATAATGAGGTAATTAACCTACAAAATGTAACAGTTATATCAATTTATTTTTACAATGAGAACTGAATTTTATTAAAAAACTATAAAATATATCACAAATACAGCTCATTCAGAAGGAAGAATAATGAGGACTAGTCCACCAAAATCTCATACAAAAACCCAAAAGTGCAAAGAAAAGTAAATACTTCCATAGAGATTAGCATACTGTCAAAATCCAAAAGCTTTTCTACATCTCATTGTCTCTATCGAAACGAGACACATTGCGGGGTGAAAAATGATTGATGAGCAAGCCAAACTATCATGTAGACTGCTCCGCTACCTAGGACTGATTACATCAATAAATAACCATCAACCGAGTGGGATCTATCTTTCTATGATCACCGACATAATCATAATCAAAAAATAGCGCAGTAAAAATCAATGAACGAGCATCAAACGATCACTAAGGTGTGCTGAAATCATGTCAAAACGACAGATGAAATGAAACCACAAAAACAAAAAAAAAAAGTGTGCCATAAAAGCAGAGATTCTTATTAAAAATATAAAAAATAAGAAACTAATGGATTCGGTGGTCGATAACCAATACTGAGACTGATTGTTGACCACCGGCAAAGGTAACAAAAGAAAGAAGGAGGTTGTCGCGCTAAGAATGGTGCAGAGAAAAAATTAGGTTAAAAAATTAACAGTTATATCAACTAATGATTATGGTTAACGGTTAGATATTATTTTCATTTTGTACACCCCTAATTAACATGTTCTTTTTTTATGAAATAGGAGGCCTAAGCCATTAAGTTAAGACTCTCCGAAGGCAAGAAGAATAAGGGGGCAGATATATCCCTCCGTAAAAGAGCAGCGAGACCAATATGAGGATCGTCAAGATTGTATACAATCTCATTCAAAGGAGCATCTAGTTGTGCCATGTGAGGCTTCACGACGAATCTAAACAAATTCAACCAATCGTGACCTATTTAGAAGAGCTGTAATAATTCTCACCAAAGCATGGAGACTTGTGAGCGAGGAATCCGAAAGAAGCTTATAGCCATCGTGTCCTCTTTTGGAATCAAGTAGATATTGTTTGGCATGTGTGGGGAACAACAGTAGAAAACTATATACTTATAAAGCACGAGTACTTTAATTTAATACCGTACTATGTATCCAATACGTCTCAGTACCGTAGACATATTAGGTACAGTTTGTGTACTTTCTAATAATTTATCTTCTTATTTTTTCTTATTCATCTATTCTCCCACGTTTTTTCTGTCTTTTAAATATTTCTTAAATTATGTCAACTAAAACTTTAACCATCTGCTCTAGATATTATTGACACAATAATATTAATTTTTAATCATTGTACTAACATATATTTTTAATTTCGATTTAAATTATTATGATATTATTTAAATAATTTTTAAATAATGGATACATAAAACCAATTGCCTTGAGTATAGAAATCCGGTTCCACACGGGTCCCACCACCTTCAATCTCTTCTGGCTTCTGCTACCCCCTTTCTTTTCTTCGCCTCGAAGGTAAACCAAAAACTCAGCTCTCTCTCAAAAATCACAACTAAATCGAAGAAAACACACCAGAAAAAAGGAAAACCCTAGAAGATGCAAGAAGCAGAGCTTCACGATTTATCAGACGATGCTGATTACGCAGCGTCTCAACAACAAGTAAGCAAAACAGTGCTTTCGACGTTATTCTTTTTCCACTTTTTTGTTTTAACTTCTATTTAATTGAATTGGTTTTAATCATTTTCCCTTTTTCTGCGCGATTCGTTCTAATGATCAACTGTTATATATATCGGATTTCTCGAGTTTAATTCCGATTTTGCTGTTTAGGGATCATCGAGCATGATGCGGTGCGACAGTGGGAAAAGAAGCTCGTCAAGTGAACCGGAGGGAGCCCAAATTGTTTATTTGAAGGATAATGTTACAATTCATCCTACTCAGTTTGCCTCTGAACGGATTAGTGGAAGATTGAAGCTAATTAAGCAAGGCTCTTCTCTCTTCATGGTAATTAGTTTGCATTTTGTTTACTTATATTGGATAATTTCGCTATTCTTTTAGCATTTTAATAACATAACATGCCTTAGATGGTTTTGATCATGCTATTTGCCTTACCTGATTTGTGCCAATTATTTGTACCATCTTATTTGGCAAATAGTTATTGGAGAAGTTCATAGTGTGTCCTATGAGTTCATGGATAGGATACGTGCAAAGGGAGGCAAATAGGATGTGCAAAAGTATTGGGGCAAATATAATTTTATTTGTTTTACCCTTGATTAAAATAATTTTTTGTTTATTGTATTAATTGTAGACATGGATTCCATACAAAGGACAGAGTACAAATGCTAGGCTATCTGATAAAGGTTTTCAGCTTTGGACTCAGTGATTTGAATGTATTTTATGCACTTACCAATTCACAAGGTGTATAGATTATATGGCTTGCTGAAACTGTTATTGTATGCATGGTTTTATCATGCAGATAGGAATCTTTATACCATTAGGGCGGTGCCTTTTGCTGATGTGAAATCAATTAAGAGGCATACTCCAGCTCTTGGGTGGCAGTACATTATCGTTGTTCTGTCATTTGGTAAGGAACCACAAACCCTATTGCTATATTGAAATGTTCCACTACGAACATGAGCTATTCCTTATTGCTATATATTGTTCGATATTTAACCTATGCTGTGTAAACATAGAGAATTCCATCTAATGGTAATAAATGTGGTTTGATATCAATTGTGTATCTAATGGTAATATATGCTTAGAACGCTCTTAAAGGAAGATGGTATGGTCTACCCCATCACTCTTACGGTAACTTTGGTTCTGGAAACTTGTTTTTAGAACAACTGACCATAGAACTGGTAATCTCTTACCTTGTCTTTTTCTTTATTGAGTTTTTAAATGATAATGATCCAAGACTACGGAGATTTGGTGCTAATCAATTTTTGTATTTCTTCTCATTCTTGTTTGATATCCCTCCTAGAGTTGGGTGCCTGAGATGAAAAATGGAAAACTAAAAGGTTGAACCGTTAGACGGCTTTAAATTCAATTAAATCAACCTAAAGGAGATAATAGTTGATATAATCTGTAATCATTAACCATGTATGGAAATCAATTTTTAAGCGTTATATAATAGATTTTAGCATCTTTAAGAGATAAAGTTTTGAGAAAACTGCTGTGATCTAAATTTCTGTAAGATGATTCATGTGTGGAAATTGCTACTTTAAAGCCTTTACTAGGTGTTGATGGCCATTTCTTTCTCTAGATGTTTCAAAATTTGCATAGTAAAGCCTTTCTTATGCATGCTGGTTGCATGGCTACTTTCACCTGGCAGTTGAAAAGACTGCTAGGCATAAAAGCCTCAGTTTGACTGCTCCATCTTTTGCTATTTCCTGCACCTTGTTTGTTCATTTACAAGTTTATGTTTTTCCTGTAGACCCACTTATTGACTAGCAGGAAAGGTGTCAAATTACTAATTAATTTTTTTTCTACTTGCAAGTCTTTGCACTTCCTTTTGGTGATTGTTAAAAGATGTAAATAGTTTGATCGCATGGATTTATTTCAATTTTGTTTTAATTTGAAATTTAT
This sequence comes from Hibiscus mutabilis, assembly GCA_019671005.1. Taxonomy (NCBI): domain Eukaryota; kingdom Viridiplantae; phylum Streptophyta; class Magnoliopsida; order Malvales; family Malvaceae; genus Hibiscus; species Hibiscus mutabilis. The sequence goes on along the minus strand of CM033733.1, from coordinate 3,944,708 downwards.
ATTTCTACTTTGTGACTGTGCTTGTATTTACGTTAATGAAAGACTTTGTTTTTCAGGACATGCATTTCCTCCCCTTTACTTCTATAATGGAGGAGTTCGAGAGTTCCTTGCTACAGTCAAGCAACACGTTTTACTTTTTAGGTTGGTTTTGCTCATTTTAAGTTCCTGTATGATGACATTTATGTGATTGAATTTAAATTCATCTTCAAGAGTTTGACAGTACTTGCTATAGTATGTTGACAAAGAATAAATCTTGAAATTAACCAGGCCTTGTCTATCATATGTTTATTAAAACAAATATGACCAGAGAAAGACATGTAAAGGAATAGAGTTTGTAAGAAAAACAATTACTTTTTGTTCTTCTTGTATAATTAATGGTACAAGTGTTTTTGGAGAATGTGGAATTTTGTTAATTTATTCATTTAGAAATTTTTTATGGTTTAGTCTTATGAGTTTTATTTTCTATGATGATGTTTATTCTGAAATCTCAGGAGATTTGGTAGATTGTTGGGATTCCTAATGTGTGACTTTTCCTTGATTTTGGAAAGGAACGTTTAGTGTATTGTTTTTGCTACAACGTGGTTTTTTTTTTTCTTTTGTCAAATGTGCCATAATTAGTGATTACTATTTTTATGGTACTTTTTGCATATAATTACTTATGTCCTGATACTTGTTTTATTCTCCCACTTCCAAATCTTCTTAATCATAAGCTTCTCTGGAAACAATTAATATTATACGGCAATTATGTCTGTATATTCTTTTTTTTTTCGGTGTGTGTGTTGTATGTTTTTAGCTCACAATTTCTTGATGCCCTCATTTTACATCTTATTTTCAGGTCAGCTGAAGACTCTAATGTATTTCTTGTCAACGACTTCCAAAATCCTCTGCAGGTTTGTTTAATGCTAATTACCTGTTTGGTTATTTTTATTGAGAATTTGTTTTCTATAATTGCTATATAGTGCATTAACACTGCAGCAGCTATGTTTCCCATAATTCATGTCCAACATGGGAAGTAAGGAACACTTAAATAGCAGAATATCATACTTTTATAGAGGATAACGTAAATTGTATCATTTTTAATTGTAAACTAGTTTTTTTGAACCAATTATTCTATTTAGCTCTGCTGATCCTTTGTTCTGAATATTTTATAAATTGCTTATGGCAGCGAACTTTGTCTTCATTGGAGCTACCAAGGGCTGTTTCTGCGGTTAGTGTGCCGTCAACACCTGTTTCAGTTGGGGAGTCTGCTTCACAACAAAATGAAGAGAGAATTGATGTTAGTGCTAGTGTTCCTCAATATAACGGAAGGCGGAGGCAAAAGAGTCATGATCCTGCTCGAGACATTTCAATTCAAGTTTTGGAGAAATTTTCTCTTGTAACTAAGTTTGCCCGAGAAACAACTTCGCAGCTATTACGTGAGACTCATAACAACGGTTTTGGTCCTTTAGAGAGGAGAAACTCTAACCAGTCTACCCTTGATTACAGTCACAAACCATCTGAGTATGATGAGGATGTTCCTATTCGACACCCTGTTGAACCTGATCCTCTTGAGGTAGCTGTTTGTTCCCTTTGTCAATTATCTTCACATAACTTTTTTCGCTATGTTTCTGTCTGTTAGACATCTAAAAAGGTTTTGATTTTTCATCTGGATTTAAATTCTAAGTACTACTTAGTTGAAGGTAAAAAAAATGGAAGTCAATATGTAAATATATATTTCTAGGGAAGTTATTGTTCTTCATGGATCAATTGGGACCCATTATAGTCATTATCTATCTATCCATCCATCCATCTTTTGATGATGAAAACAAAGAATGGGTTGAATCTGGTGTTCTTGTAAAGTCATGTTGATGGTTTGAATATTTCTATATCTTTCCACATCACTTGGAGAATGAAGTATTGTTTTTAATTTAAGCATAGCCCAGAGTTTTTTTATGCTCTTTATTTAATTCATGCTGCTTGTATTATTTTAGCTGAAAAGTTTTCAACTTCTCTACTACCAGGGCAGCCCAACATTTATCATTGTCGAACAGAAAATCCCACATAGGAAACTCAAGCATGTTGACAAAGTAGCTATTAATGTGGGGATTTTTGAGCCTAATCAATTTAAGGATGTATGGAAAGGAAGGAGCCTTAGTTCATTTTAAGTTTCTAGGTTTTTTGTTTTCTTTCAACATTTGTACCCTTCCAACTTCAGTCATAAGTTAAATAAAGATACTTGTGAACGAAACAGCTGATACAACCTGCTGCAGGTTCCTATATCTTTTGGCTTATGATTGCTTAATGATATTGCATAGCTTAAGTGTATGATGCAAGAAGCTGGAAATTAACAGAGGGTAGTGAAGGATGGTGAAGATTGGTTTTTGAAGCATAACTAATGGATGACTATGTTGCAATGTGGATGCTTCCATAACTAACTTTTGTAGTGGGTGGATCTCCAAAAAAAATACTAGAAGTGTTACAGGGTTGCAAAGAAAATTTGGAACATTAATTTATTTCATTTTGCCAAGTGGTTCTACTTTATCAAATTAGACTACTATACTGAAAATAAATTTCATTTTGCCAGTGTCCATTTGCATGCAACCCTCATTTGAGTGGTTATATTGGATGCTACAGAAATATAATTATATTGCTAGTTTGTGTCTGATAAAAATTGATTTCAGCCTTGTGATATGCATGCACTTGTGGTATATTTTATAATGATGGCAGGAGAGAGCCCAAGACTTGGCTTGGTTGAATACTAAATTCCATAACTTTTGTGTGTTGTTTCATTCTTTGAAAACAGATTTGGCATCTTTAGCTAATAACATCTTGTTGCTTCATTTCCTGGCAGTTCGACAAACTCTCACTAGTGTGGGGAAAACCCCGACAACGCCCAATGGGGTTGGAAGAGGTAAGGAACCAGGCGGAAACTATGCTATTTTGTGTTGTTTACAATTAGCTTACATATTTCACCCCCTCTTGCCGATTACATTCTAGCTTTTGTGGGTTGTGGCTCCATCATCAATCTCTTAATATATGAAATGAAATAGATTAATAATAAAATTTCTTAATTTCTATGTTATATCTTTCCTTGACCTTTGAACTTAATAGATGCTTCTTCAAACTTCCAAGGACTACTAATTTGTTTTTTATTGGTATTATATTGTTTTTTGAAATTATTTATTTATTTCAGTGGACCTCATTCTTGGATTCAGAAGGGCGAGTGGCGGATCCAAAAGCTTTAAGAAAAAGAATATTTTATGGAGGAGTTGAACACAAATTTCGAAAAGAGGTTTGTATTTGTACTAGGCCAGGAATTGAGCGGACTGATTCTTTTGATTAAAACTGATCTTAATCTTCGAGTTCCTATTTGTGATTTTAGGTCTGGGCATTATTGTTGGGATATCATACATATGAATCAACGTATGCTGAGAGGGAGTATCAAAAGTTCATAAAAAAGACAGAATATGAGACTATAAAACACCAGTGGCAGGTTATCAGTATTCTCTGTATACTTTGTTATGCCACCCTCTTTCTTTCCCTACATTGGTTCCAACTTTTAAATGCAATCCCTCCAGTCATTCTCGTTATATGCTGCTCATACTTAGTTATGAGTTGTAGTAGAGTATGGGAGCGTAAAATGCTGCATGGTTTCTTAATGGAACATATAAATAATGGATGCTAGAATAATAAATAGTGCAGCAGGGTGCTAAAATCTGGAGCTAACTGTTTTTCTTCCGATTATTTTAATCTCAATAAGTAGTGTCTTCTTCAAAATGGGGGCAATTAGATGTTCGTAAATCAGTAATACCATTTCTAGGTTTTCGAGTGCAGATGCAATACAATATTTGAAGGGTATATTTGCTTTAGCCCGCGATACTGTATTGAAGAATCAATTCATTTGCGACATAAGCAGAACATTATTCATAATTTATGATTTCTGGTGAGACTAATTTGTAGATTATTTGATTTGAGTTAGTTGGGATTCAGGAATTGGCGTTTGGGTAAAAAACTGTTCCTAGAGCTCTTGTAAACATTGTCATGCTCTGCTAAAGAGTATTTTTCTAATGCTGGAAAAACTTGGTTTTTCTCTAATTCTTTGAATTTTTGGTGAATATTGTGGCAGAGTATCTCTCGTGAACAGGCAAAAAGATTTACAAAATTCAGAGAGAGGAAAGGCCTTATCGAGAAAGATGTGGTATGAAACCATCACATATTTGAGTTTAGAGTTTCATATATTATTTTATTCTTTGAAAAGTGGAAAAACACAATTCTGAGTTCTATGCAACCACTATTTTTTGTTGTGTTTAAGTTAAGGACAGACAGGTCGATCTCTTTCTATGATGGGGATGGCAATCCAAATGTGAATCTTTTACATGATATTCTCTTGACCTACTCCTTTTACAACTTCGATCTTGGCTATTGTCAGGTAATTTACTTACTGATATGCTTTGTTTTCATCAGTTGGTTGTCTAGTGTGAAAAAAATTACACTCATGCTGTACTACAAATTTAATGTCGCTTGTTTTATTTGGTTCAATGAAAAAAATCTTGTGTTTATAAAATGCACCAATTTTTTTTTAAGTTGGATTTCAACACCCTGGCCAGCAAAATTAGGATATACATGTATGTAGCAATGGAATTTGTCTGATTGAAATGCTTCTATGTGCTGAATGAATGCCTGTGTTGGTGGCAGTCCTAGTTCAAAGTTCACTGCGTCATTTCATACCAACTCAGGGTGATCTGGATGCACAACCTGGCAGTAGATATGATGTCCCAGGTCACATACTTTGATGGCATTAATCAATGAATGAATTGATACAGCTTCCTTTATTTTAGTATATTTTAAGTTCATTTAAGTGGTCATTATCATCAAAAACTATATTTAAAGTTGAGCATAATTGAACATGTATGTTATTGTTTTGTTTTTCTTATGTGCAGGCCTTAATTTAATTGCAAGGTATTGTTTGAGGCCTTCTTCCTTTGATGATGATGTATTTTAATTTTCGTTCTGTTAAATTTTACTCTGGCAAATAGATGGCTGATGGCTACTTGTATGTCTTCGACTCTTGAATGCATCTGATTTTTTAAAAATAATTTACAATATAGAGACATTCACATGGAGATGCAAATAAAAGTTCAATTTTCTTTTTCCAGTTTGTACATTTTATTGTAGATTATTTGTTCAGGTATGTGAACGTTTTAGGCCTATAGCTTGTTTGTGTTTCTAATGCATGAATGAATTTCTCCGATGTTGTGTACATTGTGACACTTCTCTTTTATATGGTTGTGTGCTTCATCCTTTTATATCTTTCTTGCAGGGTATGAGCGACCTGCTATCCCCAATTTTGTTTGTCATGGAGGATGAGTCTGAATCATTTTGGTGTTTTGTGGCACTGATGGAACGCCTTGGGCCCAATTTTAATCGTGATCAGAATGGCATGCACTCTCAGCTGTTTGCATTATCTAAGGTCTTACTTCCTCTCCCCTCTCTCTGTCTCTCACTAGATGCTGGAGTCGGTTATGGTATTAGTCAAAATGGCCAAGACTGTTTTTCTTTCTCCTCTCTCTCCCCTAAACTCTGGAATGTGACAAGACAACTTAATTGTTATCTCATGTTTATACAATTTCCATCTGCCTACTCCTGCCGTTTTCCTTCCCTTTGGTGTGGGGTTAATCTCTCTCTCTCTCTCTTAAAAGGACAATAGTGCTTGAGTTCAAAATTTTTGTCCTTAAACTTCTTTATCGTTAAAAAATATTGAACTTTCTATTGGTCTGAGAATTCTGGTGATTGTTTGTTTTGAATTATTATTATTATTATGTTTCTTTTTCATCTTGTGTGGCTTCCTGAAATTTCTGCCTTTGCAATAGTAGTATTGATATGATACAGATCCAGTCTCAGTTTGTAAACTTAGAACTCAACCGAAGTTGTTGGTGTGGCTTTTTGGGACACTTCTACATGATGAGATAGCTGGCCTTAAAAGTTAAAACCTATGTCTCATACTATAGAAGAGGGATTCCATGTTTGATGAGACTAAATCTTCATTTTCCCCTTCCTTTTCTTGAGTTAACAACTACTGTATAGAAACTAGTATAACATGACCGCTAGTGGTTTCTTGAGTCCCTTGAATAAAAGTCAAATGATGAAGCATCTTTTCGCAATGTCATCAAACTTATGTTTCTTCTTTGAGATCTTTGGATTTTAGTACTTGTGTTTTGGGGAAGGAAACATCATAAAGTAGTTTATTAACAGATGGACCACTCTTCCCTTGCCCATAAACTGCTTAATGAAGGTTTGGGTATTGTGACTTTATACATCTTACGAGTAATTTATAAACAGCTAAACCAAGTAAATCAATAATTCATGAACGGAGATTTTGCTCTGATTTTGAACTGTACTACTTTTTGCAGCTGGTGGAGTTGTTAGACATCCCTTTGCATAACTATTTCAAGCAGAATGATTGCTTGAATTATTTCTTCTGTTTTCGCTGGATTCTGATACAGTTTAAAAGGTCAGACTCTTGGATTTAATAGTTCATTCATTTTCTTCCATGCCAACTTTCATTTAGGCTAGATTTTTCTTTAATAATGCGCTGTACGTAATTTCCTGCTGATGCATTCTTGTATTGAATCAAACATAGTTTGTAATTGTGGTATAACTCTTGCAATGTGGTCCATAGCTGAGGAAAGTGGGATGATGTAAGATAACGGATTTGCGAGGAAGTTGTAAAAGTAATGGAATATGTTAAACGGCATTCTCTTTTACAAGCCTTCTGATTTTCACCCAACTTGGAAGGACGTAGGGAGTGTAGAATAGGAGGGTAGATGAGAAATTTTAACAATTTTGCAAATTTCTGTCATGTAGTCCCGCTCCCCAATACATTGGGGATGAGAGTTTCCGCTTTCTGTTGCTAGTCTCCATGTTGCACCGCACCTTTTCCTCCGCACTCAAAATCCAATGTGCAATTATGTATTTTAATCCCCTTTAAATTTTCATTTCATGTCGAGCTTGCTTATGCATGCACTTTTGTATTACTGTGTTTTTACGTGTTGTTACTATGGTGTCAACGTATTTCTTATCCAGGGAACTTGAATATGAGAAAACAATGCTGTTGTGGGAAGTGTTGTGGACGCATTATTTGTCGGAGCACTTCCATCTCTATGTGTGTGTAGCTATCTTGAAGCGCTATCGAAGCAAAATAATCGGAGAGCAAATGGACTTTGACACCCTCTTGAAGTTCATCAATGAGTTGAGCGGGCAGATTGACCTTGATGCAACCCTCAGGGATGCAGAGGCTTTGTGTATATGCGCTGGGGAGAATGGAGCCGCCTGCATTCCACCCGGAACTCCACCCTCATTGCCGGTTGAGGATGGCTCATTCTATAACCAGCAAGATGATGATGCACTGTAATTGTTAACCACTATTTTCTCAGTGTGAAATCATTTCATTATTCTTTTCTGTTCTTCCTATTTCTAGTGGATTGGATGAACGATGCATGTATAATATGTTTTTCCTTATACGGTAACATAGCATGGTTTACATAAAGCATTTTGTTATTTTCTAAAATCTCTTATTAGTTTTCTTGTGCTTATTTCTGATTATTTGGAGGCTTTTTGTTTTTATTTTTATTTCTTCCCTTTTATCGAATTTGACAACTTATATATATATTTTTTGAATAGTCTAAAAGTTGTTACAAGCTAGTATATGTTTGTATATATTTTTAACCCTTTGACAATGCACACACAACTTGCAAGCAAAGCGATTGAACTTGGATCTCCTAAAATAAATATTATCCGTTTTTTTATTGAGACTACTAGTTGGGTTTATAATGTTTATATATTTTGTTGAGCGATAATCGTGTTGAATTAATGATTACATTAGTAAGGGAAAAATTAAATCGCGAGGAAGGTTTAAAAAAATAATTTTGTTTTAGAAAATAAGAAATGATTACTTCTTTTAAAGAATTACATTCGAGGGGAGACGTACTTTTCAATCTGCTCCCGGAAGAACCTTGTGGGAGTTGATAAAAAGGACGGGCATCAGCAGTTCATCTTCCTCCATGTTTGATATAAAATGCAGATAGGTTTAGGTTTCTTCTCCCTGGGGATTGATGTGTGAGAATTCATGATTTCACAACTAGGCTGGGACACTGACCTCAAAGCCAGCATACGAGTCATTGTGAGTTATTTAGCCATGGATGTTTGAACTTTTTTGAACCATTCTTTGTTGGACGATCAACAAGAAATTTCAATCATTCGAGTTTTGGTGTATTTTTTAGGACAATTATTCCATGCACAAGTGTCTTTTTTACACAAGCATGTATAATCTATGAATAAAATTTCAAAATTGAAATCTCTAACTCTAAACCCCTAAATGTTGAACCTTAACCCCTAAGTTCCAATGATAAAACCTCAAATTCTATACCCTATGATCTAAATTTTTAACCTTTAAACCTTAAACTAAAACCTTAAATCCATCAACTAACCCGATTGTGGAAACTAAAATTTTCAGTGTTCAGTATATGGCATAATAATTTTTTTTTACAATACATAAGTTATTCATTATCTCTCTGTTTTTTTAAATGGATATTAAAAAAGGTTAGACTTATCATGTTTTTTTTTTAAATCGATTTTAGTTTTCCTTATTTTATTTTGTCAGTATATTTATATGACTTAGGAAGTGGGATCAACTTATACCCGTGTAAAAGTAGATTTTAATTCTTTTACTTTTTTATTAATACTTTTTTTCTTACTTATTTTAACTATCTAAAGAAAAAAATATATTATTTACTTTGTTTTTTCTTTACTTTACTTTGTTTTCTTTTATAATTATTTATCCAAATATAGTATAAGGGAAAGAAAAGTAAATGAATTTCCATAACTTTATTTGCTTAACTAGTGAAAAGGCAACGATTAAAGAAAATATATTATAGGTCCGTCCCGTAAGTGACGGATCCAAAATTTTCATATAATGTGGTCATAGTGGAGTATAAAAGAAATTCTCATACTATTACAATAAGTGGGGTCAATTCTAATATTTCTTATGAAAATTTTATATTAACTCCTTAAAAATATCAGTTAGCTCCTTGAAAACCATATACCCCAACAAATCAAGTAAAATTGACCCCACAATTTGAATGTGGATCCGCCACTGCGTTCCGTCACGTTAATCATGGTCACAACCAATAAATATTATTTATTTCAATAATTTTTTTTATGTTATCTTTTTATCAAGTGAAGATTCACATGGTAAAAATTATTTTTAATTTGATTTACAGTAAATAAAAGTCAAGGTTCACTTGATAAAAAGATGTTATGAAAAAATTATTAAAATGGATAATTTTTATTAGTTGGGATTTGGGACCATGAGTGACGTGACGCAACAGACTTATGATATAATTTCTTGAATAGAATGGTTAAGTTTTAGCCTTTGAAATGGAATACCTACTACTTAATAATTAGCTCTATCATAAAAATTTAAAATCATAGTCGATTAAAAAACTTACAAGTGGCATGAAGTTCTGAAAATTTGAGGCTGTAAGTTCAAATTTTAATATATTCGAGTTTAATTCAGATTTATTCTTTTACATTTATTTGAGTTGAATTTATTATTTGATTTAACATTTATAATGATTTGTTACGGTCGATAATATAAATATAGTTATAACTTATAATAATTATTGATATAATTTTAACTTAGAAAATAAAAAAAATCGATAGATAATTCACAAGCAAGCATGAATTAAATCTTCCTGGGGTCTATGCTTATTTTGGTCGCATGTTGTAATTCGCAGGTGGCAACATACTTATTTTAATGTATTTTTTTGAAATCATACAATGAAGTCGTACTTTACAATTGGAAACAAATTTAATATTAAATTTTAAAAATATATATTAAATAAACAGGTCGTCACCTGCATATGACGTCATACAATTAAAAAATTAAAGGAATGAGGGTTGTCATCTGTGTACGACGACACCCATGATTACTGTAAAAAACCCATTTCCTTGAATAATGTTGGACACACTCTATTTCCTTAAATTTTTATTTTAGGGAGATTGTTTCCCTAAAAAAGCCTAGTTAAAATGATGGTCATATATTAATTATCATACGATTTAGTGGGAACGAGACCTTAGGTCCCTTAAGCAATGTCCGGATTGAGAGGATCGTCCCATAATACGACTTTGTAGTATTTGATTTGAACTAGTCGATCAATAGATCGAACACAAGTGCTTTATAAAAAAAAATGGGATAGTCACATATTATACCAATTTTTGGGGACTAGAATCCAATCTATTTTTCATTATTTTCTTATACATTTTTTTTTATTTTGAAAGCATTCTTACTGTCCAATCCATACACTATGGTGATAAGCACAACAAGTACATAATGTGATGGAGAAATCAGTTTATTAAAAGCAGAAAGTTACAAACTATGAACAATGGCATTGGCATTAGTGGCCAACCAAGGCTAATGTACCAGGCAATTTCCTAGCCCCCCCCCCCCCCCCTTAGTCCCTTCTTCTACCAATTCTTGCTTTTATCTTATTCTACAAGTTTGGCCTCTTTCTCTTGCCTTTTCATACCACTTTGTTTACTACATTTTTCCCTTCTAATCATTAATATTATATATATTTAAGAAATTGGTATGTAACATGCTCACGATATGTAATTTCATACACCATTCATAAATCGAATGATATCGCATCAGATTAACAAACTAATGGATATGATACAGATGTTTTAAAACTAGACTCGTAAACATGGAGAATTGTATAACAAACTCGACTAGGAGCGAGCCCATAATTTTTCAGGAGGACCATAATGGTATCATAAATTTTTGGAGGGTAAGATGTGCTTTTTTTTCATTGGACTAATTTGAAATTTTATGATTTATTGAGGAACTATAAGGTAAAATTTCTACTTTAGAGGTGACATGTTAACTTGCCTACCCAAGATATGGAAATTACTTATTCGGTATGACTCTCAAAAGATTATCTTTTCTTCATCTCTTATCTTTGGGACCTTAATCAAACAGATCATGATTGGACATTTGATAATCACGTTTGATGTGATAAAATAATTTACACACCAGATCATTTCTCCATTTACGTGCATGAATACAAATAATAGCGATGTTCATTTTCGGATACCATATTTGATCCGAAAATTCTAATATTCAAAATTTTGGATTGGTAAAATAGCGATCGTATTTGATTTAAAAAAATAGATATTTGGATATTTAGATATCGGATACTCAGATCAAACATCCGAATATTCAAATATCGGATACTTGAATTGGATATTCGAATATCCAGTTATTCGAATATATAATTTGATTTAAGTATTTTTTCGAATTTGATTGTCGTATCTATGAATTTTTTTTATTTTCGAATACAGAAATTAAAAATTAAATATAATAAGATTAACATCTATGAAATTTTTTATTTTTCAAATTCACGGATATAACAAGCATTAAATTACTAAATATAACAATATTTATATCTATAAAAAATTAAATTTTTGGATATTTCAGATTTTTGAATAATACGAAACTTGAAATATTATGATTCATATATGATCCGAAAAATAAAAATCGAATTGAATATCCAAATTTTTAGATCAGGTCGAATATTTTTTAACACTCCTAACAAATAATAATCTTTAAAAAAAACCCATGTTAGTTCTATTTCCTTTTTAGTAAAGTAGACAAAATAATATTTATATTTTCTTTTTTTGTTGTTGTTTTCTTTTCGGTTCTCTGTGACTTTTTCTGACTAATATGGATCGACCCGCATCTCACAGTTAGTTTTAGTGGGTGAGTTTTCCAGCGGAAATTTTCTACATACACAAGACCTCAAACTTGAGGTCTGCTTAAGCGATATCAAGCTGCTTATCACTTGGATCAATCTCGTTGGTACAATATTTATATTTTTTATATTATACTAAGTGATTTAGTGTCTCATCCTGTTAGATCAACTAGTTGCTAGTTTTAGATTTTAATTTTTAGTATGTAGATTTATGTAATTTTTTCCCCAACATATGTCTCTAAAAATTATTCTTATACATTTATATAAATTAGACATGTTAATAATTTATATTCTATAACTTTAGAACACTTATATGTTTACATTATGGATATTTTTTAAAGTTATAGAAAACATATTTAATTTTATACAATATTTATAATTGAACATAAATGATAAATTATTTATGATTATATTATATTAAATTGAAATTTATGTATTATATCATTCATTAAAATAAAACTCACGAGTAATTTTAAGATTTATTAATTTATATTATATTTAAACTATTTTATTTTATTAGGTGTACGGGAAACCACACCGAATTTATGAAGAGGGGCCTCTCATGTGCGGGGAATTAGGAAAAAATGGTAGTTTAGAAAAATAATTTGGAAAATGAGGTGTATTGAAAAAAAAAAAGTAGGAATCTATGAATTTTTTACAGTGCCAGGAAGAACGCCTCCTGCAGGAGGTATTTTTGGTCCAAAAATTATTAAAAAATAAAGAACGCTTCCTGCAGGAGACGTTCGGCCGCTTTTTTTGACTAAAAATATTTAGGCGTTCTCAGCCGACACTGTAGAAAATGTCATAGATTTCAAAATATCCTTTAACATACCCTATATACCAAATATTCATCCCTAAACATCCCATTTATCCAAAGAAACCTCTCATGTGATTCTAATTTCTTTTTTTTCTTTTAAAAAAGGCTTAACTACAAAATAAGTGCTCAAACTATGCATTTTTTTCAATAGGTACCTAAAGTATTTTTTGCTGAAATATGTGCTTAAACTTTCATTTTTGATTGAAATATGTGTCCCAAAAAGTGACAAAATTAACTTTAGAACAAGTCAAAAATAAAAATTAAACATATATTTTAAACAAAAAATACTTTAAACATTTATTATAAAAAATATATATATGATTTATGTACTTATTTTATAATGCGTTGCGTGACAATGAATTGACGTGAGCTTGTTTTTCTTTTCGTTAAACGAACGATAGAAATTGATGTGATTTTGAGAGAGAAAGATATATTCAGACAAAATTCAAAATCTCTCATCTCGCGATATATATCGCATTGAATTAGTAGCTTTCCCTTTTTTCTTTTTCATTTATTTTTTCATTCAATTTGTTTTTCAGCCTTAAAGACAAATCTAGGACCATTAGAATCTAATATTATCAAACTAACACCCAAAAGTCTATATTTCCCAAATTAACACTATTAAAGTGAACTCACCGGAGAAGCACGGGGAATTTTAAAAAATTTCAATTTTTTTTTTGTATTTTTAACTTAATTAATCGCATTAACAGATGATTAGCAAATTCTAATTGAAACTCGTCGTGCATGCTAGGCGAGTTTCACTTAAATTTTTTACGAACCTAGAAAAAATAAACTATTAGAAACTCACTTCGCATCTTCAATATATTAAAGAACGAAAATAAAAAATTAAACTATTAGGAACCAGCTTTAATATTTAGCTCCATGTTTTGCAAAAAAAGAATGTTGACATTAGCTATATATAGGCTTAGCTAGAGTGTAAGTCTTTGTTTATTATTAATGTGGGGTTCTTGAAGCTAAAATATAGTAACAAACTATTTAGCTCCAAGAATCCTATATTGATAAGAAACAAATGCTTATACTCTTGTTAGGCCTATATATAACTAATGTCAACATCCTTCTTTGTAAGTCATGGAGTTAAATATCAATGTTGATTCTTAATAGTTTTTTTTTTATTCTTCAATACATTGAATATGCGAAATAGGTTTTTAATAATTTTAATTGAAACTTGTCATGCATTCACGGCGAGTTCCAATTAAGATATGTTAAACATATTTTAAGTAATTAAGTTAAAACACGATTTTTTTAAAGAAATTTTTGGAACTCGCCATACTTTTACGGCGTTAAATATCTAATTTCAACATCTTTCTTTGCAAATCATGAAGTTAAATATCAATGTTGGTTCTTACTGGTTTATTTTTTTTATTTTCGTTGTTTAATATATTGAAGATGCAAAATGAATTTCTAATAATTTAAATTGAAACTCGCCCTGTATGCACGACGTGTTTCAAATAAAATATGCTAATCTTCTTTTAAGTAATTAATTAAGTTAAAATACGAAAAAGAAATTAAAACTTTTTGAAACTCACTGTAACGGTGATAGTTTGGAAAATATAGTTTTTGGATATTAATTTGATAATATTAGGATCTAAATGATCCTATTTTTGTCTTCATGCCGTTTTTTTCAAACATGGACATGGATTGCTCCCTCTCAAAACTGCTCTCACGCGCTCGAGTATGATATGGTATTCCCGTACTCGCTCTTCATTGCGCTGCGTCTCTTATTTGGATAACTTTTTTCAGAGCTTAACAACCAAAAAAAAAGGACACACATATATTTCAGCAATTAAAAAAATAAATTCTTATGATTTAATATATATATATATATATTATATAATTTTAAAATTTGAAAGGCACATGAAAAAGAAAGTTGACACATGTTTGATACTTTTTAGGATAGTTATTAGAAATATTAAATATTCTTAAAGTAATAATGTTTTATTTTTGTAATTTAAGTTTTTAATTTCTTATTGGTCCTTTTATTTTTTGTTCTTCACATTTTTAGACATTTTTAGTTGTTTACTTTAAAATATCAATATTAATAAAAGTATGAAAATTTTAAAATTACACATGAACTTTGATGAAATGTGATATGTGGATTTTAATTTTGTATAATTTTATACGTTTGATTTTAATTTTCATAAACCACTAACACTATTACCGATGTATCAATGTTTGACTTTTATACATCACAATCACAATAATTAGGTTTATTCAATATAAAATAAAAGAATAAATATTTCATGCACTAACGTTAGATATTTTTAGTTTATATAAATTTTTTAGATTTAAGGATTTAGTTTAGGGTTTATTGTTAATATTTAGGGTTTAGAGGTTAGTGTTTAGTTTTTAGGATAGTATGTTAAGGTTTTAGATTTTAACCTATAAATTCAATATTCTATCTAGCTACAACCCCTAAATTCTATACAACTAAACATAAACCCATAAATCCTAAACCCTAAATTAAGTCCCTAAACTCTAACTCAAATACGCTTGTAAAATTAAAAATTTTCACTGCCAGTGCATGGTATAGTTACCCAAAATAAAATTATTATATTTTCTTTAATGTGTAGCATAATTACACAAAATTAAATTTATATTTCAAATTACATGTTAAGATCAAAGTTAATGTGTAAATTCAATATCTATCCATAATAGTCTTTTATACTAATGTTGGACTTTTACTTTGAAATAATAAATCGATGTAAATAAATAATATAGAAGAAAATAATGATATGCACAAATTAAAAAACCGGAGTTTTCAAACGTACTGGGCATGGATTAGATCGTATTTAAAGATGATATTAATATCAGAATAATTTTTGGTACACAACCTGATGTGATTTTTCTCGACTCAAGTCTGTATAAAAGATTGATGTGGGTATGTTTGCGAATAATTTTATACTTTTTCTATGCTGGAAATTGGCAACGGATTTGGATCTCTGATTTGCCTCCAAAGGATAAGCGTTTTACTCAGAGATAAAGGGGAATCAAAACTCCACTAAAATTTTTTGAAAATTTTCTATTGGATTTGATGTAAAAAAATTGATTCGTAATTTCATAAATTCGACTGAAAAATTTTCAAATAAAGTTTAAATTATAAAATAGAAATTCAAATAACTCGAATTTTTTTAATAATTAGTGGATTGATTTTTAAGATTGAGTCGAGTCCAGTCCCTAAATTCTGCTTGATATATATATATATATATGAAAAAAATGAAGAAATATATATGTGTATTGTATATGGATATAGAAAATCATTTAAATTAGAATAAATCTATACGAGTAGAAATCGTCTGCCCCTTTTCGGTGCCTCTACTTATATCCCATTATTAAAAAATAATATTTAATTAGGGTTTAAAATTAGGGTTTAAGATTAAGGCTTAGGGTTAAGGTTTAAAGTATTAGGTGTAGGATGTATTTTTTATGGGTAGCATTTAGAGTTCATAACTTAAAATTTAAGGTTATGACTTATAATTTGATATTTTAGTGATAGTATACGAAATTAGACAAAAAAAAGGACATGATTAGGGGTGAGCAACGAAACCGAGAAAACCAAAAAATCGACTCGAACCGGGCTATGCGGTTCGGTTCGGTTTAAAACTCAAGCTTCTCAATTCGGTTCGGTTTCGGGTTTTTCATATGGAACCCGTTTATTCCATATCAACCCGAATTAAAAAATACATTATGATCCATATCAAACATATTTTAAAGATAGTCTCTTGAAACATTTTGATTTGTTTTTAAGACATTTTCTTGGAATATTTTGATATATTTTTATAATATTAAGTTGATTTAATATCGTGTTTCAAATTGGAATATGTTTTTTTATAATATTTACTATTCAAGAGTTGTTTTACTGTGTTGAATATTTGAGTTTGGTTTTAATCAAACAATATATTAGACTACATATTTGTGCTCTAAGTTGGTGATATAGAATCATTGAGTGGATATTAATAAAATAAAATAAAATAAAAATTGTCTTTTTCTATGCCTTTTTATGTCCCAACACTAAAAATATTAATTCTAATTCTTAACACTAAATTTTAAATCATAAACCCTAAAAATAACATATTTCAAATTCCTTAAACTCTAATCATAAACTTTAACCCTAAACTATAAACCTATTTTTTAGTGTGGGGATAAATAAGGACACCAAAAAGGGATGGAGAATTTATATTCAGTGCGGACAAAAATCTTCTGCCGCTTTTTTGTGCCATTCTTGTGCCCCAACACTAAAAACCAAATCCTAACCCTTAACCTTAAATTTTAAATCCTAAACTCTAAATCATACACCCTACACTCATAACCCATTATTGAAAACCTTAACCCTAAACTCTAATTTTAAACTCTAATATTAAAATCTAAGTCTAATTTTTTTAATAATGAGACATAAATAGGGGCACCAGTGGGGAGATAAAATTGATGCATCTCATTTGTGCCCATTAATATTTATTTGACACATGTATTAGTATATTGATGTAAAATAATTAAAACTTGTTAATTTCTCTCATTAGCTTCTCTTTCTTCTTTCCTTTCGTAAATGTATACTTTTTTTTTCTTTTTAATTTGTTGTATGATAGAAAACATGATAATATTCATCTTAGGAAATTTGGGTTCGTGTAATTTTTTTATAAAGTATGTGTTTTATTAAAAGATTAAAAAAATATAAATAAATACTAACTTGTACTCACCTTAAGATTCACGCCTTAGAGGTTGAACTGCAAGAAGCAATATGAAAAAGACAATTGTTAAAACCTCATCTCTAACAACAATATAAGTGATTTATCATTAAAAATGGTTATTTAAAATACTGATAACGACGATTCATATCTTTGTCTTTGTAAATACTCCGAACGCATCATAATTTATTATTGCATAGAATTATGACATATTTTGCACTTGCAATAACATGATCAAGTTTAGAGATAACATATCTAAAGCATCCATGTCTAAGTTGACACCCACAAATGATTATTTTATCTTATTCTTGATTTTTCTGCTATATTTCTTGGACTAAAGGTGATTACTTTGCTGCAAAATATGTAAGATTAAAAACAGTTCAAAAATTGAGCCTTTATTGTTTTATATGATTTCTAGCAAGCTATGTTTCTAATGGGACTTTTGATATATTATTTTGTTTAGAGGGATTGTTAAGCAGAAAAAAAAAATGAAAATGTTCAAAGTTTTTCATTGAAGATGGCCTTAACTTTATTTCAGTCATAAATAAAACTACAGCTATGGTGGAGCGACTGGGGCACAACCTCAATTTTTTTTGGTTAACTACTGCAAAGATTACTTATGTTTTGTGTAGTATAGTTTTGGTCACCGATTTTTAATTCGACCGATAAGGTTACTTATATTTTCGATCTATAAATTTATGGTCACTCGAAGTTAAGTTCCGTTAAATGAGTGACGTGCCTGTTAAAGGAAAAATTATATAATTATACATTTAGTCCCTCTTAGTTATCTATTATATCAATTTGATACTAATTTTAATTTAATTAAATAAATTAATCACTCAATTAGGTGCCAACACGTGTCATCACCTTATTAGAGGAATTTAATTATTTGTTTTTATTTAATAAATTTGTTTTTACCTTGGTTGAGAATCAAACCCAGGTTCCCTTGGCAGTAAGTGGCACGAGTTTGCCACTAAACCATGTGGCCATTTGTGATATAAATTACAAAATACAATATATGTTTTAGTTTTTGTTAATGCAAGGGAACTAAAATAAATATGGATTAAGACGTCTCGAACATGACATACTTGAGACGCATAAAAACATTTAAACCACCGTAGAAGTATAATATTTAAAAATAGTTAATTCATGATTTAAAATAAAATTTTGAAATTATATTAAAAATTCATTTAACGAAATAAGTTTGGTTTCATTAAATGAATTTTTAATATAATTTTATTTTTTTATTTAATCAAATTATTTTTTTTAAAAAATAAAAATATAATAACTAAATTACAATTAATACCATGAAATAGGAAATAAATAAGATTAACAACAAAATTAAAATTCACTCGAATATATTTTTTATTGTTAATATAATTATATATATAAATATATAAAATGTTGTCAACTTTAATTTAATTATTATATTTTTATAGTAGTTTAAATGTTTTTTAAATGTCTCAAGTATGTCATGTTCGAGTCCTCTTAATCCATATTTATTTTCTTTTCCTTGCATTAACAACGAACTAAAACATATATTATATTTTGTACTTTATATAAAAAATGGCCACTTGGTTCAATTGCAAACTCATGCCACTTACACCTAGGGAACCTGTGTTTGATTATCAGCCAAGGCAAAATATTTTTTTTATTTTCCTCATCCAATTAGGTGACAAGTGTCACCACCTAATTGGATGAGGAAACTAAATTTATTAAATAAAAATAAATAATTAAATTCCTCTAATAAGGTGATGACACGTGTCGGTACCTAATTGAGTGATTAATTTATTTAATTAAATTAAAATTAGGATCAAATTGATATAATAGATAATTAAGAGGGACCAAATGTGTAATTATATAAATTTTCATTTAACAGCCACGTCACTCATTTAACGGCACTTAACTTCGAGTGTCCAGAAGTTTACAGATCGAAAACATAAGTGATCTTATTGGTTGAATTTAAAAATTGGTGACCAAAACTGTACTGGGCAAAAACATAAGTGACCATTGTAGTAGTTAACTCTTTTTTTGGGTAAAGTACATGTTTATTTTATAGTTCATGTTAAAAATTCGCGATTCTCTAAATGTCTTCTTTCAGGTTCGAATTTGGGTTCTTTTATTGAAAGAATAATGTGTCTTGTCATTGTACTCAACTCTTGTTAGTCTTTTTTTTTATCTTTAGTTCATATAATAAATTTAAAAAATTATGGGATAATTATAAATTGTTCTCTTACTTTCAAAAAAATTTAAGTATTTAATATGGGTCGATCTAAATTAATCACGACAAAGCCACGAACAATATATATAAAAAAACCATACCTTACCCCGTCGAGCTGAAATCCCGACTTCATCCTTGATTTCAGCATATTAACGATGGATCTCATTTTATTTGCGGAGGAAGAAGGGGAAGTTGACGATAGATATTAATAGGAAATTTTAATTATTTTATTCTCATTATTGGTGCACGTGTCAAACAAATATTGGATGAACACACTAAGAGACACAAATTAAAGCAGAATAATTCCGTTCATTAAACTAACTCACCCAACTCTATTTTTACTTTTCCTAATCTCTCTGTTACGCAACTACAAAAGCTACTTTTGTTAGTAATTATATAAAGAAAATATATTTTCGTTTATTTTATAACGGGTATTTTAAATCCTTCTAAAGCTAATTAATATTTATATCAATGTCAACAGTTTATCAAATTAAATTATGTTGCACCCTCTTTGTGGGTGATAAAAAATAAATTTAATAAGATATCAAACATTTTTCGATGATTAAAAACTAAAATTTCCAACCAACAGAGTTGGTCCAAGTGATAAGTAGTTTAATATCGCTTAAGAAGTATTAAGTTAGAGTCGTCGTGTATGCAAAAAAATCCCCGTTGAAAGTTCACCTACCAAAATTAGGTGTGCGACACGGGTCGGATCGAAAAGGGCAAAAAAAAACTAAAATTTTGAATTATTATTTTTTCAATGTTGCACCCTCTTTGTGGGTGATATTTATCTTATATAATTGATGGAATATAATAATAACAAATTACAATCCAAATATAGATAAAACAATTACAATTTAAATATAGATAAAATAATTATTTAATTTAAACGCGGGCACTAGCTCTAGTAATAACGTAAAAATGTTACTTAAAAACCAGTACTTAATTACAAAATCTAAAATTAGTAACCATGCTAATAATCCAGCGTATTAAAAACGCCTATAAGCAGTCGGACTTATCAAACTATAACTTATAATCTGGCTAACTTATCATTCATATCAAGAGATCTAAATTCTCATCTCATATCGTCTCGTTTACGGTATTTAATCAATTTGTCTGATGCCGGCATGTTCAAATTTATTTATTTTATTTTTTGTTTGTTATTCTTTTTTCTTTTTCACCTTTCAAATCCGAACCCTTTCTCTCTTCTGTATAAATACTTCACCAGAAACAGCATCGAAGGAAAGAGAGAGACAAACAACTCTTTAAAAAAAAGAAGAAAATCGAGAAAAAAGAGAAAGCAGTGAAGCGACCTGCCGTTCTCTTCGTTTTTTTTTTCCAGAAATTTCTTTCGATCTGTGCAATTAATCTGGTAATTTTTTTTTTAATTTCTGTTAGTTTTTATTTTTTTTGATAATATTGTCGAGTTGTTGAATTTTATGAGTTGTTAGGGTTTTTTGGGGGTTATATTTTGAAGTATAATTGATTGTTAGAAGCTCAGATCTCTTTGTGTTTTTATTGTCTTGTTGATTTCTTTTTACAGAATTACAATCATGTCCTCGCTTAGCAGAGAACTTGTGTTCCTTATACTTCAATTCCTTGATGAGGAGAAATTTAAAGACACTGTTCACAGGTATGCTTTAATCTTTGGATTTTTTTTTCAATGACTTCAATTTGAATTTATTAATGTGTTGATGCATATATATATATATATATTTGTGTATTTGTTGATTAATATGTAAATAGATTGGAGCAAGAGTCAGGATTTTTCTTCAATTTGAGATATTTTGAGGAAATGGTGACAAATGGAGAATGGGATGAAGTAGAGAAGTATCTTTCAGGGTTTACAAAAGTTGATGATAATAGATATTCCATGAAAATTTTCTTCGAGATTCGAAAACAGAAGTACCTTGAAGCTCTAGACAAGTAAGCTCTTTTCTTAAGCTTCATTTTTTTTTTACAAGTTTCGTGAGTTGGTTTGTCCTATTTGGGAGTTAATTTAGTTGCCATATAAAGGGAATGATTGTAAGCTCATCTGTATTTTCCTAAAATAAATGCAGGCGGGATCGCACCAAAGCCGTGGAGATTTTAGTTAAGGACCTAAAAGTGTTTTCTGCATTTAATGAGGAACTTTTTAAGGAAATTACACATCTGTTGACGTTGGACAACTTCAGGTATGAATTAAGTATTACTTCTCAGCTTATGCACGTCTAATGTGGCATTACTTTGGCTTTTTTACGCATGTGTTCATGAGATTTTATGGCTTATGTTAATACACAGAGAAAATGAGCAACTATCAAAATACGGAGACACGAAATCTGCTAGGGGTATAATGCTTGCTGAATTAAAGAAGTTAATAGAGGCTAACCCCCTTTTCCGTGATAAGCTTCAGTTTCCTACCTTGAAGAATTCAAGATTGCGGACACTAATAAATCAGAGGTCTCATATTCTTGTGTGTAGACTGTAGATTCTATAGTTGATTCCTTCATTTCTTTTCTGAGCTTCCTAACAGTTATTTATTATCATTATAATGCAGTTTGAACTGGCAGCATCAGCTTTGTAAGAATCCAAGGTCTAATCCGGACATAAAGACCCTATTTGTAGACCACAGTTGTGGACAACCAAATGGTGCACGAGCTCCATCCCCTGTCACCAATCCTCTAATGAGTACTGTTCCAAAGGCAGGGGGTTTTCCTCCACTGGGTGCTCATGGTGTAAGTTTATAGAAGTCATAACTCATGTAATTAAGCTGTTTCTGGAGTGAGTATTTCCTTTGATTTCATATACATGTATTTGCAGCCCTTTCAGCCCACACCTGCCGCACTTCCAACCTCTCTTGCGGGATGGATGGCTAACCCAACTCCTGTGCCTCACCCTGTGGCATCTGTTGGACCATTAGGACTTAATGCACCGAACAATGCAGGTGGTTATTTATTGAATCTTTTCATTGAGTTCAAAGTGCTTTTGCTTTAGGAAGTACCACATTTATGTGGAGGATAGATGTGAAGCTATATTTATATTTAGAAATACATATGTGGCCTCAGACAGGACACAACACATGAAACCTATTAAGGTAAAGGTGTACTTTTTTCTAATATCTTATTAAGATATAAGACCAAGAAACACTGAGAATTCGTTAGAGTATGAAGATTTTTGTAGATAATTCTGATATGGGAGAAATACAATGTTTATTTCTCATAAAAATGAAATTCTCTGTTTTGTACAGCAGTGTTAATCCTATGTTAAATAGGCAGTGATACAATGGGTAAAAGATACCTACTGGAATTAAATTACTAGAGTCCTAGTTAAGATTAATCTTATCGGATAAGATAGATCTAATCTCTATTTGAATAGATTACACACTTAAATAAAAACTCTATTATCCTATCGTACATAATCTACACTCCCCCTCAAGCTGGTGAATATATGTTGTATATTCCCAGCTTGGATATAAGTTTATCAAAGTTACTTCTTGGAAGAGCTTTAGTGAGTACATCAGCTAGTTGCATTTGGGTAGGAACGTAACTTAGTTGGACAGCACCACTGTTAACTTTCTCTGAGATGAAGTGCCTGTCAATTTCCACATGCTTTGTTCTGTCATGATGGACAGGATTTTTTGCAATTTTGATGGCAGATTGGCTGTCAATTTGTACTTTGAACCCCTCATTTGATTCAACTTTCAATTCCTTTAGTAGCCTCTGGATCCACATGCCTTCACAGATCCCAAGTGCAAGTGCTCGAAATTCAGCTTCAGCACTGCTTCTTGAGACAACATTTTGTTTCTTGCTTCTCCATGTTACAAGATTGCCCCACACATAAGAACAATAACCACTAGTTGATTTTCTTTATGTCAATTCACCAGCCCAACTTGCATCAGTATAAATCTCAACTTCTCGGTTCATGCTCTTTTTAAAAATTAATCCATGACCTGGAGTCATCTTTAGGTACCTTAGAATTCTGTTGACAGCTTCAAAATGTTCTTCTCTAGGATCCATCATATGCTGACTAACAATGCCAACTGAGAAGGCAATGTCTGGTCGAGTAAGAGATAGATAAATCAGCTTCCCAACTAGTCTTTGATATTGCCCTCTGTTTACTGGTTTTCCCATTTCATCCTTCCTTAGCTTAAGGTTGGAATCCATAGGTGTATCAGCTGGCTTGCACCCAAGCATTCCAGTTTCAGCAAGCAAATCCAGATGTATTTTCTTTGAGAGATTACCATTCCGAGTTTGGATCTTGCAACCTCTATCCCTAGAAAATACTTAAGTGATCCAAGGTCCTTGGTTTCAAAATCTGCAGCAAGTAGACTCTTTAGTTTGTTGATTTCTGATGTATCATCACCTGTGATGATGATGTCATCAACATAGACTATAAGAATGGTCTTCTTCTTTTCTGGAGAAATTTTTAAAAACATTGTAAGATCAGACTGACACTGAGTATACCCATACTTGATCACAATCGTAGCAAACCTATTAAACCATGCTCTAGGCGACTGTTTTAAGCCATATAATGACTTTTCCAGTTTGCAGACCTTGCTCCCATTAGATTCATTTTCTAGTCCTGTAGGAATCTCCATGTAAACATCCTCCTCAAGGTTCCCATTTAGGAAGGCATTTTTATGTCTAGTTGATGTAGCGGCCAACCTTTATTTACTGCCAATGATAGAAGAACACGAACGGTATTTAGTTTAGCCACTAGTGCAAAGGTTTCCTCGTAGTCAATGCCGTAGGATTGAGTGAATCCTTTAGCTACAAGCCTTGCTTTGAGCCTTTCAACATTTCCATCAGCCTTATATTTCACTGTGAACAACCATTTACAGCCCACTGTCCTTTTTCCAGGAGGTAATTCTGTGAGAACCCATGTTCCGTTATTTTCTAGTGCCTTGATTTCTTCCTCAACAGCTTTCTTCCATTCTGGACTTTCCATCGCTTCTTGTATGGTGCTGGGAATTTTTATTTTGTCAAGTGAAGCTGTGAAAGCTTTAAAACCAGGCAGCAACTTCCCATATGCTATGTACCTCTCAATAGGATGGCTGGTGCATTTTCTAACTCCCTTCCTTTGTGCAATAGGTAACTCATAGTTATCAATAAAAGGAATGAGAAGTTCACTGGAAGGAGGGTCCATACCTGTGTTAATTTCTGTGGCAGTAGGAACTAGTTTAGGTTATTGACATGTTCTGAGATGCGTAATGTCCTCTTGGTGTGTATTAGGACGCCCCTTCCTTATATAGACACGAAGCTCAGGATTTTCCAGTTGCGCTCTTGAAGGAGTTTGTGTTTTGGAGGGGGTTTTAGCTGTGGAAGGAGTTGTTATTTCTGGTGAAGGGCTAGCAGATTGTGGTACTGTTTTTGGTGAAGGGCTAGCTGTTTGTGGTGAAGAAGGAATTTCTCTGTTGGAGGTTTCAAGTTCCTTGTTTTGTGAAGGAAGGAAGATGGGTGTGATAGGTTGAAAACTGTCCATCAGATTTGGGGAAATGAGGTTTGTGTTCAAAGAATTGGACATCCATAGAAGTATACATTTTCTGAGTTTTAGGGGAGTAACATTTATATCCCTTCTTAGTAGGAGAGTAGCCAAGAAAGACACTGAATGGATCGAGGATCAAGTTTGGTTCTAGACTGATTATGAATATGCATAAAAGCTTTACATCCAAACACTTTTAAAGGAAGATCAGAGGAAAAATACCTAAGGTGGGGGAACTGTTGGAGAAGGATATCACGAGGCCTTTTAAAATTGATCACTCTACTAAGCATTCTATTAATGAGGTATGTCGCAGTAAGAAGAGCTTCCCCCCAAAAATGTTTAGGAACATTGGTTGAAAACATAAGGGATCTTGTAACCTCTAATAGATGCCTATTTTTCCTTTCCGCCACCCCATTTTGTTGTGGTGTCTCAACACATGAACTTATATGAACTATACCCTTCTCTTGAAAAAAGAATCCTAATTGCTTGGTGAAGTACTTACTCCCATTATCAGATTTGAGAATTTGGATTTTGCTTTGAAACTGATTTTCAATCATTGCGTAAAAGGTTTTGAAGATGTTCCCTGTTTCAGATTTGTCTCTCATTAAGAAGGTCCAAGTTGTCGTAGAGTGATCATCTATAAAAGAAGTGAACCATCGAGAACCATTGATATTTTTAACCCTTGAAGGGCCCATATGTCACCGTGAATAAGAGCAAAGGGATTTGAAGGTTTATAAGAAGTGCTAGGATATATGGTTCTAGTGTGTTTAGAAAGTTGGCACGTTTCACAAAAGAAAGAACTTGGGTTTTTATTAATGGATAATTTGGGAAACAACTTAGCAAGATAATGAAAATTTGGATGTCCCAAGCGAAAGTGCCATAACATTATATCATTTGAAGAAAGCTGAGAATTTGAAGGGAGTGCAGAAACAGATTTTGATACACAACTTGTGCGAGCTTGTCTTTGAGGAGAAGTTTTCCCTTTGAGTAGGTAGAGGCCACAACACATCTCAGCTCTGCCAAGCACCTTCCTTGAATCCTGTGCCTGAAATTCACACATATGAAAGTTAAATTTAGTGCAGCAACTCAGGTCTCTAGACAACTTGCCAACAGATATAAGATTGCATGATAAGCGAGGGACATAAAGTACTGAAGATAAAATTAGATCTTGAGTTATTTGAATGTCCCCAATTCCTTCTACTTTGGAGAGAGAGCCATCGGCAATCCTGACATTGGAGATATTTTTTGGTGGGCTGAAGGTTGTGAAAATTCTCACATCACCTGTCATATGATCTGACGCTCCAGAGTCTACTATCCAATTTGAGAAGACATTACCTTGTTGAGCCATGAAGGTGTGTGAATCACCTAGGTTTGACATCTGCCCAAATACTTTTTGAATTGCTCCAAGAGTGTGCGGAGAGGGATTTCGGTCAGATCCTAAACTGATTTCAAATGAAGAATTGTGAGTCATTTTGGAATAGGTCTCGAAGGAACCTAGCCTGATACCATGTAGATAATTCTGATATGGGAGAAATACAATGTTTATTTCTCATAAAAATGAAATTCTCTGTTCTGTACAGCAGTGTTAATCGTATGTTAAATAGGCAGTGATACAATGGGTAAAAGATACCTACTGAAATTAAATTACTAGAGTCCTAGTTAAGATTAATCTTACCGGATAAGACAGATCTAATCTCTATTTGAATAGATTACACACTTAAATAAAAACTCTGTTATCCTATCGTACATAATCTACAATTTTAGTATAGGCCGAGTTGTTCTTTTAGTTAAATGGATATCTTGATGGATTATCATCTCACCTTCTATATTTCTTTCTCATGGTAGCTGCAATCTTGAAACGCCCTAGAACTCCTCCAACCAATAACCCTGCTCTGGACTATCAGTCAGCAGATTCTGAACATGTTCTGAAGAGATCAAGGCCCTTCGGAATGACAGAGGAGGTATTACTTACTAATAATACCCTTTGTTCTTGTTTACAATTAGATTTACCTCATGACCTTGTAACATATGCATCCATATCCGTCAAATAGTATGGCTTTGAGACGCTAGTGATGCACATTTATTGAGGTTTAGTGGACATCAATTAATTCATCTAGTGATTTAGACTTGTATAAACCATTTTATCACTAGGTCGAAAATCTTAGTTAATTAGTAGCAAAAGGCTTTTGCTGCTTCCCCTTTGTGACCTAAATGATGGGTTATGAAGGAAATGTATTATAGCCGTATCAGTGAGGCAGAACAGAAAAATTTATTTGCTTTGTCTTTGAGTGCCATTTTAAGTCACTGTACTTTCCCGTCGTTAACTCCTTGCCTTTGGTTTCTCTTTACCACTTGAAAAGAAAAAAAGTTTAAATATACAGTTTTGACACTTTTGTGAGTTTTGACCTTAAAGGTTTCCCTGCCATCTTGTAGCATAGATCATCCTTCCTGCTTTCTTTGAAATGATATTAATAAATGAAGGGTATCTGATCAGCTGATCCTTCATCAGGTCAATAATCTGTCAGTAAATATTTTGCCTGTTCCATATGCCGGCCAGACCCATGGTCAGAGTTCTTACACTCCTGATGGCTTGCCCAAGACTGTTGTTATGACTCTAAGTCAGGGGTCTGCTGTCAAGAGCATGGATTTCCATCCAGTGCAACAAATTCTACTTCTTGGTGAGCAAACCCACTGGCATATAAAAGTTTTCATGCCTGCTCAGATTTCATTTCCTCTGAATTGAGTAGGTTTTCATATTCTGGTTTTTACTTCTCTTTCATGCTGTTGTCTAATTGTGTTCTCTGTATTTTGTTTTATAATTTCAGTGGGAACAAACATTGGTGATATCATGGTGTGGGAAGTAGGTAGTGGTGAAAGGATAGCTCATAAAACGTTTAAGGTCTGGGACCTTTCAACACAGGTACTGTTTTGTTTCACTGCTAACAAGATTTATTGAACATGAAGTTGTTATTCAGTGCTTCTTAAAATTGAATTGTTGTTAACCTTCCGATTCTCATAGGCATCGTTGGCAAATGATTATACAGTCTCAGTCAACCGTGTTGTGTGGAGCCCTGATGGAGCTCTTTTTGGTAAATCAATTGGACTTCTGATAGTCTACTCCTGTACATGGGAGGTTATTTATCTCAATTGAACACTAGATTTGAGATTTTCTCCTGATTTCAGGTGTTGCATACTCCAAGCATATTGTGCACATATACTCCTACCATGGCGGTGATGATCTACGTAACCGCTTAGAGGTTTGTGTGATTGGTCAATTTGATTAGGTTCATCTAGTTTTGAGCCTGATATTTTCCCTTGCTTTCACCTAATTATATTCACTAAATTATTTTGTATTTTAGATTGATGCTCATGTTGGAAGTGTTAATGATCTTGCATTCTCCTACCCAAACAAACAATTGTGTGTAATAACTTGTGGCGAGGACAGGGCTATTAAGGTTGCTTGTTCTCTCTTTCTCCCTCTCCCTCTCTTATTTTATTGTATTTTATTTTTTCTGTTCGATATTTCTTTCTAACAGTCTCATATCTTGTAGGTATGGGATGCGGTCTCTGGGGCTAAACTGCATACTTTTGAGGGTCATGAAGCACCTGTGTATTCTGTATGCCCTCATCACAAGGAAAATATTCAGGTAGCAAACAATATCTTGGAGACTGATACTCGTTTGTTCCTTTGTTTAGATTTCTTTTCCATTTCATCAGCGAGGGGAAAAAAGTAGAATCACTTCCCTTAGTTTATGAAAAGAACCAATAATTTGTTTAGAGAACTAAGTTCAAAAGTTTTAACCAGTTTATTCACAGAATCTTAACAGCTGGAATGCATGGCATTAGAAAATTATGCATTTAATGTCAAAACACAACCATTGGACATCAAATTTATGTTTAAGTCTGCTTTTAGCTTTTCCTTGATTACTTATTTTGGAGTGGATTGTCTTACAATGTTCTGGAACTTTCCTTGTGGCAAATTTTCTTGCTTGAGTTCTATCATGAAAACTGCTGTTTATGTTTGTAAATTCAGTAGTTTTTCCTCCAATGGCCACTTCTTTCTGCTCAAGTCATATTTAAATAAATGGCAGTGTTAAAAATACAATTTAAGAGAAATCTTCTCTGAAGATTAGTACAGGACATGTCAAGAAGATTTTAAATATTGGGATATTGAGCTTGTATGGAACAATCTGTTTAGGACTTAGTGCAATCTTTCTTTCAACTATAGAACCATAAACTCCCTTCTAGGCTCTTTTTATTTCCTTAAGAATTTATGTACCTTTTCTTTTGGTGATGTTATTCATGTATTATTAATTTTAAATTATATATTTGTAACCATTGATATCCTGTAAGTTGCATGTTATTTTACTGTTATGCTTAAAGACTTTCGTTTTCTTCTGTTTTTCAGTTCATTTTCTCAACAGCAACCGACGGGAAAATAAAGGCTTGGTTGTATGATAATATGGGTTCAAGAGTTGACTATAATGCACCTGGTCAGTCATCTACAACAATGGCATACAGTGCTGATGGAACAAGGTTCATATGTCGTATTTGTACTCTATAATTCTGGTCTTTCTTTTGGGATTGTTCTTTTCCCATCTTTCTATTCTTTAACAGTACTATTAATCTTTTGATTTATATTGACTACTTATAGGTTGTTCTCATGCGGGACAAACAAAGAAGGGGAATCATTCTTGGTGGAATGGAATGAAAGTGAAGGAGCTGTCAAGCGCACATATTTTGGTCTTGGAAAGCGATCTGTGGGAGTTGTTCAATTTGATACGACAAAAAATAGGTTCTTGGCTGCAGGTGATGAGTACACTGTCAAATTCTGGGACATGGACAATCTTAATCTATTAACAAGTACTCCAGCTGATGGTGGATTGCCGGTACATAAGCATATACCTTATTTCATGTTAGGCTGTTTGAGGCTTGCTAACTGTCTTTGTTGTAACAAAATGCAGCCTTCCCCTTGCATTAGATTTAACAAGGAAGGAACATTGTTAGCTGTTTCAACTGATGATAATGGAGTTAAAATCCTAGCAAATTCAGATGGGGTTAGGTTGTTACGGACAGTGGAGAATCGTTCGTTTGATGCTTCTAGAGTTGCTCCTGCTGCTATAGTAAAGGTAAAATATAAACTTACACACAACTATACGATCAGTCGATCATTTATGCATATATGCTATATAATAATATGTTTCCTAAGTGCTTGATTTATGTAACAGGCACCTAATATTGGTCCATTTGGTTCTAACAATGCAACTATCGGGACAACCATTGCTGATCGGACTGCACCAGTAGCTGCGATAGTTGGAACAGTGAGTTACCTCTCATAATCATACCCTAATGCATTTGGCAGAAATCTAAATTATCTTTTGAGTATAATCTCTCTAACAAATTGTAATTTATGCATGAAAAAGACTTATGATCTATTGTGATCTGACCTTTTTTTGTTATGTCTCTCTCTAGAATAATGATGCTCGGAGTTTGGCTGATGTAAAGCCCAGAATTACAGATGAGTCGGTGGAAAAATCTAGGATCTGGAAACTTACAGAAATCAATGAACCATCACAGTGTCGCACCTTAAGGCTTCCTGATAGTTTGACAGCAATGAGGGTAAGTTCAGTTTCTGGCTGTACAACTTCATAGAACTTGGTAATAATTGTGCCTGAATCTGGTTTTTTGCACCCCTTCTAAATTCAGCTGTTCATGAAAAATGTTATCCTCTGCTGTGTGGTAGACAGCTAGACCTAAGATACTAATAGAAATATTTGCGGTTCGGATTTATCTATGGCTGTGATTATACACTATGAGTAGAGTATGATAATCAACATAAGAAATACTCTATTTAAATAATGTGGGCGCTTAAAATACCCTGAGAGATTATTTTTGTCTTTAGCCAGTTGGTTATATAAACTTTGAGGAATTTGTTGACAATATATACTTATTTATTTCTTTATAGAATAAGGACAATCATTTTTTTTTTTTTGTGTTTGACTTCAGGTTTCTAGACTAATATATACAAATTCTGGGATTGCCATATTGGCATTAGCATCTAATGCTGTCCACAAGCTCTGGAAATGGCAGAGGAATGATCGCAACTTAACTGGGAAGGTGTGTTAATTTCTTAACAACTCTTTGCCAGGTCGCATACTTGGTTTCCTAATGCTATTTTTAGTTTTTTTTTTCTTAATGTTATTCTAAGCTAGGTATTAACTAAGTCCTGTCTTTTGTAGGCCACAACTAGTGTAGCACCCCAATTATGGCAGCCTTCAAGTGGAATATTAATGGCTAATGATATAAGTGATACAAATCCTGAAGATGCTGTTCCATGCTTTGCACTTTCGAAGAATGATTCTTACGTGATGTCAGCATCAGGGGGTAAAATTTCACTCTTCAATATGATGACATTTAAGGTTGGTCCTTTCTCCACTTGTTTCATTCTTTTGACAAGCTCTGGATTTTTATGTAAACAGGCCATTTAAAAGTATAAGCTTTCATACTAGCCATGAAGATTAAGGAATTTTGACTAAAATACTGAGAGTATTTGATTAGTTAGAATCTTAGGTTGAAACCGACTGACAATGAGGTTATTTTTTGTCTTTAGTTTGAATTTATTTTCATAGTTTTCTTTGTGCTTTCTTAATATGCAGACAATGACAACATTCATGCCCCCACCACCAGCAGCTACATTTCTTGCATTTCATCCTCAGGACAATAATATCATTGCCATAGGCATGGATGATTCATCGATCCAAATTTACAATGTTCGGGTGGATGAGGTCCTTTTAATCGACTTAAAACTTTGATAGTTGTTGATAAATAAGTGGGAATTATTTGATCAACTATGTGCTCTATTTTAACAGGTGAAAACAAAGTTAAAAGGTCATCAGAAAAGAATAACAGGTCTTGCCTTCTCTCATACTCTGAATGTGCTTGTATCTTCTGGAGCCGACAGTCAGGTATGTATTATCAGCGTCTTTCCCACTGATGCTTTCTGTATGCTAAAGCAGTTTGACAACCCACTATGAAAAAGCTAGAATAACTGATGATTTGAGATATGGTTAAAGCTGAAGTTTAAAGCCATTGGCATATTGAGTTAATCTTGTTAAGGACCATACAGAAAGCTTGGTTAGGGAATGATTCTCTTCAATTTATGCTTGTGAAATTAATTTATTATGCTTATACGAGGTCGTTCCTACATGATTCGATGGCATGTTATCATATTAAACAGGCATAATTTCGTAGGACTTGCCATGTATTGTCATCTCCTTTAAAATGATTTATAGTACTTGTTATGGAATTAACTTTCCGTTTATGTGCGCTAATCATTCCACATTTGTTTTTCTCTACAGCTCTGTGTATGGAGCACAGATGGATGGGAGAAGCAAACTAGTAAGTTCTTGAAAACACCTAATGGTCGGGCAGCATCTCCTCATGCCGAGACTCGTGTTCAGTTTCACCTAGATCAGATACATTTGCTGGCAGTTCATGAAACACAGATAGCAATATATGAAGCACCAAAACTAGAATGCCTAAAGCAGGTGTCCAATCGTACTTGCCATATAATTTATATTTTCCAGATTATTATTGCTTAAAATTATGCATTTTAATCAATAGCCCTTCACGATGTAATTGCTTGTGAATTTTTTCATGTATCTGGTAAGGACTAAGGAGTGTGCTAGCAATGCCAAATTTGACCTTTTAGAAATTGCTTTGCTGCTGTATATTGCTATTTGTCAATAGAACTTATGTTATTTGGGATTTATTCTTAGGTTATTGATATTGTTTTGGAATTATTTTCTCAAACAGTGGGTCCCTCGAGAAGCTAGCGGTCCCATCACGCATGCAACGTACTCCTGTGACAGCCAATTGATATATGTGAGCTTCGAAGATGGAAGTGTTGGTGTGCTCACCGCTTCAACACTCAGATTGAGATGTCGAATTAGTCCTGCTGCATATTTACCTCCCAATCCAAGGTACATTTCTTTTCTTACTAAAAACAGTCATAAACACAAATCGAGTCCATTGTGAAAACCTGTTCTCAACTCCATCTGATATTTGTTGTTAGTTTTTTTTTTGTTTGAAGTTTCTAACAGTGCAACCTTGAACAGTTTGAGAGTCTATCCCCTCGTCATCGCGGCACATCCATCGGACCCAAATCAATTTGCATTGGGGCTAACAGATGGTGGAGTCCAAATCGTGGAGCCTTTGGAGTCCGAAGGAAAATGGGGCACATCTCCTCCAGCTGAAAATGGTGCTGCTGGACCAAGTACCACTTCAGGCGCAACCGGCTCAGAACCACCCCAGCGGTGACCGCTCCATGTGCAGGTATCCTTAGAAAGGATACACCTCTTGCATGCATTTTAATCTTGCTCCCTGGTCCCATGTTAAAAGTAAAAAAAGAAATGAGGGGTAAGCTGCACAAAATTACAAATAGTTTGATATAAATGGCATGACATCCGTCCTTTTTGCAGCATATAGTGTTTCCATTATTCAGGATTTTGGTGTAAATGTAGGAGTTGTCACCTTAGAAGGTGGGTCTGACTATAGACATTTGAAACAAAGGAAACCAGAGACAATTTCTGTTGGTTTATAACTAGGAACCTTGACAGCAAACTATTAATTATTTAATCTCCTCATTTTTTTACTTGAGCACAAATGTTTATTTAAATCTAGTATAACATGGAAAAAATAAGATTGACTTGCATATACAAGTTATATTCTTAGTTTGGTTGACATGATTATTATTATAATATTTAGGAGGATGGGAGTTCGAAAGCGTTTAAACACGTGTTTTCATTCAATTTAAGAGTTTGAATAATTTAAACATTCTATAAAATTTATAGAATCCTATAAAAATGGTTTAGCGTGAATGTCCATTGAATAAGTTGGCATTGGTCATTCACTACTATTGTTGTTTTATTTTCAACCCATTAGCTTTAAAAGTCATACTTGTACCCATCATTTCCCATCTTTTGGTAGTGTTTTACCTTCATCAATAACATCAAAGGTTACCAACAACGTTGGTCTAAGTAGTAAGTAGTTGAACCCAACAAGTGTTTCAGTGAAAAAAAGATGTTTGTCTGAGGAGATGCGGATTTAAATTGCTCTATCTACAAGGTGTATGCGCATTGTTAAAAGGTTAAGAATATATATGAACATATATTACCTTGTAATTACTTTTAGACTATTAAAAAAAATAAGTAGTAAGTAGTTTGATATTACTTAAGTAGATTTCGAGTTTGTAATTTTGTATACGTAAAAAACTTTGCTAGGAGACATACCCATCAAAACTATGTGTGCAACGTAAGTCGATTTTAATTAGTCATGGTAAAATTCTAAAAAAACGAAAGGACAACAAAATAAATCAAAGGTTGCTTTTTTTTTTTGGTTCGACAACATGAAAAGTTACCTATGTTATTGTAAAAATTAGATTAAATTGAGTATTAGCAGTCCACTCTGATCCGAAATACATCATCCAAGTGGAAATCTTTGGAATTCATTAAACTAATTGTTTAAAAGAGCAACATGTCATTTCATTCCTAAACAAACTAATCAAATAATTTAAATTATTAAAGTCCTTTAATTTTACTTGCAATGTATATTTTCTTTAGAACAATAACTACATCTATTTTCTAAAAAAATCTATTTATTTTAGAAATTACTCATTATTTGTAAACAAACTACTCACACTAGACATATTGATTCGTGAGTGAGGAATCATTTTTTTAACCCATTTTGTTTATATTTGGTATCATTAGATTCAAGGCAACCATTCAATTAAAAATTTTATGTAATTTTTTATTTAAAAAATATTTTTTCTCACAATATATCATGTTGTAGCAAGGGGAATGAGGGAAAACCCTTAATTCTCGAAGTTAAGTTATATTTTTTTAATAACTATTTATATCTAATTTATTAATTGATTAATCTGGATTAGATACTGCAAAGAACTATTATGGGGTGATATCTATAACTCAATTTATTTCATTTACAACGATAAAATTTGAAATTTTGACTTTATTTTATGGATATAGTGTATTATTTTACACGAGCAACTGACTGTTGGTACAAATTAAATTTATTTTGATATTACCCACGACAAATTAATCTAGTTAGATGAGACATCAAATCTTTTAATTAAGGTCAGATGTTTGAATTCTGACATTGTGAATAAAGAAAACGAAATTTAAAACATCATCCTATAATGAATTTCTACAAAATCTGATCTATAGATTAATCCGTCAGTGAATCTCAAATAAAAAAATTATTTTAATATCTGATAAATGATAGGATAAAACTTGTTCCCTATTACAAGAATGTTTTGGGAGGGCAAGTCAAATCAAATCCGTTATCAAAACCATACCATTACTTTGAGCTCATTTGTCCATCAATTTGTTTTTTTTTTGTCAAACTTTTTATTATCATTCCTTGATCAAATAATGTGGCAGTTTAAGATTCAGACGGATGTTAGGTTCGATAACTCATTATCTACTCTTATGAAAACTATTCATATAAAACAGAAAAGACTTTAGGTAAAGTAAAATTAGGTTCTTTATAATATTGTAAGAGGAAATCGGATTGGTTAGATTACATATAATTAATTTAATTGGTTCGATCGATTAGTTAATTTGTTTAACCAATTAAATGATCATTTCAACAATAATTAATAAAACTATTAAAAAAACAATAATTAATAAAAATATTTATTTTATAAAGAATCATAACTAGTTAAAGAATGGTTTTAAGTAAGTGTAGGTCGATTTATTATTTAATATGTTCTATCCACTATCGGTGGTGGGTTTTTTTTCTTCTTAATAGCCGAATAGGTGCCCAAGTTATACATGTGTCTCATTTTTAGTGCTTAAATTGTTTTTTTGCTCTAAATAGGTGTCTAAATTTTCATTTCGGTCATTTTAGCTGCCTAACCGTTAACTACAGTTATTTTTTAAAAAATATATATTTTTATTTTAACTAATTTTTTAAAAACCCTAAAATTTTAAAAACTCACAAAATGGCCCTAAAATTCAAAATCCCTAACTTTCCCAGCCGATTCTGCCACCGATGGTCACACCGCTGCCCATCATATCCTTCGTCGGACCACCACTATCATTTCCCCAATCACCCATCATTGGTAACCGACGGTAGGTGAGCCGATCGACTTCTTAACGTTGAAAGAAGCCAAACTCGCGAAAAGAAAGCCGATCGGCACACCTACCGTTAGTTACTGGTGATGGGTGGTTGAGAGAAATGTTCGTGGTGGTCGGCGGGGGTAGTTGTGGTCTCCGGCGGGGCATTCAACGGTGACAATGATGCCAATTTGGGGATTTTGAGTTAGGGATTTGTGACTATTTTGTAAAAATTTAAACTGTTAATTTTAAAAAAAATTAAAAATTTGAATTTTATTTAAAAATTAATTAAAATAAATTATAAACATGTCGTGTGTCACATTTTAATTGGCTAACGATTTTTTAACAGTCAAGTACCTAAAATGATCGAAATGAAAATTTAGACACCTATTTAGAACAAAAAAATAGTTTAAGCACCAAAAGTGAGCCACATGTATAGTTTGTACACTTATTTGACTTTTAAGTTTTTTTTTTTACGTAGTTTTCAATTGACAGTGCCTCTAACTTTATTAATAAACTAATTTGTTCTCGCTAAAACCACAGTATTTTAACTTGTAAACAAAAAATGTAATCGAATAAATTAAAACCGAAACCGATCAACTCAATAAAACTGAATAAACTTGTTGCACCTAGTATATTTAATAATATGAAATAAACATAATGGAGGGATCCACCGGGTATTTCATCCATTAGAGGTGAATATTTGATGGAGCCGAGTAAAAAAAAATAGTAGAGTTAATAAATCTTATTTTATAATTTAAATTTTATTTGAAGTCTTTTAGAGTCGCGTCGAGTCAAATTAACATTTATACTGTTACAATATTGATTAGTTTTAATTTAAACGGTTTTCTATAATTATAACTATATATATATCTTCATATTTTTTTTTGAATTTATATTCAATACACTAGTGGTGGAAACTAAAAGTTTTTACACCCGCTTTAATTTTAGGGTTTAGATATTCAATTTAGAGTTTAGAGGTTTAAGTTTAGAGGTTAGAATTTAGGGATAATGGTTAGAATTTAGAGTTTAGGTTAATATGATGAGGGATTTAAGTTTTAACATATAATTTCTAAATTCTAACCCTAAACCATAAATTTTAAAACTAAGACACTCGTGGAAACTTTTAGTTCTAACCGTTAGTGTATGAAATAATTATCTTTACTAAAATTTTCGAGCCGAGTCGAATTATACATAATTTCATTTAACAACTCAAACTCTATTAAAACATTTTATAGCCGAATTTATAAAATTATGATTCAAATTAAATCAAACCCAAACCATACTTTTTCTTGTCAAATCTAAAAGATTCAATTTTTAGAGTCACAAATTTTGTTTTTCTCATCTTCTATATTCAAAGAGTAACGGGCTCCAAAGTTGTACGTGCGACGACAGAACTGACAAACCACTGTTTGAACCAACTTTCCAGTTTTTCTTCTCGACCCTACCGGGCTCCCTCAAGCTTGTATTTCGGTTCATGGAGCTTATCGGATACCATTAACTGTGTGGAACCAAAAAAAAAGAGGGTTTGTGCCAAAAACAGAGGAAATGGTCAATCCCTTTTGCACATGAGTTTCCTTTGTAAAGGAAGAATATCCATATGATTTCTGGAACTGTATTCTAACAAAGATTGTAACAGCACAAGTAATCAAAGATGCTGTTACTGTAACAAAAACAACTGCAGAAAACAAAAACAGAGAGGATCAAACAAGTATATGATTAAATTGCATGAGAAAAATTAAAAACAAAAAAACAAGTATATTATTTACTACATGAGAAATGTAGTGGAACAACTTTTGAATTCTGCTTTAAGGATCAAATTGAAAAAATGTATGAATAACGAGGGCTAAATTTAGTGAATTTTTTCGAATTAGAACTAAATTAATTGAATGTGTAAATATGGAGGATTAAATATGCTATTATACAAAGTTTCTTAACAGCTACGTTAAGTATTATCATTTTATTACAAAACATAAAGTTTAATAGATTTTGTAACATTTAAAAATTTTGTTACCATTTATGAACTTTACCCTTTAAAATTTAAAGTTAAAATTTAAGATTTAATTTTTTTAATATTAAAATATAAAAAAGATGCGCCGAAAAAGGCATATAATTTTTATCCCTTTTCTTCGCCTTCTGCTTTCAAAGTTTTTCTTGTCTTGGACCCAACAAGACATGTCCTTTCCATGAATTCGTTTGGTTTCCTGTTTGATTTTTATCTTTCGAGTAAATGTCATGTCTGAATGTAATTTTTTTGTTATGGTTAGATGGAAGAGTAGGAGGAAAGGAATTATATATATATATATATATATATATA
The DNA here is from genome assembly GCA_019671005.1 of Hibiscus mutabilis. Classification (NCBI taxonomy): domain Eukaryota; kingdom Viridiplantae; phylum Streptophyta; class Magnoliopsida; order Malvales; family Malvaceae; genus Hibiscus; species Hibiscus mutabilis. The sequence continues at coordinate 3,906,269 of CM033733.1, read as the reverse complement.
TATATATATATATATATATATCCTTAGAGAGTAACTTTGCTTTCAATCAATAGGTTAGATCCAACGGTCAATGCGACATTCTCCTACCGTCTTTTAAGATACTAGCGAGATTACCACCTTAAACAATTTAATGCATCTTTATGAGAACTTAATTAATGCAATTGAATACAAAATTTATGATGCACCTATCACAAGTTTTTTTTCTCCTCTCAAGCCTTTTTCTTGATCCATCCACAACGTTGTTTGATGAAGGGATGGACGCAAAATTTTATATTAGGACGTCGAATTTATAAAATTTTAAGAGAGGTGAACTTATACAAGTTTAAGGGGACTAAAATAAATTTTTAATAGAAAATATATAGTATTTTTTCAAAAAAAATCAAAATCATATAAAAATTTCAAAATTTTCAGGGGGCAATCGCCTTTCCAGTCTCCCTCTAGGTCCATCGCTGATTTGATGTAGTGTCAAAATGATTTTAATATCACTAGTCACGTGAATTACACTCTTCAATCAATTTTTTGACATATGTTGATCGTTAAAACATTGGTCATAAAATAAAATTATCAAGATGATTCTGATGTCACTAATCACGTGACATCACGCTCTTTAAAAAAGAATAAAGATTTAGAGATTTTTTTTATCCGAAATCACACACTCATACACTAGTACACTGCAATATCAACCCGTGACTTTGAACCCTCAACTTAGGTGGGAAGGATAAAGTATTGTTCGTAATTAGATGGACCAACAAGTTTAGAGATTTGAAGAATAAGAGGATAGGGATGACACAGGGAAAACGATGTGCCAATTGCTCACGCAGGGGGGGGGGGGCACTGGCCATAATGATGGGGAAACACAATTGTGAGGGACAAGTTCACGGTGACTTTCAACACTTCTCTCCTTTTGATTCACAACCCAGTATTCTAAATAAATTTTAAGTTTAATATCGATTATATCATTAGATTAAAAAATATAATATTTAGTTTAAACTTCAATTATACCACTGAGCCACTAAAATTGATGATGTGGATAGATCTTAAGGGTCCGCGTGCGATGACATGAAAAGATTTTAATGGTCTAGTTGTATAATTGAAGCATAAACTAAAGTTCAATGCTAAAATAACATTGATTTTTAGTTCAGTGGTATAATTGATACTAAACTTAAAATTTAGTAGAATCTGGGGTAGTTTATCCATTTATTAAATATTAAGTAAAATTAAAGAAATATAGACACTTTGAACCAGTCATTTATAAATGTATTTATATTCAATACACTGTCAAGAGAAACTAAAAGTTTCCACAAGTACTTTAGTTTTAGGTTTTAGAGTTTATTGTTTAAGGGGTTAGGTTTAAGGGTTTAGAATTTAAGGATAATGATTAAAATTTAGGGTTTAAAGGTTAGTGTTTAAGTTTTAGGGCAATATGATGAGAGATTTAGGTTTTAAACTATAAAGCTTAAATTCTAACTTTAAACCATAAATTTTAACCATAAACCCTAATTCCTAACCATCGTCCCTAAATTCTAATCCATAAACCTAAACCCCTTAACCTTACACCCTAAACTAAACCCTTAAACCTAAAATTAAGTCATTATTCTAAACTGAACTTTTAAACCCTAAAATTAAAGCGCTTGTTAGTTTTTACCGTTAATGTATGAATAATCGCTCGGTGTAGATATGAGTATGTTTGAACAAAAAATCAAAGGAGGAGGAGGAGTGGCAGACCCATATATTTTTTTGAGGGTGGGCACACATATATTAAGTATTAATAACATAAAATTTTTCTGTACGTAAATTGGTACAAATAAAATTTTAGGGTGGACACGCTCAGTAAAAAAGAGAAGCAATACAGGAAATTCATATTTGCCGGGTAAACACAATAAAATTTTAGAGTGGGCACACTCGGTAAAATATATAACCAGTAAAGGAAATTTAAAATTTTCAGGATAGACGTAATAAAATTTCAGGGTCCGCTGAGGAGGAGAGCTTTATTAAGTGGGCATGCAGGGGTAAATTGGTAGTGGCAATTGGCAATAGGGTGAGCGTTCGAGCGAGTCGAGTCAAAAAATTTTGAGTTATTCGAGTTGACGAGTCTAATCTTACAACTCAAACTTTATTTGAAATTTTTTCGATTCGAGTCGAGTTTAGCGAGTTCGAGTCTATTCGATTTTTCGATTTTATGTACAAATCTTAATTGTAACTGTTTATAATATTATAGTATGGTTTGGTTCAAATTTAAAGACATTCTCTAATAATATAAGATCTACATACATATAAGTTCGAGTCATTTCATTAAATTATGAGCCTTGTTAAAACCCCTTCTTATCTAGGTAAGGCCAAGGCAAGACCAAAGATAGCGGAATGAGGAAAGGAGTGACCCAAAATATATTTTCTAGTTTAGGGTTTAGGGAAATATTTGATAAATTTAAAATACACCGTTGTAATAACTAAAACTTTAAGGTATAAGGGTTTTTTGATGGTGGGGTTTTTTTGGGTTTCGAATACATTTTGAAAATGTTTAAGGAAAATAAATGCGTAAATTAAAATATCCGGAAAGGACTAAATTAACGGAAATAAAATGCATAAATTAAAATTCTGGAAGCGGATCGGGATGAACAAAATAAAATACGTAAATTAAATTGCAAAAATTTAAATGCGAAAAATTAAAAACGAAAAATTAAATACGATAAATTAAATATGAAAATTTAAAAAATATAAATTAAATAGCATAATGTAAAAGATAGAAATAAAAATTACATTAAATAAAATAAAAAATAATCTGGAAAGTGACAAGATTGTAAAGAAAAGAAAGTTAAAAGGTAAAAATGAAAAAACAAAAAAAGAAAAGACATAACTGAAATAAAATTAAAAATAAAATTACAGCGGCTAAATGTACAAATAACAAGAGGAAGGTAAACTCTGCATAAAATGACCCCCCAAAGCTGACAGTAAAGTGTGTTGAACATTAACAATGGTAAACCCTCTTAAATTATTGGGGGCAAAGCAAAGGCACGAACCATTTCTTTCACTCTCGTTGTACTGCTCCCCACTCCCAGCCAAAAGAAAGAGAAAAGCTTAACCCGCCCTCCATCTCTTTCTCTCCCCTCCCCCTCCCCCTCCCCCTCCCCCTCCCCCTCGGTTGCAGACCTGGGGAATTGAAAACAAAGAGGAAAGGCCAAACCCCCCATCATAAACAATTGACCAATCTTTTCCATCAATCCCCATGTAAAAACACTGCTGTCTAATCCTACAACTACTATCTTTTATCACTTTGTTTTCTGGGGAAGCCTCTAAATATCTCCTCTTTCCCCCCTCTTCTCTCTCCGTCTCTCCTGTTTCACCGTACTGGATTTTTCTTTTCTTTTCCCATTGACGAAGAAGAAAGATCAAAGATGCCAAGGCCAGGCCCTATACCTTACGAGTGTGTAAGAAGAGCTTGGGACAGCGAAAGACACAAACCCATGAGAGGTTCCGTCATTCAGCAGATTTTAAGGTTCTGGGTCTTTCATTTCGTTACATTTTTACCTGCATTATTTGGGTTTTAATTTCATGCCCACCATGTGTTTGATTTTAGGCTAGCTATGGAAACTCATAGCACGGCTACTAAGAAGAACAAGGAATGGCAAGATAAAATAATTACTGTCATCGTCAAATCTGAGGAGATTATGTATTCCAAAGCCAATTCTGAGGTTCTCGTCTCCTTTCAGTTTTGTGGATCTTTTTGTATTCTGTATTTGCTTTTGAACTTCATTTTGCTGTTCTCTTACTGTTGTTTTTAGGCTGAATACACCAACCCGGAAACCCTATGGGACCGTGTTAATGATGCCATCAACACGATTATCCGGCGAGATGAGAGCACTGAAACGGGAGAGCTTTTGCCACCTTGTGTTGAAGGTACTGTTGATTTTATTTTTGGATTTGAGTTTATTATAATTTATCGGTTTGTCTCGTTTTGATCTACATTAGCTGCAACTTTACGAACTTTTTGAATTGAAACTAGTTTCAAGAACAATTTGAGCTGAAAGATTGTAGTACATATGTTGTTTTAGCTGCCCTTAATCTGGGGTGCCATCCAGTGAGAGCTTCAAGGAGCCAACGACACTGTAATCCTAGGACTTATCTTAGCCAAGGGTACCCGAACCCGTCCCCGCAGCGCGTACGATTTTGGATGAAGGCAGTGAGGAACAGTGTCCTCAGTTGTTGCCGGTTCAGTCTGGCAGTCAATTTGCAAGAATAGCAACCAATATGAATTCAAATGTTTCGGTTTCACAAACTAACTGTCATGGTTATCCGTTTCTGTCTGAAAATTGTCCATCTGTCCATGACCAATTGATGAGGACAGAAACTAACACCCCAAAGTTTACCCCCTTTACTATGGAGCTCACTATCAAAATGCAGAGTCCCAGACAGGTTTCAGGAAAATATGGTGCCTGATAGGATAATTGTTGGGAGACCTATTGGTACATCTATTTTAGAGCCAGCTGAAAGGGGTTCCTTGCAGAATTTTTTTTCTTCTGATGTCGATGTTGGTGGTAAGAGAATTGGACAGCAAGATATCGGGTGCACCCATGAGAAGTCATTTACAAAAGAATGTGATTTGTCCTTGCGATTGGGTCTATTTGCTGACCCATGTATGCAAGTAGGAAAGAATTCAATTTGTGAAACCAAAGACGTCGGTCCAAGCTGCACTGAAGGTGGGGGCAAACCTAATGATGCTTTTCAACAAATGAGTAAAGAGTTCTTTTTTTTTCCCAGAGAGGACTGTTAATGACCATTTTGATTCATCTTCAAGAAAGTGCTTCATGCAAAATGAAGATTACAATTTTGGGGCAGCAGTGAGAAAACGCAAGGCAACATTTGGAGGCAACTCAGAAGATGAACTATTTTGCAGGCAACCAGGGTCGTCGACTAATAATAGAAGAAATGGGCCAGGTTTGTAGACAATAGTTTTAATTGTAGTTTCCCCTTCAAAAGTAGTGGTCTTTTGAGCGTATTAGTGAATCTCTTGCAATATTTATTTTCTAGTAGATGTGCTTGTAATTTAAATGCTTGCCATGAGTTGCATTTTTGGAGTGCAGCGGAGAGCGAACTGTAAAAAAAAATTTTAGCCTGATTAATATCTAATAGTTGGATGATCTAATTCTCATGACACATCTAATTACTTGAACATTTTAATAAATAATTTTTGATCGGTTGAGAACCATATGAGGAATATTTACCTTCTCAACATATGTGGAATGATTTGTAGGTTTCTACATGCTCAAAGATGAGGAAACAAATGAAAGGGGAAAAGAATTATAGGTAGTTTAGACAAATTAATTAGCTATTTGAAACTATGAAAGGGAGTGAAATATATACCCAAGTTGTCATAGAGTGAAGTGTTGATCATAAACTATAAATCCAACTTTCAGATTTCATGTTCCTTGTCAACCTAACGGTATTGATTTTAGCATGTTTGTACAAGAACTTCTTGTTGAATTGAATGCTTCTTAAGTTAGCCACGGGAGGGCAGTTTTTAGTTATTGGCATTAGTTTAGGTTGAGCCCTACTTTCTAGTGCAATTTGCTGCTTGCCATCGCTGCCAGGTGAGGGATTATCCATTACATTTTGTCACTTCTAAGACGGAGAAAAGTCTTTTCTGAGTCACTTGTTTTAGGGATCAGGATGGTGGAAAGTGCCCAAGTCCGAGTGTTCTAAGAACGGTTGGGAGCAAGGGTCATATGCATGTCTTTGTGGTGTGATGATGACACTTCAGTAATTAGATGCTCTTCTTGTGTAACATTCAACTTAATAGTTTTTTTAGGTAGTACAAATGCAGACTAGAAGGATTCTTTGGTTGCGGAGTTGCATGCATTAGCCTCTGTGATCAACAAATGTAGAAAGACGAGTGGTTGTTTGCTTTGAGGATTATTCAATTATGGGTTCTGATTTTTTTTGAACAAGATAAATGTTAGTGTCGAGCTCTCTTCATCCACGTTTAAACAACCCTTTGAACCAGAAATTACAATTGGTGGTTCACTTTTACTGTGTTCTCAGAGAAGGTAGGCTTTTTTTTACTATTTTCTCATTTGGAGCTTTGTAAGCTTTTAAATAGGAGGGAGATTCCTCTCAAAAGAGTAGAGAGTCTGAAGGGTGAACACTTTCCCTTGTGGGGTGACTGACTCCACCAAGCTTTTAAAGATGTGGTTGATAAGCCATCTCATTCTCTTCCAATTTTGTGAAAAAGACAATGCCTGAACTTAGCTCTGCTAATCTCTCTGTTCTGTGGATATTTATTGTTTCTTTTATTTTCACCTTCACCTTATGTTATTACTGTAGGTTAACATGTAAATAATAAGAGTTGTAAGTCTATCCTAACTAAGTAGTTTAGTTGTAGTCTAACTCTATCCGTGTGAGGGATAAGAGTCCTAGCCTAGAGGATATCTACTCAATGTAAAACTCCTTGTAAAAGTCTATAAGTAGACTTATTTTCTGTAAATCAAAATAACAGAGTAGAAAACTTCTCTAACCCTATTTTCTACATGGTATCAGATTAGGGCGATCCTACCTATCCATCAGTTTCTTTTTTCTCTGTCGATCAAAACCCTCAATTTCAATGGCTCATTCAGAACCCTTTGCGTCAGAGATTAGTTCTCAAAATAATCCTCATCCCTCTGAGTTCCAGCTTTCAGATTCATCTCTTTCTCCAATTACATCCTACAAATTAAATGGAAACAACTATCTCGCTTGTTCTCAGTCAGTGAGGCTATATATTACAGGAAAAAGGAAAGCTTCCTATCTCTCAGATTCAATCCTATTGCAGAAGAATCTGATCCAGCATATTCTAACTGGTTGAGTGAGAACAACATTATTATGTCATGGCTAATTAATTCCATGGTTCCCGAAGTTGGGGAAAATTTCATGCTCTACCAGACTGCAGCAGAGATATGGAGTGCAGCTAGGGATACATACTCCAGTGTGGATAATACACCAGAATTATTTGGGGTTGAGAATCAGATTAAAGATCTCAGACAAGGAGATCTGTCCGTAGCACAGTATTTTGGAGTTCTCACTAAGTGCTGGCAACAAATTGATTTGTATGAGGCAAATGAGTGGAAGTGTCCTGATGATATTAGCTTCTATAGTAAAATAAAAAATCAAAGGAGAATCTTTCAATTTCTTTCTGGACTTAATGGTGAGTTTGATGGGGCAAGAAGCAGAATTTTGGCTACTAAACCCCTACCATTGGTTCAGGAGGCCTTTTCAGATATTAGGAGAGAAGAAAGCAGACTCTCTTTAATGGTACCAGCTGCTCAACAGACAGATGCTTCGGCACTCATCACAAACTCTAATTCTGGGAGTAAACAAAGGAGGGGGAGACCATGGTGTGAGCACTGTAAAAAGGTTGGGAATTTGATGGACCAGTGCTGGAAGCTACATGGAAAACCAACAGACTGGAAACCTTCTACATCTAGATTTCAGAAGAAAGCAAATGTTGCATCTCCAAAAAAATTTTCCAGCAGCTTTAGTACACAGCAGATTGCGGAACTTCAACAAATATTCAGCCAACTATCGTCTAAGACTAATACTACTGCCTTAACATCATCTGAAGGTAGAATTTCCTGTTTAGCAACAATTAATTCCTTTCATTGGATAGTAGATTCGGGTGCCTCTGACCATATGACAGGAAATATTAGTCTGTTCAGAAAATATAGCAATCACAGATCTCCCTCCTCGATCAAGATAGCAGATGGTTCCCTCTCAACAGTGAAAGGAAGTGGTTCTATTGAATTAAACAAAAACATAGTATTATCTGCTGTACTTTATGTTCCTAAATTAGCCTGTAATTTATTATCAGTGAGTAAGTTGATTAAGGATATTCACTGCAATGCTAATTTTGGGGCTGATGTTTGTATTTTTCAGGCACAAGGCTCGAAGATGGTGATTGGCAGTGCTAGGCTATCTAACGGCTTATATATCCTTGATGGAATATCATACCAGAACTCTTATATTCCCAGTTACCTTCAGACATCAGTTTCCTCTACAAGTTTAGGTTCAGATAATATTATGCTCTGGCATCTTCGTTTAGGACACCCCCGTTTTTATTACCTTGCAAAGTTGATCCCAAATTTATTTATCAATAAAAATCCTTCTTCTTTTACTTGTGAAGTGTATCAAATGGCAAAACATACCAAAAAACCATATGTTTATTCTCCTTTTAAACCTACTTCACCATTTGCTATTATACACAGTGATATTTGGGGCCCTTCTAAAGTTCGAAATATTTTTGGGTCTAGGTGGTTTGTGTCTTTTATTGATGATTTATCTAAGACCACTTGGACATATTTAATGAGAGAAAAGTCTGAGGTTGAAGTAATTTTTAAAACTTTTTTATCAAATGATAAAAACACAGTTCGATAGAAATATCAAAGTTGTCAGAGTGATAATGGGAGTGGGTATCTTAGCAAGTCTCTTAGGTATTTCTTTCAAGAAAAGGGAATTGTTCATCTCACCTCATGTGTCAACACCCCTCAACAAAATGGAGTGGCTGAGAGGAAGAATAGACATCTAATGGAAGTAACTAGGTCCCTTTTGTTTTCAGCTAGTGCACCTAAATATCTTTGGGGGAAACTCTTCTTACTGCAACTTATCTTATCAATAGGATGCCTAGCAAGACCCTAGGATTCAAAATACCCACTGAAATTCTGTTTCAACATTTTCCACACTTTAAACCATTGTCCTCAGCTCTTCATCTTCGAGTCTTTGGATGCACATATTTTCTTCATGTGTACAACAACAATCGTAGTAAACTGGGTCCTAAGTTATTAAAGTGTGTGTTTATAGGCTACTCCTCGAGTCAGAAGGGTTACAAATGTTATTGCCCTACTAATAGAAAAACCTATATTTCCTTTGATGTTACCTTTTTTTTGAAAATCAACCTTACTTTGTAGGGCCTGACATTCAGGGGGAGAGACCTAAAGAATCTCAGTCCATACAGTCCAATACACCTTTTCCACAGTCTAAACCTTCCAGTCCTTATACAACACCTCCCCCAACACTCAGAACTATATCACACTCTGTGACTCCACAACCACCAGAGAAACAACTTAATGTCTACACAATGAGGAAAAGAAATCAAACTGAAGATGTTGGTCAGACTAGCACTTGCCTGGAACCAGTTTTGAGTTCTGATGCTATAGAGACATGAGGTAATGTTATTCCACAAGATTCTACTGTGAACTTAGATGACTTTCCTATTGCTATTAGAAAAGGGGTAAGGAAATGTGCTGCTCATCCTATCAATAAATTTGTTGCTTATGGGAAGTTATTATCTGGTTTCAAACTTTTACAGCCAACATTGGTAGTGTGAAGATCCCTAAGACAGTAGATGAGGCGTTTGAAAGTCCTGAGTGGAGGAAGGCTGTTGAAGAAGAGGTGAAAGCACTACAAAGGAATAATACTTGGTGTTTGACTGATTTACCAGAAGGGAAAAAGGCTGTTGGGTGCAAATGGGTATTCACATTCAAGTATCACTCAGATGAGAGCATTGAGAAATACAAAGCAAGGCTAGTGGCTAAAGGGTTTACTCAATCATATGGAGTAGATTATCAAGAAACCTTTTCCCCAGTAGCTAAATTGAATACCATCAGAGTGTTATTATCAGTAGCTGTTAACAAGGATTGGAAGTTGCACCAATTGGACATCAAAAATGCTTTCCTTAATGGAAGCCTTGAGGAAGAAGTATACATGGAGGTTCCACCAGGTTTGGAGGAAAAGACCACGAAGAGGACAGTGTGCAAACTAAACAAATCATTGTACGGATTAAAGCAATCCCTTAGAGCATGGTTTGACAAATTTGCTAAGGCTATGGTTCAGAATGGGTACAAGCAAAGTCAAGCATACCATACATTGTTTACAGGGGATAATATTGAAGAAATAGAAATGCTGAAAACTGTTCTAGCAAATGAGTTCGAGACTAAGGATTTGGGAAGCCTTAGGTACTTCTTAGGAATGGAAGTAGCAAGATCGAAAGAGGGGATTGCTATAAACCAAAGAAAGTACACCCTAGATCTACTTATAGAAACTGGGATGCTTGGAAATAGACCGGCTGAAACCCCAATAGAACCATATTTAAAGTTCAGTAAAGATGAAATGGGGAATCCAGCGAATAAAGAATCCTACCAAAGACTAGTTGGGAAACTAATCTATCTCCCACTTACTAGGCCTGATATTGCATACTCAGTGAGCATATTTAGTCAACATATGAGTGATCCTCGAGAAGAGCACATGGATACAATCAATAGAATTCTGAGGTACTTGAAATTTACACCAGGATCTGGATTGTTTTTCAGGAAACATTAGGATAGGACATTAAGGGTCTACACGGACTCAAGCTGGGCAGGAGAAATGACAGATAGAAGATCTGTTAGTGGCTATTGCACATTTTTGTGGGGAAATTTGGTCACCTAGAGAAGCAAGAAGCAAGATGTGGTTTCTAGAAGCAGTGCAGAAGCAGAGTTTAGAGCTTGGCTCTTGGGATATGTGAAGGAATGTGGATCAAGAAACTTCTTATGGAGTTAGAGCTGGATGGAAAGGCATAATTTGAAGTTTACAGTGACAGTCAGTCAGCAATGAGCATTGCTAGAAATCCAGTACAACATGACAGGACCAAACACATTGAGATTGATAGACACTTTATCTATGAGAAGGTCAACAATGGGGTTGTAAAGCTTCACTATATTCCTACTAGGAACCAGCTAGCCGATATTTTCACCAAAGCACTTCCAAGAGCGAGCTTTGAAGAAATGTCATCCAAACTGGGTGTACATAACATATACACACCAGTTTGATGGGGAGTGTAGGTTAACATGTAAATAATAAGAGTTGTAAGTCTATCCTAACTAAGTAGTTTAGTTGTAGTCTAACTCTATCTGTGTGAGGGATAAGAGTCCTAGCCTAGAGGATATATACTCAATGTAAAACTCCTTGTAAAAGTCTATAAGTAGACTTATTTTCTGTAAATCGAAATAACAGAGTAGAAAACTTCTCTAACCCTATTTCCTACAATTACCACAGTAATATCAATTGAATGTTGAGGAAAATAAGGTGGAGCTTCTTCCCATTTCCCAGTCCCACTGCAGGTTCTGCCACCTTTTTTTTTAAAATTTCATAGGTTAAATTCAATCGAACTATTTTGAAATCTAAGGACTAATTTAGAATCTGTCCATAATTTTGGGATACATGTTGAGGAGGTTAATGTATGACAGCCGCCAATGTTTTAATCACCAACTGTATGCTGTGGGAAGGAATGGTGAAGAAAATCTGTATGCTGGATTGGTCCCACTGCACTTCTCTTTTTTATGATTAGGACACTTCACCCGTATCAAACATCAACTCTCAATCACACTCCAGTCTCCGCACTACGTTTCCAACAGAAAAAAAATGTTCGGTATTTTGTAGGAAAAAAACTTTAATACACACAGCTATGTAAACTTTAGTTTATACAATTTTTTTAGTTTTAGGGTTTAGTTTATAGTTTAAAGTTTATGAGTTTAGGTTTTAGGGTTTAGATTTCAACATTATTGTTTACAATTTGTATATGGTTTAGTTTTTAAGGCCATTGTTAAAGAATTTAAGATTTGAGTTTTTTTAGTGTAAATATGCAGGTTGTGTAAAATAAAATTTACACAATTCGTGTATTAAAATTTTACCTTTTTTATAAAAAATATAATATATTTGTTATCTATTAAATTTAAAATAATTACACTACAGTAGTAAAATACGTTGCACCTAATTAGAGAGGAGACAATATTATTGGAGTGAATAACCATGGACTTCACACATACTCATTTCAACATATAAGTTATTAGGTTGTTCATAAAAATTTGAATCGATGTATCGCACCGAAAAATTGAGTAATCGATTCAGAAAAATTCAGCTAAAATGATTTGATAATTGTACTTATAAAATTAGGGTTAAGCAGGACATTTGCTGTTGTTGGTGAAGTAGTTAACCGAAAAAATCGAAGAAAAAGTTAAAAAATAATTTTAGTGTTTATTTATTAAGTTACCAAGTACAACGAGTTTTTGACTTCTTTTAGTGCTACTTATGTTTATGTTGTGTCTAATATTATGAGCCCTCTAATATTGTATTGTATTGTTTGTTTGTTTTTTGATAAATATTGTTTGTTTGTTTTATTAACAGCAATCTTGAATCACAAGTATCTAGAAGTACTTTTGGTGTAGTTTAGTTTATTGATATTAACTTTAGGGCTAAATATTGTTTTTGAAAGTTGTTTATTATGAGAAAAATAAAATTTTAAGTTGAGAGGTCATGTCGTAAATTTAAAAAATAAGTTAGAAATGATAAATGAGAATAATTGGATAATTTTAATTTTGCAAAATCTAAAACTAAATTTTAACTTAAAAAAAAAAACTTAAGAAGCTCGTTTGAAAAACACTTGGAAAAGTTAATGAGATGAAGGTCTTAAAACTAATCAGTGGCGGATCTTGGTGGGATAGTTTGGAAAGTCTAATTAATTTTTGGAGGTCTAGTTAAATTTTTAAAAACTTTGAGGATTTATTAAGAACATTTAAGAAAACATTGGTGGTCTAATTAGCTTAATGAAATATTTTAACAATTTTGAAGGGATTAATTATAAGTATTTAAAAAAATTGAGAATTAATGAGAAATTTTAATAATGCATATTTCCTTCCTCCTAACCCTGGAAACCATCCGCCCTATGCAAGAGTAGCAGATGAACCGATTATGTAATCATTATTGATAAATTAGTTCGAATTAGTGGAGGATGGTATTGAGAGCCTGAGGGGCCTTGGCCCTGTCAATTTTTGACCATTTATATTGGATTCCCTATTTTAAAAAAAAAATATAATTTGGTTCATTCAAAAATTTTAAAATTCTCTTTTAATTTTTTAATTTCTCAAAATTTTTTGGCCCTGTCAATTTTAAAAATTTTAAAAATATTTTTATTTAAGTCTCTTTTAATTTTTTAATTTCTTATTAATTTTTAAAAAGATTTAAAAAATATTTTTGGCTTCTAAAACTTTAAAAAAAAATTAATTGGCTCCCTCAACTTGTTATACTAATATCCGTCCATACTTTGAATAGCTTCAAAAGTCTGCAAAATTCAGCCCCTTTTGAAATGAACAAACAGGGGTGGTATCTTGAAGGACTGGCGGGGGCCACAATCCCTCCAAAAATTTTAAAAATTGAAAAAAAGTTAGGATAATAATAAATTATATATTAGTCTCTTAAAAATATTTAATTTATATTTTTAACCCTCTAAATTTAAACATTTTTAAATATTCCATCAATAAATAATATTGACTTCGGCCACTGTCAACAAACCTAGTGTAGATTGGCATAGGCTCACTTGGTTGTGGACCTTTAGCAGCTAAACAGAGTTGGGGCATCTCTATTCTCAACTCCATGCGTAGCAATAACTGTGCCTTTTGAATTCAAGAAAGATTAGGACCAAAGGGACCATTTAAGGCCAGGGTTAAAGGTAACATTGAAAAAACATTGAAATCTGATAATATTAAACAGACTCCTCTAGTAATATTGTCTTTAAAATTTAAATCTGATTTGTTTTAGGATATAGCGTATCTTATTACTACAACGTCCAACCTTTGTTGATCATTATATATGTTTTTTTAATCTTTTAAATTGTTGATGTCTTAGTCATGGCTGGACTTAAAACCTGTCCTTGGAGAAATGTACGTTATACTCGAAAGTGAGACGTTTTTGCAAGTTTTTTTGGATGAATCTTTAATTTTAATCATAATTTTACTTAGAGGGGAGGGGAAGGAAAGACTTTAGGGAAAGGAAGGTGTGCTCTTATTGGGTCCACGACCCATAACCTAAGAAAATATTAGAGAACAAAGATGAGCAACTTGACCAATCGACTATATATATATTGTTTTTAGTATAACCGTTAGTACAGAGACAAACATCATACATAAATATTCATCTTAGCATTTGGATTACCCGGTGCATGGGCGTTGTTTTCCTGTCTGATCATGTAAGTGTGCTAATATGCTTGATCTGCTCAGTGATTTGCCCTGAAAATTAGGGTGCTCAAAGTTTTGCTTTCCAAAGCGGACAAAAATCCTCTGACATTTTCAGTGTCTCTTTTTATGTCTTAATACTAAAAAGTTAACTTTTAAGTTTTAACCTTAAATTCTAAACTCTAAAACCTGAGAAAATACATCATACCCCGTATTCCCTAAACCTTAACCCTAAACATCAACCTTAAACATTAGTGCTAAACTTTAAATCTAATTTTTAGTGTAGAGGCATATATAGGAGCACCAAAAAGAGGTAGAAGATTTTTATTCTTACAAAGTTGTTGAATCTTTAATATAATAACTATTTTTAACTATTTAATTGTGTAACACCCTAAAATCTCTGCATAAAAAATAGTGAGAATGCTAGCCAAGGAGTTTAAACCTGTGACCCTTGGCTTAGCAAACCTAAGCCTTAACCATTTAGGCTAAGATTGATTTCTAGATAGGTATTACACCTATTTATTTATAAATCGTGTCTAATAATCTGATCCAAAATAAATAAGTTTGAACTAACCTCCCCTGCCATAATTAATGTCCTAATCTAAAAATATCAAGATATTTTCCCCCCAAACTCTCCACCTTCCCAAATCCGGCCACTGCCCTGATCTCCGTCACCGTCCAACCGTGGTGTGCACCGTCACCACCAATCGGAGCGTTGTCGCACCTCGACCCTAGCCTCGTTCACCACTCGCGGTGAACGGCCGTCGTTCGCCTTAGAGATCTTCTCAAAAGATCATTAAAAAACCCTAGATCACGACTCTATTTTTTGCACTTTTCGTCACCGTCTGGCATAATGACGTAAATCTGAGGCCACCATAGTCATCCTCGTGCCAAGCCGAGCAAAACCCAGGTGACCGATCATCGATCCATCCCCGTTAAGGGCCTCATCAGAGCTACATCGAGTCTGGCTATTCTCCCATCCGTTTTGGTAAGTTTGGTAAGATTCCGACCTGATTTTAGTTGTTGGTTGTAATGGTTGGTTGAATGGCTTAATTTTCGACCTTTTTCGGCCAAAAATGTGTTATTTGAGGTCACTAGCAAAATTTCTGGCGATACGCCGGTGAGACTATTTTTGGGTAAGTAGGTCAGGTTGTATTCGGCTTAAACCTGACCTGTTTCCCTGACCCAACTGAACCAAGTTAACCCGTTCGAGTCAGTTCATCGAGTTAACTTGTCTGAGTTAACTCGTTCAATTTAAACCATTCGAGTCAACCCATTTGAGTTACTCATCTGAGTCAACTCAATTGACTTTGACCATTGACATTGACCATTGACTTTGACCAAAAAGTTAACTTTTTGAAAACTTCCATTTCGGGTTTTTTGATGTTCCGAGTCCGTTTTTGAAGTCTGTTTTGCAAAATTCTAACTCGAAAGCCTCATAGTCTAACCTTGAATCTGAACATGCATATGTATTAAGTTATTTCTTTTAAGAGAGCTTATGTTAAATAAATGACTGATATAAACTATTATCTGTTTAAAGGTACTCGAGATTCACCAAACTGTTCATCTACAGCCCAGCTCCTCCCGATTTGCTCACCATCGTACACCTATAGTTACTCGTATAATCTTAGAAAACTTAGTGAAATTATTTAATTAGAATTTATTCTCTTATAGTAACATTGCCCCATTATGATCTAGGATCTACCACTGCTGTAGAGCATAGCGAGGCAGGTGCCCGGTAGATCATTCCGACCAGCTTTTTAAGGTGTGTTCCTAGAGTGCTACATTACTGTTTTGAATATATTTTTTGAAATGATCATGTGTACATGAATGTTATTTTTCTTTGATTGAAAGCATGAATAATTTTATACGATTTGAATACCTTATCTGTTTTAGAAACATGATATTATTATCTAATTGAATGCATGACTACTTTATCTGCATTGAAAGTATGCCCATATGTCTGATTTGAAATCATGATCTCTGGTTACCGTTTTTATGTTATAAAACATGTATACCACATGATTCCTGATATTAATGTTTGTTGTACAAACACTACTTTTTATGGTATACTATTGGGGATATATTATGAAGTCTTTGTAAGTTCAACCCTGATCTAGCTGGTAATTTCTTATGGACCCAAGATCGCCCCTTGGGTAGGTTCCAATGCTTCAGCTTGGGTAATTCCTTATGGACCTAAGGTAGTCCCTTAGTTTGGCTCCTACGCCCATTGGGCCTAGGGTAAGTCCTTATGGATGCAGTTTTAGGGAACAATATATCGGTGTACGGTTGGAGGGTAGTTAAGTATAAATAAAACTTTGATTGCCCTTGAAACATATTTTAATGAAATGATTTATACATGTCTGAACTCTTATATGTTTTATCCGCACTTATGAGAACACACTGAGCTCCTTAGCTCATACCCCTAAATTTTTCCCTTTTAGATACTTTTGAAAAAACTTTTCAGACTTAACACTTAGAGGATCGACATATTCGGTACACCTCTTTTGTTGTAATGTTTCTATCTTCCAGATTGTCTTTATTACAATGATATGAGCCTATATTTTGATGTGGCATACTTTACTATTTTGCCCGATGTGACATTATTTTGTAACTAAATTCTAATATGGTATATTTAATTTTCTTAACTTACATATACATGATTTAAAATTCTTATTTGATTTGGATCTGTTATCTTTAAATATTTTCATAAGGAGTTTTTGGTATAGAATATGACCTCTCGGAATTACACAACGCATAGGCGGGTCTAGGGGGTTACATTTAGTTGGTATTAGAGCATTTGGTTTTATAAACCTCAGACTGTGAATGAGTCCTAAATAAAAGACCTTTTTATAAAATATTTTACAAATGTATTTCAAAATGCCATGTCACCAAGTTTTATATGTTTAACTATGTACGGTACTCCAGTTCCAGTTTTGACCCTAGGTTTTACCTTTATGTAGAGAGCCCGAGATCATGTGACGTGAACCAGACGAGGTTGTCGACCTTTTCGTGGGTGAGGTTGGCCTACTAGATTCTTTGATTCGATAGATAATATGGCTAGTGATCCTCCAGCCCCTGTAAATCCTTCTGCCTTTAGAAGTTCTACAACTCTGATAGATCTATCGCCTGTATTTGGTATAGATATGACAACTCCATTTAGAGGAGCCTAGTGTCTAATATTGAGCCATTGACGATAGTGATTGATGATGCTCTCAGCAGGAAGTTTTTACAGTTGATCCATGGTATGGTTAGAGCAGCTGACGTCATGCCTACGATCCCCATTTCTCAGACCATAATCACTAATATGGCTAAGAATTTTGAAGGCCCTACTGATAGAGCCCCGACTGGGTGAAAGAGTGGTTTTATGATATTGAGATACGCATAGATGAGTTATGTTTTGAGACATTCAAAAGATATTTGAGAGCTATTTCTATGCTTTACGAGAATACCCGCACTTAGTGGGAGTCTGTAGTAAGCAGCATCCATACCACTCGTCTGTCTTGGGATTTCTTTAAAGAATAATTCATGAGTTGTTTTATTAGAGAGCATTATCTAAGACAGATACGAGAGTGCTTCAAGACTAACACAGAGGGATATAACTCTATTAAAGTATGAGACAGAGTTCTTAGACTTGTTAAGATTTAGATCTAGTTTGGTAACTACTGAGAAGGAAAAATGTCATAACTTTGATATTGGTTTTAGATATGAGATTTGTATACATGTTATTGGCCATATTGACAAGGTATATGATAAGGTGTTGGAAAGGGCGAAAGATTTAGAGGATGTAGGTTATTGGATACATGTGGTGATAGAGTAGATCGAGAACGATCAAGAATGCCTTATATCCCTGAGTCTTCTTCATATCTTGATAAGAGGACTCGTACATCCACTTCTTAGAGGGGTAATACTGGATCTGGTCTGTGGTATCCCCGGCCTCAATAGTTAGTAAGGTGATTCATCTGGTTTCTCTCTACTGTCTTCTTGTGAGCATTGTGGTAAGCGATATGGGGGAGAGTGTAGGAAGATAATGGGTACTTGTTTTTGTTGTGAATCTAGAGATTATTTCTTGAAGGGTTGTCCACTTTTTCCTTCTATAGCTTAGACATCCTTCCAGACTCATGCTTGTTTACATGATTTTTTTTAAACTATGGCTAGGGGTCATAATCAGAGTATACCTTTTAGGTCCACTACTAGGACTGACAGTAGAAATCACATTAGAGTGGGGGATTTGTATTATCTAAGGCTAGGTAACCAACTCTTGTGTATGCTATCCGACGTCAGGATGACAAAGATAAGCTATATGTCATTGCAGGTATATTTACTATTTATTCTGTTTTATATTTTGCATTGATCGATAATGGCTCCATCTACTCCTATATTTTGAAATCTGTATCCAGAGACTTTTAGGTTTTGATTAAAGCCATATAGAGTGTTGTTATGGTTAAGAGCCTAGTGGGTCAATTACTGACTGTGGATAAGGTGTTCGGGCGTTATCCTCTTGAGGTTCAAAGGAAGATTTTTCTAGTCGACCTTATAGAACTTCTGTTAGATGAGTTCGATTTGATTCTGTTTATGGATTGGTTGTCTGAAAATCAGGTTAGTCTGGATTGTGAGTCAAAAAAGGCTACCTTAAAGACTTTTAATGGTTGATCAGTGGTATTGGTTGGTGAGCATCGATGTTACTTGTCCAATGTGGTGTCTGCTTTGACTGCTGATAGGATAATCCGAAAGGGATATAAGACCTTTATTACTTAATTCTTGAATACGAAGGGTTCTCTATCCAAAATTGAGGAAATTTGCAATGTTAACGAGTTTTCTGATATTTATCTTGAGAAGTTGCTCGGGTTACCTCCGAATAGGGATGTCGAGTTTGAGATTGAGACTTATCTGGGGTCTAGATCTGTGTCTATGGCTCGTTATTGTATGGCTCCTAAGGAGCTTAAGGAGTTGAAAGTTTAGTTGTAAGAGCTACTTGATCAAGGTTTCATTTGACCCGATTTTTCACTATGAGCAGCTCATGTTCTCTTTGTTAAGAAGAAAGATAGTTCACTCTGGTTATGCATTGATTACCGAAAGTTGAACAAGTCAACCTTCAAAAATAAATATTTGTTACCCATGATTGATGATTTGTTTAAACAAGTTAACCGTAAAAAATAAAAGGTTCTGATGTTGCTAAGACTATTATTCGTACCAGATATGGATATTATGAGTTTCTAGTGACGTGTTTTGGTTTGACCAATACACCGTCTGCCTTTATAGATATGATGAACAGTGTGTTTCAGCCCTATATAGACTAATTTGTTATGGTGTTTATCGATGATATCCTAGTCTATTCTCGGACATAGGTAAAACATGTTGAGCATCTGAGGATTGTTTTACGGACCTTGAGGGAGCATCATCTGTATGCTAAGTTAAGCAAATGTGAATTTTGGTTTAGGGAAGTAATATTTATGGGGCATGTTGTATCTGTAAAGGGTATTCAGGTTGATCCAAGTAAGATCGAGCCATTACCAGTTGGAAGTAACCCAAGAATATCTCTAAGATTCGTAGTTTTTTAGGATTAGCTGGGTATTGCCAATGCTTTATCGAGGTTTTCTCCATCATTGTCGCCTCTTTGACAAAGCTGTTGAGGAAGAATATTCCTTTTGTCTGGATTGAAGTACAATAGGTGAGCTTTGAGAGATTAAAGACAACTTTGACTCAAGTTCCAGTTTTGACACAACCCAAGCCTAGAAATGATTTCTCAGTCTATAGTGATGCCTCACACTCCAGACTCGATTGTGTACTGATGCAGGATGAGAAGGTAGTTACTTGTGCATAACGTCAGTTAAGGCCACAATAGTGTAATTATCCTACCCATGGCCTAGATTTAGTTGCTATGGTATTTGCTTTGAAAATTTAGAGACACTATCTCTACGAAGAGAAGTGTTATATCTATATTGATCACAAGATTTAGAAGTATCTCCTTACTCATAAAGAGCTTAATCTGAGACAACATTGTTGACTTGAGCTTCTTAATGATTACAATTGTGTGATTGAGTGTCATTCGAGGAAGCCAACATTATCATCGATACTTTGAGTTGTAAGGCTATTTCAGACCTAAGGTTTCTGTTTGCTAGGATGAGTATCTTTGATGATGGTAGTTTACTAGTAGATTTGCAGGTTAAGACGACTTTATCCGAGAAGATTAAGGCCAAACAACTCTTAGACAGTTTTTTACTTCATGTCATACAACATGTTGAGCAAGGATCCACATATATTTATGCTTTTGATTAGGATAGGGTTTTGTACTTCAAAGGTCGTTATTGTGTTCCTGATGATGCTGACTTGAAGTAAGCCATTCTTAGTGAGGCTCAAAGCAGCCTTTATGTTATGCATCCTGGTGGGGATAAAATATACCAGAACTTGAGACAAAGGTATTGTTGGGTTGGCATGAATGAATATATCTCTGATTATGTGTCGCGGTGTATGACTTGCCAGCAGGTTAAGGTAGAACATCAGCATCCGTATGGTATGTTGTAGCCCATTAAGATTTCTGAGTGGAAATAGGAACATATCATGATGGACTTTTTATCGGGTTACCTCTGACTCCTTCTAAAAAGGATTATGTATAGGTGATTGTTGACGACTCACCAAGTCAGTTGACTTTATTCCTGTTCGGGCTAAATATCCTATGGATAAGTTGGTTAGATTATATATTTATGAGTTTGTCAGATTGTATAGTGTGCCTTTGTCCATTATTTCTGACCGAGATTCGAGATTTACTTCTCATTTCTGACAGGATTTGTAGGAAGCCTTAGGTACACGTCTAAATTTTAGTACATCATTTTATTCCCATACTGATGGTCAGTCAGAGAAGGTGATTCAGATTATGGATGATATGTTACGGGGATGTGTGATTGATTTCTGTGGTAGTTGGGAAGATTTCTTGCCCTTGGCCGAGTTTGTATATAATAACAGTTACCAGACTATATCTGCGTGACACTGTATGAGGCTCTGTATAGTCATAAGTGTCAATCTTCTATATGTTAGACTGAGTTATATGATAGGAAGAATTTGGGTCTAGTGTTGTCCAAGAGACCGAGAAGACTGTCAGATTGATTTGTAACCGACTAAGAGAGGCATTTGACATATAGAAATCTTATGCTGATCAGAGGAGAAAATATATTAATTTTGAGGTTGGTGATTAGGTTTTTCTGAAGGTATCACTGTGGAAGAAAGTTCTAAGATTTGGATGCAAATGCAAACTGAGTCCGAGATTTATTGGTCTGTATAGTATTGTGAAGCGAGTAGGACCAATCACTTATCATCTTGAGTTGCCTCTCTAGCTTAGTCGTATTCATGATTTTTTTATGTGTCTATGTTAAGGCAATACCACTAGGATCCGAGTCACACTATTCAAGTTCAGGATGTAGAGTTGAGGCCAGACTTATCCTATTGTTGCGTGTGATAAGTGCTACGCAATTGTGCAAGTATACACGTCGCAAGTAATAAAGTGATATGAGTATCGAGTATCGTCTCCACAGGGATTGGTTTGGGCCACTTTGCTTAAGTTACTGCACTGTGAAAAGTAAAAACAAAATTAAAGGATGATAGGAGTTTAACTAATAACTAAACTAGAAAGCAATAAAGTAAAAGAAAAGATGAGATCGAATGAGAGAGAGATAGGCCAGGTTATCGTGAGTTGAGGTGTGATAGCCGATTGGATCGTTTTGGTAAAAGAGTGCAAGGGCAACTCGGTTGCCGTGGCAACTTGCACAGCGGGTTGCCTTGGCAACTAATTGATGGTTGCCGGGCAACTAGCTGGGCAACTACTTGGGCGTCTGGGGCAGCAACTTCAAGTTCGGCGCGCGTTCTTCAATGGTTTCTTCTTATCCCTAAGTCGAAACTCTAGCTACTTGTGCATGCCTTGATAATACATCCTGCGTGAATCAAGGGTGAACAACAACCAATCTTGCGCTCCTCTTAGCCGTTGAAATCCTTAACTTATTCCTAAGCCGGATTAATCTTCACCATCAATAGATTGAATAAAGACCATACTCATTCGTTTCTTGAATCTAACTCTCCCGATATTAGATAAATAGATGAAGTTACGAGATCTTCTCCCAATTCACTTTCAAAAACAAGAATAAAAGCCAAGAATGAGTAAACCTTGAATAGAAAAGTGCAAACTCTTATTACCTAAACAAAATCCAATTGTTTCTCACAACAACAAAACACAATAACCCCAACCAATCAAGTTAGTTCATGGTTGGGTTCAAAAGATATAAAAAGAATAATCCCCAAACCATGAATCTAATGGAAGCAAAGAAGAAGAAGAAGTCGAAATTTCCC
The DNA here is from genome assembly GCA_019671005.1 of Hibiscus mutabilis. Classification (NCBI taxonomy): domain Eukaryota; kingdom Viridiplantae; phylum Streptophyta; class Magnoliopsida; order Malvales; family Malvaceae; genus Hibiscus; species Hibiscus mutabilis. The sequence continues at coordinate 3,883,926 of CM033733.1, read as the reverse complement.
CTAATGCTCTCTATCGAAATTTCTCTAGCCTTCACCTCTTGGATTGTCGAAATCTCCTTGCTATTTATAGGGCTAGGCCAAAGTCCTTCTTTGAGGAGGAGTTTGAGTTGGAATTAAATTATCTTTAAAGAATATAATTCTTTATTATAATTGTATTCCTACTAGAACTTCTCCTATCTTCTTGGAATTTAATTCTTCTTTAATCTCTGCATGGAAATCAAATTCCTTTGGGTTTGGGCTTTGCTCCACGTCATTTTGGGCTTGTCTAGTCATCAATTTCGACATCCCTATTGCATCTTCTCTTTGTCGACAATTGCCATGGCAACTGGCTCGGCGTCTCCTTCATGCATTGCCCTGGCAACTAGCTCGGCATATCCTTCATGCATTGCCCTGGCAACTAGCTCGGCATATCCTTCATGCATTGCCCTGGCAACTAGCTCGGCATTGCTTTGGCAAGTGATCCTGCACATACACACACAAAAACACACCAAAACAGCATCTTTTTCCACAAAAATCACCAAGTTATGTAATCAAGCTCAACAGTGGAAAGAAACATGAATTAATGCATGAATAACTAATTATGCAACTAATATGAGCTTAAGTCTAACAATAATATGAGTAAAAAAAGTAATAAAAATAGTACTTTTGAACACTTATCAGTATTCATGATTTTTTTATGTGTCTATGTTAAGGCAATACCACTAGGATCCGAGTCACACTATTCAAGTTCAGGATGTAGAGTTGAGGCCAGACTTATCCTATGAGGAGGAGCCGATACAGATTTTAGATTTCGACGATAGAGTTTTGAGGAATAGATGTATCCTGATGGTAAAAGTTTAGTGGAGTAATCGTAGCCCTGAAGAAGCTACTTGGGAAACCGATAAATCAATGAGGGAGAAATTTCCATATTTGTTCAACTCATGTAAATTTTGAGGCTGAAATTTTTTTAAGGAGGAGAGTTGTAACACCCTAAAATCTCTACATAAAAAAATAGTGAGAATGTTAGCCAATGGGTTTGAACCTGTGACCCTTAGCTTAGCAAACCTAAGCCTTAACCATTTGGGCTAAGGTTGATTTCTAGATAGGTATTACACCCATTTATTTATAAATCGTGCATAATAATTTGATCTAAAATAAATAAGTTTGAACCAACCTCTCCTACCATAATTAATGCCCCGATCCAAAAATATTAAGATATTTCCCCTAAACTCTCCACCTTCCCAAATCCGGCCACCACCTTAATCTCTGTCACCGCCCAGCCGTGGTGTACATCGTCGCTACCAATCAGAGTACCGTCATACCCCGACCCTAGCCCTATTCTCTACTCGAGGTTAATGGCCATTGTTCGCAGTAGAGATATTCTCAAAGGATCGTTCGAAAACCTTAGACTGTGTCTCTATTTTCAGTACTTTCCATCGCCATCTAGCATTATGACGTGAATTTGAGGCTATCATCGTCATCCCCGTGCCAAGATTAGTAAAACCCAGCCGGACGATCATCGATCCATCGCCGTTAAGGGCCTCGTCGGAGCTACGTCGAGTCTGGCAGTTTTCCTTTTTGTTTTGGTAAATTTGGTAAGATTCTAATCTAATTTCAGTTGTTGGTTATAATGGTTGGTTGAGTGGCTTAATTTTTGACCTTTTTCTGGCCAAAAAGATTTTATTTGAGGTCATCGACGAAATTTTTGGTGAGACGCCGGTGAAACTATTTTTGGGTAAATGGGTCAGGTTATATTCGGCCCAAACCTGACTTGTTTCCCCCTGACCCAACTCAAATAAGTCAACCCATTTGAGTCAGCTCACTGAGTTAAATCGTCCGAGTCAACTCAGTTAACTTTGACCATTGACTCTATCTGTTGACCATTGACTTTGACCAAAAAGTCAACTTTTAAAAAAAACTCCTATTTTGGGTTTTTCGATGTCTTGAGTCCATTTTTGAAGTATGTTTCGCAAAATTCTAACCCAAAAGCCTCCTAATCTAACTTTGAATCTGAACATGCATATATATTAGGTTATTTCTTTTAAGAGAGCTTATGTTAAATAAATGACTGAAGCGAATCATTATCTGTTTAAAGGTACTCGAGATTCACCCGACCGTTCACCTACAACCCAGTTCTTCCCAATTCGCTCGCCAACGCACACTCGTAGTTACTCATATGATCTTAGAAAATTCAGTGAAATTATTTAATTAGAATTTATTCTCTTGTAGTAACCTTGCTCCGTTATGATCTAGGATCTAGCACCACTGTAGAGCGTAATGAGGCAGGTGCCCGGTAGATCCTTTCGACCAACTTTTTGAGTTGTGTTCATGGAGTGCAATATTACGATTGTAAATATATTTTCTGAAATGATCATGTGCACATGAAATTTTAATCTTTGATATATGTGTTTTTTTCTATATGTGTTTTTGTTTAATTTATTTGTTTGTGATATATGTTTTATTTTGTTTGTTAGATGTGGTTTAATTTAGTATTTGCTTGTATTTGTTTTAGGATAGTTTAGCTGTTCAGAGTTTGTTTTAATTAATTTAAAACATGCCATTGGCTTATTGGGGTATGTGTTTAAATCATTTAAAATGAAATTAGTTAAGTGTTTTAATAAGCTAGACCTCTTTAAGTTAGATTAGGCTTTAATTTAATTTAATTATTTTGAATTATGTGCTCGGCTTATTGGGGCATAATTTTAAAATTAATTAAATTAAATTTAGGACTAGATTTGTAGAGCCTTAGTTAGATTTAAGGTTCAAATTAATTTAATTAATTTAAATTTATCCTTGGCTCATTGAGATAAATGGTAAATTCATTAAATTAATTGAACACCTCTTAATTACCTTTTAGGAATAAAATTTGATATTTGACTTAGATCACTTAGTTTAAATCATGATTAATTAATTCGATTCATTTTAGATAGTCTTATTGGCTTATTGGGATACTAGTTTAAAATTGTTCAAATCAATTATTATGATTCAAGATCATCAATAAATTATTAGGATTTCTAGTTTTTTTAGGAATTAACTAATTTAGGGTTAATATTAGACTAACCTAGTTAATAATTAGATCACTAATTGAGTTTTCATAATTTGAGCCTTTTTAGGTTAGGACTTCAGTGGGCCTAGGGTTTTATTTTATGCATTTTAATTGTCATTCATATGACTTTAATATTTTAATGGACATGCATATGGATAATTAATTTAACTTATAAAAAAGAGGTAGTTATTAATTATGATATTTGTGTCATAACAATCCTGGCTCAATAGATGTTGACCAAATATTCAAATTAATTCTTACCGTCTAAAGGTAAATATAATTTTGGATTAAAATCCTAACAAGACATAACATCATTTTTAAATGTTTGCATCATGCATAAAGGTGATGAACAAAGTTCAAACCATAAATTAACACGGCAGTCGGGCTTATTCGTTTCCGGTTTAATCTATGGTCTGAGCTATCGTCACCCCTATTAATTACATGTTTAATTAATTCGAATTCACCAATTTGACAAATCTCTTCTAATTAAAGTCTAAATTCAATCGCGAACCATTTAATTAAAGTCAATTTAAATTTAGATAATTTCCATCAATTAAAGGTAACATATATTTTGGTACCGATTTCTGGGCGCAATGGGCGTGCTAATCCTTCCCCACGCGTAACCAACTCCCGAACCCGTTTTTGAACAAATCTCTGGCTTTCATGGTGTGTGGCCTACCTTAGTGGCCGGTGGCGACTTCAATTTTTTGTATTTTCAAAAAAACATCGAGATTTTCTAAAACCTCACTTTTCAAAGAACTTGATTATTTTCTAGCGGCGAGAAACAAAAAGGACGCTCAGCTGGCAACTCCGCTGGGGAGAATTTTGTTTTTTTTATAACACAAAAAAGAGAGTTAGGCCAAGGAAATATATGTTGCCTTTAATGATGGAAATTTTGAAATTTAAATCGACTTTAATTAATTTGTTCTTTTTTGAAGATGTTTCTATAATTCGACGGGCTTTGATAATTGATGGTTTTGAATTAATTTCTCATTTAATTTCTAATGAATCACCGACATGTGTTGCATCATGATCATCAAGCTCTATACCCGAGCTTTGTCCCTTGAGTGGGAGTGGAACGCCACATACCCACGTGAGTAGCCCTCCATGGGTCGATAATTCACTTCCAAAATCCACGTTTTTTGACACATGAGCAACCCTCTACGTCATTAGGTCGTGCATTCCCTCGAACCGAATCCAATTCGTAAGCCTATAATGAGCCATAATTTAGGTTCTTGTTGCCTTAGTAGGTAATAAGATAGGCTTGGGTACCCTTGATTAGAACCGAACCCACATGCATGAGAATCTAAGAAGCCCACCCCAATTAGAGCCATATGGACAGCCATAGTGAGCTAAAATTCATATGGTTAGGTTTTCGTTGGTTACTTCGCTTCGCTCCTTTTTCATTTGATTAATTTACTTGTTCTGTCCATTACTAACTTGTTTTCTTTATTTTTATCTTGTCATATCATAAAGAAAAATACTAATTTGGAAATATTCTGAAATTAAAAGCTTGATTAATGGGAGATTTGGTACATAACAACGATGGGAAGAATTATGAGGAATTCCACAAAAGAGAGATTGGCCGAAGGGTAGATCCAAGGAACGAGAAACCGAGGTTCAGAAGCTCAAGGACCAAGTTGCAAGTTGCAAATGGGCAATCTAAGAATATCAGACACCGGTGATGGAACGACTTCAAGATGCTACTTAGAATATTCAGGGGCAAGAACAAGAGACGACACATTTGATGGTTCAAGTACGAGGAATTGCCCAATTGCTCTAGTTCCTAGCACATGATGCTATCGAACTTCAGGAATACTCCAAAGAAGAGTCAGAAAAAGAACAAAGGTATCTTGGTGTGGGTCGTATGTCTAGCGATTTTCTTTCATTATTGTAATGGAACGATATATCCATTAATAGAAGTTTTTTAATGACGATATTTGCCAAATCAGTGTTCTTCTTTGCATTCATGCATGTTTACATTATATCGCATTTATCTGCAAAAAATGATAAGATTATTGAAATTAACTACAAGATTTCATGTGTAAGAATTTTGGTGCTTCATTTGTGCATATTCATGGCATATTCATTTGAAGTGTTGATTCGAGAATAATTCAAAATTGGAGGCTTTTGTCATGGAAGAAAGAGTTCATATCATCGAGAAAGGGTCCTGAAGCCTGAGACCAATCAAGAAGTGAGACGAGGACTAGTTTAGATCAATATTTTATGATAGCCATCTTTTTCGTTGAAATGTGACTCAATCTTCATTATGAAAAGTTGTTCAACGAGAATGTTCGTCGATCAATACTTTTTACATTGATCCGTACATTATCAATTATTTTTCTTGACTCATTCTAGGGTAAGTGCATCACATTGGCATTCAATAATTTCGTAATTGCCTCATACATTAATTTGCACTATAATTGCATCATTCACTAATTTCATTCATTTGCACAATAGTTGCATCACATTGGCATTATTCTCATTCATTTGACCGATAGTTGCATCATACATGCATTCATCAATGACCTCATTCATTTGCACTGCAATCACATTCACTTTCATTGTAGTTGCATCACATCATCTCAACATGCTAGTTGCTTGCATCAACATCTTCACATTAACATCACATCTAGACATACATTTCTTTATTCATCATCACATCGTTCGAAATAAAGAATTCGTCATGTTCGACAAGGATGATGCCCCGATCGGAGGAAAAAAGGGACAAACTTCACGACCCACGTATGCACTTCAGATAAGTGTAAGTAATTCCACATTGGGGGCACCCGAGCACCCCTCGGTAAGTTTACAATCAAGAACAAAAAAAGACACGAATGTGGTGTCAGCCTTTTTGTAATGGCCTAAGGCCACACATTCAAAGTTTCAATAAAAAGATGCAATCTATTTAAAATCTCTTCATTTTGTAAATATATTTGCTCATTGGGTCCCCGTATATCAATTGCACAAGGAACATTGAATTTGACCCGAATGTTGATTCCAAGTAGCCCGTGTCTAGTTAAAATCCTAAGTTGTGGAGATTATGAGTTGCATTTCACCTTAAGGACCACACATAATAACAAATTGGTACAATTTAATGCTAAAGTCTTCGAAAAGCATTTCAATGTTCAAAGCCTAGTAATATGTGTTTTCAAAATAAGACAAATTGACTTAACTTTCAAAGCCTGGTAATAGGCCTTGTTCAAAGAGCATTCAAATCTTCAAAGCCTGGTAATAGGCATTTTTTAAGATTAATCAAAAAGCACTCAAATGTTTGAAACCTGATAATAGGCATAATAGGTATTTTTCGGATAAGAGTGTAGAATCTTTGGGGCACTCCGCTAAAGCCCATTCCAATCAAAATCTTCACTTCATGAGTGATGGTAATATGTTCAAAGTCATGACAATTTCGAGTAGCTCGAGAATTTGTTGTTTGCTCCATCATTTATTTCGAGCCAAAGGAATGTGATGAATTGAATTCCCCAAACAAAAACAAGATAAAATTGGTTAAATATCGAAGTAGACTTAAAATGCACTATACATATTCAAACATTAATTCGGCTTTTGAGGTCTCCTAGACACAGGATATGCTTGGGGCAATCCTCATTAAGCTATTGCCAGTGTTGTTCGTGCACTTGATATTCAGGGCATTCAGTGTAGCCTTATATATTTACAATTTGAAAAGAAAAACCACTTTTCTCAATAAGCATCTCATATTGAAATCTGAACATGTGTTTTCTGATAAAGATTTCAAAATTTTGCTAGCAACAAAATTACAAGAGTGATCAATAAGTTTTTTTGGGGAAATTTTTTTGGGGGCAATAAGATGCCCAATCAGTTTAACGACAAAAGATATCTCCAACTAACCAATTGAGAAAAATATCCAACTAACAAATTGAGCAAAATACACTTAGAAAGGATAAGCCCGAGTGTGAGATGGGGTATTCCAGCCACATTGGAGTCGCATTGAAGAAACAAGACACGGATTTCCCAATCAATTTCTATGAAGAATAGGACTTGCCCAAGTGGTGCTCATTTCATTCATTCATTCATATGTAGTTAGACGTCCTTATGTTAGGAGCATGCTAACTCATACCATCATAACATTTTGTTTATTTTAAACAGGTATTTGAAGGTTGATAAAAGACTTAATCTACAGCTTCACGAGAGGAGAAACATAACTCAGCAAAGAATCAAGAGTCCTTTGACTTGCGTGATTACAATTTCTAAAGGTCTTCCAATCTTTGGTTATTTGAAAGCGACGAACATCCTTTTATGCCAAGACGATATGAAGTTGGGGCATTCAGTCGAGGTATTCTAGTAGTCTTAAGTGAGAAAACATTTTTATGAGGTATTTCGGTAGTCTTAAAGCAAGGTATCATTTCATATTAAAACACAAATTTCTCAATTCGATCCTTTCTCAAGGATATTTTTCTTAAAACAACGAATTTCTTAATTTAATCCTTTCTCAATGATGTTTTTCTTAAAACAACGAATTTCTTAATTCGATCATTTCTCAAGGATGTTTTTCTTAAAATAACGAATTTCTTAATTTGATCATTTCTCAATGATGTTTTTCTTAAAACAACGAATTTCTTAATTCGATCCTTTCTCAATGATGTTTTTCTTAAAACAATGAATTCCTTAATTCGATCATTTCTCAATGATGTTTTTCTTAAAACAACGAATTCCTAAATTCGATCATTTCTCAATGATGTTTTCCTTAAAACAATGAATTTCTTAATTCGATTCTTTCTCAAGGATGTTTTCCTTAAAACACATAATTTCTTAACTTGATCCTTTTTCTCAAGGATGTTTCAAATAGCTCAGGGATTTCAGGTGACAAGTTTCAAACTCGCAACACCAGGATTTCAGGAAGAGGAAGGGTGAACAGTTCTATATAAGAGGAACTCACAGCTCGAAATCTTCAGATAGGGAAATGAGACAAAATTTGTATCTTTAGTTTTTGCTCTATTCCTATTTTACAGCAATGAGCAAATAGGGGCAGCTGTAGACACTAAATTTTGTCCGAGTTTAAATTAAAAATGCTTAAAATAAAATCAATCCATATTACCCTTTCTTAATACCCAATACCTTATACCCTAACCAAATAGCCCACATCAAACATGGCCCATTATATATTATTATACATAGTAAAAAAAAAAAAATCCCAACTCCTCCCTCATTAAGGCTTTACTCCTATTGGATGGATGGATACCTCACTCCCATTGGTTGGAAACTACTTAGTGAGTAAGGTCTTGAACCTCATTGGTTCTATTTTATGAGATAAAAAAATAAATAAGAACTATATATATATAATCCCCCCAAATGCACAACCATGATTTTTAGCCTAAAAATCACCAAAACCATTTCATGATTCACACATTTCCCCTAAAAACTCCACTGCCCTATTTCATTAGGCATTTCCCCCCTTATCCATTTTCTCCACGGAACTACACACAACCCTCACTACCAACAACATAGCCATTAGGCATTTCCCCCAAAGAAACCGAAGTCCCCAACCCTCCAACACTACTCCATTGAACCATAAAAAATCCATAGATCAATGTATTTTCTTCCCTTGTTTACTTATGTGTAATCATTCATATGATTTAATGGAAATATGGATGAGATTTGTTGGTATCTTCTTTATTTATTTAAGTTTTTTTTTCTATATGTGTTTTTGTTTAATTTATTTGTTTGTGATATATGTTTTATTTTGTTTGTTAGATGTGGTTTAATTTAGTAATTGCTTGCATGTGTTTTAGGATGGTTTAGTTTTTAGAGTTTGTTTTAATTAATTTAAAACAAGCCATTGGCTTATTGGGGTATGTGTTTAAATCAATTAAAATGAAATTAGTTAAGTGTTTTAATAGGTTAGATCTATTTAAGTTAGATTAGAGTTTAGTTTAATTTAATTAATTTGAATTATGTGCTCGACTTATTGGGGCATAATTTTAAAATTAATTAAATTAAATTTAGGACTAGATTTTTAGAGCCTTAGTTAGACTTAAGGTTTGAATTAATTTAAATTTATCTTTGGCTTATTGGGATAAATGGTAAATTCATTAAATTAATTGAACACCTCTTAATTACCCTTTAGGAATAAAATTTGATATTTGACTTAGATCACTTAGTTTAAAATCATGATTAATTAATTCAATTCATTTTAGCTAGTCTCCTTGACTTATTGGGATACTAGTTTAAAATTGATCAAATTAATTATTATGATTCAAGATCATCAATAAATTATTAGGATTTTCTAGATTTTTTAGGAATTAACTAATTTAGGGTTAATATTAGACTAACCTAGTTAATAATTAGATCACTAATTGAATTTTCATAATTTTGGCCTTTTTAGGATAGGACTTTAGTGGGCCTAGGGTATTATTTTATGCCTTTCTATACCATGCATTTTAATTGTCATTCATATGACTTTAATATTTCAATGGACATGCATATGGCTAATTAATTTAACTTATAAAAAGGAGGTAGTTATTAATTCTGATATTTGAGTCGTAACAGTCATGGCTCAATGGATGTTGACCAAATATTCGAATTAATTCTTACCTTCTAAAGGTAAATATAATTTCGGATTAAAATCCTAACAAGACATAACATCATTTTTAAATGTTTGCATCATGCATAAAGGTGATGAACGAAGTTTGAACCATAAATTAACACGACAGTCAGGCTTATTCGATGTCGGTTTAATCTATGGTCCGAGGTATCGTCACCCCTATTAATTACATGTTTAGATAATTTGAATTCACCAATTTGAAAAAGCCCGTCTAATTAAATTCTAAATTCAATCGCGAACCATTTAATTAAAGTCAATTTAAATTTCAATAATTCCCATCAATTAAAGGTAACATATATTTTGGTACCGATTTCCGGGTGCGATGGGGGTGCTAATCCTTCCCCACGCGTAACCAACTCTCGAACCTATTTTTGAACGAATCTCTGGTTTCGTGGTGTCTGGCCTACCTTAGTGGCCGATGGCGACTCCAAGTTTTTTTATTTTCAAAAAACGTTGAGATATTCTAAAACCCCACTTTTCAAAGAACTTGATTATTTTCTAGCAGAGAGAAACAAAAAGGCCGCTACATACTACTTTATTTGCATTGAAAGTATGCCCATATATCTGATTTGAAAGCATGATCTCTAGTTGTCGTTTTTCTGTTATAAAACATGTATTGCAACACTCATAAAAAAAGAAAGAAATAAATTTTTTATGCATGAATAAAAATAATATTATAAAATTATGTGTTATTGTGGGGGTTTGAACCCACAACCCATAGGGTAATAAGCCATGCCTTAGCCAACAGGCTAAGACCATTATTGATCTAAGTTTGTCCTTATTTAATTTTTTATTTTATATCTGTTGGGTACAATTGATAATAATTAAAACAACCTAACTTCCCCATTTACCCCTGGAACCCATTTGCATCGAATGTGAGATCAGATGGTTCCAGAGAATTCCCTCAACCACCACCCCTTTCTTCACCGTCTGATCTATTCCACCTCCTAGTCGTGACAGTCACCGCCGCTATCAGCATGTTTGCCATTGCACCCCGATTATACCCCTGACCACCATTCGTGCCTGGGAGCCATTGTTTGCCGTAAACTCTTGGTTGAAGGCCCGACGAAAAAAAAAGTTTTCCTTCTATTTTTCGTATTTTCTAGCCACCTTTACCGTCCGATCGAGACGTCATCATCGCAAATGAACTCCACATGCGAGGCGAGCAAAACCCTAGTGGCCGATAATCGATTCACCGCTGTTAGGGGCCTCATCAGAGCTGCATCAAGTTTGGCCGTTTTCTCTCTGTTTTGGTAAAATTTGGTGAGTTCTATGCCTATTTCCGATTATAGTTTATAATGGTTGAATGATGGAGTTATTTCCAACCTTTTTCTAGCCAAAACATGTTATTTGGGAGACACCACTGAGATTAGGTTTAACTAAGTGGGCTGGGTTGTATTCAACCCAAACCTGACCTAATTCAAACACATCTGTCTGACCCGTTAAACAGGTCCAGACCGACCCGTTGACCTGGTCTGAGTCAACTCGTCCGAGTTAACTCACCCAAGTAAACTCGGTTGATTGCTGACATCAGTGTTAATTGATGACGTTATCGTTGACTGATAACGTCAGCGTTGATCGATGATGTTGGTGTTGACTTTGACCTAAAATTTAATTTTCCCCCGAAAATACCTATTTTAATTTTTTCAACGTCCTGAATCCATTTTAAAAGTCCGATTTGTAAAATTTTAGCCTGAAAGTCTCTGAATATGACTTAGAACCTGAATGTGTATATGTATTCAATTATTTAGTTAAGAGTAATGTGAATAAGGACTGAATTTGGAATTTATGTAATTGAAGGTATTCATAGTTCCTTATATCTGAGATGTTGAGGGACGTCAAATTCGGGTTCTAGAGTGATCGAATGAATATCATGGATCGACCGATGTAGCTCAGACAAGGTAATACTTTACTACCTTCTGTATGTTGTATGAAACTTGCTGATGAACAGTAATTGCCTGAATGACTACCATTGATCATCTAATTAACACTGCTTAATTAGTTGATCTGATTGCGATAAGAAAGATAGAAATTGATTCAGACATGTAATTATCGACCAAGGAATATGTTGCTTAGTAAAAAAATTGAGTTCAATAAATTGGTGATAAATCGAATGGTCTTGAAGACTTTCAACTCAGATTATTCCTGATTAAGAGATTATTGTTCAAAATAATTGGTTGTGAAATGACAAATTTACATTTAAAATAAAAAGGGGCCTGAATGATTATGATAGTGGTAATGGTTTGAGAATTTTTTTGACCTGACACAACTATTGATTCACTTATTAAATTACAGACCTGTTAAAAAATCTTGATAACAAGTTTACATCCTTTGAGATAGTAAAATACCCAAGTTTTCTCGAGCACTGAACAAATATTTGAAAAATTAAATTATCAAAAATACTTCTGATGACTAAAACACATGAATTTACTAAAATGACTGGAATGATCAGAACAACTTAAACATCATCAAGCATTGAGATGACTGAAATACCCTTGTGTATTGGAATAGTTAAAAGCCCTAAATCCTAAATATACTGATAAAACCTAATTGACTGCAATAATTATAAGCCTGACTCATGTACATCAGCCCTTCCTGATAGTACTGCAATATTGAGAAAATTTCAAGAACAAGATTCAAATTCAGGAGATTGTAACATACTTGGATTTTCTCTGAATCCGGAATAAACCCCTAAAGATAAATTTACGAGAAAATCTCCAAAAGACTAATTTGATCAAAAGACATGAAAGAACATAATTGACTAGAATAATTGAAATGACCGAAATGGTTAAAACATATTATGGCACCAAAACATCTGAAACGATTAAGATATTCTCGAGCTCTGAAATGTACCATATACAATAACGTGTTCGGTTATGAAAAGATAGAACAATAGGGAAAACGAGGATGACTGGATCAACTATATTATGCTGACATTACTAATTATTGAACACGTGTGAGTTGTACCTATTTGAATGCTTGAAAAGTAACACATTGATGAGACGTGATTAATGGAATAGACTTGAAAGCCTAGCATGACATCAGCAACCTTCAGTACAATAGATCACAGACTTACCCTATTTGGGTTAAACTACGAAATTACCCCTAAGTGTTAAAATGACCAAAATGCCCTTATGAGCAAAATTGACTGGAACTCTCTTGATATATTTGGAATCTTGATTGTTCCTGATCTACCCGAATTCCCAAAATCTATCATGATATATCCGAATTCCTGCATAATCATGATATACCAAAAATTCTGAATGATCTTGAGGTATAATTCATGAATAACTGGGTGAAGTTGATAAATACTGAATTCCTTCGAATATGGTTCTTGATTCTAAAATTAGTCTAGAATGGACTATAGTTCAATTTCTCCTGTCTGTAATTAGCAAGGACCCCTAAGTGATAAATTGAACCATCCAGAGTGTCTCATGTTTACATGAATAATCTTCATGATTGGAAACCAGTCTATCCATTCCGCTCCCAAGTAATCATGTTACCTGTAGTAAAAGCATGACCTCTAGTTCATGATGTATGATACTAGTATACCCGATTCATGGGTCCTGATACTTCGGTTATACTGATTAAACATTTGTATATATATATCCTGAATTCCTGGCATACTGCTACTAATTACTGGTGTTTGTTATCGTTCAATAATGTTTTACTGGGTACTGGATACTGACTGAAGATTATAGGTTCAACCCTGATCAGGCTGATAATTCCACCAGTATTCGGTTTTTACGCTTCAGCTAGGGTGATTCTGCTTGTATTCTATTCCTACGCTTCGGCTAGGGTAATTTCGCCCATATTAGGTTCTTATACTTTCTCTAGGGTAATTCCGCCTGAGACCTAAGGTAACCCTTAGGTCGGTATCTATGCCCATTGGGCCTAGGTTAACGCTTGTATAGTTGTAGTTATGGGGAACTTCATTCTCAAGTTCGGTTGAAGGATAGTTAGGATAATACTAAATTTACCTGTCTCTCTCTTTTTGACTCGGACAAAATTCTATAGATGCCTGAAATATTTTGTCTATCTTTCTTGATCTGAGATTGATAATACACACTAATCCTCTAGCGTAATTCCCACAAGCTACCTCTCATTTTTGTTTCCCCTGGAGCAAAAAATGCCCGACTGATACTCAGAAGTTTAAGTACTATTTAACCATGATGCCATGATCGTTATTTTAGTTTAAGCCTTGCCTTATACCTGCATGTGTTTACTGTATCTTTTGGTAGTTCTGTATTATTGAGCTTTTTCGAGCTCATGTTGTTTTTACCATCGCAGGTTAAAAGAGTTTTTATCATGGTTCAGTAACTGACATCAGTGTCAGAAGTTCCCTCGACGTTGCTTGCGGATTACAGTACTAGTACAGTTAGTGGGCATGTATGTCGTGTCTTATTTTATGTCTGAATTTGTAATATACTTTTGGATTTACGTTTTATGATTTTCTGTAATGATGTTCTGACAAAGATTTTTATTTGACGGTTTTAAATGTATTGTAAAGAAAAGAATTTTATTTGGGTTTTTACCATGGTTCGCTCTTGTGACCCTAATGTGATCTCCTAGAATTAAGTGTATCGCATAGACAGGTCTAGGGGGTTACATGTCTGTCACATGATTCCTGATATTAATGTATGTTGTGCAAACACTGATTTTTATCTAGGGTATACTATTAGGGATATGTTATGAAGTCTCTACAGGTTCAGCCATGATCCAGCTGATATTTCCTTATGAACCCAAGGTCGCCCCTTGGGTAGGTTCCGACGTTTTGGCTCGGGTAATTCCTTATGGACCTAAGACATCCCCTTAGGTTGGCTCCTACGCCCATTAAACCTAGGGTAAGTCCTTATGAATGCAGTTTTGGGGAACTACATGTCGGTGTACGGTTGGAGGGTAGTTAAGTATACATAAAAGTTTGATTGCCCTTGAAACACGTTTTACTGAAATGATTTATACATGTCTGAACTATTATATGTTTTATCTGCACTTATGGGAACACACTGAGCTCCCTAGCTCATACCACTAAATCTTTCCCTTTCAAATACTTTTGGATAGGCTTCCCGGACTTGGCACTTGGAGGATCGACACATTCAGAACACCTCTTTTGTTGTAATGTTTTTATCTTTCATATTATCTTTATTACTATGACATGAGCCAATATTTTGATATGGCATACTTTACTATTTTGCCCGATGTGGCATTATTTTGTAACTAAATTCTAATATGGTATATATGATTATCTTAACTTACTTATGCATGGTTTAAAATTCTTATTTAATTTGGACCTGTTATCTTTAAATATTTTCATGGGAAGTTTTTGACCTTACGAAATTACACAACGCATAGGCGGGTCTAGGAGTTGCAAATTGTTCAACATAAATATACTTTCAATATATATCTTAGTACTAAATATAAATATATTTTTTTCGAATCTATATAATAGTTTATTTATTCATTGTAAATATGACATTTGAATGTAATACACTTAATTATATGTATCTGTATACTATAATGGCATTCAAATTGGACGGTAAGCCAATTACAAATGATATGTCAGAGTTAGAAAGCTAGAGCAAGCATATTTGGTTGGGTTGATTGGTCAATGTTTATTTTTATTACCTCATTTTTTTAGGTCATGGGTTCTAGATCCACTAGAAATATCTCATCCTTCCTCTAAAATTCTCTTGCCTTTTTTCTGGGCAGGATAAAGATTACAATTAAATTTAGGATTTATAAAAAAAATCTAATTGTAACGAACGAATATTGGTAATAAAAATAAGGGTAAACTACACCTGTAGTCACCAGCCTATTGTTTCTTTTCTATTTTGGCCACCGAACTAATTATTTTGGCAAAACTGTCACTAATGTTATGTATTTTTTCTATTTTGGTCACTAAATGTTAAGTTTCGTTCATTTTCAAAAAGAATGGTAACATTGTGTGGTATATTAACAATTTTAGTCTCAAAACATTTACATTTCATCAGCTTGGTCCTCATTTTCAAGTAATTGTAAGAAGCAAACCCTTTTGGCCCTATTTTTAATTTAGTTTACCAATCAAGAACATGCGCATTGTATTTGATCTTCTTGAACCAAAATATTAGCTGTTGACTGCAAATTTTTAAGCTTGGAGGTAATATGTCCATTCCTTTTGGTTATGCAGTGTTGCTCAAGAGTACTTCAGGGATGCAGTTGTCTTTCTCAAACAAGGCACCTAAAGTCTCTCAGTTCCTATCTTTCAAAGCTGCTCAAGAAGATAGGGCGATGAAGGCTGCTCATGACCCTCCACTGTCATCCGGACTTATGGCTATACCAACTGTCAATTCGTATGGCTCGGTTTTTAAAGAAGCGTAAATGAAGGTATTTGCTGGTTTTTATCAATTATTTAACAATCAATTGAATGTCTATCGATCCTAATCAATCCTGATAATATCAAATATGTTAGACGCCCTTTGAAATATGGTAAAGGAATTATCATATATATTATATAATTAGAAACTGAGCATACAACATTTGTGCTACATTACAACTCTGCGTTCTCAAAGCTTTCTGGTTTTATGTACAGGGCATCAAACACCTCACCATACAGTATTAGTCCGAAATCTCCTGATTCCGGCACTATCGGGTTTGATGGCATAAGCTTTTTCTCTAACTTCTGCTGGATCTAGTCCTTTGCAAGCCATCAATTAAGGGTCGTGGAGGCCTTTTTGAACAAATGTCACTGCTACAGATCATGTATTGATGTTGAAAAACATTTGGGAGTCCTTAGCTGTATTAATGGCGATAGTTTCTAAGTGAAGAAGATGATTGTTTTTAAGGGAAGTGGAAGTGAGAGGATCAAATTATAAAAAATTCAACAAAAATTAGTTAAGCACTAGAAAATAAGGACCAAGCTGATGAAATGTAAATGTTTTAGGACTAAAATTGTTATTATACCATGCAATGTTACCATTCCCGTTAAAAATTAATGGAAACTTAAGCCAGTGATCAAAATAGAAAAAATATGTAATGTTAATGACAGTTTTGCCAAAAAAATTAGTTCGGTGACCAAAATAGGAAAGAAATAATAATTTGGTGATTACAGGTGTAGTTTACCCTAAAAATAATCGAATTGAGTGAATCGAAGTTTTTATTCCAACGCCAAATGTCATTCTATGATCACTGTCGTAACCAAAAGGAACATGAAAAGGGATTAACACAATTAGCACAACAAAGCAAAGGCGATGAACATAAAGACAATAGACGTGGTGGCAACAAGGGACGAAGCTGCTGCACCGGGAGGACTAAGAACTCCGGGAGTCTTCCCGCGACCATCTTGGACATCGACCTTGAGCTTTTGGCCGGCGGAACAATGACCGAGGTAAGCACAGATGAAGTAATGCTCGCCGGTCGTTTTAAGCGTGATTCTCGCCGGTCCTCTGTTCTCGGTTGAGATGGTGTCCGACGTGGTGCAGGCGTCGTAACCAGGCTCCGTCACCTCTAAAACATTATGTTGCTCTGTAGTAAAATTGAACACTGCAAACCAAACAACCGGAAACTGAATCTGTGTTTCAAAAACACGTGATTTTCTTTTAGGAAACTAAGAAACTCACCAAGAACATCGTTGACGACAAAGGTTTTGTTGTCGGCCCAGTCGTCGTAGAAATTAGGATTGGAGGTTGGGATTTGCCATCCGAATGAGTCTCCCACGGTATAAGTTGTCGTGGCGTACGTGTTTTGTAACAGGATTAGGGTTGAAACCAAAACTAGAACAACTGTGGCCATGTTTATTTGCGTAGCCATTTCCCCTCTCTTTCTGTGTATGTGCTGCGTTCTCTGATTCCACACGGTCGCTCCAGGATCTTTCTCTCTTTTTCTGCGGTATATATAGTGCAAGTCAATTTATATATATATTACACACAAGAATTTTTAAGTTTTACACATTTTTTTAGATAGTTGGACGAGTAAAATAGATGGCTGAGATATGTGAAGATTATCACTTGAGAAAAAAAGTAAGAGTTAATATCTACCATCCAATGATCTAAAATTCGTGTAAAACTATCTATCTATCTATATGGTTTAAAGATTTAGGATTCTGTATAATTTATCTATCTATCTATCTATCTATATGGTTTAAAGATTTAGGATTCTATGTAATTTATTAAAGTGAAAATCTTAACATATATATTTTTAATTTTGTTGATTTTTTTGTTAAGTAGAAGTAATTATATTTTAAGGCTAATGTCAATACTCGGATCAATACATGAGCATCCTTAACCACTCAATCAATTAATAAAAAATTATTTATATGTATGGTAGTCTGGCTATTGAATCAAAATAAATATAATATGACTTAAAATCTGCGAAATACAAATAATATTTTATCTTTTCATATACTTTACCACTCATCTATAATTATATTTTATTTTTTAAAAACATTTAACTTAATTCAATCTTAAACTATATTTCCTAAAATTTATGTGTTCCTTTTATGCGGTTCAAAATCACCCTGCATATGTTACATGTTTCAATTTATTCAGTAATATTCAAAGTTTACAATAGCCTATGAATAAATAAATAAAAATGAAACAACTATATGATCTTGTTATTTGGCTGCCTATTCAATTTGCGGTTTAAATAGGTGAAACATTTCTGTATTATTTTAAAATCTGAAACTTAGTTTATATATTTTATTTTTTACAAAATTGAGTAGATGTACTATTTTTTATTTGAAAATATTGATTATTTTTTTAATTTATGTTCAATTTTATCGTTAATTGATAACTTTGTACCTATAAAAACTTTAGTCTATTTGTTTACAATTTTCGTCAATCAACCTTGAATGGATATAAACACAGATTATTAAAAAATTCTATTGTTCTATTAATGATATTTTTTATTTAGTTTTAAACATTAAGGGTCAAATAATAAAAATTATAAACATAAGTATTAAAAAGTTCATTTGCATTTTGTATAGCCGCCAAGCAGGGGCGGTTCAAAGATTTTGGGTGCCCTTTGTATTAAAATGAGGCCCTTAATTTATAATCAGTAATAGATATAAAAAAAATTTCTTCAAAAAATACCTTAATAGAAAATATATTACTAGATTATCCTCTTGAGCAACACAAAATTGACTTATAAACATCTAAAAATCAAACATTTTTACTTAAAAGGTGTCATTCTTTTTGCATGTTTTAAGTTTTAAATAATTGTTATAGATATACACACATAATTGTATATATAAATTTATAGCTTTTTGTAAATATTTAATTTAAGTTCTCTATTTTTGGGTCCCTCTCTCTCGGGGCACTGTGTGGTCGCTCTTATCGCACTTGTCCAGAACCCCTACTGCCGCCAGGTCCAGTTAACAATAAAATTTGACAAAATTAAGGGAATAGGGCGGACTAGAATTTTCTTATTATGTTTCTATTTTTTTAGTATTTCTATCCTCTTAAAATTTTTAAAAAATTTCATTAAATCTTATTTTTTAAAAATTTAAGTTAGTCCCTGTTTTTTAAAAAATAAGTTAAACCCTTCAAAATTTAATTTAAACCTTCAAAATTTGTAAGAATTTGAGGTAGACCCCTCAAACTAATTGTCAATATCAGTCACCGAGAGAAAACTCAAATTTTCAAATAAAAAAAGTATAATGACTCAATTTCTCAAAAAATAAAATATAAAAATTAAATTTTAAAACTTTGAAATAATACAAAACATGTAACATATTTTTTTTTAATATTCTGATATGATTATATGCTAGGATATCTTTTTCACTTGACCATTCAATGGGTTTTTTTTATCAAACATGTACCTATTTAAATCTTAATGGGCATTTATTCGAATTTAATAAAAATAGTATCAATTTAATTAAAACAGATAAAATAATTAAAAAGTAACCATCCTACAATAGTCTACGTTTATTAATACTTTGCATAGTAGGCTAATTAGCATTTACCTAATGCTTTGACATTTTTAGTTTCATTTTGTTTTTTTGCTTAACAATTGCTATGGTTACTATAGTCGGTTGGCAAGGCCTCTACTTGATTTTTTTTTTTTAGGTTGAAGGCGGATAAAAATTTTCTGCCCCTAATTATGCATTTTTTGTTGTTCCACTTTAAAATAGTGGGTTCAAGATTTAAAGTTAGGGGTTAAAAAATTAGAGGTATGATGTATTTTTTAGGGTGTAGGGTTTAGAGTTTAAGATGTGGAATTCAAGATTAGGGTTTAGAATTTAAATTTTTAGTGTTTTTTTAGTGTGTGGCATAGAAGGGGCAGAGGATTTTTGTTCGTTGAAGGCGTAAATAACTAGAGTTTTTTTTCTTTACAAAATAAATGAATAAAATGGTAATAACGTTTTTTCCCCATTAGGACAACTTAATGAGTATATCAACTTTAAGGATTTTTAAAATAAATACATTTTTATGTTTTTTTGTAAAATTATTTCCTTCAACACATGTATTGCACGTGCATATAGATAATTATTTTTATCATTTAATAATTATTTTTATTTTAAGTAAATATAATTTAAATATATAAACATATTTTTTTAAATTAAAAATTTTCAAATTATAATTTGAAATATTTGTATGATGTTAATCTTTATAATTCATTAATATCAATATTAATGGTAATTAATGCTTTAATGAGACGTAGAATATATATATATTATAAAAATAGAAAATTTCAAATCACAACTTAGGTCATTGCACAATATAAATATATATATATATATATTTTCACAATGTTTATTATTATTTTTGTTGTTTTTTCATAATATGTCCATTTTTTATTTTTTATTTTTTGAATAAAAATCTCTGTCCTTGTAACATGTTTTTCTCTACTCTTGTGGCACGATTTTTTCCTGTTCTTGTGGCATTTTCTTTATTACTTTTGGTTCGTTTTCGCATATCCTTTACGGTCATTTTAGTGATCGATCTTTCATGACTTTTGTTTTCTAATTGTTTCGTCGATGGTTAAATATGGTCTGATTTCCTCTTTGGTAAAATGTTTGCCAATATAATCGTAATTGTGTATCGAAGCAGCCTGCTAGATAGTTGGTTTGCTCACCACTCCTTCATCACTTCGTAAAACGTCTCGTTCGACATAGACAAGTAATTTTTATGAAGGTTATTGAGTTCTTTTGATGTTGGACGTTATTCTCAAGCAGTAACTAAGTGTTTCTTCCATTGTTTTTTAATAAAATCCAGTTGCCATTGTTAAAAAAACAAATATATAAGAGGTAACCAACGTTGTTGGTCTAAGTGGTAAGCAGTTTAATATCACTTAAGCAAGTCTCGAGTTTGAGGTATTGTGTATGCAAAAAATCCCCACTGAAAGACTCATCCACCAAGGTCAAGTGTGCGAAGTTGGTCGGTAAAAAACAAATATGTAGTATTACCCAAAAAAATGCAAGCCAAAATTCTCAGTACTGGTTTGTTTGTTTGTTTTTTTTTTTTTTTTTTTTGAAGTATAACATGAAGATAAGTAAATCATTAACAAATCTACAAGTATAGAATTAATGGGTGCTGGCTTAGGCATCAATTGAATGAATCCCCCGCCCAATTTTAATCACTATCTTGAGAAAACAAGCAGGAATGCAGTAGCCATTGTTAATATTATGAAACAGCATCCGCACCAACCGCGACCTCGATAATCCTGCAAAAGTGCATACAAATATTCAATGAAATAAGATAAAGGAAAACTGCAGAATTCTTTTACTTTTTCTGTGATATTGAAAGAGCAAGCTATTGCAAACAGGTGAATCACTAAACTACATTCAAGCAACATCCTTTTATTGCTTTCGTTAACAGAGAACACAGAATTACAGATACGTCACCAAAAGACTTTTTTGTCTAATAATCTAATAGTATCAGGGGTGGGGAACAAAATTTATCCTCGTGGTTTCAGTAGTTTTCGTATTATATTTCCCTTTTTAGACTTGCTGCGTCGGGACGAGGTCTAAATCAAAATGATACCGATAGGCTGATTTGCATTTCATCTTTCCAGTAGTACAGGAAAAAGAAGCTATAGGTGTACAACTAAACTCAATTCTGGTTTGCCCCATTAGCTGTTTCCAATTATTTTATTGACTCAACAATTGGAGATTGATGTTCATTTTGTCAAGAAATCAGATCGAGTAAGGTAACAAGTACAAATACAGTACTAGTAAATTAAAGATAATGCAAAATATATCGAAAAAGATGCTTCTACAGAAGAAAATGCTTTCCTATGTAGCAATTGTGCAATGGTATGATTTTTTAGTTGTGCTTGATAAAAGTGCTACTGCATTGTAAAGAGGGATCATTCGTTCACATTTGAAGTACTGATAAATATGTGGTGTATGATGATGGATTAACCTTTTGCAAGGCAAACAGAAACAAATTAGCAACTCTGATAGCATGTAAATTTTCAAAACAGTTTGGCTGTAATGGTTTGGCAAGGGATACTAGCATTCCTGCCACTAAATTCATCCCTCTACGGGTACATGGAATCCTTCCAGTTCTAGCATCATATGAACATTAATCGGTTTTGGACCAATAGCAGGTAGATTGAACGAAAAAAAAATGAACTGTTGCATCACATAAAAGAAGATTAACCATAACTAGGAGGAGCATAGCCAATCTTTCAACTGCATTACTGTCACTTGCTATGATTTGCTTACTTATCGGTTTTTATAAATTGGAGAACTTTGCTTTCACAGAGGTCGGAGAGGGGAAGCGATACAGGAGGGTCACTGCCTAAGAACTTTGGGCAAAGAACATGGGATTATTTTATGACTTGCACCATTGCTTTCTGAGGTTTTTCTATAAAAATATGTTACTATGATTTGTTGAATTTAGACTTGATTACAGCAATTTAAAATCAGAAACTCTCTATATGCTCATTATTGTTCATCTAACTCTTTCTCTATCCACATCGTTTTCATTCTCTTCAAGCTGCATTAGGTAGTGACTAGTTGCCAAATATTTCTTAGTGGAAATTAGTCATTTAGACTAACAAATTATTGGATCTTGGGTGCCTTCAAACATAAAAAACAATGCATCTACATAAAAACCACATACAAACCAGTTTTGAAGTTTCAAGAACATGACAAGAACACCATAAAAATGGTGAGAAGGGGTATTGTGAAGCTATTCAATGCAATCAAGAAGGTGATATGTCTAAGCTGATAGTTAATGAGAAGATAAATCAAACTCATAAGTGGAAACTGATGTAAGTGAAAACAACATAATTGGCATGACAGATTTATATTGTTCCAAGAATATGCATCTTCTGTAGGAGAACACTCAAATCTAATCCTCAAAAGGTTAACATAGAACATGACATATGTCACGGGTGGGAGAGAATCTCATACCTTCAAAGACAAAAGTAATGAATCTCCAGATGAAGATTTAAGACCATGAAATCCAATATCGTATGAAATGCTCCCATTGGGTTTAAACAGTCCAAAATTTCTCTCAGAAGTTGGCCCAGTCTTCAAATTTTCGTTAAACATTGCAAAAACATATGCCTTCACCACATTTTTTGGCCTCAATGGAGTTCCTTTCATCTTTGCAAGTCTTTTTCGCAAATTGTAATTATATGTCCTTGCATTTTCTACGGTTGCTGCAGATTCATTTTCATCTCCTAGTGAAGCCCACCCGGTCTCTGTGACTAGGATTTCCATCTTTTTAAATCCGGCATCTTCTAATGCAGCATAGGCTGCATCGATCTGTGCATCAAGCATGTTATCATAATGCAACTTAGTTTTCGGATCATTTGCTCCCTCCGTTGGTAAGAAGAGAGCATAATTAATATCAATATGCTCCGGATCAGACATGTAGGCTAGGAATGGGTAAGCATTTAAACAGAAAGGGGAGCCAATTTGTGAAAAGAACTCTAACAGTGGCTTCATGTTCTGAACAACATTATCTCGGAATACACATGAGGAGGGAGGGAAGGAATTAGCAAAAACAGCCTGAGAATGTGCCGTGGTAACCTGAACTACGTCACTTAACTTAAGCTCATTTAATGCATTGTAAACATTCTTCACAGCTCCCAGAAGAAATCCTGAAAATTCATCATTCGATACCAAGACTTCATTACCTACAGCGATGCCACGTATATGCGTATCAGGAAGATATGCCAGCACATTGTCCTTGACCCAATTCATTGCGTGATCTGCATTGGCACTCATGTCTTGCAGATTTCCATTTGGGAGTCCAACCACAATTTCCAGCCCTGTTCCACTAAATGCTTTGAGAACACTAGGATCAGCATCATAAATTCGAACATTCCTTATCTTCGCTCCCTTAAGAAGAGTGACAACTTCATCCGGTGAAGGGATGTGATTCGCCAATTTCCCATAATTAATACCATATGTTCCGGTGAAAGCTTGCACAGTCACAGATGCTGGAGAAAAAATCCAAAATAGTTTTTCATTAATGACACTTTATTTGCAAGCACCATAATAAATCGGAAGACAATCATAATAACAATACTATTATTTGTCAAAGACAGAAGAAATTTCTGCAATGATTTTGGGAAAGTGCATCCCACATCCTATGAATTCTACGATAACATAGTAAATCTTTCGTGCACCAACGAAACAAACAGAATTCTTTATTTTATGGTAAGATCTCTAGAAACTATGATGACCATCATAAATTGTATGTAACTTTATCTGCTGCACCATTCAGACTGAATAAAAAAGCAAGTTCTCAAACTGATAAATGGGCAAGGTAGAAAGAAGAAGCTATCAATATTCAAGAGATAAACACACACTAATATTGCATAAGCCACAAGCTAAACAGAAAGTTGGATTATAGGTGATTATCAAATAATTGGTTCTTTATGTTTTTTTCATTTTGAATTATTACTGTCATCTTATTAACTTATATTGCATCGTTAGCAGTTTAAACCATGAAAGGATTTGTAGCATAAAGCGAGCAAATTTCAACTTCTAAACTATCTCGAGGATTTGCTAGCTAATAGCGAACTGATGAACGCTTACACACATACTTAGAAATCATCTCAAGTTCTCAACAATCAAACAAAACAATTTTAACAAAAGAATAGGTTATAAACCAGTGAAAACTGAAAACCATCCTTACGGATGAAACAATACTAAAGAAAATATTTTGATGAAGCTTCAATCGAACATTATCATCCAAAGTAAATTTCTCAGTATAGTTCAGCAACCCTCACAAGAGAAGAACAGTATTCAAATCCCAAATCCAACTAAAAACATATAGCAATTCAAAATCCTTTAATTTATGAAAAAAAATACTTAATATATAATCATGATATCAAAGAAACTGTAAATTTAGTTCACGATTTTAATAAAAAAATCAAAACCGAAAATTCTCAGTTACATCTTTTCTTTTCTTTCCTTCTTCCTGAAACTATCAAAATTTAAGAACGACCCTACAAAATTCACCATTAAGATACCAAAACCCCAATTCTAAAACAAGGTAAACTTTATGCAATGATCAAAACAGTAGAAATCAACAATTCTGAGATCAACCCAATTCAGACAACATACTAAATAACCAATAAAAACCAACAAACTAATTGAACTCTAAACCATAAGAAAGAAAGAAAGAAAGAGTAGAGAAGAAAGTACCAATTGGAGCAAGAAAGGCCAAGAAGAACAGCTGAACCCCAAGACTTTTCATTGCCCTTTTTTCTTCAATGAAAGAATCAAAATATCCAACTATGGAAACCGTCTTTATAAGGGAAAGACAAGAAAGTAAAACCGAAATCGGAAATTGAACGAACACCTTCAATGCAAAGCTCGTTGTAACTCTGGCATGCCATAACATTAATAAGAAACCCAAAACAAATATTCCCTTGGATAATTCACACTTTCTCTCTTTATATCACAAAGTCTCCAAGCTCCATTCTTTAGAATCTCAGCTTCTTTTTTCCTTCAAGTAAAATATGGGTAAAATCTGGGAGTGGAAGGAAGATTGTGAAGTTATTTTTAAGATGGAAAAGATAAAGGGTTTTTTTGGCGGTCGTTTTCTGTGCGACTCTTTGCTGGGTCTAGGGCCTCTTTTTAAACGAGCATGTTCATAAATGTTAAACGGACATGTTCTTTAACTCTAAATAAATTAAATTTGAATAATTTTAAAAATAAATAAATAATTGCGAACATGATTTTATTCGTTCAAGCCTAATTCATTAGCACCCCTAATAGTTATTTTCCCTTACTTTAACATAATACTCAGCTTAACTCGTACATAGATAGATTGAAGAGTGTTGGAGCGTGATCTCACCCTTGAATTTTTTAAATTTCTATATAACTTTGATATTTTTTATTACCCTTATATTTTTATTAAATATTTAATTTCGTATTTCCTAAAATTTTATAAATCTTTCTAAATTTTTAATATAACTTTTCAAAATTTCGCTTCACACCCTGCTATTGTACTGTCTTTTTTTGTTTGCCTCTATACTATTATTTTATTTATTATTTTACCCTTATTATTATTATTATTATTATCGTAAAAAAATCATGTGACTTAAATAAAATGTACGTGTAATATATATATATTTAAAAAATCTCAATAAATGAAGAATTTTTTATTAAAAAACTCGTTAAAATTAAGAAATCCTTGAAAAAATCTTAAAAATCTATAACTTTTATTAATTTATGTTTTGAATTTATAGTCTTGTTTAGTAAACAGTTTTTTGAGCTGAAATTAGAGGTTTGATCAGTCAAATTTGTTAATTCTGATGTTTGATAAATAGAGAATTGTAATAGCGGATTGAGGTGAAACCTTTCATTTTGAAAAAGTTCATTTTAGGAGCTTTTTGAATTAGAGGTTTAGTTAAAAGACTTGTAAAGACTATATTGTCCTTCATAATTATAAAAAATTTCTTTAAATAACATAAATTTGATTAACTAATAAGATTTAAAAATTAATTTCATAAATAAAAAATTAATATATAAATTAATAAATACATGTAAATTTAATAGTTAATAAAATTATATTCAAATTATAATTTCATAGATAAGAAATTAATATATACATCTAAATTTAATAATTATTAAAATTTTATTAAAAATATAATTTTACAAATAAAAAATTAATATGTACATCCTCATATATACTCAGTAATGATATTAAAAAATTAATTTTTATAGTCTAATTAATATTAATAGATACAAATGGTTAATAACTAATAAATTATTCAAATAAGAATTAAATATAATCATGTCTTTATATGTCATTTTGCTTGTTCAAATAATTAAACATCTATTAGCTATCAGTTAATGTTACCAAATACTTTTATACAATAAGCTAATGTAATCCACTAGTCAAATTAGCTAATGCTATCAGCTATCCGCTAATTGCCTAATAGAACATATATTTTTGTCAAAATTAAACTATACTTAATTTATTTTAAATTAATAATTCATAAAATCATAAAAAAAATCAAAACTAAAAAAAACCATTAAATTCCAAAAATCGAGATTTTTTTTATAAAAATAAATTTTGGAATTTTTAATGATTTTATTTAATTTTTAAAAATATCTAATATTTTCAAATTACACACGTCAACCTTTGGTTGGATCATGTCTATCTTTTTGAATGATAATAGATAAGGTAAAGTAATAGAATTATAATATATTAGTAACAAACAAAAAACAGTACATTAATCAAACTAAGAATGAAAAGAAGTATAAAAAATATAAATTAAACATTTTTTTAATATAGAAACATATATATTCCACACTACTAAGGTAGGGCGTAAACAAGTTGATACCATCTTCAATTAAAAGAAACTTGAGCTTGGAAATTTGATTTTTGAAACTTAATTTGTGGTTGATTTTTAAATTCAAGTTTGAAATGAATATTCAGTTAAAAGATGTTTGATTAAATTTATGGCATAAAGTTAAAAAATGCCCCAAATGTTTGACTGAATAGTCACTTTGGCTCTCATTATTTTTTTGAGCAATTCAACCCTCAACGTTTCATTTTGGGTCAAAATGACCCCCTTGCGGATGAAAAATATCAGTCAACTGACTTGAAATGACGGGACAAACATAAATGGCAATGCATGCTGACATGGT
The DNA here is from genome assembly GCA_019671005.1 of Hibiscus mutabilis. NCBI lineage: Eukaryota > Viridiplantae > Streptophyta > Magnoliopsida > Malvales > Malvaceae > Hibiscus > Hibiscus mutabilis. Next base: position 3,856,278 of record CM033733.1, on the reverse strand, counting down.
AGTATTATATAGACAAAATGTGTAGACTTGGAAAAAAACGTTACATCAGCCAAAAAATGATTTATAAAATTATATAAAATATAAAATATCTTTTTATGCTGACTTATCATTATATCAAGTCATTTCAAACTGTTTACCGTCAATTTCCTAACAAACTTTATCCGCAAAAGGGTCATTTTGACCCAAAATGAAACATTGAGTGTTGAATTGCTCAAAAAAAATAGGGACCAAAGTGACTATTCAGTTAAACGTTATGAATATTTTTTGACTTTATGCCTAAATTTATTTATCTAATAAAACATAAGCTTATTCGTGTGATTGAAATTAAATTTTATTATTTATATTTAAGTCTAAACTTAAGTTTTGATTTCAAACAATTTTTAAACCAATTAAAAATAAAAAATCAATTAAACTTATTAACTACGCGAACCGAAATTGATCTACTATTTTGATTTACTTGATAACTTGGGCCACATAAACTCAAAAAATATTATATTTATTATAAAAGTTAGTTTTTTATTTAATTATTGGTATTCAATTCATTAGCTAACTAATCTGGATCGAATGCTACATAGGTTTATTATGGGGCGACCCTCCCAACCAAATTTGTTTCATTCACAACGCCATAATTCACAACTAAACCAACTGGTTATTGGTTATAAAGGTTGTATTTTGACACAACCGTTTTTTGTTACATAATTCTTAATGTTTAAACTATAAAATCTAAATTTTAAATCTTAACTCAAACCTTAAAACTCTCGACTCTAGAAAATAAATTCTAATTCTAAAACCTCAAATATAAAACCATAAACCTTAAATAAACTAATAAACCTCTAAAATTGACAAATTTATTCGTTTACCTAGTGTATCAAATTATTTTCTTAATTTAATTAGCAGATAAAGGCAATCATTTAATATGGAAGCCCAAGATTCATGTGGATTGTCTGTTTAATCCATTTAATTTTTGGGCCTCCTTTTTCATGGTGCTTGTTTTGGAATCAACCGAATGAGAATGTCTTTGGGGATAAATTATATCGTGGGCTATTCCTACCACGTCATTTATATGATAAATCAATAAAATGTATTTATTTTATTAATTTTTTATCAAGTGAATCTTCACTTGGTAAAAACTATTTTTAAATTTAATTTACAGTAAATATGAGTGAAAATTCACTTGGTAAAAAGATGAGATCACTCACTATGAGTTGGTTTAACGGGACGAGGTGTTAGACTTCTTAAACAATGTTCATAGTTCAAATACTAATATCGAGAACAAAATTAGGTTGAAAGGATCATTCTTATAATAATTTTCTATGTTATCTAATTCAAATTAATCCTTCAATAAATTAAATATCGATAATTATAAAACGACCTAAAAGAAAAAGTCACCCACTATTTGTGGGAGTGTGAATATTTAACAAAGAATATTGCAAATGGTCCCCCGTAGGAGAAATTATATCATGGATCCTTCTCACCATGTCATCCATGGAACCAACCAATAAAATGCATCATTTTCATTAAATTTTCCATATCATATTTTTACTAAGTGAATTTTCACTCATATTTACTGTAAATTAAATTTCAAAATAGTTTTTACCAAGTGAAGATTCACTTGATAAAAAGATGAGATGAAAAAATTTAATGAAAATGATGCATTTTATTGGTTGGTCTCATGGATGATATGGTGAGAAGGATCCATGATATAATTTCTCCTATGAGGGACCATTTGCAATATTCTTTGTTAAATATTCACACTCCCGCAAATAGTGGGTGACTTTTTCTTTTAGGTCGTTTTATAATTATCGATATTTAATTTATTGAAGGATTAATTTGAATTAGATAACATAGAAAATTATTATAAGAATGATCCTTTCAACCTAATTTCGTTCTCGATATTAGTATTCGAACTATGAATATTGTTTAAGAAGTCTAACATCTCGTCCCGTTAAACCAACTCATAGTGAGTGACTTTTTTCTTTCAAGCCATTTTATAATTATCGATATTTAATTCATTGATGGATTAATTTGAATCAGATAACATAGAAAATCATTATAAGAATGATCCTTTCAACCCAATTTCGTTCTTGATATTAGTATTTGAACTATAAACATTGTTTAAAAAGTCTAACACCTCATCTCAATAAACCAACTCATAGTAACTTAATTCGGGTTTTTCAAATAATATATTAATGTTGAGATTATAAACAAAGATAGTAAGATTCAAAGTTAAGTTTTTAAAAATTACAAAAAAAATCAGTTATAATTTCAATTACACATAATGTATATCTGAATAATTATTATCTGAATTAACCATTACAGAATATAATCAATCTGATAATCAATATAGATATTCGAACAAAACTTGCAAATAATGAAACTTAAATCACAATAAAAAATTTATCTACGAACCCACACTTAGTAGATTTGGAATATGAATTATTAAAAGTCTCAAACTTTCTATTACCATTTACCATGCATATTTTTAAAATCTCATTATGGTCCCTTTTATAATAATAGAATAGTTTTTTAGAAGAAAAAAAAGTAAAATTAGTTCTATAATCCCTTCAATATTTTTAAAATCTTATTATGGTTCCCGTTTATAAATTTCTAGTCCCTCCCCTGTGTGTACATTGGATTATATTGGCAACTAAAACACCATGCTTGGTGAAAACAAAGACCTAGAAGCCATTGCTGTAGGCACAACACCCCGGGCTTAAAGGAACCTGCATTTAGTTGTAAGCATCCTCGGATTCTTTTGGTACAACTTTTAATACCAGGAGAGGGAAATGACAACAATGAAGAGAGTGCAGGCTCGATTCGAATATAAATCTATTGAATATTATATTTTAAAGAATATTTGTATAAATTGATTATTATTATTATATTATTTTTTGAATATTTTGGTGCGAATATAAATCGATTATAAAAGCATCAGCACAGCTGATGTAGGTGGAACATAATTCCTGGTTATGAAAGCATAGCCGATGTAGGTGGAACAATTACTGAATAGTTAATACTATTTCAATTAAGGAGACCGTAACTATAAAACCAAATCAGATAAGTCTATGGTAAAAAAATTCAGCCTAAAACTATTAAAAAAAATTGAAATATTTTCTAAGTCCATGTACTCTTTCTAAATTTGAATTTTGGTCCTTCTACTTCTATTCCAAGAAATTAGTCTCTATTTTTCAATTTTTAAAAATTTAAGTCCAATTGTTAACACCGTTAAAATTCTATGTTATATTTATTGATGTGACATTGTAAAATATGAGTATTGATTTACAAATATATACGGAATTTGACAAAATTTGAGACTAGGGTTCAACCGAACCTTATTTATTCATATTTACTGTCGGAAAAAAGAAGATAATATATTAGTATTAAGAAAAATGTCGTTTTGTGCTTTATGCAATTATTTATTTAGTATTTTCATTTCTGGATTGATCGGCTGTGATGGAGAAGCTTAAAAGCAACCTGAACCTCCTCTAAGGAACTATCTAAAGACGTAGTATCATGAGATTTGACCTTACATAATATAACACAACATTCCACATGAGGACGAAACTCCTCATATTCACCCACATACCATTTTACACAAGTTTATAAGCACATTGCAAATCAATATTAAATCATTCCATTCTTATTTGTAACTAGGGGTGATAATGAGAGTAGTCAGCTCACAAATTACTCGAGCGTTGCTTGATCAAAGCTCAGCTTGAAATTTTATTAAGCCAAGTCGATTTAAACTCGACTCGAAAAGCTCGTGAACATACTCAAAATAATTATATATGTGTGTATATATATACTCCATATGCACTAAAGCAGTATGCTTAGCAAATAAAAAGCACTAAAGCAAATTAAGCAATATAATGTTGTTGCAGGCTTGCGACTTAGATGAGTCACGAGCCGAGCCCAGCTCAAATTGTTCACTTCGAGCTCGAGTCGAGCCCATTAATACTATTTTCGAGTCGAGCCGAGCCTGCCCAAGCTCGGGCTTAGCTCAGATCATTATCACTCCTATTTGTAACCCAGCTCTACTACTAGGAATGGACCGATGGATGCAAGGGGAGAGCCGCACAATCTGAAAATTTTAAATTCTTATATATTTGTATTTTATATTAATGATCTAATTTCACACTCCTAAGATTTTCAAATTTTCATATAATTTTATTAAATATAAAATTTTACACCCCTAACATAAAATTTTGTATGTCTCTGACGACCAAACCATTTGGATAAAAACTAGGGGAAACTTGATGGGAACATGTAGGGGCCCCTGCCCCCAAAATTTTGAAAGTTCATCACTTGTTATTTGAAAATTTTAAGAATTTTATTAGACTCCTTTAAATATTTGAATATTTTTGATCAAGTAGTGTTACAATAATATTCTCAAGACAAATGTTAAGGTTCGAATATTAAAGAAACACAATAAAAAAATATAACATCGAATTTTTATATTACATATACACGATCTATTTAAAAAATCTTTATTTGACCTTCTCAAAATTAAATGTCAAGTTACGCCAATAATAAAAAACAGGACGAAAATTAAGAAGCATAAATTATAAACCGTTTACTACGTTGAGACTTATGGAAATGGGGGAGGAGAAAGCCGTGCCCACGGCCAACGAAGTAGGCAGGCTCAGGGCAGAGAGTTGCAGATTTGTAGCCCTAATTTAAATGGCATGCAGATGCACTTTTTAAATTTCTTTTTTATTTTCTAATATAATATAATATAAAATAAAATAAAATGTTGATGACTTTAAATCCAAACAGTACGTACACAACATGCAACAGCCAACAGTGACGAGGCAGCAAGCTTGGTTAAGGTCAAAAGAGAAGATAAACAGCACACCTTTCTATATACCATTTATGACTTGTTGCAGTGAACAAGGCCAAAAGATTCTCTGTTCCCTAACATTTCCCAACTATTTTCATTCGGCTACATTCTATAGGTATTATCCCGTTGATAATACTTGATTTCTTAAATATTATCAGATGATACCAGTCGATTTACACATGATTAATAAAAAATATATCATTTATTAGATCATCACCGGTGACAATACTTTTTGATCTCCTTTTGTTGATATAAACAAGATATTTGTAAACTTCAATTATATCGTATGAGATCAGATTCGTGTTGTTATAAAAGATACTAGAGTTATTAATAATCAATTGATCTAGTGAGATGAGGTGTTAAGTTGTTAGAAAATTGTCATAAATTAAAAGTTTTGAGGCATATTTTCTATGAGTAAAGACAGAGATTCAAATGATAAATTTATTAATTCATATTCTATTCTGTGAGACCTTTATAACGGTATCTTATATGCTCAAAACAGTTAAGTGATGAATGAGAAATTGATGCTTAAAGTAGGGTACTTGTGAACTATGTAAGGAAAATGAAAAATCCTTATACTACATTGGTAGGACAACAAGCATAAGAAGTATTTATATACATCAACCCACTTGCTAGTCATTTAATGACTTTGGTTAAGATTGTGCCTCACGCGCAGGAGCATGGGAGTGCAAATCGAAGCTTGCCGAATCCATTTAGGTTGGGAAGTGCACCTGCACGTCGTTGGTGATACGAATGTCCGGACCAGTCGGACCCTCTGTGGGCCTGCGGATATTTTACCTACTACAGATTAATTTTTCCTTATATATGGCATATCTTTTTGATATTCTAAATTAAAAGGATATTATTTGGTTTCTTTTATTTCAGATATTAAAATAAGGTAATGTCTTGCTGTTCATATTTATATATTCAATTAAATACGATATTAATGGCTTATTTTCGAATTTATTTGGACACAGTTTTAATGACCATAATATCAAAATATATTGTTTTCAATAATACTCCCTTATGAAACCCTTATAAATAGTGTGCAAACCTTTTAGGTTTATACACAATACCAACGCAGAGTATTTTCAATTTGTTTCATTTTGTGATTTTCGAAACTAGTCTTTTCGGTGATAGAGGAAGACAAGGTTATAGTTCACTGATCACTGCAGACGTGCTGCTACTGTGCTTATTTTGTTGTTGTATACTGGGAGATAGACGTTCGTCGTTTCTCAAACACCATAAGATCGGGCGAATCTGTCTTAAGGAAACTGTGTGTTACACATGACTCAACAATTTAAATGTTCCGGTTTGGTTTCTTTTGTTTTTCGATTTAATTTCGAATTGTTTTACTTTGTTATCTGTTCGATACAATAAATAAATTCAGTATTTATTTCGTTGTCTATTTTATTTTCTTGGATTAACGCTTATTTTTCTAACAATCTTAAGATATACTCGTTTTTGAGTTTTAATCCAAGACGAACAGATTACTTATAACCGATACTTGTATAATTTTTACAAAGAAATTGCAATGTGATATTTCATCCAACGACAAACTTGGAAATCAAGGAGGAGTTATACTACATTGAAAATTGGTAACGGCCAATTGATTCTTTCCAATATTTTGGCCACCAAAATTAAATCGTTAATTTTGGTAAGATTTCGCTCATACTGAATTTTATATCTTTGAATTAATAATTATTATTAATTGTGATAATTATTATTTTATCTTCTACTAATAATTTCATTTGAGAAAATTATTGAGACGAACAAGATTTCTAGGAGAAATCTCCACCAGCTTTGGAAACTGAGATCTCGTAAATAATTAGTTTTGGGATTTAATTCTTTCTGTTTTAACATGTTTACTTGATCTCTCTTTCAAACAAGGAATATTTTGAATAAATTTATGTATTCAAATTTTCTTTGGATAAATCTGTTTAAACAAAAATTGTCATTGGAAGTAACACTTGATACTGATTTTGTTTCAGAATTATAATTCTGTTGGAAAACAAAATCGAAATAATCAAGAATTAATTTTGTGGTTATTACAGAATTATTTCTAACTCTGGTTCGGAGAACGAAACACTCTTAAACGGATAATTAGAAATCCTTTTGAAAGTGCAGGTCTAAGATTGGTTTCTTAAAAGACTTGGTATTTAAACGTGCCTAGTGCACCGCCTCTCTTTCATGCTAACCTACCTAGTGCATTGTTCATTATTGAGATTTCTCTTATATCGTGTGAACATTGTGACTATGAGTCATAATAGAGGTACAACAAAAAGGCTTGACAAAGCTGTCAACCGTAATGTTGCCAAGGCAAACATGATGGAGGTCAATAAGGACTTCAAAAGAGGTATAATAAACGAGTCCATTGACGTGAAAGAAATTTCCAAGCAAGTATCCAATATGGATGTATCTACTGTGATTTTTGAAATTAACATGGTTAACTCATATTCAAGAGAATGGTGGCTTTATACTGGTGCCACATGTCACATCTGTAGTGACAATGACTCATTCGTTGAGTTGGTTCCTAGTGAGAACGGGGATAAACTCTACATGGACAATGATGCAACTTCCAAGATTAAGGGGAAGGGAACTGTAGTTTTGAAGATGACTTCAGGCAAAGAGCTGAAGCTTCAAAACATGTTGTATGTACCTGACATACAAAAGAACCTTATTTCTGGGACCCTCCTAAGTATGCTTGGCTTTAATATGGTGTTTGAGTCCAGAAGTTGATTTTGTCAAAAGGGGGAATATTTGTGGGAAAAGGATATGTATTGAATAATATGTGGAAACTCAATACTATCTCTATAAAAGCTAAAACAATGAATAAGAAAAATATTTCTTATTTTGTTTATATGCTTGAGTTATATAATTTATGGCACGGTAGGCTCGGACATGTTAATTATGATACCTTACGTAGGTTGATTAACTTGGAGCACATTCCCTCATTTCTCATTAATTATAATCATAAATAGGAAACTTGTGTTGAGGCAAAATTAACAATGTCTTCATTTCAAACTGTTGAAAGAAGTACATAACCTCTTGATCTAATACATAGCGATATTTGTGACTTAAAGTTCATCCAAACTAGAGGATGGTGTAAATATTTTATTACTTTCATCGATGATAGCACAAAATACATCTATGTATATTTGCTTAAGAGCAAAGACAAAGCTATAGATAAATTTAGACTCTATAAGTAGAAAGTTGAAAACCAACTTAATAAAAAGATTAATATGGTAAGAAGTGATCGTGGTGGTGAATACGTTGAGCCATTTGGTGAATATTGTTCACAACATGGCATTATTCATGAAGTAACACGACCATACTCTCCTCAATCCAATGGAGCAGCTGAACGAAAAAATCAGACTCTAAAGGAAATGATGAACGCTTTGCTGGAAAGCTTTTGGTTATCACAGAACATGTAAGGGAAAGCTATTCTATAAGCTAATTACCTTTTAAATAAGGTTTCTCGTAAGAAAAGAGACAAGAAACCATATGAATTATGGAAAGGTCAAAAACCTTTCTACAACCACTTGAAAGTGTGAGGGTGTCTTGCGAAGATAATGGCCCCGTTACCTAAGCAAATAAAAATAGGTCATAAAACAGTGTATTGTATTTTTATTGGCTATGCAGAACATAGCAATGCATATCGATTTCTTGTGTATGAATCGAAGAACCCTATGATTCATAAGAATACGATAATAGAATCAAAGAAATTCTTCTTTCTTTAAAAATGTATTCCCTTGTAAAGCTAGGGAAGTTGGTCAAAGTTCAATGAAACGAACTTCAGAGACTATCGAGAAAGATAGCTTAGATGATCAACAACGGGTTGAGTTTAAAATAGATCTACGAAGAAGTAAACGAGCAAGGGTAGAAAAATCTTTTGGATCAAATTTTCTAACCTTTATGCTAGAGGCTAAACCTCAAATGTATAATGATGCTATACGTTCTTCTGAAGGCACCTTATGGAAGGATGCCATTAAGAGTGAAATTGATTCCATCATGCAAAACCATACATGGAAATTAGTGGATCTTCCTCCGAAAATTAAACCACCAAGTTCTAAGTGAATTTTCAAACTAAAAATGAAGTAGATGGAACAATTGATAAGTACAAGGCCAGATTGGTAATAAAAAGGTTACTACAAAAGGAAGGTCTTGACTATTTTGATACATACTCTCATGTATCAAGGATAACCTCCATAAGGATGATACTTACAATTGTTGCTTTGTGAAATCTAGAAGTACATCAAATGGATGTTAAAACAGCTTTCCTAAATGAAAATCTTGATGAAGAAATATACATAGAACAACTTGAGGGTCTTGTAGTTTCAGGTCAATAGATAATAGTCTGTAGATTGGTGAAGTCCTTGTATGGACTTAAACAAACACCAAAGCAATAGCATGAGAAGTTTAATAGTGTTATGAAGAAAAATGGCTTCAAGATAAATGAGTGTGACAAATGTGTATATGTCAAAACTACGAACATTGGATTTATTATCCTATGTTTGTATGTTGATGACATACTTATTGTTAGAATCAACAATGAAATGGTAAAAACGTACCAAAAACATGTTAAGTTCAAGGCTTGACATAAAGGATATGGGACTAGCTGGTACAATTTTGCACATCCAAATCAAACGGTCACCTGAAGGTCTCATATTAACCTAGTCACACTAAGTGGAAAAGATTCTTGAGAAATTTGGCAAGGATGATTTTGGTATAGCCATAACTCCAATAGACACATGCCAACATTTGTCCAAGAACAAAGGTTAAAGTGTTGACCAAGTGGAATATACAAGGGTCATAGGTAGTCTAATGAACTTCATGAGCTGAACTAGACCATATATTACTTTTAGTATGAGCAGTTAATTAGATTCACAAGCAATCCAGGTGAAAACCAATAAAAAGCAATTGTGAGGGTACTGTGATATCTTAGATATAGTTGAGACTAAAGATTGCATTATTTTAGAAATTCTACTATTTTGGAAAGATACTCTAATGCTAGTTGGATATCTAATATTCAATATACCAAAGGCATAAGTAGATATGTTTTCACTTTACAAGGAGAAGCCGTGTCACAGAAATCCTCAAGACAAACGTTTATAACCAAATTCATAATAGAATCTGAGTTTGTAGCTCTAGACAAGTCCGAAGAAGAAGCTAAATGGCTTTAAAATTTCTTAGAGGATATTTCTGAATGGCCAAATCCAGTGCCCATAATATGCGTATATTGTGATAACCAAGCAACTATTGGCAGAGCACAAAGCTTTATGTACAATGGTAAGTTGAGACACATGCATCACCGACATAATACCATTATACAGCTGACCTCAAATGAAGTTATCTCTATTGATTTTGTAAAATCAAAGGATAACGTTGCGGATCTGCTAACCAAAAAGTTAAATCGAGATCAAGTTAAGAAAATATCGAAAGAAATGAAACTAAAGCCCGGGAAAATTTAAGGCGCTGTGTGAAGGAAAACCCTACCTAGTTGGCTAGAGATCCCAAGATTTAGGTTCAAAGAGACAACCTAATTGCATAGACCTTGTACGGTCAGTATGAGGGTTCTTCTCCCAAGTCTGTTCCTATGATGTAAACAGTTATCAAAAGTGGTATAGGCTAAGCAAAGCTTTTAATGACCATTGTGTGTTTCGGTGATCCGAGCAACATAAGTCACCTATGTGAGAGTGAGGTGGGGCCGCTTTGAGGAGACTATTAGGGCATAGTTCTCTCAAACTCTTGCAGAACGAGGAAATGTTCATGGCCAAATGAACATAACTATGAGAACTAAAACCTCGCTAGAGAGGTATTTGTGTGAGGTATATCATCATTTACACAAACGACAAACAATTCAAGGACATCACGTCTACTGATCAGCCAGTAAAGTAAATATACTTTCACAAGGGAAGGTTCAAGGGTGGACACCTACCTATCCTATATAGCTATCGGTCGTAGAATCTATCACCACATCGAGTCAAAATGTTTTGATAAAATGATCAATTTCATTCATGTGAGGGATTGTTGGAAAATTGTGATAAATTGAAAACTTTGAGGCATATTTTCTATGGGTAAAGACGGATATTCGAATGATGAATGTATTAATTCATATTCTACTCCATGAGACCTTTACAACGGTATCTCATATGCTCAAAACGATTGAGTGATGAATGAGAAATTGATGCTCAAAGTAGGGTACTTGTGAACTATGTAAGGAAAATGAAACCCTTATCCCACATTGGTAGGATAACAAGCATGGGAAGTGATTATATATATCAACCTACTTGCTATTCATTGAATAACTTGGGTTAAGACTGTGCCTCGCGCGCAGGCGTAGGGGTGCAAATCGAAGCTCACCGAACCCATTCGGGTTGGGGATGCACCCGCACGTCGTGGGCAATTTGAATGTCCAAACTGGTCAGGCCCTCCGTGGGCCTACAAATATTTTACCTACTACGAATTAATTTTTTCTTATATATGGCATATCTTTTTGAATATTCTGAATTAAAATGATATTATTTGGTTTCCTTAATTTCGAATATTAAAATAAGGTAACGTCTAGCAGTTCACATTTATATATTCGATTAAATACGATATTAATGGCTTATTTTTGAATTTATTTGGACACAACATTAATGATCATAATATCAGAATATATTGTTTCCAATAATACTCCCTCATGAAACCCCTATAAATAGTGTGCAAACTTTTTAGGTTTACACATAATACAAACGCAGAGTATTTTCAATTGGTTTCACTATGTGATTTTCGTAACTAGTTTTTTCAGTGATAGAGGAAGGCGAGGTTACGATTCGTTGATCATTGCAGACGTGCTACTGCTGTGCTCATTCTGTTGCTATATCCTGGGAGATAGACGTCCGACATTTCTCAAGCACGATAGGAGTGGGCGAATCCATCTTAAGGAAACTGTGTGTTACACATGCCTCAACAATTTAACGGTTTCGGTTTTTTTTTTTTTTCGAATTACTTTACTTTGTTATCTGTTCGATACAATAAATAAATTCAGTATTTATTTCATTCTATTTTATTTTCTTGGATTAACGCTTATTTTTCTAACATAGGTGTCTTAAGCAATGTTAGGAGTTCGAATCATGTCATTGTGAATAGAGAAAACTAGATTGAGAGAATCGTCCCCATATTAGACTTATACAAAACTTGATCCAGATTAATCAGCCAATAAATTAAATATCGGTGGTTAAACAAAAACACGAGGCATCAGCATATACCCGTAGCCCCTTGGAGCTTTTTGTAGTAATTGAGAGACACATGAGACTCCACCAGGTACTATAAATTAGGCTGCTGGTCATTTCCTTCCGTGCATTGCCGCCATGGGTATAGCCTGCCAGTTATTTATTTTAGTGCCCTTAAAATCTGGATTATTTCTCAGGACTCAAGGGGAACTCCATTTCCCCTCCAATTGTAGTGAAATTTTGAAATCTACGGTATGCATCAGTTGTGGATTTAGTCCCGCTACTCTAATTTGATCATCTTTAGTCCCTATACTTTTCAAAGATTAAAATTTCAGTCCTGACCCGAACAATAAACGTAAAATATGCTAAGTCAAATTCTGCCATTAGTCCTTATATTATGTTTAAGTTTTAGATTTAGTTCATATTATACAATTTGATCATTTTAATATCTGTAATTTAGTCATATTGTTCATTATTGGGTCAAGACTGAAATTTCAAATTTCAAAAAGTATAGGAACTAAAATTAACCAAATTATAGAACAATTGTCAAATCCATAACTTATATATGATACATAGACTAATGATAGAATTTGACCAGCTTAAAATGTAACATTTTATAGTTAAGTGACCATAATGTTATAAGTTAATAACGTGAGTGTCCATAATGTAACATTAATCCGTAGTTGAGTGACTCTGAGGGAAATTCATATATATTTTAATATATTATTGCATTTTACCCTTTTTAATTTTGAAGACTATTACTTACATTTATGTTAGGGAAATATGACTTTGAAAATTAGGATTTAAATTTCATTTGTTATGTAATTAGTAAGAATGAAATGCATATGTTATGAATAAATAGTCAAGATTCAATATAATGAATAAATAGTCAACAATTTCTAGAGCAGATGGTTAAAACTCTCAATTGACACCCTCCCTTTCCGGCCAAGCTGCTCATCTTTGTTCCCTCATTTCCCTTAGGTCATGGGTTCTAGACATCTATTAACAAATCTACGAACTTGAGAAATAATCATGAATGTTACATTTCTAAGTATTTTATCTCAACTCACATTATTTTTTTAAAAATTCAAATCTAATTTTTTTACTGAAATCCGTTAGTTTTGTTGAATAGGGATTTATCCAAAACTATAATAAAAGTTTACATCCGAGTAAACAAAAATACCTAATCCGAACATATTCCTACAATCATTCAAATAAGAACCTGACGTCTCGAGATCAACCATACAAGGAAGAGGACAAAAACCCAACTCAAAGACTCGAAACAAAGATATATACTAATATCAGCAAATATCGACGATGAAATGTAAAACCATCAACAAACAACATAAAAATGCATTTTACAATAAGGCACATTGATAACACAGTTATTACCACAACTCAATCGCGGACAAGAAAGGTGATTGTTAGTATTATCCAAATCCTGTTCGAGGGTCCAAAACAGGGAGATCAACATGATAACTAAAAGAGCGCCATCTTGACCAATCGTGACAACGTCAAGTTCAAACATGATAGAAAATTAAACACACTCCCAAGAAATGGGATAATAATTCTATTTTGATTAGTAAAAAAATATAATTTAATTATTATTATTTTACTTGACTCGATTTTCTAGTTATAAAAATTGAGAGCTTAATTATTTTAAATTTATCTTTAATTAATATCAAATTAAATCTTCAACTATTTGTTAAATTTTTTTAAATTTATATTTAAAAAATACTTTTTTTGAAGTTAAAAATATAAATAATCAATTTTTTAAAAAATAAATGAGAATATCTAAAACATTTAAGTGCTTTTGAAAAATCAAGTAGATGAAAATTAATACAGTACCAAACATATATAGGAAAAAATTATTTTTCATAATTAAGAAGTGTAACCATAATTACATTTTCTTATAATTCAGAAAGCTAAAATGTGTTTTTCAGGGGTAAGCTTACTTTTTTTAATCGGTAAAAGGATGATTTATTATAGAAAATCATACAAGCCAACATTATCACGAGCCTCATTAAAAACTTCCTTACACCTAAAATGGAGGAAAAAAGTACCCATGATAATGTAAACAACACGAAATACCAGTAAAAACGCAAAACACCAAAACAAAACTAAAACCCGATATTGAACAAAGCACTGCCCTAACCAACACCAACTCACTGTCACAACAGCCAAAGGTAACAACACCCACCCTCCACCCAAGCACATCCCCATCACGCAAGCCCTTCACACTTTATCACCGCCCTCGCCCTGGCAAAACCAACCACACAGTGCTGTACCCAGCAACAATCGCCAACAAAGCACTCTGCTCACACCCTAAAGAATGGCCCGAAATAGCGTACTATGATCCACGCCTTCCTTTGCTAATGCGTCGGCGAGACCGTTCGCCTCACGAAATGTATGAACGAATTTAACACGCGTACCCCTACCACACGCTAAATCAATGTTGACAAACAACTCTCATAAGTGCCAAGGTCTTTTTTAGGACTGTAATACCCAACCAAGTGCCACTCGCGAATCCGATTCTACAACCAAAGCATATTCCCCACTCCACCGCAAACTAAAAAACAGCTCCAACGCAAACGCGATGGCCCAAATTTTTGCTTCATTGGACTCCATCATCCCCAACGGACCAGAAAATAGGGCAAGAATTCTACCCTCCGCATCACGCAACATTCCACCATAACCACTTGGTCCCGGCTTGCCCCTCGCCGAACCATCGACATTGAACTTCAAACTTCCACTATTCGGAGGCTGCCAACACACTCCCCTACGCATGTTTGGAATAGCCGAAACACAACAACAATCCTGCAGACATCTCCACCATGTCGCCTCATCCAAATTCCAAAACTTTTGTGCCACACGAACCCATGCAAATGAACGCAATTTAATCAAGTTTAACTATTTTTTTTCTTTTAGTTTATATCAATTTTTAATCTTTAATAAAATTTACACACCTTATAAATAAAATTGCTCGAATTCAAATCTCATAAGAAAAATAACATTTTCTCATTAATGTCATTCATTGGGTTCTTCTCCTTTTTAAACAATGATAATCTATCTATTTCAAACAAAGATAATCTAATAATTTCTAAAAGAACTTATAATTGAGTTAAAGACGAGCTTAAGATTTTTTTATCATCAAGTATGATTTTATTAATGAGAAAATCATATAGGTATTACTACTGAGGAGCCTTATTAAAAACCTCCATAACCCTAAGTAGAAGAAAAGAGTACTCTCCGATAATTTCGAGGAATCCAATCGAACCAAACTCATCACAACTAAGCCAAATCAAAAAAAACAACAACACCAAAGCACCCCACACTAAACCAGACCAATCACTCTCAAATTCTAACCGCCACCAACTTGCATACACCAATAAAGCACCAAACAAGCCAATCCAATCCAATCAGGCTTAAGATATTATATTTTTATTAGAATATAGCTTACATAAAATTATATTTTGGTGTAGGATTAGAGATAAGTCTATTCAAATGAAAACCAAAATGTATTAAAAATCAGACAGGAACACGGATTAAAGATCATGGGACTGGTGTTATTGTCCTCTTAAAACCAAATGAAGACGGGCAAACTTAGAAGGTTGAGAGGTTGTTGTTTTTCCAAGCAAATTAATTACTTTCAATGTCATTTCACTTATCAATGCTTCTCTACTTGTAGGTGAGTCATAATGTTAATTGGTAGGTTTAATAAAAGCCAATTCTATGTAGGGAAGTTAAGTATAAAGGTTTTAATAATTTTTACATAGGTGAGAGAAGGGAAATTTTGCTCCTAATGGGTCTTGAACCCACAATCTAGAGAAAGGAGAGGGTGTCAACGAAGAGCTTTAACCACCTGCTCTAAAGATTGTTGACAAGTATAAAGTTGAATTTAAATAACATTAGTTAATGAACAAAAATCTTCTGCTTTTTTTGTGTCCCTATATATGTCCTAACACTAAAAAAAAGGTTATATGTCCTAACACTAAAAATAAGGTTTAAGGTTTAGGGTTTATGAGTTAGGTTAGAACTTAGGGTTTAAGGTTTAGAATGCAATGCATGGTTTAGGTTTTAGAGTTTAAAATTTAGGATTTAGGAATTAGAGTTAGAGTGTAGGGTTTAGTTATATAGTGTTGGATGCCCCAATTTGGTGCTTAAATATTATTATACTCCTTAACATTAACAGCTTATTTCAGCTAATCCACCCCAGATAAAAAAGTCAACTATCGGCTGATTTAATGGAATAAGTCATTAGGTGTTTTAAGCAATGTTATAGTTTCGAATCTTGACATTGTGAATGAAACAAACTTAGTTGAGATAGTTACCCTCATAATAATCTTTTACAGTGTGTGATTCAAATAAGCCAGACAATGAATTATATATTGGTGTTTATAAAAAAAAAAAATCTAGACAATAGGATACATGTTTCCCAAAATAGAGGTAAATTTGATCTATTATTATAAAAATAGATATTAGATTCTTAATTAATGGTTTTATTAAAAAAAATAAAATTAAAAACACTTGGAAAACTACTAGATAAACATTTTATTTACTATCAAATTATATTGAAGTTAGTATTGCATGTTTAATACAAAAATATTTATTTATTAAAATTAAAAAAAATCATTTTAATAAAATCTATTTTTTTGACAAATCTTAATTTTGATCCTAACCCTAAGACCTATGAAAATATGAGGGAACAAAGATGAACAACTTGGTCAACCGGTCAAATGTGCTTGCCCAATGAAAACTATTTAAAATAACAATAAACGTATTATAAAATTCATTTAGACAAAACATATTGGTACATATATTTAGTATTATTTATAAGTGAGCAGAGTAGGATCTGTTGACACAATGTAAAATTATTTTATTTTATATTTTTTAGGATTGTTGGATAAGTGAAAATGAATGATTGAGATTAACGATAACAAATGGAGAATTTTACGGAAAAAAAGAAAGTGATTATTTTTAATTTAAAATTTTTAATTTTCAATTATTAAATTTAATTAATCTAATAATCATAAATCAATATATAATTAAATAATTTTATATTGTGTAAGTGTGAAAGTGAATTCTAAAACCGATTATTATTTATTGCAGCAGACATGGAAAGCGACTCGACCCTAACAGGCATTGCTCACCTTATATTATCAATCAACTTGCCTATGTTGACAAAGAAATATATCCCAATAATTTTCTGTTCTCTCATCTTCTTAATTTTGTGTCCATTTTCAATTATTTTGTTGGATTTTTTAAAATTGCTTTGTCTCTTTGTACATCCATTTAATTTTATAATTGAGGTAATTAAATTCCGGTAGTCGACTTAGGTTTCCTTTGGAGATAACAATTGTTGTCCCCAACATCTGATGGGAGCAAACGGTCGTCGAGCAAAAACTGAATTTTTCAATTGCTACCAAAAGTTCGTTTGGTAGCTAAAAATAGTGGGCAAATGTTCGTTGAGACCAAACCAGTGATCGTTTAGGGTTGTTGGGCCGTTGTTGGGCCGGTAAACGGGCGTTGAGGACAGGAACAACAACAAAAAACGAAACCTTAGAAGGTTTGTCACTACTCAGGGTTTAGTCCTGATTAATTTGGACATACTCGCGTCGTACACTTGGTTTTGGTGGATGAATCTCTTAACGGATACACAAAGTCTCGAACTCGAGACTTGATTAGACGATATCAAAATGCTTAAAGTGGTTAGTTAGAAGTTATATATTTTTTGAACTATTTCTAGCTAGGGGAAGGGGAGGAAAAATTTGCTCTTAATGAGTTTCGAACCTACAACTTAAGGGAGAGAGAAAAGTATCAACAGATAGCTTTAACCACTTGCTCTAGAGATTGTTGACTAAAAATTATATTTTTAACTTTATACCGAAAATTCTTAGCATAAGTAATATTATGATATGTCGCCTATAATTAAAGAAAATATTTTAAAATAAATTTTAACACGTGGTATGTATACAATTCGTGGTTATATTTTGAACCAAAAAATCGTGGTTATATTTATATAAATCTTACATTTTCGTGTCAGGTAATATTGTTAGACCAAACAATGTAATCTTATTTCGAAATCTTACATTTTTTTGGTGAAAGAAGGGATACTACCACGTGCCTTGTTAAAAAACTCCTTAAAATTAACGGAGAAAAAAAAGTGCACATGGTAGTATAAATTACATCAAAATCGACCATGAAAAACAACCCATGTTACAACAACTGCCCGGGCTTAACCCGACATCCCTTATCTATCGAGTTCTTCCTCACTACACTTGTCTGACTCAAGCAAGGATGTAATATCCATTGGAGGAGAATGAAAATATTCCCCGCCTAAACTCCCAGCCAATCCCATCTTCGCAAGCTTATCAGCCACCACATTACAACCCCGGCGCACATGGCGAATCTCCACCTCCCAACTACGTTCCCGCAACCTACATATATGCGCAAGAATCGACAATCCACTGCTTCCATCGAGATACTAATCGGACCGCATCCTGGCTATCACTCTCTACAACAACCTTTCGAGCTCCAAGCTCCCAAGCCATAACCAACCCATCATATATCACCCAAAGCTCAGCCTCAACGATAGTCCCAATGCCAATGAGCCTTGCGAAACCCCTTCGCCAACTCCCACTATGGTCCCGAATCACTCCTCCACAAGCAATAAGCCCATCAGACGCTCACCGCGATCCATCCACATTGAGTTTTACCCACCCTGTCACCGGGCATTCCCACCGCTGAGCATGCCAGACCGAAACCCTCGTATTCTCCTCACCCGTCGATTTTACAATAGCTTTGACCGTCATATCCCGCAACCACCTACTCCGTTCAATCACCGATAGCTGCCCTTCCTGTTCTGAACCAAAAACCATCGCATTACGTTGTCGCCAAATATTCCAAATAACGACCCCAAACATCAAGTCCCAATTCTCCGTATCCCGCACAAAAAGCTCAGGTTTAGAAAGGTTAGTCGCCACCCAATCGATGAACTCCATATTCATGAAGGCATCTGATAAGTGTTCAAAAGTACTATTTTTCTTACCCTTTCTACTCATATTATTGTTAGACTTAGGCTCATATTAGTTGCATAGTTAGCCATTCATGCATTAATCCATGTTTCCTTTAATCGTTGAGCTTGATTACATAACTTGGTGATTTTTGTGGAAATAGATGCTGCTTTGGTGTGTTTTTGTGTGTGTATGTGCAAGATCACTTGCCAAAGGATATGCCGAGCTAGTTGCCAGGGCAATACATGAAGGAGACGCCGAGCCAGTTGCCATGGCATTTGTCGACAAAGACAAAGAGCAATATGGATGTCGAAATTCATGACTTTACAAGCCCAAGATGACATGGAGCAAGGCCCAAGCCCAAAGGAATTTGATTGCCATGCAGAGATTAAAGAAGAATTAAATTCCAAGAAGATAGGAGAAGTTCTAATAGGAATAAAATTATAATAAAGAATTATATTCTTTAAAGATAATTTAATTCCAACTCAAACTCCTCCTCAAAGAAGGACTTTGGCCTAGCCCTATAAATATCAAGGAGATTTCGACAAGATGCATAGAGAGAGCAAGAGGGAAATTTCGACAAGTCAAAGTAGGGCAAGAGGAGAGAATTTTCGACAAGCATCAAGGGCAATGAGGATTTCGACAAGCCTCCTCCATCTTTTCTTCCTTGTTCGATTAGGTTCATGCTAGGGATTGTTTATCTTGTGTTTCTTTGGAACCTAGCCATGAACTAAATTTACTTGGCTATGGTTATTGTGTTTTGTGGTTGTGAGAAACTATTGGTTTTTGTTTAGGTAATAAGAGTTTGCACTTTTCTATTTCAAGGTTTATTCATTCTTGGTTCTTATTATTGTTTTATGTGAATTGGGAGAGGATCTCGTGATTTCATCTATTTATCTAATATCGGGAGAGTTAGATTCAAGAAACGAATGAATATGATCTTTATTCAATCCAATGATGGTGAAGATTAATCCGGCTTAGGAATAAGTTAAGGATTTCAACGGCTAAGAGGAGCGCAAGATTGGTTGTTGTTCACCCTTGATTCACGCTGGGATGTATTATCAAGGCATGCACAAGTAGCTAGTGTTTCGACTTAGGGATAAGAAGAAACCATTGAAGAACGCTCCGCCGAACCTTGAAGTTGCTGCCCAGTCGCCCAAGTAGTTGCCCAACTAGTCGCCCAGGCAACCATCAGTTAGTTGCCAAGGCAACCCCGTCGTGCAAGTTGCCACGGCAACTGAGTGCCCGTGCACTCTTTTACCAAGACGATCCAATCGGCTATCACACCTCAACTCACGATAACCTAGCCTATCTCTCTCATTCGAATTCATATTTTCATTTACTTAATTGCTTTCTAGATTAGTTATTAGTTAAAACTTCTATAATCATTTACTTGTGTTTTTACTTTTTACAGTGCAAGAGACTAGATTCTTGAAGTGGCACCAATCCCTGTGGAGACGATATCTTTTATACTATAACTTGCGACGTGTATACTTGCACATTTGCGTAGCACTTATTACGCGCAACAAGTTTTTGGCGCCGTTGCCGGGGATTGGCAATAGCGACTTTGTTTTTACTTTCTTGCACTTTCTTTTTATTTTTCTTGTTTACAATTCAAAGGGCTAACAAACTTTGGTTTTACATTGGTATATGACCCAGGCGAGACCGACTTCACCGAATATCCCTTTGATCCGTAAATCGAACCAACCTTACAAAGACTTAGACGAAGGATAAGAGAAGCAATGGCAAATCAAGACGGCAATATGAATCAAGATGTTCGAGCGGAGGAGGAGTGATTCTTGCACCAAATGAACTATTCGAGACTATCTTGAAGAAGATCTTGATGGACTTAACCCGGGAGTTGTCGCACCTGAAATTGAAGCCGACCACTTTGAGTTGAAACCAAGAATGTTTAATACGATCAACACAATAGGTCAATTTGGCGGCTCAAAGAATCAAGATGCACGACAACATCTGAAATCTTTCCTCGAGATTTGCAACTCGTTCAAGATACACGGAGTCACCCCCGATGTCTTACGATTAAGATTATTCCCCTATTCACTGAGGGATAGGGCGAAAGCATGGCTGAATAGCATTCTTGCCGGATCCATAGCATCTTGGACTGATCTTTGTCGTGATTTCCTTGCTAGATTTAATCCTACAAATTTAACTGATAAGCTTAACGACATTCTTCTTTTTTCGCAGAGTGGATGATGAATCCATGTACAAGGCTTGGGAGCGATATAGAGAACTTCTACACAAATGCCCTTTACACGGATTCCCGGTGTGGACTCAAGTAACAATTATTTACAACGCCGTGAATACACCAACAAGGATGATGCTAGATGCCTCGGCAAACGACATACTCCTAGATAAGTCGCCGGAAGAAGCAATGCAAATTTTAAACAGGCTGGCCAATAATGATTATCAATTCCCATTTACCAGAAGAGAAGGAGATAGACGCCAAGCCACAATACATGAACTAGGATCATCAGATTCAATTTCGGCACAATTGGCCGCTTTAACCAAGATGGTCCAGAACATGCAAAAACCAAACAACACACATGAAGTCAAGGTAATGGATTCTTTCTGTGAGTTATGTGGCGATAACCATAATTCTTCTGAATGTATGCAGAATCCGGAATCTAGCTTCTATGTGGGGAATTACAATCGGAGCAACAACATGATGTCAAATACATACAATCTAGCTTGGAAGAAGCACCCGAATTTTTCATGGAGTAATCCCAACAATGCTCTAAACCAGAACAATCAGAATGCACAAGCATCGGGATTCTAGCAGAATATGCCACGGCAATAGATGCCGCAGCAACAACCGACGACATCTAGTTCTTTGGAAAATTCTCTAAATGCTTTTATGATGAAAACTAAATCTTATATGGCTGAGAATAGTAATTTCATAAAAAGAACTGATGCTTTTATTAACAGGACTGAGATGAGATTGCAAAACCAAGAGGCGGCAATCAAATCATTGGAAAATCAAGTCGGACAGTTTGCTCAAAATCTGAACACTAGACCACAAGGAGGTTTACCTAGCGATACTGAAGTCGCAAGAGGAACTGGCCATGAGCAATGTAAGGCAATCACCACCAGAAGTGGCCAACAACTTAGAGAGGTTCAAACCCGCACGTCAAACAAAACTCCACAAAAAGATCAAGACGAACCTAGCGGCAAAGCCTCAGATGCTAAACCAGGAATTGCTGCGGCAACCGGCAATAAACATGCCTCGGCAACCGATGACGCCTCGGCTTCTTGTGATAAGCATGCCTCGGTAACCCCAGTTGATAACGCATCAGCAACTCCAGATGTCCCGGCAATGCCATCAATCAAATTTCAAACCAATGAAAGGATCGAAGATATCCAACTTCCACCACCATTCCCACAAAGGTTGAAGCGGCAAAAGCAAGAATACCAATTCAAAAAGTTTCTTGATATCCTAAAGCAAGTCCACATCAACTTGCCACTGGTGGAAGAAATTGAACAAATGCCCAACTATGCCAAGTTCCTTAAAGACATTGTGTCCAAAAGAACAAGGCTAGGAGAGTTTGAAACAGTTGCCGCGACAGAGGGATGCATGGCAATGTTGCACAATCGTATGCCGCCCAAGTTGAAGGATCCCGGAAGTTTCACAATACCCTGTTCTATTGGAAATCACTATGTCGGGAAAGCACTATGCGACCTAGGGGCTAGCATAAACTTGATGCCTAAATCGGTTTTCCAGAAACTAGGAATCGGGAAGGCAAGACCTACAACAGTTATGCTGCAGCTAGCCGACAGATCTTATGTGCATCCGGAGGGAAAAATCGAGGACATACTGGGTAAAAGTTGATAAATTCATTTTTCCGCTGACTTTATTGTTTTGGATTGTGAAGCGATGAGCATGCACCTATCATTCTCGGGAGACCATTCCTAGCGGCAGGGAGAACTTTGATTGATGTTGAAAAGGAGAACTCACAATGAGGGTGAATGACCAGCAGGTAAAACTAAATGTGTTCCAAACACTAAGGCATGCCGATGATCCGTAAGAATGCCAACTACTTCATGCCACGATAGAGTTTAACCGATGAGGAATTTAGTTGCATCGGCAACTACATTGCCGATCAAGAGGAACCCGAGGAGTATGAAGAACCGGGCGATGAGGAACAACCAAGAGAGGCAAATTGGCTAGTCAATCGACCAGGTACATACTTTGAACCACTGGACTACTCGGGTAAGGAAGATAAGATCGAAAAACCCTCTATCGAAAATCCACCAATTCTTGAGTTGAAACAATTGCTAGAGCAATCAAAATATGTATACTTAGGGATCGATAATACATTACCCGTAATTATTTCCTCTAAGTTACAGCTGAAAGCAGAAAAAGAAGCTGATCAACATGTTGAAGCTACATAAAAAGGCAATAGGGTGGACAATTGCCGACTTGAAGGGAATTAGCCTTGGCGGTGTGCATGCACAAGATCTTGTTGGAAGATGATCACAAACCTTCAATTGAGGCCCGGAGGAGACTGAATCATGCCATGAAAGGGGTTGTAATGAAAGAAATCATCAAGTGGCTTGACGCCGGCATTAAATACCCTATCTCCGATAGTACGTGGGTAAGTCCGTACAATGTGTGCCAAAAAAGGAGGTATAACAAAGGTAAGCAATGAAAATAATGAACTTATCCCAACCAGATCTGTGACCGGTTGGAGGTTTTGTATGGAATATCGAAAGCTAAACAAAGCCACTAGGAAAGATCACTTCCCATTACCCTTTATTGATCAAATGCTTGATCGTCTTGCAGGTAAACCCTTTTATTGTTTTCTTGATGGTTATTCAGGTTACAATCAGATTGCCATAGCACCAGAAGATCAAGAAAAGACAACCTTCACATGCCCATACGGTACTTATGTCTTCCGAAGGATGCCGTTCGGATTGTGTAACGCCCCGGTAACCTTCCAAAGATGCATGATGGCGCTCTTTTCAGACATGGTCGAAGACTTCCTTGAGATCTTCATGGATGATTTCTCGGTTTTTGGTAATGACTTCGACGGCTGTCTCGGCAATTTAGAGAGGGTGTTGGCAAGATGCGAAGAAACGGATTTAGTCCTCAATTGGGAGAAATGCCACTTTATGGTAGATGAAGGAATAGTGCTCGGCCACAAGATTTCATCCAAGGGAATTGAAGTAGACAAAGCCAAGGTAGATGTGATCGAGAGATTACCCCCACCAAATTCGGTTAAAGGAATTCAAGTTTTCTCGGACATGCGTGGTTTTACAGAGGTTCATTCATAATTTTTCTAAAATCACTAAACCTTTGTGTAATCTGCTTGAACAGATAAAGTCTTCGATTTTGATGATTCTTGCACTCAAGCATTCAAACCCTAAAGAAAAAGCTTACCTCGGCACCCATTGTCGCTCCACCAGATTGACGCTACCTTTTGAGCTCATGTGTGATGCAAGTGATTTCGCGGTAGGAGCAGTCCTAGGCCAACGCACGTAAGACCTTCCATGTGATATACTACGCTAGTAAAACTCTTAATGGTGCTCAAGTGAATTACACAACAACGGAGAAAGAGTTACTAGCTGTAGTTTTCGCATTGGACAAGTTCCGATCCTATTTAATTGGTACAAAGGTAATTGTTCATACGGACCATTCGCAATCAAATACTTATTTGCTAAAAAGGATGCTAAACCTCGTTTGATTCGTTGGATATTACTTTTACAAGAATTTGATATTGAAATTAAGGACAGAAAGGAACAGAAAATCAAGTGGCGATCACTTATCACGTTTGGAACGCAATAGGAGGAGGAGACGCGGATCGAGATATGCGATGCATTCCCAGATGAACAAATTCTAATTGCCTCGGCAACCCTCAACGCCTCGGCAACCCTTGACGCCTCAGCAACCCTAGATACCTCGGCAACCCTTGACGCCTCAGCAACCCTAGATGCCTCGGCAACCCATGACGCCTCGGCAACCATGGATGCACACGCCTCGGCAACTCTCGACGCCACAGCAGTCTTTGACGCACACGCGGCGGCAATTCGGGAGGCGAACACTACGGGCAAAGACATGCCTCGCAATACCCCGGTACGCGGATTTAGTTAACTTCCTTGTTTGTGGTATTTTTCCGTATGGCATTACTCACCAAGGGAAGAAGCGGTTCCGCCATGATGCTAAGCATTACTTTTGGGACGAGCCTCTTTTGTTTAAACAATGTGCAGATCAGGTTATACGCCGATGTGTCCCTGAAGAAGAGCAACAGAATGTACTCGGCAATGCCATTCTTCGCTCTATGGAGGACATTTTGGAGGAACTCGTCATGCCAAAGTCTTGCAATCCGGTTTGTATTGGCCAACATTGTACAAAGATGCCCAAGACTTTTACAAGCAATGTGATCGTTGCGAGAGGGCGAGCAATATCTCTAGACGATATGAGATGCCACTCGTAACATCATCGAGGTGGAACTGCTCGATGTATGAGGGATCGATTTTATGGGACCTTTCCCATCTTCATTCGGCAACCTCTACATCTTACTCGCCGTCGACTATGTGCCTAAATGGGTAGAGGCAGCTGCAGTTCCCAACGGCGATTCCAAGACCGTGCAACGATTCTTGTAGAAAAATATATTTACATGGTTTGGGATGCCGAGAGCAATTATCAGCGACGGGGGCAAGCATTTTGACAATGACTAATTGCCAAGATGTTGCAACGCTCGCATATCACACAAGATCGCAACGGCATATCACCCACAAACCAACGGGCAAGCGTAAATTTCCAACCGGGAGTTGAAGGGAATACTCGAGAAAGTTGTAAATCCCTTTAAGGAAGGATTGGTCATTAAGACTAGATGACGCACTTTGGGCATATCGCACTGCATTCAAAACACCCTTAGGTATGTCCCCCTTCCGACTTGTCTATGGTAAAACATGTCATCTATCGGTGGAAATCGAGCACAAGGCGTACTGGGCAATCAAGACCGTGAATATGGATTGGGAAAGTGCCGGACAAAAGCGCTTGATGGATCTCAATGAGATAGAAGAATTTCGTGCACTCGCCTATAACAATGCACGAATCTACAAGGAGAAAACAAAGCGATGGCACGACAAGAAACTATTGCCACGACAATTCACGCCAGGGCAACTAGTTCTCCTATTCAATTCTCGGCTAAAACTTTTCCCGAGAAAGCTGAAATCAAGATGGTCGTGACCATTTGAAGTCGTCAAACCATTCTCCCATGGTGCTGTGATAATCAAGTCCATCTCTGACAACCATGAATTCAAAGTTAATGGACAAAGATTGAAGCACTACAATGGTGCCTATGTGGAACGTAACAAGGAAGTGGTCAACTTAGGAGATGCATGAGCATGCTCTCCTTTCAGTATTTTCTTTTTCTTTTTCTTTTCATTTTTATTTTTAGGAGATATTTTATTTTTCTTCATTATCTTTAGTTTTCGTGTTTTCTTTGTTTTCTTTTTTACAACAAGACTCACAACTACTATGCTAAGGAAATTTATCACCAAGATCCTTGCCCCAAAGAACTAATGAAGAAGAAGCGCGCGGCAACCTACATCGTGCTCTGATAAGCTGATGCCACGGCAACCAACCCCAAGATGCCACGACAACCAAAGCTAAAGACATCCCGGCAACAAGAAAACAACCATCGCGTTCAAGCAAGAAAATCAAGACGCCAACTAGAAGGAAACTAATCATCTACGATGACGAACTCTCGGAGTAAGTCCTCGTATGCATTTTTATTTTTATTTTTCGTTATTTTTATGCATGCATTGAGGACAATGCCTCACTCGAGTTTGGGGGGGATTGTTATTAGTAATTACCATGTTTAGTTACACTTAAGTATTACATTTAGGATACATAAATTGCTTGCCATGCCTTTAAATTGGAACAAGAATTGCTTAGATTTGATGAATATTCGATGATGACTTTGCCAATGCACTTAATTGATAGAATTTTTATTCTAGGATAACCATGGAAAAACTTAGAATTTTACTATGATGCTAAATTTGATGAAACACTGTTGTGGTTTGATTGATTTAAGGAGTTCTAGTAAACTTAGGTTGATAATTAACTAATTGGGGGATTAGAATAAAAATTGGATGAAGGCTAGAGGTGCCCGAAATTGGCTCTAGCATATGCTAAAAAATTGATCACTAGAGGTGCCCGAAACTGGCTCTAGGAGGCGTTAAATTTTTTTAACTAGAGGTGCCCGAAACCGGCTCTAGTCGATTAAATTAACTTAAGAAAACTAAAAATAAAACACTAGAGGTGCCCGAAATTGGCTCTAGTTAAAACATGTTAAAAAGAACCCAATGAAGTAATTTGAAAACCTATTGTTTGCATAGAATCCGAAAAATCAACTTGCACACAACTCCGCACACACTCACAAGCATTATAGTTTGATTCCGAGTAACTCCTCGCTTTTCCGAAAAATAAAAAGCCAATCATACTTTGTGCCCGGTTGTAGAATTGAAATCAAGTTCAAAGCTAAGTTTGTGAAAATTTGAAGTCTTGGCAGGTAATTATGAGTTTGCATTGCTTGAGGACAAGCAATAGTTCGAGTTTGGGGGTGTGATAAGTGTTCAAAAGTACTATTTTTCTTACCCTTTCTACTCATATTATTGTTAGACTTAGGCTCATATTAGTTGCATAGTGAGCCATTCATGCATTAATCCATGTTTCCTTTAATCGTTGAGCTTGATTACATAACTTGGTGATTTTTGTGGAAATAGATGCTGCTTTGGTGTGTTTTTGTGTGTGTATGTGCAGGATCACTTGCCAAAAGATATGCCGAGCTAGTTGCCAGGGCAATACATGAAGGAGACGCCGAGCCAGTTGCCATGGCATTTGTCGACAAAGACAAAGAGCAATATGGATGTCGAAATTCATGACTTTACAAGCCCAAGATGACATGGAGCAAGGCCCAAGCCCAAAGGAATTTGATTGCCATGCAGAGATTAAAGAAGAATTAAATTCCAAGAAGATAGGAGAAGTTCTAATAGGAATAAAATTATAATAAAGAATTATATTCTTTAAAGATAATTTAATTCCAACTCAAACTCCTCCTCAAAGAAGGACTTTGGCCTAGCCCTATAAATATCAAGGAGATTTCGACAAGATGCATAGAGAGAGCAAGAGGGAAATTTCGACAAGTCAAAGTAGGGCAAGAGGAGAGAATTTTCGACAATCGTCAAGGGCAAGGAGGATTTCGACAAGCCTCCTCCTTCATCTTTTCTTCCTTGTTCGATTGGGTTCATGCTAGGGATTGTTTATCTTGTGTTTCTTTGGAACCTAGCCATGAACTAAATTTACTTGGCTATGGTTATTGTGTTTTGTGGTTGTGAGAAACTATTGGTTTTTGTTTAGGTAATAAGAGTTTGCACTTTTCTATTTCAAGGTTTATTCATTCTTGGTTCTTATTATTGTTTGCGAGTGAATTGGGAGAGGATCTCGTGATTTCATCCATTTATCTAATATCGGGAGAGTTAGATTCAAGAAATGAATGAATATGATCTTTATTCAATCCAATGATGGTGAAGATTAATCCAGCTTAGGAATAAGTTAAGGATTTCAACGGCTAAGAGGAGCGCAAGATTGGTTGTTGTTCACCCTTGATTCACGCAGGGATGTATTATCAAGGCATGCACAAGTAGCTAGAGTTTCGACTTAGGGATAAGAAGAAACCATTGAAGAACGCTCCGCCGAACCTTGAAGTTGCTGCCCAGTCGCCCAAGTAGTTGCCCAACTAGTCGCCCAGGCAACCATCAGTTAGTTGCCAAGGCAACCCCATCGTGCAAGTTGCCACGGCAACTGAGTGCCCGTGCACTCTTTTACCAAGACGATCCAATCGGCTATCACACCTCAACTCACGATAACCTAGCCTATCTCTCTCATTCGAATTCATCTTTTCATTTACTTAATTGCTTTCTAGATTAGTTATTAGTTAAAACTTCTATAATCCTTTACTTGTGTTTTTACTTTTTACAGTGCAAGAGACTAGATTCTTGAAGTGGCACCAATCCCTCTGGAGACGATATCTTTTATACTATAACTTGCGACGTGTATACTTGCACATTTGCGTAGCACTTATTACGCGCAACAGCATCCAGTCTCTCCCTCTTAATCAAGCTCACCCACACAGTCATTGCCGCTGAACAATCCCTCAGAACATGGCTAACCGGCTCATCACCTGACAAACAACACGGACAACGTTCATCAGTAGTAAAATGCTGCCTCATTCTCTCCACATTAGTCATCAATTTATTATGGCAAGCAAGCCATAGAAAAATTTTAATCAGTTGAATTCCACGATACTTCTGAATAAAAGCCCAATGCTTCAAGGTATTAGAACTAACCAACCCACATCGCACGGCATATGTTGTCTTAATCGAGAAAGCCATGTCCGCACGTCCCTTCCATCCTACTGTATCGCATACTATATTTAGAGATGGCCCTTTCACTGACGCAATTCTGAGCAACACGGATAGAGGCAAGATCTCTTGAAATTTTTCCCAACACCAATTTCCATTAGTGTCCACCATCTCCGCAACTGTCATATTCTCCTCTACGTCCCCTAAACCAACTGTAGTATACAACACCAAAGGCCCGAAGTCCCCTAGCCAGGGATCCTGCCAAAAATGCACATCTCGACCATCCTCCAAGCACCAAACAATATTTTAACGAACATCCTGCCAAATAGTGCCCAAACCTTTCCACAAACGAGACCCAGAAGATACATTTAACTCACTAGGAACAAAATCCTGACACTTGTACAACAACTTCAGCCAAAGAGTATCACTGTTCGACAAAAAATGGAAAGCAACTTTCATTAAGAATGCCTCATTTTGTTTCTTTAACCTACAGAATCCTAGCCCTCCCATAGCCGTGGGTTGACAAAGAGTATCCCATCTTACTGCATACACACCCCATTTTCCTGAGTGATTCCCCAAACAAACCTCCGAATGAGCCCCTCAATATCATTGCAAATCTTGTTAGGCAACACAGCAGTTTGCATTGTATAAGTCAGAATAGCTTGTAAAACCGACCTCGCCAACGTGATTCTTCCAGCTAAAGATAAATGCTTCTCCTTCCAACCTCCTAATTTCTGCCTAACCATCTGAAGGAGGTAGTCATACGAAGCCGAAGTAACTCGTTTATGCAGAATGGGAACCCCAAGATACTTACCAAGATCCTCAACCTCCACAAACCCAAGCACCGTACAAATCGAAACACGTGTATTAGTAGGAGCATTCTTCGAGAAATACACTGAAGACTTTTAGCACTCACCTTTTGTCCGGAAACCTCACAAAACCTATCCAACACCGATCTCACCACCTCCACCTGAACAGCCGATGCTTCCTCAAATAACATGTAATCTACAAAAAATAAGTGAGACACTATCGGTCCTTTCTGAGATGTGCGAAATGGCCTCCAACACCCAGTCCTTATCTCAACTTGTATAGCCTAAGCAAATCGTTCAAGACAAAGTACAAAAAGGTAAGAAGACAGCGGATCCCCTGCCTAATACCACAGGAAGGTAAGAAAGCTTCTGTTGGCGACCCATTCCAAAGGATCTGGGATGAAACTGAAGATACACAATTCATAATAAGCACACACAAGACATCAGGAATCCCCAGATCAATCAATGTATCGTCAATAAAATCCCACTCCAAGCGATCATAAGCCTTTTCAAGATCTATCTTAAGCCCCACCCACCCTTTCTTCCCCAGTTTCTGTTTCATGAAATGAGCAGCCTCCTGAGTAATAATGATGTTATCTGTGATTGCACGGCCAGGGACAAAGCTCGTCTGATTAGGTGCCACCCAACTGGGAAGCAACGGCTTTAATATGTTCATAATTACTTTGGTAACCATCTTATAGACGACGAAACACAGACTGATTGGTAAAAAATGTGACATGTGCTCAAGCGAGACTATCTTCGGAATAAGGACAATCAGTGTACGATTAAGAGAGTCTAGTATCTTACCATTCTCAAAAGTTTTCCTAACAAACTTAAGGACGTCCTTACCAACAGCCAACCATTTTTTTTAGAAAAAATCGGCATTAAGACCATCCACACCAAGGGCTTTCATCGGATTCATCTCAAACACCACCTGACTAATTTCCTCATTAGACACCATCCTCCCCAAGTTATGAACTTCACTATTTACAACTTGCGAAAAATAACCCCTAATTTCATAACCTTAGCTATCAGAATTACCTCTTGTGAAGAGTGCCTTAAAGAAGTCGATCGCCATATTCCTCAACTCGTCAGGATCCTCACACCACAACTCATCTGCCCGACGTAAGGTAGAAACATAATGGACCTTGTGCCTAGCCATGGTCGAGGCATGGTAATACTGAGTATTCCGGTCCCCACTAGCTATCCATTGAGTACGAGCTTTTTGGTACCAAAAATACTCCCCTTGAGCTAGCACATCGTCTAGCTCATCACACAAGCGCTGCCCCAGACGAGCCAACAAATTCGAATGCTTACTTAGAAGAGCTCGATCAATCCCTTTTATCTGCGCAATAAGCCGACGTTTTCGTTACCCAAGGTTCCCATATACATTTTTATTCCATTCGAGCACTTTAGAAGAAAAAGCAGCCATATTATTCACCAGACCATTCTCCACCCAAAGCCCTTGAAGAAACTTCCGAAACTCGGGGTGCTGCTACCACACAGATATAAAACAGAACGGTCGCTGCTGTTGCTCATCCCTTTCTTCCACAATACGGAACAACACCGGCCTGTGTTCTGAGCTATTACGATCAAGATGCAGCACATGCGACTCCAGAAATTTTGACATCCAACATGTATTAGCCAGGAAACAATCCAGGCATTCATGTAAATCCCCCTTGTCCAGGTAAACGGGGGTCCTCTAAACCCCATATCCATTAAACCAGTATTAAACAAAAAATCTGCAAAGGGTCGACAACGATTGACATGAATCCCCGCCCCTCCTAATCTTTCATCCAAATTCAAAATCACGTTAAAGTCCCCCCTAAAATCCAAAGAGTATTGAGACCAGGAGAAAGAGACGCAATTTGATTCCATAAAAATTTCCGCGATGAGGCTTGCGGACTAGCATAAATAATGTCACGGACCAAACTTTTTTGATCGAGACATTAGCGCGAGCAACAAATAGGGAGGTTGTGCGCAATGCAACGGGCGTGCCAAATGTGGCCCAGCACTCGGAGAATGGCGAGGACCATACCTTTGGGACCAAGGCGTTAGCGCAAGAATCAGCTAAAGAAGGTTTACGCGGTGTAACGAGCTTGCCAAGATCATTAGACTTGGCCCAGCACTTGGAGGAAGGCATGGACCAAACTTTTGGGACCGAGGCATTGGCGCAAGAATCAGCCAAAGAGGGTTTGCGCGATGGAACGGGCTTGCCAAGACCATCACACTTGGCCCGGCACTTGGAGAATGCTAAAGAGCCCGCAAGCCCACAAGACTTAGCCAAATCCATGGAGGATTTAGGAGGGTAATTTGGTCAAAGCATTATCCATTTATTTGAATATAATGTGTAGATAATGTTTGTGATAATTAGAGATTTAAATTTGAGATGTGATAAGATAAGATCAATCTCGACCGTCAATGTAATTTAAACTGAGCCGTTGGATGTAGGGGAGTTCAACTATAAATAGAGGCTCACTCCTCACTTGTAAATCACTTCACTACTTCATACTTCACTTTGAGTAATACAAGAAGCATTTACTCTAAAACTCTTTGAGTGTTCTTTATTGTTCTTTATTGTTCTTTGTTGTTCTTGAGTGTTCTTCATTGTTCTAGCTGCCAATCTCTTTCTGTTGTTCTTTGATTAGCTTTCGCTTAGAACGATCTTTCGTTCGAGGGCTTTGAGGAGTGTTTGATCTTCCGGAGTGAGAATCCTGGCTGAGTTAGGTGTTTGTCGAGAGAACTTCACCTAAGACCGTGACAAGGTACTTCAGGGTGACTTAGCAGACGTTTCAACCGAGAAAGCGACTATGGTCCGGCACGATTCGTCTGGCAAAGGTCTAGCCCGCGACACAAGTGGTGTCTGTGACAAGATCCATCGAAACCTGGAGTGCTTGTCGAAGCCGTTGTCGAGCAGGAGTACTCACAAGGCTGGTTGAAGGCTAACTTAGGCGTAGGAATCGACTGATTTGCGTCGAAGGCGTCTAAGGCCGCACGGATCAGCTAGAGTCAAAATCTAGCCTCGTGACAAGTGGTATCAGAGCGAAGTTTTGCTGATAAGTGGTATCAGAGCGAGCCGTGAGAGTTGGTAACAGAGAGAGCCATGAGAGGTGGAATCAAAGAAGTGTCGTGATAAGTGCTATCCGAGCGAGTCAAAGAAGGGACTTACGTTCGAGCCAGCTCGCAGTTGCAGTCAAGCGTGGTGGTGACTTGTGTTCAAGCCAACTTGCAGGTGCAGTCAAGTGTGGTGGATTCCAGCTTGTAGTTGCAGTCAAGTGTGGTGGATTCCAGCTTGTAGTTGCAGTTAAGCGTGGTGGTGGTTTGCGTTCGAGTTAGTCGAAGTGATCAGGCTAGTTCGTGGCAAAGTGGTGATTGAGATGGCACCAAAGAAGAAAACACTGACAATGGACGATGTAAGAAAGACTCTGAATGAATTTGATGAGAGGAGCAACCGTCTTGAAAATAAGGTACACTCAAATCTTAAATTCATAACAGTTGTGGAGGCTTGGGTCGATAAACTCTTGGACTTCAAGAAGGAGGCCAAGGTGGTGTTTGAACAGCTAGAGTCAGTAAACCTTGAGAAGCTGGGTTCGTTGGATTTCAAGATGTTAGAGTCTCTAGAAGGGATCCAGGAGGAGGTTCAATAGGCTGTTAATGGCTTGGATGTGAAGATATCTGAGCGTGGCGATTCCTTAGAGGCTGCAGTGGAAACTCTAAGAGAGGAGGCCAAAAAGACCCAGAGTGTTGTGGAGTCACGTCTTGAAAAGTTAGAGTCCATGAAGGGCAAGTTCAATGACGAGACGCAACGCATCCTCAACGAGTTGGAGGTAGTTCGAGAGAGTTGTGCTTGTGAAGCCAAGATGGTGGATTTGCAAAAAGTGGATGATTCTTCCAAGGAGGAAACCGCGAAGGAGATCCAAGAAGTTCTCCACTCAATGTACGAGAAGCTGAACCAACAAGGTAATTCCCTTCAATATGCAGTGGAGGCAATGAAGGTGGAATTGGAGTCGTTGGGAAATAGGGTTCTTAGACTTGAGAAATCCGAGGAGGAGGCCAAGCAGACCCAAAGTGTTTTCGAGTCCCGTCTTGACGAGGTAGAGTCCATAGATGACCAGTTCAAGGACGAGACACGAGAAGTTCTCAACAAGTTGGTGACTGTTCGAGGGAGTAATGCGAGTGAAGCTGAGATAGAAGCTTTGCGAAAAGAAGTGGATGAGCTCAAGAGGGAGCTGCTCAGTTGCAAGACGGCAATGAACGAATGTGATGCGCTCAAGACCTTCTTAGAGGGATTTAGACCAAGGGCGAAGCTCGCAGTAGAGCAGGGAGATGCCCAGAGACTTTCAGAGGCTTTTGTTGTTGCCGAACCTCTGACCGAGCCCGCAGAATGCAAGCAGGTGAGTGTTGAGTCAACCAGGCCCAGTTCGAGAGACAAGGGGAATGGTGAGGCTAAGTCCGTGTCAGAAAAGAAGGGGAGCAAGAAGTTGAAGTGCTACTTCTGTGATGGTCCTCATTTGATAAGGGGATGTCCCGAGAAGAACCGCCTAGCTGCCATGGTGAAGACAGCAGACGAGTCAAAGGGTGAAGTAGCGAGACTTGGGGCGATTGCGTGTGTCAATGCTGCAAAGCGAGGTGAGAGTCGTGGTTCGACTACGAGTGCCAAAGTAGTCCAGCCAGCGATGAGACTTGGGGCGATTGTGAGTGTCAATGCCGCCAAGCGAAGTGAGAGCCGTGGTTTGACTACGAGTGCCAAAGTAGTTCAGCCAGTGGTGAGACTTGGTGCGATAGCAAGTGAGGAAGCTGTCAAGCCGAGGGTAAAGACGAGGCGATTGAGGTGCTACCGATGTAAGGGACCTCATAAGTTACAGAGATGCCCGTTTCGAGCCAAGTGGTCTGAGGGGCAGGACAAGGCCAAGAGTAAAGAGCCTGTGAAACTTGGTTCCGAGTTGTTTAGTTCTGCCAAGGTAAGCGGAGACCATGAGCAGAATGGGTTGAAGATGTCTGGGAAGGCTGGAAAAGAGCTTGTCGAGAATGTTCGAGTGAAGAACATTACTTTTGAGACCAGTACAGTGTCGAAGGGGGCTGAGCCGTCGAGGGACATAACAACCGTTAAGATGCCACCTATGGGCAAGGTGGGAAAGAAGCGAAGGACTTCGAGGAAGAAGTACCGACGCAAAATGAAGCAACTAGAGTGCTACCAGTGTAAGGGGCCTCACAAATTGCGAGATTGCCTGGATCGAGTCAAGCCATCCAAGGAGTTGGGTGAGCCCGAAGAGAGCGAGCCTGCATCGCTTGATCCGATAATGTCGAGTTCTGCCAAGGCCAAGGGGGACCGAAAGCAGAAAGGGGTGACCATGTCTGAGAAGGCTACCGAGGAGCTTGTCGAGGATGTTCGGGGTAAGAGCATCGCTTTTGAGACCATTGTAGAGTCAAAGGGGGCCAAGCCGTTAAGGGACATAGTAACCGTGGAGACACCACCCATGGGCAAGGTGGGAAACGAGCGACGAACTTCAGGTAGGAAGTGTCAACGCAAGAGAAAGCACCGAACTTCAAGGAAGAATGATCGATGCAAGAGAGCACCAAACTTCGAGTCAGAAGGGCGGATGCAACCAGAAGCAACAGACTTCAAGGAAGAAGAGCCGATGCAGAGTAACGCAACAGACTTTGTGGCAAAAGTGCCGATACATGCAAAGAACTTCGATGAAGAAGGTTCAATGCAGAGGGGGCCAGACTTCAAGGAGAAAGAAGGGCTGACCTGTTTTAGAGTAATTGTGATCGAGGAGAAGGTACATCTCAAACACATTCCTAGTATTTTTGGTTTTGATTTGCCATTGTTGATGAGCGTAGGTCAAGTACGACCTAGTCTTCAGTGCGGGGGAAAAGAAGATTGGAAGAGACCTTTCAGAGTTCAAAGGGGCAAGCCAGAGTTGTCGACGAATCTGAGAGTTCAGTCTGTGTTCAATGTTGTGACGACTTCCAAGTCTTTGCCGCAGGACCAAGTGGGTCTGAGTCGAGGTAAATCATAGTTTGTGGGAGAGTGCTCCTACAAGGGAGATGTATCAAGAGGCGTGTTAGCACGCGATGTTCAACGACAGTTTGAGTCGAGACGAGCAGTTCATATGGGGGAATTGCATGAAGCGGAGGCATCGACGAGTAATAAAGTTGACCCTGCCCAAGATCGTTCGAGTGCAGCGACGAGGGTGTCGCTAAGTCAAGTGGGGGAGAATGTTACGGACCAAACTTTTCGGATCGAGACATTAGCGCGAGCAACAAATAGGGAGGTTGTGCGCAATGCAACGGGCGTGCCAATTGTGGCCCAGCACTCGGAGAATGGCGAGGACCATACCTTTGGGACCAAGGCGTTAGCGCAAGAATCAGCTAAAGAAGGTTTGCGCGGTGTAACGAGCTTGCCAAGATCATTAGACTTGACCCAACACTTGGAGGAAGACATGGACCAAACCTTTGGGACCGAGGCATTGGCGCAAGAATCAGCCAAAGAGGGTTTGCGCGGTGGAACGGGCTTGTCAAGACCATCACACTTGGCCCAGCACTTGGAGAATGCTAAAGAGCCCGCAAGCCCACAAGACTTAGCCAAATCCATGGAGGATTCAGGAGGGTAATTTGGTCAAAGCATTATCCATTTATTTGAATATAATGTGTAGATAATGTTTGTGATAATTAGAGATTTGAATTTGAGATGTGATAAGATAATATCAATCTCGACTGTCGATGTAATTTAAACTGAGCCGTTGGATGTAGGGGAGTTCAACTATAAATAGAGGCTCCCTCCTCACTTGTAAATCACTTCACTACTTCATACTTCACTTTGAGTAATACAAGAAGCATTTGCTCTAAAACTCTTTGAGTGTTCTTTATTGTTCTTTGTTGTTCTTGAGTGTTCTTCATTGTTCTAGCTGCCAATCTCTTTCTGTTGTTCTTTGATTAGCTTTCGCTTAGAACGATCATTCGTTCGAGGGCTTCGATGAGTGTTTGATCTTCCGGAGCGAGAATCCTGGCTGAGTTAGGTGTTTGTCGAGAGAACTTCACCTAAGACCGTGACAAGGTACTTCAGGGTGACTTAGCAGACGTTTCAACCGAGAAAGCGACTAAGGTCCGGCACGATTCGTCTGGCAAAGGTCTAGCCCGCGACACAAGTGGTGTCTGTGACAAGATCCATCAAAACCTAGAGTGCTTGTCGAAGCCGTTGTCGAGCAGGAGTACTCACAAGGCTGGTTGAAGGCTAACTTAGGCGTAAGAATCGACTGATTTGCGTCGAAGGCGTCTAAGGCCGCACGGATCAGCTAGAGTCAAAATCTAGCCCCGTGACAATAGCAGTAAATTAAACCCAATCATGCATACCAATCGTCCGAACTCTTCCATTCAGAAACTGATTAGAGAGATGTAGCAACTCAACTTCAACTGAATCATCCCATAATAGCCAAATACCTCCACCAAAATCGTGAGCCTTTATACGATAAGAAAAAGAGTAGCCCAATTTAGCAATAACACGATCAGCAACTCATCTGCTTATCCTCGTCTCAAACACACTACTACCTTAGGATTAAATTCGCGAGCAAACGCTTTGAAAAACCTCCGAAAAGTGGGGCTACCTGTGCCCTGGCAGTTTCAAAACATAAAACTAGTCATTAAAAATAAATTAAAAAAAAAAGAGAAAGCATACCCTTAGGCACAAGATTGCCTATCAGACCGAGCCAATCTTGTCCCCTCATTCTCTACATTCTACTTGTGAACCACATCACTCGAACTAGGAGATTCAAGATTCTCTAAATTATTAACCCCAACCCTTGTCGGCCCCTCATGGTACCCAGGTAACTTCGCCTCAATAGCACGCATTTGTTCTGTCACATTTTGCGTCCATTCTTGTAACACCGGTTGCAAAACTGTGCGCGTATCTTGCGATTTCCTTACATTCACCCTTATCTACTATTCTCCTTAGACCCCTTGACTGCAAATCCCTTCGATTTGGAGGAAGATGCCTTACTAAATTTACCGTCTCCTTGCTCATTTATAATTATCGCCACGTGTGCGTCATCGCTGCCCTGTACATTCCGCTTAATTACCTCCGGTCTCTGCCCCACCGCCATCGGGAGAACCTCAACATTTGCTGCCACCGATCGACCAGCCTTAGGCCTTCTACCCGGATTGGAAGCTAAGTAAGCGTCATTGAAGTGAACTTGGTTCCGCGGGCTAGTAGGTGCCACAACCATTTCATCCGTACCTTCACCTCCCCCACCTTATCCACTCACCGCTTCCACTACCGTGCTACCCCCTGTCTCCCTAGCATTACTTTCTGGATGTTCGATCACCTCTAAATCCTTAAACCTTGATCCCGAGCTAACTCCCGCACGACCCTGACCACTGCCCCCTGCTTATGCGTGACATTTGCCCTCCTTCTTCGGTTATCAACTACCATCTAAGGCCCATAGAGAGTATTTGCCGTACTCGAATTCTCTTTAGGTCCCAAATCTAAAGCTGCTGAACTTGCCACCTCTTTCCCCAACGCCTTACCCGAATCCATGCCACTCACTCCACAATTCTCCTTAGCATGCCTATAAACGCTACAATTAAAACAAATGCGATGAAGGCCTTCGTACTCAAGCTTCTGTACAAACCCATCTGTACCAATA
This sequence comes from Hibiscus mutabilis, assembly GCA_019671005.1. Lineage (NCBI taxonomy): Eukaryota > Viridiplantae > Streptophyta > Magnoliopsida > Malvales > Malvaceae > Hibiscus > Hibiscus mutabilis. The sequence goes on along the minus strand of CM033733.1, from coordinate 3,817,365 downwards.
TAAGGCATGAGCGGTTTATTGAGATCAATCGTAACCGCCAGTCGAGCAAACTTGCCACGCTCCCCAACCTTAGTGTTATAGTCCACCTTCACAACCTTCCCCACTACCGTAGCTATTAATCGAAACAACGCTCTCGAATAGTACTTGTATGGTAGCCCCGGAAGCCTAATCCAAACAACAACATGAGAAGGATGTTTCTCAGACCTTAAAAATGTTCTACTCCATGGTTGCACCGTTAAATAACTACCATAGATTGTCCATGGACCACCAGTCAACACATGTGCATAATCATCCTCATCCGAGAATTTAACTAAGAAATAATTGTTGTCCAGATCCACCAACTGCACTTTTCCTCTCAGATTCTACATGCTCTGGATTCTGTTAAACACTGCTTGGAATCCTATCGCACGCCCTAAGAGATGGACAATAATCACCTTGCTCATGTTCTTATCAATATGCCCATGGACACGTTCCGAGAACTTAATTGAAGGATAGGGACCCTCCCGATCAATAACATAATCCTCCTCCTCAGCGATCCCATGATCATCATCTTGTCCGTCGCTTTCCCTAATAGTACTCGCCATCATACTAGCATACGACATCTTCAGTGTAGGCGGATCACCAGTCTCTTCTAAATCCATCATGGCAGACTCTCGATCCTGTGCTTCCTCACCGTTCTTCCCTTTCTTCTGCATCTTTTAATCCTCCACTGCCACCGGAGATCTCGGTCTCTCCAGGTTCGGCGGAACCGTTACCAAGGGGATGATATCCGGTGGCCGCCCACTCGAGATCCCATAAACCTGCCGCTCTTGTCCATCAGACCTTGCATTAGCATCAGCGCCGCCAGAACCTAGATAGCTAGGGTTTTCCATTAAAATCTTACATTATTAATCTTATATTATCTGAACCAAGTACAATTTAAAAGTTTGAAGGGTTTGGATCCGACTAAAAAAATGGTTTACTTTTTCTAGTTTTTCGAATTATTCAAATTAGTGGTTCGGATTTGAATTTCAATTTGAATTAGAAATTAAAAAATTTGAATACCAAAAAATTATTAAATTACGTCATTTTTGGTTTGTAGCTAAGTAATTTGGTTGGTTTATGATTTAGTCCTTTTTTTTTGTTTATTCAATTCTTCATTTGTTTTAAATTCATTCTTACCAAATTTGAATCACATGCCCGCAAACACTTTAAAATACTTATGTAACTTTAACTCTTTCTTCCCATCAATTTATGGACTCGTGATCGGTTGAGATACCCTTGAACAGAGGTATAAGGCTTACTTAAATAAGCTTACGAAGTTATAGTTTCTAGATATACATAGGGATAGGATCAACTTGTACTATGTAAAACTCAATTAATTTTACATTAATTTCTTCTTTCTTGTAAAGAAAAGTTTATTGATATTAATATTTTATACCACAAAGGTGGTCTAAAATACAAAGGCCGAAGCCAAATTAAGACAGAGCCGTTAACAAAAAAAGCTTACACTAATTTTTGATCTTTAGATAAATAAAATGGATGGATAAAATTAAATGTTATAATATATATACATATTATCCATAAAAAAATGTAAGTCTAGTGCTTCAATCGGTTTAATTTTTTGAGTGTCATAATTACTAATAAACACGACATAACAAATTACAGAGATCAGTCGATCAGAACTATTATCAGGGATCAACCGAGAGGCATTGAAAATATATTTCAAATTCAAATGGATGCTTCTCGCATTCCAAAAATCCCATCCTACATGAAATGAATGCACCATCTCCTCTCATCTCAGCCTTTTTTTTACCATTATTATTTACAATGAAGAAAGCACGGTAAACTCTCTTCCTATTTACAACTAAGACATCTTGCCTCATCAGCAGCAGCCATTGATGAACACTGTCGATAGTTTTTTTTTTTATTGTTGAAAAACCCTTTGGAAATCCAACTGTGATAGGGTCCATGACTCCCCCCTTGTCACAGATAATCGAAAACCCTCCACATGTTACAACACGAATAAAATTCGTCTATTCCTTTTTTGTATTCTTTTATATACTCCACCAATAATTTTATGTCACTTGTATTATTAATAAAACAGAAATAATCAATAAAATAGTAAAAAACTAATCATCAATACGCGTGACATAAAATTATTAGTGAAAAATATAAAGGGACACAAAAAAGGATGGACGAATTTTGTTTTACATCACCAAGGTCGGCTATAAGGGGGAGCACCCTAAATGACTGCTCAGGGTCCCAAACCAGCCTAGGGCCCCTAAAATTGAATTATCTATATATTTAATTTTTATTTTTTAATTTATCAAATAAATAAATTAATCTAATGGTAGAAATTAATTCTCTTTACTAAATAAATAAATCTAACAATGAAAATAATGTGTTTGAAATATTAAATTAATTGTTTAAAGTAATGAGATGAATAAAAATCATCTGCCCATTTTCGGTGCCCCTTTCTATGCTCAATACTAACAAATTAAATTCTAAGCCCTAACCCTAAATTCTAAATCATAAACTCTACACCAATACCTTAAACACTAATCTTCAACCCTAACCTTAAACTATAACCCTAAACTTTAAACCTAATTTTTTTATTGCGGGGCATAAATAGGAGCACCAAAAAGGGTAAAAGATTTATATTCGTAATGAAATATACTTTCGTTATATACTAGTCCATTTTTAGTTTTCGCTCAGGGCCTCGAAAATCTTCGAGACGGCTATGTACAACACTATGCTTCCCGTTTTGGCTTCATCATTTGAACATCACACATTCTATACCAAATCATATGAAACTTTATGTTTCCTTACAGATTTACTTCTTGTAATTATGAAATTCTTATCTTTACGTTATATATATATATAGGTTATTTTAATACATAAGCTGTGTAAAAAAATTACACAACATTTCTATAAAATTTTAAATTTAAATACCAAACCCTAGCACCCTAAAACCTAAACCTTAAACCCTAAATCTTAAACTCTAAATTCTAACTATGAACCTTAAATTCTACACCATACATACTAAACCCCTAAATCATAACCTAAAATCCTAAATATGATGGATTTAAAGATTTAGGTTTTGGTTTGGGGTTTAGGGGTTTAGGTTGTAGGGGTAGAATTTAAAGTTTATAGTTAGAATTTAGAATTTAGAGTTTTGGGTTTAAGGTTTAGGTTTTAGTGCGTTAAGGCTAGGGATTTAGATTTTAGATTTTATAACTTAAATATGAAGGGTTGTGTAAATTTTTGTTACACAGCTTGTGTATCAAAATATAACTCATATATATTGGTTATGATCCACTTACATCGTGTAAAACTCAGTTACTTTTATACTTTTTTTGGACCTTTGGATGATGGTAATAAATGGCTAAGATTATTTCCTTATCTTTTTTTCCAAATGATAATATTCACATTTTCTACTGTTAATCTCATTCAACGGTCCAGAAAAGTATAAAACTTTCAAATTTTACATAAAGAACCATAACCAGCTAATGGATACAGAAAAAGAATCTGATATCTTTATAAAATGACCTAACCTTTATAAATCGTACATTATTGAATGAAATGTTAAAGACTTAAGGTTAAGAGAGCAGAGAGAAATTTTCAAAAAGAGAGATCAAAGGGAAGGTGTAAACATCGATTGTACGAAGGAATCATTGTACTAAAGGGAAATAACATTAAATATCAGGGCTAAAGATTATTACCATTTATTCACAAATACAAGGTGCACTATTCTTTTTTAGATGAATTTTGCATTATGTATTTCAACAAATCAAAAAACATCAAGAGTTTTCCTGTACAAATAAACAAAGACTATGTGCACCTCAATCAAAAATCTATACAAGTAAACTTCAGGAAGAACAAATGCTATAATGCCTCGATTGTTGACTATGTTTAACTTTACCTTTAAGTTTCAACTAAACAATCTCTCTAACCTGCCTAATAACCAGATCGGCGGAGCTCTCAATATGCTGGAAAAATCTTTTATTTCTTTCTCGCACATCATATAAATGTTGCTGTTCCAGGCCAGCTTCAAGATCATTGCCGGGAGTGTTTTACTCTTCAAGGAGCATCACACCCAGCTCAACTCTTGGTCCCATCCAAGCACTGCCCGTCGAACCTGACAAGCGTGCAAAGCAACTTCCCAAACTAGCCTTAAAAAATCACAGTGAAAGAAGATGTGGTCTCTAGTTTCTTGTTCTCTCCTACATAATGGACAAAGTGGATCAACATTCATTCCAAAAGTCAAAAGCCTACTTTTTGTTGGTAATTTATCTAGAGTAGTCATCCAAGCAACCATGGAACTTCTAGGGACATGTCCAGGATGCCATACAATCATTTTCCAAAGAACTTTCTCTCATTGTATCCGAACAACTTTCCAAAGAGAATAGACAGACTTCAAGGTTGCACTTAGAAAATCTGGAACAAGTGCAACCTTGTCTCGCATACGTATTAGGTTCCTCCATGTCCAACTACACTGTTGGGGACAAAAATACTATAAAAAATGAACCCCCGAAGTACATATTCATGGATACAAGCAATCCAAATAGAACTATCATTGAGGTGTATTCCGTGAATCAAAAATAAAGAACAAGTTTGATTCTAAGATTTTAAATCATGCAATCCAAATCCCCTCAGACTTAGGGGTGCAAATATTTTCCCAGCTTATTCTAGCTCCCCTTAATAGGATTATCTTCTCCCTTCCAAAAAAATCTAGAATAGACCTGATTCACACACTTAATTACAGCATCTGGTAAAGTAAGTTGTCTGCTCTAGAAGTATTGACTGCTATAAAGGACAGCCTGAATAAGTTGCCATCGGCCAGCATAGGAAAGCTTCCTAGCCTTCCAAACCTGAAGCCTGGCTGAAATCTTGTCAAGGAGGGGGCACAGTCTGCAATTGAAAGTCTTCTAGTAATCAGGGGAATACTTAAATAGCGGACATGAAGCTTACCAAGATTGATCCCCAGAGCTTCCCAAATGGTTTGTAGTTCAGCATTTGCCACACCATAAGAAAATATTTTAGATTTAGAGAAGTTGATATGGAGTCCAGAAAAGACATGGAATTGATGTATAACTCTCTACACTCCCATGACAAAGTCAAAAGTTCTTCGTGAAAACACCATTAGATCATCCGTGAAGTAAAGATTTGATAGACGGAGCCTGTGGCACTTGGGATGATAAAAAAAGATACGAAACTCAGCATCTTTGTAACACCCTCGACCCGGATGCTACAAATAGGGCCACAAACCCAAAACACTCCCATAAATTTTTCAGTTTTAAAAGCCAATAAAGATCAATCTCTTAAATCCAAACATGTCATAACCAAAGCATTAAAATCTATGATTACAAAATAGTTAAAGGAGCTCCAAATATGGAAATAAAACATTTGACCAATACAAGTTAAATCAAATAGAGTTACAATTACAAAGGGGTCATACGAATACATAGCCTACTACATCTAAGTACTTGTACTCTACCAAAAGGCCAATGTTGGATCCTTGCTTCGATGGTGCTCTGCTACGCTCAAACTATCTATCAACCTGCGAACGAAAACAACGATTCCAAACGCTGAGCTAACAAAGCTCAGCGGATACACAACCACTCGACCATGCTTCAGGTGAATCATAATTAAGAGCATGCTATGAATATGATGTCAAGAGAGGGTAAAGCAATGACGCTACCATAACTGCCTAAACATATGCTATAGAACAACCAACACCTCAACAACATCAACAAGTAAATAAACAAACCAGGAGTGAGGCCCGTCCAATGTCACCCGACACTGGAGACCCACTCATGCTCGAAATCTCACATCGAGCGGTATACTCAAAATTTTACATCGAGTCTTCGCTCGGAATCTCGCATCGCTCGAGCAAATATCATCACCCGAAATCTCACATCGGATGGCCTTCATGTGTTGCAACACTCACTCATTGGGTATTCGGATCCCATCAAATAAGGACTCATAACCAAACAAGTGCCCTTACCTGGCACAACTACAACTGATCCACCAAGGATCCCTAAAGACTCGTTTACCAAGCAATGTACTTTTATTTCAATACTCAATTAGCCATTTAATCCATATAAGCAAGAAGACACACACATTCTCGATTTTATCAGTCATTTTATATCATAAGAGACCCATTAAAACATTAACCACAAATTATAGAATCCTCAAACTCAAAACGTAAAAACTTGGGCAGATTGCCCAGCTAGTGTCGATACTCTAAGGTGAGTATCAGTACTCCCCTCTAAGTATCGTAGTCCCCAATGAGTACCGATACTCAAATTGGATTCAAAAGAATTGGCCTTGGCCCCGTATCGATATGCTCCATGCCGTACCGGTAGTCTATATCAGTATTGGGATCACCCCGTACCGATACCCCCATCCTAGCGTACCGGTACGCAAAGCCTTTCCAGGTAATGCAATAATGGGTACCGATACGCCCCTCACAATTCGGCCCCTAAGATACGAAGAGGTATCGATACGCAACCACCCTGTACCGGTACTTGAGCCCTGATTTCAAAACTTGAGGCTCGGGATTACACCAATCCCACCCTAAACCTCCCTGGTTAAGTCCTAAAATATTCCTACCAATTATGAAAAGTCATTAGGTGAGTTTCTAGACATTTTTGCCCTTAAACATCAACAATTATAGGATTTACCATTGATGACCAACCAAGCTCTAAATCATCAAAACATCATATTTCAAGCAATACATACCAAAATGATGATGCACATGAACACACACGAGTTAGAAGTGTACTAACCTCAAACTACAAGCTAAATAGGAACCCCAACCCTAACCCCAACCTCCACCTCAAGCTTTCTTCTTCCCTTGGGCCTTTGAATGCTCCCCAACCTCTTGAACTTGGATTGTGGATCCTTGGATGCCTAACAACTTTCCTTTCTACACCAATTCGGGATTTCAACACCAACCTAATAAAGGTGGAGTTTTTCTTTCATACTCATAGAGAAGAGAAGATGAAGATAGTGGGGAGAGCTTTTGGGGGACATAATGACTTCATCAACGTACAAAAATCTGCAGCTCATAACTCTCCCTTCATCTTTTTATCAACTGTGAATTTACTATAAAGCTCTTCTCTAAAACCCATAACTCAAGCCCAAAACCAAATCCAAGCCCACCAAGGTTTTAGGCCCAACAACGTAACCCAAATGCGAGGCTTATGCCTCAATTTAGCCCAACGTTCGAGTTTCAAAACTCGGGTCGTTACAACTCTCCTCTCCTTGAAGAAAATTTCATCCTAGAAATTTACATGGTGGAAACAATTGTGGGTAGAGTTCTCTTATCCCTGCTTCGTCCTCCCATGTTGCCTTTTCAATCCCATGGTTCCTTTACATCATCTTTACGAAGGGCATACACTTGTTACGAATCTCTTTGACTCCCCTATCAAGCACGCTCACTGGCTCTTCTTCATATGTCAAATTCGTGTCGACCTCTACCTCCTCGAGCGATAAAATATGCGAAGGATCATAATGATAGCGCCTCAGCATAGATACATGGAAAACATCGTGGATACATGCTAACTCCGAAGACAAGGCTAACCGATATGCTACAGGACCGATCCTTTCGATCACCTCGTATGGCCCAATGTACCTCGGGCTCAACTTGTCCTTTCGTCCAAAACGAATTATCCTTTTCTATGGCGATACCTTTAAGAACACTTTTCACCAACCTCATACTCGATATGCTTGCGCTTCCTATCCGCGTAGGCCTTTTGTCGATCAAAAACTGCTTGCAATCTTTCATTAATTATGCGAACCTTCTCTTCAGTTTGTCTAACCAAATCAGATCCCACGATCCTCCTCTCATTAAGCTCAGTCCAACACAGAGGTATTCTACATCTACGCCATACAAGGCTTCGAAAAGGGCCATCTTGATGCTTGATTGATAACTGTTGTTGTACGCGAACTCAACCAGCGGTAGTTGTTCTTCCCAACTTCCTTCAAAATCTACGACACAACACCGAAGCATGTCCTCAAGATTTTGAATAATCCGTTCAGATTGGCCATCGGTCTGAAGATGAAAAGCTGTACTAAAATGTAGTTTGGTGTCTAAGGCACTATGAATCTTCTTCCACAAACTTGCTGTAAATCGTGGATCCCTATCTGATATGATCGATGATGGCACTACATGCAACCTCACTATCTCCTTGATGTATAATTAAGCCAACTGCTCCAAGGTAAAATCCATGCGCACAGATAGGAAATGAGCAGACTTGGTCAAACGATCCACTATTACCCATATCGCATCATACTTTCTTTGATTCATCGGTAATCTCGTAACAAAATCTATGGTGACTCGATCCTACTTCCATTATGGAATCTGAATCGGCTGAAGCAACCCTGATGGAACTTGGTGTTCCGCCTTCACTTGTTGGCAAGCTAAACATATTGTCACGAACTCAAAAATATCCCTCTTCATATATGGCCACCAATAATAAGGTCGAAGGTCTTGATACATCTTGTTGCTTCCTGGGTGTACAGTAAAGGGAATACGGTGTGTCTCCCGTAAGATGTGGTCCCTCAAATCTTCTAAAGCTGGAACACACAGCCTACCCTTAAAGTACAAGTACCCATCGTCTCGTACTTCAAAATTCGAGGCCTCGCCTCTCTGAACTGCTTCAATTGGGCCACTAAATCTTCATTGAGAGCCTGAGTCCTCATTATCTATTGTACTAACGTGGGCTCAACCTTGAGCTCAACTAAAAGCCCACAATCCTCGGTCATTCTCAAATGGGCTAACATGACTCTCAAATCAGACATCGACTTACGACTCAATGCGTCCGCTACTACGTTTGCCTTGCCTGGATGATACTCAATAATACAATCATAATCTTTTAGAAGTTCAATCCAACGTCGCTGCCTCAAATTCAACTCCTTCTGGGTGAGTAGATACTTTAAACTCTTATGATCCGTATAGATGTAACACTTCTCCCCTTAGAGATAGTGCCTCTAGATCTTCAACGCAAAGATCAACGCGGCCAACTCCAGATCATGGGTAGGGTAATTATGTTCATGAGGTTTAAGTTGCCTCGAGGCGTAGGCAACCACCTTACCCTCTTGCATAAGAACGCATCCAAGTCCATTCAAGGACGCATCGCTAAACACAATATAATCTTTTCTCAGCTCGGGCTGCGTCAAAATCGGAGCCTCAGTAAGGTAGGCCTTCAACTGCTCAAAACACTATTGTCTCTTCTTATTCCATACAAATGACACTCCCTTCTAAAGCAACTTGATCAACGGGGCAGCTAAGATTGAAAAACCCTTGACAAACCGTCGATAATATCCCGTCAGTCCAAGAAAGCTACAGACTTACGAGACATTTCTAGATGGTTTCCACTCTACTATGCCTTGAATCTTCTGAGGGTCAACGTGGATCTCATCTGCCGCCACGATGTGGCCCAAAAATGCCACTTCAGACAACCAAAACTCACATTTATTGAACTTTGCATAGAGACGCATGTTCCTTAAGGTCTGAAGAACTACCCGTATGTGGTAGTCGTGCTCTTCAACTGAACGTGAATAAACCAAAATGTCATTGATAAACACCACCACAAACTGATCCAAATAAGGCTGGAAGATTCTGTTCATCAAATCCATAAATGCTCTTGGAGCATTAGTGAGCCCAAAAGGCATCACCAAGAACTTATAGTGTCCATACCGCATCCTGAAAGCGGTCTTCTCGACATCTTCTTCCACCACTTTCAACTGATGGTACCCCGATCTCAGATCTATCTTTGAGAAAACTCGGGCACCCTGTAACTGGTCAAACAAATCATCAATTTTTGGAAGAGGATAGTGATTCTTCACCGTTACCTTATTTAACTGGCGGTAGTCAATGTACATTCTCATTGACCCATCATTCTCCTTAACAAACAAGACTGGAGCACCCCAAGGAGAGACGTCTGGTCGGATGAAACCTCTCTCTAGCAATTCCTCCTAAATTTACTTCTTCAATTCTCTCATTTCCGTCGGTGCCATCCGGTAAGGTGGAATTAACACTGGTGCTGTGCCAGGCATTATCTCAATTCAGAACTCAAGCTCGTGATCCGATGGTAATTCGGGTAGCTCCTTTAAGAAGACATCCATGAACTCACAAACTGTTCTGAGGCTCTCGATGGTCGAACTCTCGACCACAGTATCTACCACGTGAGCCAAAAATGTCTCACAGCCTTGCTGTATTAACCTCTGTGCCGCTAAAGCCGAAACTATATTGGGGATGCAAGGGTACATTTCCCCTCTAACCGTTAGCTTAGATCCATCAGCCACACGGAGCTTCAAACTTCTAGTCCTACAACCCAAACTAGCGTCGTGCTCCACAAGCCAATCCATACCTAGGATTGCGTCAAACTCTTGAAACGAAAAAACCATAAGATCTGATAGGAAGATTGAACATTAAACTTCGATAGCACACATCCGGTACACTTTGTCTACTAACACATCTAACCCTAATGGACTAGATACACGAACTCTCATTTCTATGTCCTCAGTCGGTATGCTCCAACGTTGGGATATCCCACTACGGATGTAGGAGTGGGTAGACCCCGAATCCACTAATACAATAATAGGAACATAAAATAAGAAGAAAATACCTGCAATCACATATGTGGGCTCACAATCCTCTTGAGCTCTAACTACATACTGCATTGCTGGTGCCCTTGCCGTGGACTGAAACGTGCCTCTGCTCTGGTGGCCGGTCATCTGACTTTCCCCTCCCCTAAAGAACCTTCGGCCCCTCTAAGTCGGATAAGAGACCCTCGGTGCCTGAGCTGGAATGGCTGTGATAATTATGGGGCAATCATTTACAAGGTGATCATGAGACCCACACTCAAAGCAAGCTTGGTTTGCACCCTAACACTCCCTTTGGTGCTACGCCCACACTGATTACAAAACGGTGCGCCCGTACTCCCTTAAGAACTATCTGGGTTCATCATAGACGAAGATGATGTAGGCCTTCTACGGCTGGCAGAATCTGACCTCTCACCCTGGCTCGAAGCTCTTCATCTCTAACTCTATTGGTTCCTATCCCTTCTCGAGTAAGACTGTGAGCTGATGGAGAAATTCTGAGTCCTCCCACTAGGACCTCCTTGTCCATTAGGACCTCATTGGGTGGGGCAGCTGTCAAATAGGTTTGTATCTCCTTTCTTAACCTTTTTATGAACCTCTTGTACCTCATTTCTCAGTGGCTACAAGCTCCGGCGCATACCTGCTCAGCTGCAGAAATTCTTGTTCATACTCAAAGACGGTACGGTTCCCTTGCACGAGGTGAGCAAACTAGTCTCTCAACCTGCCAACGTGAGCCTCACCCATGTACTTCTTCTCGAACTCATCAAGAAAGTCTTCCCAAGAAGGTCGGCTAGGGTGTCATTCTAACTCTACGGTTTCCCAGCATTCTCTCGCATTTCCATTGAGTAAAGATAGCACACAAGATAATTTATCTTCAGACCGAAACCTCATCTGCCTCATAATCCAACGGGTGTCTCGAAGCCATTGGTCTGCCTTCACTGGATTGGCTTGTCTCGATCCAAAAAATATATGGAACCCTGCCTATGCACCCTTTCAACCGGTGCCTCCCGAGGGGTAGATGAATGCCTCAGAATCTCCCTCACAATATTGTTTAGGGCTCGGTGCAAGTGGGAGGAATAGTTGGCTCCATATCTAGCTCCCCAATCGAACTCATCCACATCTGACACGTAGTCTTCATCGGAGCTCCCACCCTGGGAACCTAAGCTTCCTTCCACGTTTCTAGATCTCCTTGGAATGGTTCAGCTCTGGACAATTAAACAACATGAATACACCATCGAATTTCCAGCTTAATTCAAGTACGACTTTGACTTATGGGCATGTATTCGTTAGACACCTATTTACCATACTAGACTCCCATGGGGACTGCCTAGAACCGACTAAACCTAAGCTCTGATACCACTAAATATAACACCCTCGACCCGGATGCTACAATGAGGCCACAAGCCCAAAACACTCCCATAAAATTATTACTTTTAAAAGCCAATAAAGATCAATCTCTTAAATCCAAACATGTCATAACCAAAGCATTAAAATCTATGCTTACTTAAAAACATTCAAAATAGTTAAATGAGCTCCAAATACGAAAATAAAATATTTGACCAATACAAGTTAAATCAAATAGAGTTACAATTACAAAGGGGTTATACGAATACATAGCCCACTACATCTAAGTACTTGTACTCTACAAAAGGCCAATGTTGGATCCTTGCTTCAATGGTGCTCCGCTATGCTCAAACTATCTATCAACTTGCGAGCAGAAACAACGATTCTGAACGCTGAGCTAACAAAGCTCAGCGGATACACAACCACTCGACCATGCTTCAGGTGAATCATAATTAAGAGCATGCTATGAATATGATGTCAAGATAGGGTAAAGCAATGACGCTACCATAACCGCCTAAACACATGCTATAGAATAACCAACACCTCAACAACATCAACAAGTAAATAAACAAACCAGGAGTGAGGCTCAATGTCACCCGACACTAGGAGACCCACCCATGCTCAGAATCTCACATTGAGCTGCTTGAAATCTCACATCGAGCGGTATACTCAGAATCTCACATCGAGTCTTCACTCAGAATCTCGCATTGAGTGGGGCTCAGAATCTCGCATCGAGCAAATATCATCACCCGGAATCTCACATCGAATGGCCTTCATGTGTTGCAACACTCACTCACTGGGCATCCGGATCCCATCAAACAAGGAATCATAACCAAACAAGTGCCCTTACCTGGCACAACTACAACTGATCCACCAAGGATCCCTAAAGACTCGTTTGCCAAGCAATGTACTTTCATTTCAATACTCAATTAGCATTTAATCCATATAAGCAAGAAGAAACACACATTCTCGATTTTACCAGTCATTTTATATCACAAGAGACCCATTAGAACCTTAACCACAAATTATAGAATCCCAAACTCAAAACGTAAAAACTTGGGCAGATTGCCCAGCGAGTATCGATACTCTGAGGTGAGTATCGATACTCTCCTCTAAGTATCGATACTCCCCAATGAGTACCAATACTCAAATTAGATTCAAAATAATTGGCTTTGGCCCCGTATCAATACGCTCTATGTCATACCGGTATTCCATATTGGTACTGTAATCGCCCTGTACCGATCCTTACCCATACCGATACGCCCACCTTATCGTACCGGTACGCAAAGCCTTTCTAGGCAATACAATAGTAGGTACCGATACACCCTTAGTGTACCGGTACTCGAAAGCATTACTGAAATTCTAATATAATAAAGGGTACCAATACACGGAGAGGCGTACCGGTACGCCTCTCACAATCCGGCCCCTAAAATACGAAGGGGTACCGATACGCAACCACTATGAACCGGTACTCGAGCCATGATTTCGAAACCTGGGACTCGAGATTACACCAATCCCACCCTTAACCTCCCTGGTTAAGTCCCAAAACATTTCTACCAATTATGAGAAGTTATTAGGTGAGTTTCTAGCCATTTTTACCCTTAAACATCAACAATTATAGGATTTACCATTGATGACCAACCAAGCTCTAAATTATCAAAACATCATATTTCAAGCAATACATACCAAAATGATGATGCACATGAACACACAAGAGTTGGAAGTGTACTAACCTCTAACTACAAGCTAAAAGGAAACCCTAACCTCCACCTCAAGATTTTTTCTTCCCTTGGGCCTTTGAAGGCTCCCCAACCTCTTGAACTTGGATTATAGATCCTTGGATGCCTAACAACTTTCCCTTCTACACCAATTCGGGATTTCTACACCAAACTAATAAAGGTGGAGTTTTTTTTTCAAACTCATAGAGAATAAAAGATGAAGATGGTGAGGAGAGCTTTTGGGGGACATAATGACTTCATCAACTTACAAAAATCTGCAGCTCATAACTCTCCCTTCATCTTTTCATCAACTATGAATTTACCATAATGTCTTTCTCCAAAACCCATAACTCAAGCCCAAAACCAAAACCAAGCCCACCAAGGTTTTAGGCCCAATAACATGGCCCAAACGCGAGGCCCATACCTCGGTTTTGCCCAACGCTCAGGTTTCAAAACCTGGGTCGTTACAATCTTTATCCAGCAAACGAGAGAGAACATTCATGTTAAGGATGAAGAAATAGTGAGGGGGCGTCCCTTTATCGAACACCATTTTCCCACTAAAAAGCCAACTAATCCTCTATTAAGGGAAATAGATTATTTAAAGGTAGTAATACAATTCCTCACTCATTCTATCATCACTGCAGGCATATTCAAAGCTTTCAGCACAGCTATGATAAAACCCCAATCAACAGAGTCGAAGGCTTTCTATAAGTCTAGCTTCAAAGAACACCTAGGAGATAAAGTGCCTCTATTGTACCCGCGCGCTAGTTCTTGTGCCATCAAAGTATTATCAATAATGTCTCGTCCAGGGATGAATGCACTCTGTCTTGAAGAAATCACTTCTGGCAAGAACCCTTTAATTCTATTAACTAGAATCTTGGAGATGCATTTGTAGATGACATTGCAATATGAGATAGATCTGAAATCTTTCATAGTGGTAGGGTTGGGAACTTTAGGAACAAGGATGAGCGTGGTAGCATTGAAAGCAATAGGCATAGAGCTAGTGGCGAAGAATAAGGAAATTACAGCCAAGACATCAGCCCCAACTATATCCTAGGTATAGAGCTAGTCAGATCAAGGATCAGAGCAAGGACGTTTTTGGAAGCAAGTCACCAAGATACATGTAATGTAAACTTTGTCCTTAAACTCTTAGAAAGGTGGCATAGGGTCTAGACATGTTAGTTTAGCCCCATTTTGTGTGTATATAATGTTCACCATATTGAAAAAGTTTAAATATGAAATATGGCATGTTGAATGTTGATAAAAGTGTTACAAATGGACTATAATGCACTAATATGTGAAATCATGGTAAATGGATTTGAAAAGGCATGAAACTTGACATATGCATAGATTAAGTGGTTAAAACTTGCTCTTAAAATTTGGTAATATTTGGATAAGGTTAAGGTGCCTAAATTGATTAAAAACCAGATAAAATCTGTCATTACAAGCCTTGTCATACCGATACGGGTGATGGCGTATTGATACAGCCTTGCATGTTTGGTCGGTTTAGCATTGGCGTAACGATGCACACCTAGGCATATCGGTACGAGTCTTAGCCACTGGAAAAATATTGCAACACCGTATCGACACCGTATTGACCCTGAAAGTTGACCTTCTAACTGTTGACCTTGCGTACCGATACCCAGTATCGATACGAGCTTAAAAATAATAAACATTTTAACGGTCAAGGTATGTGCATTGATATGGACCTAGGCATTTTGGTACGGTTGGTCAATTTTGGAATCTGAGACCAGTATAGCGTACCGATACGGGTCTCTAATGTTTATAACTAATTTAACGACTATGATATAGGTGTACCAATACAACCTCCTTGAGTATCGGTACAGAAGCAGGTAAGTTAGTTAAAAGGTGATTTAAGAAGTCTCTAAATGTTGTAATTTGGTCATTGAATTTTCATAAGGCTTAATTGAGGGTACAAATGGCTCTGGTTGTTTTGAAAATTTGCACACAAGATATCCTTGTATTGAATTTTGCACTAATAATCCTAATTGAATTCAAGTCCCTATAATTTTCTAAAATTACAATTTAGTCCTTAAATTTGTATAAGTTACCAAATGACCCCTTAATTGTAATTTGATTAAGTTTATATTGATCATGGTCATTCATTACATCGAATTGGTATTGTTAACTCATTGTTCATCGTACAAGACACCGTAAATGATAAACCAATCACCGTATTGTTCACCGATAACGCTTTTCGACCCGAATTCCTACCAGACCGGGAAGGGGGTGTTACACCCCCAATTTGTTAACAACGATTTCACCCAGCCCCCATGCACTTAGCTTCTCTTCAACTTTAGTTACACTGCATGCAGAATCCATAGTGCCAATCAAGCAACTTTTCACCCAGCATCCTCCTCGACAAAACTCTGCACGCTTTTTACCTCCTTACTACCTCGATTGAGCACGACATCACGGAACGACGGTCTACTGGCTTGGCTTCCAAGAGGAACACCCTGCATGTGCTTACCATCACTAGAGAAAAGTGGCTCTTTACTCATGTTTGTTTTATTATTTCGCCAAGTCATGTTTGTTTCATTCTTTCGCCAAATCACCACCGGAGCATCACTGTATTTCGCATCCGAAACAAACAACCTATACCCAAAAAGCCTAAACCCATTTAAACATTCTATAGCCCTATCAGCCTCACGCCTATTTGAGAATCGGACAAAGCCAAATCGCTTCCCTGACTTGTCAACCTTTCTGGCGATGAAAAAGTAGACAACGTCGCCATACTTCCCAAATGCTTGTCGCAGTCCACTCCAATGAAGGGTCAGAGGGATGTTTTGGACGAATAAGGATATTACTCTGTTCATGAAGATTTTTTAACGCATCTCGCCATCAGTTGAGTTCACCAGCTTGGATTAGCAAGCACGTTTGGCCTGTTGGCCAAGCTGGTCATCTTTGTTCCCTCATTTCCCTTACGTCATGGGTTCTAGACCCACTAGGAACACCCCTTCCTTCCCCTAGAGTTCACCTTCCCCTCCTCCTCCCCTCTAGATAGGATTAGGAGTAGATAGAATTTGCCAAAAAAAATATTCTTAATGTTAAAATTTAAAAGTGAATATTTCACCTAATATAACCTATAAAAAGATTAAATATCAATATTACAAATATTAAAATTCAAACTTGAACATAAGCTTAATGTCCCCTTTGAAGGGTTAAATCCCATGGCCAAGGATATAGTTGAAGAAGGAATGAGATAAGGAAATAGTGTCGCCCCCATCGTCCGCTGAGGATGCAGCAGAAGGTCAGGATCAGGGTCACACTCATTTCATTACAACAGCAACAAAACATAATCTGGACAGTATTGGATTTGGTACTACTTCCAATTTTCCTTTTTCTTTTTTCTTCAAACCCTAATCTCTTTAACTCACAAACCCGAAGCAATTCAATCCGTAACCAAACTCGGTTTCCCATAAGCAAAAACGCCAGCCTTTATTCTCCCTTCCACGTCCTAACATTTGCTGCCAGTGCTGGCCACTTGTGTACAAATTACCCACTTTTTTTCCTATCATATTAGCCTGGCGTTTTCTCTCTTTTGTTTTATTAAATACCCTCTCTCTTGAATTCAACGAGCGTGGAAAAGAGGATGATGTTTATACTAAGAGATCCGGATTCGAGCTTTCCTGGTTCTCTCTCCGAGTAAATGATTTTTTTTTGTATATAAAGAGACATTTAGTTTACTGTTGTCATACATAACCCGGGTTTAAAGCAAAGGACTTGAGGAGAAAATTAAAAGCTCTTTTTTTTCAACTGTTGCTTTCCTCTTCTGGTTTTTGCTACTTACAGAGAGAACTGTTTGGTTTTCTTTGTTGCTTTTCTTCTAGGGTTGAGGTTGAAGAGAGTTTGCCCTAAGCTTTGGTTTTAATTTTTTTTTCACTTTGAAGACATGTCGAGCTGCATCGATGTTGTGCCTGAGCAACTCTGCTATATCCCTTGCAACTTTTGCAACATAGTTCTTGCGGTATCTGATCTCATACGTCTCTTCTTTTCAAGGGATGGGATCTGCTTTTTCTTTGCTTTTTTCTCTTTATTTCGCAGCTTATATTTTTGTTTAGTTTTTGGTTTTTTGCTTGGTGTTTTCTCCATGTATGTTATTACAAGGAAAAGAACATTTTAGATGCTGATAAAAGCTGGTCTTGACTTCTGTGATCACAGTGTTCAGACCCTTTTTTTTTTACTGAAATCTATTTGATTTTCTCTTTCTGGATTTTCTTGGTTTTCTTACCAGTCAGGTCTCCATCGTTAGGCTTTTCTTTTTCTTCTTCTTTTGCAGTAAAAATAAAGTCACAATTCAATGGCCGGAGAGATTTCCTTTCTTTTTTGTTAATGTTGTTTTTGGTAAATAAAAGGGTATTTCTTTTAACGTCCAAAATCTCCAGAACACAGGCATTTTGCTGATAATCTGATGAGGACAACTCCACAACTCCCTTAGTTTCTGCTGTTGTTACATAGCTTTCCCCTAGGTTTACGCCGCTGTGTTAAATAGTTTAGTATCACTTAAGCAGTTCTTGAATTTGAAGTTTTATAAATGTAAAAAATCCTCCTTAAAAGACTCACCCATCAAAAATATCAGTCCAGATTAGTCAGGACAACGCCTTGTGAACAGGGAGGTCAAAAAAAAATACAGCCACAACTTGATTCTTGGCTAACTTAGTTTCTTTGGCTAATGGGGGAAACAAAATAACGTAGATCTCGTTATTAGCTTTGAATTTGAACATTTCCCAGAAACCCTATGCTTTTTCCTTAACCAATATTCGACTGACCTAGTTTCTTTCTCGTTTTTTTTTTTTTCATCCATTTTTATGTAGGTAGAAACCCCAGATTTTTAGAAATCTTAGCTGATCTGTGATTTTCTTTCATTTTTTATGCAGGTAAGCGTTCCATGCAGCAGTCTGTTCGATATCGTGACAGTCCGATGTGGGCACTGCACCAATCTATGGTCTGTTAACATGGCAGCCGCCGCATCTCAGTCACTGTCATGGCAAGACATTCAGGTGATAAGATCCAGGTCCAAATAAAATAAAAAAAATTGTGAGACTAATATATTTAGCTTTTCGAAACCTAGGGCTAATCCATGAAATAGTTGCAGTTTACTGGAAACCCTAGCAGCCGGCATGTTCAAAACCTAGTCTGGATTTTACAGCCGCTTTTCATTTCTTTTTGTTTTCTACTGTCTGGTTTTGGTAGCGTGATTTGATTGACATGTAAGTTGTTTTGTAAGAGAGATCCATTGGTTTCTTAGGGGCCCTTGTTTCAAGGATTTTGAGCTTATTTCTGGTCTGATTTATCTAATTAAATGATGCTACGTACAATTATAACAGATTCAGTCACTTCAAAGTCTGGTTTTCCTGCTTTTCTCTTTCTCTCAAACCATCATTTCAATCTTACTCAGCTTTATAATTAAATTTAATGATTTTTACAGGCACCCAGTTATGCAATACATGATTTCAGGACATATCTGTGTTCCTCGTCGAAATTCAACAACAAGCTCTCAATGCGAGCTCTTCCTGCTGCTAACAATGCAACCGAGGAAACGGTAGTGAACCGACGTAAGTAACCAAGACACTGCCTTTTGAGTGCATGAGTTTTTATTGTTTTTTAGACTTAGATTGAAAAATTCGCCCTTAAACTATATCATTTGTTTGTTTTTACTTTCAAATTATTTTTGGTCAAAATTAGTATCTAAATTATTATTTTTTGTTAGTTTAAGTTTGGTAGTTATTTAAGTACAAATTTATGTATTTCGGCCAATAAAACGTTGACACGACACACATTTTTTTGACCAATGATAGTTTAGTGACTAAAAGAAAAAAAATGAAATAGTTTATGTACTTATTTTGACTAAAAAATAGTTAAAGTAGCCAGAAAAAATATTTTAGATATTTGTTTGACCAAAAAATAATTTAAGAGCTAAAAGCAAATAAAGAGCATAATTTAATGGCTATTTTTCATTTAAGTCTTTTTTTATTAAGCAGAGTGGAGGATCCAGAATCTCAAAAATAGGGTCCAAATTTTTAATACACTTTTTTTTATGAATGGGTATGCAAAATAAAATTTCCTTCACAAATTAAATTTTTTCCAAAAAAAATGGGGATGCATATGCTTCCGAGCCATATGCATCTGCCTCTGTTAAGCATAGAGATAATTACATTTCCAATACAAAAATTAGAATTCAAACTCATACAAGATGAGAAAACATGAATGTCCTTAACCATTGTCCGTTAATGAATCTCACATAATTTTTATTGTCGAGGAGTTGTTTGTTGTTTTATTTTCAGCTCCCGAGGAAAGGCAGCGAGTACCTTCTGCATACAACCAGTTCATCAAGTAGGATTTCTTTTAACATTGTCATGCACACCTTTCATTTTTGTTTACATGAATACATGTAATGTAATTAATTATAGATTAATGTAGAGAGGAGATTCAAAGGATCAAGGCCAACAATCCAGATATCAGTCACAGGGAAGCATTCAGCACTGCTGCTAAGAATGTAAATATGAACAATAATTAATATTATTACGATAGTACACCTTGCAGACAATTTGTTCGAACTCAGGTTTCCTAAGAATAACAACATGGGTTTACTAAGACTTGTTTTTGTTAATTGATACGTGCAGTGGGCACATTTCCCCCATATCCATTTTGGGCTGAGGCTGGAAACGAACAACCAAACTAAGGTGAACAATGTAAGTGGTTATTTCCATTATATACAATTAATTTTCTCTTTAGGGAAAGTTCATAAACAAAACACAACTTTGGTTATACTATTTATCTTGCTTTGAAGGTAGAAATATCTTATTAACGAGCTTAATTCAGTTAGTTCATATAGCCGTTATCCGAAAGGTTTGAGATTCAAATCCCGAACATACGGAACATTTTTCTAAGGACGCCTTCATATTTTGTTTCGGAATTTCATGATTTTTAAGCAGGCTTAAGAAGCATCCAATGGCAAGGAGTGGAGTGAGAAACAAGTGATTACGTTTAAGATTCAAGCAAAGGTTGTGATTTGAGGTTTGGGGTTTGAAGTGTTGATCCAATGTGTGAGTGTGTCTTTTTAAAGGGTATGGATATTTATATCCTTAGTCTTATTTGTGTTGAATTGTTTAGAATATGTAATATTTACTTCAACTCAGCTACTTTCCTTTCTTTTGCCATCCACTTTTCAACTCAACATATTTACATATATGATCACTAAAAATAAATTCCACTGTCTACTTAGTTCATTAGTCTATTAAGATATTATAATATACATTTGATCGAATCGAAATTTTATGGGGATTTAATGTCAATGAGTTACTCAAATATGTTTAAACCTCAGAATCGGAGGATAATACACGCTTAAGCTTGTAATGTGTACATTTATTATACATTGACAACCATGTCTATCCCGAAATCCACATATTCTCAGCAACAACAACAACCAAATTAATTCTCAGCAAACTAATGTGTAAATTTAGTATACATTAACAATGTATTTAAATGTAATACCCGATCCAGATCGATGTTTTCAAGATACCAGCAAAAGGGAACTCATATTTAGCATTTAAAAGAGCATGAGTATATAATGTATCAAGGCTGCTTTAAGAGCTTATAATTCGATATTTCTTGCACAAACTCTTTGAAAATTCTGTTTTCTTTTCCTGTGAAGAAGTTTTTTATAATTAAAATCATCAACTACGTGCAGGGTGGATCTTAGGGTACAGTTAGAATCTTGGAATGGAGTAGAGACGGCAATTAGGGCATCCCTCGAAATAGAAATCATAAGCCCTAAACTCTGAACTCTAAACACCGAGTACTAAGAAATTTTATATTTTCTAAGATTTTTCATTTAGAGATTCAATCCGACAAGACTTACGAATTAGGATACGGTTGTAGTAAATGTATGAAGAGGAAAGTAAGTGGGAGAGAGAAGTGCATGTAATGGAAAGGGTAATAACGATGGGAATGTTATGGGGATCAGCAAATGTATTGTAGTAAAAGACTACAAGCTGGCAGGCAAATGGATTTAAATTTCTGAAAAAAATAAAATAAAATAAAATAAATGGTTGGTGAGAGGGGAGGGAAATTAATAAGGAAAAAAAAGCAAAGAAAAAGAGGTTCTGACATAAGAATCTGAAATGTCAAATTCATGTCTGCTGCATTTCATTGTCATTTCAGCTCTCCAATTCCTCACTCCCCAAAAAACCTGTGACCACCTCCTTGTTTCTTTCTACACAGCACATCACTGGCATGGCAGCACCTCCAGTACTCTCCCCCTTTGGACATTTCTAAAGAATGAATGTTGATTCCATATTTTTATTTCAATAAGAGTTGAACATCTTTTACATGAGTAATATTTTAAGTTTTGTTTAGGACAAAAATGAGATGACGGTGGTTGTTGGCTGAAATTTAGACGGAGATTCGTAGGTAATAATTGTATCGGAAGAAGATAAAGGAAAAAATTAGGCTCTGATTTGATCCTCAATGTGGATCTCAGCCTAGAGGAATTGATATATTCTCATTGTGATTGTATTGTAAGAGGTCTGAATCTAAATGCAGATGAAAAACTTAGTTTTTTAGTTAAATAAACACCAAGAGTTATTTTTTCAAAATTTAATTTATTCAACTCTGAAATATATAAGATTTAATCTGATTATCGAATATTAAGTGCAATAGAGTGCAAGTTGTTGCCGACATGTGACTCCTGTGGTATCATGCAGGTCGACATAAATTCTGTAAATGTGTGAACATCAAGTGTGCCACGTCCCATCATCTTCCTCTCCTTTTATTTACCATCTTGTCTTGGAAAGTAGACGGAAAGATCCAAAACCCAAAAATGGGAACAAAACAATCCTCTAAGTGTCAAAATTTGTTGCCAAGCTTTTCTTGGCTTTAATGGAGGATGCTTCTGTAATTTAACTCTTTTCATATAAATCCCAGTTAGTTTTGAAGACAAACTTAACCTCATGAACTAACCAACCAATGATAATACAGTTTGAAGGAGCTCTATGTTCTAACACTAACTGAATCCGACCAAATTACAGCTTTAGACAAACTCTTTGCCTTTGCTTTCTCTAATAATTAAGGATAACCAATTGTGATTCTCACTTGCTAGTCTCAGAGAGAAACCAAAAAAAGGGAAAATAAAAATATCCATCTCTGTGTCAATGGCATGTGGTATTATCTCCAACTGGGCTGAAAGATATTCTTGATGACCTATCTGATCCAAGGTTGAAGGTAATATCCGAAGCATCAATGTGGTTTGGGGCGCTGCTTGTCGAAGGGAAAGAAAAGACAAGGGCAGGGGAAGATCTGTTCAAGCCAAAAGTATATGTAGGTCCTGTAAGCTCCTCTTTGGGTTGATGCTGACTGCTATCCAATATCGACGGTATGATGGTCGGTGTTGGTGGCTCAGAAGACATGCCAGAAGATGCAGGAACAGGGAAAGTGAAACCGGCGGTGCTATTATCCGAAGTAAACATCCACCTTTGCTCAGGGTTGGTGACAGAAATTGAAGCCAAAACGGGTTTATTTCCTGAAGAGTTGGATGAAGGGTTTTGTAGACCCTCGAATACTGCCTCAGACACTGCAACACCAGCGAACTTTGGAAGATCCTGTCCAATCAATTGATTAGAACGCCATTCTTTGATGTAACAAAAGTTTAAGCAACTAATAGACCGAAGCAAATTAACAAAGAGACCGTTTGTGATTAATACTCATGCATCATATAATGATTACCCGGATTCGAGACAAACCAAATTTCAGGGTTGAATTAAGAGAGGGAGATGAAATGATGGTATATATTATCACCTTACACACCTAATAGAAAAAAGTTATGCATCTTTTACTCCGAAACAAAATGGTAGAAATTGGATGTCAATATATGTACAAGAAGGCAGTTAACATTAAAAATTACATATATATATATATATATATATATATATATATATACAATTTTCTCCAATAAATATTCGGGAGAAATGGTTCCTCTTAGAAAAATATAGTTTATACTTACTAGGGAAATACTTAGCAAAATGATTAGAATTAAGGCATGAGAATCATACAATAGTAGGGAATGAATAAGACCTAATAAGATCATTCATGGTCACATAATAATAATAATAATAATAATAATAGGATGAATGAAATACCTTGTGTGCAGTCTTCATTTGTGAATGCTGAGTTTTTCCACTATCTAGTGAAGACGCTGCATTATTGCCGAACATTGGAACAGATCTATCAACTTTTAAATCTGATGTAGAATTTGTTTTCTTCACATTACTCTCTGGAGAAGCCACAGAAATTGACTTTTCATTCCAGGGAGCAGGATTTCCGTTGTTGATTTTATCCTTGCTTTTAGAAGAATCAAGTCCTAAAGTTGGCACATTGTTGTGCAAGGTTAAAACAGAAGCATTAGCATCCGAAGACTGAGATATTTTCCATGAAGTAGCTATCTTTAACTCCTCAGACTTCTTCTTCGGAGTCACTAGAGTTCGGTCAAGGTGGTCCAATATTGTCCTAGCCATCTGACTGGAATGAGGATGAACAGGTGGCATACCCATTTCAGAGCTTCTATTTTTATCTACCAACTGGAAAACTGAAGAGTTACTAGTGCCTCCCTGTTCCATATTCCTCTTGATAGGAGATAGACCTTTGGAAACACTGGAATTTACTACCGGAAAAGAACCATTCAATGATGAATGGGAATAAACATATCCTCTGGATGGAGTTTCTGCAGTGCCCTTATGTCGAATCCTGCAAATAGGTCCCACAGATCCATGGGCATTATCCATTATGTTGCTCCTCAACTTCAATCAAATGTTCAAACAACAAATAAACGACTCAAGTCAAATAGATGTACAGATAAGAATTCAAATCATCAAAAGCAATTTGCAAATAGGCATTAGCTGCTACAGCATGATAAATATTACTTTGTTCAGCTTCAGATCTGTCCAGCTTTGAATTAAACACACACACACAGATGGCTATGTCCAAATCTAGAGCACATTTTTCCCCCAAGGCTTTGCTAGAAACATTTTAATCTAATAATTAGGTTTCAAAACCACTTTCCACCTTGTAGCTTAACCGTTGGATTAAACACTTTTCTGTCATTGCCTATTTATATCCTTCTTAGCAAGCAAAGCCTAAGGGTATACTCAATAGTGTGGAAAAGAGGAAAGAAAATAAATTGAGTGTGCTAGGTAGGAACGATAAGCGAAAGGAAAGAAAATAGGAAATATGACTATTTTCCACCTCATGCATACAATCAAATAATTCCAAATTGGTATATCAGAAAATATGAAAGATGAGAGGAAATGAGAAAGACGAGAATTAGGTGCACATATTTACAATAATATCCATCATTTAAAATGTCTCTTTTTTTCTCTCAATTTACAAAAGGCGTATCAGAAAAATAATGTATTATAATGTGTAGGTATAAAAATTTAGCACTATACTAAAGGATAATCAGTAGTACCCACAAATTAGAACCACTAATCATGAAAAATACCTGCCCATATGCAGGAGTTTGTGAATGCTGCAAGGGAGAGAATGAACCATTCACTAAACCATCACCCTCATCGCGTACATGAGCCAGCTGATTAAATGCAAACAAGAAAAAGAAAAACTCTTAACAATCATCAAATGTAAATCATGATGGAACACAAACATTTTAAAATTCCACACCTTGGATTTAGATTTTGAATAGATTGTTCTGGAGTAAGGGGTTCTTGGAATATTATGAAGCCTAAATCTGCTTCTTTGACTTTGAGGAGTTAAATAATCACGTTGATCCTGCACCATGGAACCTGGCCAACCTGTGGACGGCTTTGGGGAGGCAAATGTAACAAATGGTTCCGATGCAAAATCATCAGCCAGCATTGTTTGTCTTTCTTCTTTTGATATAATACTTTTTGAACCTAGGTTTACTTCTGGTGTTCGGTTTGCCATGTATGCTTTTGCAATTTCAATTGGTGAAGGTGCTGTTTCATTTAGGAGCTGCAATATTTCATAGAATTTTAGATAGACGGGAAAAGAAAAGATATCAGGGAGAAAAAGCATATTAATTTCATTGTACCTAATGGTACAGGTACATTGATATATGGTGGGCATGAGAAATTAACAAATTTGCGCAAGCACACACATGCGTATTAGAGAGAGAATAAGAAGGCTAGATATTTGAGCATTGATGAGAAGGCTAGATATTTTATCCTCTTTCCCAGCACTGTTTAACATTCACAACCAGCCCTAAATAGTTTATTAAAACCTTAGAATAGCCACATATCGAAACCAAACTGAACCCCCACAAAAGCAACCCCAAGCTTCAACTCTAACCACTGTTAGGGTACTGTCCATATTACTCTTTTCTTTGCTTAGGATCTCAAAGTTAAGTCTTTTCTTTTCAAAACCAACCAGAAAACATACTCTCTCCCATGCAGTCAAGCATAAACTTGCAAGTTCCTGCCTATCATGCATATAAATCACCTTAATTTGATGTAACTCCCTTCCTTTTCCTACATCATTTTCAGTCAAGATTAAATTACATTACTTTAAGAGAAAATTATATAATAGTTGAGAGTTCAAATAATTATTTTTAAATATATATATGTGTGTGTGTGCGTTTCTACAAGCTATGTTACTGAGTCAGGGGTGTGTATCCAAGTGTGTGATGTGGGCGTGTTAAATTTTCCCAAAACATTTTTCCATATATTTGCACAAGCATCACAACATATCCATAAACTAACACATGACACAATATTCAACCTCAGTATTCCACGTGCACACCATCGATCCAATACAAGTTCAGAATACTGATTTTCACTCACAGTTGGCTTAGGAAGAGGGGTTGCTACATCCCTAGCAGCTTTATTTAGATCATCCCGTTTATCTTCAGCTGGCGTTCTCAGGTTTGTAGCAACTATAGGTCCCTTGGGTCCTCCAGTAGACAGGATTAAATCCTTACTTTCTTGATTAACTTTAGGAACATCAACAGCCTTTGAATTTATAATCCTAATCAGACGACTGATTTCATCCCTGGGTATAGATATAAATGTTAAAACACATTAGATAGTTAACTCTTTGCACTAAGTAAATGATCACCCTGAAAGATAGAGACAAACGTGGGTATATGTATATGCACAATGAATCATTAATATCAAAACCAAGCTCATTGTAATGGCTAGGAGTTGGGATATGGCTATAATTGATGTTATGACAAATTTATACCAGTAATTCTTCGCAGAAATGAGGAAGTTTACAATGTATGTATAACTGAAAACAACAAAAAACAAATCACCTCGAAAATGTTTTCCCCGTCACTAGCTTCTCAATTTCTGAAAGCCCGTCATTATTAGTGTCACCCTGGTCGCCTTTTCTATTTTCAACACAGTCAGAACCAGCCTTTGGTCCATCTGTTAAACAACTAGTACCAGCTGTTTTGGACGCTACAAACTAGAAATGGAATGCAAATATACTTACTCAAGCCAGGCCACCAAGAAAAGCTCAAAACTAACAAATTTTCACTTAAAGTGAGCAAGTAAATGTTGTGATTCACCAAAATTTAAACTGAAAATAGAAACACTTACAGTTGAACAATTTTGGTCTTCTCCATTAGCATATTCTTCTATATCTTCATCCAACTGAACTGTTTCCAACAGAAATACCAGACTTCAACACAAATTACAGCAATTCAACATTTAATAACAACTAGATATGTATAGAAAGGAAAACATTAAAAATTCCCCGAATCCTTTTACCTAAAATAATAAGTACCTTTAAAACCCTAAGGAACACAAATTAATCCCTACGAAGAGAGAAGTTTCAACAGAGATGTGTTTTCTTAATATATATATAACTAACCACGAGCTTGAGGTTCTGGCGGTGGGAGAGAATCAGTGCTGAAGGATTTGAAGAGAGAGGGCAAGATCCTAGTGGCGCCGCCGGCTATGAGACGACAAGCGGGATCAACAAGTTTGGAGAGTAAGAGGCCGCGTAGGGATTGGTCCTGCTGAGGACGAGCGTAGGGTGTGGTCGGTGGTCGACGCGGAGGTTGCCTCCTTAGTTTCCCGCCGGCGCCGCGCTCGGCTGCTGCCTGTTCTTGCATTGAGTAGGACGGCGTCGTTTCGGTGGTTTTTTCCATTCGAGTTGTTGTCTTCTCTCTCACTCGGCCTCCCCCACGCGCAATCACGCACCAACTCACTGAATCACTGAGTTTATGCTTTACTACGAAGCGCGCTTCTTTTATTTTCTTTTGGCTCCTCTCGAACTAAATAAAAAATTCAAAGAATTCTTTTTGGTTCCTTTATAGTTAGCTACATTTGCTGCTTCGTTTTTTTACTTAAATTGTGGGGCCACTGTCTAAACCCAATTGGAATATGCCACGTGTCAAAAGTAATTGAAATTTTCTGCCGGTTCGAATGATTTAGTTTATAATTCCCTATTTTGACAAATTTATTTTTTTACGAACCCTAATTTTTTCTCTAAAGTGTTTCTTATATTAATGGAATTTTTTTATTTTAATGAAACTCAAATTCTTGTTCTAATTAAAAATATACCATTATGATCTTACCTTTACATGAAGACATGTAATTTATTGCAGAGTGGAAGTGTGGAACACAATGAGAATTAATGGGTCATGGTCCCATATAAATATTAAAAAAATTGTATAGTAAAATTATTTTTTACTCTAAAAAAATATTATTCATTATTAACCCTCTATAAATTTATAATTTTTAAATATTTTTTTCAATAAATAATGTTAAGTTTCGCTACCTATTATTAACCACGTAGAAAACAATAATATTGTCGGTAAAAAGACAAAAATATTGTCTTGAGATTTTTTTCAAAATATAGTACAAGCTAAATTATTTTTCAAAATATTGCATTTGCTACAGTGTTTTGAAATATGATGGGATTTCCACCGTTTTTGAACAATATTTTTCTATTTCGAATTAAAAAATTCAAAAATGGTAGAAAATGGTTCTATTTTTTAACAGTAAAAATCAAAAGGTTGGAGCAAGAGGCTCCGACTTCAAACAGTGGCTGGGATGCCACGTGGCGCGCCAGCATGAAAGCCAGTACTGTTTAAAGATGGAGGGAAACCACTCTGACTTCAAACAGTGCCCAATATGTTGCACTAGGGTGGCAGATTTTTCAGCCGTGTCATGCATAGGGCAGCTTTGCATGCATTTTAGGGTGGCTCGGGAAAGGTGCATGCATGGGTAGTGGCATGGTGCAAATATAAGGCTGCATGCATGTAAGGGGTGAAAAGTAGTTTAAGAATATAGGTTTCGAGAATGAAAAATGGTAGAGTGTTAGTAAGTTTGGTTTATAAATTTATTTAAAATTATGTAGGAGTAGAGTAAAAGTTTGGATAAAAAACTTATTAGTGTTAATAAAAGAGAGGTAGGGGTAGATAAGAGAAATTTTTTTGATTTTTTGTATTAAATATGTGAGGTTAAAGGTAGGTAAGTTGTTAGAGAAAAAATTGAGTAAAAATTGAGTAAAGAATGAGAAGAAGTAGAAGAAAGTTGTGAAAAAATTAGTATTTTTAATAAATTAGTATAATTTTAGAAAGTATATTCTAATATAATATATATTCGAAATAATTAGTAAATTTTTATAGTATATGGTAATTAAAGAAAAATAATTGCGTAAGTAAGTAATATTTATTTACGAGATCTTCCAATTAGGATTAGTGACATTATTTAAAATTTTAGTATGTTCATTTTGATTTGTGTATTCTGATTGAAAATCTATTTATGTGTTTTGAACATGCAGAAAAAATGAGCAACAACATATTTATGATGATTATCCATTACAATGGATAAATGATGAAAACTGATGTCGGGGTTGTATTTGAATCTGAAAGCATTACGAAGATGAGATTTGAAAAGAAAATCACTCTTCGAGAAATAAATGAGAAGATATCTGAGAAAATTGGATCTGAGATTCATGGTTTGCGGTACCGGTGCTGACATATCACAATCCAGTCAAATATTCTACAATCACTCTCCAAGATAATACTGATGTTGGAATAATTATTACAGAGCATGAATCTATGGAGATTCAAAATATCGAGTTGTTTGCTAAGTTGTATGATGTTCCCGACCCATCAAAAAACGTAGTTGGAGAATCTGCTCAAATGGGTTTTGGTAATGAGATTGATATGTTCGGAGGTAGTCTTATCGCAATGTTGGCAAGTAGGACATCGAGTGCATTTTATCCAGCTGGGCCTTCAACATATGCATCATCATATGGGCCGACTATTGATCCAACTGATGATGTTGATGTGGAAAACCTAAGAGGTTGATAGGGAGAAACACTTGAAGATTTTAGCAAATATGAAGATATTGGGGATCCTGATTTGTTCCCTGATAACGTTGGTGACGCCCTTGATTTCGGTGTTAGAGAAATTGTTTCGATTGGGGACGACATTACATGGTATGAACCTCCTGCTCACATGAGCTTAGTAGATTTCGATATGGTGGGGTGCCTTAATTCCTGGATATGCCTCAATTAACTTCGAGTGAGCATGATGAATTATCGGTTGGGCTTTAATTTAACGAAAATAATAAAGCTACATTGGTAGTTAAAGAGTATAGCATCAAAAAGCAAATGGACTACGTTGCTATAAAACCAGACAAAGGAATTTCTTTGTCAAGTGTGTGAAATATGGACAATAGTGCAATTGGAAGATCGAGTGTCAAAGCTTCAGAGGAAAAATACTTTGGAGGTCACAAAGTACAATGGCGATCACACATGTTTACGAGCTTCCATCGTAAATTAGACTCGAATATAATAAGCCATCACATGATGAATTTGGTTGAAGCAAATCTAAAGGTTCCCGTTTCAGTGATTCAGGCAACCATTGCGCAATAGTTTGGATATCAGATAAAGTACAAAAAGGGGTGGCATGGAAGGGATAAGGCAATGCAGTCGGTGTGTGGTGATTACGATAAGTCATACAACAAGCTACCGACTTTATTACTAGAAATGACACGTTTCATCCTAGGCACCATAGTGAGGTATCAAACCACGGATGCATACGACCGAGAAGGCCAACTTGTTGAAGGGAATAAATTTTTCCATCGACTTTTATGTGCGTTTAAGACATACATTGAAGGTTTTTCATTTTGCAAACATATGGTCCAAGTCGATAGCACATGGCTATACGAGAGATACTTTCATGTACTGTTGATTTTCGTTGCGCAAGATGGTAAGAACAATGTCTTTCCAATTGCATTCGCAATTGTTGAGCATGGGATGGTGAAAGCTTGGAATTTTTTTGAGCAACTTACACGAGCATATCGTCCGAGAAGATAGGGTCTGTATTATATTTGATCGAGGTTTGGGTATCAAATCAGCAATTAATCAAGACAAAAGTTGTTGGACACCTCCGTATGCATATCCCACGTATTGTGTTCGTCACATTGATAAGAACTGTTATGAACAATTCAAAAATCAATACCTTCATAATGAGATTTTAAGCATGGGTAGTATAATCTTTTCAAACTCCGTTATATATGCATTTCCATTTATGTGTTTTGGTTTTTCTCGATATTAACAACATGTAGTATGATGGACAATTTAATAAAGTATGGTGAACGCGTTTGGAGTTGGGCAAACAGTATTGAAAGGGAAAGATAGGCCCAATCGTATGATGAAAGTGGTATACGATACGGGCAAATAACAACCAACCTTGTAAAGTGCATAAATAGAGTACTAAAAATATCACGTCGTCTTTCAATGGCAATTTTAATGAAAGTTTGGACCGTTAAAGGGAAGCAAATCAAGTCTTTAATAAATATGGGGCAAAGTTGGGCTCCCGATCTTGTGAGGAAAATGCAAGATAGCATGTAAAATACAACGTCGATGAATGTTTACGGGTTTGATCGAATTAATTAGACATTTTGATATTGTTTATTCCAGATGCAAACAACGAAGCAAGGCACTCAAATGTATTTTGAGTCAATTTTGAACATAGGTGGAGTGACTGTGGCGCGTTCCAGGCGTGGCGATATCCATGTGCTCATACAGTTGCAGTATATATGGCTGTAAAGGTTAACCCGTACACCTATATAGAAGTGAGTTCCCACCGATCGTGAATTCAAAGTATTGGCCGTCAGTGGAGCATGAAAAATGGTTACCGGATCCTAGACTCCGTAGACTCTAACTGGCCGACCTAGATCGACTCGCATCTATACCAGTATGGATCTTCATCATAGAGAGAGGGAACAACAAAAGAGATCTACCATATGTAGGGTTGAAGAATATTCAAGATCAAACTGTTTAAATGAACCAAGATTCGTGCCTATGCCTTAGTGATTTCTGTTTGCATTCAAAAATATTCTACTTTGCATCAGTAATTTTTGTTTGTATTCGAAAATATTCTACTTTGCATCAGTATTAATTTGTTATTTATAATTTTATATTTTTACTACTATCATATTGCTTAAGTCTGATTCAATAATTATGGACCGAATTGCTAAGTATTCAAAGTTTAAGGACTAATCTATAAATTTCTAAATGTTTTAAGGACCAATGAAATTTTGCATTTTATTAGTAAGAAATATTTTTAATTTCATGTTCATCACAAAACTTGAATTAAAAAACGGCGACTGAATCGGAGTTCAATTGAAAAATTCAATAATTTAGGTAACTTAATTCCTGATCTTAAGCATGAACATTTATGTCATTTCTAATTTTTAACTTTTATTATTAAGTTAATTCATTACTAATTCATGAATTCAAATAGTCGAATTTGAAAAGCGATTCACTAATTACTAAAGATAACTAGATTGGGTGAATAATAAAAAAGTAGTGGAAAATAAAAAACAATAAAATTCAAACTCAATCAAATGTATTACACAAAAGACATAAAATCATTTCTTATGTAATTTCTACCCATGACGGTCGTTGAGCACATTGTGGCCTCTGTGCTGTCTCGGGATCCTCTTCAGCATCCTTAGTGTTGCTCACCTCCTTAGTCACTGAGGGCATAGGAGGTGGTGTTGTGAACAAATCGATGTAACCGCTCTTCTCTCCCATAATCTTTAGTGAATTCAGAAAATTTTGAATTTTCTGAAAATCTATGTTATCGCCAAAGTTTGAGTAAATGGGTGACTGTGGCAAATAAAACTCTGGTTAAACCAGCATCATCAAACCCTAGATTATCTAAGGAGCTCAGGCCCACTTCTGGTTGTACACCTATTTCTGATTGTACATATGCAGGAGACGGTTCCCTTTCTCATATAACTGTCGGCATTACTGTTTCTACCTCCTATGTGGTTGGCCAACCTTCAGGGTTTATACTTCAAACGTTTCTACTTTCATATGCGCCCGCTGCAGCCTTCGATGATTGACCTTTGCCACCATATTTTTTCTTATACCTTCGACATTCTTCTCATCCTTCGAGAGTAATTAAGTATGGCTTTCAATTACTACGATAGTAGATCATGGACTCTAAACTCTCAAAATCAAAATTATTAGCTTGTATTGGACTGTGATACAGCAACGATGAAACTCTATCGTTTCACAAAGCAATGTAATCAACATGTACGGCTTTTCAATCCACATCTGGCATGCCGCGTCCATCATAGTCGTGAATAAAGTAATGATCGAGTGGAATACACGGAATGGGCTAGTGGAAGCTAAATTGCCTCAGCACATTATCTCCAAAGTAGAACTCGACAATAGCAAAGTGGATTAGCGGTGTAAAACTACACCATAAAGTAGAATCTTTCGTCAAATAATTCGGTAGAAATATGTGATCATCGTTGTACGACATCAAAATAAACTGCAAAAAAATATGATTATTATAACAATACATCTCACTAAAATGTAAAAAATACATTTAACCAAATAAACTTTCTATTCAAATACCTGATCCTGATAATACAAATCAATCTGAGATCTACATACTCTAACATTGTTGTGCGCCAATCTCGTCTCATATTTTTCCTTGCACCATCTGCATACAAATCAAAATAATATTTTAAAAACAGTAGACATCCACCAATACCGCTTACCTTTTTACTCTTTTCTAGTATAGCGCCCTTGCACAACTCACGATACAAGCACGCTAATATGGTCGATCCCCAACTATATTGACAACCAGCTTTCCAAGGAGTATCCAAAAAACGTAGATATCGTATATTGACCAGATTGCTAGATTTATTCGGCATCAGTATCCCTCCAATCATCTGGAGAATATATGTCCGACTTACCTTATAAACCTCATCAACCGTACTATACGGATTGAGTCCAAATTTACTTTTCAACCAACTCAATTTGACACGAGACCCTTTCACATTACTTCTATATGGCACATTCCCAAGGTACTTGTCGTAAATTTTAGCAGTTGAACCCCAAGTACGCTCGATCAATGGCTTCATATTTATCGGGACCCCGATAAGATAAACCACGTCTTCTAGCGTGATCGTGCATTCTCCACAAGGCATATGGAATGTATAAGTTTCGGGTCTTCAATGCTTAATTAGAGCGGTAATCAACCCGGGAACCAACTTGTAGCCACGAAATAATGTCGTATGATAAAATCCCGCCATATGCAAGAAATGCAGGATTCTATTATCTAGGGAAGTTTCTACCATGCCATGCTCCGATGATGTTTAAATGTATCCTCCATATTCTGTAATTAACTCATTGTATAAACATAATTATTAACAAAAATTTAGAAGTAACTGATTTCGTAATAAATAAATTTTTAAAAAAATTGTACCATCTCATCAACTCTAAGACTAGTAATGTGTTGATCCTGTAAATGCAACAAAAGAGCTTGCTCAGCCATCCTACGTGACAAGTAAGAAAATATTAGTAACTCGGGACTAAATCTATCGTTAAAAAATAATAATCATAATCAAATAAAAAATAACTCGGGACAATTATTTACTCATTTTCACACAAAAATTCTTCTTCTTCTTCTTTGCTCAATTTTCACACAAAATTTCTTCTACAAAATTTTCACCTTCAACCACCTATTTAACACAAAAATATTCAAAACATTAAATTTATATTAATCATCATCAACACTAAATTAACAAATATAAATCAAATTTTCGTACTAAATTTTAAAAAAATAATATTAAACTGCAATATACAATTAAAAAATTAAAATTAAAGTTATTAATATTACTAAATTAAAAAATTAAATACACATCTAATATACTTACAATATTTCTCCAAATCTTCTTCTTCTTTACTTTATATTATTCTCAAAAAATTTATTCAACAATATTTCTCACCTTCAACCCCTATTTAACAAAAAAAAATTCAAAACATTAAACTTATATTAATCATCATCAATACTAAGTTAAAAAATATAAATCCAATTTTCGTACTAAATTTAAAAAATAATATTAAACTAAAACATACAATTAAAAAATTAAAAATAAAATTATTAATATTACTAAATTTAAAAATTAAATATATTTAATATACTTACAATATTTCTACAAATTTTCTTCTTTACTCTATCATCTTCTCAAAAATGTTCTTAAACAATATTTCTCACATTCAACCCCAATTTAACACAAAAATATTCAAAACATTAAACTTACATTAATCATCGTCAATAATAAGTTAAAAAATATAAATCCATTTTTCGTACTAAATTTAAAAAACTAATATTAAACTACAACATATAATTAAAAAATTAAAATTATTAATATTACTAAATTAAAAAAATTAAATACACATCATATATACTTACAATGTTTTTCCAAATCTTCCTTTTCTTTACTCTATCTTCTTCTCAAAAATTTTCTTCAACAATATTTCTCACCTTCAACCCCTATTTAACACAAAATATTCAAAACATTAAATGTAACACCCTTAAATTTTTTGTTAATAATTAAATGTTGGGTTATTTGTAAAAAAAAATGAGGAGTGGCTCTTTGGGGAAGTTGAACTTGTTCCCTCTAGCAATGTAGGCGGTGGCTTTAGCCATTGAGGCTAAGGCTACTTCTAGTTAGAACCTACACCGACTAAAATGTTAAGCATTGTTATTCTATCTAAACTAATATTTAATATAACCCAACAAACCCCCTGTCGATTCAATCCACCATAGTCCGAAAATTGAGTTTCCAAAATAATCCTAAAACCTCTCCTCCCCATCGTCTTCCCCGATCTGCACCACCGCTGAGCGGTGTGCGTCACTGCCAGCATCGGTGGGTTCGACGTCGCATTCCAATCCTAAAATTATCCATCACTCGTACGGTGGAGTCGTCGTTGTCGATGAGATCGAGTTGGAAGTTCGCTTGAACCCGTGCCTTGCCATTTCTGTTTTTGATGATTTCTTACCACCATCGCCATACGTTTGAGTCATGGCCATCAGATCCGAGCTTTCTACTTTGAGTCGAAGCAAACCCTGGTGATTGATTGTTCGTTCGTTGTCGTAAAAGGCCCCACCAGAGCTTCAATATTTTTGAATTTTTTTTCGAATTTAAGGTAAATATGGTAGGTTTTTGTCCAATTTCTAGGTAATAGATAGGTTGGTTTATTGGATCCAGTTAGAAAATATATTTTTGGTGCATTTTTGGGTTTTTTAGGCCGCGCGTGGTTCACACGCGCTACCAGTGATGATTTTCAGCCACCATGGCTGATTCGTCTATAAACAGAGTTGGTTTAACCTTGACTCAACCTAACTCGACCCAAATCGAACCACTCGAGTTAACCCAGTGAGTTATATCGCCCGAGTTAACCCAGTGAGTTAACTCGTCTGAGTTAACCCAGTAAGTCAGTTCATTCGAGTCAACCCATTGATCTGACCCGAGTTGACCCGACCCAACCTAAGTTGACCTTACCTGACCCGAGTTGACCCGACTTGAGTTGACCTGACTCGACCCGAGTTGACTTGACCTGACCCGACCTGAATTGACCATTGACTTGTTGACTGCCGACATCAATATTGACTTTAACCGATGATATCAGCATGATATTAGCATTGACTTTGTCTGATGATGTCAGCATTGACTTTGACCGATAATGTCATCATGACGTCAGTGTTGACTTTGACCCAAAATGGCAATTTTTCCAAAAACCCTTATTTTATATTTTTTGACGTCCTAAGTCCGCTTTTGAAATCTGTTTTTGCAAAATTCTTATCTGAAGCCTCCAAATATGATATTGGACCCGAACATTCTTATGTGTTTCATTATTTAGTTTAAAAGGCAATGGGATTTAATGACTGATTTTGAGTTATGGGTAAGTGAAGGTATTCATATATTCTAGAGTCTGAGATCTAGTTGGACGTTGAGTTCGAAAGTGGTCGACGATAATTTTAAGAGCTTAAATAGTGTAGCTCGGAATCCAGGTAATACATTACTACCTCGTACATGCTTTATGGAACATATCGATATTTGGTTAAAGTATGCATGATTATGTTTAATAGTGTTAAAAGATTTGATATCTAAAATATTTCGTTAAGGAAAGATGATAACACCCTTGAGACGTAAGAATGATTAAAATGCCTCTAACAAAAGAAATGATATGGAATTTACACTTGATTTGATAAAATAACTACTTCATTTGAAATCTCTGATCTATTGAGAAAGGCTTCGGTGTCAAGATGCAAATTATGGGTGATAAGAAAACATTTGGATTTTTCCTAAACTCTGGATAAACACCTAAAGATAAATTTACTGGAAGTTCTTCGTATTCTTGAACTGGTCTAAATGACAGTAAAGAATGAATTGAACAAAATGATTAAAATAATTAAAATAACCTCAAGCACTGAAAATTACCAAATTAACTGAAATAATAGATATACTCTCAAGTTTTGAAATGAATGAGTTGTTTGTAAGGACAATAAGGATCAAGATGTCTGAACTACCATCAAGCATTAAAATAATTAAATACCCACATGACTTGAGATATATGAAAGCTTGAAAATTCTGAAATCTCTAATATAACGCAAATGATTGAAATGCCCCTTTGGGTTTGAAGCCTGACTTATAAAAATTGGTCATTCGTAATACTGTTACAATAATAAAAGAATACTGCACAAATACATATTCAATCATTCGGGGCTCATTATAGGATAATTTGTGACGGTGACCTGTTCAATTATACTACGCAACTAGAACTAAATTTTTGAACATGTGTGAGGTTTACTTATTTGAATGCTTGAAAAATAATGCATTGATGAGACGTGGTTAATGGAATAGACTTGAAGCCTGGCATGCTGTCAGCAATCTTCAGCATAACAAATTATCGACCTACCCAATCGGCATTAAACTATAAAATTGCCCTTGAGTGTTAAAATAACCAAAATCCCCTTATGAGAAAAATTGACTAGAACCCTCCTGGCATATCTGAATTCTTGCATAATCACGACTTTTATTTGTTTAAAATATATCTCTATATCTGATCTGAAAAACATGCTCTCTGGTTAATGTTTCACTGAAAATAATTGTATGTTTTATATCCACTGCTACAACTGTTAATTACTGATTATTATTATTATTGCTTAGACTATTTTACTTGGGGTACTTGTGATATTATATGAAGTCTATGTAGGTTCAGCCCTGATCTGATTGGTAATACCTTATGTATCAGGTTCCTATGCTTCGACTAGGATAATACCTTCTGGCTTCTATATCAGGTTCATATGCTTCGGCTAGGTAATGCCTTCTGACTTCTGTATCAGGTTCCTATGCTTCAGCTAGGGTAATACCTTCTGGCTTCTGTATCAGGTTTCTATGCTTCGGCTAGGGTAATACCTTCTAGCTTCTGTATCAGGTTCCTATGCTTCTGCTAGGGTATTACCTTCTGGCTTCTGTATCAGGTTCCTATGCTTCTGCTAGGATAATACCTTCTGGATTCTGTATCAGGTTTCTATACTTCGGCTAGGGTAATACCTTCTGTATCAGGTTTCTATACTTCGATTGGGGTAATACATTCTGCTTCGGGTTTCTATGGTTCGGTTAGGGTAATTCCTTTTGGACCTAAGATATCCCCTTAGGTCGGCACCTACGTCCAACGGGCCTGGGTTAAGCCCTTATATATGCAACTCTAGGGAACTGCATACTGGAGTTCGGTTGAAGGGTAGTTAGGTGATTAGAATAAAACTTTCTTGTCCCCTTCAAATATTTACCTACTAAATTAATGTACCGAAGTCTGAAACTTTTTGTATGCTTTCAATCTGCACTCAATGGAGCACACTAAACTCTTTTTTTAGCTTTGTAATCTACCTATCTTTTGATTCTTCGGGCTAATGGCATCTGATCTGGTATTCAGGTGATCAGATAAAGAACAACATTGTTACCTTCAAGTACAATGATAATATGAAACATCATATCATAACAAAAACCTATTGGTATCAAGCTCACCATGTTAGTTTCATGTTTAATCTTATACCTATTAGTGCCCATGGCATCTTTTGGTAGTTCTGTATTACTGAGTTTTTCCAAGCTCATGTTGTTTTACTATCGCAGGTTAAAAAGGATTTGATCATGATTCGGCGATTGACATCATTAATGAGAGTCTCCTTGGCGTTGCTTGCGGAGTACGGTACAAGTGTAAATAATTGGGCATGTATGTCAAGTCTTATTATTATGTCTGAGTTCGTAATCTATTTTTTGGGAACCTTTTGATTTGTGTATAAATGATTTTTGAAAATGGAGTTTTAAGCAAAATTTTATTTTACAGTTTTTAAATGTATTAAAAGAAAATAAGTTTATTTAGGTTTTTACTGTGGGTCGCTTCTGTGACCTCCTAGATTTAAGTGTAACGCATAGGCAGGTTTAGGAGGTTACATTAAACCTATATTAATCATCATCAACACTAAGTTAAAAAATATAAATCTAATTTTTGTACTAAATTTAAAAAAAATATTAAACTATAACATACAATTAAAAAATATAAATCTAATTTTTACTCTATCTTCTTCTCAAAAAATTTCTTTAACAATATTTCTCACCTTCAACCCCTATTTAGCACACCAAAATTATATCTTAACCATTCAACCCACCATCCTATCATAAAACTCACCCTTCCCCAATTTTCCCCCGAAAGATGCCACCCTAACTGCCCTGGTGCCATGCATGCAAGTGTCAATGCACGCAAAGCTGCCAACATGCACCATGTCAGCCGAGTATGCTGAAGGCGAATTCAGCTGGCTTCGCCTATGAACAGTGTCAAGGACACTACGTGCGCCACGTGGACAACGCT
Organism: Hibiscus mutabilis; assembly: GCA_019671005.1. NCBI lineage: Eukaryota > Viridiplantae > Streptophyta > Magnoliopsida > Malvales > Malvaceae > Hibiscus > Hibiscus mutabilis. The sequence goes on along the minus strand of CM033733.1, from coordinate 3,777,517 downwards.
CCAAAACCAGGAGGCTATTTGAAAATGGTACCAGCAGGATCTGACTTTAATTTTTATATTTGAATAAATCAAAGTACTGTTCATAGACAGATTCAGCTAGTGTTATCTTCGAAATTACTGTAAAAAATATAATATTTTGAAAAATAATTTGGGTTCTACCATATTTGGGGGGAATAGAAGACAATTTTTTTTTCAATTTACCAATATCGTCGCCCTTATAAAAAAAATCTTTTGTGAGGAGAGAACTTTTATAAGATTACAAAAGTTATTGTTATTCTTTACATTCATAATTAAATTTTTGGATTTAAGAATAATTTAAATTAATCATAAAAAATTAATAATCAGTCGGTTTAGTGAGATGAGCCATTAGATCTCTTAAGTAAGGTCAAGGGTTCAAATATTGACTTTGTAGATGAAACAATTGGATTGAGAGGGTCGGCCCATAATAGGCATATGCAGTGTCTGATCTAAATTAGTCGACCAATGAATTGGATATAAGATAACTTCGAATGTCTTGGAAGTGTATAACCACGAATAGCATGTAGTTTTTTTTTATAACAAAAACAGGCTGGCATTCAAAGAAAGGAAGAACAAATACAAGTGACAACAGATTACAGAGGAAGTAGAAGAGAAACAACAACACAACGAAGAGTAAAGAGAAAACAAACAAGAAACTAGCAACACAGAACCAAAACAACAAGAGCATAAGACAAAAGCATAACACATAACAAACTGCAGAACACAGGGTAAACGCCAAAGGGAGAGAAGTCAGAGATGACGAGGGAGAAAGGAAAGAGCACCGAGCCAGTTACTATTCTTGCATACTGCATGGTCGCTTTCGATGACACAGAAGAGATAAAGACGGTGACGGTAATGCAGCAAAAAAATATCGAAATCATCGCGTAAGAAACCATAATAGTCGATGACTGGAGGCGAGCAAAACAAGAGGCGGAGTCATGATAACCATCGAAGGAGGAGGTAGCTCCAAGAGCCACCGTCCAGAGAACCCAGCAACCCAAAAGGCAAGGCTTTGATCCCGCTTCTCAAACAAAATCCCAGCTTCTCTTCACCAAACGATAACCCGAACAGAGCCCCGGGCACCAGAGATCCAGATCCGCAGCAAAATAATTAAGGTTGGTCGGAGAAGACGATGCCGAGAAAAAAAATAGGAAAACGAAGAAGATACATGGACAAAGCAGAAAGAAAAAAAAAACCCTAAAAAATATAGATAACTATGATCAAAATAAGTACTTAAATTATGTTATTTTTTTAATTTTTAAATTATCTATTGGTCAAAAAATATATGTCAACATCTTATTAGTTAAAATAATTTTTTTTACATAGATAATTATCGAACTTAAAGTGACCTGAAATAATAATTTAAAATTTTATTTTGATTAAACAATAGTTTAAGAGTTAAAAAAATAAAAGATACAATTTAATGATTTCTTATTTAAGCCTTAATGTTTTCGAGGCACTTGAGTGAAAAAGTGTTACAGTACGTACAAATATTTTTGCTGGAATTGCTTCTTCAGGTACTTCTGTTAACAGTTTTCACTGTTCGATTTAAGATTTTATGAACAAAAAGTATTAATGTTGCTGTCTTTCCTATTTATTTACTGTAGTCATCTATAATCCTTTTCTGTCATATCATTTTTCAACTTTATTCTATTCCAAATATTATTTTTTAATCCTCATCAGCACTACTTTTCACTTTCAGCACAATTCATATCATGAGTTCATGACCACTTTAAAAAGTTAGAAAAAGACATTTTTAGTGGTCTGAATCAATAAAAATATCAAATATTTTATATTTAAAATAAAAAATAGCAATAATATAAATTAATCTGTATTAAGTGTTCAAGTTTTCTTTTTGTTTTTGCTCCAATTACACTTCATTTTTATTGCAAGTCTTAGATAAGATATGTTTACATATTAACTTTCAACCTGAGTTGAGAGGTAATTTCCATCTGATATTATTGTTGTTGTTACTCACTAATTAATTAAAAACGGCGTAATGTCATGATTTGTTAAACTTGAATATTCAAAAACATGGTTTCTTGTGGATTGGTTAAACTTGCAGATTTCAAAATTTTCACATTATTTAGGATTCAGAGCATGAACTTGTATGCAAATTCATCATCTGATTAACTGGTGTGCTGGTTTGGATCCAGAAATAATAACCAAGGTTTTCACTTCCTCCGACTGGAGACCGGTCGAGTGCTCACTTCTACTTCATACAACCACTATCCTGCTTTGGTGCAATCTGCTTTACAAATTACCAGTTTTGCAGCAGCAAACATTACATGCATCTTCAAAATGACCCCTGGTTCCCCAGGGCCACAGTTCTGGCCAACTTTTGGATTTCTCACGATATACATCGTCTAATGCTGATGCATGCAACACAATCACGGCTTTTCGCCGGTTGCGTCTGTGGACCAAAGTGATTCAAGGGTGTTTTCTTACATTTATGCTTGGCCTCACTGATGGATACCTAACAAGCTTTCTCATGATCCTAGTCCCCAAGACCATGCCAGTTTCGGAAACAGAGTTATCTGCAATCGCGTTGGCCGTGTTCATGGAATCAGTTTGGTCGACGGTTCAGTTATTGGTTGATTTCGAATCATTTAATCGTCCCGAGCTTCCAAGTCTGCTGTTTTGGCAAGCCGAATAATGAAGAAATCTGAAAATTACTCTTCATAGCCTGTAAAAACTCCCAAAAGAAACCTCAACGAATTCAATTAGCATCAAAATTTGTTCAGCAAAATCCATGAACAGCTTGATGTTCATCTTCTTTAGCTAATGTCATAAATACCCTGTTAAAGAAAAGTTGGATAAATCAAACCAAGATTAAAGAAATCAAAAAAGATTATCCTCAAAGCAAAGAATAATGAAAAAACCCAGTAGCTTGTCTTCTAATCTTGATCAAAAGGAATCAATTTCAGTGGTACAAAACCTGGAATGAATTCCTTTACAAACTTTCATACTTGGGCTTCGTTTTTTGTTACATTTAGCAACCTAAACGGGCGTTCGCCAACCATTTTTTTGACAAACAGTTCTGTTTTGATTGTAAACGATCGTTTATCCTCTATTTTTACAGTTTTACTGTTTAAACAGGTGTTTGCCTACAACTAGATTTTTCAGCTTCTTTGCCCGAACGTTGCAGCCCCAACGGCCATTTGTCCCAAAAATGACAAACGAAGCCTTACTATTGATTAAAGAAAATCTTAGCATTGATTAAAAAGAAAGAGTGAAATATTTCAATGAAACATTCATTTTCCATATCTTATTTTTTTTATTCCCTTTTACATGATACGGATTCAATAATGAGAACACCAAATCAGAGCTCTCAAATAACTACAAATCTCAATCTTTTCTACATTTACAAAAACAAATCTAAAAGATTACCAGAATGAACAAAAGTCAGAAAAGCTAAATACAAGTTATTTCAACACCAAGAGGCTTAAGACGCCGCAGCCAAAGGCGGCGGCGTCGGAGGAACTCCATGGAAGAAGCTTTGATCTGTTCCATAACTCATATTTCCGACACCGTTATTATCCTCTCCCTCGTCTTCTTCCTCAGCATCCCAAAGAAATCGTGCATATGATGCTAACACAAAGCTGCAAATTTCATCAAAACTTTAAAACATTGATCATATACAATAAAACATCAAAACCCATAGTTTAGAATTCGGTTCCGAGGGTATTTACCAGTCATCGGGGGCGGCTTTAACAGCTTGATCGAAGTAAGTTTCAGCTCTCGGGCCATCTTTGTGGATTTGCCAGATTAAATCGGCATACGAAGATAGAACATTTCCATCATTGGGATTTACCAAGATTGCTCTCCAGTAATATTCTTCGGCTTTCCCCAAATCTCCACGAACCTGTTTTGGATTTCATAATTAGATCAAACTCAGAAACCCAGAATTTGTTTTAATCATTTTTTTGTGAAGAAATGTAAAGTTACCTCTTTTAAGAATCTAGCGTAATTGCCGAGGAGAAGAGAATTTCCAGGATTAGCTTGGATCATTTTCTGATAATAAGATTCGGTGCCGTCATTTCCGTTATTCGAATCCCAATAACCCCATTCGTTATCACCACCGTCGGATCCACCGCCGCTCCCTCCTCTACCGCCACCACAGATCTTTCCTCCGCCACCGCCTATACCACACTCTTCCTCAACTCCAAGAGACGCCGCTCTCAACCACTCGAACCCAGCTTCCTCTTTCTCCACCTCCTCTTCTTCCTCAACACAAACCCTAGTCAAAATTCCGCGGCTTCTGTTACCGGTTTTCATCATTGGAACCACCAGATCCCTCAGGTCCGTTTCCGATACCGCCCTCGTCATCCTCCGAGTCAAATCTTCGCTCGATCCAGCGGAACACGAAACGGTTCGGGTTAGGGAAATCTGGTAGGGAAATTCGTGCTCCGGCGATGGCTCCTTAGCGTGCGGAGCCCATGAATTCAGTATCGGCGTTGATGCGCTCCTCAAAAGCATTTTTCTGGACTAAATTGAAATATCAATAAAATTTAGGGTAATTCTCGAAAAAAAAGCCAAAGATGAGGGACCAAATACTTTGGCTTCCCTTCTCTGCTACAGTTGCAGCGTTTGTAAGAGAATAAGTTGGAAAGGAGAAGAGGCGGTGAACTGCTTTTATAGGGGAACTAAGCAGATGAACGGAGAAGATCTGGACCGTTGGATCTGACACGTGGTTGTTCACGTGGGTTTTTGGTGAGCTGGGTTATTAAAGATCTGTTTAGTTTGCGAGAAATTATAGGATTGCTCGAATCGGCTTGACAGATCAAATTGATTAATTCATATTTAAAAAATAAATATTAAATTAATATATAAATATATTTAACTAAATAATCTGATCTTCGATACAAAAAAGTTAATTTTTATTTAAATAAAAATTTTAAGAAAAATCAATGTATTTTTTCAGTAAAATGTTTTAAATAATTTTTATGTTTTGTCTTGTTATTGTAATATTATTGTAAGTGAAAAACAAAATTTGGAGTTAGAATATGGATTAATTTTGCATTTAGATTTCATAAGTGTTTAAAAATATATGTAAAAATTCACAAAAATATTTTGAGAGAGATTAATTTTTCAAGCTCAAAACTGAGAAAGACCTAAAGAGAGTTTATACCAAAATATTTAAGCCAACTAATAATAACTTTAGTATTTTGGACCAAAATGTTAGCCACTCAAATGTATAGGGACTAAAATGATCCTTGTTATAGTAAAGAGATTAAAATGAACTGTTAAGTATAGTACAAGGATTAAAATGTTCGTTTCAATAGTAGAGGGACTAAAATAAAGTTTTAGGTATAGTACAAGGACTTATAGTATAGTTTAACCCATATTTTGTTGTTATTAATCTGGTTATATATGAAGTGATTAATTATAATGATAATTATTTATATCTGTATTTATAATTAGGCTTAACTACAAAATAAGTTCTCAAACTATATTTTTTATAATAGTTGTCCAACGTTTTTTTGTCGAAATAAGAGTCTAACATTTAAATCATTACAATTTTAGGTATTTGGCCGTTAACAGTCGCTAAAAAAAATATGTTAGTCAATTATAGCGTGACACGTGGTATTGTAGTAACCATTTTCTGCCCGGGCTTAGGCCATTACAAAAATAAAACCCAATACCCTTTACAAGTACCCATATCTAAAACCCAAAACCCAACACCCATTAACAGCCCAAATACCCATTCTAACCCTAAATTTAACCTAATTTTGAAAACCTTTATCCCCTAATAGTCTGCAGCCGTCGTACCCCATTCATCCAGTCCCCTCCGCGCGTGGCCACCATGCGCGACGCTAGTGGCCACGCGCGCCACCGACCGCCCAAGCCGCACTCCACTGCCCAAGCTACTGCCCTGTCAGAGAAAAAAAAGAAGCAAATATATCAGATCTGAAGAAAGCAGACCAAGCTGATAATTTTTTTACTCATTTTATTTGTAATCCTTTCGGTTATAAAAACCGAAACCAAAATCGAACGTAGGGAGGGATGATTAAAAAAAAGAAGAGGATAGTTTCGAAATAAAGAAGAGTTTTCTCATATTTCCCATTTTGGTTTGAGTAAAATATATAAAATCGTTCGAATAGGGGAAAACAGAATAAAAAGGGTAAGGAAATATACCTTTATTTTTATTTTCCAACTCAGATCTACACGTTTATGAGAGTATTCGCGAAAATCCGACCTCGGATTCGGCATCGGCGTGTTGAGAAGAGCAGGAAATGTTTAAAAGGGTAAGGAAAAGTGCTGATAATTTTATTTTCCATTCATTCAGTTATTTTATTTTGAATTGATCTCATTTTCTTATTTTGATTGCATCATATTAAATCCACTCATTTTGCATTAATTGCATGACACCATCATTTTAATTTTTGTATTTCACCGACATGAAGTACTGATTCACGATTGGTTCCTAATTTGAGAAATTCACTATCAGAAGAAAATCTAGTACCCTAGATATCAAATGCAACGTTCAAAGTTGCGAATAAATCATGTAAATCCAAAAGTTAAGCCACATAAACTATTTTTGAATCAGTAACTCTGCATCTATGGCATACACCTTGCACCTACATACATACATTCACAGTTTTGAAACTGGTCCCCAAGATGCCCCGTGCCAGTAATACCATATAAAGAGAAGTCTAGCATCATGTTGAACCTACGCAAGGAACCAGTCCAAAGGCATTTTTGAGAATAACCTCAGCACTCATATAGACACCATGCCTCTACAAGGCCCCACATCTAGGGGCATTTCCAGGCCCCACTAGGGGGCAACATATCGCCTTCATCCTTCAAGAAAAAGCAAAAACATACTCTAAGCTTCAAATTTGCTTCATTTCCAAACGAAGTTCAATGAAAATAATTTTGGGACATGTTCCCGAAAAGATAGAAGAAGATGATCAAAGCCAAGGAAGATTGGAGGCATCTTCACAAAGCAAGACCAATGACTCAATCCGCCCAACATGGAGTCAGGAGCATCCTTTTGAGGGGCAAAAAAAATCATTCATACATTTATTGAGATCATTTAACATCATTATACATACATCATACATTCATACGAGTTATCATGCATTTATATTAAACATGCACATTAGACATAAAATTGCATCCATCCGCCAGGCATTCATCTTTTTAACATATAAACAGGTCTAGGAGGGAGGCCGAAAAAACCTCAATCACGGGACAACAACATGATGATCAACCTCTAGCTTTGAAGAAGGCCGAATATGCAGACAAGCTCAAACATCCAGCTCTATGGCAAAATTTTAAACATTTACTAATTAATGTTCTTCATTTTTAGATTTTGCGTTACCGTTGATGGTGCAACAAATTAAAGCTTTCTCTAGATCTCGACTCTTCTCTAGTGATGTAGCAGATCTTACTTTTTCTTGATCTTGCCTCTCCGCCAGTGGTGTTGTAAGATTAAATTTTCCCTCAGATCTCATCTCTCCGTCGGTGGTGTAGTGGATCCCATATTTTTCAGATCTTGTCTCTCTATCAGTGGTGTAGCAGATCAAACCCTATCCAGGTCTTGCTTCTTCGTCAGTGTCGCAGCTAGACCAAACTTTTTTCTCGGATATTATATATTTCTTATAGTTATAGCTAAAAAACAAAAAAAATAAAAAAAAATCAAAAAAATCAAAAAAAAAATCAAAAAAATCAAAAATCAAGAAAAATCAAAGCTTCATCCTCTGATCCTACCCCTTCGTTGATGGAGTGGTTAGGTCCAAGTTATCATCATCCGATCTGGTTCCTCCGTTGATGGTGTAGCCAGGTCCAAGTTGCTCTCATCCGATCTTGTTCATCTGTTGATGGCGTAACAAGGTCTGAATCACAGATATCCAATCTCACTTCTTGTGTTGATGGAGAGGTTGAGACCAAGTTATCAGATCCTGTCACTCCGCTGATGGTGTGGCTGGGTTCAAGTTATTGATCGTTCTTACTCCATCTTTGAAGGCGTAGTAGGGTCCAAGTTGTTGTTCATTCCTGCTCCTCTGTTGATGGTGTAGTAAGGTTTGAATTGTTGTTTTCCAGATTCTGCTTCTTCGTTGATTGCGTGGTAGAATCTAAGTTATCCGATCCTGTCTCTCTGTTTGATGGTGTGACTAGGTTCAAGATTCGTTCTTACTCTGTCATTGAGGGCGTAGTAAGGTCCAAGTTGTTGTTATCCAATTCTACTTTTCCATTGATGGTGCGGTAGAATCTAAGTCACTGATATCCAATCCTACCCCTCCGTTGATGGTGTGGCTAGGTTTAAGTTGTTGTCTATTCTTGCTCTGCCGTTGAGGGCGTAGTAAGGCCTAAATTGCTATTATCCGACTCTGTCCTTCAGTTGATGGTATGACTGAACAAGTATCCTAAATCCCGGTCCTGCCTCTTCGTCGGTGCTGTAGCTGGACTAAAATTTACTGACTTCCGATCCTGCCTCTTCGTCGGTGCTGTAGCTGGATCAACCTTACTAACTTCAGACCTTGTCTCTTCGTCGGTGCTGTAGCTGGGTCAACCTTTACTGACTCCAAGTCTTGTCTATTCGTCGGTGTTGTAGCCAGACCAAATTTACTGACTTCTGATCCTGCCTCTTCGTCGGTGCTGTAATTGGATCAACCCTACTGACTTCAGACCTTGCCTCTTCGTCGGTGTTGTAGCTGGATCAAACCTTTACTGACTGCAGGTCTTGCCTCTTCATCGGTGTTGTAGCTGGACCAAATCTACTGACTTTCGATCCTGGCTCTTCGTCAGTGTCGTAGCTGGATCAACTCTATTGACTTCGAGACCTTGCCTATTCGTCAGGTGTTGTAGCTTGGTCGAACCATACATTTCTTCGGTCCTGCCTCTTCGTCAAGTGTTGTAGCTGGGCCAAATTTACTCTTTCATATCATATCTCTTCGTCAGAGTCGTAGCTGGATCAGACATCAGAACCTCCATCTTTCGATCCTGCCTTTTCATCAGTGTTGCAGTTGGATCAAACTATTCTAACAAGTCCGACAGAAATGTTGGCACAACGTACTTAAACACGATAAAGTTTAAGACAATGGATAATTCAAATATCCATCAAAAATCCATTTTCACGAATGGTCAAAAGAAAATAAATCCTTCGAAAAAATCCAATCTCATGATTGGTACAAACTGATTGTGCCCAGGGGAATGGTACAACTAGCCCGGAGAAAACAACTACCGGTAAAGGCAACTCAAAACCGTTGATCCTTGTGTATTTGGGAAAAATGCAAAAGAAGCCCCGCATCAAAATTTACCAATTTTCGGTCCTACCACGTCGTCGATGTTGTAGCTGGACAAAATCTTCATCTATCGATCCTGTGTCTTCATTAGTGTTGCTACTGGATCAAATTTTGTAGACCTTGTCTCTTCGTCAGTGTTGTAGCTAGGTCAAATTTTCTCCAGGCATTGCGTCGCCGTTAGAGTCGTAACAAGCCAAGCTTGTTTTGTCTCCTCCAACGGATCGCCTCAAATTTTTGTCTTCTCCAACGAACCCTCTATTTTGAAAAGCGACAAAGAAGATCAAGAGAAGCCCAAAAAAGAAGCGGTGGCCAGAAGAAAGAACCCTGACCGACCGGACAAAAATGATTACTCTTCTGTCTTTGCTCTATTCCTGTTACACAGCAATGCGCAAAGAGGGGCAGCTGTAGTAACCATTTTCTGCCCGGGCTTAGCCCATTACAAAAATAAAACCCAATACCCTTTACAAGTACCCATATCTAAAACCCAACACCCATTAACAACCCAAGTACCCATTCTAACCCTAAATTTAACCTAATTTTGAAAACCTTTATCCCCTAATAGTCTGCAGCCGCCGCACCCCATTCATCCAATCCCCTTCGCGCGTGGCCGCGCGCGCCACCCACCGACCGCCCAAGCCATACTCCACTGCCCTGTCAGAGAAAAAAAAGAAGCAAATATATCAGATCTGAAGAAAGTAGACCCAGTTGATAATTTTTTACTCATTTTATTTGTAATCCTTTCGGTTATAAAAACCAAGACCAAAATCGAATGTAGGGAGAGAGGATTAAAAAAAGAAGAAGAGAGTTTTGAAATAAAGAAAAGCTTTCTCATATTTCCCGTTTTGGTTTGAGCAAAATATATAAAATCATTCGAATAGGGGGAAAACGGAATAAAAAAAGGTAAGGAAATATACCTTCATTTTTTATTTTCCAACTCAGATCTACACGTTTAGGAGAGTATTCGCAAAAATTCGACCCCAGATTCGACATCGGCGTGTTGAGAAGAGCAGGAAAAGTGCTCGCTTTAGCACTTCCGGCGACCCAAGGCGGCGACGGCCCGTGGTGGCCGACACTCCAACATTCGAACGGAGGAAAATTTGGATATGCTCTCTCTCTTTCATTTTGCTGAACGGTGAAATAATGAAAATTTTACCCTATTTTTAACTTTTATACTTGTTTAAAAGGGGAAATCACGTAATAAGACCTCCCGCATCATTTCTTTTCTCTCCGCTATCCCCTTATTTTTTTCTTTTCAATTTCGTCCCTTCTTTAGTTTTAAACTTTATTTTATTTGCAATTCGGTCACTGTTTCTTTTTTTATTAATATCATTGTTGTTATTATTATATTATTTATATTTACATACTATTACTATTATCTTATATGTATATACATGTTTAGTATGCTGTATCTACTTTAATATATATTAACCTAAAACGTATGTATATATATATATATCTATATCTATTGTCACGCCTGAGAAGAGGCGGGGTCATTAATCCCACATCGGAAAGGAAAAGGGAGGTCTTGGGATATAAATACGGTGGCGATGCACATCCTATCAGACATGTCTTTTGGGAAGAGGGTAATGGCCCCGTGACAAGTGGTATCAGAGTGACCCTTTGATTGCCCGATTTCACGCTGAGCGCCCATGAGTGGGGTAGGCAGGGTGGACAATTGTGATAAGGTGGCCCAACACGAGAGCGGAAGCTCGTGACGAGGGCGTCACGAGGTTGAGTAGGGGAGAATGTCACGCCTGAGAAGAGGCGGGGTCATTAATCCCACATCGGAAAGAAAAAGGGAGGTCTTGGGATATAAATACGGTGGCGCTGCACATCCTATCAGACATCTCTTTTGGGAAGAGGGTAATGGCCCCGTGACACTATATATTTATATAATATATTAATATAATTTATTATGGGTATTAGTTATAATTATTATTATTTATTTATTCTATAGTATTTATTATTATTATTATTAATTAGTACATTTTCATATTTGATGTTATTACCATGTATATATATTCTATTTTCCTACTATATATTATACATTTTGTATTATATATGAAGATTGTTATTACCTTAGTATTATATATGTATATTATATTATGTTATGTTATATATAATAATATTTTCTTTTTCAAATATATTTTTGTATGTATTTTTAAAGTATTAAATCCATTTTTAATATTAAGGGAATATTTTCCACTTTATTTCGGATACCGGCTAGGAAGTGACATCATGACTCATTCAGGTGTCGTCTTCCTCGGTTTCGTAAATAAGGAAATATTCTCCTTAGACCGTTTTCTTCAAGGATTAAATTTTAAATTAAAAATTGAATTTTTGTTTTCTTGCAAAGAAAACACTCAATCAACGCGGTACCAATTCTGGGCACTGTAGGGGTGCTAATCCTTCCCCGCGCGTAACCGACTTCTGAACCCAAAACGTTTTGAATCTCTGGTTACCTTTTAACGGTGTACGGCCTACCAAAGTGGCAGGTAGCGACTCCATCCATTTTTCATATTCATATTTCCCACCTCCTATTTTTTGAAATATTTTCCACCATCCATTTTCCATACTTCCCCTCCATTTTCCATTTCCCGTTTTTTTAAATTTTTGAAATGTTCTGCTGGGAGCGTCTCATTTGATGCCGTAGAAACCTCATTTTTATATATTTTTCGTAAGAGGGTAAAACCCCTGTTACGACAGGTATGATTTTTTTTCTTAAGTCCTTAAGAATTCTCAATTTCTTTAAAAACCTCAAAATTCTATTTTTTTCCAAATAAAACCTCAAGTCTCATCTCATTCATTGTCCAATATTCTACACCTGTCAGTCATTCACGGTCACCGCCCAAAGTATCGCGTACCCATTGTTCGACATCCCTCAGCTTCTAGCTTTTGATCAAAAACACAATCAATTTTTTCCTTATTGTTCGATGTTCGTCGACGATACAATCGATGATTTATTCGTCAGTTTTTGATGATAGCATGATGAAGTTTTCATTCGTAGTGATCCGACAAAGACTGAGATGGCCGGTGAAAGTTAATTGGTGGAAGGAGGGGAGGGATTCAATAGTTTAAGGTTGGGGATATGAGTGGATTTGAAAATTTTATAAAATTTATGAATTTTTTAATAAAAGAATTAGAGTTTTTTTTTCTAATTTTTCTTTTTAAAAATAAAACTAGGCAATGTGTCACATTTTTATTTAGTTATATTTTTATAAAAATGGCCAAACACCTAAAATAATAACAATATAAATATTATGCATCTATTTTGATAAAAAAAATACTAAGTATTTATCACAGAAAGAGATATAGTTTTTTTATTTAACAAAAATACATATAGTTTGAAGTTTAAACACTTATTTTGTAGTCCAGCCTTATAATTATAATCGGAGAAAGTTAAATTGCCAAACAGATCCTAATGTTGGCAGAAAATAACAAGTCGGCATTTTTCTCCTCATGAACCGGAGACGAATACAAGTACACTGTTGACATTTCACTTCACCAATCGTGGACCCCGCATAACAAATGTCATCACGTGATCCCGGACTCAATCCATCGTCGGATCGTTACATGAAGCAATCCAACGGTTTCCGATTCAATCCCTGCACGTGATAAACAAAAGACCAGCGGCAATTCCCATAGGAAAAGGAAAGGGAAAGGGATTTTGTTTTGGTTTTCCCCAACCCCCACGATGAAAAGGCCCTGATTGTTGCTGTGGAATTACGGGAGTGCCATTGATGCAGCATGAGTGGCTGCTCTTGACCTAAGTTGGACCGAGGTGTGCAAAACGAAAGAAATGATTCGGGCAGGCACGATGGAGCCCACGGGACTGGAGCTCAAAGGTGGTGAGTTGTGTGAGTCGTCGCCATCAAAATCAAGAGCGTCACATCTATAGGGTGGTGGGCTACTCCCCGGCTGAGTGAGTCTTAAGTCGACGGACCAACTTCTCCTCTCCTGATTTATATGGGTCCCAAATAGGGATGGGCACTAGTCGGGTAGGGTCGGATTTTTAGTCTACCTGAATCCAATTTGAAAATAATAATCTTAAAATTGAACCCGACCCGACTCGAAAATAAATGTTTTAAACCCTATCTGACCTATAGAAAAAATTGAATTTTTAGGGACCTAATTGTAAAAAAATAATTTTATGAGACTTAATTGTAAAACATAATATTTTAAGGACTAAATTGTAAATAAAAATTTAATTTTATGGACCTAATTATAAAAAAATTATATAAAGAGGAGTATTATTACAAATATCCCTAAAAATTTTAAGGGAATATTACACTATTAGTCTCGGGTCGGATTTTTTTCACCCTAAACCCGAACCCGACCCGACCCCAACCTTAACAAAAACCAACCCGACCCGAACCCAATTTTTTTCACAAAATACCCGACCTGATCAGGTCGGACCGGGTCGGAACCCGTCGGGTCCGGGTGAAATGCCCATCCCTAGTCCCAAATCAAATTATCTTTATCTTTACTCTAATTGCTAGAGAGACCAAGTTAGAATTAGATAGTAAAAGATCAAAATTAATACCATCTTGATAATATTTAATTTAAAAAATTAAAAAAAATAATATCTAATAAGTGGTCTCAATAAAAAATAAATGATATTTATTATACAAAACTCAGATTCAAATAATTTTGTCTATAAGGTATGTGCATTGTCAAATGGTTAACTGTTATTAAATTATATATATTAAAAATAAAATACCTTTAATTAAAAGTTCAGCCCACACGCCCCATTTTCTAATTTTTAAACCATATTTTGTAATTTAATTCATAATTATTTTTTTTATCTTCGATTTGCTACTATTGGATTATATTTCTTATACTAACTTGTTTTATGTTTTGAAATATAGGAACGAAGGATTTAACCCTCAATCAACAGACAATTATGATTGATGAGTCATATTTCGTTCTAAAAAAATTGGTGAAGACCTTGGTTGATTTGATCATAGAGTTAACTTTTGTGGCTTGTGGTACTAACTCATGGAAGTTGTTGTTTGTTTTATGTTATTTAAAGATTTGTCTTTAAAATTTTGATGATGTATTTCTATGTCCTCAACTTTGATGGTGCATTGCTATGTGTTGAACACTGCTCAAACTTGGAACTTTAAACTAAGTATGAAGTTCGTGTATTTTGTGTTGGGTTGGAACTCTATAGTATGTACTTTTTTAATTAAGGAATTAGTGTTTAGAATCTCTATTTAAGTATTTTATGAATATTTTAATATAATATTTATCGAAAAGATAGATTCATTATCCTCAAAATAAGCAGCGAACATATAAAAAATATTATAATAAGTTATTAGTTAACATGTAACAGAACTGTCGGTTAATCATATCTTAACGATTAATCGTTAATGGTTAGCCATTTTTTAATGGTTAAATTACAGTTAACAAAAATTCAATAATCGTTATAACCTTTAATCGATCGTTTAGGTTACAATTAACCGACCATGAACCACTAACTAAAATTATCATTAGATAAAAATAATACAATCATTCTCTTAATAGTTCTATTATAATCACTTGCCTTTTTAAGAATAATTTCATTCTAGGTGCCTCCAATTCCAACAATTTGTCTGCATGTTATTAAAAAAAATCTAAAATTAATAAGTAAATAATGACTTATTACTTACAATCACATCAGACGGCTCATACGTGAGATATTTTTGTTTAAAATAGTAACATTTTAATAGGAGTCATAAAAATGTAAACCCAAAGATATTAAATTAAAAGGTAAAATATATAAATAGCCCTTTGACTATAGAATATATTTTATTGTTTTTTTTACTATAAAAATATATAAAATGATCGCCGACTTAAAAAGTTAACAACAGAAGAAGCGTCAATTAGTCAAATTTGATATGATAACAAATTTATTTGGAGGTGGATGTTGGTGGGAGCCTGTGAGGGCCAGCCCCAACCCCAATTTTTGGGTAAATCACATTTGACTCTTTAATTTTTATAATTTGGCCCTTTCAAAAAAATTAAATTTCTCTTTAAATTTTAATTTTTTTTTTCTAAATATTGTTAATTAAGACCTTTTTAATTATTAATTTTTTTATTTAGTCTCAATTTTAAAAAGAAATTAGTTAGACCTCCAAGATTTTAAATTAAATATTTTAAAAGTTTAAAATTTTAGTTTATACTTCTAAAATTTTTGAAAATTTCAAATAGGCCTCTCAACTTATTTTGTCAATATCCGCCCCTGAATTTATCTCATTTTTCGACTATATGATGTTTTTATTGTGTTTCCAGACCATAAAAAAAGATGCAAAATGATAGTAACAAACTTTAAAAAAGTAACAGGTTAGTCAGTCGTCCTTAAAAATTTAACAACGAATGACTTGTCAGTTATCAAATTTAGTATAATAACACATTTAGCTCTCAATCTTTTACACTTTGTTTTAATTTAGTCGTTATTTTTAAAAATTAACCCCCAACATTTAAATATCATTTCAATTTGATTATAACACTCAGTTTTTTTAAACCCATCATCTAAAAATAAAGGAGTATTGAAATATCAAACCCCATTCGTCATCGTTCCACCAAAATCTTCAACCTTCACCATGTTATTACATTGAAAAACTTTCACATCTTCCAAGTCCAACACTATAAAATTCATGTAGCCAACA
Organism: Hibiscus mutabilis; assembly: GCA_019671005.1. NCBI lineage: Eukaryota > Viridiplantae > Streptophyta > Magnoliopsida > Malvales > Malvaceae > Hibiscus > Hibiscus mutabilis. The sequence goes on along the minus strand of CM033733.1, from coordinate 3,761,598 downwards.
AATAGACTATTAAAAGCATACGCTTCCGGATTAAGATTTAAGCAATGCATTAAGAAGAGAACTTGCTCGATTTTATCAAATTTTTACAAAATGATCATTAAAATTTATTGAACTGATGCAGAATGATCCTTAAACTTATAGAAACTTATCACTATTTTATAACGTATATCGACCAATTATAACGATTTGATAGGTTTAATGACTATTTCTTAACTTCTGAAACATCGATGACCAAAAAGTCATTTTCACTTAGCTTAATGATCATTTGCATACTTTTTATATATATAATTTATTGCATCAAAATTTAGTTTTGATTCTTTTAATTAAAACAAAACTCTAATTGAAAAAAATATAGGAGTATTACCTAATTTACCAAACTGATTATGATAATTAAAAGAAACCAACCCAAAAGGGGAGAGAACAAAGCATTAAGTATGCCATCGTTTTCATTCAAAATAGGGATAATTGAGCCGAGTTTGAACGAACAAGACTTTGTTTATGTTCGTTTATTTATTTTTAAAGATGTTCATGTTCGGTTAATGTTTACTTAAATTTCTAATATTATGTTCGTTTGTTTAGCGTTCACGAACATGTTTTTATATGTTTGCGAAAAGGTTCGTTTATACGTCCGCTAACATGTTCGTTTATATGTTCACCAAAAATGGTGAAATTACACCACTAGTCCGTAAGCTCCTTAGGCTTCACAGTTTAAACTCCAAAGTTCACCATGTATTCAACTTAGTTCCTACTTTCACAAATATTTAAAATGTAAACAAATAAAAGGAAAAGTGGAATCAAGTAAACGAGCCAATATACGAGCTTGTTCATGAACATAAATGACCCAACCACACATCTATTCGTGTTCGTTTGTTTATTAAACAAACATAAAAAATTTGTTCATACCCGTTTATTTAGCTTAATAAACAAGCATTATAAGAACGGTTCATATCCGTATCCGTTTAAAATTTTAATATCGCGTTCGTGTTCGCTTATTTATTTTTGAAGATGTTCGCGTTCGTTTGTTTAGCGTTCGCAAACATATTCGTTTATATGTTCACGGACATGTTTGTTTAACGTTTCGCAGACATTTCATTTATATGTTTGCCAAAATGGTGAAATTACACCACAAGTCCTTAAGCTCCTTAAGCTTTACAGTTTAAACTCCAAAGTTCACTATGTGTTCAATTTAGTCCTTACTTTCACCAATATTTGAAATGTAAAAGAAATAAAAGGAAAAAGAGAATTGAGTAAACGAGCTTGTTTCTGAACATAAACGAATCAAGCACACCTCTATTTGTGTCTGTTCGTTTATTAAATGAACGTAAAAAATTTGTTCATACCCATTTACTTAATTTAATAAACGAATATTATACAAACAGTCTATGAACAGTTCGTTGACTGTTTTGTTCATTTACCTCTAATAAAAAAAGTAAAGGAATTTAGATATACTGACATGAAAAGTGACTGAAAAACCAGACACACTCAAATGTAAGAATGTCACAAACTAATGACGATTAGGAAACAAAGTCTCTCGACGCATGTGCAAGTGCGTGTGATTAAAGGTGGTGTTGACAAGCACGCACCAGAGAATGACATTATGAAGAGATCTAATGGAATCTGTTTATTCTATTGGTTGAATCATCATGGAAAGTAGCCAAAGCATTTAGACAGAGATGGGAGAGTTCATTCAAACCAAGTTTGTGTGATGAGATTCCTTGGGATTTTGGCACTTTGATTTAAGCCTCAGACAGCACTTTCAGGGCTTGGAAATGGAATCACCAACCATATCATCGACTACTATTGGTGTATCATTAATTACTTTAGGTTTTATATGATTTTATTTTTTTATAATTATTCTATACACAGATTTTTGCAGAAAATTTGTTTCTTAATTTTAGGGTTTAGGAATTTTGTTTATGTTCAGTATTTAGGGATTTTAGTGTACAAGTTTTGAATTTAGGGGGTGTAGTTAGAATTTAGGGTTTATAGGTTAAAACCTAAATATCTAACCATATTACCCTAAAAACTAAACCTTAAATTCTAACCCTAAACCCTAAAATTTACCCTTTACACTTAGATCCATAAACATCAAACCCTAAAACTAAAGTACTTTTAAAACTTTTCGTTTCCACCACTAGTGCATGGGATAATTTTCCCTTCTTTTATACATTTAAAATATTCAAATCCTTAAATCGGATTTGGACGCATGACTTTTAAGAAAAATATAATATATATAATAATTGGTGTCATGTGTCACATTACATTGTTGTTACGTGTATTTTAAAAGTTTTTAATTTTCAATTTAATGACTTTTTTTTTATAAATTTTAAAAAATCTGAGATTGTCACGTGACAGAACCGTAATGTGTCGTATGACATTAATATATAAATAAATCATTCAGGCTTGACAGTCAAAATTGGTTAAAGAGCTTAATAGAAACAATTTAGCGATTTAATAACTCAATTGATTCAATTTCTTTGTTTGAGAGCTGCAGTCACTAGATTTTTACCCATTTTTATTTATTTTATTATTATTTATTGTATAATATTTTATTGTATATTATTATTATTTTACTTATTATAGTATTGTGTATTATTATTATATAGTATTATTATTAAATATGAAATCTAATAAAAACTAAAACAAGTCCATTAGTTGAAAAAAAAGAGTCCATTACATTGGTGACCAATTGGCCCAAAAATAAAAAAAAAAACATGGCTAACCCTTATTATCCCCATGCACAGTCAACTCACGACCATTGAATCTAAGCCAGATCTAATGGTTCATATCGATCAAGAGGATAGACTACTTAGCTCCCTTGCGCGCGTGAAGACCACGAGCCCGCCCTTTGAGATTTCAGATTGCTTGACTTTCGCGCATGCTTTGTCGTTCACACGTCTATCGGACTATTTTCGAGGTCGTCGAGCAACGCCGATGACCGCACACACACCCCGCCGTGGTACACGACCGCCGCACAACCACTCATTCATATTCGGTCTTGTTAGTCCGAAAAAATAAGGAAAAAGGGGAAAGTCAATCCCTAAATCAAATCAGATATGAGAAGAAAATAAAGGAAATCAGCCCCAAATCAGAATCAAACTAGTGTGGAGTACAGAAGGTGTTGATCCTCCGAATGTCAGGTATAGGGTAGCCTATCCAAAATATCTAAAAGGAAGAAAATTTGGGGAGTGAGCTAGGGATCTCAGTGCGTTCCATTAATTACATACTAAAACATTTAAATAGGTCAAACATATATGAATCATTTCAGAAAAAAAATCATGTTACAAGCCAACCAAAGTTTTCATGTAAAACCTAGCTACCCTCCATCTGAACTCTAGTATGCAATTCCCCAGAATTGCATCTATAAAGGCATTAACCTAGGCCCATTGACGTAGGTGTCATCTGTAGCGATCTAAAAAAACGAGGTTTTAAGGTGTTTGGGGTCTTTTTCGGGTATTTGAAGAATATTTTTCGTGGAGTTTTAAAAAAACCGTATTTTATTTAAAATGGAGTCGCCACCGGCCACTTAGGTAGATCGAACACCATAAAACCAGAGATTTTAAAATTATTAGGTTCGGGAGTCGGTTACGGATGAGGAAGGATTAGCACCCCCACACCGCCTAAAATTGGTACTTTTATAATTACCACTTTATTAATATTAGTCTTTTCGGATTAAAGTGACGATTAAATTAAAATTTGGTTATAAGTGCGAGTAGATTTTAAAGGCCCCGTTATCCGAGAGTAAACGCCCAACCACCATCACTACGCCTGATACTGACCCCGTTTACGCTCAGATAAAAGGGCACCGCATTGACAATAATATATAGATCCGAAATGCAACCTTAAAAAAAGCAAAAATAAATAAATAAATATAATGCGATAAAATAAATAAATACTAACATGATAAAATACTAATCTAACATATAAATACATAAATATCAATCGCATAAAATATAATAATTAAGGTAAAACAAATATTTAACATTTACTCTTGTAAAAATATCTAAATATAAGCTAGTAATTTGCATATACATATATACAAGGACAAATATTTATTATTATAGATATATTTAAGATATAAAGTAAAGGTGAAATATATACTTATATTATTTATTGAAAATATACTTATTTATATATTAAATTAATAGTTTATATATATCTATATGTATATTTACAAAAAAAAGCATCTATTATTATTTATATGCAAGGTAATAGAATACCATTCTTTGTTTTACATGAAACCTTATATATATATAATATGAAAATATAAAAAGGTTATAAAAACATGAACTAAAATAAAAAGATATAGATACATATATTTTATACATTATATAATATATACAAAATAAAATACTTGGTATAACAACAGCAACAACAACAACAACAACAACAATAACAATAATAATAGTGCATGATTCAAACCAAAACAACACGAAGATAATAAAAATGCATGGATCTAGGTGCATAAGAATTAAATTACATGGCAATAAATAATAAACATTATGGATTAAAATGCAACGAATATGAAATGCATGACTAGAATAACATAGAAAGGACTAACATGAAACAAATGTGAAAATAGGGACATAAACATAAACTAAAAGAAATAACAAGCTGAAAATTAAACACTAAAACACGGTGACCAAATTGAAGTAAAAGAGAAATAAAGATGCAAAATAAAAATGAAAACGGGACAGAAACATAGGCGAGAAAGAAGAATAGGGGCCGAAAGGGGAATTATCCCCTTGACAGGAGTAAAACGGGGAAAGAAAACAGGGACTGGCATGATAATTTGACCCTTAAAATTGCGCGGATCCTTCCCGGGTTATGGGTCATCGCGCGGGTCAGACACCAAAACGGTGTTGTTTTGCAACCATCGGTTTAAAACAAAATAAGGGTTATTTGTTTCGAAACTGGGTAAAAACAAAGCCCTAACTATTCAGTCCTCCCATTTTCTCTCATCTGCTCTCACCCTAGACGGTCGGAGGCGTGCCGCTCCCTCACTCGGTCGGCCATTGCATGCTGATTATCGGTGTCTCGGCTTCACTGTGGGAATTCGAACGACAACGGCGACACCTTCAAACTATCGGTAAGCTTCAATTTTTTGATTTAGAGTTTTAAAACTAAAGAACAAATAATGGTTTTCAAACCAAAACCCTAATATTTTTTTATTTTCAGATTCGAAAAGAAAAACTACCTTTTTATTTCACTCAAAAGACCTGAGATTTTTCTTACAATTTTCGGATCCCCTCCCTTTTGTTTACAGATTTTCAGGGTTTATATAACCCAAAATTACAAACTGACAACCCTATTTTTTATTGCTCCAAATCTCTGATGGCAGCCAGATTTTAGGGCATATGGGTATAGTGGTTGATTTGGTAGGGGTATGGGTGTGTCGGGTAGATTAGGTTAGGTTTTGGGTTATTTTATTTTAGGGTTTTGGTCCTTTAGGGTGTGATTTAGTTTAGGATTAATTTGATTTGGGGTTTAGGCTTGGTTTCGAGAATCATGGCGGTCGAAATACGAGCAACAGCAGCGGTGGCAGAATATGACGACGGTGGCTGCAAAATTAAGCCAGATTTAGGGTTTGTATTTTGGTTCGGGTCAGATCCTTAGATCTGGGTTAGATCTCGAGTTAAGGGTTTGATTTGGGTTTGAATTGAGTTTTGGGTATAATTGGGTTTGGGTTACCCGGGCAGAAATGGGTAATTACAGCTGCCCCTCTTTGCTCATTGTTGTGTAACAACAATAGAGCAAAGACTAAGAATGACCCGTTTTGTCCGGTCCGGCTGAGCTTCTTCCCTCTTGATGTATGTCTTCTTTCTTCGTAGATATTCTTTATCTTTGACGCAAGTTTTCTTTCTTGTATTGATTGATCCACCTTGTCACTTTTGGGGAAGTAAAGTCTTCAAAATAGGGGGTTGTCTGTTGGGAAGCAAAATGAGTTCAACTTGCTATATTATTGATGATGAGCTAATACCTAAAGACAATTCAACCCAGTTGTAACACTGAAGAAGAGACAAGGTCTGCAAAATCTGATCCAGCTGCAACATTGACGAAGCGACGGGATCGGCGGATGAAAGTTCCAATGTCTGATCTAGCTATAACTCTGATGAAGAGGCAGGATCAAAAAATTGAAAGTTCATTTTGATTTTCCTTTTCTTTTTCATTTTTTCTTATTTTTTTTCTTTTAAAATTTATTTATTTATTTATTTATTGTTTTTTATTTTCTATTTTTTTTATTTTTTTCATTATTCATTTTTTAGATATAGTAACGCGAGAGTAAAAATGACATGGCTACAACACCGATGGAGAGACTGGGTCGAAAGATAGATGTTGGACCCCACTACGCCATCAACGAAGAAGTAAGATCGGAGAACGTTGGTAACCTGGATCTAACCACCCCATCAGCAGAGGGACTGGATCGGAAAATGATGACTTGGAACTAGCTACACCATTAGCGGAGAGCAGGATCAGAGGACGAAGATAGCTTGGACCCGGCCACTCTATCAGCGGAGGAACTAGATCGGATAATGACGACCTGGAACCGGCTACACCATCAACGGATAGCAGGATCGAAGGACGACAGTAGCTTAGACCCGGCCACTCCATCAGCGAATGAACTGGAATGGATAATGGCGACCTAGAACTGGCTATATCATCAGCGGAGAGCAGCATTAGAGGACGATGGTAGCTTGGACCCGGCCACTCCATCAGCGGAAGAACTGGATCGGATAATGACGACCTAGAACCGACTACACCATCAGCGAAAAACAGGACCAGAGGACGACAGTAGCTTAGACTCGGCCACTCCATCAACGGATGGACTGGATCAGATAATGACGACCTGGAACCGCCTACACCATCAGCAGAAAATAGGATCAAAGGATGACGGTAGCTTGGACCCGGCCACTCTATTAGCAAAGGAACTGGATCGGATAATGATGACCTAGAACTGGCTACACCATCACTGGAAAGCAAGATCAGAGGACGACGGTAGCTTAGACCCGACTACTCCATCAACGGAGTGACTGGATCGGATAATGACGACCTAGAACTGGCTACACCATCAGCGGAGAGTAGGATCAGAGGACGACGGCAGCTTGGACCCGGCCACTCCATCAGTAGAGGAACTGGATCGGATAATGACGACCTAGAATCAGCTACACTATCAAAGGAGAGCAAGATCAGAGGACGACGACAGCTTGGACCCAGCCGCTCTATCAGCGGAGGGACTAGATCAGATAATGGTACTTGATTTGATATTTTTGCTTTTTTATTCATCATTTTTGATTGATTTTTTGATTTTTTTAAATATTTTTTCATTTTTTTGCTAGAACTGTACAAAGAAGTAAAACTTGAGAAAAAAGTTAGGTCTCACTGCACTATCAGCGGAGAAACAAGACCTAAATAGAAATTTGATCTGCTGCACCATTAACGAAGAAACGAGATTTAGAAGATGCAAGATCTGTCACATCACTGGCGAAGAGACGAGATTCGAAGGATAATTTGTCCTTTTGTCTAAAGACTTCAGCTCTTCTGTATGCTTGGCCTCCTTCAGGGCTAGAGGTTGACAATCGTGTTGTTGCCCCCATGGCTGAGGCTCTTCGGTCTCTTCTTTGGACATGTTTGCACGTACAAGCAAAAATAAATGCATTGTGAGTGCACCTAAATTTGTGCCTAATGCACGTGTCTAGTCTAAATGCATGACAACTTAAATGCATGTAAAATGTATACACTTTATCCTACATGCAAAATGATTTGAAAGTGTGAATACAATTTTTGGTCCTCAAAAGGATGCCCCTGACTTCTCCTTGATCTTGTCGGGTTTATGGTCTCTAAAATGATGCCCCAACCTCAACCAACTCCAAATATCCTTATTTATCTTGGATGGATGGCCCAAAAATGTTTATGCAGCAAACCTAGTCCCTTAGAGTACATAATGCCCTTTTCTTTTGTCCCACTTTTGTGGGAAAATGTAATGCCCCCAAATTAGATTAGAATACCATTCAAATATTTGTTGTTTTCATAATTTCTGATTTCCTTTATCCATAGGTGCGATAACAACAGTCTTTAAATCAGAGTCAACATAGTTGAACAAAAAGGTTTATTTCATTAAAACTTGTAGCTTTTTGCCCTTACAAAAGATTTTCATTGTCCTCAAGCTTGAGACAATAAAATTAATCCAAAAAGTGTTATCTTGGAAGAGAGAAAAACTACAAGTGGGCCTACAAGGGTCATAATAGCTTAATATCCAGCATTTCAAAATAAGCATCCTTAATAACGGGGTATGTCCCAATACTGGGTTTCAAAAATTTTCACTTGGGGTCTTCATGCTTCGATAAGGGATTCCCATTTATGGCTAAACTTGCAGGGTTTTCAATACTTATAACACCAAGCGTGAGGTACCTTTCTATCAGCCTCTTGAAGCCCCAACAATTTTCAATCGTATGGCCAACCTATTCAGCGTGATACTCGCATCTTGCGTTAGGATCATACCACTTAGGGAATGGGGGTTGCGTCAGAGCCTGGTGTAAAGGTACCACTATATGGGCTTTTAAAAAATCCTTGTACAGATCTCCATACGACATTGGCAGAGGAGTGAACTCTATCTTCTCAGTGTTCTTTTTCTGACTCGGATCCTGGCTTGAAGAACCTTGAGCATTTGCAACCTTGGGTTGCATAACCGTGATAGACTTAGAGTAATTGGCATTATAAACTCCTAAAGAGTTTACTTCATGGTCATTCTTTGCATGGTAGGGCTTTTTGTGGGACGAACTACCTCTATCATCAATTTTTCCAGTCTTGACAGCATTCTCAATGAGCTAACCGGATAACACGAGGTCGGCAAAATTGGTAGTCGCATTGCCTATCAAGCGACCCAAGATCGAACCTTCCAATATTTGTACAACTGTGACTACCGTCTCTTTTTCCCTGAGCGGTGGTTGAACTTGAGCAGCTACATCCCTCTAACGCTGAGCGTACTGCCTAAAGCTTTCATTATGTTTTTGCTTCATGTGTTGCAATGTCCACCGGTCTGGCACCATATCACTGACGTGACAGTACTGCTCCAGTAAAGCTTTAGCCAAGTCTCTCCAAGATTTTATATGATGTCAGCTCAGTTGGTTATACCAACGGGCAACAGATCATGATAGAATGTCCTGAAAACAATGAATTAATAGCTTGTCGTCTCGGTCGTATCTTGTTATCCTCTAATAGAACATAGTGAGGTGAGCTCGAGGGCAGCTGGTTCCGTCATACTTTTCGAACTCTGGGATATTAAATTTCGGGGGTAACACCAAATCTGGGACAAAGCTGAGTTCACTGGCCTCAAATCCATTGAAGATATCCTCTACCTCCATAGCTTGCATCTTTTCCTTGATTCGTTTGCAACGTTCCTCGATCTCTTTCGATGGCTCATTTTTTGATTTGTTAGATTCAATCAACTAGTCTATCTCGGAGACAAAATTTTCAGCCTGATTGCCCCCTAGCTTAGCTTTTGATGCGACGGGTAAATTTGCCGGTATAGGGGCGTTGGCCTGAAGTGGTTGAGATTTTTCCATAGAAATTACCACTTGAGGGTTGTTTTTTTTTTAGCTTTAGTAGGGGTGAACCCTGGAGGACATATAAGATCTTCATTTTCTTCCCCGGGACCTGCCCCAAGGTTGATAGCAGAGGCCTCTCCTTGTTCAGGGAACTTGCATCCTACCATCTGTGCCAATTTCACCAGTATGTCCTGTTGAGATCTTGTAAACTGATCCCTTATCTCTTGCTGAGCCTTGGCTAACTGGTCCTCTAATTTTTGGGTTAAATCTGCATGTAAAGTCTTCTGGTTGTGCTCAATCCTATCCAGTCTATCTTCATTTGCCATCTTTGTCTTACTTCTTGTTCTGTATGGATGTTGAATCGATTGATCTTTTGTCTTTCCCAGTATTGCTGTCACATGGCATCCCGAGGATCAGTTTCAAAATGGATGCGTGTAAGAAACAAAGTATATGTCCTATATGCGAATGCACTAATGCAAAAATCATGACATGTGATGTAGTGAATGCCAAAATGAATAGATATAAGGTCATGCAATGCTAATGCAACAAAAGTATGTGTAAAGTAAAAATAAATAAAACAAAAAAAATGAGTTAGTACCGAATAAACTCAATAGATACATAAAGAAAAATCGAAGTAGATAAGGCAACAAAGAGAGCAATCATATTTATCTCATCTAAAACACCTAGGTTATCCGCATGGCTCTAAAAGAACGGGCTTTCTATTTTCTCTACATGCAGTTTTGGTGCTAAGTGGTACCCGAATTGTCCTTGTTATCCTCTACTAAGAGTAACAAGGCCCTCGTCATCACCCATTATAGGCTCCTTTCAACCGGGTTCAATTTAGGGGGACCCATTCATTTATGCCTGCACGAAGGAACGATATCCTTACGAAAGCATAAGGTACTCGAGCTCCGAAGGTACTTGCTAGGCCTACACGGAGGAACGATATCCTCACGAAAACATTAGCGTTTTCCCTCCACTTAAAAAGGATGGGTTTATATGCTAAATTTTAAATGCGTTAAAATAAACGCGCGATTATAACCAAATTTTAATTTAATAGTCACTTTAATCCGGAACTTCCGATATTAGTAAAGCGGTAATCATTTAAAAAGCTTGACTATCTTTTATTTTTGAAAACAAAAAAGGTCCCCAGCGGAGTCGCCATCTGTAGCGATCTAAAAAAACGAGGTTTTAATGTGTTTGGGGTCTTTTTCAGGTATTTAAAGAATATTTTTCGTAGGGTTTTTTAAAACCGTATTTTATTTAAAATGAGTCGCCACCAGCCACTTAGGTAGACCGGACTCCATAAAACCAGAGATTTTAAAATTATTGGGTTCGGGAGTCGGTTACGGATGGGGAAAGATTAGCACCCCCACACCGCCCAAAATTGGTACTTTTATAATTACCACTTTATTAATATTAGTCTTTCCGGATTAAAGTGACGATTAAATTAAAATTTGGTTATAAGTGGGAGTAGATTTTAAAGGCTCCGTTATCCGAGAGTAAACGCCCAACCACCATCACTACGCCTGATACTGGCCCCGTTTACGCTCGGATAAAAGGGCACCGCATTGACAATAATATATATCCGAAATGCAACCTTAAAAAAGCAAAAATAAATAAATATATTGCGATAAAATAAATAAATACTAACATGATAAAATACTAATCTAACATATAAATACATAAATATCAATCGCATAAAATATAATAATTAAGGTAAAACAAATATTTAACATTTACTCTTATAAAAATATCTATATATAAAGCTAGTAATTTACATATACATATATACAAGGACAAATATTTATTATTATAGATATATTTAAGATATAAAGTAAAGGTGAAATATATACTTATATTATTTATTGAAAATATATTTATTTGTGTATTAAATTAATAGTTTATATATATCTATATGTATATTTACAACAATGAAAAAACAAGCATCTATTATTATTTATATGTAGGGTAATAAAATACCATTCTTTGTTTTACATGAAACCTTATATATAATATATATGAAAATATAAAAAGGTTATAAAAATATGAACTAAAATAAAAAGATATAGATACATATATTTTATACATTATATAATATACACAAAATAAAATACTTGGTATAACAACAACAACAACAACAACAACAACAACAATAATAATAATAATAGTGCATGATTCAAACCAAAACAACATGAAACTAATAAAAATGCATGGATCAAGGTGCATAAGAATTAAATTACATGGCAATAAATAATAAACATTTTGGATTAAAATGCAACGAATATGAAATGCATGGCTAGAATAACATAGAAAGGACTAACATGAAACAAATGTGAAAGGTAGGGACATAAACATAAACTAAAAGAAATAACAAGCTGAAAATTAAACACTAAAACACGGTGACCAAATTGAAATAAAAGAGAAATAAAGATGCGAAATAAAAATGAAAACGAGATGGAAACAGAGGCGGGAAAGAATAATAGGGACCGAAAGGGGAATTATCCCCTGGACATGAGTAAAAACGGGGAAAAAAAGCAGGGACTGGCATGGTAATTTGACCCTTAAAACTACGCGGATCCTTCCCGGGTTACGGGTCACCGCGCGTGTCAGACACCAAAACGGTGTCGTTTTGCAGCCATCATTTTAAAACAAAGTAAGGGTTATTTGTTTCGAAACTGGGTAAAAAACAAAGCCCTAACTATTCAGTCCTCCATTTTTCTCTCATCTACTCTCACCCTAGACGGCCAGCGGCGCACCGCTCCCTCACTCGGCCAGCCATTGCATGCCGATTATCGACGGCTCAGCTTCATCGTGGGAATCCAAACGGCAACGACGACACCTTCAAACTATTGGTAAGCTTCAAATTTTTTGATTTAGAGTTTTAAAACTAAATAACAAATAATGGTTTTCAAACCAAAACACTAATGATTTTTTTGTTTTCAGATTCGAAAAGAAAAACTACCTTTTTATTTCACTCAAAATACCTGCTTTTTTTCTGAGATTTTTCTTACAATTTTCAGATCCCTCCCTTTGTTTATAGATTTTCAGGGTTTATATAACCCAAAATTACAAACTGACAACCCTATTTTTTATTGCTCCAGATCTCTAATGGCAACCGGATTTTAGAGGATATGGGTATGGTGGTTGATTTGGCAGAGGTATGGGTGTGTCGAGTAGATTAGGTTAGGTTTTGGGTTATTTTATTTTAGGGTTTTGGTCCTTTAGGGTGTGATTTAGTTTGGGGTTAATTTGATTTGGGGTTTAGGCTTGGTTGCCAGAATCATGGTGGTCGGAATACGAGCAACGGCGGCGTGGCAGAATATGACGGCGACAGCTGCAAAATTAAGCCAGATTTAGGGTTTGTATTTTGGTTTAGGTTGGATCCTTAGATCCGGGTCAGATCTTGGGTTAAGGGTTTAATCTGGGTTTGAATTGAGTTTTGGGTATAATTGGGTTTGGGTTACCCGGGCTGAAACAGGTAATTACACCATCCCAAGAGAATACCTTAGGTCTAGGCGAAATTACCCTATCCTAAGCGTAGGAACCAAATACAGGTGAAAATACCCTAGGCAAAGCATAGGAACCAAATATAGGTGAAATTACCAGTCAGATCAAGGTTGAACCAACATAGACTTCATATATTATCCAAAATACCAGTAAAAATTTAGGCAGTAGCTACAATGTTCAGTAGTAAGCAGTAGTAACAGTAAATATAAAATAGGCAATTATTCTCAATAAACAGTAAACATAGAGCATGCTATTCAATCAGGTACTTAGGCATAAATCAGGCAGATACATGATCATGCTTGAAATTAGAAAATATGTTACATTTTGCAAAATCAGAGAATATCAGTTGTGTACATGATCAGTTCAGACAAAACATTTAAAATATTGATCAGTTGAGACAAAACATTTAAAACGTTCATATAGCATACAAGGAACACACCTCAAAAGATCTGATCAGTCAGATGCCAGTGAGAACCTAAAATACAACAAATCTTAAATTAATATAGGATGAATTTTATTGTATGATTAAACACAAAGTACCAATACATACGCGTCATGACGGGATCACGCGGTCGTACGTAACGAGAGAAGTTAGGCTGAGCAGATGCACGATCGGGAGAGTCTCTAGTACCTTTAAACATGTGGTATCATATGTCAGTCCTTTTTACAATAACTTATGTTAAATAATTTAACTTAAAACATATGTATGATTGGGTTTAACATCAATTTGGAGGCTTTCGGATTAAAATTTTGCAAAACGGGTTTCAAAAATGGACTCAAGAAGTCGAAAAACATAGAATATGAGTTTTTTAAAAAATTGACTTTTTGGGTCAAAATCAACTCTGACATTATGCTGATATCATTAGTCCATGCTGACATCATACTAACATCACTGGTTAGCGTTGACGTCATTCTAATATCATTGGTTAGTGTTGACATGGTCAACGGGTCCTGGGTCGGGTTAACTCGGATCGGGTTGGACGGGTTTAGACTCGGGTCAAACAGATCGAGTCAAGCTTGGGCCAGGTCGGTCAACAGATTTGGATTTGGGCTTATAAGTAGGCCGGTTCAACAGCTAAAGAACCAGCCTGAGCTATTATTGGACCGGTTAAATAGTGGAACCAATTTATTTGGACGGCGATCAGAATTCCCCTTGGACGGCACGTGACGCCCATGCGCGGCCCTAAATCAGCCTAAAACACCGAAAAACAAGCATAATACAACAACAATCCAACCATTTTAATCTATAACTAGGATTTAAGTAGGAAAACTCACCCAACTTACCAAAACTGAAGAAATGAACAAAAAGTAACGAAGGTCTGATGAGGCTTTTATCGGCGTCGTCTGGCGATTAGTGACTAAGTGTATGCTCACCTTGACACGTTGAGCATGGCTATGCTGGCGGTGTCCCACACTGGTGACTGAGGTCGCCAAAAATAAAGAAAAAATAGAAGGGCGATGGTTGGGTTCTCGCCGAATCTTCAAATGGACATCCCCGAAGAACGACGGAGATATCGTGCGAGTGGTAGCCAGCGTTGGGTTCAGAATTTAGCGGCGGTTTGATAGGCAGCGACTATAGCGATCACCGACGGGTGGTTGAAGAGATCAGAAGGTGACCGACAAGGGGAGTTGGTGGGAGACTTTTGGTGCTCTAAAAAAGTATGATATTTGGGTTAGATGGGCATTAATTGAGGCAAATGAGGATTGGTAGGTTTTAATTAATATTAAATCATAAAAAGAAACACATTTTAAAAGGTGGTTGTTGCATAATTTAACTTGAAGTGATATTTAGCCCAAATGGCTAAGGCTTAGGTTCACCAAGCATGAGGTTAAGGGTTCAGCACGCCTTAATTGTAGGTTTTATTTTTTCTATTTTATTTTTTATACCAAATAATTAGTGTTACAATTAATTTCTTTTAATCGACACTTAATCAATCCGGAACTTTAAATTAAAACTTACTTAGACTTTCTTAGGCTTAATATTAATTAAGTTTAATAATTAACATATAATAATAAAAAAATTTAACCCCTAATTTAATGGAATTTGTTTCTTTGATGCCATGCTTAACTCCGGGACATTTAATTTGCAATGCGTGTCTCACCAAAAGGGGTAAACGGGTTAGCACCATAAATATTGGAGGTGATTATTGTTTATTTATCGGATGGTGAGGCTATTAAAATGAATTCATATTCATAAGTGAACGATAAATTAAATTTTATATGAACTTTCAAATTCCGACATTAAGACAACTTGTAATCAGCTAGATACTAATTTTGGGCATTGTGGGGGTGCTCACACTTCACCACGCGTAACTAACTCCCGAACCCGTTTTTGTGTTTTCGCATACCAAAATTGTTGTTTTAATAAAACATATTGTTTTTATTAAAATAATCCACTTTTCGGTGATTTAATCACACTTCAAAAAAAAAAGATTGGTGAAGACTTCATTGTTTTTGTTTTCATATAGAAAAAGTCGTGCCGAGTCCTTACTGCGACAAGAGCCTCAATTACTATTTTATCATTCAAAAGTTCAAGTGCTTTGGACACTCTTTAAGCCCTACCATTTTGAGACACACTTACTTTAAGTTTATAACTTGAAATAATAAATGGGCCAAAAATAGAATTTTACCACGTAGGGCTGTGCATGAGTAGAGTTACAATTACCACCGTTATATCCATATAACTATGAGCAGAATCAATTATCAGGATGCACAAATGAACGGACTAATAATCATAATATATCCAGAATTAAATTAGAGTAAATTCAGATAGAATTCATATATATTGAAACTTAAACCAGAATAAATTTCAAACAAATAATCCATATATACCCAGACTCGTTCTTGAGATTTCAGTGGTATAAGGACAAACTTAAAAATTATGCTCCTAATAATAAGTATTGAAAAAAATGAATTTTAAAAGTAAGTTATTAATAACAAGTATTAAAAAAATTGAGACTCTAATAATAAGTATGTGAAAATATTAAATTTTAAGAGTATGAGCCTAATAACAAATTTTAAAAAAATTGAGCCTAAAAACAAGTGTTGGAAAAAAATTGGACCCTTAATAACAAATATCGAAAAATAAATTTTAAGAGTAGGCCTAATAAGAAATTCTGAAAAAACAATTGGGTCTCTAATAACAAATATTGAAAAAACGGAACCCCAATAATAAGTATTAGAAAATAAATAAATTTTAACAATAGATTCCTAATAAAACATATTAAAAAAATTTGACCCTAATAATAAATATGAAGAAAAATTAAATTATCATTATAATTAGACACTTCTAATTATGGGCGTGGGCGTGGGCCTGGGTCGGTGCCCTTATGGCCCACCCTTAGGGACGAGTCTACGTATACCTTTTTTTGATTAAATAGAGAAATATTACATTTCATGGTAAATGTCGGACTTGTTAAAAAAGAAGCATTTAATCCAAGAAAATAAATAGACAGTAAAATAAATACTAAATTTATTTATTGTATCGAACATAGTACAAAAAAATAACTCAGAATTAAATCGAAAGCAATAGAAACCAAACCGAAACCGTTTATTTATTGAGGCCTGTGTAGTATGCAGTTTCCTTAATACAAATTCGCCCGCTCCTATGGTGCTTGAGAAACGCTAGATGTCTATCTCCAGAATACAACAATAGAATGAACATAATAGTAGCACGTCTGCAGTGAGCAGCGGATCGAAACCTCGTCTTCTTCTACCACCGAAAACATTAGTTTTGAAAATCACATAGTGAAAGCAGTTGAAAATCCTCTGTGTTTGTATTGTATGTTTAACCTATTAGGTTAACAAGGTATTTATAGGGATTTCACATGGTAGAATAGTTGAAAATAATATATTCTGAAAATAATAGTCATTAATATTATATCTGAATATATTTTCGTGAATCACAAGCAATATCTTCGAATTAAACGATTTCTTTAATATATTATCTTACCCTATATATATCCTCTTAATTCTGAATATTCAAAAGGATATGTCACATTTAAGAAAAAAATTAATTCGCAAACATTCACGTCACCCACGTCTTGCAAGTGCGCCCCTAACCCCAAATGGGTTTAACAAGCTTCAATTCAAACCTCCTTTACACTTACGCCCAAGGCACAATTTCAACTTAAGTCATTCAAGGGCAAGTAAGTGATTTAGTGTATATAAAGACTTCCCATACTTGATATCCTAGCAATGTGGGATATGGGTTCTTCATTTTTATTTGCACGCAATTCACAAGTACCATACTTTGAGCATAAATTTCTCATTCATCGCTCAACCATTTTGAGCATATGAGATATCGTTGTAAAGATCCCATGGAGTAAAATATGAACATATAAATTTATCTTTCGAATCTCCATCTTTAACCATAGTAAATATGCCTCAAAGTTTTCAATTTATCACAAATTTTCCAACAACTAAGATTTAAACTTATATAAGATGGAGCAAACATCTTTAACCACTAGACTAATTAGTGGATGTGCACGTATACCTAAATTTAAGCCTAATAAAATTCATACCAAGAAATCAACCTTTCTCAATATAAAACTAAGAATACACACAATTTATCAATATAATTGACTACAATAATAATATAAAGGGAAAACTACCTAAATAGTATTCTACCTATTCCCGCGTTATTGTTTTGGTATCCCAATTATTTTTTAGTAAAATGGTACCTAACGTTACGTTTTATTTTTATTTTAGTACCTGCCGTTAAAAAATTAATAGCATGCTGACTAGGAGAGAAAAAAGCACATGTGACATGTTGACTAGGAGAGAGAAAATCATACATGGCATACTGTTGCATCATTTTCTCTCTCCTAGTCAGCATGCCACATATGTTTTTTTTTATGATTTTAGTCGATGTGGCATGCTGATTAGGAGAGAAAAAATGATGTGGCAGTCTGCTATGTGTAGTTTTCTCTTTCCTTGTCTGTTTGTCGTTAATTTTTTAACCGTGGGTACCAAAATAGAAACAAAACGTAACGTTAAGTACTATTTTAACAAAAATATAGGCGGGGTACCAAAACAGAAATTAGGTAAAGGTGGGGTACTAAAGATATAGTTTTCCCTAATATAAATAATATAAAATAGTACGAGAGTTGATATATTAAGTACATATAAAATATTACACAAGTTGGAAAAAATCAATTCGATTTCATAATGAGGTAAGACATTAGAAATAGAGAGTCGTCAGTGGTAGGGCAACAATAATTAAAGTACGAAATAGTGATATTTTGTCCACAATTTGATTTTGTAAAGGTCGAATGAAAGCAAATTTGTCTTCTTTTTCCTCTATTGTTTACATTCTTTATTTCTGAATTTGTTTCTGATAACGTCTATAAACCTCACAATCCTTTGTGTGCGCCGTAAACAACGTCGACGCCAGTTTTAGGAAGAAAATAAATTTTTAATAATCTTAAAATAATTATAAGATAAAATTTATTTTTATATTTTTAATTTTTTAATAATATATATTTTTTAAAGATAAAGTAATTTGAACATTTGTTTTTTTTTAATCGATATCACTTGTATAGGCGAATCACCCCAAGAGCCTAGGGGAGTCTTGGCGCCCCAAGAGGCTAGTTTGGAGAAATTAATTTTATACCCCTTAAATATTTTAGAAATTTTAATTAGGTGCCTTTAAATTTGTATTTACATCCTCAAATATTTAAGAATTCTTATTAGTCCCCTCAAATTTGTTAGAAATTTTCACTAACTCTTAATATTTTAATTAAGTTTCATAAATTGTTAAAATTTTCATTATGACTGCCACTTTTTTGAAAAATTTAATTAGATCCTATAATTTTTTTTTAAAATCTCACTAAATCCTCAAAATTTTCAAACATTTTAATTAAACCTTCCAAACCATTGGACCAAGATCCGCCTCTGACCACTTGTTGGGTTCAGCAATGAAATAAATTTTATTAATAAAAAATTGTCATTTTAAAGTAAATGATTCAGTCAATGACTCGATGGTAAGAAGTAAAAAAGAGACAAAAATCCTATATTTTTTAGTGTTCTTTTTTGTCTTAACACTAAAAAATTAAATCTTAAATTCTAACCTAAATTTTAAATTATAAACCTTAAGCCCTACATCCAATACTCTAAACTCTAACCCTAAACACTAAACTTAAATCCAATTCTTAAACTAAAAAGTGGATGACGATTTCTACTCGTAAAAAACACATAAGCACCTCAAGAAAAGAAACGAAAAAGATGCATAACAAGACCAGCTACACCAGCTAAGAAGACAAAACACAATAGAGACACCAAAGTTGAATCCCACCGAGCAGATCCGAAGACTAGAGGCTCGAAACATGGTCGACGCTAGCTTGGTCTCGTAAAAAATCTACCATGTTTTACTTTTTCCTTATATATGTAAAATAATTTTTTGGTTTATCTCCCAGTTCTCTAAGGCTTTGTTTAATTAATCTAGATCGACCCGTATTGTATACTTAATTTTTGTAAGTGAATCTTTCAGTGAATTTTTTTGCATACACAAAACCTCAAACTCAATACCTACTTAAGCGACATTAAGATGCTTATCACTTAAATTAACCCGTTAATAAAATAAATCTGTTCAATTGTACAAAAAAATTAAATAAATAGTTGGTTTGAATCATGGATTAAAGAATTCATTATTTTAAAAATCACAATTAACGGATTACTTTATTGTCATTTTTTTATAAAACTCATTTGATCCATAATAAGTCTCTTAATTTATTACAGGAAGACATTATCATTTAGATGTAAAGCACCGAACATATTCCGATATTGCGAGCAAGAAGTAATTGAATCAACATAAAAATTAATTATCGGTAATGATATCAACAATAACTGAATCGACAGAAAAAAATAATTATCGGTCATAATCGGATGATCTATATTAAACTCAAAGTTTAATCTACTTGATTCAAATATTCTGTAATTTATATTAAAAAATGAAAATCAATGTGGACTTAACTTTTAGCTTTGTCGCTCTCGGTTATAGATGACAGACGGGTACAATATAATGGATTTTGCATCGCACTCGCACTAGTTAGGGCGGGGATAGGCATTAGTCTGATGAGTAATGGGCGGGTGTGAGTGTCAAAAGGCATATCCGCCATGAGTAATGGGTAGGTGATTAATTTAAGACTTTACCTGCACCGTATCCGCTCGCCCACTCACTACCCACCATATGAAATTTGGACTATTATGAATTTAGGAATAAGTTTACAGACTATTATGTAAACCCTAAGGTTTTAAAAGATATGCCTTATAATTTAACCAAATATGCTTTAGTTAAGTTAAGTAGAATTTATACCAATATAAATATGTTTTTTGTCCATTGTTAGTTAGTTAGTTGTAGTTAAGTAGAATTTATACCAATATAAGTGTGCTTTAATTAAGTTAGCTATAGATAAGTAGTTAGCTGTAGTTAAATTTATACTGTGTAAATGTATTGTGTATTTGTATTTGATCAATTAATAAAGTATGTGAAGTTGTACTTTTCTTTATAAAAGTCTATAGTTTGTTTTTACATAATTTGATATTAGTTGCAGCTTGTTTGGCGGGTATGGACGAAAAGGAGTTGAGTGGTGGATATCTAGTTAGATAGTGAGTGCGGATGAATTTAAAAATATACATGCGTGGACGGGTGTGAGTTTAAAAATTATATCTGTCGTAGGTGATAAGTGGTAGATATAAAAATTTTAAGCAAGTATAAGTATGAGTATTGGGAGGAGGACGGGGCATCCATACTCATCCTACCCGTTTGTCATTCTTAATCTCGATTGACTTCTCCTTCTTTCTTTTAAGAGTATATTTTTTCTTTCTTAAATAAAAATTATTAAAAAGAATAAAACTTTTCAGCTTTGCCCAGTATGCTTAGTAGGCCTGGTCTGGGTTTGCCACAATGGAGAGAAGAAACTTGGGTCTTTGGGTTTAGGCCTTTTTTTCCGATTATTCTCAAACATTTTGAAATAAATTATGATAATTTTAAAATTATATCCAAATCAGAATAAAACACAATTAAAAAATAATTATTTAATATATTAATAGTGATTTTTTATGAGTAATTTTAGTTTATCACTATTTTTTGTTTTATTTTCCAAGATGTTCATTAGAACAAGTTTAATGATTAATTATTTTGTGTTTTGTTGGTCCATATAGAGGATAGATGATGACCACAATTTTTAAAGTTGCTCTATGCTCAGGACGATAATCGAACCTTCGACCATTAATTAAGATAAAGAAAACTCTTATCATCTCACTTAAATCTTGTAGTTTATCACAATGTTGAAGGAAAGGCATAACTAACTAATGTAGTTAGCCAATTACATAGAAAACTCAAAATGCAACGAATGTAAGGCCGAGCCTGGGAGCTCCAGCAGCTCATGCATTCCAAATGGATATTTTCATGTAGGGGTGTTCACGATTCGGTTAAAATCGAATTAACCGGTTGAACCAAAATTTTGGTTGGTTAATTAGATGCTAGATCGGTTAATAGTTAATTTTTTTGAAAGTTCGGTTATCGGTTAATTCGGTTTGAAACATGTTAATTAACTGAATTAACCGATATTAAATATAATATATATTAAACATATATTAATATATATATATATTAAGCAAAAATTAATCGAATATATATATTAACCGAAAATTTAGATGTTCCATAGTTATTTCGGTTAATTCGAAAATTAACCAAATTAAGCAAACAAAGTTCATTTGATTTTTTTAAAAAAATTCAGTTCGATTAACTGTTAAAGGATTAAAAATTTTGGTTAATGATATTTAGCTAGTTCGGTTCAGTCGATTAACCGGATTAACTAATTGAACACCCCTACTTCCACGCGAGTTGTGCTAACGCATCAAAGGATAACTCTTACCATCAATAATCAAACCGTCGTATGTTCCGATGGTTATTATGAAATTTGAGATTTTTTTTGAACAATGACATTTAGATTTTATTAAGCACCATGAAACATAATACAATATAATGTATCAAATAGAGAAAAAAGAGACAAGTCCACTAAAATCTCTTACAATGGTGCAAATAAAACCAGACACTTCCATCGAGATTAGCATACCAAAATTCAGAAACCTTCCTGAATCTCTTTGTCTCTATCCAAACGAGACACTTTACGGGTGGAAAAAGAGTGGTGAGCAAACCAAGCTATCAGGCAAATTGCTCCGCTACCCATGTTTGATTACCTCGACAACCAACAATCAACCGAGTGGGGATCTATCTTTCTAAAACCACCGACAGAACCATAATCAGAGATTAGCGTCATGAAGATCTTTGTACGAGCACCATCCGACCGCTAATGTATGCTGAAATCATGTCACAAGGACAAATGAAACGAACCACAAAAAGGCAAAGAAAAACGTGTCACAAGAATGGAGAAAACGCGTGCCACAAAAGTAGAGATTCTTGTTAAAATATGAAAAACCAACAAAAAAAGAAAAATAATAGATCCGGTGGTCGACAACCAATACTAAGAGTAATTATCAACTACTAACCCAAAGAAAAAAATAAAATTGCAAGCGACAGAGATTTAAGAGAGAGCGGCTAGGTTAAAAAATTTGAGAATTCAATTTTACTTTTAGAAAAATGTTACTAGTATAAGTATAACCACACTTACAATTAAAAATAATTGTAAGGCATATTCTGTCTACCAAGTATTCTCAGAGTTTCTATTTTCAACCTTCTCTCCATAATAATTTATTTTAGCTTTTTCTTCCTTTTTATTTGTTGGTTTTCCCCCTATAAGTAAAACATTTATCTCCTATTTGACTATTTTTGTAGGTTCACTGTGGAAGACTTCCTGAGAATGAATGTAGGAGATACTTTCAACAGCTTATCGATGCTGTTGCTCATTGTCACAATAAGGGTGTATACCATAGAGACCTAAAGGTGCAATGTTCTGATCCAACATCTTTGAACAGCACTGGTTTTACGATTCATTCTTTAATCCTGGCTAACTTTTACTTTTCCCCTATAATTTATAGCCAGAAAATCTTCTTCTCGACTCCCATGGAAATTTGAAGGTCTCTGACTTTGGACTAAGTGCATTGCTTCAGCAAGTGAGTATATTGACTTCTAGTTAGGTACTAAACAGAAGATAGCATTCACTGGTAATTATTCATTTTCTCTCTATGCACATCAGCGACATGTGGAACCCCGAATTATGTTGCACCCCAGGTACATTCTTCGAGCAACTTGAGGATCATGCTGCAAGTTTGTCTTATATTCTAGAATGCTTTACAACTGTTTTGAATTCCAAAACATAATGGATTTTTGTTCTGATAGTTTCCTAGTTGCTTAGAGCTAGTCATGGCTGTAAATTGTAATCATTTTATGATTGAATCTGCTTCGATACATTAAAATACATGCATATTTTAAGGTTTCCTTTATTTCGTTGAAGTACTCAACGTTAACTGTTGCCCTTCTGGTGCTCAGCAACCAGGGTTATGATGGTGCAGCTGCTGATGTGTGGTCCTGTGGAGTCGTTCTCTTTTTTATGATGGCGAACATCTCCCATTTTACGAGATAGACCTTCCAACCCTGTACAGAAAGGTTAGATACTACCAATTTTTTGTGGTTGGCAATTGATATATTGTTAATTTGCAAACTACTTCTTTACGAGTGAATAATTTTCCAACATTTGCGGACTTGTGTACTGTTTTGAAACTGAAATTTATGTGGTTTTGGATAATAATGGAGGTTGCAAACCCAATTATTTAATATTTTTCACCCTTGCAAAACCTTCCCATTACTATGTTTTGCTTGGAGGAACCACCTATGTTGAACTTCAGGTGTACATGTAAGAATTTAGTAAGTGCATTGATATAACTGCGAAACTAACTATTTGTCTGTTCAACATGCAGATTAGTGCTGCTCAATTTTCTTGTCCATTTTGGTTTTCTCCAGGAGCAAAATCATTAATACGGAAGATCCTTAATCCCAATCCTAAAACTGTTGAGTTACTCAGCTTACTTTTAAGTTCTAGGTTTAATTATTTGAATGCCATCTACATCATATATATTGCATTATCATGCATCTCCATGTCCATGACTTCCAAATACTTTTCAAAAACCCAAACTACTCGATGCATTGGCTCTGACTTTCCATCGGAGTGCTTCAATGCCTATACTCTGGGGCTGGGGGATGCACAGTATATTGGAGAAACCAACAATCAGGATCCTTCCCACAAAGCACTGAGCTTGAAATGATCAAATGTATAGACCAAGAACTTGCTTTAACATAGAATTAAAGAATAAAATTTCATTACACCAGGTCTTATCAAAACTTCTAAAATACTAATAATTTCTCTTTGTGACCATTTTCCTCAAACTCTTCAATATTTGATGGTTGGCATTAGTTAGATGGATCAATGTGAATAGTGAATAGTGAATACTACAAAGTTTAAGACCTGCTTTATGCTTGTTTTTATCCACATTTTCTCTCACTGGTTCCTATATTACTGCAGCGTATTCAAATTGGTGGGATTAAAAAGGATCCATGGTTTCGGAAATATTATGTGCCTGTGAGACCTAGAGAAGAAGAAGTAAATTCGGATGATGTACATGCAGTTTTTGATGACATTGAGGTGGGGAACTCTGTTTTTGTTCTTTGTATTGTTGTTCTCTCCTTGACCTAACAGATCTTCTGTTGCTCATATACATATTTTTCATTTGTCATGTCACCATCAAGGGTTGATATAGAGTACAATGTTAAACACGACCTGATTCCTTGAAAACCCGGTTCTCTGGATTTTTATTCTTGCCATAATTATCTTTGCTGATTATTGATTGGTATTTTACAGGACCACCAGTATGTGTCTGAGCAGTCTGCAGTCAATACATATGGTCCCCTCATGATGAATGCATTTGAGATGATTAATCTATCACAAGGCTTGAATCTATCTGCATTGTTTGACAGGCAACAGGTAGGGCAATATAAGTTTGTTTCTTTTTTGTTGCTGTTTGATATTGCATCCCTTGTTGATGTCCTAATTTGTCATTCAACTTTTCATATTGTTCTGGTTCAAGAAGTTAGCATTACTAACATGTGATCTCCTACGTTATTTTGCTTACCATGGTTATTGGTTGGTTATAGCTAATACTTTTGTTTCAACTTATTCTTGCTTAAAATATGAAAAGTATACCAGGTTGCAATTATCTTGCATTCAGTCAATGAAAAAGGGTTGGTGTGGGGTTGAACATATCTTCTCTGTTTAATCAATGCCTCCCTGTGATGTTTGCTGACAATTTTGCGTCGAGAGAATGAGATGTTTGCACCATTTAATGCTCGTGTACGAGCAATCGACCGACCTTTTTCTTTGGCAGGATTATGTAAAACAGTAAACTCGCTTCATATCTCGCAAACCA
Organism: Hibiscus mutabilis; assembly: GCA_019671005.1. Lineage (NCBI taxonomy): Eukaryota > Viridiplantae > Streptophyta > Magnoliopsida > Malvales > Malvaceae > Hibiscus > Hibiscus mutabilis. The sequence continues at coordinate 3,736,159 of CM033733.1, read as the reverse complement.
CCAACAGCTATAATCTCAAGTGTTGAAGCTGTTGCAGAATCAATGGGTATCAAGGTTCATATAAGAAATTACAAGGTATTAACTGTAAACATGTATCTTCATTGACAATTGTTCCGTAGAGTTATGCTATGGCACTTATATAATACTTGAGGCTTAAGATGTGCATCCATGAGTACTACATTAGTGTTATTTCATTTTGGTTAAAGTTGGTTCTTTCCTTCCAACCTCAGACAAGATTCGAGCGAATATCTGCAAATCAAGTCTGCCAATTCGCGGTTGTCCTGGAGGTAGATCCATAGAATTTTCTATCATTTCATAATCAATATACTGTTCCATTGACCAGTGAACTGCAATATGTGACATGTTTTGAAGTTGGTTTTAAGTCTCTCGTATAGGTCTTCGAAGTTGCACCGTCCCTGTTCATGGCAGACGTTAGAAAAGCCTCAGGAGATATTATTGAATACCACAAGGTTGGTTGCACATGTCTTCATCTTCATAACCGGTCATGGACTTTTCTCAGAGTTCGGTTTATTCGTATAGAATAGTAATATCGTATAATGCCGTGCCGTTGGCTCATTCGTGTTTGATATAAGTAAGCCTGACCGTAGGTTTTCTATGAATGCCTATCAGCAGTGAGTGATATACTACTTGCGTTTCTTTTTTACTGTTCTACAAGAATTTCTGTGCTAAACTGGAAAATATAATCTGGAAACCGACGGAGGATTGCGCAGATCCGAGTGTTCTTAGGACAATGACTTGCTGATGCATTTTGCTGCGGTCGAGATGTACATAATCAATAAGATGGGAAGCTGTTCATCGGCTAAGCTTCACCAAGAAAATCCGGTTCCGGGTTTATGGACCATGAATTCCTAGCTTGCAAGATGCAGGATCCAAAGGGTTTATTGCCCTCATGTTAATATGTATGTTCCTTCACTTCTTCCTTTCCACTTACCGTAGGAAATGGCCCATCATGTATTTTAGAAGTTTTTGTAGCAATGGATCTCTTACAAAATTTAACTGCAGTAATAATAATAACTCCAGGCCAGTCTTTTGTGTTTTTCACTCCTTTAATTTTAGTTTTCACTGTTATTTACCATCAGTGCCAGTTCACTCACAATTTGTTAAACTAGTGCAGTCAAACTATCAATTCTTCTTGGATTACTTTTAATTGCATTATTTACAACAATTAAACAATTTAACTTCAAGGTTGGTTTAGGAGATGAAGCCTTAAATCTTTTAAGGTCGGGAGTTTGAATTTTAATATTACCCGAGTGATTTTTACAATATTCAATTTATATTAGTTCATCAATGAATTGAATATTGATGATCATACTAAAAAAATAAATACATTATGATAAAAAATCCACACCTATTATAAAATGTTCATTTAATACTTAATTGAAAAACAAGTGTTAAAATTATAACTTTCTTTTTGTTTAAGTGTTTAAAGTTTTTTTTTGTTAAAAAAAGTGTCGCATGTTTCATTCTATTACTATTTTAAGATCAAACCATTAACATTCGTTAAAAAATCATCATTATTGTAACAGATCCAATTGGTCTGGGCTTAACCAAACCAACCTAAACCAGACCCGTGACCCCCAAACCATTACCCTAGCTGAACCGGCCCAAACCCATAACCCCTAAACTAAAATCTAACCCGATTACAACCCATGACCCAAACCAGAAAAAAACCCTAACCCTAATATTCTAGCCACTGCCACTACACCAAGCCGCCGATCAACGCCGCGCCGCCATCTCCCACGGCCGCCGCCGCCCAAGTCATTTGCCACTGTTTCAAACCATAACCCCACAAGTTCGAACCAAATCCCCAAATCTGGTTCAAATCTAAAACCCTAAAAATCAAAATGATAATCCCTAATCCTAGCCTAATCTGCCACCGTCGACTCTATAATCACCCTCCATCATCACTCGGCCTAAACTGAGCTAAAAGCCTCAAAATTTGAGATTTCGGCAGCCCCAAATCAAATCAACCCCATCCCTCATCCTCTATATATCATTATGGCAACCAAAAACAAAAAGAGGGAGATTAGATGAGAAATATGGAGCAAAAATTAAAAAAAAAATTAGGGGTTCAGAGTTCGGGAAACAGAGAGCAAAAATACAAAAAAAGAGATAAAGGGGAAGAAGATTGAATCGAAAGCAAAAAAAAGAGAAAAAGAAATACCCGTATTTTCTGGTTCAAGTGTTGAAAGGCTAGCACTGGTTTCTCTACCCGCCTATGGCCGCCGGAGGAGTGACTGAGCCCTCCAATGACGGTGGTGCGGCAGAGCAACTATGGAACCCTAGGGTTTTGGGTCTGATATTTCAGAGAATAGAAGAGGGTTGGTTTTTTTTTGGTAATTAAACTGGTACGAATGTTTTTTTTTTCGGGTTAAAAGAACCCTTATCAGTCGTGTAAAACGACGTCGTTTTAGGTACCTATAACACGGCCCAAAACGGCACCGTTTGGTCCCTGTACCCGCATTGGTGACCCGACCCGGGAAGGATCCGCGATTTTTTAATAAAAATGGGCTATTTGTTGTTCAGTCATTTTGCTTTTAATTTCTCATTTAATTTTGTCCTTTTGTTGCGATTTATTTACTTCATATGTCCTTTAATTTCTGTTTTAGTCTAATTTAGTCCCTATATTTTGTCATTCAATTTATAGTACTTTATTTCTGCCTATTTACGTTCCAGTCATTATGTTTTACATATGTTTCATTTTAGTCCTTAGCATGTATTATTTATGCCATGTAACTTTAACATTAGTGCATTTTAGTCCTAATCTTTAATTTCTCGTATATTATTATAAATCCATGCATTATCATCATTATTATTATTATTATATAAAGTATAATATTTTGAATAAATATTTTATATTAGTATAATATATGTAAAATATGTATATTTTTACCTACGATATTTTTTATGGAAAAATAGTTTTTTATATAGTTTTATTAATACTTTTTATGGAGTGGCAACAGAATGAGAACCAAGACGAGTTTATCTCCCTGAAGAGGCAGTGGAATGGACTCAACATAAAGCTTGTCTCCCTGAAATAGTAATGGAACAAACTTCATCATATTTATCTCATATCCCTGGAGTGGTAGCGGAATGAGAACCAAGACGAGTTCATATCCCTAGAGAGGCAGCGGAATGGACTTGCAATAGTTTATCTCCCTGGAGCTGCAGTAGAACAAACTTCAGATGTAATTAAGAGATATTTTTTTGAAGAAAATTAAAAAATCCAAAAAATGAGGAAAAAAAGAGAAAAATGAAAAATGAAAAATAAAAAAAGAGAAGAAGAGAAGAAAAAGACAAAGAAAAAAGATGAAAAAAGAAAAAACACAATAAGGTGAAAACCCGAACGAGTGCCTTGAAAAGATTTTTTTCAAAACATCTCTAAGGCACGAACCCATAAAGAGGCCTTAACATTCAAAATGAAGGAAATGAAGACACATCGTCTCCCTGAGGTTGCAGTGAAACGAATTCAGCATCAATTTTATACCCTGAAGTTGCAGTGGAAGAATTGAAGCTACATCAGTTCATATCCCTGAAGTTGTAATGGAATAGACACAAAATCAACATCGTCTCCCTAGAGTCGCAGTGGAACGAATTCAGCATCAATTTTATCTCCCTGAAGTTGCAGTGGAAGAATTCAAGATACATCAGTTCATATCCCTGAAGTTACAGTAGAATGGACACAAAATCAACATCATCTCACTAGAGTCGTGGTGGAACAAACCCAACATCAATTTTATCTCTCTGAAGTTGCAGTGGAAGAATTGAAGCTACATCAGTTCATATCCCAGAAGTTGCAGTGGAATGGACACAAAATCAACATCGTCTTATCTCTCTAAAGTGGCAGCGGAATGAGAGCCAAAACGAGTTCATATCCCTGAAGAGGCAGTGGAATGGACCTGGTATAAAGCTTGTTTCATTGAAGGAGCAGTGGAACAAAACTTCATCATATTTGTTTCATCTCCCTGAAGTGGCAGCGGAATGAGAACCAAGACAAGTTCATATCCCTGAAGAGGTAATGAAATAGACCCGGTATAAAGCTTGTTTCCTTGAAGGAGCAGTGAAAAAAACTTCATCACATTTGTCTCATCTCCCTGAAGTGGCAGCAGAATGAGAACCAAGACAAGTTCATATCCCTGAAGAGGCAGTGGAATAGACCCGGTATAAAGCTTGTTTCCCTGAAGAAGCAGTGGAACAAAACTTCATCGCATTTGTCTTATCTCCCTGAAGTGGCAGCGGAATGAGAACCAAGCCGAGTTCATATCCCTAAAAAGGCAGTGGAATAGACCCAGTATAGAGCTTGTTTCCCGGAAGGAGCAGTGAAACAAAACTTCATTACATTTATCTCATATCCCTGAAATGGCAGCAGAATGAGAACCAAGACGTGTTTATCTCCCTAAAGAGGCAGTGGAATGGACTCGACATAAAGTTTGTCTCCTTGAAATAACAATGGAATAAACTTCATCATATTTATCTCATATCCCTGGAGTGGCAGCGGAATGAGAACCAAGACGAGTTCATATCCCTGAAGAGGCAGCAGAATAGACTTGACCTAGTTTATCTCCCTGGAGCTGCAGTGGAGCAAACTTCAGATGTAATTAAGAAATATTTTTTAAAAGAAAATTAAAAAAAAAACCAAAAAATGAGAAAAAATTGAAAAAATGAAAAAAATAAAAAAAATAAAAAGAGAGAGAAAAGGAGAAGAAAAATACTGAAAAAATATGAAAAAAGGAGAAAAAACACAACAAGGTGAAAACCCGAACGGGCGCCTTGAATAGATCTTTTCAAAACATCTCCAAGGCACGAACCCATAAGGAGGCCTTAGACATTCAAAATGAAGGAAATGAAGATACACCGTCTCCCTGAGGTTGTAGTGAAACGAATTCAACATCAATTTTATACCCTAAAGTTGTAGTGGAAGAATTGAAGCTACATCAATTCATATCCCTGAAGTTGTAGTAGAATGGACACAAAATCAACATCGTCTCCCTAGAGTCGCAGTGGAACGAATTCAACATCAATTTTATCTCCCTGAAGTTGAAGTGGAAGAATTGAAGCTACATCAGTTCATATCCCTGAAGTTGCAGTAGAATGAACACAAAATCAACATCGTCTCCCTGGAGTCGTAGTGGAACAAACCCAACATCAATTTTATCTCCCTGAAGTTACAGTGGAAGAATTGAAGCTACATCAGTTCATATCCCTGAAGTTGCAGTGGAATGGACACAAAATCAATATCGTCTCCCTAGAGTCGCAGTGGAACAAATTCAGCATCAATTTTATCTCCCTGAAGTTGCGGTGGAAGAATTAAAGCTACGTCAGTTCATATCCCTGAAGTTGCAATAGAATGGACACAAAATCAACATCGTCTCCCTAGAGTCTCAGTGGAATGAACCCAACATCAATTTTATCTCCCCGAAGTTGCAGTGGAAGAATTGAAGCTACATCAGTTCATATCCATGAAGTTGCAGTGGAATGGACACAAAATCAACATCGTCTCCCTTGAGTCATAGTGGAATGAACCCAGCATCAATTTTATCTCCCTAAAGTTGCAGGGGAAGAATTGAAGCTACAACAGTTCATATCCCTGAAGTTGCAGTAAAATGGACATAAAATCAATATCGTCTCCCTAGAGTCGCAGTGGAACGAACCCAGTATCAATTTTATCTCCGTGAAGTTACAGTGGAATGGACACAAAATCAACATCGTATCCCTAGAGTCGTAGTGGAACGAACCCAACATCAATTTTATCTCTCTGAAGTTGTAGTGGTAGAATTGAAGCTATATTCGTTCATCTCCCTAAGGTTGCAGTGGAATGGAGACAACAACAATCTAGTCTCCCTGAAGTTGCAGTGGAACGAATCTAGCATCAATTTCATATTCCTGAGGTTAAGTGGAAAAATTGAAGTCATGTTGTCTTATCTCCTTGAGGTTGCAGCGGAGCAGACAAAACTACAACAACAGACTCTATCTCCATGAACTTCCAATGGAGTGAGTCACTCAACAGAAGATGAAGCTTCACCAAAACAAAAAAAACAAAAAACAAAACAAAAAAAGAGAGAAAAAATAAAAAAACAACAAAAAACAAAAAACAATAAAAAAGAAGAATAAAACAAAAAGAGAAAGAGAAAATGGCGAGCAAAAACGCGTCTATTTTCGACCAAGCATCATTATACTTCAGTAAGTCTCGGCCTAAAGAACAGAGGAACGGATTGATCGAAGAATTCAACATCCTCGAAGAGCAAAGATCGAAGACCTAACGAAGATTGAAAATAGAAGACCAAAGACGGAAGACCAGCGTCGGAGAAAAGAAACAACAAGCCGACCTCATTTTGTTTCCCCGAAAGACAAACCCTATTTTAAAGATTTCGCTTCTCCAAGAGTGACAAGGTGGATCAACCTAGACAAGAAAAAAGACTTGTGTCAAGAAGAAAGAAGACACACGTCAAGAGGGAAAAGCTCAGCCGTAGCAAACCTAATTGGCTATCTTCTAGTCTTTGCTCCATTGCCATTGCATAATAATGAGCAAAGATGGGCAGCTAATATAGACCCAATTGGTCTAGGCTTAACCAAACCAACCTAAACCAGACTTGTGGCCCCCAAAACATTACCCCAGCTAAACTGGCCCAAACCCATAACCCCTAAATTGAACCATAACCTGATTACAACCGATAACCCAAACCAGAAAAAAACCCTAACCCTAAAATATTAACCATAATATTCCAGCCACCGCCACTGCACCATGCCGCCGATCAACGCCGTACCGCCATCTCCCACGCCCGTCGCCGCCTAAGCCGTTTGCCACTGTTTCAAACCATAACCCCACCAGTTCGAACAAATTCCCAAATCTGGTTCAAATCTAAAAAATCAAAATGATAATCCCTAATCCTAGCCTAATCTGCCACTGTCGACTCTATAATCACCCTCCATCATCACTCGGATGCACCCTAAACTGAGCTAAAAGCCTCAAAATCTGAGATTTCGGCAACCTCAAATCAACGCCCTCCCTCATCCTCTATATATCATTCTGGCAACCAAAAAACAAAAAGAGGAAGATTAGATGAGAAATAGGAAGCAAAAATAAAAAAATAAGGGGTTCGAAGTTTAGGAAACATAAAGAAAAAATTAGAGAGAAAAAATACAAAAAAAAGAGAGAAAGGGGAAGAAGATTGAATCGAAAGCAAAAAAGGTAAAAGAAATACCTGTGTTTTTTGGTTCAAGTGTTGAAAGGCTAGCACTGGTTCCTATATCCGCCTATGGCTGCCGGAGGAGTGGTCGAGCCCTCCAAGGATGATGGTGCGGCGGAGCAACTATGAAACCCTAGGGTTTTGGGTCTGATATTTTAGAGAATAGAAGAGGGTTGGTTTTTTTGGTAATTAAACTGGTACGAATGTTTTTTTCGAGTTAAAAGAACCCTTATCAGCCGTTTAAAACGACGTCGTTTTAGGCGCCTATAACACGGCCCAAAACGGTGTCGTTTGGTCTCTGTACCCGCGCCGGTGACCCGACCCGGGAAGGATCCGCTAATTTTTAATAAAATGGGCTATTTATTGTTCAGTCCATTTGCTTTTAATTTCTCATTTAATTTCGTCCTTTTGCTAACCCAACATCAATTTTATCTCCCTGAAGTTGCAGTGGTAGAATTGAAGCTATATCCGTTCATCTCCCTAAGGTTGCAGTGGAATGGAGACAACATCAATCTCGTCTCCCTGAAGTTGCAGTGGAACGAATCTAGCATCAATTTCATATTCCTGAGGTTACAGTGGAAAAATTGAAGTCACGTTGTCTCATCTCCTTGAGGTTGCAGCGAAGCAGACAAAACTACAACAACATACTCTATCTCCATGAACTTCCAATGGAGTGAGTCACTCAACAGAAGATGAAGCTTCACCAAAACCAAAAAAAACAAAAAACAAAACAAAAAACAAAAAAGAGAAAAAATTAAAAAAATAACAAAAAACAATAAAAAAAGAAGAAAAAAGAGAGAGACCAAGCATCATTATACTTCAGTAAGTCTTGGCCTAAAGAACAAAGGAGAAAAGATCGAAGAATTCAACATCCTCAAAGAGCAAAGATCGAAGACCTAACGAGGATTGAAGATAGAAGACCAAAGACGGAAGACCAGCGTCGGAGAAAAGAAACAGCAAGCCGACCTCATTTTGTTTCCCCGAAAGACAAACCCTATTTTAAAGATTTCGCTTCTCCAAGAGTGACAAGGTGGATCAACCTAGACAAGAAAAAAGACTTGTGTCAAGAAGAAAGAAGATCTGCCGAAGAAAGAAGACACACGTCAAGAGGGAAAAGCTCAGCCGTAGCAAACCTAATTGGCTCTCTTCTAGTCTTTGCTCTATTTTCGTTGCATAACAATGAGCAAATAGGGGCAACTGTAATAGACCCAATTGGTCTAGGCTTAACCAAACCAACCTAAACCAGACATGTGGCCCCAAAACATTACCCCAGCTAAACTTGCCCAAACCCATAACCCCTAAATTGAACCTTAACCTGATTACAACCCATAACCCAAACTAGAAAAAACCCTAACCCTAAATTATTAACCCTAATATTCCAGCCACTGCACCAAGCTGCCGATCAATGCCGTACCGCCATCTCTCACGCCCGCCGCCGCCCAAGTCGTTTGCCACTGTTTCAAACCATAACCCCACCAGTTCGAACAAATTCCCAAATCTGGTTCAAATCTAAAAAATCAAAATGATAATCCCTAATCCTAGCCTAATCTGCCACTGTCGACTCTATAATCACCCTCCATCATCACTCGGATGCACCCTAAACTGAGCTAAAAGCCTCAAAATCTGAGATTTCAGCAACCTCAAATCAAATCAACGCCCTCCCTCATCCTCTATATATCATTCTGGCAACCAAAAACAAAAAGAGGGAGATTAGATGAGAAATAGGAAGCAAAAATAAAAAATAAGGGGTTCGGAGTTTAGGAAACATAGAGAAAATATTAGAGAGAAAAAATACAAAAAAAAGAGAGAAAGGGGAAGAAGATTGAATCGAAAGCAAAAAAAGGTAAAAGAAATACCTGTGTTTTTTGGTTCAAGTGTTGAAAGGCTAGCACTGGTTCCTATATCCGCCTATGGCCACCAGAGGAGTGGTCGAGCCCTCCAAGGATGATGGTGCGGCGGAGCAACTATGAAACCCTAGGGTTTTGGGTCTGATATTTTAGAGAATAGAAGAGGGTTGGTTTTTTGGTAATTAAACTGGTACGAATGTTTTTTTCGAGTTAAAAGAACCCTTATCAACCGTGTAAAACGACGTCGTTTTAGGCGCCTATAACACGGCCCAAAACGGTGTCATTTGGTCTCCGTACCCGAACCGGTGACTCGACCGGGGAAGGATCCGTGAATTTTTAATAAAAATGGGCTATTTACTGTTCAGTCCTTTTGCTTTTAATTTCGTCCTTTTGCTGCGGTTTATTTACTTCATATGTCCTTTAATTTCTGTTTTAGTCTAATTTAGTCCCTATATTTTGTCATTTAATTTCTAGTACCTTATTTTTGCCTATTTATGTTACAGCCATTATGTTTTACATATGTTTCATTTTAGTCCTTAGCATGTATTATTTATACATGTAATTTTAACATTAGTGCATTTTAGTCATAATCTTTAATTTCTCGTATATTATTATAAATCCATGCATTATCATTAGCATTATTATTATTATTATTATTATTATTATATAAAGTATAATATTTTGAATAAATATTTTATATTAGTATAATATATGTAAAATGTGTATATTTTTACCTATGATCCTTTTTATGGAAAAATAGTTTTTATATAGTTTTATTAATACTTTATTTGTAAAATTTTGTATATTATTTTTGTTTAAAGACTATGTATATAAAATAATAAATATTTATTCTAGTAAATATATGTATATAAAAAAACACTAACTAATTATGTATAAGTATTTTTTTAATAAATAATAAGTATATTTTGTTATAAATATAATATTTTAAGTATGTACATAAAGTAAAAATAAATACTTGTTTTGTAAATATACATGTATGAAAACTATTATCTTCAAACATATATAGTTTTTTAATGTAATTATTAAATACATTTTACTATAAGTGATATATATTTAAGTATATATAAATAAAACACATTAAATGGTGTCATAATATATAAATAAATTAGGGATTAAGGTAATGTTCTTCTATTTAGGGGGTTCGAGAATTAGTGTCCCGGGCGTAAAGGGATGCGACCTTTTCGATACCCCTAAATAAAAGGATACCCTTACTATTTTAGGATACGATATTTAAAGGAATTTTCTTTTATTTAGAAAATCGAGAAACCATTTTCCTGGCGTAAAGGGAAGTGAATTTCTCAATTATTCTAAACAACGGAACGTTTCTTTAAATATTTAGAACATTTTCATGCATTTAAGAATCATATTTTAAAATCTAATCGAATTCGAAACTTCCAACGTTAAGACTTTAAATATTCAACTAGGTACCAATTTTTGGGCGATGTGGGGGTGCTCATCCTTCTCCAGCCGTAATCGACTCCCGGACCCAACTATTTTTATCTCTGGTTTTATCGGTGTCTGGTCTACCATTTTAAATGATCGGTGGTGACTCTACATTTTTTCAAATCGGGCGGGGTTTTTCAAATAAAATCAAATAAATCGAAAAGAAATTTTAAAACTGAAATAAAAGAGAGATCGCCGGAAGGATTTAGGTGATTACAGCTAGCGACTCCGCTGGGGACTTTTAAAATAAAAAAGAGTCAAGCCACAAGTCGAATATTTTTAGTCTTAGTGTTGGGAATTTACGAATTCGATTTTAATTTAAAATATGCTTCTGATAGGACATGCATTTTATTTTCTGTAAATATATCTGCTTTTCTTTTACGGCTTAGTGTAAATGAACATAGACATAGGGTGTCAAAAGGTTTGGGAGTTTCTCCTCACACACTGCGCACTTGCATTGCATCTCATGACCTTTCTACCTGAGCTCCGTCCTATTTTAAGTGGAAGTTTGATACTGTCTTCGTGTGGTTTACCACCGTATAGGTTCGTGAATCGCTTTCGGGATATATTTCTTATGCTTTCGTGTGGGTTACCTCCGTATATGCATAAGGGATGTATCCCCCTAAATTGAACTTGGTCCGTTTGAAGCCTATAATAGGTGAGGATCAGGGGCCTTGCTACCTTTAGTAAGGGACACCGAGGACAATTCGGGTACCCTTCCCTAGAATTGAACCTCATGTAATGGCCCATAGGAGCCTTGCTTTAGAAACGGAACCCGTTAAAAGTTCAAAGGAGAAATGCTTCTAACCTTTTGTCTACTCTTTAGATTTATTTCATAAAAGTATGTCGGGTAGATATCGTGCCGGGTAAGATTTTTCTTTTTGTAAATAAAAAAATGTACAGGGTAGATACCATGCCGGGTAAGATTTTTTTCAAAGATAATAGTATACCAGGTAGATATCATGTTCTGTAGGATATTTTTTTTAAATAAAAACATGTCGGGTAGGACCATTCTTTCTGTAAATAATAATATGCCGGGTAGAAACCATGTCGGGTAGGATCTTTCTTTTTAAATAAAAGCATGTCGGGTAGAAAAACATGACGGGTAGGATTATCTTTTTCAAATAAAGCATGCCTATCAGTAGGTTTTATACAGTTTTTTATGAAGATTACTGTTTTTTATCAGTATTGACCCGTTTATTTTATTTGTGCAGTGCAGTTACATCTCATGCATTTTCATATTTTCATTTCATCATAATGCATCATCATTTCCAAATCAAAAGGGTCTAATTCTGTAAATTCTGATCTTAGCCATTCTGGGGCATCTTAGTCAGCTATATCTGCATCAGCTTTCACTTGAAGTAAAACTAAAGAAATGGAGAGTCGTCTAGCAAGAGTAGAGCAAGCATGTGAGGATATGAAGAGGGACACAAATGAGAAGCTCGAAAAGGCACAACAAGCAACTCGCGATCATATCGCGCAATCACACGTGGATCTGCTAGCTCAGATAGCTGCTATGCTGGCCGGTGAAGATCCTAAGAGAAGAAAGGGATTGGTTATAGATTCAAGTGCATTAGAAAAAGCAGACAATAAATACGACAAGACATCGCTGCAAGCGCCGATCCCATTTGAAAAGTAATAAGACTTTCAAGCTGGGTCTTCATCATATGGGGGAATTAATGCCCAAAATAACCCTAGTGTGCATGTCATCCCTGATTCGAGCATCATTAACAAGATGGGTCAAGAAGAGATCGAGGCGGTCAAGCGGAGTGAACATTTGTACAAGCGGGTTGAAGAGAAATCCAAGGTTTCAGAAAAGGGAAGGTGTATCATGTGAGGTAGATGCAAGAAAATTAAGTCTAGTCCCTGATCTAGTGATACCTCCAAAGTTCAAGATGCCAGAATTTGAAAAGTACAACGGAACAAGCTTTTCGTCTGCTCATCTTACCATGTTTTACCGAAGGATGACAGGGCATGTTGACAACGATAAACTCTTATTCCATTGCTTCCAAGAAAGCTTAAAAGGGTATGCTGCCAGGTAGTATAACCAACTAAGCCGAGACCATATACGATCATGGAAAGATCTGGCCAAAGCCTTCACCGAGCAGTACAAGCATATAACTGACATCGATCCAGATCGTCTAACACTGCAGAGCATAAAAAAGAGGCCCGATGAAAGCTTCCAGCAGTACGTGCAAAGGTGGAGAGATATTGATATACAAGTACAATCACCGCTGCTAGAGAAAGAGATAACGCCTACTTTTGTGAGGACTCTAAAAGACCCATTTCTGAAATATATGATGGGAAATCCAACCATGAGTTTGGAAGACCTCGTGGTATTTGTCGAACTCATTGAAGCAGCTATAAGAGAAGGGAAGATTATTAACCCTAGTCGAGAAAGAGAAGAATTAGAAGTTTATATGGTAGGATCTTATTCGACTAGCCGACCTTGGTCTTCATGTCAGCCAAGCTACTCGTCCTCACATCGACCAAAAGCTTCGTAGAAAGTTATCTATCCAATCTCGATGACATATACAGAGCTACTCCCAATGTTGGTCAAAAGGAACTTGATAGCCTCAGTCCAGTCTAAACCAAAAGAACCTCCTTACCCAGAAGGGTACGACGTCGATGTTGTCCATGACTATCATATAGGAAGCTTAGGCCACACCACAGAGAATTGTGGGGCATTGAGGAATAAGGTACAAATCTTGATCGATAGCGGCACTCTGGAGTTCAACAATGGTGTCCCCTAGACGAGTTAATCGAGGATTGAAGAAGAATGAATGACCTGCAGAGGGTTAATTCTTTTTGTTGTGGCATCTTTGTAGCCTAAAATCTTTTGAGTAATGCATGAAATCAACTTTTTTCCTAAGCCCGAAGGTAAAAAAGGGAATCTTTTGTAAGGGCATGCGATTATGCAATGCATTCCCCCATTTTGTATTTTGAAAAAAAAACCACAAAAACAAAAATTTCAAAATTTAGTTCATTCATACCTTTGCAAAACTTTTGTCTATATTTTCAAAGAACCACATCGGTTCTAACCCGACAATTGATTTCAAACATTCTAGGGGCACTTAATCTCCCACATCATGAAAATCCTAATTTTTGAAAATATTTTTAAAACAAAAAGATTTCTTGCATCAATGATAAGGTACAAAGACCTAAAGCCTATGGCTATTCAAAACAAGAAAGAAAGCCTTCAAAGGTATTTGGTCTAAATAATGTCTGGGGCAACAATCGATCGGGCAAAGCCGTCGTTCCTTCGAGAAGATAAAAAGAGACGAGCCTGCAAAGGTCATTCAGTTCAAAATTTTGAAAATAAAAATAAAGAAGATTTGGGGGGGGCAAACTTCTACTCTAGAAAATCAGAAGATCGAATCGAATTAAGGGGAAAAGACCCCTACAAGTATTTCATGCATGTCTATACATCATGACAAATATAACATTGCATCTTGGCAACACCAAAATGTGACCATGCATCATGAAAGCATACTTAGAGGCATATGCATCATTGCATCTTTCAAACATGACATACATAACATTGCATACTTGAAAAAGCATGGACATGTATCCCATTTGCATAAATACAGGAAATAACTTTCAAAAACAAACTATATCCTTCCATAAGGATATTTTTCCAAACTTCTGGAAAATTTTTAAAACTCAATCCTTCCATAAGGATATTTTTCCAAATTTCTGGGAAACTTTTAAAACTCAATCCTTCCATAAGGATATTTTTTCCAAACTTCTAGAAAAAAAATTTAAACTCAATCCTTCCATAAGGATATTTTTCCAAATTTCTGGAAAAATTTTAAAACTCAATCCTTCCATAAGGATATTTTTTTTTCCAAACTTCTAGAAACTTTTTTAAACTCAATCCTTCCATAAGGATATTTTTCCAAACTTCTGGAAAACTTTTAAAACCCAATCCTTCCATAAGGATATTTTTCCAAACTTCTGGATAATTTCCAAAGCTGAGTTTCATAACTCAATCCTTCCATAAGGATATTTTTTCCAAACTTCTGGAAATTTTCAAATCTCATTCCTTTCATAATGATATTTTTCCAAACTTCTAGAAAATTTTCAAAACTCGATCCTTCCATAAGGATAATTTTCCCAACTTCTGGAAAATTTTCAAAACCCGATCATTCCATAAGGATATGTTTCCAAACTTCTGAATAATTTTCAAAAACCTGAACCTTTCATAAGGATATTTTTCTAAACTTCTGGATAATTTCCAAAACTAAGTTTCATAACTCAATCCTTCCATAAGGATATGTTTCCAAACATCTGGATAATGTCTAAAACTGAGTTCCATAAATCAATCCTTCCAAACGGATATTTTTCCAAACTTCTAGATAATTTCCAAAACTGAGTTTCATAACTCAGTCCTTCCATTAGGACATTTTAACTTTATCTTTTTCGACAAAATAAATGTCCTAGTTCCATCCTTACTTAAGAAGAAAAAAAGAAAAAAAAGAAAAAATCAAAAGAATAAAAATCAAAGAAAAAAGAGAAAAAATAAAGGAAAAAAGGAAAAGAAGAAGAAGAAAAATAAGGTGAAAACTCGAACAGACGCCTTGAAAAGAGAGGTTTTTTTAAATATCTCAGGTACGAACCCAAAAGGAGGCATGGGACTTTCAAAAGTTCATCACATTTGTCTCATCTCCCTAAACTGGCAGCGGAATGAGAGCCAAGACGAGTTCATATCCTTGAAGAGATAGTAGAATGGACCCGATATAAAGCTTGTTTCCCTGAAGGAGCAGTGGAACAAAACTTCATCACATTTGTCCCATCTCCCTGAAGTGGCAGCGGAATGAGAGCCAAGACGAGTTCATATCCCTAAAGAGGCAGTGGAATGGACTCGGTATAAAGCTTGTTTCCTTGAAGGAGCAGTGGAACAAAACTTCATCACATTTGTCTCATCTCTCTGAAGTGGCAGCGGAATGAGAACCAAAACAAGTTCATATCCCTGAAGAGGCAGTGGAATGGACTCGGTATAAAGCTTGTTTCCCTGAAGGAGCAGTGGAAAAAAACTTCATCACATTTGTCTTATCTCCCTGAAGTGACAGCAGAATGAGAACCAAGACAAGTTCATATCCCTGAAGAGGTAGTGGAATAGACCCGGTATAAAGCTTGTTTCCCTGAAGGAGTAGTGGAACAAAACTTCATCACATTTGTCTCATCTCCCTAAAGTGGCAGCAGAATGAGAACCAAGTCGAGTTCATATCCCTGAAGAGGTAGTGGAATGGACCCGGTATAGAGCTTGTTTCCCTGAAGTAGCAGTGAAACAAAACTTCATTACATTTATCTCATATCCCTGGAGTGGCAGCAGAATGAGAACCAAGAAGAGTTTTTCTCCCTGAAGAGGCAGCGAAATGGACTCGACATAAAGTTTGTCTCACTGAAATAGCAATGGAACAAACTTCATCATATTTATCATATATCCCTGGAGTGGCAGCGGAATGAGAACCAAGACGAGTTCATATCCCTGAAGAGGCAGCAGAATGGACTTGACCTAGTTTATCTCCCTGGAGCTGCAGTGGAGCAAACTTCAGATGTAATTAAGAAATGTTTTTTTGAAGAAAATTAAAAAAACCAAAAAGGAGAAAAAAATTGAAAAATGAAAAAAAAATGAAAAAATAAAAAAGAGAGAAAAAAGAAGAAAAAGACAAAGAAAAAAGATGAAAAAAGAAAAAACACAACAAGGTGAAAACCCGAACGGGCGCCTTGAAAAGATCTTTTTCAAAACAAATCTAAGGCACGAACCGATAAGGAGGCCTTATACATTCAAAATGAAGATACATCGTCTCCCTGAGGTTGCAGTGAAACGAATTCAACATCAATTTTATACCCCTGAAGTTGCAGTAGAAGAATTGAAGTTACATCAGTTCATATTCCTAAAGTTGTAGTGGAATGGACACAAAATCAACATCGTCTCCCTGGAGTCGCAGTGGAACGGATTTAGCATCAATTTTATCTCCCTGAAGTTGCAGTAGAAGAATTAAAGCTACACCAGTTCATATCCCTGAAGTTGCAGTGGAATGGACACAAAATCAACATCGTCTCCCTGGAGTCGTAGTGGAACGAACCCAACATCAATTTTATCTCCCTGAAGTTGCAGTGGAAGAATTGAAGCTACATCAGTTCATATCCCTAAAGTTGCAGTGGAATGGATACAAAATCAACATCGTCTCCCTAGAGTCGCAGTGGAACGAATTCAACATCAATTTTTTCTCCTTGAAGTTGCAGTGGAAGAATTGAAGCTACATCAGTTCATATCCCTGAAGTTACAGTAGAATGGACACAAAATCAACATCGTCTCCCTAGAGTCGCAGTGGAACGAACCCAGCATCAATTTTATCTCCCTGAAGTTGCCGTGGAAGAACTGAAGCTACATCAATTCATATCCCTAAAGTTGCAGCGAAATGGATACAAAATCAACATCGTCTCCCTGGAGTCGCAGTGGAACGAATTCAGCATCAATTTTATCTCCCTAAAGTTGTAGTGGAAGAATTGAAGCTACGTTAGTTCATATTCCTGAAGTTGCAGTAGAATGGACACAAAATCAACATCGTCTCCCTGGAGTCGTAGTGGAATGAACCCAACATCAATTTTATCTCCCTGAAGTTGCAGTGGTAAAATTGAAGCTACATCAGTTCATATCCATTAAGTTGCAGTGGAATGGACACAAAATCAACATCGTCTCCCTGGAGTCGTAGTGGAACGAACCCAGCACCAATTTTATCTCACTGAAGTTGCAATGGAAGAATTGAAGCTACACCAGTTCATATCCCTGAAATTGCAGTGGAATGGACACAAAATCAACATCGTCTCCCTGGAGTCGCAGTGGAATGAACCCAGCATCAATTTTATCTCCCTGAAGTTGCAGTGGAAGAATTGAAGCTACACCAGTTCATATCCCTGAAGTTGCAGTGGAATGGACACGAAATCAACATCGTCTCCCTGGAGTCGCAGTGGAAAGAACCCATCATCAATTTTATCTCCATGAAGTTGCAGTGGAAGAATTAAAGCTATATTCGTTTATCTCCTTGAGGTTGCAGTAGAATGGACACAACATCAATCTCGTCTCCCTGAAGTTGCAGTGGAACGAATCTAGCATCAATTTCATATCCTTAAGGTTACAGTGGAAAAATTGAAGTCACATTGTCTCATCTCCCTAAGGTTGCAGCGGAGCAGACAAAACTACAACAGCAGACTCTATCTCCTTGAACTTCCAATGGAGCGAGTCACTCAATAGAAGATGAAGCTTCACCAAAAACAAAAAAAAAAGAAAAAGCAAAACAAAACAAAAAAACAAGAAAGTAAATAAAAAACAATAAAAAAAACAAAGAGAGAGAGAAAATGGCGAGCAAAAACGCATCTATTTTTGACCAAGCATCATTGTACTTCGGTAAGTCTCGACCTAGAGAATAGAGGAGCGGATTCATCAAAGAATTCAACATCCTCGAAGAGCAAAGATCGAATACCTAACATAGATTGAAGATAGAAGACCAAAAATGGAAGACTAGCGTCAAAGAAAAGAAACAGCAAGCTGACCTCATTTTGTTTCCCTGAAAGACAACCCCTATTTTAAAGATTTAGCTTCTCCAAGAGTGACAAGGTGGATCAACCTAGACAAGAAAAAAGACTTGTGTCAAGAAGAAAGAAGACACGCGTCAAGAGGGAAAAGCTCAACCGTACCAGACCTAATTAGCTATCTTCTAGTCTCTGCTCCATTGTCGTTGCACAATAATAAGCAAATAGGGGCAGCTGTAACAGACCCAATTGGTCTGGGCTTAACCAATCCAACCTTAAACAGACATGTGACCCCCAAACCATTACCCTAGCTAAACGGGCCCAAACCCATAACCCCTAAACTAAACCCTAACCCAATTACAACCCATGACCCAAACCAAAAAAACCCTAACCCTAAAATATTAACCCTAATATTCTAGCTATTGTACCAAGCCGCCGATCAACGTCGTGCCGCCATCTCCCACGGCCGCCGTCGCTCAAGCCGTTTGCCACTGTTTCAAACCATAACTCCACCAGTTCGAACCAAATCCCCAAATCTGGTTCAAATCTAAAAACCCTAAAAAATCAAAATGATAATCCCTAATCCTAGCCTAATCTTCCACTGCCGACTCTATAACCACCCTCCATCATCACTCGGCCGCATCTTAAACTGAGCTAAAAGCCTCAAAATCTGAGATTTCGGCAGCCCCAAATCAAATCAACCCCCTCCCTCATCCTCTATATATCATTCTGGCAACCAAAAACAAAAAGAGAGAGATTAGATGAGAATTAGGGAGCAAAATTTTAAAAAAAAATCGGGGGTTCGGAGTTCGGGAAACGTAGAGAAAAATTAGAGAGAAAAAATACAAAAAAAGGGGAAGAAGATTGAATCGAAAGCAAAAAAAAGGTAAAAGAAATACATGTGTTTTCTGGTTCAAGTGTTGAAAGGCTAGCATTGGTTCCTCTATCCGCCTATGGCCGCCGAAGGAGTGGTCGAGCCCTCCAAGGACGGTGGTACGGCGGAGCAACTATGGAACCCTAGGGTTTTGGGTCTGATATTTCAAAGAATAGAAGATGGTTGGTTTTTTTTGGTAATTAAACTGGTACGAATGTTTTTTTCGGGTTAAAAGAACTCTTATCAGCCGTGTAAAACGATGTCGTTTTACATGCCTATAACACAGCCCAAAATGGCGCCATTTGGTCCCTATACCCGCACCGGTGACCCGACCCGGGAAGGATCCGCGAATTTTTAATAAAAATGGGTTATTTGTTGTTCAGTCCTTTTGCTTTTAATTTCTCATTTAATTTCGTCCTTTTGGTGCGGTTTATTTACTTCATATGTCCTTTAATTTCTGTTTTAGTCTAATTTAATCCCTATATTTTTGTCATTTAATTTCTAGTACCTTATTTCTGCCTATTTACATTCCAGCCATTATGTTTTACATATGTTTCATTTTAGTCCTTAGCATGTATTATTTATGCCATGTAACTTTAACATTAGTGCATTTTAGTCCTAATCTTTAATTTCTCGTATATTATTATAAATCCATGCATTATCATTAGCATTATTATTATTATTATTATATAAAGTATAATATTTTGAATAAATATTTTATATTAATATAATATATGTAAAATATGTATATTTTTACCTATGATTCTTTTTATGGAAAAAATAATTTTTTATATAGTTTTATTAATACTTTATTTGTAAAATTTTGTATATTTTTTTGTTTAAAGACTATGTATATAAAATAACAAATATTTATTCTAGTAAATATATGTATATAAAAAAACACTAACTAAATATGTATAAGTTTTTTTTAATAAATAATAAGTATATCTTGTTATAAATATAATATTTTAAGTATGTACATAAAGTAAAAATAAATACTTGTTTTGTAAATATACATGTATGAAAACTATTATCTTCAAACATATATAGTTTTTTAATGTAATTATTAAATACATTTTACTATAAGTGATATATATTTAAGTATATATAAATAAAACACATTAAATGGTATCATAATATTTAGATAAATTAAGGATTAAGGTAATGTTTTTCTATTTAGGGGTTCGAGAATTAGTGTCTCGGGCGTAAAGGGATGCGACCTTTTCAATACCCTTAAATAAAAGGACACCCTTACTATTTTAGGATACGATATTTAAAGGAATTTTCTTTTATTTAGAAAATCGAAAAACTATTTCCCGGGCGTAAAGGGAAGTGAATTTCTCGATTATTCTAAACAACGGAACGTTTTTTTAAATATTTAGAACATTTTCATGCATTTAAGAATCGTATTTTAAAATCTAATCGAATTCGAAACTTCCAACGTTAAGACTAAATATTCGACTAGGTACCAATTTTTGGGCGGTGTGAGGGTGCTCATCCTTCTCCATCCGTAACCGACTCTCGGACCCAACTATTTTTATCTCTGGTTTTATCGGTGTCCGATCTACCATTTTAAATGATCGGTGGTGACTCTACATTTTTTCAAATCGGGCGGGGTTTTTCAAATAAAATCAAATAAATCGAAAAGAAATTTTAAAACCGAAATAAAAGAGAGAGTGTCGGACGGATTTGGGTGATTACAATTATCATCCTATGGGTGCAAGACACATGGTCTGATTCTTAATTTTTATTTTTAAAAAAAAATCAACTCTTATAATTATTTTTCAGTTAAACAAATAAGATACAAATATGGAACTTTATTGATAATAACATAGTTGCAGTTGTACAATTCATAAACAAGGAAAAGACAAGACTAGGGCTTCCTGGAAACAAAAACAAAACAACCAACATGAAGGTTGTTATGGCAGATGAGATTAACCCATTGCCATCAGCCAAAAAAATTTACCCAAACATAGAACTGCACAAACCAAACCAAACCAAACCAAACATAGAGACAAGACAACCACCCCTGCAACCGCAGGTGTTTCAAACACTGAAAGACCCTTTAAACAAGAAAATATGCTTAAAAACAAACAACTAAACGTGAGACTGATCCAAACAACAGACTTCATAGGACTGAAACAAAGAAAGGTGGCAAATAGCTAAAACACCCAGGTAACACATCCAGCAAAGTAGAAGCCAAGAACAATGATGATCATGCAGTGGAAACTTTAAAAACCTTGACTTGATGATAGAATTCTCCGAGAACCATGGCTCCGAAAACACCTCCGGCAAACGGGGGCTTGAAAGTTACATCAGACTTTCTTATGTCAAGAAAGTCTGCAAAAAATCGGATGGACAGGCCATCCTCAAAAAGAGCTGAGGTACCCGGGAAAACACCAAGCCATATAGAGCAACCAGCATGACCAGTTTGTCGGACCAGAAAAACTGTGCTGAATGATGCCTCTGCGTGTCTGTTGATTATTTGAATTTGATATTTATGTAGTTGTTCAGATCTAAGCTCAGACGCCTTCTATCGATGATTAGAAAAGGATGTCACATCTCCACAAGCTCTCTACAAGGAGCTCAAACTACTGATTGAATTGCAGTGCTGGAGATTCAACCCCAAGAGGGTCTTGCCTAATCTTTTCAGGAAAGGGATGCTTTTGTTGGACACTCCGGAACAACCCGAGAAAGAAAGTACTTGCAAATTTAGTTGCTCCGCATGGGACAAGGCGGAAACACCAACATCGGTGACTGCACACCTTGACACATCCAGATCACTGAGGAAGATGCAACTGTCTGCAACTGCCACCAAACTTGCATCAGTAATCCTCCTGCAACCATCGAGATTAAGCAACTCGAGGGTACCACCATCTAGCCTAGCCAAGGCCAAAACTACCTCATCGGTCAAATTTATGCAGTTGCTCAGATTCAACTTCACAAGTCCTGCCTCAGAAGACTCGAGAAGAGGCAGAAGACCAGCATCTTGAATGCCATAAAGCCCACTCAAATCTACATGCTGAAGCTGAGGGCACAATTTTCCCACCATGGCCAGGCTGGAAGTCCCGAACCCTGCGCAATTCCTTACCGACAAGGATTTAAGGGAACTGCAAGGGGAGGACAAAGGAGCTTCCAGGGATATATCCTTAATTCCCATGCACTTTACTAGGGCCAGAGATTTCAATCCACAGTTTGAGAGGACACCGATAATCCCAGATTGTGTGATCTTGTTGCATTCCTCCAATTGCAGGCCCTCAAGAGAACCAGCAAACTTGGCAAAAGCCACCAATCCATCATCGGACACAAAGCAACACCTGCGAAGGCTCATCTGCTTAATGTTCGGGCATCCCTTTCCCACGGCTTCAAGACTCACATCTGTTACCCCCCAGCAAGAAGTAATCATCAAAGAGACCAACTTTTGCAAACCCTTAGCATTCCCCATGACCCAAAATCCCTTCTCGCTCACATTTCGGAGACCTCCAAGCATTAGATTTGTCACAGACTTTCCGTAATGCCCGATCACAGCAATAGAAAAATCTGTGATGTTCAACCCCTGAAGCTTCACCTTTGAAAGGACAGAAGATGCTGATGAAAATAGACTCGAAACTCCATTATCCCCAACAAGTGGGCAGTCCTTGATAGAGATGGACTGCAGCTTGGGACAAAGCTTTCGATAGCTTGGAGGCCCTCATCGGCCAAAACTACCTCACCCGCCTCTAGCGCCTTTTGTGCGCTTCGTCACAATCGACTCGCCTGAACTCAAATGGGCGTTCAGGACCCGGCGCCCAGCACTTTAGTGCCTAGGCGCGCCTGAAGTACGCTTTTTTATACACTGCTCAAACCCTTGTTTGTAATTGAAGGACACTGGCATAAGTCAAGCTTCTCCAACAAATGGAATTCTTTAGCTATCTCGGACAAACCTTCGTCTCCAACACGCGGGACATTCCACAAAGAAAGGGCTTTCAGAGAAGGGCAACCACGAGCAATGGCAGATAGCCCGAAATTAGTTACTCCGCATGAAGAGGTACTTCCCCTAATAGAAAGCTTTCCGAGACCACCATGACCGCTTGTTCCAAAAGCGACCGCAGCAAGCCTCATATCAGTTGCTTTCTTCCCTTCCAAGGACCTTGTAAGATAGCCATCACCTTCATCAGATGAGATCATCTCAACATCGTCAGAAACTGAACCAACATTCTCCTTGACCACCTTCGATGACTCGAACTCGCTCATACGAATACCGGTCAAAAGCATAAGCCAGTGCTTTGAAACACAAGCGCAGGATGTAGCGATGTCCCCTTTGTTGTTAATCGCTAAAATAAAAACGATGATTTTTTCGAAGGATGTTTTTGAAAGGTGTTTGGATATAAAATATTTATTCCGTGGGGTTTACAAAAAAAAACCTCATCAAAAATGGAGTCGCCACCGGCCACTTAGGTAGGCCGGACACCATAAAACCAGAGATTCAAAAAGACAGGGTTCGGGAGTCGGTTACGGATGGGGAAGGATTAGCACCCACCGCCCAAAAATTGGTACTTTAATAATTACCGCTTTATTAATATTGGATTTTCCGGATTAAAGTGACGATTATTTTAAAATTCGGTCATAATTGCGAATAAATTTTAAGGGTCCCATTATCCGAGAATAAACGCCCAACCACTATCACTACTCTTGATACTGGCCCCGTTTACGCTCGGATAAAAGGACTCCGCATTAACAAGTTATATCTCGATATGCAATCTTAGTGGCAAAAATATAAAATATAACAGATAACTTGAAGACAGTGAATATTCACATAATAAAATACTAATCTAATAAATGATATACTAGATTAAAACATGCATAATATATATTATTCTAAATGATAAATAAAAAAAAAACTTTAACAAATTAGAACAACAATACAGGAATAATTAAGTTATATGTAGACGAACAAATATTAAAAATATACATGCTATTGCTAAAATATATTTTAACATATATGAACAATATATTATACGTGAAAGAAAACACATTAACACGTAACCTAAAAGCCAAGGAAACGTGCAATACGTACAAAAATACAAAACATACTTTTTACGAATTAACTAGAACATAACATGCTTTAATACGAATAATCAGAAAAAAAAAACATGAATATCATACTTAACACATATATATGCAAACATAAAACACGAGTCATATACGAAGGACATGAAATAAAATAATATCAACGTGTACGATTATAATACGAACAATAATATTTACAAAGAAAATAGGACTCAAATGAAAGAAAAACAAAAAAGTTAGTGGCGAAAATTGAAGAACAATAATATGTAATTTGGGGATGAAATTGCGAAACAAACAAAACCTAAAAGGACCAGAATTGTAATTAGACCAAGGGCGGACCCAAAGTGAAAAATTCAAAAACGCGGGATGGTTAAGGCGTAATTTTACCATTCAGAAACTGATTCGGTGTAATTTAGGGACTAAATTGTGACCTTTTGAAAAATCAGGGGGACTGGAACTATGATTATACCATGCGGCAAGACAAAAATGAAAATATTGAAAACGCGGTGGGATTAAGTGTGTAATTTACCCATTTAGTAAAATAAAAACAACTATAAAAGCCCCCCTTTAAGGCCGAAATCAAAATTTTGGCCATTTGTTTCATTTTCTTGTTTTTCAGAGTCCTCTGTTCTTCGTTTTCTCTCTTCTGTTCATATAATACCCAGAATCCGGCGGTCGGCCGCCGTGTTCTCCGCCGCCGGCCGCCGCTAACCGGCGCCGGTAGGCTCCCAAAATACACCAAAACATCCCCATTGTCGTCCTCAACACGAATCTTAGGTTAGATTCAGAGGATATACCTCTATTCGCCCTAGATCTAGGAAATACGAATAAAAAAAAAGAGTTCCTAACCTAAAACATAACTACGGTCTTCCCCTCCCTTCAGTTCACCAGATCTGGCTTGTAGAAGCCGAAAGGCTTGTCACAGAGGAAGGGAAGACCCACAAACGACTCGATAAGACTACTTCTTTTTTTGTTTCTGTTTTTTTTTATTTCTATTTCGTATATGCATGTAAAGAAACAAGTAAGAACAAGAGACAAAAATTTACCACTGGACTGCCTTTTGATTATCTTCGATGTTTACAACTTTCAGGGTTTTTTGTATTACAAGATCTCTGTTTTTTGTGCTACTACCCTTGTTCTCTCCTTTTTTTTTCGCTAATCTTTTTTCGCTAGCTAATCACCCATCCCCGTTACAAAAGCCCTGTTTCATATATATTACTGCCTCTGTTTTTTTGGTTGCAAGTTGCATCTTCTTTTTCAGATCTGACATTTTGCTTGTTGTCTTTGGCATAATCTGAACGCGGGGACTGAATATCGGCGCGGTGGCGGTGTGGTCATTCTGCCAGAGGCCAGACGCGTTTTCGGCCGTTAGATCAGATCTGATCTAACGGTCGAGATGGCTTGAAGAACGATCGGCCTGGATGAAGCCTCGATCGATGAGAGACGGCGAGATTTTGCCACGTGGAGCTCCGCGATCGAGTCGTCGACGCGTGGATCTTACGCGCGCGTGGGATATTAAAGCGTCCGCGCGTGGCACTCGAACGGTCCATACGTGTGGAGCACGCGCCTGGCAGATATTTTTGACTTCCATTGCATCGTGGCCGTTGGATCAGATCTTGATCCAACGGCCCACGATTCCCCACATTGTAATTAAATGGGATTGATTTGGGCCAAACGGGCCTTGTAATTGGATTTGTAATTGGTGTAATTTTTTATTTTGGGTTTAATATATTTAATTTTTTCATTTTGTCACCCCAATAATAATAATAGTATAATTATAACAAAGAATACATATACATATGAAAATATATACTTATATTATACGATCATTAATTAATATAATATCCTAGTATACGTCGTATAATCATACATATAATCAAATACGTTCATACTCTAGATACGTCACGTGACATACATACCCCCTAATACGTATACATAGCTTATACATGCACACACCACCTTATTTAGTAACATTCATATAATAAATATACATGCAATATTAATATATTTACTGAGTAAAAATGAGTGATTATGATTTGCCCTCTTTGCTTGTTCTCATGGAATGGGAAACAAAGCAAAGATTCATAAGCACTCATTTTTATCGGACTTCCTGTTTGTAGCCTTGGAAAACGAATTTTTTTGGACATTTCCGCTCTTCCTTGACTGAATCTTCAGGCTCGTAAGTTCTTCCTATATAGAGCTTCGTCACCTTCCGATCTTGGAGCTACAGGATATTTCGACATAGAACCCTTCGCTCTCATTTTTATCAGACTTCCCTGTTTGTAGCCCTGGAAAAACGAATTTTTTTGGACATTTCCGCTTTTCCTTGACTGAATCTTCAGGCTCGTAAGTTCTTCCTATATAGAGCTTCATCACCTTCCGATCTTGGAGCTACAGGATCTTTCGACATAGAACCTTTCGCTCTCATTTTTATCAGACTTCCCTGTTTGTAGCCTTGGGAAAAACGAATTTTTTTGGACATTTCCGCTCTTCCTTGACTGAATCTTCAGGCTCGTAAGTTCTTCCTATATAGAGCTTCGTCACCTTCCGATCTTGGAGCTACAGGATCTTTCGACATAGAACCCTTCGCTCTCATTTTTATCAGACTTCCCTATTTGTAGCCTTGGAAAAACAAATTTTTTGGACATTTCCGCTCTTCCTTGACTGAATTTTCAGGCTCGTAAGTTCTTCCTATATAGAGCTTCGTCACATTCCGATCTTGGAGCTATAGGCTCTTTCGACATAGAACCCTTCACTCTGATGCCTCGAGTTATGAGAACCTTTCATTCTGAGACGGTGTAGCTTGGAGTCCTTCCTATATAGAACTCTTCGCCTTCAACGCTGGTTTTTCCTATATAAAACCTTCTGCGTTACTGATGGATTCTTCCGACTGGGAGTTCCTCCTATATAGAACTGCTAGTCTTCAAACCCTGGAGCCTCCAGTCCTTCCTATATAGAACTTTTGGCATCTGAAGTCTCAGGGCTGTAGGTTCTTCCTATATAGAACCTTTCACTCTAAGACAATGAAGTTCGGAGCCTTTCCTATATAAGACTCTTCGCTTTCGACACAATAGGTTTCCTATATAACCCTGTGTCATAGGTGAATTGCTTTGACTGGGAGTTCTTCCTATATAGAACTGCGAGTCTTCACCTTGGAGCCATCAGTCCCTCCTATATAGAACTTTTTGGCATCTGGAATCTTAGAGCTACAGGTTCTTCCTATATAGAACCTTTTACTCTAAGACAATAAAGCTCGGAGCCCTTCCTATATAGAACTCTTCGCTTTCACATAGCAGGATTTCCTATATAATCTTGCGTGTCATGGGTGAATTGCTTTGACTGGGAGTCCTTCCTATATAGAACTGCGAGTCTTCACCCTAGAGCTGTCAGTCCTTCCTATATAGAACTTTCAGCTTCTGAAACCTCAGAAAGAAGGATTCTTCCTATATAGAACCTCTCTCTAGAGCTTGAAAACATGTGTCTTTTGTATGTAAAACATTGTTTTCTCATTTAGGATTCACACTGTGACAGTCTTCGATGTCTCTTTGGATCTGCAGATACCTGTCTGAGACGAAAACAAAATGCTATGACAAATGAATGAATTGACATGCTCCTAATTCTAGTGATGCTTGACTATTCATGATGCATGAGAGTCAATCTCTGGGTGGGCTTGTTTTGGTCCTTATTTGATCTTGACGTCCGTTTTCTCCCTTTTTTACAGGCATCGATACTCCGCCTCACTGTCAGGTTCAACCATCTCAACCTTTCTTTCTCTCCAATTATGATTTGGAATTTTAAAGCGCTCTTTCAGGTTTTCACTTTAAAGAGTTTTTTTTTGTGCCCTTCTGGTTTTCACCCAAGAGATATATTTTGTTATCTCGTGTGCCTTCCTTGGATAAATAGGATATGTGCCATTGATCATCCCACCTAGTTGTTTAAAGCTTCTCACCTTCCCTAGCCATTATGTAGGGAACTGGAGGGCGGAGTTAACATCGTTTTCTTTGATCACCTGCAATTTTCAAGGTTAAATCATAGTAATGCTCCGAAATCTCTTGTTTCATTATAAGCCTATGTTATCTTATTTGACTAAAATTGACAAGAAGGCCAGGAATGGATGCTCAAAAACACGGCTTTATTACGATTAAGGGCTTCGAGATATCTTGAAAAGAAAGGTATGACACACATGAGTTAAGTATGAAAATACAAGATCCCTCATTATCTTCGATATGAATGATACATGACCCTGTCAACCGGTGTAGAATTTTTTTGCCTGAAGCCTTCTCTTCACAATGTTCATGAGGATGTCTTTCTCTTCGGATATTCAACTTTTCAACTTACCCGAGCCGCCCTTTGCAGGTTTTCAACTCGAGTCCTTCCTTTGCTTCAAGACGCCTGGTTTCGGGTTTTCGTTCTGAGCTCTCCAAATTTTTTTTTAGAGATAATATTTCTTGACGACATCAGAATTTACGGGATTTTTCAGCTCGTCCCCGTCTATTTCTATTAGGATCAGGGCTCCTCCCGAGCAGGCCTTTTTTATGACGTACGGTCCTTCCCAGTTGGGCGCCCATTTTCCTCGAGAATCTTTCTGGATAGAGAGGATTCTCTTGAGTACCAGATCCCCTTCTTTGAATTCTCTTGGGCGCACCTTTTTGTTGTAAGCCTGCACCATCCGCTTTTGGTACATCCGACCATGACAAATGGCCTTTAGTCTTTTTCACAATGAGATTTAGCTTGTCGAATCGCCTGCACCCATTCAGCTTCTTCTAGTTTTACTTCGTTTAAGACCCGGAGGGACGGAATCTCTACCTCAATTGGGAGTATCTTTGCCGTACCATACACCAAGGAGTAGGGCGTTGCCCCCGTTGATGTGCGAATGGACGTCCTATAGGCGAAAAGGGCAAAAGGCAACTTCTTTATGTTCTTGAATTGAGTGCACACGTCTTTCATCATTTTGTTGTTCAGATTGGAAGCGTTGTCGGTGATGATCCTCTCTGGCAATCCGTATCGACAAATAATTTCCTTCTTTAAGAACTTACAAACTGTAGTCCTGGTGATATTGGCGTAAGACGCTGCCTCTACCCATTTAGTGAAGTAGTCTATGGCGGCCAAAATGAAACGGTGCCCATTGGAAGCTTTCGGATGGATTTGCCCGATGACGTCCATGCCCCAGGCTGCGAAAGGCCACGGAGAATTCATGGTGTGTAGAGGTGATGGGGGTGCATGAATCTTGTCAGCGTAAATTTGGCATTTGTGGCATTTTCTCGCGTAATCGATGCAATCTCCTCCATGGTCAACCGTAAATAACCGTACCTCATAATTTTCCGGGCTATAGACAGCCCGTTGGCTTATGCGTTCCACAGTGATCCCGTCATGTACTTCAGCTAAGATTTCCTTCGCCTCTCGGGCATCCACATCTCAAAGAATGTTTGATCATGACTTCTCCTATATAGGATTTCCCCATCTAGGATATATTTTGTTGCCATTTTCTGGCGCTTTCTTGTCATTGTCGTTTGCGCCTTACGGATACTTTTGAAGCTTGACATATTGCGGGATGTCATAGTACCATGGATTTTCGTCAATCTCTTCCTCAGATATTACAACAATGAGCAGGTTTTTTTCAAATGTCTGCATCTCAATGGGCTTCATTTCTGCCCAGGTGTTTGTTTTAAACATGGATGCCAAGGTTGCCAATGCATCTGCCATCTGATTTTCTTTTCGGGGTAGGTAATTGAAGCTGACCTTTTCGAACTCTTTGACGAGCTCTTGGATCCATTCGTGATATTTGACCAACTTCGGGTCTCTGGTTTCCCACTCCCTGTGCAATTGGTAAATGACTAGGGATGAATCTCCGAACACTCGAAGATCCTTAACCTTTCTTTCGATGGCTGAGTTCAGTCCCATGATGCAAGCTTCGTATTCAGCTATATTGTTTGTGCAGAAGAATTCCAATCTGCTGGTGAAAGGATAATAGACATTCTCAGGTGAAATTAGCACTGCCCCTATCCCATGTCCGAGGGCGTTGGAGGCCCCATCGAAGTAAAGTTTCCATGACATATCATCTGAAATCTCTTCTTCGGTCGTGATGCACATTAAGTCTTCGTCTGGGAAACTAAAGTTCAATGCCTCATAGTCATCCGAAGCACGACTAGCCAGAAAATCGCTCACGCGCTCCCTTTACAGACTTTACGATTAACATATACGATGTCGAATTCGAATAGGAGCATCCGCCATTGAGCCATCCTTCCCGTCGGTCTTGGCGCTTCCATTAAGAACTTTAATGGGTCTAGCTTGGATATCAACCGGGTAGTATGGTACAACATGTCTTTATCTGAGCCGCTTGGTAGCCCAAACTAGAGCACAACACAGCTTCAGATCTTGGCGGTACCGTGTTTCGCAATCATTGAATTTCCTGCTTAGGTAATAGATGGCTTGCTCCTTTTTTCTTAACTCATCGTGTTGCCCCAATACACATCCCATTGAATTCTCGAAGACCGTTAAGTAGAGAATTAGTGGTCGACCAGGTACTGGTGCGACTAAAATTGGAGCATTTGTCAGGTACCCTTTGATCTTTTCTAGGGCTTTTTGACATTCTTCATCCCATACGCCAGGATTATTTTTTCTAAGAAGTCTGAAGATCGGGTCGCATTGGTTGGTTAATTGGGAAATGAAACGATAGATATAATTCAGCCTCCCCAGGAAACCGCGGACTTCCTTCTGTGTGCGGGGTGGTGAAAGGTCCTGGATGGCTTTCACTTTATCCGGATCAATCTCAATCCCTCTTCTGCTTACCACGAACCCCAAGAGTTTTCCAGAAGTAACGGCGAAGGTACACTTGGCAGGATTGAGCCTCAGTTGGTACTTCCGTAGTATTTGGAATAGTTTTCACAAGTTCTGTAGGTGCTCTTCCTCTGTTCGGGATTTGGCAATCATATCATCTACGTATACTTCTATTTCTTTGTGCATCATGTCATGGAAAAGAGTCACCATTGCTCTTTGGTATGTTGCCCCTGCGTTCTTTAGTCCAAATGGCATCACCTGATAACAAAAAGTGCCCCACATGGTTATGAATGTGGTTTTCTCCATGTCGTTAGGATCCATCTTTATCTGGTTGTACCCTGAGAAGCGTCCATGAAGGAAAACCATGAATGTCCTGCGGTGTTGTCAACCAGCGTGTCAATATGTGGCAAAGGGAAGTTGTCTTTAGGGCTAGCTCGATTCAGATCCCTATAATCTACACACATACGAACTTTCTCGTCTTTCTTTGGTACTGGTACAATGTTTGCAACCCATTCAGGGTATTTGGCTACCTCCAAGAATCCAGCATCAAATTGCTTCTTCACTTCTTCTCGGATCTTTAACAACATATCTGGCCTCATTCTCCGAAGTTTTTGTTGTACTGGTTTGCACTCCGATTTTGTTGGCAATTTGTGCACCACTATATCGGTGTTCAATCCCGGCATATCTTGATAAGTCCAGGCGAAGACATCCTTGAATTCCTGAAGTAGGGCTATCAGTTCATGCTTGGTTTTTGAGGAAATAGTCGTTCCTATTTTTATTTCTTTTCTCGCTTCTTCACCCCCAAGTTGACAATTTCTTTTTTCTTCTTGGTGGGGCATAATCTGCCTTTCTTCGTAAATCCACCATTCTCTTTAACTCTTCCGGGACCTCAATTTCTATTTCATCATATCCTCCTCAATTTCCTCCGAGACCTCGGGGCATTCAAAATTTACTCGAGTTGGATCCGGTATCATTCATATCGTCAATCATGAGCGACCTGCAATAAATGAGAATGAATTGTATTGGGAAAGAGACGGCTTTACATGAAGGGAATGAATATGAAGGATGCATGAATGGAATAAATGAGACTTTGGTCATTTTTAAGAAAGTGGGGATATTTTCATTTCAATCAAAAAGTTAACATAGGTGCCCCATACAAGAGATCCCCATTGTCTATGGGCAAAAACAAAAGGTTGATTCGGAGCATTACTCGATCTATTCCTAAAGACTACAGGTAGATCAATGCAGCTCCGGTTATCGAGTGTT